>OX388347.1:6278385-7755885 GCA_947579665.1 Sympetrum striolatum
AAATAGCTTAAAATCCACAAAAACAGCTAAAAAAATAGTTAAAAACAGGAAAAAAATCGTAAAAATGAATTATCGTAAAAATTTTTAAAATAACATTAAGAACAGCTTAAAAACCAATAAAACACCTAAAAAATCGTAAATAAATTTAAAAAACGTAAAACGGCTAAAAAATCGTCAAAACAGTTAACAACCGTTACGAACAGCTTAAAATGGTCAAAACAGAAAAAAAAATCGTAAAACCACGTCAGAAATCGTCAAAAACAGCTAAAACATTCGTCATAACCAGCGAAAAAATCGTCAAAGCAGCTATGAATGGTCTCAAACAGCTAAAAATCAGTAAAAACGGGAAAATTCGTAAAAACAGATAAAAAATTGTCAAAATAGTTAAAAACCGTTACGAACAGCTTAAAAATGGTCAAAACAGATAAAAAATCGTAAAACCACGTTAAAAATCGTCAAAAACAGCTAAAGCATTCGTCAAAACCTTCGAAAAAATCATCAAAGCAGCTGAAAAAGGTCTCAAACAGCTAGAAATCGTTAAAACCTAGCTAAGAAATCGTTGAAAAATGGAAAAAATTCGTACAAACAGATAAATAATCGTCAAAATAGCTAAAAATCGTTAGAAACAGCTTAAAATTCGTCAAAAATGATAAACAAATCGTAGAACAACGTTAGAAATCGTCAAACACAGCAAAAATTCGTCAGAAACAGCTAAAAACATCGTCAAAACAGCTAAAAATCGTGTCAAATAGCTTAAAATCGGTAAAAACAGCTAAAAATAGTTAAAAAAGGAAAAGAACGAATGATCGTAAAAATATCAAAAAAAACATTAAGAACAGCTTAAAAACCAATAAAACAGCTGAAAAATCGTAAATAAATTCTAAAAATTCGTCAAAACAGCATCAAAATCGTCAAAACAGCTAAAACTTTTCAGCTTCGCTTGGCTTCACTAGGCTTCACTTGGCTTCACTTGGCTTCGCTTGGCTTCGCTTGGCTTCGCTTGGCATCGCTTGGAAAAAATTTGTAAAAACAGATACAAAATCGTCAAAATAGCTCAAAATCGTTAAGAATAGCTTAAAAATCGTCAAAACAGCCAAAGAATTCGTAAATAAATACCTAAAATTCGTAAATAAATGCTAAAAAATCGGTAAAAACAGGAAAAATATCGTAAAAACAGATAAAAAATCCTCAAATTAGTTAAAATTAGTTAAGAACACCTTAGAAATTGTCAAAACAGATTACAAAAACGTAAAAAACAGCTAAAAATCATCACAACAGATGAAAAAATTGTAAAACAACGTTTGAAATAGTCAAAAACAGCTGCACTTTCGTCTAAAATAGCTTAAAAGAAGTGATATAGCTTAAAGTCGTCTAGAGCAGCTAAAAAATCGTCAGAGCAGATAATAAATCGTAAATAAATGCTAAAAAATCGTCTAAAACAGCTGAAAAATCGTCAAAATAGCTAAAACTTGTCAGTTACTGCTTAAAGATCGTCAAACCAGTTGGAAAATCGTAAAACAACAGTATAAACCGTCAAAAACAGCTAAAAAGTCAATAAAACAGCTAAACATCGAAAAAAATTAGCTAAAAATCGTCAAAACAGCTAAAACATTAGTCAAAACCAACGAAAAAATCATCAAAGCAGCTAAATAATCGTTCAAAACGGGAAATGATTCATAAAAAAATGATAAATCGTAAAAATAGCTAAAAAAACATTAAGAATCGGTTAAAAACAGGAAAAAATTCTTAAAAACAGATAAAAAATCGTAAAAATAGCTAAAAATCGTTAAGAACACCTTAAAATTCGTCGAAACAGCTAAAATTCGTCAAAACAGCTAAAAATCATAAAAAATAGCTTAACATTGTCAAAAGCAGCTTAAAATTCGTCAAAACAGCTAAACATCGTAAAAAAAGTAGCTTAAAATCGTCAAAACAGCAAAAAAAATCGGTAAAAACAGGAAAAATATCGTAAAAACAGACAAAAAATCCTCAAATTAGCTAAAAATAGTTAAGAACACCTTAGAAATCGTCAAAACAGATTACAAAATCGTAAATAACAGCTAAAAATCATCACAACAGATAAAACAATTGTAAAACAACGTTTGAAATAGTCAAAAACAGCTGCACATTCGTCTAAAAGAGCTTAAAAAAGTGATATAGCTTAAAGTCGTTTAGAGCAGCTAAAAAATCGTCAGAGCAGATAATAAATCGTAAATAAATGCTAAAAATCGTCTAAAACAGCTGAAAAATCGTCAAAATAGCTAAAACTTGTCAGTTACTGCTTAAAGATCGTCAAACCAGCTGGAAAATCGTAAAACAACAGTATAAACCGTCAAAAACAGCTATACATCGTAAAAAATTAGCTAAAAATCGTCAAAACAGCTAAAACATTAGTCAAAATCAACGAAAAAATCATCAAAGCAGCTGTAAAAGGTCTCAAACAGCTAGAAATCGGTAAAAGCAGCTAAATAATCGTTCAAAACAGGAAATGAATCATTAAAAAATGATAAATCGTAAAAAAAAACTAAAAAAAACATTAAGAATCGGTTACAAAAATCATCAAAGCAGCTAAATAATCGTTCAAAACGGGAAATGATTCATAAAAAAATGATAAATCGTAAAAATAGCTAAAAAAACATTAAGAATCGGTTAAAAACAGGAAAAAATTCGTAAAAACAGATAAAAAATCGTCAAAATAGCTAAAAATCGTTAAGAAAACCTTTAAATTCGTCAAAACAGCTAAAATTCGTCAAAACAGCTAAAAATCATAAAAAATAGCTTAAAATCGTCAAAACAGCTAAAAGATTCGTCAAAACCAACGAAAAAATCATCAAAGCAGCTGAAAAAGGTCTCAAACAGCTATAAATCGGTAAAAACTGCTAAAAAATCGTTTAAAACAGGAAATGAATCATAAAAAAATGATAAATCGCAAAAAAAGCTAAAAAAAAAACATTAAGAACAGGTTAAAATTCGTTAAAACAGCTTAAAAAATCGTCCAAACAGCTAAAAATTGTATCAAACAGCTTAAAATCGGTTAAAAACCGGAACACATTCGTAAAAACAGATAAAAAATCGTAAAAATAGCTAAACATTGTTAAGAACACCTTTAAATTCGTCAAAACAGCTAAAAATCATAAAAAATAGCTTAAAATCGTCAAAATAGCTAGATAGATATCAAAACAGCCAAAAACTTCGTAAATAAATGCCGAAAAATCGTAAATAAATGCTGAAAAATAGTCAGAAACAAATAAAAAATCGTCAAAAAAACTAGATATCGATAAGAAGAGTTAATAATAACGTCAAAACAGTTAGAGATCGCAAATAAATGCTAAAAAATCATCAAAAAAAGCTAAAATCGCCTAAATAGCTTAAAATCGCTTAGAACAGCTAAAAAAATCATCAAAAACAGGTAAAATCGCCAAATTAGCTTAAAATCGTTTAGAACAGCTAAAAAAATCGTCTAAACAGTTAAATCATCGCAAATAAATGCTAATAAAATCGTCCAAAACAGCTAAAAGATCGTCAAAATAGATAAAAATCGTCAAAAAAAGCTAAAAACCATCACAACAGATAAAAAAATCGTAAAACAACGTTTGAAATAGTCAGAAACAGCTGCAAATTCGTCCAAAATAGCTAAAAAAAATCGTGATATAGCTAAAAATCTTTAAGAACAGCAAAAAAATTGCCAAAATTGCTAAAAATCGTTTAAAACAGCTAAAAAATCGTCTGAACAGCTAATAAATCATAAATAAATGCTAAAAATCATCTAAAACACCTTAAAAATCGTCAAAATAGCTGAAAATCGTTAAAATAACATACAGATCGTCAAAACAGATAAGAAAATCGTAAATAAAACGTAACAAATTACAAATTCGTCAAAACAGCTAAAAATCATAAAAAATAGCTTAAAATCGTCAAAACAGCTAAAAGATTCGTCAAAACCAACGAAAAAATCATCAAAGCAGCTGAAAAAGGTCTCAAACAGCTATAAATCGGTAAAAACTGCTAAAAAATCGTTTAAAACAGGAAATGAATCATAAAAAAAAGATAAATCGCAAAAAAAGCTAAAAAAAAACATTAAGAACAGGTTAAAATTCGTTAAAACAGCTTAAAAAATCGTCCAAACAGCTAAAAATTGTCTCAAACAGCTAAAAATCGGTTAAAAACCGGAAAACATTCGTAAAAACAGATAAAAAATCGTAAAAATAGCTAAACATTGTTAAGAACACCTTTAAATTCGTCAAAACAGCTAAAAATCATAAAAAATAGCTTAAAATCGTCAAAATAGCTAGATAGATATCAAAACAGCCAAAAACTTCGTAAATAAATGCCGAAAAATCGTAAATAAATGCTGAAAAATAGTCAGAAACAAATAAAAAATCGTCAAAAAAACTAGATATCGATAAGAAGAGTTAATAATAACGTCAAAACAGTTAGAGATCGCAAATAAATGCTAAAAAATCATCAAAAAAAGCTAAAATCGCCTAAATAGCTTAAAATCGCTTAGAACAGCTAAAAAAATCATCAAAAACAGGTAAAATCGCCAAATTAGCTTAAAATCGTTTAGAACAGCTAAAAAAATCGTCTAAACAGTTAAATCATCGCAAATAAATGCTAATAAAATCGTCCAAAACAGCTAAAAGATCGTCAAAATAGCTCAAAATCGTCAAAAAAAGCTAAAAATCATCACAACAGATAAAAAAATCGTAAAACAACGTTTGAAATAGTCAGAAACCGCTGCAAATTCGTCTAAAATAGCTAAAAAAAATCGTGATATAGCTAAAAATCTTTAAGAACAGCAAAAAATTGACAAAATTGCTAAAAATCGTTTAAAACAGCTAAAAAATCGTCTGAACAGCTAATAAATCATAAATAAATGCTAAAAATCATCTAAAACAGCTTAAAAATCGTCAAAATAGCAGAAAATCGTTAAAACACATTACAGATCGTCAAAACGGATAAGAAATTCGTAAATAAAACGTTAGAAATCGTCAAAAACAGCTAAAAATTCGTCAAAAACAGCTAAAAAATCGTCAAAAAAGCTAAAAAAATCGTCAGAACAGCTAAAATCGTAAAAACATTTGCTTAAAATCGTCAAAACAGCTAAGAAATTCGTCAAAACCAGCGAATAAATCGTCAAAGAAGCTGAAAAAGGACTCAA
Organism: Sympetrum striolatum; assembly: GCA_947579665.1. Classification (NCBI taxonomy): domain Eukaryota; kingdom Metazoa; phylum Arthropoda; class Insecta; order Odonata; family Libellulidae; genus Sympetrum; species Sympetrum striolatum. The sequence continues at coordinate 6,283,547 of OX388347.1, forward strand.
ACAGATAAAAATCTGTAAAAACAGCTAAAAATCGTTAAAAATTGGAAAAAATTTATAAAAACAGATAATAAATCGTCAAAATAGCTCAAAATCGTTTAGAATAGCTAAAATAACGTCCAAACAACCAAAGAATTCGTAAATAAATGCCTAAAAGTCGTAAATAAATGCTGTAAAATTGTCAAAAACCGATAAAAAATCGTCAGAATAGCTAGATATCGTTAAGAACAGTTAAAAAAACGTAAAAACAGCTAGAGATCGTAAATAAATGCTAAAAAATCATCAAAAACAGCTAAAATCACCAAATTAGCTTAAAATCGTTTAGAACAGATAAGAAATCGTCAGAACAGATAATAAATCGTAAATAAATGCTAAAAAATTGTCTAAAACAGCTGGAAAATCGTCAAAATAGCTAAAACTTCTCAGTTACTGCTTAAAGATCGTCAAACCAGCTGGAAAATCGTTAAACAAGAGTAGAAACCGTCAAAAACAGCTAAAAAGTCACCAAAACAGCTAAAAATCGTAAAAAAAATTAGCTTAAAATCGTCAAAACAGCTAAAACATTAGTCAAAACCAACGAAAAAATCATCAAAGCAGCTGAAAAAGGTCTTAAACAGCTAGAAATCGGTAAAAGCAACTAAATAATCGTTCTAAACAGGAAATGAATCATAAAAAATTATAAATCGTTAAAATAGCTAAAAAAAGCATTAAGAACAGCTTAAAAATCGTTAAAATAGCTAAAAAAAATCGTCCAAACAGCTAAAAATCGTCTGAAACGGCTAAGAATCGGTTAAAAACAGGAAGAAATTCGTAAAAACAGATAAAAAATCGTCAAAATAGTTAAAATCATTAAGAACACCTTCAAATTCGTCAAACCAGGTAAAATTCGTCAAAACTGCTAAACAACAAAAAAATAGCTTAAAATCGTTAAAACAGCTAAAATATTCGTCAAAACCAGCTACAAAATCGTCAAAACAGCTGAAAAAGGTCTCAAACAGCTAAAAATCGGTAAAAACACGAAAAAAATCGTAAAAAAAGATAAAAATTGGCAAAATAGCTGAAAATCGTTAAAAGCACCTTACAGTTCGTCAAATCAGATAAGAAAATCGTAAATAAAACTTTGAAAATCGTCAAAAACAGCTAAAAATTCGTCAAAAACAGCTAAAAAATCGTCAAAAAAGCTTAAAAAAATCGTAAAAACAGCTAAGAATCGTAAAAACATTACAAGGAAGAGGAAGGGTGAAAATTGCACATAAGGAAGTGCACCCAGGAAAAACTCAAGGAGAAACGGACATGGAAAAAAGTCCACCAAGGCCGGGAATCGAACCCGGGATCTTCCTCTTGCCGGGAGAATGCTTTGGATGCCGGGAGAATGCTTTGGATGCCGGGAGAATGCCTAGGTAGCTTAGCTGGTTAAAGCATTCTCCCGGCAAGAGGAAGATCCCGGGTTCGATTCCCGGCCTTGGTGGACTTTTTTCCATGTCCTTTCTCCTTGGGTAAAAACATTAGCTTAAAATCGTCAAAACAGCTAAAGCATTCGTCAAACCAGCGAATAAATCGTCCAAGCATTTGAAAAAAGACTCAAACAGCAAAAATTAGTCACCAATAGCTAAAAAATTGTCAAAACAGCTAAAAAAATCGCCTAAACAGCTAAAAATCGCCTCAAAAAGCTACAAATCGGTAAAAACAGCTAATAAATCAATAAAAACAGGAAACAAATCGTAAGGAAATTATAAGTTATGAAAATAGGTAAAAACAAACATTAGGAACAGTTAAAAAATCGTCAAAATAGCTAAGCAAACGTCAAAATAGCTAAACAATCGTCAAAATAGCTAATCATCGTTAAGAACATTAAATTAATCGTTAAAAAAAGCTGAAAAATTGTAAATAAATGCTAAAACAACGTCTTAAACAGCTAAACAATCGTCAAAATAGCTAAAAAAAACGTCAAAATAGCTAAAAGTCGTTAAGAACAGCTAAAAAATCGTCAAAACATTTACAAATTCGCCAAAATAGCTAAAAATCGTCTATACAGTTAATAAAATCGTAAAACAACGTTAGAAATAGTCAAAATACACAAAAATTCGTCAAAAACAGCTAAAAAATCGTGAAATAGCTGTAAATAGTTTAGAACAGCTAAAAAATTGTCAAAATAACTAAAACATGTCAGCTACAGCTAAAAAATCGTCAAAACAGCTAGAAAATTGTAAAACAACTTTAGAAATCGTCAAAAACAGCTAAAATTCGTCAAAACAGCTAAACATTATAAAAAATAGCTTGAAATCGTCAATACAGCTAAAAATCAGTAAAAACCGCTAATAAATCGTTAAAAACTGGAAAAAAAATCGTAAAAACAGATAAAAAATCGTCAAAATAGCTCAAAGCATTCATAAATAAATACCTAAAAGTCGTAAATAAATGCTGAAAAATCGTCGAAATAGCTAGATATCGTTAAGAACAGTTAAAAAAAACGTCAAAACTGCTAGAGATCGTAAATAAATGCTAAAAATCATCAAAAACAGCTAAAATCGCCAAAATAGCTTAACATCGTTTAGAAAAGCTAAAAAAATCGTCTAAACAGTGAAAACATCGTATATAAATGCTAATAAAGTCGTCCAAAAAAGCTAAAAGATCTTCAAAATAGCTTAAAATCGTCAGGAACAGCTAAAAATCGTCAAAACAGATAAAAAAATTGTAAAACAACGTTCGAAATAGTCAAAAACAGCTACAAATTCGTCAAAAACAGCTTAACAAATCGTGATATAGCTGAAAATCGTTTAGAACAACTAAAAAATCGTCGGAACAGCTAATAAATCGTAAATAAATGCTAAAAAATCGTCTAAAACATCTTAAAAATCGTCAAAATAGCTAAAACTTGTCAGCTGCAGCTTAAAGATCGTCAAACCAGCTGAAAAATCGTAAAACATCAGTAGAAATTGTCAAAAGCAGCTTACAATTCGTCAAAACAGCTAAACATCGTAAAAAAAGTAGCTTAAAATCGTCAAAACAGCTAAAAAATCGGTAAAAACAGGAAAAAATTCGTAAAAACAGATAAAAAATCGTCAAATTAGCTAAAAATCGTTTAGAACATCTTAGAAATCGTCAAAACAGATTAAAAAATCGTAAAACAACGTAAGAAATCGTCAAAAACAGCTAAAAATTCGTCAAAACAGCTAAAAAATCGTCAAAACAGCTCAAAATCATTTTAACACATCCTAAAAAAGGTAAAAACAGTTAAAAAACCGTTGAAAACAGGACAAAAATCGTAAAAAATGATAAATCGTCAAAATAGCTAAACAAAATTAGGAACAGCTTTAAAATCGTTATAATAGCTAAAAAATCTTAAATAAATGCTAAAAAATCGTATTTAAATTCTAAAAATACGTCAGGAACAGCTAAAAAATCGTCAAAATAGCTAAAAATCGTTAAGAACAGCTATAAAATCGTCAAAATAGCTTAAAATCGTTAAGAACAGCTAAAAAATCGTCAAAATAGCTAAACAATTGTCAAAATAGCTAAAAAAATCCTTAAGAACAGCTAAGAAGTGGTCAAAACAGCCAAAAAATTTGTTAATAAATGCTAAAAAATCGTAAATAAAGGCTGAAAAATATTCAAGAACAGATATAAAATCGTCAAAATAGCTAGATATCGTTAAGAACAGCTAAAAAAACGTCAAAACAGCTAAAAGATCGTAAATAAATGCTTAAAAATCGTCGAAAACTGCTAAAAGATCGTCAAAATAGCTAAAAATCGTCAGGAACAGCTAAAAAATTTCAAAAAAGCTAAAAAATCGCACAAAACCTGCTTAATATCATCAAAACGGCTGAAAAAATCGTCAAAAACAGCTAAAAAATCGTCAAAGCAGCTGGAAAAGGTAAAAAACAGTTACAAATCGTCAAAAGCAGCTAACAATCGTCAAAAACCCTTGAAAATTTCTCAAAAACAGCTATAAAATTGTCATAACAGCTAAAAATCATCAAAACAGCAACAATTCGTCGAATAAGCTAAAAACATCGTCAAAACAGGTAAAAATCGTCAAAAATAGCTAAAAATCGTAAGAAATTTCATTTCTGTCAACTATTTCACATTTTTGGCTCATTTCGTAGCTATTGTTACATTTTTTACTTTTATGCTTCGTAATTACTGATAATAAACCGCATACTCAACATCTAAGCATAAAGCCGTCGAAAAGGGCTTAAAATCATTTAAAAATCGATGAAATACAACTTTTAAAAATTAGGGCTCATTCTGATACTATAGTTACGTTGTTTCAACATTAATACTTCGGGAATAATAAAACCACACGGACACACACTACGCAAGTCTAATTGATGGCAATCCTGCCTCAAAATATAAAATTTTATTCGTCTTTCGGCGACTACCAGCTAATTCAGTTGCTAAGGTTACGTTTAATAAGGTCAAAATCGTAAAATATCATTTAACATAAGTTTAATCTACTATTGCCTTATTTTGTTGCTATGAACTTTTAACCTTTTAAATGCCTTTGTAAGTCGCAATTGCATAAAGTAGAACCACAACTATCACAACCAAGCGAAAAACACGTCAATAGCAGATCGAATCCGGCAAAACATCTACTTCGTAAGACGTATTTTCAGCTGAATTTATCGCTAAAACTACGTTGCTTTGCTCTGAATACTTCGCAATTGCCTCAAATAGAACCATAATTGCTAAACGTAAAATCCCCTCAAAGTCAAGTATAAATCAATTTTACACGTCTTCCAACAGCTCGATTTCTTACTATAGTTACGTAGTTGCAACTTTAAGGCATCGTAATTACTTAAAAAGATCCACATCTGCTGTAGCCAAACGGGAATATTGCCAAAAACCCGGTTGATTATCTCATATAATCCATTTCATGCGACTTGTATAATTTTTCGGCTCATTTTGATGCTGCATTCCCATTTTTCAGCCTTCATACTACGCATCAACTTAGAACTGAATCGCATCTGCAATTATACAGCGTAAACCCGGTCGAAAACCTGTCAAAACGGTAATAAAATTCAGTTTAATTCGTATTCCAGCAAATACGGGCCCATTACGTTGCTATGGTGACGTTAAATATCGTAAAAATCAAGTCAAGACATAAAAACAGAATCCGTACGATTTTTATCTATTTAGGCTCATTTTTTGGTTAAATTCACATCAATTTTACTATTCATACTTTGTAATTACCTAAAGTAGAAGGTCATCTACAATATCGAACAAAAAATGGTCAAAATCGAATCGTTGAGCTGTTTTTGTCCGTTGTTAGCAGGTTAGACGATTTTTTAGCTGTTTCGACTAATGTTTAACTGTTTTTGACGAATTTATCGCTGTTTTTGACGATTGTTTAGCTGTATTTGACGATTTTAAGCTTTTTTGACGATTTTCAAGCTTTTGTTGACGATTTTTTTTTGCTGTTTTGAGGATTTTTGTAGCTGTTTTGACTAATGTTTAGCTGTTTTTGACGAATTTGTAACTGTTTTTGATGAATATTTAGCTGTTTTTGTAATTTCTAGCATTTTTACGTTTTTTTTAATCTGTTTTGACGATTTCTTTTAGCCGTATTGACGAGTTTTAGCTGTTTTGACGATGTTTTAGCTGTTTTGACGATTTTTGCGCTTTTTTGACGATTTTTAAGCTTTCGTTGACGATTTTTTTAGCTATTTTGACTAATATTTAGCTGTTTTTGACGAATTTTTCGCTGTTTTTGACGATTATTTAGCTGTTTTTGACGATTTTTTCCTGTTTTGACGATTTTTTAACTGTTTTTGACGATTTCTTTTAGCTGTATTAACGATTTTTTAATCTTTTTTTAACAAATTTTTAGATGTTTTTGACGATTTTTAAGCTTTTTTTTACTGTTTTTTTTTTAGCTGTTTTGATGATTTTTTTTAGCTGTTTTGACTAATGTTTAGCCTTTTTTTGACGAATTTTTCGCTGTTTTTGACGATTATTTATCTGTTTTTGACGATTTTTAGCTGTTTTTGACGAATTTTTAAGTGTTTTTTGACGATTTTTTAGCTGTTTCTGACGATTTTTTAGCTGTTTTTGAAGAATTTTTAGCTGTTTGTGATCGTTAGCTGTTTTTACGATTCTATAGCCGTGTTTGACGATTTTTAGCTGTTTTGACTGTTTTTAGCTGTCTTTGACGATATTTAGCTGTTTTTACGATTTTTTGCTGTTTTTGACAAATTATTAGATGTAAATGACGATTTTTAGCTGTTTTGACGATTTTTTATCTGTTTTGACGATTTTTTAGCTGTTATTGACGATTTTTTTTAGTTCTAAGGGGGTCGTCCACCTTCGAGGTTTTGAAAAATCATTTTTTATTTTTTTGCGTATTTCGAATCTAGATGTTATCAGCAATACGCCATATGAAGGATTTTGTGAAATACACTTTCCTTCATAGGTATACGGAGCCTGAAACTTGCCTACCTCTGTCCGTTTGGAGCGTCTTAGCGGAGGGTGGCAGCTCCGTCCCTCTTATGAGAATAGATCCTTTCTCGGAAGGGTCTCGGTCCATTGTTTGCGATTTGTCAAAGTTTTTTGAATGTGTGCATTCCGGTGTGTCCTTTTCCTATGTAATTTCTGAGCTAGCTCAGTCTACGACCGAATTTCAAGTCGAAATCATCTCCATCGTTCTAAAATTTTAAAGTTGCTGTTTTTTCGGAGTTTTTTGAGTTTTTTTACCAGAAATGGATTCGAAAAAGGCGCGGAAGAAGGGCTATAGTCGTGTTGCTGGTCGCACGAAGAGGAGGCGGAATAATAGTCCTTTTTTGGTGGAGTACGAGACAGAATACGTCAGTACGTCGGCGCGAAAACTGAAGGGCAAGCGGTCGTAAGGAGCTGCAATAACTCCTGCCTTTAGTTATTGCATTATTGAGTTTATCTCCGTCTTTGCTGCCATTTCTGAAAACTTTGTTTGTAAAACGTGCCATGGGAAAGTAACCTTTTCCCAAAGTGACAAACGTGGGGCGGGATTCAAACTTCTTATGCGGTGCGACAATTGCGAAGAAAACATTGTGAATTCTTGTCCGAAAATCAACCGCGCTTATGAAGTGAACCGCCGATTAGTATTCGTGTTTCGTTTGCTGGGTGTCGGACATGACGGGATGAAAAAATTCTGCGGATTTATGGACATTTGTACTGGACTAGCGAAAGATACGTATTACGCGTGCCTCGAAAACATCGACAACGCCGCAGCTGCCGTTTACGACACCATGTTGGGGATAGCAGTGAATGAGGGAAAGGAATTGAATGCACTGCACGGAAAAGAGACCAAGAATTTTACTGTTTCGGGGGATGGTACATGGAAAAAGCGGGGCTTCACTTCCTTATTTGGCGTCTCAACACTCATTGGGAGTTACAGTGGAAAAGTAATAGATGCGGTAGTAAAATCGAGTTTTTGCCAAATGTGCAGCAGTCAGAAAAGTTTGAAAGATGAGAATATTGAAGAGTACGAGGCATGGTATAAGGAACACGAGAATGACTGCTCCATCACTCACACGGGAAGTGCGGGAAAAATGGAAATTGATCGGATCATGGAAATGTTCCAGAGGTCAGTCTCGAAACACGGCGTGAGATATGTCCAATACGTCGGCGACGGGGACAGCAAAACTTTCAAAGGTATCCTTGATTCCAAACCTTATGGGGACGAAGTAACTGTAGAGAAGAAAGAATGCGTGGGGCATGTAGAGAAACGAATGGGAACGAGGCTTAGACAGATGAAAAAGCAAAATAAAGGTATTGGTGGTAATGGAAAGGGGAAACTAACTGACAAAGTCATAGGGGAGCTGACGAAATTTTATGGACTGGCAATTCGCAGAAACTCTGATTGTATAGAGAAAATGAAAACTGCGATTTGGGCATCTCTGGAGCACTGCAGTTCATCAGACAAAAACCCGCAACACTCAAAGTGTCCACCAGGCAAGGATAGTTGGTGCAGGTGGCGTCAGGCCGAGGCCAACGGGACTTTGGCGACTTTTGAGCACAGCAGAGTTCCCCTCGCTCCCTCGATCGTCAAGTTATTAAAACCTATTTATAAAAGCTTATCATCTGAAAGTTTATTAGAAATGTGTTTGGGCGCACATACTCAAAACAGCAATGAGTCGGTGAACAGCTGCATTTGGATCTTAGCACCAAAACATTTGCATTCAGGCAAGCAGTTGGTCGAAACTGCAACTCATTTGGCAGTCATGATTTTCAATGAAGGATTTTCTTCAATTCTACAAACAATGGAAGTCTTGGGAGTTCCCAAGTTGGGAACCTTGGGACCTCAAGCAGAGATGTGTGCAGCTCGACTCGATGAGGACCGCTCGGAGAGGAGAGTGAGTGATGCAGCAAAAAGGGCCCGAATTCAGCAAAGGGAGGAGCATGTGGCAAACCGAGAGCATCTCCGTGACGAGGAAGGAGAGCTCTACGGCCCTGGTATTGCCGATTAAATCGTAAGTTTCTCCAATCACGTTTTACACCTTCATTTATCTTTAAACGCGATTTCCCAAATGTTGCATTTTTTTAAATTTGTGGTATGACTTCTACAAGAAATATTTATAGAATTTGATCAATATTTCAGTTGTTTAGTATACATGTCGCTATGTTTTCCCGAGTACGAATTGCAAATTTTTGTTTTGTTCCAATTTTACAGCCTCTGATAGGTCAAAAAATAGGTCAAAATTCGAATTTTTTAATAACAATTGCGTTATTTAAACAAATTTCAAAATAAAAAAAATTCCCTTCGGGAAAAAATAGCCAACGTAACACATATTTCATTTTTTTGATTTCAGACAACTCTGATGGCCAAAGTCTTACCACAAAATTCCCTATGTTATCTCTGCAGCGACGAGGTCAAGGACTTTCCAAGGTCGCGAGTGCGATTATTTTTAATTTTCAAAAATACAATGTAAAGGAAAAAGCATGTATCAATAAAATAAAAAAAAACATTTCTCAATTATCTTCAGTAGTTCATTTGCAATTCATTCCCGAAAATAGGCTTGAGTTTTCGACTCGAAGGTGGACTACCCCCTTTGGAGATTCTATGCTGTTTTACACGAATTTTTTGCTGTTTTTGACGATTTTATAGCTGTTTTTGACCAATCTTTAGCTCTTTTTGACAATTTTTGGCTGTTTTGACGTTTTTAAACTCTGTTGACGATTATTTATCTGTTTTTGACGAATTTCTATCTGTTCTTGACGATTTTTAGCAGTTTGTTACTATTTTTTAAATCTATTTTGACGATTCTTTAGCTGTTTTTGACGATTTTGAGCTGTTTTGACGATTTTGTGGCTGTTTTTGACAATTTTTTAGCTGTTTTGACGATTTTTCAGCTGTTTTTGACGAATTTTTATCTGTTATGGATGAGTTTTTTTTGCTTTTTTGACAATTTTTTTAGCTGTTTTTGAATCCGGCATCAAAACGAAATGGCTTGATAGAGGGTGTCGTAGTATTAGTAGTATTGTTAAAAGTGCCTCGACAGCTTAGGTCATTTCGCACATTGGATCCCGCCGGGATTCGACCCGGGACCTCTTTCACCAAAGGTAAACGCGCTGTCCTCATGACTATCCGGGAGCCTCTAGAGGGTGTCATCTGCTGTCAAAATAATAGCATATTCTATGATGCAATTGTTAGTGGTTTAGACATTCTATCCTTTTTGGTGTGTATTTTTAAATTTCAATTCCTTATCGAGTAAAGAATGATAAAAAGCTACATTTTTTATAAATATGTGATTTTTTATATTATTAGATGTTGCCGATTTCTAATGTATGAAGAATTTTAATCATTTCTTTCATATGATAGTAGGAAAAAATGTACTTTTGACTTCTTAATATATTAAATTTAAACTTTGAATGAAGTTTCCTCGAGATAAAAACACAGAAAAGTGAACAAGCAGTTTAAAAACTTCTACAATTCCAGATGATGAGATACCAGAGAGAGAGAGAGAGAGAGAGATAAATAGTCTCAAAAATTGTATTAATTTACCCGATATTAAATGTTTAAAATGAGCTGCTCTGGCCCTAATATAAAGGCGACACCTTCTCAAAATGTTTCTTTTTAAATTTCGTAGTTCACAAACATTATCTCTTATAGCTTGTGCTGTGGCTTCTAATTTATTACGAAGCTGCTGGTCATGTACATTTTCTTTGATGTAAACTAATTCCTTGAAATATCCCCACAGATCTTCCAATAGAATTGGCAAGTGCTGTCTAACAAAAGTTTAGTACTGTCGACCGTTGAATCTTGGTGGCAGCTCAAATGGTCCTATGAGCCTTCCTTCGAGTATTCCAGCCCATAAATTTACACTAAACTGATGCTGGAAGCGGTCATTGTAGATAATTCTTGGATTACCCCCAGTAATGCAAATTATGTATGTTGAATATTCCCACCCTTCTGAATGAAGACCCCCTTCTGTCCATAATATGGTTTCGAAGAAGTTTGGATCTACTCGGGAACGTCGCAAAATTTCTCGCCAAAATGCCACGCGAGGAGCGTAGTCAGCTGGTAGTAGCGCTTGCACTCGTTGCACGTGATATGGGTGTAGAGCGTTACGTTTCAAAATACGCTGTACTGTACATTTTGATAGATTCGCAGCTCGTGAGATGCGGCGTATGCTTGTAGAAGGGTCCTCTTCTACCATTTCGAGCACTTCTTCAGCGTCCAACGTAGGCCTTCCCTCCCGGTCTCGACTACAAGGAATCACGCCTTCAATGTACGCATTGCGAACACGCACAAACACTCTATGATCTGGATAGCGTTGGCAACCCGGGAATCTATTCTGGTATTTCCTTGCAGCTTGCCGAGCGTTTCCATCACACAATCAGTAAATGAAATGTATTTCTGCATATTCAGGCGGTGTGTACAATTTCAGCATCTCAGCAAAGTTTCAAAGTTTTGATCACATGTAAAATCGGAGTCCAAATAACTAGCACAGGTCTAAAAAAAGCAGGATATCAATTGAAGTCGGTAAAAAAAGCCAATTCGTAGGTTAGTGATCAAAGAAAGAAGAAAGATCGTTGCCGAAAAATTGGGTAGAACCTTCGCAACGCTCACAACAAATATTAGTCAGCAATGACTGCGATGGAATTGAAACGATCGTGAGCTGCATTGTTGCGAAAGCTTAGTTACGCCGCGGCTCCCAACAATCGCCCGTACATTGTAGTAATCTCGAAGGGTATTGTTGTTGATTAAAGCAAGTAATGAGGGAAGGGGGTATTTTAACTTACCGCGGAAGAGTGCCACAGCCTTGTTAAATGGTAAAACGTTTTCTTTTTTCGATAATTAAACACATTAATGACTCCAGTTTAAGGTTTAATGAGGCTTTGAATTGTTTGTTAGAACTGGGAATAATCGACTTACTATATTTCGAATCAATTTTTAGGAATGATGCCGTAAAGATAACCAAACAAAATTTACGTGGTAAGTAGCTGATGCATTTAAAAAGTTTTTAAAATACATGGCAAAAATTTTTTTTATTATGAATTTTTTTTTAAATTGCCCTCAAAGATTTTTTCAAAGTTCGGAATTTTGAGAATTTAAGAATTTGAAATTTTATTTTGGCTAAACGGTATGAGTAAAGGTAAAAAGTATTCTCTTGTCAGTTACAACAACTATTAGGCATTTTAAGAGAAAAAATTAAACAATGCATCTCAAATACTTACGTCACCATGACTACAAATGACTGGAAAGTCATGGTTTTCTCAGAAAATACGAAAAAATATCGTAACTCGGAAACAAAAGAAGATCGGACACCAAGTTGAATTGCAAAGCTGTAGCCCAGGTGATGTTCTACCTCCGTGTTTCGTTTGGTCCATGACTTTTGGGACACCCTGTCCCCTATGAACCCTGAACCCTATGAACTTATGACGAAGGTAACGGTTTGGGAATTCTCCAGGTAAACTGCAAAAGTCATTTCAATAAGGAGGAAACAAATATTGTCATCCTTGATTGAAGTTTAAAACCTGGATATAATATTAGAAACTGTCTCTTGGTTGCGTGAAGAAATATTTATTTGAGCGCAGTTTTTCCTTCAGGTTTTGCTGTTTATGGAAGAGATCGTGGTTCACGTGATCTTTGCGTGCTTTTCTGATTAAGCAGCAAAGTAACCTCGAATATACGACGACTGCGAAATGCTAGGGGTTATATCCGTTAAAGAGAGAGAGAGGGTTAATTAAATCTGTTAAGTTAGAGGGCTCTCGTATTAATTATTGCGTATGGAAAAGCGAGAGACGATTTCCATGTGTTGAATATTCTTAACTGCGCTAGGAGTGATGAGATCATGGTCATCGCATGAGATCCTAATCTACCAAACGTCAGTTTACGTTGATTAAGATCGTAAAACTATATTCACAGAATATCTCAATCATTTAAAAATGACAAGAGTCTATTAACAAGAGTCAAATATAACAAAACATCTGCTGTGATAAATAACTCTATGTTTTCGAACAGCACGCGATATGTAATCTCTGTTAAACAATATGGAAGACTTTTCTTAAAGTCTTGCTTCTGCTATAAGAAGATTCTTCATTTTATAACCCTGATTATTGAGTAACTAAAGGTAAGCGATATTCACTATAGTTTTATCGTTGAAACTTTTCGTTTTCGTTTAAGTATTTTGTGTAACGTAATATTTCAAAGTTGCAGCAATAGTTACTATTCAGATTCATTCATAATTTCGAGTGATAAATTAATTTTAACTATAACCTGGAATTCTCAAATAACGGAGCAACATTTGTCTCCCATTCTGAACCTTATTCACTTGCTTTCGCCTCACTCGAGGCACGCCGCTCGTTACTTCCATTTCCCGCAATTTCAAAGAATTTCCAATGAAATATCAGAATAAGTGCTTTCATAATCTATACTATAATGGTAACATATCCCAAATTGAAGCGGATACCAAACATCAATATGCGCACATTAAATTGACGAATAGAAGTATTCTCGACACAGCTTCAAATTTGAATATTTAAATGATGTGGAATATTCATTTAAAATACATCTATTGAAAGGAAAGCCCTAAGTTTTCTCAGAACAGCGATAGATTTGCTTTAATCAAATTTATCACGATACATTAATCGGTTCGTTATTGAGTACTTAAAAACCAATAGTCCGTGAAAATTAACTTTAGTGAATTGAGAGCGATTTCATGAGATACGACGAAACATCTGTAAAGTAGAATGATCAATCGCAAATTCTAATAGCAGCAAGATTTCCGGGCAGCATTTCTCTGGCAGAGCTGGTACATGAAATGGCGCTACAACTATCGTGTACTCCTCAACTGCGCGGCTGAAAACCAATTCGCAAGCTTTTACCACCAACGTAAATATCAATTGGATAGGAGGGAAATACTGATCTTACAAACCGAGTATTACGTCACACATTATTAACCAACTTTAACTGCTACGACGTGGATAACATTTCCAAACCTATCCATTCTCGACAATCTTACTTATTCTTCTTAAGACAGGTGTCTTCATTAAATTTACACGAATATAACTTCAAGGCCTTCTACGATTAACATCAAAACCGCTTCTCATATAAATACTGTAATGAGCTGCACACCTTATGGGAAGTTAACGAAAGGAGGTAAATGTTGGGTTATCTTAAATTTCCAGGAAATTGGAATCTTTTCCACTTTTAAAAATGCCATGTACCATTTTAAACCCTCTGTCAAGTCAGTAGTGGTCAGTATGCTATTATTAACAGAGAAATTTGAATAAAACTAAGACACTGATATTTTCAAATAATACCAACTAATCAAGTATTATTTCCAACTTCTGTTCAAGTGCTCTTAAATTTTTTTTAGTATGACTTTCAAAAGCTAGATTGCGTAGTGAGAACAACTGTTTTCACTTGCCAATAAGTGCATTTTCTGTAGAACAAACTTTCTGTACCGATTGTCTTCATAACTGCGAGAAGATAGGGGATCCGTGTCCATACGCAAGAGACGTGGTGGCGAAAAGGGGACCACACTTATTCGACTGCAACGAGTAAGAGAAATCGGGTCATAAAATTGCCAACAGAAGGAATGTGCAGTAACGCCTAATTGATAATATAGAACGAGCTAAGATTTCATCACTCATTCGAGATCTCATTGGATAGCTATTTTTAGTTTATTAAAGTTTTTAGTTGATAGATTCCATACGATAAACACATTTAAGAATCCTTATCACAATCCTCGACGGCTTCACCCTATAGGAGTTTCTATGGAAAGTGAAGAGCTTCCATTTGGAAGCACACCAGTAGCACCAGGGGAACCTTTTGTTTTCGTTTTCGAAGCGCAGAGGAAAGAACTAAGGCCAAAGAGCCACGAAGATGGGGCTACGGATATTTATGCTCTATGTGATGAACTCAATTGAAATCCGCGGATATTGGCTGCTTTCAACACATTGATAAATGGAATTTTTCGGTATTATTTGGTTCACTTTTTCAGAAACATGTACATACACGAGTGTTCTACATTACGGTAAGTTCATGCGCTTTGAAATTCAAATTCAAAACTTCCTATTCAACGCCATCTCCTTCTCTTCCTGGTTGTTCACTCCACACTTCAAGTCATCCAACATCTTTCGTCTTAGTCTTCTGTTTCTTCCCCTTGAATTCTACCCTCAATTACTTTTTTATCAGTTCCTCCCTATTCGACCCACCCGTTTCATCTGTCGAATCACTTCAATTAAAGCCCACCCCAACCATCTCCAGCACCTCCGTGTATCTTTTCCTATCAACCCAACTTAATATTTCCATTCCTCACCAAACCCACTTCTCGAAGGCCTCCAATCGCTTGACTTCCTTCTTCCTTAATGTCCACGTTTCGCACCCAGATAAACGGATAATTCACAGTTATTATGACTAAGGATCCCTATCATTTATTTGACATTCATTCAGCAGCTTGTATCCATACGGTCAATAGCAATCTTAAATTGTAAAGATCGCTTTTAAAGACAATTCAGATAGCCGGAAAATATTTCTTTAAGTAATGAAAATAAAATCATATACTCCGTCAACTTAGAAGTGATCGATGATAAGAAATGAATTAATTAATTGATCTGATTTTTAAGAAATTGTTAGAATCTAAAGACAAATTCATTTCACTTAGGAATCTTAACTTTACGAATCAACCTGTTCGGATAAAACGTTCCTTCATTGCAAAAAGCTACTATCATTACGGATATTACTAACGGGTTTAACAGCCCTTATTTTATGAATTATGTAAAAAAATCAGTGTCTTCAAATAAACAAATTTGCAACTCTTTTCCATTGTTCACTTCACCCGTTCACCTCCCTCTCTTACAATTTTATGTAGTTCATGATTCTTCTCTAATCAAAGGGTTTCTATTCATCCATCGGTTCGTCTTTCTAATATTTCAGTTTTTGAGAATCTCACCCACAGTATGAATAAAGCAAAATTTGGAATAGATTTATAATGAATTATACGGCCTTAATATACTATCTTCATACCTAGGGAATGGACGAAAGGAATATTTTCCTTGGCTCTTTGGTGCAATGTAGTGGAATCTTTATTCTCCATTTACTTGTGTATATGGATCTTGAGGTATGAGTGACGCTGAATGAACGCAGTCATCTGTCACGATTGAAAGTGATATTCATAGAGTTGAATGTTTGTAGTTTAACTGATAACAGTTAACGCATTCTGAGGTCAGCGAAGGAAGATTGCATTACTCCTTATCTTGCCTAGTATACCTCATTCCCTCTGCCTTCTGCATCTTGTGTTGAAAGGGTCTAGTGGCTTCGATGACTTCAAAGACTTGTTTCCTGGAGTGGGGTCCATATTTTCCTTATTAAGGAATACGAATGATACAATGACATATTTTTGCAATGAATTCCGAGGAATCAAAATCCGAGCGGATTTCCACTCTCGAATACGGAAAAGTGACTCGACGAAAGCGTTCCCAATCACTTCGGAATCGACGTGAAAGGAGGGCTCTTCCTTTTGTGGATCACGTGCCTGGCCAAGCAGATCATTGTCTAGGAAAATATACCTTGGGACATTTATTCCAATCGGAAAAGCAATGAGGGACTCCCACGGGGTGGGATTAATCTCCAATCGCTCAATGTGACGCCGTGGAATCATAATCCAGATCATGCAAAGTACTCCCGGGCTGTAGTCATTTTTCTCAGCCTCTCCCTGAAAACGCGAACTGCTTCGTTCAATGATCCTCCCTGTGGAATTCTAATGCTTCTGCCGATATGTGTACCTCGTCCTTACTTCCCTTTACCCTTTGCTAATTCACCGCTCTTTCTACGATATTTCTACGTCTATCCCAAGCAAGAATAGACTTGAAAAAAGTCCAACGGGACCCATCGAACCCGGGTCTCCCGATTGCCGGTCGGGTGCTCTGTCCGTTGAGCTATCCCGCCGGAACATTCTCTCAAGCTATTCGGGAGACTATGTGGGCAAAGGAATTTGCGATTTCGTCCGAATGGCGGCATCGTCCTTTCTTAACATAAGCACCAGCAATACATAGAGGCTGTAAGGAAAGATTCGCCAAGGCTGTAAGGGGCTACGTCTCTTTGTACCCCCATTTTGGTTGAAATGAAAACTAGGGAGATGGATTCGGAGATTATTTTGTAACGCCAAGTGATACGTGAAGGTTGTGCAGAGAATCATAGGGAAAAGAGAAATCATAGTTGCGATGCGATTTTGAAAATCGAAGTTGATACCAGCAAGAAAAGAAAATACGACGAAAGGATCAAAGTTGAGAAAAACATATGCTGAGACATGGAATATAATTAACTTTCGTGAAATTGGAGGAAATTTTAAATGAAGGGAAGAAAATAGGGGACCATAGGCCCATCAGCTTAGAACAATGAGAAGGGAGAGTCGTGGCGATCAAGAAATAACGAGATTATCGTTAAAATCCGTAAACAAAACGACAATCTCCAGGACATTGATGGCCAATGTTCCCGAAAGAACAAAATCTGCGAATTTTGGAATGGCTTTTATTTTCCTGATTTCTGTGATATCCGCGGTTGTGATCATTATGATCACATCGAGGTGGTATTTTTTTCGGAATTACGGTGCTCTCACAAGGGACTATAGATATACCACGAGTTTAATATTTATATATTAACTCCCCTTGAACACGATTTGCTATCAGAATTGAGCTTTGCCCAATATTCTCATCACTTTAAACTATCAATAAGAGATATTGATTCAGAATCATGATTTATTTACAGATTATTAATATTCAATTAAAGAATTTGCGTTTTGAAACATTAATTTACAAACAAAATCAAAGATACAGGTCCAATGAAATGTTAACTGTCAAATTTTCGCATGAGTTCAATAAAAAAGAGTGGTCTATCAATAATATCATAATCTTGATGCTTATAAATATTGAAATAATAATTTACAAACTCGACCGGTTTCGGCCGTTGGCAGTTAACATACCTGACTTAATGTACAGTGGAATTTTCATAGTTGATATATTTTTATTAGGGTTGTTTGCGTTGTGAAATTCATTTCTTTCAATCGCATAAGTTTGGATTAAAATAAACGATATTCGAATTCAGCTCGATTTTTAGCATATTGAATAAACGAGAGGTTTTTAGGTTACTTTAAACACGTCGTAAGCTTAAAGGTTTTCCGAAGTGCTGCTAAATTTTTGCAATACTTCTATTTCCATAACGGTTTTGCTATGAATTGAAATTTGCATTTTAAGGGATTGGAAGTTACTCAAAGAAAAACGTGACCATTACGAGTGATCTCTACAATGCTTATATTCTCATTCAAGAGACCCTTTTCATATGGTCACTTTTGAGAATCTTAAGTTATTTAGCCATCGATGAAATAACTGAGTAAACGAATAATATCGATTTTCATTGTGTGTCCCGTCGACGAAAAGCGTCAACTTGAATTTTGCACTTTAAGTACGAGGTAACATTCAATCGGAAACTTTTAATTTCGAACTCATCATTAGAATAAATAGTTTATTTAAACACAAGGTAAGTATTTAAATGGATATATTATTACTAGAAAAATGATGAATTCAAAGATTAAGAAAACAATCTTTCGATATTTCGAAAGATTGTTTTCATGACTTTAGTAAGGTAAGTTTATTTTCGAAATTATCTTCGAATAATAAACTAATCATATATGTATATGCTCAACATAAACTATCTCATACGCGAGTTAAAATGCAACGGATCAATCCGTAACAACAAAAGCAATGAGGTTTACACACTTCTGATTAGTTTCGGTGGCCTGTGGAAGATTTCAGGACATATTTATATACCTTCATATTTTTCATACCCTCATAGCTTTTACTTGTTTGGTGGATAGTTGGCGTAATGGGCGCAAAATTGACCTTCATTTCTTGGAATTAGCTCAGTCTGGCCGTGGCTATCGTCGGAGAGGCATACTTCCCACCAAATTCTTCTCTCAAGGTAAGTGATTGAGTTAATTCAAAGTGTGTACTTGTGAATTACTCATTCAAAATTTCCTAAAACCAGCAGCAGACTTCGATAATGAGTCATCATGGGCTGTGGGAAGAGAGGGAAAAACCCATCTAAACGAGTGTGAACTTTGAAAAGATACTCTTAAGAAGACTCCGCGCAGAAACTCAGCAACGTGTCGAGGTAATGCTTGCTTTTTCGAGAGGCATCAAAGTAAGTCTT
This sequence comes from Sympetrum striolatum, assembly GCA_947579665.1. NCBI lineage: Eukaryota > Metazoa > Arthropoda > Insecta > Odonata > Libellulidae > Sympetrum > Sympetrum striolatum. The sequence continues at coordinate 6,302,175 of OX388347.1, forward strand.
TTCTCAAGTTGAACGTATTCTATGCTGTAAGTCTGTACGTCCAGATCCAATATTATTCTATAATGATCGGCGTTAAGTTTTCTCGTGCTGCAATCCCGTGAACCGTTGTCAGGTTAAACATTGATAGAGTGCCAATTTGGAAATGAAATCAAGTAAATTCGTTCATCTGTTATTTAATTTGAACATATTTTGTTGCGAGTTCTAATGCTGATCTTTGGCATCGAATTTTACTGTGTTCATAGACGTCAAGTTTTCTCTTCAACCTGGGGTCATCGTGTCATAATCGTTTCGTGAATTATTACATCGATTTGATTGATAATGTGCAGGTCCGTTTTATATAGCTAAGCAGTTTAATAAAGAACTGTCATTTGAAGGTTGTTGTCCCTCAATTATCAATCTTATCTATTAGCATCCGAGATGTTTTAATTGAAAGCTTACACGGGAACTAGAAAGGTTCGGAATCTTTAATCTAGAACACTGTTTGTACCCTAGAATTATTTTAGCGTTGGATCACACTTACGCTCAATTATTTATTTTCCGAGCAAATTCATACTTAATGTACATTCATTCGACTATTACTTCTGCAACTTCATTCCTAATCACACGTTTGTCTTTTCGTTTCAGTACCAACCACTATATTCCACTACGTTTACTTCCTCTTCCTTTCGGAACATTCGAGCTCTCATCTTAAACAGTCTTCGAAGTTAATTTTTTATCCGTCATCTGCTTCATCTCTACATTTCAAATAAGAGTGATAACCAAAACAAATAAAAGTGACTCGGCAGAAAATCAAGGATTTCCATCTTTGTTTCCGCGCGTGATGACGATTATTACATTGGCAATTTTCTTTCGTCAACATTTGGCTTCAAAACGAAAATAGAATAAGATAAGAAGTAAAAACTGGTATCGTCAGCAACTGTAAGATTTTCACAAGGTTTTATAGAAAGTATTTATAAAACCTCGTGAAAAAGGAAGGCACACTCTTGTCTTCCACCACTGGCTCAAATTCCACAGACTGCAGTCATCAGAAAACGGACTCACACCGTCGATGTCAACATCACCCACACACATCGGGCAGACGCATGATACGAATTGGAGGAGATGTAAAGCCGATTCTACTTCAAATTGGGTAATAGATGAAGAATTTGGAATGGACCTCAAGAACCCCCCGCAAAGAGGGAGAACAAGAAAAGCCCTCATAAATATGCATTATACACTCAGCCAAGGTGTAAACAGTGATCGTGAGATTCTTTGATGAGAATGGTGTTGCTGCACTTCCCAAACTCGGAGTGTCTTAACGAAGGTCAAAGACCAACTGCTTATTTATGAACCCTGTCTTTTTAGTTCCTTACAAACGAGCAGCGCATTAATCTGCATTTGAACTCTTACTTTAGCTTATTATTATCGGGTATGGAAAATCGTTCTTGAAAAAAAAAAGGTTTCGAACCGAATTGTCTTAGCGTATTCTTACCGTATTTTACGCTCGTTATTGAATCGGCCGCAGTAGCAGTGACTTCGCCAGATTACCCTGAATTAATCAAGAAATCGCATACCCTGAAATAATCACTCCTCTTCTATCGTTCTTATCTCTTTTCTTTCAAAGAAACCTTCACCAACCTGCATTTGAGTGTACTTTCGTAACGCTTACATTTTATCATTAACAAAACGCTACACTTTTTCTATTTTGCGGGTACCAGTTTCATCCGCTAGATCGCATGTACTTGCGAAATATTGCGTATAAAAAAGGGTTTGAAAAAGGTGAAATAACATCAACGTATTTACTGAAAATACACATAATTAAACCGGACCTTATTATTGCTTTACCGAAGATTTTCGAATATGTGTGCTTCAGTTATTTGTAAGGTTGATCCCAAGATAATTAATTGAATCAACTTCATTCATATTAATTCCATCAAATTCGTATGGATTAATGTGACGCAAAATATTAAAGGTAATGCGAAGAGTAGTAATAATCTTACGAAAGGGATGAATAAGTCATTGATGGACCATTCAACCTAGGCATTCCTAATATTCTCTTGAATTCTCGCTTGAAGTTACCAAAAAATATCTTTATCTTTCATTCAAAATCCAAGATAGTCATGCGAAATTTCTTGCCCTCATTTCTCTGGTCTGGCCAATTACTTGTCCTTTTCATTAGCAGAGGAAATATGGTTACCGTATCAAAATTGCATGGTATGGATCTTGTAACGAAATAATAAACTGATTGTTCTCACTAAAACAGACTTTCTTCAAAACAAAATTTCAAGCAATATTATATTGCTTGATAGGGATGGATATTATTTTTGATCTACTATTGAATATTTAAGGTAAAATAATAATAATTAATTTGTTTCTGTGGGATGAGAAAGGAAAGTTAAATGACGAACACCGAGACAACAAGGCGAAGAATTTGATTAAAACAACGATTTCATACAACAAGATTTATAATTAAATTTTAATAATCCATATCATCTTTCGTCGGAGACTAGTTTCTCTATTCATTTACGAGGACTATTAGTGGCCGAAACTAGTTACCGACGAAATGTATGAGAATTAGTAATATAAATTAAACTCTATTGCAATAAATCTCTGTTTTATTCAGAGTCTTAATCGCCATATCGCACTCCCATAAAGCAACGGACTCCTCCACGAGAGTTTACCGAGGGGACAATTCATCCGATGGGCAAATCAAAACGGACGAAAGATTGAGGATACATTTATTTTCTTTGCTGGAATTCGTCATAGCTGAGGAAGGACGGAATTCGATAAAGAGAAAAGCGCGGGTGGATCTCTCTCAATCAAGCGTCAGGAACACAAACTCTCATTAATTGGGGGTTTCGAAAGGGAGAATCATCATTCCGTAAAGCGCCTCAGGTCTTCTTTGTATTTTTAGAGGAGTGGTTTAAAACGGCAATGCGTGAGTACTCATTTCGAGTATTGTTAGTTCGAGGATCTCCAGAGAGAGGGACCTAAGAATTGCGACAATATTCCGCACGCTCTCTGTAAATGTCTCCCATTTTTCCTTTCAATACCCCCTCAATCATCGGGAAAGTTATCTCGCCGAAGCACAAATTTCTGGCCGCAATTTCCTTTCCGTTTGATGACTTTCATTCCTCGTTTGTACGAGCGTTTTCTTTTTAAAGTCACATTCGAGAGTTTGCTGCTATGGCTGAACGCAATATTTCTTAAATTTTGAACAAAAACCTCATTCTCTCTTGCAATTTACGAATAAATCAGCGAAAACTACGCAGTTTCCGAAAATTTTAGTTTTTGGGCTCTATTTTACTTAGAATTCAAGTAAATCTAGTCGAATTTGGACTTGTTTTGAAGAACGCAACAAGGTGTATTTATATATTTAATAATAATTTGATTTATTTCGGCATTTATTGAAAAATTCAGCGATAACTGGGCATTTTATATGACGCGTTTACAGACGCATAGTCAAAGTTTCGATGGGCATCTATTCAACCCTCGTAATTCCAAAGAACCTATTCCAATCCTTACGACAACGGTTATATTTCCTTTCGACCTTATAATGAACAAATTCTTATATGCGCTGACGTGCACCCGTTTAGTATTGTAAAAAATGATTTTTTTCAACCATTTGCATATTGACCTTTTCCTACAGTCTTTCAACCTCAGCAAGGGTTTTGTTATTTGTATAATCACTTTTGTAACCAGTTCGTCCAAAAATTGCCTCAATAACTGCATTGGAAACGAAAATGTTCATCCCGTCTTCGTAAACTACACGTACATTTCAGCAATGAAAGGTTTTATTCCGATATTTTCATTTTTCAGCGATTAACATTAACCATAGCAATGTATCCGGTTTCTATTGCGAGATTTCAAAAAAGCCTCATTCCGAATATAAATTCAATCTTTGCGAAAGAAGTCCCTCCCGCGGAGTTCCTTCGATTGCGTTTTAATATTCAGTAATACTTGGCTCGAACGGACTTTTCGTTTAAAAAGTTTCCCACAGCACATGAATAATTCGAAATTTTTTTTATTCCCTTATTTCTCTTGGGCACAAAGACCGCAAAGAGATGCGAATCCAAATGAGGTCCGTACACTTGATTAACCCGTGGAGCGCTACACGCCTTTCACTTGTTCAGACATCTCTCGTCCACTCTAATTCTCTCCACTGAGACTTCTTTCCCATCCGCTTCGTCCCTTCCTCTACGTTTCCTTCTACGAAACTCCCAGAGTTTGACGGGAGAATGCGGAAGACGTTTGATTTGTTTCTGCATAACGAAGGATGTGAGGATGCCATTTTCTAAGTTTCAATCGAAAAAATCTCGAAATTCGATAAAAGAAAATATATTCGTGAAGCGAAGTGGCAATGGAACTGTCCCAATGGATATTTCCACTTATTTCAATCATGAAGTATATCATGTAGTATAATTAGTTGAAAGTTTTTATAGGTTACCTAAAACTTAGGTAATGTCTCGTAATATTAGAAGCATAGTTGAAAGTGCTTCAATAGTATAGGCCATTTTGCACGTGGCCACCCACCGGGACTCGAACCCAAAACTATATTCATCAAAGCCTATGAGCTGCCCACTAGTTTTTCCGGAAGTCCGCTTAATGGCTCTTAAGATTTTAAGTCCACTTTTTTCCTCCAGCTCAGAAAACAATAGATTTAAAGTTATAGAGTCATCTAGAATGCGTTTAAATAGTTTTAATTGATAAAAGTAAAAATAAATTAGTAAATAAATTTTATTCGATAAAGATAACAACTCTTTCAATTATTTTCAACCTTCTCGCAATACAGCTGCAAATTTTTCGATTAGCATTCAAATATATTTTTCAATTTTTGTGAACCAAAGCCCCGTAGGGTCACAGTGGATGTGGTTGTACGAGGGTCGTTCAATAAGTCCTTAGAAAAAGATGGAAAAACACTTTTTTTTGGGGTAATTTTTTTTTATTTCTCAACATAATCTCCTTTCAGCTCTATACATTTTTCTAAACGTTTTAGAAAAATTTTTATGCCATCCGAAAAATAGGATTTTGGAAGTTCTTCAAAATACTCAATCGTTTGATTAATGATCTCCTCGTTGGAAGTGAACCGTCGTCCGCTAAGCCATTTTTTCAAATTCGGTAACAGGAAATAGTCACTTGGGGCCAAATCTGGTGAATAAGGTGGATTTTACAACAATTCGATGTTTAATTCCATAATTTTGGCCATCGAAACAGCACAGGTGTGCAAACGCACATTGTCCTGATGCAAAAGGATTTTTTTCCTCTTCAAATGTGGAAGTTTTTCTTTGATTTCATCGCTCAACCGGTTCAATAATGACGCATAATACGTCCCTCTTATCGTTTTTTTTATTTTCAATACATTTTTACGAGCGAAAGAAATGTCTGTACTTTTGCAAGTTTTCCGAAACTTTCTACTATATTTTCTACTTATTTAGTTTAACTAGGATAGATTTTGCTAACAATTTCACTTTACCAAACTTCACTTACTAAACTTAAATCGTAAATAATTTGCAAATAAGCGAGTAATAATCATTTTTAATTCAATAATGAATATATGTATAATATAAATATACATTATAATGGAGAAATGGACATTCGCGAAATTCTTTGCTGTGGAAAAGTAATGAAATATAGATTACAATTTAAAACGGTGATGCAAGTTACAAGTACATTTCCACAGATGTGTACGAGTAATTTCTATTATTATTATTATTACTATTATGGACTTACAAGAATGACGCCTTCACATATCGAGTTCTTTCATTGCAATAATGTTTACATCGAATCGGGAATATTAAAATACATTAATCTATCTTACGGTATAAAATGCATGTTTATACACAAAAATCAGTACAAGCTCAATTAATAGAAGGCAAAGTTAATTAAAAGACTTTGAATGTATGTGTCACTTAAATCCTAAGAATTTATAGCAAACTTTTTAGTTTCTTTCGAGACAATTCTGAGAAGAGCTCATCCATAAAAATTTCGCTTCTGGAAATTCCTTTGAACTCATCTGTTTGATCTTTCTCTCTCGTTCTCTAATTTTTTTCTCCGTTACAGTTTCATTTTTCTTCCTTTTCATCTAAATTAACTCATCTTTCGTCGATTTCCATCTTTCCACTCTTTCACAGAGAAATAATTCACTTATACTTAAGTTGACCGCCTTCCACCCAAAAATATCTACAACTTGATGTTACTTGTCGCCTTGGCGAGTAAATAGTCTAGAATAAATGATTCTCGAATTATCGAAGCATGATAGCTTTACGTCGTCTGAAAAATTTCTTGAAATTACCTTTGTCATGCAAAGTATCCGATATTACTATGTTTAACAAGCATTAACCGTGAGAGACCAAAGTTATTTTTTACCATACTACTTCTGCAGTCAAGATGATATATCCAAAATATGAGTGTGTTTTGCCTTGATTTATTGAGACCAGAAAAAATGGCTTACCCAGTTATTGTTTATCTATACTGCAGAAAAATTTGCTTTAAGTTTTGTGAAGTTCGATATTGAAAAGGAGTTAGATCAATTTGACATACTTTGGTGTGAGTTGGCAAATTCATTTCAGACTTTCATTTTGTGGTAGATGGTTAAGTTAAATACTACTATTAAAAATTATTCGGTTTGTTCGTAAAAATTAAACAAAAATATCTTCATTTTGAAATGGGTTGGTGCGCAGTCATGGCTTAAGTTATTATCATGTCAGTAAATAACTCATACTTGAAACTATTCTAATGTGACAACGTCTACTACGGGATTGCAAAGCCTAAATACATATCCCAACAATTTAAATATCCCAGTGAAAATATACTTTTCCTGAACTAGCTGTTCCGATGAACATTTTGCTAGGATATGAAAATAATCACCAATTTTGAAAATTCACCCGTATTTTCTTGCTGTAGAATATGAAGTAAATTACTCCGCAAACAGACATATTTTTCATGCGTCACTGAACTAAAAAAACAGCATCTCACGAAACAGCAGGTCGATCCATGCATCTTCTGCCAGTCACTTGACAGGAGGTGCACTCTCCTGTATATTCCGTATCACGAATGGGTGAGGGAAGTAATTAAACATTGCGGTACCCCCTCAAGGCACAACGCTGTCACCTTCAAATACTTTCCACGGAGCTGACGTTAGGTGCGGCTCCAATCCGCCGCGCCTTTGTTGTCGACGGCGGCAGCTGCATGCGTCTGCACAAAATCGCTTCCTCCCCCCCTTCGCATGCGTTTTGAAGCCCATTCCTGTCTTTCCTCTCGTCTATCTCCCCATTAAACTCTGTGCAGTTGCGCCATCCGTCAGTTCCGTGAAATGAGGTTACCTCCGTCGACACACCTCTTCTTTCCCCCATTTTCCGTTGTCCTGAGGATAGAAGAAGCATATTAGTCTGAAGCTCGCCCTAATGAAAATAGTTAGCAATGTTTCCTCTCTGTTTATCTGTGCTCCTCTGGTATTTGAGTCAGCCTTCAGCAACGCCGGTTCGAATCACCTTACATGATGACGGTGGGGATAATTAAACAGACACTCTGCGTTGAGAAGGACACGTTTTCAAGGAACAAAAATCATTGTGGAAAAAATTTATGAGGAAACACGTCTTAAAAATGGACGTAAATGGAAACACGTCTTAAAATTGCATTGCGATGGAACCATATCACTCGATTTCAGAGCATTTGGACAGCAAACAGAGACGCTGACAATTTTTGTTGAAAATTGTGCTTTGTTACTCTACAGGCACAACTATTTGTTGTCTTGAGTTTTATAATGCTGTGGTATTTGTTTCAAACAGTTGAATTGAAACACTGATTTATTTAACCTTATAATATTCAGTAATAAATATTTTACTCAATCATATAATATGGAAGAAGTGTGAATTGTGATAATAATAATATGAATACCTATACTATGTGTATCAATGAAAATACATGTACATATTGCAATAATTAGGATGTGCATTATGTTAATTGTGTATTGATTTTCATTTGACCTAATCTCCTGGTTCTAAACCTCTTCTTATTTTTATCTACAGTTTTTCCTCGGTCTTCCTTGTTTATTTCTTTCACCTGGAATCCATTTCCAAACCTTCAAAGGTATCCTTTTTCTTCCGTACGTCTCAGATGTCCATACCATATGAGTTGTTTGTAGTTTATTGCTTCTAAAACTTGTCGCTTACTCTAATCATTTACAATGTGGTCTAATAAAGTAATACTACAGTATTTCCTCCATCTCTGCTGAAAGTAGACTTTGAGACATCCATAACCCATGCCTCTGAGCCATACGTCATAACAGATTCTATTAAAGTTTTGAAATATTTCGTTCAGTATAATTTATTGTTCCACATTATTGGATGCAGCTACTTATTATTTTTTCCCCTCATCCTATTTTATTTATTAAGTCTCTATTGTCCATATTTACTTATTGTATCTCCAAGGCACTCGTAGTAACTGACATTTTTTTATTTACCAACTTTCCAGTTCAATGTCATCCATTTTACTTCCAGTTACTATATATTGCGTTTTGTCTATATTTACTAATCCTCACTTACTATATTCTTCCACTTGTTTATGTAGCATATACGTCATATCTTGTTGGTCTTCTGCCATTAGGATTTGATCATCTGCAAATAGGATGGTGTATACATGGATGTCTGTCCATTGGGCTGCATTTTTCTCCCAATTTTTTTACGCAGCGTACGGATAAATTTTGAACCGAATTGAAGAAAGGCAGAGGCACCACTGTTTCACAGTTTGTGAGGACGATGTGCTTCCAATCTAGATGGTTGTTTAATTTTCTCTGGTCAGTGCGTTGAATTATTTGTTTGAGAGGCGCGGTCAAGGCTAGCGTAGAAAAAAGGGGGCATTAATTTAAATTAGACAGAAAAAAATCTTTTTCAAACTTCAAAATAGGATTTGGAATTTTTAAACGAAACGAAATTTTTATAAAAATAGAGTGCGGTACGCCTCGATATCTATTACAGCTGAATTGCCCTATCCATTTATCACTTTCTATAAATCGAGATGATATCCTCCGTTCGACTTAAACCAATGCAATGGATTTGATTATAATTGAGCTTACGATAACAGATAACGTACGTGACATGATTTTGCTGTTCACCAAAGAGTAAGATGATGATTTGCTTGAGATAGGGGATGATTTTCTGTTATTTCTAGCGGTCTGGCACTGTCATTTTAAAATCATCTTGTTGAAACTGTCAGATTAAGGTCACTTCTTACTCTTAACCAATATGGATTGCCATATTAGTTAAGAGAATTTGCTCCTTTCATCAGTTGGATCGTCAAGATAGGCTCTGAAATGTGGAAATTTCCTCTTGATACGGTCAAAACTAACCTGACTTTGAAGATAGAATTCATGACTTACGCCGTGACTTGGTAGTAAGTCTCCAACAGGAACAAAGAAAAAGTATAAATTTTACAAACCCCAATATAATTTATTCTTAAACGATAAATTGTTTCGACTCATGGAGTCATCATTCGGGAATTTATTTTTTATTTTTTCCAAATAATGCGAATTTCGACAAATGCAAAAAATACAAATTAAACTAAGACAAAATAACTTCTAATGATTTTTAGCTAAGAACAGATGCGAAAATAATTATTTATGGATAGAGACCTGAGTCATAAATTTAGCACACATTCATTCCAAACAACCCTGATTCGTAATCACATAATTTCATTCACTTAATTTCATTCTTAATTCGTACAATCTCATCGACCGATTAGCATTACCATCGTCGCAAGTATCCGACGGAATGCCACTCACGAAATCGAACCGAAAAAGGAATATCAGCGCCTCTATGGAGAGGCCATCGAACGAATGACCTCAAAGATGTGGGGAATTGGCAATCAGAGGCGCGGAATGCACTCATCTGCTGGATGTCCGAAAAGACGAAGAGGTGAATCGGTGGTTGGGAGTGCACAATGGATGGAAAGAGTTCTGGTAAGCATTTCGAGTTCAATGAGCCAAACGTATCATCAAGTTAAAGCAAAAAAGAGAATGGCTTGGCCTGTGTGGGCTTCGTTTAGGAGATTATGGCTCTAGTTGGACTAGCAGCTAAATTCATTAATACTACCGTAATAGCAATACAATTCCTCATTCCAACAGTACCAACTGTTCCAGCATGTGGATGTGTAAGAAAATTAATTTCTCTTAGCTGAAGCGGGCATTTATTTATCACTTAACTCCAATTATGTGCCTAGTAAAATCATCCTAGTACAATATAAAATTAATTACTGCGAAGTGAATTTTCCATTACTCACATACATTTACCAATACGGCCGGATTAGATATCAGGGCGTAATGATGGCTGAAAATTTTATATAAGAACGCTTAAAACTGCTGCGTGAAGATTTCGTAGGAATAGAATTGAAAATTACTCAATTAAACAGCCGATGACTGAAGTTGAACATTTCTATAAGAAATATTCTGATACTTTTATTTGTAAGTTATTCAGATTAGTCGGATCCTCACCAATGTCACCAAAAGCTTTTGAGAAGGAAAACGACTGGTAGCAGTTTGATATGTCATCACTGAATTGAACGAGGGGAAAAAGTGAGAGAAGCACGCTGTGAAATCACGATTCTCATGACATTCATTGAAGTATCCTCTTATAGTAAAATCATTATCCAAAACCACTCATACTTCAGTACCTTTCATACAATTACATACGTAAACGAGACAGATAAAAGGTAATTAGATGATGGATTGCTAACAAATAATATATCATGGCTCTAAAAGAAAAAGTTTAATTAACTAGGTAGGTTAATTTATTCCTACTCTTTAATTCGCACCAATTTTAATGTTGGAATAAAACTCGTAAGAAGAATTGTTTCTTTATATTCATAAATGAAGTTTTAGTGCTTTTAATAGCCTGGAATACGAGTTTAAGGGCTGATTCATTAACCTCGTAACACCTTGGGACGTCCTTCCCAAAAGCATTTTTTTTGGCACAATCGTAAATCGAGGATGTATGGAATAATTTTAAACAAATTTTATGTGTAGGCATAGAAAAATACGTACCTATTAAAATATTAAAGAAAAGTGCATATCCGGAATATGATAATGCTGAGATTCGGTTACTTAAGCACAAATCAAGAGCTTTATATAGGAAAAGGAAAACAGAATCTCGATTCCAAATTAAATACAAGGAAGTAACCCCGTTGTTGAATCGTAAGGAAAAGGAGACTAAAAATAAATTCTTATAGAATTTGATAACAAAAATGGAAAAGATTGTTTTTATAAATAAGTAAAGCGACTAAGAAAAGATGAAAACAAGATGAATAAAATAGAAAACATGAAGGGCGAAACTTTAACCGATTACTGCCTATGGGACCCGCATGCGGTAGGTTTAAAGCAAAAAATAGCAAAGATAAAGAGAAGGTAAGAGAAGTATTCGTCTTAGGCAGATTTTCAAGGCTTGGATAGCGTTACTCAGATGCTAAAAGAATTAGGTTGGGAAAGTTTAGAGGAGCGGATATCAAAGAAAAGACTAGCTATAAAGTATACACAGGAGTTAAATCGTTAGAGGAATTATCAAACAACGTCACTATAGCAACCTTTCACGGCAGAAAAGACCATAGACATAAAGTTAAAGTAATGAAACAGAGGACAAACGTTAATAAATTCTCCTTTTGTAAATCGTGCTATTACAGATTGGAATAATCTGCCTGCAGGAGTCTTGGAGCCCTTACAAAAACATCATAGAGAGTTTGTAAAAAGATTCGGTGAAAATATTAAGGACGAGTACAGGTGGAGTAGGGGTGGTAGGGTGATGTACGGTGGGGACTTGTCCCCGGGACCGCTACGATAGGCCTACTGGGAACCCTGAAAAAACTTATGAGGGAAGGGAAGTATTTGATAAACTTTTTTATTTAAAAAATGTACAGATAGGATATGTATAAGTATGTTTGTATGTAAAATATATGTAATATGTGTTCCCATCGGACTTGTGACATTTTTATACTAATAATAATAATAAAACCTTAAAAAACGGAGGGAAAGATTCGAGAAAAATAATGTGTGTAGTTACTTCGAGTGATATATTGTTTAATATATCGAGAACATTATAAATACGTATTGAAATGAAGAAGAGAAAGATGGAAGGAGTTACTTGTTCAATTTGACGATTATTATTATTAAACTTCGATTTAAAAAAGTTAATCAACCTAAAGTAAAGAAACTACGCAAATAGAGGTCAATCAGAGAAATATTGTAGCTGCTAAAGGTTTTTCGTAGGAATTTCACTCATATTTTCATTTTATAATGCTGCCTAATCAGCCATCGCAATAGCAGCCGATTTCTGAAACTGTGGAAGGTTAGGAATACAATTAGACAATAATAATAAGTATACATAAAATTTGCGCAAATTAAACGTAGCTCTGTAAATAAATTGCGAATAAATATTCATCAATATCTTTTCTCATAATAACCTGAATATCTACAACAATAAATTAATAGTTTTGATGTTTGATTTAATTGAAGTTGTCTCTACGTATTCAGTGGAAAGGCGTAGAGTCTGATAGAGTGAGTGAAATTGAGAGAGGATTGTGATAGGGAATCGATTTGAACTCTCTGCTGTTTGATTGGTGGAAAGAGGTTGGATCTAGGACTGACGGGACATGACTTATTAAATGTGAATTGAGGAGGAAGAAAAAGAAATGGCGCGGAGAGAAAATGCCTTCTGAGGTAAACTATATTTGGTCTACCACATTTCGTGATGGAAATAAAGATTTCTGGAACATTGGAAGTGAGCGCTAGACGGGAGGCAGAGATACATTTCTCATAAGAAATTACTGAGGGAAGCTGGCAGATAACATCATTTGGAAAATACAGTGGAGGAAAAATACTTATTATTTACTACACTACATTATTTTACACTTATTTTGTTCCTTAGTATTGTACAGCTGCTTTCTGTGTTCGTTTTTGTCATCAGATAAATTAAAAAAAAAGGTTCACTTTTTACACATGCCTTCGAATTGCTGCTATCGGTTGATATGATTCCCGTGCTCAAAATTATCTAACGATCAGAAATGTTATCAAATCGGAAATGAAAACGATTGAAGAGCCGAAAAGCGTGATCTTACGATTGATTTACAAAAAACACTTTTTAGCGCAAAATAATTTGCAAATCCAAAAAGAAAACAGAAATCGAAAAAATCGTACGAATTGGATGACTACACAGGCAGACAAGTTTTTGGTAACACTGACGTCATTTCATGTTTATTAACAACTTTTTTGTTGTTAATTCAGCAGTGTTCATGAAAATTGTCCACCGCGTAAAGTTTTCAAGAATTTAAACATTTAATAAACAAAGTAATTTCTTCGTTAATTTGTATGTTTACATTTTTAGTTTAGAAACACTCTAAAGATTTTTATTAGTTCATTGATTCATTATATTTACACATAATTTATATTTCTAGACTAATTTCCTAGAATAACAAAATGGCGAGTTCACAAGGTCTCCAAAAATGTGGATTTCGGTGCCGCACACTAAAACGCTCGTTTCTCAAAGATTTTTAAACTTATAGGACATAATATACACTACTCATGAAAAAGTCCTTACAAATTCCATTGTTCTGGAATAAATTTTATTCATTTACAATACGTCTTTGTCAATTTTAGGCAAAGTGCGATTCTGTGCCGTTCGCTTCCGAGATAAATTCCTTAACCTCAAATCCATCAATGGACTACCATTTCCAAAATTTAGTTTATAGAATATTTTTAGTTTTTCGTAAGGGAAGACTCCACACTGCTCAAAAAAAGTTAGGCAGTAAAGGGATTCACGAAACATTTTAACTGACTTTTTGGATTTCTCGGCCATGTTCAAGGGTAAGTTCAATGGTTATTTATTTTCTTATAGAAACTATAAATAAAATTTCTTGTTTTATGATTTCATTGTGTTTTTACTTCGTATAACATTGATGAAACGAGAAATAAATACTCTAACATGATAATTGCGGTGTAGTCAATCATATGTGAAATTACGGTTGAAAAAAAGGTAAAGGTCCCAATAACAAAACATTCGTACATATTTGGACCTTTTCGAGTCAAAACCTGCAATCAGCAAGCAAGATTTAGTAGATAACAGCTATTACCATGCATGTTACTGAAAAAAAAATATTTTTGGGATATAGACAAATATGTGTAGGAAAATGGAAAAAATAAAAGTAAAAGGTACAATAACAAAAAACCTTATGCGATGAGACTTTTCTGAGTTCATATCTGTAATCAGCAATCCAAAGTTAGTTAAGATTAGCTACTGCCATCTATGTTATCGGATAAAAGTTAAAATTTATCGGCCTGTGTTATCATTCAAAAGATAAGGGACGAAAAAAAGATATTTGTGTATAAGAAATCGAAAAAGAATATATTGAAAGACCATTTCAGGAAAGGGAGTTCACCATTTTAGAATAAACGTTTTCAGCAGAAAATGTTTCTAAGCTAAAAAATAAGGTTAGAATGATGATAAAGTTAGACTCATACACCAAATCCATAATTATGCTAGTTTTACAAAATTTTATAAAAATTAATCACAAAACCTCGTGAAAACGGAAGGCACATGTAGATAGTATATATGATTTCATTATAATAGCCTTGCAACGCGAAAAGCTTCCTGCCATTCAAATTGCGAATATATTTTCTACGGGAAAAATAGAAGTACGATACATAAATTGATCCCATTTGTGCATTTATGAATAACATAATTGAGGCAACCATTTTAAATGGAAAACATCAAGGGGAACATGTACTACTACCACGCATTCCCATGATACCAACAGATACTCCCTTTGAATTCAAACGTCTACAGTTTCCTGAACGACTAGCCTTTGCAATGACCATTAACAAAGTACAGGGACAATCATTACAAATATGTGGATTGAATTTGATAAATCCATGCTTCTCACATGGACAGCTGTACGTTGGGTATTCACGAGTTGGAAAACCATCAAATTTATTTGTTCTTGCACCAGATAGGAAAACAAAAAATGTTGTACATGTACAAGCACTACTAAGATAAAGTTCACCATTAATCATCAAGTATCATTAATTTCATGATGATATTTATTAATTACAAAATTATCGTTTCATTGAAATTCGTTTGCAATATTGTTTAATATCACAAGTGAAGAAGCATGTTTATTCTACCATTAACTTTGTATATCTATGTTTTGTACATATGTTATATTCAAATGACATATATGTAGGGATAATTTTATTGTTAATTTTCATTTTGATGTATAAATTTGATCATTAATAAATTATGTTTGAAATATCAAAACTGCCTTTTTGTTCATACACAACAACGTGTGAACGGGTACAGCTAGTAATATATATATTAATCACTCATCTTCCAAGTTTAGATGGAATATAGAGTTCGAAATTACTGTCCTAGGTAAATATTTTTACTTATGTATGGAGAAAGTCATATGCTGGCCACATCAGATTTTTTTACTTTCTCCATTTACGAAGTATTGAGAAAGTATTGTTTTCGTGAAAAAAATCGACTTCGAGATTTCAACGGAAATATATGTTTGGGGTCCCTAGAACACGTTTTGACCATTTTCGGAATGTTGTCTTTGTGTATGTGTGTGTGTGCTTGTGGGCGCTCTAACGTAAAACCTAAAAGTTGTATCAATACCAAACTTCATATATAGCACTGTGGTGTGTCCTGTCAGAGTTGATTAGCTTTTGGAGTAAATCAGTTGACCGGAGGTCGAGCTTTATTCTTCGACGCAAATTTCCGTTTTTGCAAACTATCTCCATAAATATGATATTAAGGGATATTTTATCATTTATAAAAGTTTTAGAAAATGTACTTTAATATAACTTTTGTGCTAAACATTATTTTGTATCACCGGTTGTTTAGGAGTTATTCGTGAAATACTGATAAACCGGAAGTAGCTGATTATGTACTTTGTGGGCACTCTAACATGAAAACTGTTTGTCGTATTAACACCAAATTTTATATATAGTATTTTGGTTGGTGTTGTTAGAGTTGAATAGTTTTTGAAGTAAATTGGTTAACCGGAAGTTGAGCTTTACGTTTCGAAGCTCGTTTCCGTTTTTGCAAAATATCTCTAATAATCTGATATTTAGGTATATTTTATAAATTATAAAAGTTTTAGAAAATGTGATTTACTATATCTTTTGTATAAAACATATTTTGTATAACTGATTTTTTGGGAGTTATTTATGAAATACTGATAAACCGGAAGTTGCTGATTATGTACTTTGTGGGCGCTCTGGGCGTTGGGGCGAAAGGACAATTACATCGTTTTTCATCGAACATGTCCCGAAAAACATTATTTATAATTTTTGTGACGTAAATGATAATATGATATAAATTAGTCACTTATCTTCCAAGTTTGTATTGAATATAGAGTTCGAATATACTATCGTAGATAAATATTTATATCTTATGTATGGAGAAATTCAATTGCTGGCCACATCAGATTTTTACTTTTAGTTATTATTATACTTTTCAGAAATTGCGCTTTGGATAACGACGGAAATCCTATGTGGAACAGATTATTGTCGTTAATCAAAATACCACTACATTATGTTCATTTGTCACGTAGGATTCTATAACGAGTGATAAATTAATGAAAATTGTCTCTCTGTACATCGGGAGAGGTTAATAGTTCTCCAGTCGTCGAGATTTGAGTAAAAAATATGTGTTCTATCTCGTAAGTACATTATTAAAAAATTGTCATATGTTTTCATCATCCGTAATCAAATCTTAAATAATGTAAACTGATCACCAGAATGAAATACTTAATCCTTCTCTTACATTTTAAAAGGAACTAGCGAAGGATTCTGCATCTGAATTGATTTCCAATTTCCTTATGACGTTTATTCAGGCTTCGTATACTTTGTAAAACTTTCCATTCTTTCCATTTTCAGTTTTGCTACTGAAAACTCTACTTGGATCGAACATAGTGGATTCGAAGTGCGGCCAGAGAAACGATTCAGAATGCGATTTATGATGCTCCTTTGAAACACGCGATAACTAAGGATTGAGCTATCATTTCCTAATCCCATTACCGAAACATCAGGTTCGCATCACGGTTCTTACAACGATCTCAGGATCGCCAACTTGATTTACATTTTAACTAGCGGAGATATCAATGCCATCACATCCGAGGTCAAATGCGTGCTCCCAACAAAGGCCTCGGCCCTAATGACGTCAAAGTAGCTTGTTAAACTGCGAGCGATTCGGAAATGCTCCCAGATAACATCCCAACAATGCGATAATCGAGTTTTGATTGGACGTCGGAACGTGCCTGCCACTCGCAATGCCAAAACGACCATTCTTTCAAGTCCATCCATAAATTACGCGTGCAATTGGATCTGATGAGCGAAGTTTAAGAACGTCAGATTCCATGCGCACGCCTGTCAATGCGAATTTTTAAGATGCGACAGGAACGTTTCTGTTTAATCACCCGGAAGTATTAAAAGTGGGCATATTGATTGAATCATTGAACACGTACGGTGTCCTTTATCATGTCATTTGGTTCAGAGATCTGTCAAAATTCGTCAGTCAAAAAGATAACTAAACAAATAAATGAAGCGATAAGTTAATAAAAATAAATTATTATGGTAGAATGTATATTCTATAGGTAAAAGAAAGAATTGTTTTTATTGTGGATTGAAAGATTACGTTTTAGTCCAACTTTAAAATTACTTAGGTATGATTTCGTCACTTCTTTTTGTTCAATGTTTTCATTTCCTTCTTTTTTATTCAAAGTGTGTTACATTTCGTACAATCAGCTTTCTAATACTTTTTGTATCCACACGATGAAATTATTTTCAATTCACATATTTCAATTCACGTCGTAAAAATTTCAAGTCCCATTTGGACCATGGTTAGAATTTTGACCCCCTGTGAATGAGTGAGTGTATATATAGGTACGAGTAAAACTATCTTGCATTCTAAAAGCATATTAATGATACAAATTTCAAGTCAATATCATATCGAGAAGGTCCCCAAAAAATAATAAGGGATTGAAAATATTTTTAAAATTCGCCGCAATTTTTTTTGAAAGGAGAAATTTGCACCAACCTGGCGTCGAACTCACGCACATCTGATGAGAGTTTTATAGATATAAATAAAGAAGAGCACGTTTTCTGGGAAATCTATGATTTTTAATTCCCTATCCTACTGGGATGTAGCTTAAAATATTTTTGAAACGGTGTCATAAGTAATTTGAAATTCCCGCCATAGGTTTCAAAAAGTAGAGATGCCTGGTGAGCACGCCCCTGAGGCTCCCTATGCTGACTGTGCAATCGGCTGACGCCCTTAATGTCCGCAGCCGCGAGATGGCAGCACTGAAGCTCGCCCTTGAAACCATAATCTCATATGGAGTAAATGGAAAAAGCAGCACGATTATGAAACTTTTCCCCTCTTTTTCTTTGCGGGATTAGTATATACCAATGATGGAATTCAGAGTTAGTGATTTATCCATTTATAAGTACTTAAAACAATTGAATAAAATTGGCAAATTAGTAAATCCGAAGAATAAGTGCAGGTTTTGCCTTCAGGGCATGCAACAAGTAACTTCGTCGCTGTGAAAGCATTATTCGTATATCAGTGAAGTGCAATGTATACACACAAAATGCTCGGATATACAGAAAATAATTGATCTTTAATAAATTACCAACGTTACATCTACTTTCAACTATTTGCCTTTTAAAACTAGAATTGCAGGATGTACATGGGTGGTCTGAAAAGTTTCCGACATTTCAACATTTCTTGACATGTTTTCTGAAAATTTTCTGAAGATGTCTGAAAAATCTGGGGTCGGAAACTTTTCAGACCACCCTCGTATATACATTTCCTGAAAAAAAATCGAAGTTCCCAGTCTCCAGGAAATCTCCAGGAAGTCTCCAGGAAATGAGTAAACGGTCAAATATTGTTGAAACATACATAAATCCAAAAGTATTATATTTTAATGACTGGCGTGGACTTCATTTTATCTTGGGGAGGCTGAAATGTGAAGTTAGGTTATACAATATACAAACATAAAGGATAGAGTGGTATAAGTAAATTTATTGACCAAAGATTAAGTTTTAGACAGTTACGCAAATTTCCTTTTCGATGCACTTTCTTTAAATTTATAAACTTTGCATGCTGTCTAATCCTCATAGTTACATAATATTTTATTATATATGCTATGATTTCACTTCCGTGCATGGGAAAATTATCTCTTCATCACCTTCAAATAACTCTGTAATTATGCACTCAAGCACATCATTTGACTCACAGTGCTTTACAAATTGTTCCTCCACTTTGAGGATGAAAGTATAAAGGTTTACATTAGGATGAACCAAACCCCCCATACTTTTCATATTTGTCAACTTTGCTACTGGATGGCAAGAGAATGACCCGGATGAATTAATGCTGCGTGGCAAACAGCACACTTACTGTGTTTCTTTATCTGGTGCAATACAACGATGACAAGGCATTTTTAAAATTAAGGATACCTTAAGGATATCTTAAAATATATCAAAAGTCTTCAAGCGCAGTAACGACAATGAAGATCTCCAACTCACACAACGTGGTCGCACTTTCCAACTTACATCAACGTTACCGAAGAAAGGGGTGACTTCGGCCACGCGTGCGCTGCTCCACAAATTGTAAATTTGTAGTACAATAAATTATGTAGTACTAAAATTTCAAGAAGTAGCTATTTTTTCCTGCCCTTTAGAATTTATATTGTCTTGACATATCGTCAGCAAATCCGTCTCGCTCCTTGCAACATTGACAGTACAATTGTCATTGGGAACTAAATTGAAAATCGTGCATTCTCGAGACAAGTCTACGAAACCTCAGTCTGATAACTTCTCTCAGTAACACTCAGCAAGATGGGAAACATTTGAAGACAATTAATTGGATGCCAAACAGTGCTTCTTCGTGAAAAAGAGATTAAATTAGTGGAAGTGCTGTTAAATTTTTTATGAGTATTCGTGATATCCAAATTTTAGTGCAAAATATTTGAACAGTAAAAAGTAAATGTTCAGTGCTTTGAAAAAAATCCAAAAATTTTTTGGGTTCGGAGATTCATTAGTAGAAACAAAACACTGACTCTAAGGCTTGAAAATTTTAAAAGGGTTCGAGTGACAGTGGGTAGAAGTTTTCTACAGTAATTTTTCATTCTTTTTGTTTTTGGAGGAAAAAAATTAAAAAATGTAAAAAAATTATTTTTCTTTTGAAAATTTATAAATAAAGAGGAAAAACGTTATAATGAGTCAATAACTTCTTATCTCAGTACCTATTAAACAAAGATTAAATATAATAATAATTTAAAGATTTTAAAATATATTAATGGTCGTAATATTAGTCATACAGTTAATTTTATAGACGATATTTAGGAAACATATTTAGTGGCCGAAGTCACCCCATCGGTTGGGGTGCCTAAGGCCGCTATTCTTTATTTTTTAAACAAATTCCGTTGTTTAAGAAAATGTTTTAGATACTATTCGCATGAATAAGAATTAGCTTCATGTACTTTCAATTTTCTGAGCATAGAGAATGCAATTGAATAAGGAAATATTTTTAAAAAATCTAAAAAACGGCCAAAGTCACCACATTCTACGGTACGGTTCGTCGCCTTTCAGTGATTTACGAAGAATGTTTTTACGGCGACAAAGTTACCTGTGTTTTGCACACAAGGCAAGAACCTATTCTTCGGATTTGCTAATTAATCCGTCTTATTCAAATGTTTTGTATTCAATTCAAAAGTACCTATTGATGGATAAAACAATTACTCTTAATCCCATCTTTGGTAAATATTACTCTTTATTACATATGTATCATAATCGTGCTTTTTCACCGTTTACTCCATATAAGATTATGGTTTCAAAGGGCGAACTTCAGTGCTGCCATCTCGCGGATGCGGACATTAAGGGAGCCAAAAAAATTCAGAACTTTCCAGTCTTATACTTTCTAAGTTCGTGCTAGTGACCTATGATCTTTTGGAAATTGTGAATTTATAGAATGCCTTGGAAGGAAATAAAATTTATTTAATTTAAGTTTTGAAGTCGATATTTTAGCGGAAGATCCTAAAATAAGACTTCGTTATCCATATATAATAATTACACAGGTTAATGTAAACGACTCCCTGGGATCGAACCAAGGACAATCGGGAAAACCTTAAAGCGACGTCTATGAGATTTATTGATGATCTCTAATCATATGCCGGGTTTCAAGTTTCCATGTTATCGATAAAGGGTTCAAAAATATCTTAAACATCGCATCAATTTCAAATTTTGAAGACGCCTGGTGTAAAACCCAGGACTTATTGTCAGATGTGAATATATATTATGACTTTTTAGGGCTTCATCTCATTTAATTAAAGGTTTGAAGTCGTTATAATACCGGGAAGAACCTAAAATAGGATTCAGTTTTACCCATTAGAAATGCATTGAGGAATGTAAATGACTCTCTAGGATCGAACCGAGGACCATCAGCAAAACGTTTGGCAGCGTATTTAAAATAAATTCATTATCTCCATTCACATGCCGAGTTTAAAATTTCTATGTTATCGGGAAAGGGTTTAAAAAAGATATTAAAAATCGACACAATGCATTTTATATGAGAGAATATTTGCCCTGGCCTAGAATCGAACCAAGGATAAACCGAAGATATTTTTGCGGTTATCGTCGGATATGCAAGGCTTCCCTCCCTCGAATTTCAATTCTCTAATTTGCTGGGAAGTGCCTCAAAAAAGTTTGATAATACCCTCAATGTAAACTCATTGTAATTACGGAAAAAATCGGGACTTTGGGGTCTTCTGGCGTCGAACTCATGTTACTGAGGTTCAAAGTCACCCTTTTTTCAGGAGATTACACGCTATGGCCAGTATGCCGTAAAAATTCAAGTCAGTGACGTATGTGGTTCATTTCCATAGGAACGTTTTTACTTCATGAACGGTTTCAACTGCTGCGAGTTGTCATCAGTTACCAGAAGTAATCGATTATACACTTCTTGGATTATTTGCTAAACTAACTGCTAATATGATTAATAAAAAAATTAAAAAATCAAACTCTTTATTCCATTAAACTTTTAAATGAATGAAAACAAAAAAATACTAATTTAGGTGTTAGACTGATTTGGGCTTATCACTCCCAAAAAAGTGTTGCAATAATCTAAAATACTTATCTATGAGGAACTTCCTAGAAAGATTGCGTTGCAAAGAAGTACTTGCATTTTTCTGGTTTTCGCATTGTGAACATGCCGCGCATTATGCCAGGTTGAAATATAATTAAAGCTCAAATTTAATGGAACGAAAGGAAAGCAGACGGGGAAATGACCTCTGTTTTTGTGTAATTTCAGTTTCATGGTAGAGAACATTTTCGACACGGGATATCTGCGTAAATGCATTCCCTCTCATTTTCCCGAATTTTAAAAGCTAATTTTTCTTCTTTAAAGAGCGCAACACGCAAAATTAGTTTTCATTACCGCATCCATTAACTCGCGGAATTTTCCAGAAATTACGGTTTCATAAAAGATTCATACGCATAAATATATATAACGATGAGTTTTTGCCGACGATAGAAACTGAAAAGTCAACGACTGCGTACGATAATGCAACTATTCAGAGTTTACATCTCCTGTTATAGCCCAAGATTCTGAATAGGTTTAAAGCTTAAACTTTATCAAAAAGTAAATGAAGGCCCCAATGCTCAACTAACGTAAATTCCAAAGATGGAATTCCGAAATTGCTATGAAATTTATTCGAGATGATTTAATTTTGAATTAATATTCACGTATGAAATAAATCAAGCGAATTTTAAAAGATATTTTATTACGATTATTTCGTCAAAAATACATTATTCAGCATGTCATTTCATCAGGGATTGAGAAAATATATGATAACAATATTGGTGCACATTCCTGAAACTAAAGGTTCTACAAGGAATTATATTACAGGAATCAAATATTTTTTTACGGGCCAATATTCCCTTATAGGCTCATTTTTGCAACAGATTCTTTTAGAGTACCATACAATAATAATAATATTGTTCATAGAATGTTCACAGGACCCTTTCCTAATGAAACGATAAAATATGGTGAGTACATTATTCGTTTTGAACCTTCAATTATTTTTATAAATCTTCAAGCTTCATATCTAAAGCAGCAATTTTACATATTTTACCAAAAATTCAATTTTGATTAAGAATAATTTACATCCAATTTACTTATCGAAATAGAAACCTAATCGATGGGGTCCATTTTCAATTTCAGTGAAGTTCAAACTACAAAACACAAGAAATTTCCTTTTAGTTATTCATGATGTGGGAAGTCATTTTGGTATTCAAATCAAAATAGTAGAATGTATTACGTGTTTTTAATATATTGGTAAACCAATGCATTTATTCATAAAATAATATAGTGAGAGATAAACTGAGAAAAATTTTGATCATGATCTTAGTATTTTAATGCGATTATTAATTTAAATACTCAATTCAATTTTTTATAAACTATAGAACGAGGTTTGATATTGCAAAGAAGTTATTTTAATAAGATATTTATCGTCGTGCATCAGCTCTCTTAGGAGTATAAAGTATTCCTTAGAAGCATTTATAAAAAAATAAGGATTTTATTAGCAGAATAGTGAGAGAAACGTATTATGTGGCGAGATTGATTTTGGCAGAGCACAGCACACGACGAAATATATCGCAAGCGTCTGACGCATCAGATGCGTGCGTGTGATCTAATGCGTGCTTTCGTGTTTTGAAGCTTCGGGTATTTTCGCCCTTGTTGAAATGTTGATTTTGGTGAGGATGAGCGAATTTTCTAGAATTAATGTAGATAGTTAATGACATACATAACAATATCGAGATTGAACCAGAATGTTGAATGGAAGTAACAAATTTAAGAAATGATTCTAAAACTAGAGTATACAAACTATGTACGCAACAAATAAGTAAATGATTACTATAAGTGAAATATCGCATCAACTTCTTATTTAAAAATATAATATATATATAGTTTTGCAGGGATTATTTTATCTTCAATTCATTTTATCTTCAGACCCTTTTCTCTTCTTCTTTCGCTTCAAATCCTCTCCGCTCATACTTTAAAAATGTTTCGAAATATTATTTTTCTCGTTTTAATGTTTTATAACATTTAGAAGTCCTTTATTTTCGTTGAAGAAGTTTATATGCAATTTATAAAAACACAATGAGCTTTGAAATTAAAACAGAAAAATAAGAGCAATAACACAAAGGTTAAAAGAATAATATACTGACGAATTTTGTTTTCGTGACGGTTGGTTGAACCTCTTAACCTTTATTAACTGGAGAGCTTTAAAATGTTTTTCAAAAAATTTGTCAATATTTTTAAATTTAATATTAATTTTTTAGAATGATTTTCTCGGACGATATCAGGTAGAAAATAGTGAATATGTAGGATTTATTTTTGAATAACTAAAGTTAGAGGCTGACACACAAAATATGTCTTATGCATCTTTTTTTTTAGGGAAGGGATCAAGATTTCCTTTGGAGGTGTTACTAACAGTGACGTATGCATAACTGAGTACAAGTAAAATGGAGGTTTTAACAAGTTCAGTTTCGTTCGAATAGGTTCGAGGACTTGTGCTTTCTATAATATTATTATAATAATAATATATTTTTACTTTATAGTGATTCGGTTGGTGAATTTTTCATTTGAAAGCTGCAACTGAAGCTTTCTGTTACCATAATATCGAGTTATTTCTTATTTCGTAACTTCACAGTCAAATATGTCAAATAGTGGTGATACAATGCATTCAAATAGTTCAACGATTCCCGAAACAAAATGTTTGAAATATGTCTCCATCTTATTATCACTTGACGTATATTGGGACGCGAAGTTTGAAAAGATAGATTTCTTTCAGGAAGTGACAGTGAAGTACGCACACTCCCCACCTACAAATAATAAAAGCTTCATTATTTAAGCAATTAGTGCATTCAGCGATTTTAGGAGTACGGAATGTAGTTTAAAAGTTATGAAACACTATTATTTTGCATTAGTTGCACGCAAAACATTCCGGTCAATTAACATGTTCAGCGGTTCTCTGAATGAGTAACAATTTTACAGTATAGCAATGCGTATTTCTAGAAACCAATGAACGCATGAAAACTAAACATTGTAAGTAAATGAGGAAGAAACTTCGCACTGCGACGTTCATTGCTTGTCTGAAGAACTCAGGGTCATAAAAGGGACCATTGGCTCTTCTACGGCCGACTATCAATTTTGCACGCACATCGAACATAAGAATTCCTTCCTATTCATAAGAACCGAGGAAATTTTTTTTTATGAACGAGTAACTTGAGATGCATACCATTAAACATGTTATAAAGGGCATTAACGAGTTATAAAGTATGTGTGTGTCATTGAAAAATTATGGAATCGCTAATTTATAAAGTCGATATCATAATTCATGAAATAATTTATATTCTATTCAAGATTGTGAATCATTTAGTAAGTATACATTTTAATAGATAGATGCCCATAAACTGATCTTTTTCTTAGAAGACTGTTCTTTCGAAATCTTTAAACGATAACGTTTCAGAGAAACGTAAAACGATGAAATGCTATCCTGTTTTGCATAATTACCTCTTCAGAGAGATCTAACGCACGTTAAATTTGGAGGAGCCGAAGCTCTACAGCTTTACTTTAAAAAATATACTAGTGTCGAATGCCAATAATGAAAACTTTTTATTCAGTTTTGGATAAATACTTCAAATATATGCACATAATACAAATATGTGCACATGATAAAATACAAATACTTTATATTGCATCATTTTAGATTTGCATTTAATATATATTAGTAAATCGATTGATAACAGGGGAAAATTATTTTGAATTTTATGGAAAATTAGATTAGATGGATACTTAATTGGGTGAAGCCAAGTCATCCTTTTCTGGAATTACTCTTCGCTGCAGCTAGTATCTACGACGGAATAATGAACTTAAAGAAAAGAGAGGAGAAATAAACATTTACAGAGGATTTTTCAATATTTTTTTGGATTTTACCTCTTTCAAAGGGAATCGAAAAAGAAATGCTCATAATTTGTAACGTGGAGGTTGAGTAATGTATTCCGATTCAATTATGTATATTTCTAAGATATTCGAACGTCAATTGCATCGTCGGGTTCCCACTAATTTCATCGAATGGGCCACGCGCATCGTTTTTCCCCCTTCGTTTGTTTTCCGGGCGAAAATTGCCACCAGGGGACGCGTGAAAGGGACAGATCGTGCGCGAAATTTGTAATTAATCCATCCGCCGTCATTCGGAGGTGCGTGAAAAATGTATGTGCAAGCGGTCGCGCCGATTCCCAGAAACTCGTTTTTAATGCACCTGTTAAATTATAATGCAAATCCACGAGAATCGGGGGCGGCGGTTGGTCATTTTTTGGGCTCCGAAGAGGAACGCCGGAGATTTTTCGCTTTATTGCCTTTTTCGCGTTTCAATTGACGCAATAACGTTTTAGAAAGGGAAGTGTCTCCCCTCTTGACGATCGCCTTTCGGATCGCCCCCGAACTAATTGGAATGTATCCTAAATGCATCTATGGAATGCTGGAACATATCGTTACGTCCAAGGCTCGGCGTAGATAACACAGTGGTGATTTTAGCTGATGGCAATGGGTAGAAAGAGTAAAACATTTACTGTTTTTGCATTCATCTCAAATATACAGGAGCTTTTCCTAAAATTAAGTTCACGCCAAACTACATTATGGATTGCAAAAACGACGAAATAAAATTAGATTCTAAGAAAGGGTTGTTAAATATCAATACTATAGTAGAACTAGTATCTACTAATTACTAGGGACATGAACCTTTAGTTAAGAATTATGATGAATATCAATCTTTATTATTATGAATATCAATCCTGCATCTGATAACAAGGACAAACATTTTATGGAATATAAAGAGAGTTTGGATGGGATTGAGCAGATATCCTGATAATGTCACTTATACTGTCTTTAATGCATACTTAACTTTGTATTTTAACTCTACACGAGTATCAAAGGCTATGCGAATGTAGGCAGTAAAATACCCATATCGCTATGATTATTATAAGTCCCCTCCACTTTATACCGTTAATCAGTTGACTCATCTTCTACAAATCCGAAAATAAGTACAGTTACTCACAATAGTCTGTGGGCACGTTCTGCCGCAGCACTGTTGTCCTAAAGGCTGAGTCGATTGTAAGGGACTTCAACCATTCACTATGTTAGACTATTAATGTGAGCGTATATGCTAATATTAATGATTGCTAATTTCAGATTGATTAGTCATCTAAAATGTAGCAAAAAATATTTTTGAGTTACTTTTAGAAATATTGGATATATTAATTAAAATTAATTAAAGTGATGTCCTGATATTAAAATGAGTTACCATACAATTGGGTAGTTCTTTTATAAACTAATTTCATAAATGATTTGTTGTGAGACTATATTGGATTGATTTGACAATTAAAAGTTGTTAATGGCAAATCTCCAGATTAATGGATCCACAAAGCACACGAATGTGGAAATACATAAATGAGGGATTTATTCCTTCATTAATTTCGATAAATGCATCATGTACGGAGAATTGCTTTAAGTAATTTAATACTCAGTGATAATTGAACGCTGTAGTCGCCGTCCCATGGAGCCACGAAGTTTTTTAATAAACCGGGATACCGCGCAAAAGAGGCCGTGCAATGAATAAGACTCGCGCCTATTTTTATGTTTGAAGTTGAACGCTTCATAGGGTATCATTGGTTCGATGCCCGTGCGCGTTAAATATTTTTCAATGGGATCTGAAGCTCTGGACTTTTTTTGAGGAACTTGTCGTTGTGATTACAATCAATGGGGAGACAGGAATTTGCGAACCGAGTGGCATTTCACTGTCTATATCCAAGGTTTGATTGTGGTCTTGATTTCTTCTTTGCTCTTTAATTGGTTTGCAGGTCACCTGACCTCCTAGAGGATATCACAAGATATCAATAAACTCTTCAAATTTCAACGTTTTACTTTATTCAGCCGTGAAAATAATGTATACTCGATAAATCTTTTAAAATAAATCTTATTTAGAGGATATCCACATCCGTTCAGTGTTACTGAATAGAAAATGATGGATGAAGATATTTTCTCTATATACTCATAATTATAAATGTATGCGAGCTCATGTACAAACCATATATTAAGGAGAGCTGTCAAAGTTAATTTTCAACGACGGATTGTTTGGAGATCCATTGATGGATATTTGGCAATTGAAAAAATATTATTCGGTAATTATCGCGATATTTTTATAAGCAGTTCAGAAATACAAAACTTTAAATTTGCTTAGTTTACCTAAATTTGCCATTAGATGAGTCTACAAAGGAGCATTGCAGAATTCTTTGAAATTCTGGTTACTATGTAATAGAAAATATTAGGAGCACCGATCTTAAATCCTTGCATATGTGTTATTTTGAAGAAAACAATAAGATTCACGGAAAATGTAAAAATATAACAAATCGAAATTCACTCTCGAAATCGAAGTCCTGCTTTAATGACCACAAGTTCGTTTCAGATCCTTCTTTCCCCCTTCCTTCCCGATTCTTCTTCCCTTAAAATTGCGTTTTTTCTTCCTTTCAACTTTTAATTATATACTTGCTTTACTGTATTACTGACACCTTAATATCTATGTTTTTAAAGTTTTTCGACTATATATATATAGCTGTACAATTGTAATATTTTGCCTTCAATTTTCATATACTTATTGCTGTTCTAGGTAAATTTCTCTCTTTTCTATCTCATCTTATCATATATATAAAATCTTATCTTATCATATGTTCCAGAAAATCTCGAAAACTAGACGCCGCACGATGTTCAAACTTTTAACATCATTAAATGTCTTCCCGGGGATGATCAAGTGGTACTTTAAATTTAATTTAAGTCCACGGTTCGAACCCAGACAAGTAAAATAGTTTGCATAAGAAATACACGTAAAGTTCATTTTTTTCGTTGCAGGGTTCATTTCTTTTGAAAAACTAAATTAAGAAGAACGGTCGTAAGGAGTCGAAACTAGCATCAAAAGAAGGGAAATAGATTAAAGATTCTTCTTTTGGTCGTTGAATATCGCTTACGATTTTAAATTGCGAGAATATTGATAAAATATACGAAACTTTCGACTAAATTTCCATGTGTAAACAAACCCATTCCCTTGACGATATAAATTTTTTTAAATTCGAATTTTGTTGACGAGTCTGTAGCAACCAAGTTTTATTTATATCAATGTAATTGTTTAACGTCTTTTTCGTAAAATGAATGAGTTTTCTAACAATGGTTTACTGAAAATGGATTTCTGTCGATCAATTCAACTGGTTGCGTATAAATTTCCTGGTACGTTGCGTAAGATTTGAAGTATATTCTTCCGAATTAAGTACTAAATCTAATCTATTTGCAATGATGTATATTTAACAATTGACGGGAATGAAGTTGGCGAAGAACGTAAAGATTTCCCAGATTCGTAGTTTGTAATCCTTGAAGAGTTGAACGGCGAGTTGTTAAGTTGTAGCAAACCTCCAGCATCGTATGATAGTTCAAAAAGGTAAAGCAATTTTATTTTGTTAAATGCAGGATGCAAAAATTAATTTATACGTTGTTTCTAAGTGCTTCCACTCCATATTCGCTTACCATCCTTCTTTTATTGGTGTTGAATTTTTGTTTCTATTTTGACATTGCGATTGCTTTTGTGGTTCGTGTTTATGTTACACATTTTAAGATTGAGATACGAGTCAGATCCATACTACATTTACTTTCCGTATAGAATATTCATCGTTGGTTATTTGAGTGAAATGTAATTTATTTCTGTCATTTACGTTTAATGCTTGATTCATTTGTCCCCTTGTACCTGTATGAAAATGAAACTTTAAACGTGGTCCTGCTTATCCTAATGTGATCTTAGAAAATAAAGATTCTTATTTTGGTTGAGAAATATCGTTTGCGATTCGAAATTGCGAGAATTTTGATAAAATATACGAAAATTTCGTCTAAATTTCCATGTTGTAAACAAACCCATTCCCTGACGATTAAGGCGATTGTTGATTCCGAACTCATGTGTAATTCTGTAAGAAGACATGGCGGATCAATGGCCAGTTAAAATAAATTTTGAAAATATGAGTTGAAGATTTATGATGAAGAAAAAATTGAATAGCATTTTAAAATTTGTTGTGACAAACCTGTAAAGAAACGCACGTTGAAAGGTACGGACATTTTTCCATTGATTTTTACAATTTTCTTTAAGCGTCTGTGAAAACCGTGTGTGAGTTTTGTTTTTGGTAACGTGATTGTTAACTGAATATTCAGTGAAATAAAACGATTTTGAAGTTCGTACGTTGATAGAATTTGCATTCTCGCTGTCAATTCCATTGATTTAAAATAATAACGTGGTAAGTTGTGGACATCTCTCATATTATTTTTGGGTTTTGACGGAAATTACGGACGTCCTTATTTCTTATGTTTAATCGGTCTTTGTTTTCTTTTAAGTTTTGAGCGACGAGTGGTCAGGAGCGAATAAGTAACATTTCAAAGCCTAAAAAGATAAAGCGATTTCAGTTATCTGTAGACCGCAAAAAATCTAAGATATTGTAATAGAATGGGTAATTCCTTACTTCAATCCAAATCCAAACTACTGCCCGCGGGCCGCATCTGCTGTTTGATAGTTAATAAAGCTGAAAAGTTTGGAGACCCCTGGAGACGTTTAAAAAACTTATGTAACATTAATGGCCGGTATTGTAATGTATATTTTGTGTTGTTTATAACTTTAATCTTCATATAAATGGCTATGCCTTTTCATCATATTGTTTATCAGTTTAAATATTATGAAATTGCATGATTTTATGTATTGTTAATTGTCTAAAGTGAAAAATTCTGTTTTTTTTCGAAACCGTATAGAAATATCTAATGCTGCGTAAATAATGCACTTATCATATAATGAATTTCGTCTTACGAGCATAGCTCCACAGACTGATTTCGGTAAAGTTGTCGCTTTATTGTCATGGCTTTTATCGTTCCATCCTAATATGGCGTCGTGTCTTGCACTGAATCATTCCCAAGATCTACGACTACTTTCCTGGGCATTAATTAACATACCACTACATTTTATACGAGTCACGAATTCTCACTAACAACCTCATGTTATAAGTATAGCCAAGATAAAACAATGAAACATACCTTCTGGTTCCATGATACACCATTTCTTATTTAATGTCTATAGTTTTTTCTTCACGTAAGAAATACAACAATGACGTCTTTGTCCATTCTCGGAGTCACACTTATTCAGTTACTGAAGATCTCCTCTCAATGATGACCAGTCGAAAGTTTGCGGCATCAATCGGCGTAGAAAGAAGAATAATGTTCCTTTAGGAGATAAAAGTCAGAGGGGAAGAAGCTATTATGTATGCCTCTTTTCATACGTAGATACATTTTGATGCATTGTTACCAAAAAGCTCATTCAGATACTAGAACCTGCCTTCAGAAGATATAAGCCAAGAGAGAAGAAGCTATATGTAAGCCTCAATTTCATATGTAGATACATTTTGACACATTGTCACGGAAAAGATCGTCAACCTGCGTTAAATTGAATATTCAGTTATAGTGGATTAGTATACTTAATTGTCACTTACATTTCTTGATATATTGGTTTGGAAAGTCTGGTATTCGCTATTTACCAACATTTATGAAGAATTTGTTACGATCAAGGTTATTACACTGATATTTATGAAATTAAATATCCCCGTTGAGAATCAACGGGTACTTCTGCTAGTCATAGTAATAAAATGTTTTCTCACCTTTTTCCTATCCCAATTTTGTGATTATGTCTACGTTTTATATAATATTGGCTATTTATACTGGATGTATTGTCTTTATGTTCTAGAATATGTATACCTAGATCTGTGTATTATATTTTTGTACAGTTGTGAATTTATCAACATCTTTAATTTTTGTGATTTTATGTTCTTATGTAAATGGTTAACACTTATTTAAATATCAACGTGACTATGCTTATTGATGTATCCCATACATGTGCGTATTGAAAGTGTATTTAGAAAATATAATCATGTTTCTTACCATCTTTTTAGTTACGATTATCGGTAGGTTTGCGCAGGTTTTTCACACCCCCCCTCTTTTAATTAGTAGGGGTTTTCCTACACTGGAAAATATTTTTCCTAAGGATTTCTTCATTTTTTAGATCTACAATTCTTCTCATATTTTTATACTATCTCTTTAAATTGATTATTTATGTATTGTATGACGATGGGTAAGATGAAAGAGGAGACTTTTAGTCTCAATCCAGCCTGAATAAAGACGGTTTATTATTATTGTAAAAGAGGTTCGTGAATCTTATCAAACACGGCGTGACAACGCGATGACAGACTCACGCGGATCTCAAGATAACTAGATACATGTGTATCATTTTTATATTCATAACTTTTCCGTCTTTTACAGCATCCATTCTACCAGGAAAATTTCCGTTAACGGTGGCGGTTTTTTTATACGGACATCTCATCTGCCGCAGTTTTATGCTCACGCTTGGCAATTTCCCCCGCGAGCCATCTCCTGCTGACTCATCCTTAAGTTAATAAAAAGAAGATTTGGAAAAATGTGGACCTTTTTTCCAAGGTGGAGGAGAAGATTTTTGGGTCCGGTGGGCAAACGAGATTAAGCTCCTGGTACGTAATGCGTGGGAGGAAAAACTCCGACAAAGGGGAAGATCGTATAGGTGCAAAAGGGGGTTATAATACGCGAAGATGGGCAGGAAAATTAGCGATTAGGGACGGAATGGGGAGTGGAAGGAAAGGGTCAAGAGGGACGAGAGAAGGGTTATTGAAGAGCAAATGTGATAAAGAGATAAGAGATGCGAAGAGAATGAGAAAGAGGAGAGAGGCTTTTGGAGATGAAGAAGACGCAAAGATGGTTTAAGATGAAGTGAATTGAGGACATTTATAATGAAAAGGAGGAAAACCAAGGAAAATATTGAGAGAACCTGTTCTAGGAAAGGAATTCACTTTCGTAGAAGGAATATTTTTCTGACCGAACGCGTACTATAATTTAGAAAATTTATTTGATGTTTTAATTTGACAAACACGATCTTCGTAATATTTGGCTTCGATGAAATACTCTCAATCATTCGCAAATAAGTCAAACTGTGGAAATAACATCAAAAGCTATAATTAAAATTTTTTATCCAGCATCTGTTACGACCCTAAATAGCGTAGTTAGTTAATTGAATTGAATTAGTTCATTGAATAATAGATGGCTGAGAATTTTCAGATATTCTACAGAGTGCAATATATTGCTACTAAATACCATTCGTCATAATCATATTAAAATCATGGAACCATAATTGTTTAAAATGTAGACTATTTCGAATAACAATATAGAAGAGCTTATTTTAATAAAATGTGGCCACTTTAACTACTTTTGGTTACCTTTCAGTTGTTTTTGTAATGAAACCAACTTTTAATTTAATAAAATTTAGATTTAAAACCTGAGGTTTTCCCAGTTGCCAACAATTTCATCCAATGATTCCTGCCTTAACGGGTATGCACCTAATATTTTGGGGCTTAAATTTGCTTCCAGTTTATTGTTTAATCATGCATTCACATTCTTTCCCTATCGAATTCTTGCGTGTAATGCAGGCCAACGAAAATTTATGTAATGATGTACCTCAACTTCTTGTTTGTCTTTTAAGAAAGATACATTTGGAACTTAAAGGATATAATTAGAATATAGTATTCACGTGCATGATTTCTTCCACTTATTTTATCCTAAGTGATAACTTTGGAAACTTCATTATATGAACAGTTTTGAAGTCGCTGACCCAAGTTTCACCGCGTTCACCTGCCGATAATAAGGTTAGAGTATCGCCAGAGGCTCAGCTTTATTTTCCTTGCATATTTTCAAGTTTGGGCGGAAATTGCCCATTTAAGTGGCAAAGTAACCCCATAAAACTGAAACTGGCTTTCGATATAACAAACAGAAGGAAGCTGTTCCCACTATCCATAGAAATAATATAAACTAACGTCGGATCTAGTAAATAATATGTTAAATTTAAGCTAATGAGTTAAAAATTAGTATATTACCGACTAGGTGTCATTAAAGCTTTTTTTTCAGAAGACATCACAAATATATGTAAAGTAGATAATTAAAGTCTTGATCGATTTTCATGCTGCACAAATTGACAACGATATGATTAGCACATTGTTTTGGATAACCTTAATTAAATGCGCACAAAATCTAAGTAATCAATAGATATGTGAAATAAATTCATTTTAATTATTATAACATGGTTTCTAACTATCATCGCTTCATTAAATTCTTTAAATGCATTGTTAAATTAACCTGTATTGTTCACTAATATTTCATTCTAATGAGGATTCCAAATATTTCTATTGTTTTTGATTTTCCATGATTGGGTTTTCTTTTAACCACATTACCCTGGTCGAACAATTTCGAGCATAAAAGCTGGATCAATTTCGAGTGTTAATGGAACTTAAAATTTGTGATAATTGAATGAGGTGGTCTTTTGCATTCTCTACTACAATGAAACAAAAATCTTTAATTTAAAGTAACGGATGAACCTGGAAATAAGCAAAAGTGACGAGATACACAAGAGCATAAAATCCAAAAGGATTTGGAGTTTATGGATTACCAAACAGGGAAATGAAGTAAAAGAAAAGACAAAAAGAAAATGCAGCAAAGGTGAGGATGGAAATAAACATAAAAGAATCTAAGCTTGGGTCATAGCAGTTATGTTCAGATAACAGATGTCAGCTAAATTAATGAGGAGGAATAATGGCGAACGACACATGCAAATGTAGGAATAAATGGAATAATGAAGATAAGTGAAAAGGCGAAAGAGCGGTATAATTGGCAGTTGGAAGAAACGCACTTCGCACTAAAAGGGAGGTCAAAAAGCCAGAAAAGGAAATGTAAAAAGAGGGAAATGTCGTAGTGAAATTGGGAAAATGGAAAAACGGTGGAAAGGATTCCTTTCCACCGTTTCCACTTAGAAAAACATCAAGATATAGACGTGAAAAACTCCATCAATTTAGCAAACATCCATTACGACTTAGATGTTCTACAAATTGTAAAAAAATGAGAATGCAATTAGGATATACACTCATCCGTAGTATTTTTTTAACTAATGTTTTCTGCGATTAAATTTCTTGTAAACAGATGATGGTGATGGAACGACGAAACCGACAGCTAATAAATACCTTGGAAAGGTATATATCCTTATTATATTATGGATTTCCACAATATCTAGACCATCTCCGTAGATATTGAAATGGAAAACAAATCGAAATTGGACGCAATTTAACGATTTAACTGTTTTCTTTCGTACTACTTTGGAATTTCGAAATTTTACATCAAACATATTGCTATAAATCAAGGAAACTCTCAATTCTTGACCGAAAAAAACATTCTTTTAACCAGATCAGACCCAATAGTAGAACATTTTCAATCGAAATTAGATTTGTTTTGGAGAGTAAGCTGTTACCTATCTTATATTTTTTATAAATTCGAAAATTATCTCGGAAATGTAACTCTAAAATCAAGAAATCTCTCAATTTTTGATGGAAAATGTCCCAAAGAAGATCTTGCTGTAATTGGGCCGGGAATGAGTAGATCCAGATTGGAGTTCCTGTCCCGATATCCTATTTTCATTGTTCCTCCGAAGGAATTTTCCTCAGTGTGAAACCTTAATATACTAAATCACCATATATCCCTTTTCTTAAGAATAGTTGTTAATGCAAACACTTTAATACCCAACCTGATGGAATGAATCTCCTCTAAAGATAATTCGACACGGAGGTCTTCCACTTTAAAGGAAGGTGTTTTAATCACTAAACGAACATACCGCGACCTGGGTTCGAGCTCCAGACATGTCGATTTTTCATATTTCTGTTTATCATTGGGTTTTGTAAAGAGCACTTATTCCAATAGCACAATTTCTACAGATGATCAGTATTTGAATGCCTTTTAGGGACAGTAATACAACGACATCGAAACATTTAATGTTGAACATTTTCAGATAAAGAGCTAAGTTGCCTGAGTAAGAATTTCAAATAGGACTGAACGCTACGTATTATTGTATTCACTCTAGAATTTTTGTGAGATATTAAACGGATAACTAGTAAACTATCGATGCCACCGTTAACTGGAGCATTTTACAGTTATTTCCAATTGAGAGTTGCGGTAAATTAGGAAAATTTATAATAACTCGTAGTTTTCGTTACAATAGATCATTTATTAATCACGATACAGAAAGATATTTTATAATTCCATTTATAAGGAGCGGAGACCCTATCAGGGTTAAAAACTATTTTCGTAGAGAAATGAATAATTAATAGAGGTTCCTCTTCCTTTCGTAATTTATGAAGCATCCCTTTCGTCATACTCTCACCCTGTTTAACTATGTTGTAATTTCTTCTGAATTCAGTTTAAAGAGGGTATTGCGTCCTAATTGCTACCGATGCTTATAATGAAGGACTCCCAACTTCAATATTTTGAGGAGAGGAAACGGTAGAGCTTTGTGTGATGTGTGATCTACGTCGATGACACCAGAGACAGAAACGCTATCCGCGGTGACATCTAGCGAGAATGATTTCGTATTGATTTATCTTAATGCCGACAACCGAAGATTCTGCAATACTACACGAAAAATACATTAAATCAAATAGAGAAACTTTTCAATGCTAATGTGGGAGTTAGAATCGGAAAAATATGTAAACGAGGTTCCAACTATACATCGAAAGCAATTTCACGCAAATAGTTACGCGGGATAAAAAGAAGAAAGTACAAATGTGACCGAATGTTCCCCTTACATTCAATTCCCCTTAATTTCACCCTTATCTGATGAATCCACTGAGAAACACGAATGGATTCGGAGGAAGACCGCGTCCATTGATGGAGAAAAGAGGTGTGAGGTGAGAAGGATAAAATGGTTGAGAGGAAGAAGCACTCTAATGAACGTGTTCGTCCTAATCTCGTAAAAGCAGGAGGAGTGGTGGTCATCCAAACGCATCGGGAGTGCGTCGCTTCCAGTTTCCCTTTGTCTCCCTCCTTCTCATAGAGCAAATCGCTAGGTGAAAATGTCGCGAGATGGAGTCCCAGCATTTGGAAAAGGAATCGTTTATCCATCAAAACTTTTCTGTATTCCTTAAACTAATTTGTCAGTGATAGAGATTTACAGGAATAATTATAGATATCTTATAGATG
Organism: Sympetrum striolatum; assembly: GCA_947579665.1. NCBI lineage: Eukaryota > Metazoa > Arthropoda > Insecta > Odonata > Libellulidae > Sympetrum > Sympetrum striolatum. The sequence continues at coordinate 6,339,419 of OX388347.1, forward strand.
TTATTTATATTTATTCATGTGTAGTCTACATGTCTTTAAGAATTCATCCTGAAGACCGGTTGGTGCCTCACCCCCTCTGACATAAGCTACTAAGAGTTTTCCGAGAGGAATGAGGCATACTAAGCAGGATGAGGAGTGAGGTAGTTTGTCGTTAATTTTTCCACTGAGCTAGAATGCTTTAAGCGGAATATATCCACACAAGTAAAGCACAATGACCCTACTTATTTTCTTGGCATTCCATAAGAAGAGACCTTAGTCAGTGCAATTGTTCACTAATACTTCAGTAGCTTTCCTTTCGGTGGCTGTGAGGATTCTTTAGGACATAAACTCTCAGAGAAATTGGTATCCCTCCATTTAATACATAACAAAATCCAATGCATAACTAAATGCATACTGCCTGCATATGCAATCACTGTCTTTCTTAACATTCTTTGAGATACCCATTGGATTGCTGCTAAAAAATCAGACATTTGTATTTATTAATTCCTTTATTTTAATTTGAAAGAATACCGTTTCATTTATAGATTGTGTAACAAATTATTCAGCCCATACGGTCGTTTTGTATTTGAGTTCTTCCTTTGTCTATTTCTCGTGCTTACTTACATATCAGCACACTCTTTTTAGCCATTTATTTCATACACACTATTCCTATTTCTTTACGCTTCCTTATTATTATCAAATGAATCTCACCATTCATTTTCTCCTTTAACCCACTTTAACTGTACAAATTTATGTTTTTTCTCTATTAACTCCAACATTTGGATGAGCCTAAGAGGAAATCTGGAAATTGTTTGCATTGTATGTTGTTGGCGAACCCGGGAATTGTTTTTTCTCAAATTGCGTATGAAATGAATTATGAAGAAATGAACTGAAAAGGAGGAGAATTTGTGGTAAATGGGAGATTCAGTGCTGACTGTGATAATGAAGAAATGTGTACTAAAAGAATAGCTGCATAGCAGTATGAAAGGCATTCTTTTACGACTTTTTGGCCATAAGGAAGGTTAACTACAAACAGAATGACTTAGCTACATAAAAAGAGCGCCACGTATGATACGTGAGTGAGATACAAGTTTCCAGAGTGTAGAGGAAGGGGAAGGCCGAAGAAATGCTTTTTAAATGAACGAAGGGTCGTACTTAATTCAGAGCGAATGTATGGAAATATATACGTACGTGTCTGCACCGAAAGATGTACGTGAAAGAAAGAAAGTATGGAGTGTTTGAACAAATGAAAAAACCTATTGAGAGAATAGATATTTTATTTAGGTTTGATGATTTTTATCTCATAAATCAAGCATTAGGTCGTCAATCGTAACTTTTCCATCTGATTCGTCTTTCCCATCATTCACTAGGAACGGTCTTCAACCAGCCCTCCGCTCACTTTCCTCTATTTTCCTTTCAATCTCCCATTCACTCCCTCTTCTTCCCTTTAAGAGGGACCAGAGAAAACATTCCATTAGCGACTTTTTTCTTTTTTCCTCTCTTCCACACCATCTGCCGTTGACAATGGGAAGCGACGCAGTGCGCAATAATGTGTCTCAATGTCCCGGAAATAACTCAGCGTGCTCTCGTGCATGCTCACTTTTCTCAGATTATTAAATGCAGCCGAAGAAAAAATCGGAATATTTTTCCCGCGGGCAATATCGACGGCCGTGTGTAATCGATAGCTTGGAATGTGTATTCATGTTGATTAATGCACGGACAGGTATTTAAATTAGAGGGCGGAAACGATGCTAATGAAATTCTTTACGCGTTTTTCGACGATTGGGTCGCCTAATTTCGTTCGGATGGAAGAAGCATCTGAAATACCTCGCGGACGAATTGACGACCGATTCCACAGGAGTGGGATTTCAATAGTTTTGGATTTATTTGCGTAAGATTTTTTGTCGCGCCAAAACTTTTATTTATTTTAAATACGATTTGGGAATTAATTACAGCGATGAATTATGTGAATACGTGAAGATTTTGTAGTAATATCGGCTTTGCTTAGCATAAAAACAATTACCATAAACTGTTGCTGTTAATTTGGTGTGAAATATATGATATACGTATTTAGTACATCAATGGTAATTTGTAACATTAAAGATAACTGTTAATAAAAGAGCTGCATATTTAGTATGAAAATATTTTGATAATCAAAGTGGATTACTGCCATGTTATCCAAATATTAATGGATTGAATTTTCAATATTATCCTGTAACTTGTGTAATATTTCAAATTCTTGCGTCCGGCAAAAGTGTCTCGCATTATTACGTATAAAATTGAAAAGAAGCGAATTCCTTCAGTATATTATCTTATTGTATAATAAGGATGACTTGTTTTCTTACAAATCGAAAATTCACTAAATGGTTTTCAGTGTCCTCAATAAATGCCATCAATTTTCGAAATATCTTCACCTTCTCAATTGGATTAAAATAAATTTGTATTTTCACCTCCTTTGGTATTTCACCGCAATTTCTCTTTTTGCTTTAGTTATTACTAAATTATTTTTTCGGTAATTTGATACGTTTCATTTTTATTTAAAGACAATAATAATAAAATTTTGATGCAAAAAATTAATAAAATATCAATTAGCGCAAATTATATGTGGAAATGACTTCAAAAGGAAACATTTTCACTAAAGTAAATGAAAATCGAGGGAAAATTTTGAATGCACCTTTTTCGAAGAAAACTCTTCTATTTTTCCGTTTATAATCAATTCTTCCAACCGTAATCACGTTAACTGCACTCGCATCTGGTTCACTCGGGACATCTTAACTTTCAGATAAACAAACACTTTTTAATCCCCTAATCTTTTTCGATGGCGTCGGCGGAATTTTCCAAGGAAAAAACACGGTGAACTGCAGAGTGTAATTCGATTAAACCCTCCGCAGGCGTCCTTGTTTATTCTTTAATCAGCTGCATCGACGGAAACATAATTACTTAAGCGACCTCCGACGAGGCGGCGTCGCAAGCCGCATTAGAATCACCTCCTTCCTTCCGGACCAAACATTTCGCCATTTGTTTCCTCGCAATCTCTCTTCGCCCAATCATTTCCGAGAGAAGCTTCTTCCCGGTGTGGTGGCGGTAAAAACATTGCCTCTCAGTTAGTGAGAGAATTAAAGGAGGTCGAAACGGAGGTCGTTTCAAGGAGGACATTGTTCCGAATGACCACCACCGGCTTATCTTCGTCGGAAGGCATTCAGCACGTGCGTCTCTGCTAAAACTGCCTTGGATGATCCCGAAGTTGGATGTTGTTGTTCCTAACGACGCGGATTTTCTAAGTAATAACAAAAAGAAACGACTCATTCTATGTTCTTACATATCTGTTGTTCCCGCTGCCATATGTTTACGATTGGTATTTTTTCAACTGCCCTTCGGTGCAAGAAATAGGGAATCGTATTTTTAACTATTGCTTTAGTCTCGCTCATTCTCACAGCTGTAACAATGTGAAAATTACTGAGATATGAATAATTCAATCGAATTCAAAATGATTAATCTTGGATTCAAAATTCAAAGATGCGTTGTGCTGCACTTATGTGTCCCTCAAAGCATTCAGGGTTTCTTCATGCCTAGTAAGCTCCATACTCTCTTTAAGGCTAATGGTGATTGGGTTGAGGGTCCAACCTAGGGTCCCAAGGCCTCTAAGCTAATGATTAAACAGACAGATTGAACATTCACGTGCTAGCTAACATTAATGAAGTTAAATGTTTGGAACCAACAGAACTTACAGCCATTCTACTATGCGGGCTATGGTTTGAAATTTACTTTTTTGAGAGTGAAAGCATAAAACTCTGAATTACATAAAGAAATAATTTCATTCGTCATTGTAATAAGAGTGCGAGAAAGGGATAGAAATATCTTGGAAGAAATCTAATTTTTCTTGAACAGGTTTTGAACCTATGATTGTGATTTTCAAAATAGTTAGAGGCCACTATAATCAACGTGAGTTAACTGGACTTAGTAGATAATTAATAAACGACAAAACCGAGCTTTGCACTTACCATAAGATTTAAAAATTAGTTTATAATCGACCCGTTTTGGCCTCGCAGCCATCCTCAGGTAAAGTTCTGAATCAATGGAAGTATTTTCAGTTGTGTACTTGATGATGGCCGAAACTGGTAATCTTGCGTAAAATACGAGGTTCAGTTTTTTCATTTACTAGCGGTCGCTAATTGCTGCCTTTCCATTTCTAGAAGAAGTTATTGATTAGGAAACTCAAAGGGCGAGATGATTATATGCTGTGATTCGCCTGAGAAATAGTTTACAATTACCTCAAAAGAAATGAAGTCCTATTATAAATGAATATTTCAAAGTATAGGAGTATGGAGTATGTCACGATCTAATTTTGAAACGACAGATTTACTGGTATTACCGCTTTTCCAAGAATACTCCTGGGAAAGGGAAAACGGTTAATTGCACATAAGGGCACAAAACGGCTTGTTGAAATGTTCTGTCTTGGTAGTCTAGTGGTTAAGGCAGCCTCCCTGATTGAGGATGATCCCGGGTTCGATTCCCCAATCAAGTCCGTTTTTCCTTGGGAAGAATACTCCTGCTAAACTAATCTTAATCACTCCATTGCCTGCGTAGTATTCATTTAATTATGTTAGTCCCATTGTCACATAAAGCAGTGGTATAATATGAAAATGCCGGATAATTGATTTCAAATATAGTATTCAAAACGTATAATAAGTTTAGAAATATGTTAATGAAAGTTTCCTGTATAGAGAGTTTGAGTAAAATTATCCCCAAAAAATTATCCATTTTAGTGTCCTTTATCAGTTAGAAATTTACCAAGCAAAAAAATTAGACTATTAAAATATTATTTCCTTGCGCAAATGACAGAAGACTCCTTTATATGCTTCTTGAATAAACTTACTACGAACTGAGGAAAAATGTCATCCCATTTAAGGTGTAAAAGAATATTCACATATTAAAAGATGCCCTTTCAACCTTCGAGTTAGGCACTATGGAAATCGAATACCGGAAGCATCAACCCGACTGAGGTTCCTTAAGATTCACCTTTGAACTTTACCTTAAAGTCAATTTCCCTGTCGCTTCCCGTCATTCGCCTAGAGCTCCTCTTTGCTGCAAAAGATTCCGTCTTCTGATCGTCCCGAATCAGTTTTCGATTAACGAGAAGGGAAGGGCGAGTAATTTCAAACACGATATCGAGGTATACGTGGTCTCAGATTGTAGAGAGTGCGTACATACCTTCTCTATTTTGCTTACGCTTGGAAAATTGTCTCTCTGGAAGGGAATTTCAATTATCGTATGTCTGCACAATTTAATATCGGAAAATGCTGTGGAGTGGATCAACAGGAGGTGTAGGTTTGCTAGAGATAGCTGCTGCGCTGCTATTGCTGCTGATAGCTGCGCATCTATTATAGGAAATAAGATCCTCATTCTGTTAGTCGGGTGGAGGCGTGGCTCTCTTCTGAAAGCTCAATTTTCCTTAAATAATAGATGTGATCTACTTATAGTCTCAATTCCTCATACTTAAAATTAAGGAAATTATCCTAATAAAATTTTGTTTTCCATGATTTTTATGTTTGACTTTGTCTATGTCTATGTAAGAACCCTGCAAGCCACCTTTCGGCGTGTGGCAGGGGGTGCAAACACCTTGACTCTATTTTCCTAAACGGTTGCTTTCGCGTATACTTCGCGGAAAAAATGAATTTTTGAAACGATTCGTTTTAGCATCTATTTCCCTAATCTTTCGGGCAGTATCAGCACGGCCCATATAACAGGGGGGGTCGCATTATATCGGTTACATCATCTGAAAACGTAATTTCTCTGAACTTATTTAATAAATTTATCCTTTGAATTTTTCTTCTATCTTCTAATGATTCCCATCCCGCGTCCTTTAACATCCGAGTGACACTCGTTGTTTTATCGTAGTAATTCTTTACAAATTGTATCGCCTTTCGTTGTACTTTTTCTTAAACCCGAATATGACATTTAAGAATGATGAATGAATGAACATGACTTTAAGAATGTAAACGTTATCTCTCAAAAAGCAACTAAAATACCCATGAATATACCTTTTTATTATTTTTTGGTCTTATTAACTAACGGGAGTGCCCTTTAATTCTTAGCGGAAAAATTAATGGCGAAATAAAATAAAGATTCAAAAATAAATATTAAAACTATGAAAAGCACAATGATTTTCTTCATAATTTATAGTTCAGAAAACCACCACACATTTCCTAACACATATATTTTCTAAAATAGCGAACAGTTTATTCTAAGACAGGAAACGATATACAAAATTCCCAAAAGGAGATGTTAAAAAGGTGTCTCGCATTTAGTTATGCGACAAAATTCAAAGCGCCTATTGGTATTGGGCGTCATTTTTCCAGGTGCGCGGACGAACAGATTATTAGCGACGGCGACTCGAGATAGTGCCACATAGAGCTGGTATTTCTATAACTCAAAACCGAATTGATTCCTTATAATGGAGTAGGCTGTACTTAAATTAAATTAATTATCTCTTAGTTGTTAAATTAACTCTAAGAATGGTGAAAAAATTTGATCCTTAAAGTAATAAGAGCTGTACATTTGTTTAATTAAAATCGCAATAAGAATGTGACCATTATGTTACAAAAGCAGAACAAATTTCTTCCTCTACTTTAAAATGGCCTTAAATTACTTTTCATTGTTTTCAGATCACATCGACAGACAAATGTTGACTTATTATGAGCGTGGGTTGTGGAAACAAAATCAAACTGCAGATAGAAAACAAAGCCAACGGAAGTAATGTAAAATAAGTACTTAAAAAGTTCATACTTAATTATCCACAAAAAATCTGCTGATCAAATGATATTATTTCCTGGCATTCCTAATTTTTGTAAATATCCTCCGAAATCTTCTTCTTATTTCTAGTGATTAAGGTCACGTAAGTAGCCGATTTATTCGGTCGTAATAAGAAGTTCAAGCAAGTTTGATCTCGTGATCCTTCCTCGATAACTCATAAATTCTGAATCACCAAAATAACTACATTTCTTTTAACCTATCATTAATTTTTACTGTCTAATCTGCAAGGCCTTCACCTACAACCTCGTAGGCAAGTTTGTGCTTTTACCCCACACAATAAGACTTCCTAACAAACCTTGGAAATAAAACCAATGGAAAGATAATGAACCAAGAATCTAGACAAAAAAAACAATTACCAAAATAAATACAGCAATTTTTCAATTTTAATAATTTAGTTTTTTATTCGCGATTGTATACAGTGGCAACATCAGAAAATCAAAACTCAGGAATATGATTCCAAAATTTAACATATTCGAAAACGATATTTCGGGTGATGACATACGTATCTGAAAAGAATCACAGGGTTTAATATCGCTAATCATATCTCACAAATACTTCTTTTGGGTGACAATTTATAGCGTGTTTACCTGGAAATCTTTAGGGATATTTCAACGATCTTGAATTCTTTAGCGTAAATGGCTTAATTTACAACGATGCAAATAGATACGATTTATTACTTATTACAGAAAAAATATTGAAAATTTATCAACTTACCAAGCTAAGTAGATATAATCTCTTGCTATGAGAAAAGAAACTCCGTTAAATAAAATGATAAACTTTCATTCACGGAAAGAGCCATAAACATTGTAGTTGCTATAAACAAATTTTGATTGCTATAGACGCGGAAAAGCGAACGAAGTTGGATTGGTTTTTTCGTCAAGGGTTGTTAACAATCTCAGATTTTCACAAAATGTTCTTATTTTACTTCCAAATTCTTAATGAAGACAATGAAGACCATTATTCAACTACTAAAATAAGAATCTTCATTCTGCTGAATAAAAATTAATCCATGTTTGAAGTCGGATGACAAATGACCATTCTGCCAAATTTCATAAAAATCAGTTGAATAGTTCTTGCGTGATGCTCGGACAGACAGACATGAAAGTAAAAATGGTGTTTTAGCCTCACAATCAGGTACACCCATAGCGTACTGAAATACAACTTTTTTTTAAATCGAATCAATGTTCATACAGGCACGACCCACTTTAAATTATATTATATAGATACATGTAGAATGTCTGTTTCTGTCTCTTAGGAAAGCAAAGATGGGAACATCAATGAACAAAACATTTACATTGTTCCTAAATCGACTACCATGGTGATTGAATTAAAATAATTTTTATACTCGCAAGTTTAAATTGAGGAAGTAAAAATTCGTTTTTATGCGCAACGCAACCAAGCATATATTAATTGATTTTTTTATTATTATTTATCGATCACGTTGTCTCATAAATTTGGAAAACGAATTATAAATTAATGATTATACTCAAAATCCCCCGCACGCTATGCATTTTATTGAGATACAGATATTACTTAGATCATATTTGAAGAAAATATGAAATATTAAAGGATTTATAGTCAAATGAATTTAAAATTATCAATCGATGCGTAAGATGACAAACATACGTTACTTACATTTGTTTTTACTTTGTCTCATATTTAATAAAATCGGTTTCGAACTAAAAGGTACATATAATATGGCCGAGTTTTTCTACGAATTTAAAAATACTCTCGTTTGGGCCTGAGATGTAACCCATTAAGTAATTTTTTTCCACCATTAGATCTACAAATTATGCCTTCTCTTTTATTTTTCCTTTTTATCTCAGATAATCTTTTCTGTAATTTCCTTCAATTCGCCCGATTACACTCCTTTTCATTACGATTCACTTCGATCGCACTTCTACATTTGTTCCCTCTGTTCATTTCAATCTTTACAGCACTTATTTTTTCTCTCTCTTTCTCAACGCCCTGAATGCATCTGCTTAATGCAGTAATATGCTGCAATTGAAATATTTCACACATATTTTATGTAAAACAATACTAATTCTCCTTGCTTTCATATGCTGCTCTAATCTACCTTGCTATAACGGACCAATAATGTTTTCCAATTCCAATTCATCATCGCTCAACCAAAATCTTTGAGATGATTCAATCCCGAGTTAATCGCATTCATTCCAGTTTGAGGAGTAATCAACTCATCCAAAGTGAATAACATTTCCCCAATTCTCAGCCAACATTACGATTTACCTATCCTAGAACTTCTGAAGAATGCGGGAAGTTCTAACTCTTGGGATGGAATAAGAGAAGAATAGGAAACGATGCTCAAAGAGCCCGAGTGTTGGTGCCCGAGAGTGCTTGGTTGCGATGAGGATGAAGTTTTAAACGAGAAGTTGCTGATCAGATGATAAGAAAGCGTGGAATAGACTGGATTTAAGTACTCCAACGGTTCCTCATCGGGTGTTTTCTCTTCGAATAGCTCTATGAATTTCATTACGAAGTTTTTCAACCTCAGAAAGTATCTCTACAGCCATTTCTTACTGAAATAAATCTACTCATATCATCAAGGATTTTCCAATAAGAATACAATTCAGTTAGTTAGTGCCTTTAATTTTATATAGTTTTGGGTTTCTGATTAAAATTTCGTCAATTTTCAACGTAATTTCTACTCAAAATAGATTGTTTAAGAAAAAGGTTTTCAAAAACAAAATATATTGTTTGATAATATGTACATACACTTGAATTATTCACTCGAAAGTTAGAGAGGCTGTTTAAGCCATATATTAAAAAACGAAGTGAATGTATTCAAACGAAGAATGCTTTAACGGTGAAAATTCATAACGTGGAATTTAGGAAGAAAAGTATTTATTTTAACAATTACTGAAGGAAATATGAAACAGTTTAGTTGTGCTAAACTCCATGAGATGCTGACGTAATGGCACCAAAAACCGTCAAACTAGAAGTGCTCTCCTGGATCGCATTCCATCATTTTATGCGTTTGGACTTAAAAGAGCTATCGCACAGTTGAATCGGTTAAAGGCCGTTCAAATAATTGAGAATGTACACAATTATGGCTTCGTGGCCGCCATGTTAGTCTCACAGTGTGTGAGCGTTTCACAGCCACCGACAAGTTAAAACCTAATTCCCTCGCCCCTAATATATCAGAGTAAGTCAGATTCTTATTTACAAAGTTACGATGTTGTTTCTACACAATGAGTATTTTTGGCACATTTTACGGTAAATAAGTCTGTGCTAAGAGCTCGTTCAGTTTCTCATATAACATTCAGAGAGTTGTTTGTCGGGGCCGTCCTAGTTTTCTAAGCAAAGCGATGGTTTGAAAACAGGGAATAATTAAATTTGAAAATTGAGGTGTTAGGGCTTTATCTCGGATGCGCCCATTAATTAATAAAAGGAGTACCGCTTGAGTCTACTTAGCTCTTCGATCCAAGTTTAATTACGCCCACGTAATTAACGATGGCGTGTGTTTCATCTCGAAATTTTTGTCGCGAGTGAAATAATTATACCTGGCGAGAATAAAATGGCTTCTTTTAAAATTCCATTATTTCCTTCCGCCGTGGGCTCTTCTTCGTTACGGACTGGATCTTGTACGCTTCGGGCAATTCCATTTCTAACTCTTCGTCGTTCGCTGATCTCAGAAATACATTCTGCTGCTTCGCCAAATCATCTTTGCTATCGAACAACATCGAAAACAGCGTAATGGGCTGCTTTTCTACAACCGATATCCCGTTATCTTCAGTTTATTATTCATTCGGCCAATTTGCGAATGTATAAAACTGTGAACATCACATTTGCTTTTTAGGGCATTAACGCCACTATTTAGCTTACATTACCCTTTTCTAATCGAAGGCGAATGAGTCCTTTAACGTTGTCATCATAAAAACGTAAGTTTCAATTCATAGAATAGTCATAGTTAATAAAAATGAACTTCTGTTCCTAAATTAACTTAAATCTCTTGAGTGAGGAAAAAATAATCCATTTTGGCAAAAGAAGAAATTACTAAGTTATGAACATTTTATTGAAATGAATGAATACAATAACGCTTATTATAATTCCTTCCAATGAACTGAGGAAAATAATAGTAAGGATTATCAAATGACATTGAAAGAAATTGCGGCGAGATTTAGAGACATTTGAGTTAAGAGGATCCGAGATAGCCAATTGGATAAGTCCTTTGGTCGAATGTTCGATTACCGGTTTGGATCACAATTATTTGCACCAATTATCCGTTCCTCTCTTTCAGTCCACTCTGAATTAAATAATCTGCAAAACGCATAACTAGCAAAAGATAACAATATTCGAAATTTTAAAGAAATTCTCCTTTGAAATTCCCTTTCAAATGGAGCGCAAGTCCAAAAGAAACAAAAACCCTCTAACAACGGCCATTTATAAAGATTAAGGGATTTATCTGTTTATAAACTCAAAAGGGAGAATAAATCTCGGAATGAATCTTTTTAAGAGAGCCCACGCGTCTAAAGCTTTTCCTCAGAAATCCCATTCCGGCCCTCCTTCCTTTTATTTCACTCTTCCTTCTCTTCAACTCCTTCTTTCGTATAATTCTCTCTCGCATAATTTCTCTTTATCTGCCTTTTAAAAGAGCGCGTCATGATATAACGAGTTGACAAATACGATATTTATAATATTATTCAATTACTATTTCATGAATATTGTTGCATGTTTGCCTTAGGAATGTGTTTACTTGCCACGAGTACCATTCATACTACTGGATCCTGCTTTTATCCCGTCTCCTTTGAGGATCAAAATTCATAAGTTTAAACTTTAGATTTCAGTTTATAGGATTGAGTGACAATGACATGCATGACTCCCCTCACACTTTTCATCGTTCTTTTAAATACAGGCATCCTTCGTCAACCACGGTTTAGCCAACCGCGGTCCTTGAGTATCCGCGGTTAATTTTTTGATACCCAGTCTTTTCAACCGCCCCTTGTCAACCGCGGTCTACGAGTCAACCAACTCGACAGTCCGCAATGCAAATTCAGGTGTAGTTGGTGTCCAATATTTTACCAAGCTTCGCCGAGTGCGGAATCAGAATTAATGTTACTCGGTATGCTTATGCAGTCATTTTTAGGATTTCTCACCCAATCATAAAATCTATTACTTTACAATTTCTACCGCAACTCAAAATTTCACCGTACCGCGGAAACACTTCATTCCAAATTATTTTATTTTTTATTTGAATTAAGATTCATCGCGGATTTTTCTCAGATATTACAGAATTTCGTTTCATTAATAGTATTTTCTGATAAAATACATAAGCTTGGGTTTTTTTCTTTCAATTAGGAACCAAATGTTCCCATAAACGGAACGGATATCTTCCTATACAGCTGAAGCGCGTCGTTTGCATCTTGAGAGAGTGACTTCATACACTGAGGCACTTCTTTGAAATGCCTTTGTTCTGTATATCCTCAGATTTTTAGAAACGTTTATGATATTATTTTTGAAAAGGGCTTCATGCAAGTGTTAAAGTGTCCTACGTGCCACGAAATAACGACGAAAAAACAGGAAAGGCTCTGAATGTATGGATTAAATCGCAGACACAAAATAGAGTGCCGTTAAGCACCTTATTTATCCAAGAAAATGCCTTGTGGTTATATAAACATAACGCTTATTCAGGTGAAAGCAGTGGCGAAAAATAATTCACTTCAAGTAAGGGCTGAGAATTTTAAGAAAAGACATAACCCACATAATATTTAGATTTCCGGTAAAATTGCATCTTCAGACCACAAAATTACGAATGAGTTTCCAAATTTGTTTATGAAACTTATTAAAGAGAAGAGTTACTCAAAAGAGCAAGTGTTTAATGCTGATGAAACCAGACTCTTATGGGAGAGAATGCCTTCCCTGACTTTTATCTCCAAGTTAGAGAGAACTGCTCCGGGATTTAAGGTTAGCTAAGACCTCGTCACGCTTCTTTTATGCTCCAATGCAGCAGGCGATTTCAAAGTAAATTCTATGCTAATTTACCGCTTTCAGAACCTGCGAGCTCTGTCTGGGAAATTAAAAAAATCTTCCAGTGTTTTGGCGGTCCAAGCGAAAGCCTTGGGTGTGTCGAAATATCTTCATGGACTGGTTTAACAATTTTTTTGTTCCCGAAGTTGAAACATGGATATCATCAAAAGAATTGCCTTTCAAAGTTCTTCTCGGTTTGGATAATGCCTCAGGCCATCCTCAGGAACTTAAATCTGCTCATCCAAGTGTAGAGGTATTATTCCTCCCACCTAACGGCACATCACTCCTCCAACCTCTAGATCAGGGTATCATTTCTACCTTCAAGAGTTATTACATTCGGTGTACCTTCTCTTTGTTGTTAAAAATGGTAGAAAAAACAGCTATCTCTATGTAACTGATTGTTGGAATAAATTCAATATTGCCAACAGCATAAATTTAATTATAGAATCTCTAGACGAGATTAAACCATCGACACTGAATTCATGTTGGCGGAAACTCTGGTCGGAGGCAGTCATTGATTTTAAAGAATTTCCTTAACATGTCGATGAACTAAATCTTATCGTTTCACATGGAAGGCGACTCAAAGGGGAATGGCTAGATGACATACAGCTATAAGATGTCGAAAAACCTTTAAATGCAAGCAATGAAGAGTTGAGTGAGGAGGGTCTGGAGCAACTCCTCGACAAGCAGGACGAGGCTGAAGAAGAGGACGAAGAAGAGCAACCTTCAACAGAATTTACTTTGGCCAATGTCAACAAAGTCATTGATATGGTCTCAAATTTGTCAGATTTTGTGATTGAAGTGGACCCAACAGCCAACACATACCACAGACAGCCAACTATCATATCATTCTTTAGTAAAATAGGGGATGCCAAATCACAAAGTGCAGAGAGAGAGTGATTCGAGTACCGTAACTGACATAACAGATACATATCATTTATTATTCAAGTAAGTGAAATAATATTTTCAATAAATTATTCTTTATTGATAAATGTCGACTATTTAAATATTATCTGTTAATAATTCAGGGCATAAACGTATTTAAGCTGGGAAATTACTTCGTTATTGTAAAATCTATGTTGAAGACTGTCGCGATTCCATTAGAGCCAAAATTTCCGATGCAAAGGGAGCTGATCATTTTTATCGGAAGTTATCGACGCGTTTGGGATAGAAATGCGGCCAAAATTAAAGAGGAATAATATCTTAGAAATGTATACATGTAATAAACAGGGAAAACTATTTTTTACTAATTTTTTCTCCATATATTGCGACTCGCAAAACTTAACCCTTGATTTCATATATACGTAATGCTTCGCCAACCGCGGGCTCTTTCGATTCCCTAACCCCCGCGGTTGGCAAGGGATACCTGTAATTAAATAATATTAGATCACTATGCAACTTTACACTTTCCATTTGTCGAATGAATGTAATTCTCCTCATTTATTTGACGCGGATAACGGTTCATTGATTTCGCTTTGATTATCGTTTGTAGAATATCAATTACTGCACCTAATCCCCCAAAAGTATTTGATTAATATGTAATTAATTTACATTTAGTTAATTAAGGACCCAATGGGGTGATTTACTATAAAATCGCTTTGTGTCTGCTTCTGTGAGGATCTCTGGCTATGGTCTGTGCCGCTATTTCAAGCGCCGCTCGCACACAAATCATCCTGTAAATAAAAGTAGGATTGGCGTAGTTTGGTTTTAAATTACCTTCCCGGAAAGTTGGAGACCTGGGTTCGATTCCCGGTCATGTTGCTATTTTTCACTGCGTCGCAAAACTTACAAAACCCACGTTTTGTCACTCGGTAGTTGGGAGAAAACGAGTATTATTGCAAAAATCGGATTTCTATAGAAAAATATGTTGCACGATTAGCGCTGGAGTTGCTGTTTGGTTTAATGCATTATTTTTTAAGTCTTTCTTTGATCAATCTCTACGTCTTCGCCTTCTACTCCACTTTAAACCCTCCTATTGCAAATTCCACATATACATCCCAAAGTGAACGAGATTTCGAAATACTGAAGCAATTCAATTTCATTTCTCATTTTTTACTTTGACTAGGTATTGTCATCTTAAGAAATTGATTTTTTTTTCCTCGAGTTCAGTATGTCGCAGTTATTATTGTACCTAATAATTTTCACCTCCAAATTGATAACCTACGGACAATTCTACATTATAATTTCGAAGAGGGCTCCTGGATAGCGCGCGCTCGAGTGACGGAGTGCGTTTCTTCGCGTGATTTTGCGGACTATCTTACCGGTTGGGCCATTCCCAACTGGGGATAACTGCAGATAATAGATTGAATATTAAGGAATATGTCGTTCGAACGTGTAAATACACTGGAAATTAATTTATAAAATGCGGATGTTAGACCTTCGCTGCTACAAGTGGACCAGTTCATCTCTAATGAACAGAAAATAAAGATAGAAGACATCGAGGGCGTTCAACTGGTCGCCGTCTCGAAAAGTGTATTTGCAAAGCTACGAAGTGCCGAAATATTTGAAGAGTTCTTGGAAAAATGTAGAAACAGAAGGATTATTTGTGACATAAACGGGCTGCATGATGACGATGAAGCCAGCAACCGGAAGGAGGGCAGCCGTTTATCCCTTTCGAAGTTCTCGATGAAGTTATTATCAACGGATTGAAAAAAATCGGAAAAGTTACATGGTATGAGAAAAATAACTGGGAGGGCGTTGATTGTATCAAAGCGAAATTCGGCAAATAAAATGAACCAAAAAACCGATTTCGTAAAAATATTACGTCATTCATTCATTCTCGTGTACGTATTTCGGCGTAATCAAAGTTACAATTTGGTACCATGGGCAAATGCAGACTTGTTCGATATGCGAAAGTGCAGAACATCTGCGGAGGGACTATAGTCGCAGAGGCGTTCCTATTCTGTGGAGAAGATCTGCTGATTTGATCTGGGCCTCTTACATTCGCGACGAAGATAACTTTCTTGGGCTAAATGAAGCGGGATCCAAAGAAATATCTGGAGAAAGCAGCAATGAAACACGGATTGTAATCGTAGGAAAAGGAAGGAGATATCACTTCCCACACCGGAACAGGAGCAAAAGATGGCTAATCACGAGGAAGAAGAGATGCTGCAGGTTCAGGAACCGTTGAAAGAAAACAAAGAATAAAGATAGGAAGAAAAAAGCGGAATAATAGATTAAGGCGAAATACCGAAAACTAACAGTTACTCTGAGAATATGGTTTTGGGAACTGAAAAGGGGAGCGTCTACTTGATGGAGCTACGGAAGATTCCCGACTAACTACAGGAATTTGGAAGAAGGAAGGAAGAAGGCGAATCATCCATGTCCATAAAAGAGCGAAGATAGCTACAGAGAAAAATCAAGTCGAGGTACAATTTACGCCAACGAATGAAATAACAAAACTTCCGCGATGGGGTAACATCACGGATGAACCAAAAAGCTTCGAAAATGGCCCGAAAGAGTGAGCGTCAGGTGGATCAAAACCGCGCTAATACGGCGAAAACAAATAAGGAATTACGCCGACCAATAAAATGTCGACAGACATTGACGACACTTCCCAATGGCGAAGGCTAAAATTGAAATTTGAACATTCAACATCAACAGAATCTAAAGTGAGTTAAAAGTAAAGCAGCTTATTAAATGTTTAGGCAAAAGCAAAATTGACTTTTATTTACTTCAAGAAGTTTGCACCAAAAATCTTTGCCCTAACTTTTCCTATGACAATTATCTCAATATTCGATCAAATGGCAGAGAAACTGGTCTTAAAGCTAAGATAGAATTCCCACTAACTTAGGCCACGTGGAAAAGCACCCCTGAGGGAGAAATTAGCAGCAGAATATCTAGATAATAACACCATCAACATATATGCCCCATCAGAATCCAATAAATTAAGAGGAGGGAAGAACTCTTTAATAGCATGACGAGAGAGGAAGACACCATCCGGAAGTTAGACTTATGTAAAAAGCTCGACCGATAGCGGGGCAGTGCAAGAAATAGTTGAACATCAGGAAATAAACTCTGAACATTATACGCGAGTGGGAGTAAACAACAGCATCCGAATAGACAAAATTAAGGTTAATGATTGAAAGAGAAAGTCATGTCATATATAGTACTTACTGTGATTTATTGTGGAACATTATTTATTTACAACATTTATTGTGGAACTTGAAGATAAAAACTAAATGAAGACGAGAGGGAGATACGACTCTGGAAGCTAAACACCGGTTTATTAAGTCGGCCAGAAGTAAAATGGTTTTTGACAGGACAGTGGGATCTTTGGAGGGATAAATTAACAAAATACACAGACATAGGATTCGTGGGAAATTTTAAAAATCAAAATATATTAAAAAAAAAGTCTGAGAAAGAAGTACCGGAAGACAGGGAGAATTACTACAATAATGTGCTTTAAGAGATACCGGATAAAAACAATAACGCCGTCAGACCAAGAAAAGGAGATAAAAATTAAACTCTTCGCAAAGTCAGCAGAAAGGAGTGAGATGTTTTTTTTTAGAAACACCGGATATCAAGACAATTGAATAGGAGAACAAAGCCGCTTATCATTATGGATAATTCCATTGAAGTAAGGGGAATCTTAATGTTATCCGTGTTAAAAATAAAGTATCATAATAAAGATACGTATTACTGAGATAATTATCTCGTTTTCACATTTGCTTGTCTCGAATCATCATCGGAGTAATCATTTTAGAATTACCTCACGTTTCCTCTCCCTTGGATTGATTCTCACGCAGGAAGACGTGTGTGAGGGCCGAAAGCGCATCTCCAAACAGCATTCCGAGCAATCACGCAACGAATCTCACTGAATGGATGCGCTCTCGCAGCGTATCACAACACATGCGCCACTTCCAAAATCCAATCCTCCCCCCACGATCCTTCCGGTTCCGTCTTTGGCCCCCTGCGGCTGCTTAATTATTCGTTTTCGAGGGCAAAATGCTCGTCGAGGCGATCATCGCAGTTTCCATGACGACGCACGACCAAAGGACTTGACACGGCCGTGTATCCTTGCCTCCATCCGTGAAATTCGCCATCTGTCGCCACTGGAGTCGCCGTTTAATAAAGAGGTCGCGTGACGGTTCAAAATTAGCTGATTAATAAACACTCGTGCACTTTCTTGCACGGAAGGAACTTATTGCGTGAGTTTATCACTCGCTTCCGTGTTTCCTCGTTTTATTATTTACGAGTGTTTGGCGTGAGGCTATCGATATTTTTTATCGCCTCTCTCAGCCGAAAATGATAGTCTCCCGTATTAGAAGCGGAGGATTCAGATCCGCAAGATTCAATATTGTATTATTATATCAAGATTTGCTGTCTTAGTAAATTTACAGTAAGCTTATTTACAATTCCTCGTGTTTTGGAACGAGAAAGAGGCCATAGGCCAAAACCCATCCAAGAGATGCATAATTCTAATTGGAGATTAATGGAATGGATTAAATTAATGGAAATGCGGCTAAAATAAACGACTCCCGAGGCTGCTGTGGAAAAACTGATTGGCGGAGAGAATGCCAATTTTAACGCCTTCTTCGACCGTCGATGAAGCGAATATCATCCAAACATACCACAGCGACTATGTCCTTAACCTACGCCGCGTTGATTGCCCGTTGGAGTTCGGCTCGAGCATTAGCAAGCCCAAAATGCAACGTCCGTAAGGAGTACAAAATCTGTTTTCTCGATGGAATCGGCTTCAATGGGGATCCAAGGGAAACCCATGATGCCTATATCTATGAGGAAATAAAAGTTAATCTTGGCCAACAATTCAGTTCGATTTTCTATCAATGGTAATGGATATTTTTCCTTAACGGTAATCCGATTCATAGCTCTGAAGTCTACGCAGATTCTGCTCAATTTCCCTTTAACCGTTCCGAAGGGCTGTAGGAAACGATACGCTCTTCCGACAAACGGATATCAAGGATACCGAAGCCACAGTAGCGACATCCTTTTGAGACAGTTTCTTACTCTTCAAGACGCAGCATTAGCTATATGCGCGAGTCGCACCATCAAGATCGGTAATTATAGAATGTCCACGGAGGATACAGCGTAGTTCTGCTTGCGAAAAATCTTCGAACCAAATTTGTCTTTAACAAAAGCTGAATCCGAATTTAGAAAAATATTTCGGCGGACAACAATATTTCAGGTGGGAGTCATGCGCAAGAAAATAAACCAGTTGCTCAAGTTCTTCAAACTCTGTCAATAAACTTGTCTTATACAATGAATTCATTATCCCCGTCTCGATTCCCTTCAAGATGTTGCAAGAAAGGACCTTATAATAGGAAACATTAACTGCGATACGAGATTAACGAACGGTCAGCTCCCGAATCTAATAGACATTTCGTTCATGACCACTGGGGAGGACTTCGGCGAGGCCTCGACGACCGCTCGACCTTGGATTTCACTCCGCAGTCCTCGCGACGGTGGTATGATCACACCGCCCCTTTTGCTTCAGTATTGCCTGCTGACACATTCGTACTCGCACGACCTTTTCGTGTCGTGGAATAAAGTTCCCAGGGATATTATACCTTTTCCTTTACGAGGAGATTGCAGTTGGCCCTGAAATGGCCTGTTTGTTTACAAAGGAAACAGCGTTTATGAGTTATATCATTTGACCGGACCTCTTTACCCCAACGTCATATTTTCTGATCTACGAAAGAGTATTCATTCCTCGAAAAGGTTTTATTCCGCAGAGTAAAATTGGAAAGGACGGCAGATGACTCGGGCAAAGACTTACAATTGGAGTTCAATAGCGTGCTGAGATCGACTAGGTCCGATATGCTAAAAATATGTTATTGTAAATTATTTTATCAATACGCGATTCACCTTTGAAAAACCTGATCTTCTTTTCAATGACATACTACCTGTACGATTGACACTGATGACTTGTGAAATCGGAGGCGAAGTATTTCCGAAACTACGTTTTCGTGGGGTTCCTAATAGTAAATCTAATATTATTGCATTACAGCATCACAATAGGCATTTCAGATCCGTTCATAAGGAATTCTCGCTTCTCATACCATTGAACTACAGAACCAGTAAATGAAAGTTCCACTCTTACCTTAGTTTCACAATCGGTCCGATGGAATCAGTGTCTCCATTCCTCCTAGTGGCCTTCCTCCAGATCAAAGTACGGGAAAGCGAGAGGTTCCGAAGAAGTTGTATTTGATCCCTGGGAGGTCCAAAGAGGCTTTTCTTGAATTATTCTTTAAAATGTTAGGAACTTTGATCTCTATAAATATTTGGGGCTCGGAGGTACCGGAACCGCCAAGGTTCCTTCATTATCAAAGTTGACACGCGTCTATGGTGACTTTGCAATACCCAAAGCTATCCTTCTCCACAAAATAGTTTTGCTTCCTGGCGTAGTATTCCTACACGCCCAGACGTCTCCTTCCGCGTGACGTCACTTGCCCTCTGTCTCCACACGAATTTAACTAGTTAGATTTAACTCACAGTCGAAAAATCAAAATATGTGAAAAGTGAACCAGTAGAAACAAGTAAATTGATAGTAGAATATTTAGATTTAGTTATTTAAAAGAGTCGTAATAAAGTACTAAAATATTAGTACGTAAACATTTTAGAGAACTAGTTTAACATATTAAGATTCAAGATGATTGACGACTGTTGCTCCAAATACGTATTATATATCATTCGCTGATATTCTGGAGATGGGATATTTGCCGAAAATAAAACAAGATTTACATTGTGAATAAAATATAGACATTTATTCATAGTATGTTTTAATAATTGGGGAAAGACAATGAAAGTTTTTGTTAGTTAGTGGAAAAAAATGTTTGGTGCAATGTGAAGTTCCCTTTTCGTAACAGTGTTTGGATAGAATAATTGTTTACACTTTACCTTTGGAAAAGAAACCAATCTCCATCAGTCCTTATCAGAAATCAATCAAAGGACAAACGCATTACTTCTTGCAGTCGCTCTTTTCATGCTGACAACGGAAACATGCGTAATAGGCCTGTACCCACTTTTCACTTATCGAAATGGCAATATAATAATCCTTAAGTATAATACAATAGTCATGGGTACTATCGGGAGTCTTTCTGATGAAAAAATCTCTCATTTTCTTACGATCGGATAAGTTAAACAAACATATTTACCGCAACAAACTTGAAAAGTTCAATTCCCCAAGAAGAGGAAATATTAGAATATTAGAAAGTATCTTACGAGTCGAATTGAAATCCAGAGCACTTTAGATCAAATTTCATAGATTGGCGAATTATATAACAAAGTTTTTTTGAAAACAAAAAATTAAGGAAGAATATCTGTAGCATAATTCAAGTTTTTTGATTTTTCATTTGAAGGATCTTAGAGATTTGTATGAAAAGGGTTCGTCCCTTATTTCACAGTTATAATACCCTGAACATGTCGTATTATAGCTTGATTATCACCCAGTGTTTACGTAGAGTTTCCTCCGAGCGAATGTTCCTTATAAGTTGAATGGTTTGAGAAATCTTGTATTTTCACCGGAAATGTTTTTGCTGAAGGAATGATTACTCCAAGGCTTTCATCAATGAGCACTTCGAAAGCCTTTTGCCATTTCATACTTAAGTTTAGTCAAATAATGATGTGATTAACATTTCCTATTCCATTTTCATTTTACAACATCATTCGAATATTTCTTAAGAGGAGCGAAGTGACACTCGACCTCTCAATTCTTTCGAAATCTGCACTCGATTTTGCCTAATTCTTTCAACGTATTTTCAACAAGAAATTTGAAGTACTTGGATTTCTTTCCTCTTGTCCTTCCTAATTACGTGTTTACTTTTTCGTCGCCAGGTAACGAACCCTAAAGATTGAATACGTCACTTTTTCAAAAAGGGAACATGGATTTGATACAATTTTGTCACCGACACTGTCAGAACTTAAACATTACTCGATGGATATGACTGGTGTGAATTTCGAGAACATATTTTTTTAAAGTAACATTTTCTTTTTCTCTTTACAACACAAAATCTTCTTTTTTTGTTAACCATCCGTCCATAACAGAGAGCTTCATAAAGCAATTAGATATGAAACTTCATGAAACGACCACATGCACACACACACGTACAACCATTGCATCTTAAGAATGTCAGTAGTTCATATTTTTCTCTTTACACAATCGCACTCCTTTCTATCTCACGATAAGGATGATATTTTTTCTTAAATGGTCGAAGAATATTTTTGGCCTTAGGACTTATAAGCAGAAGGTCACAATCACGCACCACGTATCGAATGGGGTCGGAGGGGTAAGTCTCTCAATGCCTCCGGTAAATGGGGTTATGGGGAGACAGGGGGTTGGAAAAGAACGGATATCTCATCACACGGTCACTCACGCATCCCATTCACGCAATTCATCAATTTCACTGAATTTTAAGAGATCGTTGTCCGTTTGCCCAAACGTATAATTCCAGCAAGACCCTGCTCTTCATTTTAAAGGATTCCAATGCTTCGGTCGTCTCCAGGAGTAAATTAAGTCCGTACGGGGATTGCATTTCTCACTCCTTACGCTAGACCGGAAAAAACGGCTTCTTGTGCTGCAGCCAACGGGGAAACGGCGAACCACTCGATGCGTCCACTTTGAAAAGTCACAACGCCGTTTCCCAAAACGAAAACCAAAATGGGAATCGATTCACTTGGAACTTAAGAATCGAAACTTTCCAGTAATTGGGGACCGCCTGCCTCTTTGGTCTGTACCTGTTGAAACGAGGATGAAAACGACTTACGAAGCTCGGACTTTTTTATATTTACACAATTTTCAAACTCTCTTTTTTGGACGCTGTCGACATTTTCACTCTGGCAAATGCTGCCTTTATGTAATCAATTTTGCAGATGTTCCACATTTGAAATGGTCCACTTTGTGTTTGAATTTTTCATACAAAACTTGAATAATTCATATTTTACATGTTCTAAGCCAATTTATATGTATCGCAACGATGCCTCACCGATAAATCAAACTTTCTCTCCTTCCCGTTTGAAATGGTACCACAAAAATTACTTAACATAAATATCCGACGATGATACTTCTTTTAAACCAACTTCCGCGTCGAACCGCGGCGTTGTCCTCAATTCGGTAAAAAATGACTGCCTTATAAAACCGAGATTTGCCAAAAATTGTAAACAGGAAATAAACCGCAATTCGGCTGCATATTTGGCAATAAAAAACTCCTACGGCGTTGAAAGGAAGTTTAAAATCCGAAAACAAATTTCTCCGGCGCCTTCTCGTGGCGCCGAAAATATCATTGAGCACTATCGTTTATTAAAAATTCCTAACTGGTGATTATGCCCTCATATCTTCTCATAAAAATTTCTCTAATTATAATGACAAATGCAGACAAGGATTAAAAGAAAGCGTCCTACTAGAGCATGTGATTTCATTTACTAAAATTAAGAGAGATTTGTTCCGCCCTAAACTCTAAAAGGTGGTGGGAGAGGTGAAAATAAGGAATCTCCGCAAATCGAAATTCCACTTTTCTCGCGTGGGTTCGAAGGGTGGGCTCGGAGACGGTGAAAGAAGAGAGGGGGGGGGGTATATTTTTATACTTCACTTTCCCAAATTTCCTACGATTTTTTTCGTTTTTCAATTTTTTGTACGCGCTAAATGGATTGAAGGGATAAAAGTATAAACTACATGTTATGAAGTCTCTTCTCTGCCCATCCCACGTCTTCTGAAATTCGTTTTTTCCTTGCACGAATCGAATCGAGATTTTCTGCAGACGGAAGATCCATCAAACTTAAATGTTATGGAAGATAAAATTCTTAATCGAGTTAACTCCATTATGCTTTGCAATCAGCCACCGACAGCCTTCAGGTGCATTTCTGTCGCATTTTCCCACATTTGAGGTCACTGTTTACACGTCTTTCACTTGGCGTCACACGCAAGAGTCTTTGAGGGCTGCGAGTCGCCGCTCCAGGAGATACATTTTAAGTACACGAATTTCGCTACGCGATCGTCAATCTCCGTATCCTTCGCAAACCCTCGTATCACCGGTGGCGCATCGGACCGATTGCAAAGCGGGGCTAAAACACACATACACGCCATCACAAGTCACGCACCACGGGGACTCGATAGAGGTGACGTCTCTCGTTTTCTCCTCACTGGGATGGGCATCCTCCTCTCCGGCACCAACTGGGCCTCCACTTCCTTCTCTTTTACTCCGCTCATCAGCCTCCCGTAACACACTTGAGCACGGTTGGGGAGAGGAAGGACACGAGGCAGATGAGGAACAGAGGGTCCACGATCCGGGATCTCCGGTCCCGGTAGACGATGGCCGAAGCTCCGGATCCGGTCGTAGTCTTCCTCGGCAGGATGGCGGCCATCTTGTCGGCTGTAACGACAGAGGAGGCGAGGGAAACAAAAATGGTGATCAGAGTGTTTCCCCCAAATCGGCAGACAGAATAGGCTAAGGGGCCGACGAAGAAAAACTTTACGAGACAAACGATCAAGCGTGTGCAATATTAGTTGCTTCAAACATTTTAGATGCGAAAAAGAAAAGCGGTACTTCGAGAAATATGCCCTATAATATTCCGTGCGAATAAATAATGAAGTTGATAAGCCAGACTATATGGGAAGATCCTCTACTATGGGCTAAGCTAGTAGCTAAGCCTTTTTGAAAATTGCAACATTATTAAGGACTAAATTAAATTTAAATTTATGCCAAAACTAACTTTAACGTGCTATAAAAAGACCCTTTGAAGGAATTACGACAAAGTGGATCGATTCATTTTTTTCATCTGAAAAACCCTTACATTTTGCTCATTTTAAAAGTAAATGGGACACCTTGTATAGGTTACGGAATAATCCATTCCAGTATGAAATCCAATCTTCTACAATACAAAGCCCAATGGTAATCAATAATTTTAAACCATTAATATGAGTATGATTAGTCTTAAAAAAATACTTCCAAATTATTAAGCATTTAAATTTTTTGCCTTTTAGGAAATTCAAATGGGCTATGAAAACAATCTGTCATCACAAATGTTTCTTTATTTGGCACACTTTGGTGTGAGAAGTGTTCGGTGGAAGGTTCAACATATGAATGTGGTGATCTTTTGCAAAAGTTATTACTTATGGCTTACATTACCGTCCAGTATGAGAAGGGCATGTTTTTATGGTTGGGCTTATTCTTTCCACAAACAGATTAAGATTAATCGCCTTATCTATGCAATCCAATTTTGTTCCATATTATCCTAAATGCACCTGTCTCATACAACCGGACTGTCATGCAACGCAACTTTCACTCTGAAGGGTAAATTACCAATCCGATTGGAAGGAATCGCTCATAACTTTCTAAAAATAACCTTTAGTTGCTGCCAAGACAATTAAAATATTTTTGTACTAAATAACAATGAACATAGGATGGTCTAAAGTTATCTCCGTGCAAGAAAATTTGGTTCAAAACCACTAAAACACACGTTACAAGAGAGCGCGTTGCAACACAATATGCAAGTCAATATGGCTAGAATTGGTCTTTTGCATCAATTTGCTCGTCAATAGTAGGGGATGTCCCTAGCGTTTATTGGCCAAAACAGCACCTTTCCCATACAACATGCTGTCCCGTACTATAGGACCTTCCCCTAGACTCACTTCAGTCACGGAATTAAATGAAAGAAACTAGCGATATATAAAGTGATTCGGTGTCGTTGAAAGGAACCTTTAATAATTTAATTTAATATCTTTCCCAAAAGGAATCTTCATTTTAAGTAAATTAACAATTAATTTTATTTGACCATATTTGAACAAAATTGTTCGTATTTTATTTAGGGTAACAGTACAGAATTAAATCTACCTTTTTTTAATTATTAACTCAAAACCACTCCATTAGAGAGGGACAGTTTCCTAAGCTACAAGAATTATATAGAGGAAGACATTACGTCTCGTAGAAAAGGTACATAATCAGGTATGTATTACCTGAGGATGTGGCGTAACCACGAAACCTAAGTCACTTCGATTACTTTTTTGGTTTATTAAATGTTTCTTCTAGAAGTTGTTTTGAATGGATCACTTTACCTTGCAATTAAACATTCAACCTGATCGTTGATGATTCCATACACATTGCTTGCTCGTTAGATCAATATTATTATTTTAAAAATTAATGTCTAACATTTTTCCTTTGCGGAGAGTAACTTTGAAACGAGTATATTTTATTTAAATGCAAACATTCCGCATATTATCTGAAACCTCATACACGATATGGAAATCCTAATTCCTTACAGATAGATTCTGTAAAACTGTCATTAATACCTCTGAAGAACATTTTATGAATAATTTCAAAAATTTTTACGAGATAATGAAAAAGAGAAATTTAATCGTGTAAAGTTAAAGGCACATCCTTGGTTACAAAATAATTTTTCCATTGGTGAAGTTTTTAAAGACTTCTTTGGGTTACCTTTTTGAGAGTAAATCCAATCACAAAATATACATCAATTTTTAGAATCTCCCTCAATGTAACAACTTAAGCAAGGATAGTGTGGTAAAACTATGAATCAAGGGGATATTAAAGAGTGGTGGCACCGATCTCACTGGTGCGTTCCAATACCTTCTGAGACGAATACGTGGATGGAGGCAGGTTCGGTGTTGGAGGCAGAGCAAGTGTAGTTTCCGGAATCAGCGTCGGACGCGTCCCTTATGGTGAGGCGGGAATGGGTTTTTGGCCCGGGTTCCGTTTCTACGGTTATCCCTCCACGGGAAGTGTCATAGTTGATCATCCGCTCGTTGTGGTACCAGAACACGTACTGCGGAGGCGAAGGCGACTGAGGACAAAAAGGGGCGTTAATCAGAGCCAGAGATTGCACCCCTAAAAAACAATAGAGATATATTTCGGACCGGGATGATTTTATGACGAGGGCAAGGATTGATGGTGTTTTTTTTCCTGCGGATGAGAGTAATGTGAGAATAAAAAACTTCGAATCCGATTCTTGTGTTACGGAAATGAGCCCCACATTCCTGTGAGAATGAAATCCACGGCTTTAAATTTGGGCGGAAAATTCCATTTCCTTCCTGAGGAGTTCAATTTTTGTATTTGCGATCTGCAGTAATTCAAAATACGCAAATTTGAGCCGCTGAAATTGTGAATTTTGTGACGTGATTTAAAATTTCTTTAGTTCTGTAAATATCTCAGAATATTTTGGAATAAATTAAAAGTTATAAACTTGAATTGTCTATGAATATTTACATTTATTCTTGATTAAAGTGGTCCAACTGTCCGTTTGAACAACTTTTCTCGGAATAATTATATGATTAAGTAGGAATTCAGTACTTTGTACATATATAACAACATTCGGAATAATACTTTATATTTGACACACTGGCCAATAACTATACACCCTAGACATGAAGCGTATCAATTAATTAATTCCCACCCATTTGAAGCTGACATTAACAAGGAAATTATTTGAAAAAAAAGGTTTTAAAAAGGCAGAATCTATTTTTTAGTCTCTACGCATCAATTATGACGCGTGCAATTTTTACCTTTCTTTTCATCCGAAAAGTATTGCTTGAAACTAAACAATCATTTCGTCTCATTTTTCTTATTTATTTCGTTTCACTCTTTGCTTCACCTATTATTGAAAATATATTTATTTCCTGCGTATTAATAACGTAAGAATCATCAATTTTATTTGATGAGATCTTTACAAGGCGAAGTTATGAGTAAAATGTCATTTTAAGTTTCAAAATTCATAATTTGACGTGAAAATATAGTAGTGGAGAGAATTATTCGAAAAAACACAATTAGAACCATAATTAAGATAACCATACGGATTGATACAATTTTAATTCGAATGCCTTAAACTTAATAATTTAGCATTACAGAGATGTGAAATCATAATAATATTTGGTGATTTTTTTTTCACCCTTACTCCCTCAAACTGTCAGCGAGCCATTTCACGAGTTTTCAACTGTTCCAATTCAAATTCTCTGCATTTACCTTTTCAATGATGCAAACCAGGGATATGGCACTGCCGATGTCCACGTGATGATCTCCTGTACCCAAAATGAAGGCTTCGGGAACCACTATGTGCACATTCACGAAGTGTGACATTATTCCGGTGCCCGTGGAAACCTGTGGAAGAATTCAAGAAAGTCATTAAAATCCATCATTATAAAAAAAAACTTTCTTTAGTTAATTCTATATTTTATTGGCAGGTTGCATACTGTATACCACATGTATTTATCACGTGCTTCAATTATTTTACCTGTTTCCGAAATATAAAACTAAAATTATAATAATCAAAGAGAAGATCGAATTTCGAATTATCATACTGGAAAAATCGTTGCTCTACCATTGTTCAAACTAAGTCAGTTTCATCATATCTTTTTAAGGTATTTGAGTAAGGTAAGGTATTTGATATTATATTCAAAAGTACATATATTAGATGCACGAAATAGATTTAAATATGTTTGATTATAAAATTTTCCAGTTATGATTGCAGCTTTAGTCCTTCCTTCCACGTTCAGTATACTCCATGTATAGGTTCAGTCTATCTTGTAATTGTGTAATTTTCACATATTTGATCATTTTTACTTCTAAAGGGAAAACAAAAATAGAATTGGCATTCCGGATTCTATTTAAACATATAGATTTAATTAAACCTGACCCACTCTTAAGAAACACTATAATCATATCTTTACAAAATTAATTTATGTAACGGCAACAAAAAACCTTAAAGCCGGCGGTATAGTGAAAATTTCCCAATTAAATTAATAAATAAACTGTAAAATATCTTTGGAATTTTCCAAAAAAGGGCTGAAAGTGTAATTTAACAATGTAGAATAATTTCTTTGTAAACCCTGAAATGTTTGCAAATATTTTGGTATTATAATAATCTAATTCGCGTGCGATTATATTTCCTTCCGCGTCACAAAGAGCCCAAAGTTTTTCGTCACATCCGGAATGTTGTTCTTATGCGAATGGAACTGCCACAGTTGCTATTACTTCAACGATGACCTCATTCGCGGAAGTGAAATGTTACCGTTTGTTTTTTCAATTACATGCTCATCTATAACGCTCTTGCATCTTTGAAAACAGTCGTAATTTACCTCTGTTAGTTTCACGATGGGTATGCTTGGGATGGGAATGGGTAGCTTTTCGAGGTTAAAAAATAATGAACAGAAAAATAGATCTCTTACTTCTGAAAAATGTCCTCTTTCTGGCACAAAAGTTCCTTAGCTGTTTGAATAACGCTTCTTCCTGAAGCAGCCTGAGGTAAACAAATCATTTAAATGGAGCTCCAAGAATCGCTGTGCGGGGTATTGGGATGACGTGAACAATGCAGTTAAATATTCCTAAGATTCTTTCGAGAAAGTTTATTCTTGGCAACGAAACTTGCGAAAAGTTGGAAAATTTACGTGGGAGGAAATTATAAATTCGGAAAATATTTTAAGCTGACGTTTCAAAATTCGTTTATATCTTTGTTTTTATTAATACATATTTGTTTATGGCCCGTGCCATCATTATTCCGAAATGTGGGTGGATCCTCAACTTTTCCTCACCAAGCAACTGCCTCATTCTTCTCTGAACCAGAATTATTTCATTAGGAACATTTCTCTGAAGTGCAAGTGACCTTTCCATTTCATTTGATTTGAAGAGATCGACATGAATACCACCATTCACCATCACATATACGTCAGCAGCTCACTAAAAATCACAGCCACACTAAGTTTGAGACAAAAATGACTATTGGAAAATAAATTTCACCCTGATATATTTTTAAAAGCAAAATAATAGCTTTAGACTTTGAGATGAAGAAAACGTAATGAAGTTATTGTAGGATTAATAAAAAATAAAACGCTGACAAACCATTAAAATAATGACGTTGACTTCGTTGGATCACACTAAAACGCGTTCGATAACGTGCAATTCTTCTTTTGTCAATTCAGAAGTTACTATCCAACGAACACAATACTAGTGCAGATTTAATAATCAAACAATAATTTGTACCACACTTTCCAGTATAAGTTACTCCGATAATTAAAGGAATGTGAATTACTAAAAAGTGAGATGTAAATATCCTTATCCATTAGATATTCTATTTGTTATTAGACAAGTAATCTACAAGTTAATCGGCATTTGATTATAATAAAGAATAAATATAAGCTCTAGTGTAATTTTTGCAAGTAATATCACTATTCTACGATAAATAAACTCGTATCATTTCTTTAAACACTTTCTATGATCGAATGTAATATTTACAACAGTTCCATAGATTATGTCATCATATATACCATCACTTATAGTCCATTACTAAGCATCGACACTCTGGTTGGTTCGAAGTAGCGACGAGTTTCAGACCAAGTTCTGTTTTCTCTGATTTCTCCAGAATTGAAACGCCTGTCAACGACGCATCATCAGCGGTAACTCCGCTTCCCAATCCAGTGAAATCGGAATTCAGGATGAGAATAATCCCGCTCGAATGAAAATATAAAAAAGTGCCCTCGGGAAAGACGTCGCGTCCCCGATAATACTTCGATTTAAGCATCGCCGCCTTTCGCACGTACGGCTGAGGCGGCTTAAGGGGGCGTGCTTCGGTGTAAGACAGAACGTGCGTGTTTACGCGGAATTTTCTGGGAGAGATTGCGGTGTGCGAGAAGGGATTTACGGGGGGGAACAGGCGTGGAATAAACCGCGACACGTCTCTTGTGACAAGTTAGAATGACACTCACGGGGAATCTCATTATGCGAGAGGGACAGCGTGGATGATGTCTGAGGAAAGCGGGTTTCTCGGGGGAGAAAAGATGCTCAAGTGCAATATTGTCACGACTACAGAGGCTTTACTGGCCGAAGATTTAAGTAGAACTCGCTGGAAAATATAGCTTCACGGATGGGTTGGAGATAAAGAAAGTAACAAAATCTTATATTCAGATGAAAAATATAAATCAACTAATCTTTTTGCCGTAAAATTATGCAATTACACTTGCTTGGTTCAAAAGAAGAACAATGTTTAACTGGAGCCTCCATATCTACGCTGTAATTTTTTTTTTTGCCAGATTGCTTTGTACACTCCTGGCCAAAATTAACGCAGCACCTCCCTAGCGATCCTTACGGCCGGTGCTGCGTTAATTTTGGCCAGGAGTGTACCTAAATCAATCGAAATAGACTGAGTGAGTCGCGGTTAATACACCGCTTGGATAATCGAGAGTATGCTGTAGACGAAAAGAAAAACATTTTTTTCTGAATGCATATTTATAAAATCGCTTAGAAATTCTCTTTCGGAGAAATGGAATCGCAAATGATGAACGAATGACAATTTTCAGTGTCTTGTTGCTAGTTTCGCACAACTCTCGTAACTGGGCCTAAAAGTTTTATTTATATAATTTATCACGTATTATAGTTGTATTACCTCTCTTATTAACTTCATTAACAGTTTAGTTTCTCTTGAAATACGTCATCAAAAACAGATACTGATTCATTTTATTTCCTCTGAGCCTTTATCCCATATTCTGATGGGGTGGGCGGATGAATGATGGTTTTGGGTGAGGATGGTTTTGGCGATGATTTTGTCTTTTACGGCCGGGTGCTTTCCCTGCCGACAACCCTGAACGGGAAAGTCAGACAAACTACACACAACCTAATGAGAAAAATCCTGATCACCCGTGATTCGAACCAAGCGCTTGGAGCGATTGCGCTTAGCACGCTAACCACTCGGCCGCCAAGGTAGAATTCGATTCATGTATCTTGTGAAAATTGCAGTTCTTCAAACCGTAGGTCAAATTGACTTCATACATTCAAATTCTTAATTATGGAGACATATGATTCTTCCGTTGATGCATAAATGAATACATGTTATAAAATTTCTAATAAATGTCGTACCAACATAAACAAGATACATGCCATTCTTTCGGTGTGCCTGAAGTGCAAATAATCAATTTTCAATTTCATCGGAATATCCCTCACTTACAGTAGACAACATTTTATTAGGCTTATGAATCACTGCTATATAAGCAGGAGTGAATTTATGCTATAATTTTTTTAAATTATTTCCCACGCATTTCATCGATTTTGGATATCCTCCCTTGACTTCTGTGCTTAAAATATTCATTAATAAATAAAATATAATTGAGTAGCGAAATTTAAATATATTCAGCCCACAAAAATAATAAATTGGTCCACCCTCTTTAATATGAACTTTTTAAAATTTCTGACGAATTACAATATTAGTAAATTTAACGTAATAACATTTTCCGCGAAAGGTTCGATTCTCCTGAAAAAGCAAGATGGCTCGCCGAGGAAGGTCTTTTGGGAATGTTATGAATTCTCTGGAAATGTCGACGGATCCTTATTTAAGCGAGAGTTAGGACTAAAAAATGAGCATCGCTTCCCGCACTGTGCAAAGAGCCCGAAAACCTTTTAAAACTCCAGTACTTGGTACACGTGGATCCGCGAAAGTTGAAATCGCTGCATCTTGACCGAGTAAAACTTTTAGACTCCACACCAATCCTCTTACTTTATGTTTTATATTTCATCGGCAGCACTCCAAACACTAAAGGTTACATCCGTCTCAGGTTTCCAGGGCGCTAACGGGATGGAAATTTCCCAACTAAGTAAGGGAGCGAGAGAAATTGGCATAAAAAACGAAAATCGGACGGGAGATGGAAGTGAAAGTAATGCCTTCGAACAAAAACGAAGCGGATTTATCCGGCGACCCTTGTCAGGAAGACGTTTTAAATAATAGAAACAAAAGGTCGAGGGGAGAGAGTGAATAAGGTTAAACGAATCGGATGGATAAAGGAGAAGATAAAGGAAAGAAGAATGTCCGTAGGTGTGACGTAAGAGTTGTTCTTCAGGCGTGACGTGCGGTTTGTATTAAGAGGCACGGGGGTCCCGCGAGCCCCACGTCCAAACACTTGGAGGCGTGCCCCATTTTTTCTCTCTATTCGATTTGCTGGGAGCAACCCCGGGAGACGATGAGGGGTGGGGAAATATTACGTACCGTTGACGCAAAAGGGAAGCGGAAAAATGTGGAGGATATGTCTTATTCACGAAGAGGCGCAAAAGTCGGGAAATAGATAAATACGAGAAAAGGCTTTGGGGCGAAGAGGAATAGGCGAGAGAGGGAACGCTTTGTTTTCTAGAGTTGGGGTTACTCTATACCACGAAATTGTTCTTACGTGCAGGAAGTGCTCGTCGTAGTTGAAATATCGCACGTGATCTTTGTACGGTGGATTTGTTGAGCGCAGATACTTCGCCAATCACGGCGCTAACTTTTCCGAATGTTTCGTGAACCGTGATATTTATTTTTGGCGCGATAAAACATTCCGGCGCAAGTTTTGACATATTGAAGTTGAGAAGTGTCTACTAGATATGCCGATGAACAGTTTTAAATTCGGAAAGTTTTGGGGATTCTGGAATGAAACAGTCCAACTCCCCAAGAAAATATGTTTTATGGAGAGAAATGTAAATTCATTCTTTCTTCCGGGAGTCACGACTCTTTTCCTTTCGACTTACATTTCGAAAAAAGAACCTGTATACAAGTTTGAGTGCTACGATACAAGTGAAATAATTAAATGTGAATACTATGCTATTTTCGGGTGAAAATTGGAGCTATTATAGTAAATTACTATGTGCATATACATAGTCTTTTATACTGGGAGTGGAGAGCAAATTCTAATGACAAAACTATATATAGTTTGTCTTGATCGAAAAGTTACTGCAGATTGGCATCCGTCAGCATTAGATTAATTATTATTTTATTGAATGGAGCTGAAGCTTATTTTTTGTTGGTAAATCAATGCACTTTTATCTTTTACTGGACGCTTCGAACTAGAGGAAGCGTTTTTAGGAAACACTTGAAAATAAAGCTGGATAACATACGATTAAGTCTCACAAAAATGACTATCCGCTTAAAATATCACCTCCGTAAAAGTTTGTCGTGCGTACGTATACGAAGTATAATTATAAATACCTATACTAAAAGATGACATCATGATTTTAAAAAATTATTATAAACCACGTTATTCAAACTGAAATTCATTTAGATAATTGTTATATATGGAGTAATTTTGTGAACTATAACCATGAAATGTGTAAATCAGGCATATGCAGGGTTTAAGTAGCAATTTGAAAAATTATATCCGTATTTGTATTAATTTTAGAATCATAATTTTAGGTACAGCGCGAGTAGGCATGGTGTGACAGCCATCTTTAGATTGCAAGCAAAAATTGATCTGGACCAAAGGTCACGTATAAGGACTGCCATAAAAACGGAGTTATTAAATTTTCGCTTAGCCCAGCAACGGGTCGAGTGGGAGGGGTTGAATGGAAAGCAAGGACGATAGTCGTGTCACGCAGTTTCTTCCTTTTGGAGATGATTTGAAGAGGGAATGCTCCACGATTATTAATACCCATAGATGTGTAAATGTACTCTCATATTTAAAGTATTGTGTTGTAATGAATTGAACTGTCGAGTATGAAACTTTTATCACGTAAATAATAATAGTATGGACTTTTGAATCCTTCAATCCGTGCATTGACAAAAACCCTGTAAAAATGACTATAAAAATACTTTTACGCCTGATAAACTCTTTATATTATAATTAATTGAGCACTGCTGAATAGCGAGTTAAAAACAGTCTGGCTTGTATCAAAAAGTTTGGCGAAATATCTTTTATGGTAATGGCTTTGAATTTTAGCGGTTAATTTATTAATTGACTTCAATCATAATTTTCCATGACGAGAGGTTTGTCCATCGATTCTATTATTATATCGATATTATTTACGTACTTTTGACAAGACGGTATCCAAAGCAAAGATTCTAAGTATTCGAATTTATTTATTTGAAAATATCTTCTCATTGATTTTAATAACTGTTGGAAACTTAACTGCAGAATCGAAATTCTACGATCACTATAAAACGAAATATAGCAATATTTAAGCCATTTTCATCTATTTCGGTAATCACGTATTATAGATTCAAAAACGCCATTCAGTAAATCAAGTCGGTTCTTTTAAGTCAGCTAGAATCCCAATTTTTGAATACTTTCAAATACATTTGGGCTTTAACTTCTTCGAAGAGGTGAAGCAATTTGTGAGCTCAACTCGGATACTAAATATTCGCATTGATCAACCATTATTCCGCTCTCGCGGGAAATTTTTCGCAGTATATAAGTTCAAATTTGAAAACCCAGAATTTCTACATCTCGAACTGTTGTTGCATATTATTGCTTTTATCATTCTAAGTTATTTGTCTTGTATGTTGTGTGTTTGCTATATCTGTTATGTATATTATGTGTTTATATGTATTTCACTTCTTATAGATGTTTCCTACATAAATATTTCACCTACAATTACCATCCCACCAGGCTTGCAGCCTATCTGCAATTATTTATAATAATTACAAAGAGATGCGAAAAAACTGGAGATGCTTGCAGAGAACTAAAGAGATAGAATGTGACAGAGAAACAGAAGTTAAGCGGATAATTGTTTTGGATGAAAGGAAAATAGAAGAATAAAGGCCGATTTCGATCATGACCGACTATTTTCTCAAATCACATCTCCGCCTTACGATTTTTCTTTGGCTGAACCATTTCCTTTCTCTGCAACCCATTCCTTCATCTTCTCCAAACAAAGACCTTCCGAAGCTTTTCAACTTCCGCCTCCAACTTCTTTCGCTTCGTTTCCACTCCTCCCACGCCACCCAACGCACCCTCTGCACCCACACCATCCTTCCCATTCCGTACACTGAAAATAAGCTGTTTCACCTCTTAGTGGCACTTAGTTGTAGTAACCAGTGAAGCGTGCTATTTCAGGGATTCGCACTAAATTTCAAGATATCTTCGCAGTGAAACTTTCTTCAGGATATTAGCTCTGCAATTTGCCCCCGAAGACCAAAAATCGAACATTTATACGTGGTAAAATTAATTGTATTAATTCATTTTCACAAATATTTTATTATTTACCTCGAAATGGAAAAGTAGTGAAGTACGGAAAATTGGCAAAGCCTACCAAATAGAAGAATGATTGTTAAAAAAATCATCTCGCTTAAACTTACTTAAATTCCTCACCTCTCGAGCGTGTGAGGAATTTCGGAAAAAATACTAATATCAGAATAAGTTAATTAAATAGGTGGTGCATATTGCTCAGTGACGTGCCAAATTTTCTTCTTCGGCGTAGCAAACGTTTAAACGAAAGAAATTCTAGCAAACTGTAAACCGTGGAGGTTAAATTTGGAGTTTGGGTCTATTTTATCGCGAGTTCATCTAGCTTCCCACTAATATATATTTTACTTTTAAATAATAAGCGAATTTATTTCAATGAACTCTTTTAAACATTTATCGAAAGATAAATGTATAGTGGGTGTCCCTTTTCCAACTTGAATATTTTTTTAAATCAAGGAGACGTCGATTCTTATCTTTTTAGGAAATTGAATCATTGAGAAATTTAAATGTGCGTATCTTTGTTTCAAATGCTTCTCTGCATCATGAAATTGCTATACAACTAGAAGAATATGCCACACAAAGAATCTAATCCGTAGTTGGATTATCACCAGGTTAGATATATTACAGTGAAAGGTTAGCCTTAACATTCTCTATTCATGTAACAGCGGCTTTTCTTACTTCTAATACCATATTAAATATGCACAAGAATAAGTTTAGATTAGAGGAAATTTCATTACACTCCTCCATGAGATTCCTCCTCCTCTGCGGAACATCCTCCAAAGCTTCCTTGTCCAAACCATCAATCCACGCTCTGTCTAGCCTCTCTTGTTATAGACTTTAGGAAAAAGAGAGACAGAATCGAATCTTAAGGCACAAAAGGCAATTCCTCACGTTTAAAGCGCACATCCGTGGGACGATATCCTCTACGTTATTCCCCTTCTTCCCTTCGCTCCTCATTTCCTTACCCTGATAATCTTTCCCTCTGGTTTCCTTTGCAGTGGAATTCCTATTACATGAAAAGGCCTTATCTCCTTCAACCACTTTCACTCTCTCCTTATCTCTCTCACTTGTCCTTTTAGTCAATCTGTTTTCCTTTCCTTTAAACGCAGAGGTTGTTTGAAGCAAGGAACCAAGCGAGAATTAATGGAAAAACAGATAATAAATATTAAGGTATTTAACGCAATGTTGACTTTGCAACAATGCATTCGAGCACTGTTCCAACTTTATTCCGAATTCATAAAATTTAGTTTCTATCGAAGAGCTAATTCTATTCTTGAAATATTGGGTTTTGTCTATGGCAGGCACCCAGTTAACATTAGGAATAGGATTTCTTTTACTCACGTCTTTCCCGATACAGTTTAAGTATTAACATTATATCCTAAGACTCACTCTGCCATCATTCAGTCAGATATTTTGATTGAAGTTAAGAAAAAACTCAGGGGAAAAGCAGTCATGAGAAATGTCAACTAAACTGGGATTCTGGTCTTCTATTATATGGAATTTGTAGTACTTAAATGTAAGAAATATTGAAAAATGACTGAAGGAAACTGACTGGTTTAGAAGAGCATTAATTCTTATCACGTTTATATCATTCCAATAAAGTGGATGTCATGGAGAGTTGATTTCTATCACAAAATGTTTTTGAAAGGAATGCATGTACCTGTAAATTAAACGAAACCTCTTTTATATTCGCTACCGTAATTTTGCCAACATAGCACAAACGTTTCGAAGAGTGTTTGATGTTAAAATACTTATGTATCTCCCCTGTTTTACTAATCTCTATGTCTCACCCGTTCGTAAAAAGACAGCCATAGCTGTGAACAGCAATTTTCAATAACCGCTAAGCGACTAGAAGAGTACGTCGGATGCGCTTGCGTGAGGCGAATTCCCATCGATATTTCTGGTCCACTTCTAATCCCTCTGGGGTTTCTTTCCCGTTTAGCACACCCTCTCAACCGACGGCTTTATTTGCACCAATCCGTCATCTTTTGTCTCCTAACATTTTTTCCGCCTCCTATATTTGAGAAGTTAAACGGGCTTTTCCCCTCCTCTTTTTGGAACGTAGCATTTCCTTGTTTTTTACCGCGTTTATTCTTCCTACGCCATTGTTCTAACTTCCCTTTCGTCCGTCTTTTCCCCGTGCCTTTTTCCCTCCAGGATCATGGGAATTCCTTTCAATTCCTCAGTCTTTTTTTATGCTTTCGCCACGAGAATTGGGGAAAATGAATGTGAGAGCGCTGTGTTTGTAAAAGCATGTATGTAATTCAGTGAGCGTTGAGAAGATATTTCTACCAGACGTATTCAGATTTGCATCTAGGAAGACGCGTTGGTACTGGTACTATTGGGTGTTTCTCGTTCACTATCGGTAGGATAGGAGACTTCTCTAATGTGTACCGTATATATTAATTTTTGCAATAATAATGATAATAATTGTATAAAACTGTGGAAATTACTAATGGTGGACATGGATATGTTGAAATATTTCTCTCATATTTAGGTATAACCATGTTTTCTGCGGATAAATTTAGTGAGTATAGATGAGCAGAAGAAGGAACCCCAGTATTAGTGATAGTTATAGGGTGACTTGCAGACATAGCAAATCCCAAGGGATGGGAGATGGGATATTTAACCCTTAACCAGTGACGTGCAATTTTTGTCACACTACCAGTGACGTGCGGTCTGGGAGACCGCAATTTTTTAAATATCTTTAAAGTTACTAAATGACACATTTAACAAAGTTTAAAAGCCTTAATAAACTAATCAGTTATTCAATAATTTGAATTCAAATTTAATTTTATGTTAATATGAACAAAATTTCAATTATTAATCATTTTACGAAGATAGTCAAAAATTTGAATGAAAAAAACATATCCTATCAAAATAATGTCGCATATTAAAAATCAGCTGCCTATTTTTGTAGCAAAACCTTTAATGTATTTTTGGGATGATAATTGATAAAAAGTTCTTGAAAAACATTTCATTTATTGTGTTTTTCATGGATTTTGCAAACGTTCGATATTACATTTTTCGTGAAAAATGTCCTACCCCTCCATAGAAGCACAGCTCTTGCAAATATTTTTTGTGCATTATAAAAAAACTGGTTGTCTACATTTGGACCAACAGAAGGTTTTTCGTTATTTTCATGGAGGGCAAAGTCGGCAACTCTTCCGCTTCTCTAGTTTATCTTCGAAATTTTGAGGTTTTTCAACCGTTAGTTTCAGAATTCGGCCTATATTGGCTCTTAATTGTGTGGGAATCTTGCTGTTTGACATTATCCTCTTTAATTGTGGCCTTACTAACTCCGCTGCAATGCATTTAATAAAATCGTACCTATTCAGATACTTCTTGTCATTTAAAGACTGCTGGAGCACAAAAGAATTCACCAATAAAATGTCTAAAATCCTAAGAAACACTGCCATTGGCCATCTCTTTGTTCTTCAACTAGATGAGTAGCTGCTGCACATTTTATGTAGTGTATCTACTCCACCATTGATTGAATTATAGAAGGCTATAATTTCAGGTTTCATTGTCACGTCATCAGTGCTCTCTGTGGTGCATTGACGACACCAACCAAAGAGTCCTGTTTCTCTTTGGCACATGAGGAACTAGAGTCATGTTGCCGTATATCCATACAACGAGGACCCTTTTGTGCCTTCTTTTGAAGGCCCGAACTCATTGGATATTTCCCTTTAATTTTTTCTTATCGTCCCGACATAGGTCAATCCTTTCACCCTCAGCTTCTAAACCAGTTCAATTGAAGTGAACCAATTATCAGCTGTAATATTTCGATTGGAATGAAATATTGGCTCAGTGAGACGCGGAACTGATTGCGTAGGTTTCGAAGTCTTTTTGTCTTCCTCTGACAGACCTTTTCCGTTGGTACTTTTTCCGGCGTACAAATAGGCATTATACAAATAGCTATTCAATGTATCCGTCAAACACATCATTTTGAGGCCATACTTAGCTGGCTTACTCAGGATGTACATTTTAAATCGGCACCGACCCCTGAAGGCAATTAACATTTCGTCAATACAAGTTGTTGTGCCCAGTGAATAGCAACAATGAGAATTTTTTACGAAATGATTTAACAAATCAGAAATTGGTGCAACTTGATCACTTTCGTACCGGACGATTCGGTCTTCATGGTTATCAAATCGAAGACATAAAAGGAGAACAGCAAATCGTTGTCCATACATTACTAAACGAAAAATTTCCTTTCCCATGCCATCTGCAGCAAAAGTACTACTAATACCTTCATCGTTAGATTTAAATATTGCCGAATATCTTAATAACCCAAGTAAAGCTCTTAATTCAACATAATCTAAATCTTGGATTTCTGGCCTACTCTGGTATACTTTTCTCATAACTTCTGAAGTTTGACATTTGTCCAACACAAAATCAAATTTATTATATCGTCGTCAAAATAAGCGACCAAAAATGGAGAGGTTGCAGTTATCTAGAGGTATAACGAATTGCTTCAAACCTGGTTTTGCCGCGACAATGTTATGCAGACGAGTGTAAACGTTTCTCTTTGGCTCTTTAGAACTATTTTCCCAGGCAATTGGTTTTCCTGCCGCCATATTTGCAAATTATTTTACAACAAAGAAATATTTTAGAAAGAAACGAACTTACTGAAAAAATATAACTCACATGATTCGTCTTTCAAAAGATCCGTGTATGCGATCCGTATGATTTAATATTTTTCTAAAAAGATTTTTATTGTTGGAGTTGATATTATAAAATAACCAAAACAATCAGTATTCTTTAGGACGAACTCAACATTAGCCTACTATCATAAAATCCGTATATTTTGCCTAATTTATGCTTTTCAAATAGTAATAACAAAGAAATGTGAAAATAATAAACAAATGTAATAAATAAAGTTGAATTTTGTAAGTCTCCGTAATAATATTCACCCATATTACGAATTGAGTTTTCCCGAATTAGTGACGTGCGGTCTCTCAGACCGCGCGTGAAATTAAATCGCAACTTAATAGAAATACAAGTAAGATAAATGAAATTCGAAGAATTCTATATACTACGTAAAGGTATCTAAGAAGGTACCATAAATAACAGATTTGTTAAAAATCAAATAATTTTTTTATTCACAATAAAAAAATCGCTGCGGTCTCTCAGACCGCACGTCACTGGTTAAGGGTTAAGACGATTTGAAATTGTAGAAAACAGGTTTTGTGGATTTTGAATTTTTGTATCATTACTGTTAAAATAAGCTAAAGTGTCTGTGAGTATGAATTAAGAACAAGATTAATTAATTTACATTGGAGCAAGTGCTTACTTCTCAGATAATTTAATTAACTGATTAAACATTATGGGATCCAATATAGGCATGAAATATATTCTCTTCTTGTAGCAGTATGTACACAGAAACAGCAATTGAAATCGAAAAAAGTGGACAAATTAATCAAATTTTTTTTGGTTTTGTTAGTCGCTTTATTAACACTCAAGCGGTAAATAAAATGATTGCTTGTGAATATCATGACTTTATAAAAGTTTAAAGACTTGTATAAATAAATAAAAA
Source organism: Sympetrum striolatum (assembly GCA_947579665.1). Taxonomy (NCBI): domain Eukaryota; kingdom Metazoa; phylum Arthropoda; class Insecta; order Odonata; family Libellulidae; genus Sympetrum; species Sympetrum striolatum. Next base: position 6,380,608 of record OX388347.1, read on the forward strand.
AGACTTATTAATACTACGTATAATGTTATGGTTGCTAGTACAGGAGATATTCTCAAAATAGCAGTGCTACCTTAACGACATATTTATTCATCTTTCACTGGGGTAAATAAACAGTTTAGAATCATCTACATCTACATTAATACCCTGCAAGCCGCCTTTCGGCGTGTGGCAGGGGGTGTAAACACCAGTTGAATCTATATATTAATAAACTCGGTTGTTAAAATCTATTTCATAGAATTCCCGGTGAATTCTACATGTTAGTGTTTCAGCGACTTAAATGCTATCTGCTATTTTATATATTAAGAATATTTATCCCTAAAAGGATACTCTGATGACGGAGGTATACAAAATGAAAACAAAAATAAGTAACTCCTATCGTGGATTATCAATTATAGGACAGGTTCCTCTAAAAAGGAATAAAATACCGCCAAATTCTTTGGGTTTCAAAAACATAACTATTAATACCCAGGTTCATATTTACATTTGAAATTAAAGGGTATCTAATCCATGTTTTTAAAATAAATTTCATTGCTTCAACAAAATTCTTTTATAATAAAATTAAAATTTCACCTAGAAACTTTAAATTCAAAGAAAATAAATATTTAACTACTAAACCAATAATATTCACTTTCACGTTGCTATTCACTGGAATATAGCAACACTAATAGTCCCTACCCAAGGGTGAAAAAGCGAAGTAAATGTAAGGAAGGAACTGATACTTCCATTACCGTTCTCCTAATTCAGGAAGAGCAGGCGCTAAAGTATGGGATTTGTTTGTGTTCCAGACGTCCGTTCACTTTCCTCTCTCCGATCGAGTTATTGACACGAGCCGTTAGTGCGCGCCCTGGAGGCAATTTGCGGAATTGCGAATGCATTGGATGGAAAGCGCGCGGAATGTTGCGTTCCAATTACGTTAGGCGTCGTTTACGGCGCGAATGAATTGGGGCGTTCTTTAATCTTGGGATGCGTCTGCGGAGACCGACTCCTGGCGACATTATACCGAATTTGGGGTTTAATTATAGGAGGCGATTGGTTTAATGGCACCGGGGTCGAAAATTATCCCTCTCTACACCAACGTCTCCCTTGCGTGGGCTTCCTCCGTTTGTCGCAGAACCGTAAAACTATAATCCGTGCTCGTGATTGTTCCTACGCCATTTCTCTAGCTTGAGATATCGTGGACTCGAAGGAGCAGTTTCATTGATGATTTGTAATTTTTGTTCTCTAAAAGAAATTGACGTCCTTGGATGGGTCTAAGATTTTGGCTACTTCGCTTATTAGAAACAAAAATCCATTATGGTGGAAAACGTTAGTTTTAGGTTAATCCTGGAAAAAATCTTTATACTGTTGGACCTCGTTTTTCGCGGTTAATCAGTTCCAGATTCTACCGCGATAGGTGAATGTCCACTAAATACGATTATTTATTTATAAATCGAATATTTTCGCAGTAAGACCATATAGTGCTTGTTTACGTCCTACGTAATATTAAAGCCTCCGAAAGAGCGAAGTGGCGGGTGACGACTTATTCATAAAAATACGTGACTGAAGGACATCATAGTGGCTGTTGTATTAAACTTATTGAACCAAATCTGACGGAATGTCGTTCTCTAGGTGAATAAACGCGATGGCAATTGCAGGATAAATTGCACGAGAAAATAGTTATTCACAGCCAATGCTAAGGACTTTCTTTGGAGTTTGGGAATTGGTGATTGAAGTATTCCCTCAGTTGAAATAATTAATCAACAATATGATTCATTATACATTGAATATAAAATCAATTCGAAATCTACATTTTATTATCACCGTATCAAGCATTATATAGGAAACGGAATATATTCTAGCTCTTAAAAAACTTATAACTCATAAAAGAGTTACACTAACAAGAGTTAGATATTTTAGCTTAAATTAAATAAGTAAGAATAAAGACTTAAAGAACCTTTGTTTCCTAGTAATTTTAATAATGTCTTCTCAGTTTATTTTCATTTCTCACTGAGATGTTGACATAATGTATGAAGATGTTTAGTAAATTCAGAAAATCCGATTGGTAAATGCAAACTAGCTCACAAGTATATTAATCTATTAATATTATGGAACCAGAGAGATTTAAGATAAAAGTATCCGGAGCGTATCAGCATGAATATCTTGGTGATATAGAGAGGCTTTTAAGGTTGACTATGAACCGAAGGTCATAGAGAGATGCGTAAGCCAGTTGGGGATATTTTGAGACATAAGCTGCGTATTTCACACCATAATACATGTGGAGAGTAACTAATTGAAGGTGGTAAAGGTAGAGAAGAGAAATAGCTTGAAGAATAAAACAAGAGAATGGAAAAATTGAGGAACGAGTCCAAAACGAACGATAAAGGGAAGAATAGTACGGTAATTGGAATAAACGTGAAATTTAGGTAATGCTAAGTTGGCTGGAGATCTCTTAAACAATATCTAAAATCTTGAAAAAATATTCTTCATTGTTAAAACGGAATTAAATATTAGCGAGGTAATAAATGAACCTTCAATAACTATATATTGAAAGATTTCCTTCGTCACCGACTCGTTCATATTGTACTCGGATGAGGACGGCGGCGGTTGGAAATAGCTTTCCGATAGAGTGCGTCCGAAACAGTGCGACCGAAATGAAATATTTCGAAATTCGCTCGCCTTGAATTTACTCAGTCGTTCGAATGTACTGCAAATGGCTCGGAAAATGAGTTCACGCAGTTCGTCCCTTCTCTTTTAATTTTGACACCGAATAAGTATTGAATGAGCAAAACGTACCGCGATTCACCGTTCCTCCGAAATTTTGGGCATCCAAAGCGATATATTGATAATGAATTGAAGTTTACCGTGATGAGAGAAAAATCGTAAAGGGCAGAATGAGTAGAGTATCATATTGGATCGCAAAGGTAAAATTGATATATTAGGGATTCATGGTTGTTAAAAAGTATTACGTCGATTGAAATTTTTCCAGCTCATGACAATAAAAGAGTGTATAAGTTTAAATTCTGACAACCGTTTATCATCTTCCGTTAATTTTATTAACACTTCGCAGGCTTACTCTATTCATTAATGATATTTTATAATCTATACATTAGGTATAGGCCTAATATATAGATTATAAGTTTAGAGTAAAGATACCTTTCATCGGATCACAGTCTAGATTATTTGTAAAGCTTCACTAGATCTTTGAAATCTAGTGGCTTGCGTATACTACAAAGAACTATTGCATAGAACAGCTTTAGACAAGAAAAAACAAATAGTGAAGTTGGTTCTCCAAAAGTTTCCGATCCCTCATTACCCAAAAAAGAATAAATCACGGTAGATGTGGCAAATCACTCGATGTAGACACATGTGTATTGTCGTGGCCGGTAAATTGGTCCGGGAGGAATTCGCGTACGCAAGGAATCCGTACGCGGGGAATTGATCTCCCGACAGATTGGTACGCGGGGAATTGATCCCATGCGCTGATGTTGTGCTATTGTTATTCAGTCTTATGTTAATCTACACGCCCTGATTATTAGTTAATGTTATAAATAAATTAACCGGGGGGTTGGGTTGGGTTGGGTGGAGTTGAGTGGGGTTGGGATGGGTTGGGATGGGTTGGGTTGGGTGGAGTTGGGTGGAGTTGAATGGGGTTGAGTTGGGTTGGATTGGATTGGGTTGGATTGGGTTGGGTTGGTAGTACAACATCAGCGCGGGGGATCAATTCCCCGTGTACGAATTCCCCCCGGATCAATTCACCGGGCGCCGTGTATTGTTTCCATATTCAACCATGAGAATACCCTTCGCAAAAAATATAGAATTCTCAGCATGGGTCATTCTTTTTAGTTGTGAATGGAATTGGATGGAATGTAGAGAGCATTGTAATTTTTTTTCTAAGTCAGCTAAATCGTACGGGAATAATTCACACATTTCTCTCCATCCAAATATATTTAATTACTATTCCTTTCTCTGCTACATTACACAGAAGTTGCCCCCTATACTTCTCGCAATATATTCGCAGTTAACTTATCCTTCGCAAACACGATTCGAAAGATTAATGAGAGCCTCAGGAGGAGAATTCCCCTTTTCCTCCATTAATTCTCTCGCCATTTTACTAATCGAAGGCAGGTTAATTGAAAATAAGGACTAAACCGATCCGAATCCTTCTGAGGAGAATTTGCTCTTTTAATTAATCTCACGCGCCGGATGCTTTGATGGTCTTTCGTAACTAAATATCTAATATTTCTCTCTCCACATCTCCCTTTCTCGGATAAGCATTCTTTATTTCAGGCTTCAGTGGCAGGCTCTTTGATCTGGCCAACGAATTGTATATTCATGAAAGAAACGGAAAAAGGATTTAAAAAATTAGCTATAACGAATTTCATAAATTGGGAAGTAAAAAATTTGATTAACCAAATAAAATATTTTTTCAAGCTTCCATTTCTCTGTCACAGGAGATGCCAGGTCTTATCGAAATTCATCCATTAAATAGCAAACATTTCGAATTTTTAGGCTGTGGTAACTGCAAAGGAAAATAGCGTAATCGGCTCTAACTTTGATGAATTGTCTGCATCATTATGAATATTCTTTGAATAATTTGCTGTGATGACTACTTTTATGAGTTAAATAATTAATAGCGTTTTTGTATGCAAAGGAATAAGAAGGCGAAAGATGAATGCTTCTTATGAAGAAATATATTTTGTAATCAGCATTGAGACCAATTAGCCTTACTTTTGTATGAAATCACGAGCAATGAACTCCTTCTGCAAAGATTTGTCAAGTATGGGTGTACTGATCGTTTATATGTGACGGATGAATCGACTGAAATTATAGAGACAACGCATACGATGTCTGCTGAATCTATGGTGTTCCATTGAGGTCAGACATCTAGTATGGTATCAAAAGCGATAATATTATTTATTTAGAATTTAAAAGAGATCTGATGCAATAAACAAAACATAAGCGACTAAATAGAATTTATTTTCAGATCCATCTGCAGAGAGAAGTAAGCGGTTCGTTTTAGGAAACGGAATAATATTTTCAGGAATAACATAAACAACTACTGTTTCCTTTGGAACCTTCGGTTCATCCTTTCCTTAATTTTTCCTGTTTTTTTCCGAAAGGTCTTATGAATTCATTAGAACATGAGTAACACGGAAAATGCTCTCCAGTATTTCTTTTTCTTATAAAATGTTGAAATCATTATTGACGATAAAATTGTATATTAATTGGGGATCCCTGTTCGATAACAACTTTTCATAGGATTTCTAAAAACTCAAAGTTTTCTCTGAATTCCTGTGTCTAGATATCAGTGGTTTATTTCGGTTATGAAGAGAGAATTTCTGTCCTGTGAAATGAATGTACGTATATGAATATACCTATGGCGATGAAAATACAATAATTTAGACTGAGATAACAGTATGGTTTTATAGTTTCTTCAGGAAGTTTCTCGGTGATTTTTTAAAATCCTGTTCATGTTATTTCCCTTGCAGGGACTCAGACCAAGCAATTTATCGATTCCAATATCATTGAAAACATTTGCTTGATTTAAAAAATACGATACCCTAATACTCAGGTGTTAGGATGCCGCAGGTATCTACCGTTTAGTATACCTTTAGCAATTATTCTTCCTCAAGCTGGGTGGAATGTAAGATCTAAAAGAATGAAATATTTTAGTCAATAATTAGATATTCTACAGTTAAACATATAATATTGCCATTATTATGAGGTTATTACAACTTAATCGGGCTAACGCTTTAAATATTAGTATTTTTAATAATATTCAACTAATTTGAAATCAAGTGCAAAACTTGATGAAAGATCACAGATTATTAACGGCCTATTCTATACATTTTGAGAGCCAAACGACCCTTTGGAAAACAACAGATTCTACCGTTTAGTATCGAAAATCGGATGAATTATTCCCTAACTATCCTTCCCTATTCATTCCTCCCCTTCCGTCTCCCCTTTAACATACATGAATGAAAGCTGCCTCTGGGAATGTTTCCTTTTTCCGATATTTTTCGAGAACTCCGTTTCTGAGTTCACTTTTTTAGGTCTTGCTTTTATTAGCTTCTCTGTGTTTGCTCTCAATTTTATGGTGGCTTCTCTTATCAAGTTGAAAGATCCTTTTGTTTCCCTTCAACCCGTAACTGTGTGTGAACTGGTATTCATAATTGAATTCAATTCCATTTTTAAAGTAAACTAGTTAATGCATACTTGAAACACCCTTTTAGCACTAGAGTGCTCTCCATCAATCATATATATCTACGTATATGTATGAATGTTATTACTAAGATAATATGAAAAAAATTATGCATGTTTAATATTTTAATTAAAGTAATGTATTTAAGCTAATAGAAATGAATTAATAGTATGTTTTATAAAACTAACATACGATAGATTCTTCGAAAATAACATCGTTGATGAAAGACAAAAAACAGTAAGAACTATTCCACAATAAACAAGATCCTATTTAACAACTTAACAAATAAACACAAAGGGAAGAGCATCGACTAGTCACGATACATGAGCATCATTTTCAAGTGAAAAAGCAAAAAAAAATTGATCCATCCAGTTTTTGGCTTTCATCGTCATGGAATACCATATAATAGTTATAGCATAACAAATCCATTGAAATTGGACCATAGCAAATCCATTGGATTTGATATTAAGTATAAATGCGCATAGTTAAATATATCTTTGAGATATTGATAATTGAGTAAAATATCGATTAAGTGAACAATGTTTATAAGAACCTGTTGTAAACTAAAACCAAACTTATTTTCGCTTAAATAACTTTAAAAATAGATGACACTTGCTGGTAATTCAATTTAAAGAATTTTCTTACTATGAAGCAATAATAGATAGACTGAAGATATATTAAAGCAATTTCCACTGCTCCAAAGAATTTGAAATGAAATGAAATCTTCGATAATGGCGATGATTATCAGACTCCTTCATTGTATTTACCAAATAATTTATCTCATCGAGTTGCTAAAGTTCTAATGTACTCTGACAATATTCCCGTCTTATTCCGTCGCATCTTCATCTTGGTGTTCCTCGTCTGCAGACGGATTCTTTTGTTTGCGCCGATGGCATCCGCTTTCTCGCGATTCCCTCAGATTGGCGGCTAATATCTCACGGAACCCTTGAACTGTGTCCCAAGAACCTCTTCTCTTGGAAACTTTCCCTCCTCATGCACCAAAGCTTCCTCTTACTCCTAGACCCTCCATCTTCTTCGCCAAGGAGCTATGTAACGTTATTCCCCCTCTTTCTCCGCTTCATCTTCTCGAGTTTAGTGCTTAGCGGTCGCTGCCTCCCGCGTCACCTTCTTCACTTCCAAATGAATTGTTTCGAAGATTAAAATGGCGATAGACTCAGGAAAACATTCGGTTTAAAGGATCGCAAATAATATAAGAGAGTCAAATTTATTGTTAAGAGAACATTCGGAACTTCTCGTTTAATATGTTGTAATTCGCGATGAAAAGTATTAAAATTATTTAAAAAAGCTCATCGCTGCAAAAGGTCCATTGTGAGTATTCTTGCAGTCCCCTTAAATTTCCTACAGTGAAGCAGAATAATTATCCTGAAAGTTCAGATTAAAATATTTAAATAAATAAAATTCATAGAATAATTGAAAGGTCGAAACTGAGAATTTTTCGAGTTTCGATTACGAATCGATTGGTTACGAAAGAGTGCTCTCCGTAAACAGATTTGAGTATGCACGTCTAAAATGAACATTATCTCCCTTTTGTTAACTAATTTGGCAATATTTTTCTTCAAAAGTAACAAATTTCGCAGTATAAACAAATGAGTAAGAAGAGTAAGGGATACAGTGATTTTAGTGTAATGCAAGGAATGCCCGATTACAATCAAATTCTCAGTCTATTTGCGACGACCTTTATTGGTTTTTCAATTCGCTACCAAAACCTCATGAATATTTTTTACTTTGTTTTGTAAAACTATACTTTGACTAGTAAATGGTAATCATTAACGGTGAATTTTAAGGTACTCTACAAACTGATGCTAGCATTATTAGAGTATGAACGAAGTAACTAATTATTTGTCATAAATTAAGGGAATCAACAAATAATTTAGAGAAGGGGAATGTAGTCGACATGCCTCTAGAATCATCAGAAAATAAGTTTCTTACCACCAAATATTCCATCGCAATTTTCTCAGGTCATAACGATTTTCCTATTTCGACGTAGTTAATTTCCTTTCCTTTTGGGCAAACTTTACCTTTCGGCAAACGCACTTTTTCGCGATAACTTAACTTCCTTTCCTAAAATCAGCTTCTCTTGTTTTTCGCAGAGTATACTTTCCCTCCATCTTCCCCTTTCTCTTATTTATGTTACTTCTTTTTCCCTTTGCCTATTACTCCCACACGTCTACGCGAACCCTTTCAACTGTCTACATGCGGGTGTTGATTAAACACATTGCGTCTCTCCCCTTAGCAAAGTCCTTTTCCCACCAATCTACCAAGAGATACAACAACCCCTTATATTCCTTTAATTCCGTGTTCCTTTTCCCCCTCCCCTGTGTTTTACAAATCTGCTCCAATTATCCGAGACTCCCCTCAGTTTTGTTTTTCACTTTATTACATTCGAACTCTGACACTTTCCTTTCTTCGCCCGCCGTTTGTTAGAAAGTTGTCGACTTTGCCCTTTTATCGACCTTATTTTGTTTTCACCGCTGCTTTCCTGAGGCCAAATTTGCATATTCAGCCGAATTTTTCCATTCATATTCACGCTTTTCGGTTTAAGAATGAAACTTCGTTCGCCTTTAACTTCTGAAAAATTTGATATTGACTCATTTGAAATTTTAATGCGACAAGATTCAATTTCCTCTTCGTCATCGTCAATTCAAATTCTTAAGACAATTGTGGTCGTAATTCAACATCGGGAAAATGTAATTATAAGTTTTAAATCGATTTACGATCGATTTGAAGCGGAAATTCTAATAGATATCTTTGGATGTGTATTCATGAATGTTTCAGTTTAAAGTGAAAAATCAACTTCCTTAATTACTACATTCACATTTAGAAATGAATAGTGCGGCTGTTATTATCTTTCACCCTGCAGTAAATATATTTACATAACTGGCAATGTATCTTCAAAGTTAAATTTCTATTAAAGTAATACAATCCACGGACTTGCTTGTTATTTTGTGGTACTCCATTACGTAAGACAAAACACAGAAAATACTTTTCCGCAAGAAATTAATTCCAACTTTTTTAAGTTAGCAAAATTCACGTTAAAAAATAGGAATTTGTTTCTCGTGAAAATGTTCTTCCTGTTTTTGTATTTACTATCGAGTTTGTCAATTAGCTAATATTTTAAAGTTATTCTTGCACAATTAAGTTCTATATTTTATATTATTGTTCCTGAAATTATGAAAATAAATAAAATTGTAACGGCTAAGTTAAAAACGCCGCAAAAAATCAATAAAAATGCAAATAAGTCAAAATTAACTTTCTGTGGGAATTCAACCGCGATTGAGAGGCCAGAATTAAGTCTATACGTCAAAATTTAGAAATAGAAATTCGATATCACGGTATCGTAAATTCCTTGGTATATATTCCATAGATCCTTCTTCCATAGTCTAATTTGAAATCATATCCGCTATAATATGGGCAATTTTACAAAGATTCGATACCGTTTACTTGCATAAGAATGATTTTTTTGTTTTATCTTACACCAATTGGAGATGAGACTGCCTGTAGTATATTGAAGGCTTACTTTTCCACCCAAGGAAATCGCAGGAGACGAAGCAAGAAAGAGATTCCAGAGAAGATGTATTTTGAAAGATTTCCCAAAACACAGCCTAAATTATTTAAAGCCCCTTTCCTTCCCTCGCAATTAAAACCGGCGGAAATTCCATTCGACGCCAAGAGATTAATTCGGCTTCCCTTTGACAGACGAACCCAAGCACATTTCGGATAAGCTGCGCCCATTGTGATGCTTTCACTTCTTCTCTTGTCATACGCTTGATTTACGAGTTGCGCATCACTCATTCTTCTCCACGATGAACCCGCTCTGAACTCGCGGCAGATAACTTCCATTGCCTGCAGAGTAATTAATTTCCTCCGAGGGAGAGAATACCAATCTTTCCTCTGCCTTCTCTTCTTTCATCTTCGGACATATTTCCTCTCCTTTCTCATACATTTTACTTCGCTTCGTGTCTCCGTTCCACCCTAAATATTTCGGAACATGACCCCGGTGTTTCATCTGAAATGCCATTCATTAAGAGCTCGCTTTTCCTTAAGAAGATGCTCGCGTTATCTGCTCATCCTAATCCATCTTCCGAAGGAATATTATTTCGGTTCGCGAGTCTTTTGTTCCCTCCGAGTATTTTTCCGCGTAGAACGGAGTTAATTAGGATCTTTTTCGAATTAATTTTCCGGAAGAAGGTCGATAGACTGTTGCAGGCTTAAGATACCTCCTATCATTCGATATGAATCAGCTTTGACGCCATCTACGGGTGACAGAGAAGTCATATTCGCGGGGTGAGCCGTGCACTTCGATGATAAGTCTACCATTTGTAACTAAACGATAAAGAAGAATTTATGATACCAATTTCGGCTTCTAAATCAAAGAAAAAGACTATTCTCCACTCAATGAGAGTTCAGCAATTAAAAAACTATAGGAATATCTTCGGTTACAAAAATATTTATATTGATTTCAACCAAACAGTATGAAAAACTCTCGCATAATTGTTCGTCAGATTGCAATGGTCGAACAACATCTTACTTTTAAACTCCGTATATATACAATCCGGGATGAGTAATGTAGAAATAATGGAATGATAACTGATTATAACCTTTGCTTGAATTCCCGTTACATACTCACGAAATTATAAATTACTTGCATAAACGATATACATTCCATATTGAAATGCAGTTGAAATAGGCAGTATAAACTTATAGAAAATCCCGTCTTCACGAATTAATAAACTGTTTACATACTCTATATTGCGCATTTTTACTTCCGGGCCACTCTCCGATACCTCTGCCATGTTTTTCCACGGAAGCGGAGAAAGGAACGCCTTCGCCCATAAATTATCGTTAGAAGGGAATTTCATCGCACGAAGATTTATGCATCCCCAAGTGGCTCGTTGTAAAAGGATTTAACTCCCACTTCACCCTTTAATCCCTACCGGAGTTCTTACCTGTCTTCTGTCACTCTTCTTTATTCCTGCACAGAAGTGACGATGCGTGCCCTTCTCACGCCTTCTTAACCTCCGTGAGAATTTCCATTAATCTCATCTGTTGTTCTTTGCAGCATCTTTGGGAAATGCACGCGTTGAAGGGTTCGTTCCTATCAGTGAGAATTCCTTCGCTTGTCGAAGACTCAAAACGTGAGCGAATTTTTGAAGGGCGAACTCCCTGCCCTTTTTAAGAGGAAGTGGTTCATCTTCAGATATAATAAAAATCGATGATCACGCCGTAAACGACCTCTCTGAATACTTATTTTTCGTCAATTAGTTCGTAGTCATCCATCGTGGAAGATTATTTACATATATTGTATATTTTTCGATGTAATATTGTTTTCAAGGTTTCTTTTTTCCCTATAAGAATGAAATTGAAGCAGAAAGCATAATTAAGAATATCCAATGAGTCAAAAATGGACGAAGGTTAATCTGTGTCTCAAAATTCTCCAAAACATTGATTTGCCTGTATTTTCGATAACTTTTACTCCGCCTAGCTCGCAGACGTGAAATAATCGCAACTCGTTCATAATTAAACAGTTTTCTGTTGTTTATTTAAAAGAATAATTCACTAAAGAAAGTGTTAATTAAATTTTAATTGATCCATATTCCGTCAAACTTATTCAGGGGCAGACAATCGAGGAATATCCTATAACTAGCAAGTCCCAAATTTTTCGCTACGGTATTGTATCAAGAGATATATTTTCATAGAAAATTCGGCTTTATCTTGTTATAAAATCCAAAATGTTTATTAGAGTATTTTCCAAAGCAAATAAATTATCTTTATAACTTCTTTAAGCATTATCTAGCGACTTGAAATATTTACTTGCTTTATTCACTGACTTTCCGCTAAAATGCACTCCATGCACATCCATCGCCCTTATTCTATCAATCTATTTTAAGGGCCTATTCTCAGCTCGTGAAATTATCTGAGATATGAACCATAGGAATCTTCATTACATTGAGGCATTTTGACTCCATCTTAGACGTCATATTTCCTTTAAATATTCACTCCGCGTCGCATAACGAGCTTTATGCGAGCGCGTGTAAGCTCAAGAGGGAAGGAAGTCACTCGAGACCCCTCTCGGTGATAACACGAACTAGGAAAAAGGGAATCGCGGACCCGTTAAAGTAATTGAATCAAACGATGAAGTTTTACGCGTTTCTCTCTTGTAACTATGGGTCACACTGTCACCTCAGTTTCTTACGAACCTCTCCCGTTGATGAGAGTGACGATTGCGTCCCGATAACTCGTTACTTTAATGGAGCACAATAGACGAAAGTAAACGCGAAGGCGAAAGGGTTGGCGAGGATTGGCTGGGAGAGCTTTTAAAGTGCTTAATGAACGGAAATCTTAACAGCATCATCCCCCGCATGGAAATTTCCGATGTTGCCGGATTGCGGAGAAAGTTGGTTGGCGTAGCGAGAGATATTCGCGGCGCTTTAGAACTGCTCGCATAAAATTAAGTTTATCTTTTGCGCGTTTGGCGAGATAAAACTTCCCTCCTCTGCACAAGAATCCGCAGTAATAATGGCTGGAAACGCTTTTAAGACGAACGTAAATGTTTTCCGAGAAATTTGTTGTTTTAATTTGAGAATGAGGTTAGAAGTCGCGTAGACTGTTTTCTAGCAATTTTCGGAGGAGGCCCTTCTTTTGTTTCCGTGTTTAGAATTTGTCCGAGGGGAGAAGAAAGCGGTATGAACAATGGCGCTTCCCTTATACACGTGCATAGAGAAGTCTTAAACGAGTTCCAGTCTCCATTCTTTAAAAAAACTAATGGTTGGGTGTTCATACAGTTGCTGCGAAGTTGCAGCATTGGCCTAACAACCAACTTGTTCTAGTATAGTTCTAACTCTTAAGACGATAAAGTCTTTTGAAAAATGTGTTTTATTTTCTGAGGCTCAATGCTAAAGTAAATGTTAATTTAGAAAATGCAGGTCATGCAAAAATGGCTATCAACTTGCTGCAGCTACTACTTCCTACTACTTTTTCGAGATTAAATGTTTAAACGACAAAATTGCACTTTGCTGGAATTACTTGAAGAAAAAACTGAAGGCAGTCTGTCTAAAAACGGTTAAGACGAACCTGAGTCACAAAGAATCAGTAACGAGTGTAAATTTTCATGGGTAACTTGCAAGCCGCTTTTCGGCACATGGCAGGGGGTGCAAACACCATGCCTCTATTTTTCTAATCGGTTCTATAGATTTCTTGAAGCGAATTGTTGCATAATATCTTTCACTGGTCATCTTCGCTGATTCTTAACTGCTAACGTCAAAGGGAGGAAACACAACATTCTATGTACATTCTCTGAATTCATTTAGTAAGTTAAGCCTTTCTTTAAATCTTCTATCTTCAAAATATTACTATCTTTTTAGTAAAAGCATATAATGCTCACTGATTTGTCACTACCTAAATCTCGTAACAAAATCTATCTTTCCTCTCTACTTTCTGTTTTCCTGTAAAATGCAGTGGCGTTCGCAATCATCTTTACTATGCCATCAATCTAGTTTCTAATAATGTTGATATGGTGTAATAAAGAATGACGATGTTGCTCAAGTTTATTTTACTGGTTTCACACAGCTATACACAAAGAATATCATTTCATGTTGCAAATTAATATAATCATTTATTGAATAAATAAGTGAATTTAAAATTTCAGCGGGATCGGATCCTAATTCAGATTTCTGTGATTTAGATTAGAATACTGATAGGAAAATTTAACTCCATATAGATTGATTATAAATGGAATGGAAAATAAATATTTGGCGTAATTCAATTTACGGAAATTTATAAGACAAAATTCGGTGATAAGGGTTGAGACAATTCACCTTTCCAAAAACATTAATTTGAGAGAAATCGCAACAAGCGTGACTTATTTTTGGTAGGACATATAGACAAAATTATCCTTGCATCCATTTTTATTCTTATACTCGATTTGATTTTAAAGATCCGGTTTTCCTTTCTGTGACCTCTAATCAATGTTCAATGTCGCGGATCCTCCCCCTAATAAACACCATTTGTCATATCTTCTCTGCGCGAGCTTTTCCCATTTCCTCCGTATATCCTCGTCGGTGTTGAGCAGCTTCGTTTTATTGGACTCCCCGAGGGCTATTGTTCCCATCTGGTTGTTGAATGCCATATTCTGTCTGTCTCATCCGGAAGGTCGGAAGCCGACGCTGATACAATGTGTGCTTGTTTGTTGATGGCCGATGTTTATCCGAGCAAAAATTCTGATTCATGTAACACTCGCAGCAGATGCGAAAATGAGCTGTTACTGAGAGCAGAAGGTAATTCCCGGAGTTGCCTTGTACTGGTGTTAGCTTTGATATTGAGTTAAAATTTGAATTCTTCGTTTCCTAAATTTGAATTCTTCGTTTCCTAAATTTGACTGCGGATTTTGAAGAAGACGACTCGTTTTATATTGAGAATAATACACAGAACAATACGAAATAAATGATACATTTAAAATAGGTTGATTCTGTGACACTTATTTCATTTTAAGTTTGCGAAATGGTGAAAAGATTAGAATTTAATTACAAAACGTGGTACTGGACGAAACTTAGATTTTAAAATCCGATGCTATTTCACCGGGAAATAATTTTTGAAAAATGTGTCGGTAGATGAGTGAGCAGCACTAAAATTTGTTATAAAGTATTAAGACATTAAAAGATGATGAAGTATTAATACGGTAATTCTGAATATTATAAATCTTTTTCTTATGAATGTAAATATGGCGTAGAAATACATACATTACGGAAAAGTGATTGAGCCGATGGATATTGTAAAAATAAACTGCGAGAAATTGTTATTGTCGATCAAATTCCTCTTAGTGACATTTTTCTGAGATAAGGAGGAGCTGCGAGGAGACTCGATAAAAATACATTAAATTCATTATGAAAAATATTTGGTTATTAAATATTTTGTAATTAATGTATCGAAATTAAATTTTTTTTAGTTACTTATGGTCAGAATTAACTTATATGATTAAAAAATATATAATGGAACGACTACAAAATATTTTGATTTTTCTTTGTTAACAAAAACAATAATGTAGTAATAATAAATAATATATAAATAATTTGAACTGATCAAGTTCTGAAGAATCGTAACCTAAATGTAATGCACTGGTGATAAAATTGTAATTTTTATTCCACAATAGTAAAAGTATTTCCTCTTCGCAGAGGCAATTGTCGATGTAACAAACGGAGCGATAAAAAAGAAAGGATGTCGCTCAACGCTGGATAACTGTGAGTATTGTGCTCTGTAATTTAGCCATCACTCTCACCTCCGAGTAATGGACTCGAACAATTGCCTTCTTTGCCCGCACTCCTTTCATCCACTCAGCCTAATCTATACTTCAGGATGCGATACAGAGAAAAGGATAGACGACATCTTTTATTGCTTCGCCATTTTCTTCATCTCAGGGCCAATTCCCTTCCCAAAGGAGCGGTTGTTCTGCAGGAAATGGGAAGGGACCACTTCTCTACATTCTCACTTATCACGCACCTCTTTCTTCTATTCAACCTTTCTTTTCACCTCCGAAGCGTTACTCCAGAGTACGCTTTGAGGTGCAATGAGAAAGATGGATTACATTAAGATATTTCTGTTTTATGCCCTCAATTTTATCTCCAAACCTATACTTACACTTTTTATCATTCTCTAATTTCAATTTTAAATTATATCTGCTTGTGCTTGTTTTTTAACTATTCCTACTGCTCTGGGTAAAAAGAAGCACTGCGCAACAGAAATCTCTCGTGAAACTCTAACGGTTTATTCGACAATTTTTGCGAACATTTTTGTAACTTTAACATTGAATTTTCAGCAAATATTAATTATGCAACTCGCGTCTTTAAATGAGATTTCGATTGCTTTCGCGATACTACACCTAAACAAGACTAAACCAAAACCACACGAAATTCAAATACCTCTCTAATAATAAACTGAGGCTGTGGCATCGGTGGATTGCTTGCAACACTGACGTTCCTGATCCGAATCCTGGTACAGATCATTAGAAGGTTAATCCTTAGAATAAAACCTAAATAAAATACATCTGAAAGAAAAAAACACGCAGAAAGAACTGCTCTTTCGTTCAAAATCGTAAG
Organism: Sympetrum striolatum; assembly: GCA_947579665.1. Classification (NCBI taxonomy): domain Eukaryota; kingdom Metazoa; phylum Arthropoda; class Insecta; order Odonata; family Libellulidae; genus Sympetrum; species Sympetrum striolatum. The sequence goes on from OX388347.1 coordinate 6,396,898, forward strand.
TGATCGTTTTTTAGCTATAAAATACCCTACGCGATAATGCTAGTGTACTCTACTCCTTCGGGAGAAAATAATCATTTAGCTCAGAACTAGAGTTTCTAAAAATCTCTAGAAGTGATCTGAGAGCAGTTCCACACCTCCATCATCTCCTTCTTTTCTCATTTCTCTCTTTCATTCAATCTCCTTTCGTTTTTATCCCAACACTCAAAGAGAACTTCACTCCTTGAATGTCCTCCATCGCCACAGCAATCGAGACGATTACAGCGACGGACTCTCATAATCCACGTCTTCAACTTCGAGACGTGTCCCAATCTATATATGAGAGAGACCCTCACTCACTCGTAAACACTTTCCTCGCTGCCCAACACGCCTCTATCCCTTTCCTTTCTAACCCTCAAACACCTTTCCAAAATGGCGCAATGTTTAGTGTATGTGAGAAAGTCGTATCTTACAGCTAACAATTAATATTTGTATAGATTAAATCACCTGTATTCTTCCTTATTCTTCGTCCTTTGAGCATTATATTCATTCTGATTTATCCATTGAATTCGTCAAATATAGTGATCAAAAATTATAAAATTAAATGGCTTTTAAAAGTAAATAATAGCACTGAACACCATCAAACAATTTTTAAGGTGTTGGAACTTTAATTTTTTCTTATAAATTGAGAATCACTGTGGCCAACATGTTCTTACGAAAAAGCTTTTTTTAAATATCCTATTGTGAGCCTTTTCAAGGATGACCAAATTAATTCCTCTTTCACCTCATCATTTCTTAAAACTCGTCATCTCCTCTAATCACAAATGCCAGCTGAAGATGATTCTGAATATAAGTTCCCATAATCGAATCATAAATATTATCGGGGAGTTTGAGTGTTCTATAGAATTTGCGATTTAAAAGTAACATTCATATAAATTTGCACAGAGATGATTGTGATTTTCGCTCCTCCTTTACGCTGTAGCATTAAAAGGACAACACTCGCGAGCTTAAAAGTCATTGCGAAGGTCCGTCTTAATATATCAGCAGTCCTACAGTTAGCCTTCCGTGGCGCATGCTTTTGTCTGCACTCATTCCAAGGGGCTCTACGCGTGTCCTTGCTTCTTCCCCGACCCACCGCATCATATATTATTCCTCGGTATCATTCCCTCTCTTTGGCACACCCTTTTATCCTTTGTAAGCGTCCTCAAGTATTCATGCTCGCGGAAGACATGTCACTCTACGCCCTAATCTTGCTCCCACTTGTATCCTCCACTTGTATTCCTTCCCTCATCCCGTATGCTATTTCTTCCCTGCACACGCGATGCCGCTCTTTCCTTTCTCTCTCGGTGCTTTCCTCAATTCATCGTCTCTACCAAATTACAGGTGTTGTGGCGATTGCAAATGCCGGGCAATTGAGCTGATGTAAGTAACGGGGTTCCCACCTTCTATTGTAAATTTCATACAACTATATGGAGGTCACTTCTGTTCGATAGCTCTATCTGACGCACTAACAGTGATATTAGTAAAATCAATAGCTCAAATAGATGCTTAACAAGATTAACGTGGAAAACTTCGTTCTACAGACCTCTGTTGAAAGTGTGTCATGAACAATCCTTATTCGAGGTGAAATTACTAGTGATTACAAGAGATTAGAATTAAACATTTTTACGAAATTAATCATGGTTACAGAAGTTATGAAGTAAAAAATGTACGTGCATTCCTTCGTGTCAAAATGTTCCTCGTTTTCTTATAATCTATTACCATTTTATTGTTATTACCTTATTATTTCTATTTATCTTTGAAAACCCTGATAAGTTGCGTGACATGATATTTAATTTACATTTAAGGCTAGGGGAGCTGTAGGTCTCTTATCGTTGTAACTTTCTCAAAATAAACCTACAGGGCTAACTTGATCCAAATTTTCATCCATAAAAATTATAAACATTTTTTCAACTTTTCTTCTAGCAGTAATTTTGAATCTTGATCTTATTCATAATAGTAATATCTAAGAAATATTCCTCGATTGCGGCTATTTTAAGCAAGAGATATGATATTTTCACTATTTATTTTACTTTTAGAACTTTACAGTTCTTAAGCTAGCTTGCAAATCTCGAGCGAAACTTAATATTGTCAATTTATCTGTATTTAATGCATTTTTGCTGATTAAGTTCCTAGTACCACCTTTGCATAGGAATAAGAGAGGTCACATAACGAATTCCCGCCTTGTTAGAGAATTTGGAAAATTTCCCCGAGCAAAGGTCAGACTGCAGGTGCACTTGCGTATCTCTCGACAGATCCACAATAGTTTCTTACTGTGGTCCTCTTTCGCTATCTTCTTACTTCTTGACGTCAACTCATCTGCCTTTCTGCTTCCGAAATAGATTCCCTGGCCTTTGAATTACATTCATCTTTCTCTCGCTCATTTACTGCTCCTCAAAGCATGAGATTGTCTCTCAGGATGACGTCACAGGATGCATATCAAGTATATGAAAGGGGCGAAGTGTCCTATTCCTAATGGATTCCTTCTGAAGTATAAGGCTATCGCATTCTCGCTCATCACATATTCCTTAGAGATTCGAGATTTTCTTGGAAATAATGCGAGGAAGCGCTTGAGAAGGACCCGAAATAGAAATTGGCAGAGATTTGGGTCCATAAGATGAGAAGTGGTAGTAGAGAAAATTTGCCGAATTAAGAAAATATGCGCCTTCACTGCGTCTAATGATGTTACATTAATATAATCACGTGGTTTTCAATAGTATGATATCATTTTGTTAGCTGCATCACTTTCCCTCTCTCTCGGAATCCTTCAACGAAGTGTTCAGCAATTACATTGCACCGAAAAAGAACGTTAGAGTAATTTTTTGTGGGACAGTTCTTTTTTTTAAGAAAGAACTATTTATTAATTTTATAATGGCTTAAATCTGATGTTTTAACGCTGGTTTTGTTTGTAGAAGAAGATAAGAAGATATATTTCAGCATGCTGATTAAGAACGACGGAAATTTTTTATTGTAAAGTTTACAAAACAACATTTAATAATTATGAATTACTTGTTATCATTTTATAGACTGAAACATGTACGATTTACGTATGGAAGTAATCCAATCAATATTTTTAAAAAATCCTATTCCATATTTAACTTAATGGAAAATCTTCTGTCAAGTTTATGTATTTTTAACGCACGACATAGAAAACTGATAGGAAAGCAGATGACATAAATATCGTTTATCAGCGATTTAATCCTCAACCACGTTCTCAAACGATAGATCAAAATCAGTTCGAAGTGGATTCAAAATGTAACCCTTTGTCGTTGGAATTTTTCGTATTACAACGATTTTGTAATTCATATTCTACTGCAAGTAATATAAATAATAATATAACTAAAATTTAACCCCTCTTGTTTTCGTTGTAATTGCAGTGATGCCGAGATCTCACGCATTACTTTTTATAATATATTCTCTTTTGCTGAGCTTGTCATCGGATCGTTTGTCTCCGGACTATTCATAACACCCACCAGATTTGCACGACGCTCGATGTGAAATAAAAACTATATCCGCCATTTCTATGGATTGCGCCGTCAGCTTCTGGTGCTTTCGAGTGGGGGGAATTCACTCACCTGACACTCATATGTTCCGTTGTCTCTTTTCTGCACGTATTTGATTTGCAGAGTCCAGTCGTCAGAGCCCTCTGCATGCAGCACCTGGAACCTCTCGTCGTTGGTGTACGTGAAGAGACCAGATGTGAGGATATGCCAATCGCGCCTTCGGATCCAGGATATCTGCGAATTGATCCCAGAGGACATTATGATGGACGACGTTAAAAAGTTTGAGTGCATCAAGTTAGTGCATACATTCAGAGACGGTTTCGGGTGAAATGTGAGGGTCTCAGTGCACCAATATCATAATTATTCTTCTCAAAATCCATGTTTTACCATAAATCTTCCTAAGTAAACAAAAAAATCCTTCATTTCATTCATGTTTGAAAAGTTTACAAATTAATTTCAAAATTCATTTATTTCGATGTACCATTTACTGAACAGAAAGATAGAGAGTGATGTTTTATCACTGACCAGCTTAATTCTGTGATACATTTAACTATTTGGATAATATGTGTAAACATTCTCTCTAGGCACATTTGTATGCACAAAGTGTTCAGTTTCTGGAACAAAGTTGTTAACTTTTATAGAGTAGAGATTGATAGTTATTGTTAATAACATAAGAGGATTAAATTAGCTTACAAGTAATATGGCAATTAAATTTGTTTTTAATGCTTACTTACTACTCTTATTTAAACTGAATGTGTTATTTAAAATATATATATATATATATATATATATAAGTAGAATTTATTAAATACAATTCCTATATTTCGAAATAATATTGTTTGATTATAATATTCATAAAATATTTTGGATTATTTAATAAAATACAAATTATTATGGATAATTATGGCTCAGATCTTGGAAGAAGTTAGCTGAAAACCAATTTGATATGAGGTTTAAATGCATAACATTACGCATAAATCGTAAGTACACTACTCATAAAGCAAAAAATGGTTTTACTTAAGATGGAATAGAAAAGTATTCCTAATTAATCTGAAGAGGACTAAAGAATACTAACTAATACAATTGCGTTGTTTCATAAAAAATATCTATTTATAGGAAAGTATATCGTTGGTGAAAAAATACTTTTTCGTTTATATATTCAAATTTCTTCGTTGTAATTCCGATTTTATTTCGCAAATAACAAGAATATATTACTTTATATAAGTAGGGATGGCAAATTATTTTGAACCATTAACCATTAAACACTAATACATCTAGGAAATAGTCAATTAATTGGGAAAATCCCAGAAAATTAAGTAACATCTGTCCTACAATATTTTCTGCTAGTGTATATTTGTGAAGAAAGCGTGTAATGAGATAATAAAGGCACTAATAACCGTGGAAATAACTCTTCTAAGTGACGGTTAAACAATCTTCAGAATGGCGATTCTCCATGAGGAGAGAATTGCTGACCAGAATGCGTTGATTAAAGAGAAGGTCTTTATGAACAAATCTCAATCTTGGAATCGGAATCTACGTTATCAATCCCCATTGGAATAATTCCAAGTTTTTCGTCGGCGGCGATTCGCATCCTTCCGAAATGTGCGAAGAAAAGGTGACGGCATTTCGGCGAATGTAGGTCATGGGTCCCATCCATCGTGGAGCACCTCTACACACCTTCCGGTGACATCCTCGTCACCCTACAAACACTCCTCTCCTTACCACATCTCACTCGGGATACTGATGGAATGGTGTGTGAATTATTGATATCCTGGGAGTGGGGGCTGATGGGATTGGTGGGAGGTCTGACGGCTGGGACTCGAGGGACTGGCTTAAATGATGAGGGTTGCCGTCCGTCCAAAGGAATCGCTGTAATTTCGGAGTTCTATATATAAACATTCTACAGAAGGAAATTTGATCTGTTGGTTCATTCGTCCATTTTATCTGGCTCAAGAATTGAAAACTAAATCGCGATTATTTTTTTTATGACTTCTTTGGTGTCATAGCAGGTATTACTGAAGATCTCTGAGGAAGGATTGGGAATCTTTGGAAAAAAGAGTGATGGGCGATAGGTACAGCGGAGGGCATTGAGATGAAGGATGTTTAAAGAGGACATACGCAGTCTTTTGCCCCTTGCTCCCCTTCTGGCGATACAGTATCGAATTCACAAGAAGCAACAAAAATAGATAAACGAATTTAAATGAAGAAAATTTACTTCAAGGAATGGGGGAAGATGTGAATGTCATTATGAATATGTTGTGAACCTTTTCCAATCCTTCACATTCTTCTTGTTTTACTTTTCTCATCGTTATCCCACTTCAATCAAATTATAGACGCTCAATTTAATTCACAAATAATTATGTTGAGTTTCTACTTTTCATTCAATTTCTTTGCGGATCTTCTTGAGTCGCCCCAAAGCTATGCCATCCAACGCGGTCGTCAATAACATTTAAACAACTGTATTTACAGCATCGCCACTCATAAATTATAGAATCAAAAACATTTTAAATTTAAAAATTTTCGGTTAATTTAAATATGAAATTAGAAGTTCGATAGATTAAAGCCGCAATTGCATATAAGAGATTGGTATTTTGACGTGGGATTGGATGATATAAGCCCATTCACGGATTTGAGTTAGTTTGAGGTTCAAAATTCAATTTAGCAATGTATTTGGTGAGTGAGAGTACATTTTTGAATATTTTAATATTCAATTGTGTATTCAAACCAAAAGGAGGGTATTAAAAATAAGTCCCGAAATTTCTGCTATGGGGCATTTTCTTTGTAACAAATTGTATTCTTCCATCACTTCGTCTCGTAATCATATGTATCGACCGTTGCTTTTAAACCAATAGTACACGTGCGACCTAAGGGAATGTCATTATCTATTATTAGGAATCAATACAACTGAATATCGAAGTGTAAATTGTCAAACCGAAGGCATTTTTGAATCAATGAAACCCGTATTTCAGTGTTTTTCTTTCACATCGCCTGTTGTATCGCGTGAGCAGCTTCGTGGCAATGCGCCACATTCGAAAACAGACCCGCGAAGGAAAAGTCGCTTAATGCATCGTCCTTATCCTTTGGATTCGAATGGCCCCGTATTCCGTGTGCCGCGCCCATTGTGATTGCACTGGAGTGTGGAAGCGGTCTCTCAGTCGACCGCATCCGACGGACGCTTTGCCTTTGTGACGCACGGAGCGGCGATGGGGAGAATGGATTAGCGATAAACCGAATAAAAACTATATCCTAAAGAAATAAAACGTGAATTAGCGCAGCGTTTAGATGCTTGAGCAATTTTATTGATTGCATCGAAGATAGATAACTTTAATAAGTATTTAACTTATGACGCGAATCAGTGTAAAACTGCCTGCAGCGAGGAGGAGCCCCCTTAGATGCAAGTAGGGATCGATTCCAATGCTTGTGCAAATGGAACATGATGCCATTTTTACTAACCTTGTAGAAGCTGATAATAGAGATTTAGAAATGACATTATGAAGGAGAAATACGATGAGATTTGTTTTATTTCTGTTATGAATTAACACTTTAAGCGGTGAAGTGAAATATAACGTCGATTCAATTGATGGAAAATCAAAATAAACTATGAGAATGGAAAAATGTAACCCCACCACAAATGGTGAAGGAAACATTTTGGATGATGTCATTTGAAACCACATTTTACGTAAGGAGCGTGGTGAACTGTGTTATCTAAAGCTGTTCTAAGAGCATTTGTTGCTTTTGTGAACCTGTGTGTCCAACGTGCAGTGTCTCGAAGAATGACATATGGATAAGATTTAACCTCTGCTGCCAACGTTGTTCTTGTAGTTCTTTCACCATTAAACGGTCATATTTTGTATGCCAATGTTTGTTATCGTTACGTACCATCTTTAATTGCATTAACATCCTATTATGTTTCTACGTTCTTCTAAAGAGGTTTGCGTATATTTTTCATGCATTTGGCGGCATCGATTTTTTTGTACAATTATCAAGAAAAGCAAGTTATATTTTTCAACTTTTGACCAGGAAAAAGCAAAGCGCATTTTTACAAAATAAAGCCGTATTTGCAAACGATAGACCGTGATTGGGATAAGTTTACGAAAGAGAAAGCCACAAAAGACAGAGCCTTATTTCATGTAAATTTACATGTGCATCCTGATGGCAACCTTTTGGGCGCACTATGTGCATACACGACGACGCTACATCCTTAATTGATTTCTTTCGCGTATCGCTCGCAGGAAAGGAAATTATCGATACTACTTTTTCTAGCATCTTTTTCCGTGATGTCTTGGTGTCTGAACGGCTTATGTAGCAGGGAGGACAAATATCTGCAGCAACTTCGATGGCAATTTTTTCCCGCATTTATCTGATAAATTGCGCTTAAGTTTAAGGTTCCCTTCTCCTGTGGATTTCCATTCTGCTTCCTGAACATGGTTTACGCTAACTGGTTAATCGCATCAATTATTGGACTCCTGTTTTATCTTTTCTAATTCACAAATGCAACAACAATATTAAGAACATAATATATGATACATAATATGACATCACATACTCTACTAAGTTTTAATCGTTCTTAATAATCTCCATCAACTGCGAATACAAAAGCGATTTGAAAGCATAGATTACTGCTCATAAAAATTAATTGCAACAAAGTTACCCATGATAAAGTAAGGTAATATGAGATAATCTCATTTCGTTTATTTCTGGCCCTTTCGGTGGGTTTTTACGTGAAATAAGGCATAAGAAGTCTAAAGGGAATAATTATCACGAGTAAAAACGAATTTAGTTGCCAAGGGAGAGATTAAAAAGTTGGAACGAGGTGTAACTGGCTGAGAAAAAAAAATAGATGTAGCTGGGAAGAAAAAAGCAGAAGCTAAGAAGGGATTGGAGCAAGTGATGCTCGGGAGGAAAGAAATGGAGCTAGGGTGAGCAACACAGAAAGATGAAGAAGGAAAAAATCAAATACGAGTCGTGGCGTACTAAGATAAGACATAAAGCCGTAAATGGAAAAAAAAAGATTTAATGGAATTAACACAGCTTACGTAAAATATTTTTCTACTGAAACCCTTCTCTCTCTAAGTGGGAATAATGACCTTTTCAGATAGAGCCTTAGATTATATTCCAGATATTTTTTTTTTGAGAAATTATTTAATAATTATTATTAGTATTATTTTGAGGGTATAATTTTGAGTGGTTCGAAGTAATCTCAGTCAAGTCCAAATTATATAATTTTCATCGAACACTACATCGAATTCTCTGGTTTAGGATTTCAGCTGCGCAAATTAAAGGGGAGATGCCGACGAAACATCCCCTGTATGTATTAATTATTCAATTACCAAAAAATGTATTACTGTGAAAATTCTCTTTAAAGAATTTTACCTTTTATTTCTCTGTGGCTTCAAATCATTTATGAAAATGTTCAACTTCATAAGGAATTTTAACTTGGAGACTTAACGTGATAATGGTTTGATAGAACGTAGCTGCATATCAGATGTAATTCACGAATCAAATAATTTTTCATTTGCATTCCTACAGTAAAATATTCATAGATACGTGGTGGCCTTGTTAGAGCAATCTGAATCTAACTAACGCTCTATGAATTCTAAACATAATTCACATTCTTCATCAGAATAGTTTTCCATTGTACGAAAATTCTCGGAACCGGATTTTCTCCATGGTGAAATTCCAACCCTTAAAACAATTCAGTATTTTTACATTCTTGTGTATTCCGATTTGTATTCCGAAAATGCCGTTTTGCATTTGCATACTCCATAACTATTCTAACTATGAGGTAAGAGAATAATATATTTATGTAATAATTATGAGAATCTTCATAGGCACGTGGTCAAATCAAACACTATGAAAACTAAAGCATAAAGCTGTGTGTGTGAGCAGGAATGGAGTTGAGAGGGGTCCGCCTAGGAACATTAACTCCTCTCCGCTGTTGTATGCTCCCGTGAGCCACCGCAGCCCATTGTATATTTCAGGAGAGGGGAGCTCGTCACGGTACATTTTCCACAAGGAAAATAAACCGCAGGAAGTTTTATGAATTAATGTTTTGGCGAATGGAAAATGACAACGAAACAAATATTCGGTGGCGAGCGTCGGAATGTTGAATTAGCGGAATATATCCGACGCAAAAAATGAGGATCGACAAAATATATCGATGTTTCCTTTGAGTATTACCTGTAGCTCGCTCAGTTAGCCAGCAGAAATACTGCGAGTGTTTCATTTTTATATGAATCTCTTGTGGATTGAATAAAATTTGTTCACAAGTAACAAAGGAAGCTAGAATAGATAGATAGAATTTAGGCTATTGTACTTACGATACAATGATAGTCACGATAAAGAGAATAATATCATGTAGCTTAATGCTTTAGACAAAGAATTACTAGCAAGATGGAAAACTAATCCCTCTGTAAATATTATACATCTATAACGAATTACATAAATAAGCTGGTTAAAATGTATTATTTTTTTACGAAGGGCACCAATAAAGGTTTAGAGTAATATTTTCCGACTGATCGACTACTGGACTACCGAGAAGCACTTTCAAGCTAAAATTGAATAATGATAATATGTAATATTTTTTCTGGTGTGCGCTTTGGAAATTCTAAATAATGCCCGGGAGCAGTTTTCTCGATCTTTGAGTAAGACCTTTAAATAAACTTGAAGTGCAACATTCTTTCTGCACGTAGATATAAAAGATTGGAAGTAGATTTTTCGATAGAATTAACGTAACGTGTGCAGAACTAAGAATCGTTAAAAGTTTACTTCAATGGCATAACATATATGAATTCATTTTACTCAGTACAAGTATCACATTAAACTGTTAATTTGGTCGACTATATGTATATATGTATCCATGTAACGTACATCTTATGCCACTCTCTGCGATTGGATGTATGAATATGGAGATAATGGTACCGCAATATTAATAGTAACATTTACATAGACCATTTTACCAGCATAGATATTTTAATCAGCAGAATTAATCAATGTTTGACTGAAAGGGGTTATGAAATAGATTAAGAAGCCTGGCATGTTTGGTCTCTATCCCTCTGGTGCACACCCATCTGCCTCGTTCGGATATTGCGGAGTGCGAATTTAGCGGCGAAGGATAACTGCGCTTTCGGGATGAGTCCCAAATGGACAAAGAAAGAGAGAGTGAATGTTGGGATGGCGTGTCGTTCGGACCTTGTCATATCCAGAGGTCCCGCGGGTGATGTTGGCGCGGAGGGCGTTGGATTAGAATGGACACGGTGTCCAGGGAGAGAGGGGTTTTATGGTCCACTCTGCAACGGTTGATCAACGGAGGGAGGTAAGAAGGCAGGTGGATTGCGGATTGCAGAAATTTGAGGGGCATTGGAAGTTGTAAAGGAGTAGGCAAATGGGCGAGTCAAATGGGGCAGGTTTTTTGAGAGGGGCAATGACGAAAGGTACGCCGAGAATGACACCGCGTTAGTTAGGTCACTAGAAACGATTTCACTCAGAATTTAGGTGAAAAGGACGCGAGATATAGTTGATGCAGTCATTTTATGTAGATTGAAGAACACAGCAGAAGTAAAAAAAACACTTCTGCTTATCCTTGGGTTTTATAAGGTGCAATCAGTTCAGAGATATCTCCTTTTTCATAACGCAGAATGTAGAAAATAGAAGTGTTTATAGAGAAGTAAAAAACAAGGAAGTAAGGAAAGTGGGTTCAGAAGAATGTGGTCTGCAGTGAACAACAACGCCGGAAATTTCTTTGGTAAAAACTTGCGAAGATTTAAGAGTCGTTTCGGGGAAAGGAATAAATGGAATGAAAAGGAGAAATTATTTCGGGAGCAAAATTACGCCGGCTCATCATACCGCCGGAATTCTTGTCTTTTCAACATCAGAAGTAAATCAAGATCCTACCATTAATTAGTTTCCGTATTTTGTTGTAATGGGGAGGAGGGAACATTCTCTTTTCGAAGGGCATTAAGGGGGCACCGCTCTCCTTTTCAACATCTACGGCGTATTCGCAGTGCCTTAGCCTCAAAAATTCCTTGGTCGCGTTCCTATGGAATTTTGAGCCACGGTTTTTTGGTGGACATATTTTGGAGCATGACCCACATTGTTGAGAACAGTTTTTTCTTCAGGAATGTTCAGGGCGTTGACAACTGGGAAAAGGGATGGATGTTGCAGAATGGGGAACATGGGTGCCTCAGCGGTCTCTGGAGCGAAACGGATAATGAGAGAGACAGCGATAAAGGGAAGAAGGAAGACAAATACCACCGCTGAGAAGAATTAAAGGGAACAAAAGGGAGACTTGGGAAAACGACGAGGGCAGTCCTAAGTGTCTACTAGAAGGAATAGTCTAGTTCGCCTAGAAGGACATCATTGCCTCCTTTTTCTGCTTGAGAAGCGTTTAGGATTCGACAAAAGCTTACGTGGCTGAAAAGCGGTTGTCACGAATGCTTTCATTTAACTAATTTTTACGGCTTTTAGATTTTGTAAGGGCTTCTCTAATAAATACTGTATCAATACCTCTACTCTACCAGTACTGTGAAGTTAATAAAAGTTTATGAGTAAGGCATCGTAAATTCTCCTTTAATTTTATTTCACCCTAAGTCTCCCGGCTACGTCTCATTTGGAAGATGATTTATATCATCATTTATTAGCACACTATTAGAAGATGATTTAGTTCAGTAGAATCTATCGATATTTCGGTAAAGAGTTCTGAATGAAGAATATAAGGATGATTAAATATGTTCTGGTATATTTATGCATACGTTTATCAGTAAATAATTCAGCTTGAAGACTGGAAGTCCCCTCAAGCTAATGAGAGCTAAAAGATAGGAATAAGGCTTACTAGGCAAAATGAGGAGTGAGGTAGTTTGCCATCGCTTTATTTTTCGAGCATAATGCTATACGTGGAACAATTTCTCGTAAATGAAACACAATGGTAGTGTTATCAACTCCTTTCTTAGCATTCCATTAGCAAATAAAACATTCATTACCTGCTAATCAACATCATATCAGAATAGCTTTCATATCATCTTAGCTGTGAAAATTACTAAAACAATGTAAATGAAAAATTCACATTTCTCTATTTTGCGCCTCTCTGAACCTCTCTACACCAACACTCTATTCTGCATCAAAAGAAAAATGAAACATATTCTGTTCATCAAAATATGGTCTCTGGATCTTATTACAAATTTAAGTGGAACGTATTTTTTCCTTCAATAAACAATATATGGGATATAATAGTTAAAATATTATTTTTAATGGGTATTTAATAGCGTAGTCGTAATTATTTACTCTGAATATAGAAACAAAGAGAAGTAATTTTTCTTACAGACGTAGGAAAGACTGAGAAAACGAGGTACAGGAAGTGCATTAAACAATTCCACAGGAGTGTGGAACCAAGAGGGACTCTTTTAATAACAAAAGAAACTCGCACAAATGAAAATGATTCAATTTAAGGGACAACAAATGAATTATGAGAAAAGATTAACGTAAAGGCTACTACATGTACATGTACCTGTATATCTAAGGCATAGGGAGAGGACCTATGAAAAATACAAGCAGTGAAGTGGTTTTGGCTATTGAAGGTTGAGAATGTTGGCAAAGAGTGTTTTTTCAACATGGCCCCATTATGTTCCGTTACTATAGGTGTCTTCTTCACGAAATTAAAGAAATTTCTGAAAAATTATTCTATGACGACATTCAAGTTAACATAAAAATTCAAGCATTAATCGCTATTCAGCATTCAATATTAAGTTCTGTAAACAAACATAAAAACAATCACATTTTAAACTCAAAATTTAGTTTGAGCGCTTTAAGTTATTTCTTAGATGATGATTTAGTATTTTTAGTTTGCCTAGGAAAATTTCAAACGCTTACAATTGTTTGCAAAAAGTATTGTCGTAATCGTATTATAGTATTTACGATTCCAATTTTATTGATTCGAGTTTAAACGCAGAATTTTAGATAATTCCTATAAACTAAAGTATTTAAGTGGTGAATTTATTAAGAAATAAATATTTACATAAAATCTGTAAATTTTAAATTCAGAAAAGATATGTACTTTATTGTTATCATAGCTATTAATTTGTAAAATGAAAATATTACACGATTTTAAATGGTTAGGGATAGTAATGTACAGAGTAAGATTTAAATTATTATCATAAAAATTGAATTAAATGCATATCAATCGATGAAAGAATGGTCAAAGACAAATGGAATTTCAATTTATTAATTTGGTTTGAATATGACTGCATTATTTTCAATGGTAACAGTTACTTCTGACTTTTATAATTTGTACTAGGAAGCAGCAAGGAAGGATGTGATAATGGAATTCCTTGTGGCAGTGAGTTATGTGATGGTAATATTTAAATATTAAGTGAGCAGTTCTTTCTCCCAAAACTTTTCCTATTCTGAAGATAATTTAGGACAGAGTTTTTATGAATTAGGCCATGATAGATGCATGCAGTTGTTAAGAATAAATTTTGTTAACTCTTTTCTAATGATTAATTACTTAATTAATGCATACATTTTTAGTATAAGGTTAGCATATATATCTTTCAACTATACTAAAAGATTTCTGTGCAAGCACTATCTACGTGATCGCCAAGTACAGTACAAATACTATTTATTATATCATTGCATGAGCCAGAGCAGGCAAAATTACTTTGCAGTTTAGTGTAGAGTAAAAACTAGAAATGGGAATGTTTCAAATTCGGGGCCACATTTAGAAGAACGGTTAGGGGATTTAAGCATTGCGACATAAGTCAATTGGTGAACTGCGAATCCCGTAAACGCATTAATAGACGCGGCCCCGAATTTCAAATGATTAGCGTAGATAAAATGGAAGTGATACGCACTTCTGCTCCACTCACCGTCCTCTCCCCGAGGTTCCTCACGCGGCAGTGCAGGAAGGCCGTCCCTCCGAGCTGCACCGTCACGTTCGACACCGTGTTGTTGTCGAAAGCCGGCTCCGTGAGCCTCTGGAACTCCTCGAAGTTGGAGAACCACAACTGCTTGGGCTGTGCTCCCAGTGTGGGCCCAGCATCCTCCGTCTTGCGTAATACTCCGGCGGTTGGTCCCATGGGCTGATCCCCTTGGTAAGTCTCCTCTTTAGACCTCCCGTCTTCCAGCTCATCCTCCTCGACCTCGACCCTCCTCTTCTTGTGCGCCTCCTCCGCGGCTGCCCTCGTGGGGGCGCTGGCGGAGGCCGTCGCGGCGACCGACACCTCGGCCGAGAAGGCGGATTCCGCCACCGCCATCACCTTCGGGTGCTCCTCATGGCGGTCGGAGCGCCGGTGCCATCCATTCGATTCCCCGTGCCTAGGGACTGTGGGAGAAGAAGAAGGTTTAGTTGAAGAACTTCGGGAGATTCCAACGAGAGACTGTCTTTGCTTCGCCCCATAGCATATACCAGTCATACAACGAGAATGTTTATCTCTACAAACACTCAATGTTAAATTTAACCAGTGATGTTGATGACTATGGGTTTGGATTGAATCTAGGGAAATATTGAACCCACTTGTAATCGACGAAAGAACACCACATTGCGGACGCCATTCACATCACTAATCACCGAATATCCTTACTTGTTACCACTTCAATGTATTGAATACGATCTGATCCTGTTGTGATGATTTAGATTACGAATAAGACTTCTCTGAGAGAAATTGAGAAGTTATGTGGAAGTCGTGTAGAAAAATTACATTTATTTACTCAGCGCAAAACTATCTTCCCTTTCTTAGGGGCTTTTTTTGGGTGTGGTAAAATGTGACAGGAAATAAGAATTTTATAAAGAGAGACTTGAAAAGGAAGAAATCTATGGAAATTAGGATTCTGTTTTAGAAAATAGAATGGTAAAAAAACTATATGTTGACATTAATTTTGTTTCTCTTTATGAAGAATAGGATACAATTGAAGGCTGAATCCATATTAACCTCGTTTGGAGTGTCATTAACAAAGACTCAGGCGTTAAAACATAACAATTAGTAAGATGAATGATGAATGGTAGAATTGCACCGTTATGCTTATCTTTGTGCCTACTTTAGTTTTCCAAGATATCTTATTTATAATCATGGCAAAAATAAACTTGTACGTAATGGAAGTGCCTTAAATGTGCGACGAATTACCGGTTTATGTTGATTATAAACAAAGTGCAGGACAATTTAGGGCGTTACACTATAACGTGTTGGTCAATTGGGAATGCATTCAACAAGAAGACAGTATCACCATGAGATATGATATCCCAGGTGGCTTACAAGAGAGCCTCTCTTGCAGTAACTTCCTCTCGATCGTTTCGGAAGTTTATGAAAGCAACTGCTGCTGCTGTGCATAATGTTGGATACACACAACTTTGGAGAGTTTATATCACCGGCCCTTCACGGGGCGTCATCGTTTCTGCCTCCGTTATTACAACTGCAAAGATTTCCGGGAAGAACAAACTAACCCGCATTTTTCCTTCCATGACAAAGCACGCGCAAGCTTTAAAATTTCACGCCGCATACGAGAGAGAGAGAGAGAGAGAGAATCTTTTCCACGTGTCAAATGGCGATCGTTTGCCCGAGATATGAGCGATACGTCCGCAGAGGCGGCAAAAAAAGTCGCGAAAAAAGGGAAATCCATCAGTTTGCAGGCGACACCGCTAGCGTCGCTTCAATCGACTTCCATTCATTAGCCACGCCTACGTCACGAAGAAAGAGCGAGGCTTTTAGCGTTGTTTTGGGCGAAAGATACGTGGCAAAGGTGGCGAAGCTGCAGCAGCCGAGGGCATTTGACTCAGCGATTCCATTTGACGGCTTTTTGAGGAGAGTGCGGAGAAGAACAAAGGAAATGGGAGAGAGAGAGAGCGATTAGTAAACGGAAGAACGAAAGCGGGAAATGATTATAAAAGAGAGCGGTAGACAGTTGGAATTCTCCAAATTCTTGTAAAATATCACCCATCGCATATTTTTGAGCGTAAAATATCAGGAATAAACATCAAATTCGCAGAATATCTATCGCCTGCGTGAGATACGCGAAAGGTTATTTACTTAAATAATAAATATATAATGAAATATTCATCGCCAGTATTAAGAATGGTTGATTATAAATTGTGCTTGAGCGTTATATAGAATATAGGAAAGTTTTAATAGAACAATAATTATTATTAGAGGGTAAAACATGGAAAAGTACTATAAGGTGTTTCAATCGAAGAATAAGTAATAGCGATTAATTTGAATCAAAATATTGTAATTTGTCAAATACTAACGACAGAAAATGAATTACAATAAAGGTATTTTAAATTTAGATTACTATCGGGTATTTGATCTACAAATAAATAATTTAAAATAGTAACTGCAGAAAATGTGAATGTTTACTACAGAATGTGAAATTTTACCTCACAATCGATTTTCTGCAAAGCGACCATGGTTTCGACTCAAATCGACATCATCAGAATTTCATAAATTATAAATACAGTATTTGAAGACTGGAAAATGAAGAGCTGTTCCCAATAGATAAATTAGTACATAACGATCTCAAATACGCAATGAACAACATGAATATTGAAATTGAGGTTAGAGAAACGATCCGTCGGTGAAGAAGTAAAAGTTACATATTTTAGTCAAAATTATGGTTCAAACTCAATAAAAGTAATTGGATGGTAAATGATAGACTGAAATAGGGAAAGTATAAAGAAAGAGAACAGCTGAAAAAATATGAATGTAGATATGAAAGAAAGGGTGCTTCTAATTTTATATTAATGTAGGAATGTCACGGAAGTTTTTTTTTTACTTTTATGGTCAAGAAAAATGACTTGCAGTGCTTACGTTTCACATGCAAGATGAAAATTTAAAAGAATCAAAGAATCATTGCATATAAGCTGAAGACATAGACTAGACCCTCTATAGATGGAGCAGTATTAGGGTATTTTATGTAGTTTATCAGAAATGTGATTAAGTAATAGAGAGAGAATGAGAGGAAATTTGGTAGGGGAGATTGATAAATCAACCGAGGAATTGGAAGGTAATAGGTAATTGGGAAAAATGATTGTGCGAACATATTTCTCTACGTTGTGGTTATAAATATTAGTATATCATTCATTTAATCTCTTAAGTTTCTCATCGATAGAGCATAGAGTAAATATGAAGTTGTTGAACACGGTTGCTTCATGAGAAAAATATCGAATACATAGTTATTTTATCGAAAACATATTAAAATCTGAAAACCGTTCCATTATTCTTATTTTTCCGTGGGCTGAATCTAGTAAGCTGAGAGAAAGTACATCATAGGAAAATCTGGGAAGGATACGGGAGAAATTTGGAGCAAATGAAGTAGAGGATGGAAGGAGATCTTCATCGACACTCCCCATATAAACAGGAGCGAACGGCATTTCTCTCTTGGGAAATAAGCGCAGCCGTTGTTAAGGGGAGCTCTCCGTTGCAACGCATGACGAGGTAAAAAAAGTGGCAAATAAAAACGATTAACTACCTGTTTGAGCAGCTAATTGATCGACACCAGAGTCCCGTCGGAAGCAAAGGCGCGCGCCCAAGTCAAAGGGGCACTTTTGATTCCCTCTTTCCTTTTCGTCTGCCATTCCACTCGCGTTTGTACTTCGCACCTTCCACTCATCGTCCTTCGCTCTTTCGACGACTGCTTTTGCCCATTGCTTTTTGCCATCGCAAAAAACTCGAATCGATTACGAGTTTGATTCTTCCGCCAGTCTGCTCTGCCCGTGACCTCCGGGAAAGAGAGCGATTTGCTTTTGGCGAGTTTTCTTCCCACCAATGACGCCAGTTTAAGCTTTAGTCTGCACCGTGAATCTCGATTTTGCACGTCTCAAACGCTCCTTTTTTGGCCATGAACAGTTAGGGCCACGCAATGCGGTGGTAGTAATTAGTGATAAAAATCTTGAGAAAATCTATTCTCATCAAAACTAACATTAGAGGAATAAACGGATTCTTTAGAGGCTATAGCACCTTTAATTTAAACTACTTCAGCATGATTCAAAGGAATGCAGCTGATTAAACAATGTTTTGGGGTAGCTTAGAGACTGATCCTTTGATACATGTCTGAAAAATAGGAGTTTCAGAGAAGTACCCCGCGATTCAATTCTTTTCTCAAAGCAACAGTCTTACTATAGAGAGATAATATCGGTAAACATACGCCACATTCCTTTTGCATTGCAGATTGAACTGGATAGAGAAAAAGGATGGCTACATAAAGTTCATATTTGAGCAATTTAGAAGTATAAAAAAAGGTAACACTTGAACTGTAATATTCAATTAAACCTCAGTCGATGGCGCCTGAAAATCGATATCATGTTGTGGAGGTCGACACGGTTTCACGTCAAATATTACTATCATGGAGGTTAAGATATTCTAGAATAGTTATTCTCATTTTCTTTAAATCGATGTAAAGAGAAAATGGATTCATAAGACTAACGAAATGAAAATGAAATCTATTTTACCCGGCCATAAAAAAATCGCAATTTATTTTAAATTAGGGAAAAAAATATAAACTCTGGAAAAGGCATTTCTTGGTATTCCATTTTAACAAAAGAAAATGTATGAATATTTTTTGGAACCTATTTATCTGTTTGGCCTGATTGCTAAAACAAATCGTCGAATAAAAATTAAAATAATGAAACGGGATTATTCAATCGCGCATACGCGGCTGCTGCTCTGATTTTGATAGAAAAATGTTAACGAGAGAAAGTATTAGCCGCTTCTCTACGTATCCTAGATCAACTTTCTCCTAATTTCCTCCCTCCGCACGTCCCGCAATTCACCGCCTTTCAGAGGAGGGACTAATAAGCATCTCCTGCCGTCATCGGGGAGACAATGAGAGGGGGCAGATTAGCGTTTTGTTTGGCGCCACGCACGTCTCCTTACGGAGGGAGAGACAGACAAGTGACTTTAAATTAAGGGAGGGATTCGAGACTTAGCAGTCTCCTCTAACGCTGAACCCTACTTAAAATGGCAGGGACGTGAAGCGGAGGAGAGAAAAATGTACGTTTGTACGCAACTCAGCAGCTTTCTGTTTGTTGACATTAACTAAATCAAATATCATCTTAGGGGAGGTCTCTTTACGTAGTAATGAACTCGCGAAAGTAAAAAAATGATACCTGTGATATCAAGGGTGTTCTATCATTGGTTAATGCGAAGGAGACACTCACCCGACATTTCCTGCTGCGGTCTCGCCTCTGGAGAATATTGATCTCAGTCCCATCAGTGATAATTAAATTTCAGAAACAGCCATGATTCATGGCGGAACTGGTTTTCGTGAACAAGATGCGATAATAGATAGGGAATTATCAACGCCACAGACTGAAACAACTTAGAATCACCCTATTTAAGTAACACCTAGGAATCCATAGCAACTCTTTCGATGTGTGGCAAGGAATCGAGCAACAACGAGATAAATGAATGTGTCCCAAAATCTAATTTGTATCTCAAACTCTTCTACTCTGCAAAACAAGCTCTGGTTTCAACATTCTTTAAGGTTTATATGGTTTAAGAATAGCAAAAATGATTTAATTGAAAAGTTACAGACTACAAACTTTATATCTTCGCGTAGGAAGGCAATGAAGGAATAATCACATAATGTGTTTCAGTGCGTTCTTAAATCAGCCATTTCCTCAAAGTCATTGAAAATAGGACACAACCACAAAAATAACGACCTAAAAAGAAAATGCACATCTTAATATTGGTTTTCTGCTGTTAATGGCATTATTTCAATAATAAAAAAGAGACATTTAACAGATATACAAAGGAGCTGAAGTGAATACTGCATTTCATAACCTCGAAATTTTTTGCCCACACTCAGCATTTTCCAGGATAGCTAATTGACAGAATTCAAAAGAAGAAATTGAACTAAATCTTATGTTAATGAAAATGATGATCATAAGTTTACTAGTACGTTATATTTTATTTTGAAAGTAAGAATTATTGTACCACTTAATAAAGTTGTAGATTATCTTGTTATGGAGTTATTCCCGTACTTAAGCAATCTAATAGATCTACCTTCAGGTACAATAATTAGCTAAAACGCCTCCTCTAATTAATGCTAATGGAAGCCCTTGTTTTAGAGACTGCGTCTAGCGGTCTGATGGAAATGTGAAAGTCAGAACTTTCGCGCATTAAACGCCATAAAGGCCGCTCTAAGTGAAAGTTTACGGAAAATAAGGAACTCCTGTACGGTCTATAAATTTTTACGGCCCACCGCTGCAAATGTACGTGATGAGGTGGGTTGAGTGATGTAATTAGGGCGAAGTAACTCTCCCCAATTGAAGTGATGCGATTCGAAGGCGATTTATTCTAATAAAAAGCGATACAGGTGCTCAAGAGGATAAGATTCCATACCAACAGTCATTGAGGTAATCAGATGATTCCATTGGTTGAAGATATTTTCCATAACCTTCAGAAATCCTTTGCTTAGACCACCTTATCCCCCTCGTCCTCTTCATGTCATCCTTGGAAATGCCATTTTATGAAGCTTCATTTCCGCTGATTCTATCAACGTATTTACTTCCTGTATTCTTCCAATCAAAACTCGCAAAGCCTATCTTTCAGAGTCATCTGCGAGTTTCTCCACGGATAAGTTGGCAAAGTTCCGTTCGCTTGTCGTTCTTTGTTTGCTTCCTAGAATGTTTTCTAAGTCCTCAGCACCGTTCCGATACTTTCACAATCATTTTCTTCGGCTCAAGTCATGATCACATCACTCGTTGCCACTGAATCTACGGAGTAACAATAATAATGATAATAATAAAAGGACTTAATTTAAGGGCGACCATAAAGCCTCTTGTTACATCTAACCCTTCGTCATATGAGTGTAAAAAATTGCACCGACGGAAACTGTTTCTTAGATCATGTTATCTGCTAATAATTGTTTGTCCATAGCTACGAAGGAGGGAGAAGTCTAAACACTAAATAAGGTTACTGGGCACATGTAGGCCCTTCCCTCTAAAAAGAGACTACAATCCCAATTCGCAATAACCGGAAAATACCAGACTCCCAGTCGAATGTTAAATCCTTTTCCTCGTTACTTCAAACCAACCAAAATGCGAAGTTTTCCTTAAGTCCTTCTCCACAGAACACTAATTGTAAAACAAAGAATGGTTTGCAATAAATTTTATTCAATGTTTTCTGAAGAATATTCTGTGAAAGTTACCAAGGGTTTTGCTTTTTAAGAAAACGTTATAACTTAAGATAAGTGTATACTTCCAGAATACGCAGCTTTGATTAACATTAATTGAGTTCAGTTTGAAACGTCAAACTAAGAGGGTTGACACAATAATACGTTATCAATGGTTCTGAGGATTGTATGTATGTGTGTGCATGATACGATACTAATCGAAAAATTATTCATGCATCGAATTTATAAGGAATAATCTACCTCGAATCACTACCTTATGTCTAATAAGTAATGAAGAATAAAGTAAAGAGAGAAATGAGACAGTTATGGAATTCATTTATTATAGAACGCCGTTCGAGATCCATAAGAAAGCTGGTATACCCATTGGGTGACCTGGTTCGTGTCACAGTTGATGCGCTATTCGAGACGAAAACATTTTCTGCATACGGAACATTGAAACAATTGGGTTTAAAATTAATCTGATGTATGATTATCCTTACAGGATTGTGTATTATGAGTCAAAATGGTAAAATAAGGTAAATATCATTTGTGTTGTAATTTTAAGGATGGGAACTGGAAATAGGAGTTGTTCGCTTTACAGTTCTCTATATTTGATAATGTATACGAAAGCATAAATTTGCTAAAATTGTGCGACATATTTGTAAGTAATTTTTCATCCAAGTTCACCCAGGCGCAGAATTAATGCACATATTCGGTCTTTTTTGATGAGTAAATTACGAGGCCTCTCCACCCCGTCTCTCCTATTTACCATTCATCCATCTTCCAGCAGCCCTTCATTTCCTCCCGTGTCTCTCTCCACCGGATGAACATCTCTCGCAATTCCTATACGTCAGATGTCCTCTCATGTTCCCTTAGTCAATCATCACTTCCCATCCCACTTTCTTCCCTCTTCTGCCCCTATTCCAATTGGCATCAAACATATTCTGCTGCTTTTTGTGAAAAGGAAGGTCGGCAAGGTCGCTTTGTAATATGGAAAGCTTTTATCTTTTTTCTAGTCCGTTGTTTACATAATTGTGTATTTAAACTTTCTCCGTATTCTGTTTCACGAAAGAAACGGAACTCTTGTCTTTATGTGATCATTTTTACTACCAATGAAAATGGTAAATTGAAATATGCATCCAACTAATTGATGACTCACGTGTAAAACTAAGTTAACAATATTGACGAAAGCCAATTGAGCCGAAGTTAATGTAAAGGAAATTATTCAACAAATTTCCACTCTCTCGTAGTTCCAGTATAATATCAATTGATTAAAGGCAAATTCTTCGAGATTCAATGATCCAAGAAAAATACTGACAATTGCATTTTTAAGGAAAAATAAAGGGTGGAATTCTCCGGTGGATTCATAATCCATCGAGATTGAAAAATATAGATGTAAAATATTTATTAAAATTCAAATTAGGAAATGGTGTTCAAAAGACCTATAACAAATGCGATGCGCTAAAAAAACAAGACAACCGTCCAACGTACATTTATATTTGGTCTATTTTCAGCGTTTTATAATCAGGGTTGAAAAAGGAAACTTTCCTCCAAAGAATGAAGTCAAAAGACTCTCTCACCATTAACCCACAGTATTACCTCTCCTTGTTTGAACTTTGGGGTTCGAGAATGCATTAGTAATGTACACGAATAATGTCTTCTTCTTCGCATTCACCGAGAATTAAGGAACTCTTGAGCCTCTTGAGAGAACCATTTGCATTTGTGAAACCACTCTAAAGGTCTTAAACATGGCGGTCAACGATCCTACCAAAACTGAGATCTACTTCAGGAGATAAAACATACTACTGTTGAAAATAAATACAGTGGTGATCTTATTGCGATTTTCCCTCTCAACTTGCTAAAGCAACAATGACGTTAGAGATTTTTTTATCAAGAATTCAGTACATCAAACAAGATGAAAATCAGAATTGATTAGTTGGAATACTTGAAAATGGCATTTGATTTTCTCATGCCACTCGATGGAATGATTAAGTTAATGGAATTTCTGCCTAAAAGGGGTTGGATTTCTCATCACGTTGATAGACGATGAAGTGGAGGAAGTTGATCAATTTTGAGAGCGTTGAATGTATTGATATACCAATGCAAATCAGACAAGACAAACTAATAGGAATTTATTATTATTCTCTCTATGTAAATTACTTCTGTCATCAACAAAACACACGGTGAATATGTTACAAAGCATTGAAGGAACCCCACTGTTAGCATTCGTGATTACGTAAAAGTTTAGAGCTAAATATTTAATTAGTGATTTATTTCAATAGAGGAAATAAAACAGAGGAGTACAAATTGATAAATTTAATGAGATTATATTATGTTTAGTCTGCCTCGGCAAAATTAGTGATATTGATTTTAAAATTCCAAATCATGAAAGTGATCCCAAAGACCTTTTATTTGTTTGGTATAGCTCCTAATTAGCGACCAATTATTATTTTCCAGTGAAAATATTAATTCACAGAGGTATCGCTTATTCAAGTTTCAGCCAATACTCAATCAACATATTGGTGAAATCGGCTTAAATTTCTATGAATATAACAGTGAAAGTCAATCACAATTTTATCCTAAGAAAATAGGTGATAATAGCAATTAATATCAATATAAAAAAAGAAGTTTAATGGAATTTCTGATAGCAAAACCAGTACTGGAATTTATCAGAATTGCTTTCAAATTATCAGGATGATATCAGAAGCAATTATTTTTCAATGAAAAAATGTTGAAAAAAACTTATGACGGAACGTTGTTGATTTTACGAACAAAAATTGTGTATTTAACTCACAAATACTATTTGAAGCCATCAAGTGGTACACAAAGGTTACAATTTAAAAGTAAAATGACAGAATATCTATCTACCAATTTGAATGTATCCATATCCGTGATGAAATGATACCTATATCTACAGCTGTGCATTTCAAAATCATCGGATTTTCATTTTATGATTTAATTATACATAAAATAAACAATATTCTAGCACATCTACCAATCGTCATTACCTTTCAGTTTCTGATTCGCAGTATAGACTGTTAATGTCATTATCGAAAGTTTATCAGATCTGCAGTAAAGTTCCTTCATAATTACCAATTACATTAATTCATTCAATTGAGTGTGTTTGTTTTCCTTGACAACCCCGTGCGGTTTGAGTGGTATTTTGCTTCCCAAATGAGCATCCAAAATTAATGACTCACATTTACAAGAGATGAAGGTGCTTCTACTCCCAAGAGATTACATATATTTGCTAGAATATCATTGGCCACATAATTTACACCATACAACTGGAACAATCATCTCTTACAAATCAATTCTATGGAGAAATTAAACAGAAATAGAGTACCGCATTCCGTAAGCACATTTATTTGTCGATAATGATTCAGAGTTAACATTTCTGGTTACGCTTGCGATTACTGTATTGAATTTCATTGGTATCAAGCTATATTTTCATCAAAAGTTTGCTTTGGGGAGGAAATGTAATTCGTTTGGGTGGAAATGGCTCCATCTGATGGTATCTAAATGAACTTCATTCACACGTGCATCAAGTGCAGTGATGGACTGGCGCCATAGCCCTAATACGCTCGTTATTTCTTGGCGATGAGTACCTCTCAGCTATTAGGGCACCACCTGGTGGGAGTGCAGCCGAAGCGTGTGTGTGCTGACATTGAAAGCAGTGGTGTTGGCCTTAGGAGTGGGTGGCAACGGGAGAATCACCTCTCGAGCGACGTGACTGCGAAGGAATATACTTGATGATGGACTAGTCGATTCGTTTTATGCTCTAACTTTGTTTCCTCCGTCTACTACGCTCTCAAATTGATTTCGAACTGAAAATATACATCGAAGAATAGTTTGACACAAAAATGTATTTGCAATTCCAACGTATACTGCGTTTTAGAAAACTAGAACGTTTGTAACAAATTCATATTCTGCGATGACGATCAAATTTTTCATCATGCACATACTATGTAAAAGGTTCTTGAGTTTATTGTGTAAGTGCCAGACATAGCTGTCGTTACAAGAGGGATATGTAATGCTAAATTAAAGTACTTCACGTTGCTAGTATTTTAAAGAAGTGCAAATGTATTCGCACAAAATACAAGAAGCACGAAGATTTTTGTGAGGCCTTCGAGAGAATCTGAATTTAAAGTTTAATTTCTAAGCATGACACAGCTAGTAGTAACTATTTATATGTAATAAAACGTATATTTTTACTGTTAGAAAATATTGTGGTTAATATTAAAGTAAATACATGTGTATTTTATGTATTTTACGTAAGAAAGGGAATAACAGATCTATTGCATACGTTGAAAGACTAATTTAGTCAATGCTCGGAGAAGTGTAAATGTTTTAATATGAGTTCCAAACCTCTTAAATTAATCTCCTTCGAACTTTTTCTCTGGAAATGGAAGAATTAGGATCCAAACTCAGTCTTAATATTCCAACTTCAGATAAAGGAAGATGGAATTAGTGCGAGCTTTCGTATGAGTGAGACAGTTTTGAAAAAAAAATATCATCAGAGCTTTTGGATCCCTTTGCAAAAGGACGTCAAAGATTATACGTTCCCGCAGTTAAGACAACGGCTAAGCTCCACGGCCGAAAAACACCCACACGCTCCAACCCGACAAAAATATTCGGTCGGCGTAGTTGGCACATACTTGGACACCGCCTAATAAAGGCCTCTGTCGTGAATTTGCGGTTTTCGGAGTCTTTGCGAAGTGGTTTTTGGCCAAGGGTGGGATTAACCAACTCCCGGATAGTCGACGCTGAATTGTTTCTGAGGACTTGACGGCTGAGGATATTTTTTTTCATTTCAGGGAGACGTTTTTGTTGAAAGGGGTTTGTTGAGGGGGGGCTGACGAACCGGAAGGGGCGAATTGTATGTTTTTGGAGAAGTCATGTAAGGGATTAGGAAGGGGGGGCAGACGGGGTTTGGGGTCAGGGTCGGAGCTGAGGAATTTGGCGATGCCGATAAGGTTTAAGGGGTCATGGGAAGGATTGCATGAGTGAAATAAGGAGATTATGGAAAGAGAAGATTGTTCGCCTCCCGCTTTCGGCTTCTGCCGACCTTTGACCGGATTGGACGAGATGGGATAGACGGGGAGATTTATACTAGAAAAAATTCTATTTTGAGAGAATATTGGGATTTGTATTATCTTTTGCTTAAGCGGGGTTCATAGTGATTAGATAAGAGGATATCGGAGGATAAAGATTGCAGACTTTTAGGGTTTAATTTAATCTTCTTGTTGAAAGGAAATCCTCGGTTTAATCGGAGTGATGTCTAAAAAGTGATGTGTATATGTGATACACTTCAACTAAATATAAGAGATTATATTTCTTTTAAAAACTTGACAATTAGGAAGATAATTAATCTCTTAGAATAATAATCTACGGTGAGAATGGATTTTAGCTGGAGTACGGTTATATGTGATTAACGTTTTCTTACGAAGGTTCTATACATTTCTGTATCCCATTCTTCGAAAAGAAAAAGAAGGATTTTAATTAGCTTTCAACTCAATTTCCAAGATCCTATGAGTGATAAAATTAGAAAGTGGGTTATCAATACCCGCTGTTCAGTACGTTTCTCATCATACACCATTATTTTTATGAAAAATTGAAATTTATATTGTGACAGCAGCCAAATTTAAACTTAAATACACATTAAAATACATCGAAGTGAATCTTCCTCACCGAATAGACTATATGATCTATAAGAGATAGAAATGATGATTAATCAAAATACTGTATTATGCCTTGAAGTACGAATTTCTGAATCTCTAGGAAATGAAAAGAAGGCCTGATGGGAGTGAGCGGGGATTCGTAGAAGAGGCCCTCGATCGATGGGGAATTCCAATGAGAGAGGATGCTGTGAGGTTTGAGAGACGTGGAGATTGCGAGAATTGACGCATATGCCACACACTTCCCGAGTGATAACGGCATAAAATATATTCCAACCAGATGTATATAAGAATTTAATATTCTCCTATAGAAAGTATTGGAATGTGCACGACAGATTTCCATTTCTCTTTGAATCTCGTTGCTTTATCTTTGACAGGGCATACAGATTGTTCAGTAAGAGCATTTATAATTTATTTCTCAGCAGGTTTTCTGGATTATGAAGTGAGAATTGCGATAAACGTGAATAATTTCTATAGTCAAACTCAGAAGTTAGAACCAATTTCGTGACCCATTTTTTTTTCTTCCCATCAGTTAAACTTTCTTTCGCTTAGAGCGTCCTTGACGTGAATAGTTTTATCATCAAACCTTATATCATGTCTACAATGCTTCCAAGCCCAATTTCCAATGATATATTCACCTAATTAAATCCAAGATATAAAAGCTACACAAATTTAAACTATTCATGGTGTATTTTTCCTTAGCTAAAGTATTATCAATTTTCTACGACTTTAAATTTTAAAAATTGGTAGTATCCATATCCAATAATCCCATCAAATTTCTTAGTATTTCACTTAATACAATTCAAAAGATCGAGCTTCAATAACAACCACTTTATTAAATCCCATTCTTGTATAAAATTATTCACAATTTAAACCTTATACATCCCTTTTTGAAATGGATTTCTATTTTCCCTTTTCCTATCTTCTGATTTCATTCTCAGCGCAGCAAAATATGAATGTGAAGTTTTAGAATTTTCTGGATATTTAAATATAAATAAATTCAGATAAATTATTTCGCGGTTTCCACCTTCAATTCGTTATCTCTGGAAAATCTCAAAGTATGTTCCCGGGTTCGTCAATCACCTCCAAAAAAAATCGATTTGTTACTGTTATTTTTAAACTTTATTCACAAAGTTGTATCGACAAGTTAGTCCATTACTTTTGACTTCCAGAGTGCCGAACGTATTTTCGAGATGAATGAAAGTTGGATTAACTCCCTCAGTTGCGGAAGCTATCGAGATTTCGCACATGATGTCACATAAGAGGAATTCAGTCACACCTGAAAAAGGTTATGGAAAGGGAGCAGATTAGCTCCAGGGGAAGATCTTTCTTTCCTTTCCACCGCCCAACACGATCCTCCCTTCGAGAGGACGTAGTAAAAAAGGGAACGTAAAAATACGCTGCCATTTTTAAGGAGGGATAGCCCTTTTTTACAGTTTCCGTGGCAAATAGTTGCTACCACTTTGCCAATGGATCCGTTTCCATTCACTTTAGTACATTCAGATCTCCAAATATGTTTTTTATTCTATGTATATCTGAGTGTGACACATAGAAATGATCTTTCAGACAAAATAAATTGTCGTAAAATGATTGCATTGGTTCAGATTAGATGGGTTTACCCGGATTTAAAGGGAAATTAAATTCCTAGAGTACTGGAATATTTGGATGAAAATATGTGAGAATGTGGAAGTATAATTTAAATGTGTAATTAGCCTCAAGAGATCAATGAATCCAAAAATAATAAAGTGGATTGAATTTGTTATATTAATTTTGAGACTATATTTGTAGAATGTTTTTGGTATTCCAAATGACATTTATAAACAAACTCACAAAATACGTGATCAATGTCCTAAGATACGCATCAGCGTGTCAAATAAATAGCTAAAAGATTAATTTTCAAATTTTGGCATTATTTATATATTAATTTATTATAGAATTTGTAAATGGTGATATAATTGATGATAATAATCCGGCTACATCCAAGAAGCATAAAAAATAGGATATAAATCAACACGAATGGACCCCTCTTTGCCAAATACTTTTTCTTTAACACTTTCATGGAATTTTACTCCGTTATATTCACGTTTATGGGTGTATGATTCTGCTATTCGGTGTATTGTAATTTAAATACTTTATTTCGGGTGAATTTAGTTAAAGTGATAGAGCAAAGTCAACGGTCCACAGTTAAGAAACGTTAGTAGTCGGAATGGAGTCACAGAGTGTCGTAACTCGGGATGAGTTATTCCCTCTTTTGATATTATTTCCATGTAAATTTGAGAATAATGCATTAATGATGATTTCTGTGTGACCTGACCGCCAGTTTCTCGTTCTATGTTGGAAGGGTAGTCAACATTCGTAACCAAAGAGTGTCTGGTTTAAAATAACTAATCTGCTGTTTCCATGCATTCTATATTCAAATTATATTATTTTCTAACATTTGAGCGTTCGGAATGTTGCATGGTTCGATTCTAAAATATATCCTACTTCCGTTTGCAGTTTTTCATATATTTTAGCTTAACACCATTCAATAATTCAGTGGCACATTGATATTGATTTGAATCTATTTTATCCGAGTAATGAGCGGGGTCTATTGACTAATTTTCATTAAACTATTTACCTTTCACATATTATCAGTTTACTTTTAGTAAACATTATTTGTCAATTAGACACCATGAATTACTGGTTACTAAAATATTCGCCGATTCGCTTATCAATTTCTGAAATTATCATTCCTTCGTTTCAATATGCTTATTACATGAAAGTACAGTGTCACGAAGAAAAATCTGAAGCTTATATTTAGGAGAAATTGGGTTTTACTTCGGTTTTAAGTGCAAAAATTCGGCTTTTCCATGTCTTTAAAGCATAGAGCTTACGGATTTGTACACAGGATTTGAATACGGAGGAAATCACGTATTTGGCTCCGTTTTTTGCCGCTTCTTTACAAACACACGGCACATCAGAAATAGGTCCGTCACGAACCGTCTTCTCAAAAAAAAAACAATCCCATCATTCAATCGTCGAATCCCATCCTTTCACTGGAGCACCTTCTCGCGCTGGTCCACCGTTTGATCGAAACACATGTCCGTGTGAATATGACAGTTGACAAAAAGAGAGACGTAGTGAAAGGTAGAATAGGAATCGGTACACATTCTAGGTCCTTGCGGAGTATAAAAACATCCCAAGGACGGAGAGAATGGTAAAAGTGGGGAATGCCGCAGAAAATCCAAATTTAAAGGCCACACAGAGTTACGGGTGGGGGCATAAAAATATATGGCGTGATAGGGTTTAGAGAGGGATGCTCTGGGCGGTGACCAGGGGGTGGGGGGGGGGGGCTGGGTCAACAGAATTAGCATTGCAAATCGCGGTTTTCTCGAATAAGGCGGAAGAGTGTGGGTTAGGAAAAGGATCGGACAGCGAAAATCGGGAGGCAGATAGGGTTTTCGGAGCAGAAAAAAAGGGTTGGAATTATTTTTTTTTGGGGAGAGAAAGATGAGAGAATAGATGGGGATGGAGGAAAGGGTCTGAAGATAGGGAGGATTAAGTAGAAGAGGTCCTCTAGAGGAAAAGATGGAAGATAGGACATGAAAGGATATTGGAAAGGTGGTGTGAAATCAGGTTGAGAGGGAAATATGAGGAGAGAGGAAGGAGGAGGCGTGCGTGAGAGAGGAAATGAAATACGTATTGCACAAACATTATCTGATTAGTATCGCACCGGTATGTTGCCTTAGTGTTCGGTGTTCTATACTTCCATAGCACGATTTTCCATTTATGGAATGATATTTCCGCAACGTGCTCTGCAATTTGGAGGAATATCACCAGCCTGGTATCATCACCTGGTGACCTTGGCGCTGAAGCAATGTAATGAGATTTTCTATAAACATAAAAGGTCGTGTATGAAAATACCGATATCGTGGATTTAGCGATGGAAGAATTCCTGAGCAAAAAACTCACCGAGGTTCGAGACAAATAAAACGTATAGTACTTTGAACTGTTTAATAAATTGACGTGTATCCTATGAGAATAGATTTATGCAAATATAGATGTATACTATAAATATAAAAAATATACTATCTTAATCTAGAAGTAAACAAAGTAAACGCAGAATAAGGATAAGTTGGATATCAAGGAAATGTAAAAAGTACGCCAGCTTCGTATACCGTAGATATCCATATGGTACCTCTGAAAAATATTAAATTAAATATACTATACATTTAACTAATTACTAACATTTGTTTCCAACTGGTATTATCGATTTTAGGTTTTCTATTCAATTAGATGAGAGATAAAGCTAAGTGTAATATAATTTAATTATTACTTAGAAGGATTGCGCTGTCATGAAGCACCTCATGTAAAATTACTTCACTATGGTATGCTTTATGTAAAGCTTCTAATATACCAAGAACCGAAGATGGCATTTTTAATTGCCTTCCAAAACTGTTCTCTTAACTCACAATAGATGAACCTCATTCATTAATATGCCCGTGTATTTTTTTCAACAAAAAACTTATGTATTCCATGTTAATACTCTAAATTTATACCACACGCAATAAGAATAGAATATATGAGACGATACTCACAGAAAGAAAAGATAAAGCCACACAACTTTAAAAATTCTTTGAAAATTCGTACGAAGAATTCATACCTAGCTTTGAAAGTAATAACCCTTTTATCTTATAAAGCTTGCTAATGACATTTGCCTTTTGTCAGAGCCAAATAAGGGACACGACCGAATAGATTCGAAGCAATAAATTAAATGAAAGTGAAGCGAGGAATGGAATAGGATTCGCTTGATTTAGGGTAAAACAGAAATGGACAGGTCAGGGAAAGAAAAATGGGAATAATTAACGATGATGCGCGTTTGGGGGGTGAGGGAGAGAATTAATCGGACTGATCACGTGACAGACAAAAACTTGCGAAAGAAAACTCCACTGGTATGCGAGGGCAATTTTAATGATAAATACGATCCGTTTAAATTAGGAAAAGGGAAATAGGGATTTAATTCGCTAATACATTGTCGAATTTGCAGCTGTCCAACCTAATTTAATAGGGCAGCGACTAAAATAACTATTGATCAATATCATGCCCACGCAATCCGTGTCTCTATTTTGCCGTTAATTTGGAAATACATGATTATTAGAAGCGACTGAATCTTTAATTCCTGAAATTCGGACTTCACAATTATGAAAAGGTGGAAGAAATCTTGCATTACTTGACGAGGAATATTTTTATCGCCATCGAGATATCTACTTAAAACTTTTAATCCATCTTTCAGCTCTTCCTACGCATACGTTGTCGTGATAAAACGATATTTATGATCCTCTATGGAATTCATCGCTGTTTTCGATCATCTATATGTTTTAATGAAAACCGAAAATATGCTTTCATTGCTGCAGATCACTAAACCTTAAACATCTCTACAAGTACTTGCAAAAAAGGGTAACGTAGAGCAACTTTGTAATGCTCACCCGTTCCCTTGGTAACGCGGGATCTTTTTTGGGTAAGGAAGTACTAGGCAGTGGAAAAAGGATTGTAAGAGCTAGAGAGATTGATGAGGGAGACTTTGTGTGAAAGGGAAGGGAATTAGGCAAAAAACGTAATAGGATTCTGGATGGAGTGTGACGTGGGAGAAGGCGGTCGAGATATTTACGGGAGAAACGGCAGAGAAAAGGGAGATGGTAGGATATGCAAGGGTTAATACAAAGATGAAAATGGGAGTGATAGAAGTAACACAAACGAACGAGTGAAAGGATCAAATTATATGGGAGGAAGTCGCGTCAAATACGTAACATATCACAGACAACATTTGCTCCGAGTAAAGGCCTAAAAAGAAACTTAACTACAAAGGAAAGTTTTCACTATGAGGTTCTGATTTGTGCTTTAGTGATACTGCATTAAATATTCGCAGGGAAGCAATTTATTCATCAGCAAATTACGAAAGACGTGATGAATGGCGCAGCCTCAATTTTGGTATACATTGGCACTCAGAAATAAACTTCTAAATACGTAGGAAAATTATTCTAAGCTCTGCGCTAACTCCCATTCCATTTCCTCTATTTTTAAATCAATAATTCTGCCAACGACTCCATTATGAATGCATAATTTACCGTTTTCAGTGATTTTACGGAAAAAAGTTTTCATTTTCTTACCTAATGAAAAGAAATTCGTATAACGTTTTTATCCAAATTTGTAGCTACAGCTTCGGTTTAATTACAAGAATCTAAGCACAATTTTGCTTTCAAATTCCATGGAATGTATAAAAAATCATATTGAACTCAAGTACTTGAAATTTGATAGTAATAAGCTCTTAGTTATCTTCTAAAGATGGCGCCGGTAAGGGAGACAGAACACAAGGCATATCACACTCTAATGGAACTAAAACTCAAATTAAGAATATCTTATTATGTATTTGATGCTATTTGGATTTGATAGTGGAGCAAATAGAAAAACACAATAAACGATTCCCTTAGAAACGTAATATATGTATGGACAAGAGTAGGTGATGATGATTAATTTGTCTTTAATAAAAAATATTTACATAAGGTTGGAAAATGAACAACTATATATATTAAACATTGAAAATATCACGAGAATATGGCTTATATTTGTGGAACTCCTACTTGAAGTTGCAGCTTTGCGTTTCACAAAAAAGCTGGCTTCATCAAAATACTGAGAAATGTTTTCGGCGATCGCTTGATAAGCAAAAACTCTCTATGTCTTTGTATTAAAAAAGATCAAAGGAACAGTGGATTAAAGCGTCAATTTATCGATATCTTAAAATTTTTCTTCCCAAAAATCATTCAATTATTAATGTGCGGTAAGTAACGTATTTTCACTGCAGTTGGGCAATCAGTAGCTACGCAAACGGAGCTGCAATCGTTACTGGTTACTAGATTACGCAGATTAGGGGATCCTTGCCTCCCATTAACCTTGCGCCTTTCCCTAAGCTACTCTCTGCTTCCTCGCATCGATCTCTCACTGCTTACCTATCGAGTAATGCTCCCTATCTACTTATCCATCTTTCCTCCTGACTTATCAACTCCTACGCCCTCATTAGCTGACATTTCCCAATGTTTCACCATCAAATGCAGGCCAAATCCTAGGCTCCATCAAACGGCTCTTAGCTTCCCTTAGAGAAAACTTGCCTCTGCATTTAATTAAGCTACAATTTTTTATTTCCAGGAAAGCATCCTATCGCAAAACCTTATTTTAAAACCTCCTGGTTAATCGTTTATGAACTTTAAGTAGTTCATGAAAAAGAAGTTCAAGTGGAAATACATAAAAAGTATGTATTAAAAACATATATGCTGAAAATCATTTTCTGAGTACTTTTTAGTATGGAATCGCGAAGTTACATTAATTTGGGAAAATTAACAACTGTTTACATTCTTCACCATGAGTAGTATTTTCAGAATTATTTTCTGCGTATTGCGCTGAACTTTAAACCAATATCAAATTAAATTAATGGAAATTAAATGAAATAAATATTCGGGTAATTACAAGATATTTTTTTCTTTCCTAGATGAGTTACGTTTTCATCATAATGTGATTAAAACATTGGATGCGCAGGTTTTGGAATTGCTGCTGGGTATCTTATTGCTGAGTACGTCCTAATGTAAAACAATTTTACTAGAGAAGCGTCCGCAAACAGATGTGGACTCGTGCCTAAGAAGTATTGCTCGCAATTTCAGACAGCTCGTTCATCATTAGTTATGAAATTACCTGAACTATATCTTGGGGACTAAAGCATTTGGCAACCATCTAAGAAAATGTACGAAATTTCATCTTCTTTAATTAAAAGCAGCTAGATAGTGCTCGGGTGTTTAGGTTTAGAGAGGCTATCAATTTCGAAGTCCACCCCTTTCGCCCTTCATTATTCAGACTCTAATTTATTCATTCGTTCATCAAGTCTTAAAAATATTCTCAATTTTTTATCTCCGTACACACGTGTGTTACACAAGGGTAAATTTGCGCGCATTCAAGTTTAAACGAACTCCTGAAAAAAAGATTTGCATGTGGCAGCGAGAGATACAGAGTAGATTTAGAGGGCCGTAAAATTTTAATAGAAAATGAGGAAACGGAATAGGCATGGAGGATGTGATTAGAAAGGTAGGGGACTCGCAAAGGGTGACATTAATCCCCAAGAAGTAATAAAATTTTTATCAGTCGGAACACCGAAACATTTTTTCCGCAGCGAAATTGAGGCTTTTAATGGCTGCTGATAAACCACGTGAGCGAAAGGGAAGCGAAAGTTTTCATTCAAAAACCAAACAACGGTATCTTCCCTTAGGGCGTGCTTGTCCCTTTAATTTGGAAGCGGGGGTCGTATTTTTTGTCTCTCACCTACTTATTAAA
This sequence comes from Sympetrum striolatum, assembly GCA_947579665.1. NCBI lineage: Eukaryota > Metazoa > Arthropoda > Insecta > Odonata > Libellulidae > Sympetrum > Sympetrum striolatum. The sequence continues at coordinate 6,432,542 of OX388347.1, forward strand.
AAGCGAAAAATGCCTTCAATGAATCTGATGTTTGTGAAATAGCTCTATTGCGAGGGATGATTGGAGTTAGTATTACGATCCTAGCGTGAGCCAGACGTGCACGTTTTTGTTGCTCTTTCGAGCGGCGTGTGCATTAACCTGAATGAATCTGTTGCAACTGCGTGACTCGAAATACGCTCGTGGAACGTGCCCGTGTTTAATGCGCCATTTCGAGATTATGCTAATGCAATACCACGCTTAGCGTTGGGACTGAGATATGCTTAGAACTACAGGGAGATTACTCACGGTAATCCTGCTTCTGGTAGTTTCCAAAAAAATCATCTTGCAGTAATTAAGTTCGAGTGGTTTGTGACTAAGCAGGGATGTTAATGATGATCAAATAATTTTGTTAGTAGAGACTCCCTATTTTTACTCTCCGTACATATGCGAAAATCACTTCACACTTACTGTGAATTCAATTCGAGTAAATTGCGTTTTAACAGGGATTTATAGTTCCATTTGGAAATTAAAGAGTTTACATATTCAAAGCCTTTGCGCTCAGAGTAATGAGTACTGCAATTACTAAGTTTCGAGCTCCTTCGAGGGCACTGTGCTTAGTTCTCAGAAAAGGATACCATATCTCTTTTCCATTTGGTTGATATATCATTAATTTTATTAATTATTTTAAGATGATAGTTAATTATTCTAGAGCCGAAAAAAAACTGATTTTTTTCTGGTAAATAGATGAAGATGAAAAAATTAACACTATTAAGTTAAATTAATAAAAAAATATAACATGGAGAGCTTGCAAGGTCGTTCGAACAGTCTTCCGTTTCTTTTAGAAACAAACAGGATGAACTCAGCCTAACTTAATGGTTTCTGGCAAATTGAATAAGCAGCAGAAGTTGAAAATTGTAAAGTAATAATATTCCGAATGGAAAGATTTTTTTATTTTTTACTCAATCACTCTTCCTATCTCAGAATATCAACAAAAACATTTCTCAATTCATACGAGTATTTCCGAAAAGTACTTCTTAAACAAGTCGTATGGCTTTAATCTCTGAATACCATCGGAAGCAACCCTTCTAATTCAATTAGAAGGGTTTGGTCATAGCTTTACACATTTGATCATCTAAATAGAAGTAAATAGAAGACATTATCTGTTCTATGTACTTGCATGAGGTCTACTTTGGAAAACTATACATAAAAGTGTGGTTGACAGGTAGAATCCAAGTCCGGAGTGACGACAGTGAGATTCTCGGTGAGATTCCCAAACGAGATGCAAAGCCTCTCAAAAAATGAGAAAAGGAAGGAATTATGAGGGAAAAAGAAAGACGAGTTTGTTGCGACCGCGAATGGGAAATGTTTGCGGAGATTGTGAAGCGGAGGCGGCGTGTAAAGAGAAGATAATGGCGGAAATGGAATACGTGGGAGGAAAAGGCTTATAATGTTGGAAGAGAGGCAAAGAAGGGATAAGATACTCATGCAATTTTCATTTCCGATGGGAGTCGAAGACAAACACGAGGCCATCGGAGACTTAGGGTCATCGCGGAAGAATCCCAAAAGATCTCAGTGTACGGTGACTGGTCCTTGTGGGAGAATCTCGCCAATGGGCGGAGGAAGTTTTTCCTACGGACATCAAAGAGGCCAGCTGCTGGAAGACCTTTGCGTTCTCTCAATGTGATCAAAAGAAGAGCCGCCGACGAAGAGATATCGCGGAATATTTTTGGGATTACCGGTTTAGGATCCTTGGTCTCCCTTCCGGGAAGTTCTTAAATGGATGAGAATTTTTGCGTTTTTTCAGTTACTAGGGTAGAGTAGTTCCATTGCGTAAGGTGAGGTACGGATGAGCAGGGTTCCTACGGATTGCGATCTATTCTCTGGGAAAATTTTCATTTTATAATGTAATCTCTCTTTCCTCGTTCTATTTATTTATTACTTTGCAATGTAGTCGTTGAACCCGTTGGCAAGGGCCGAGTGGAGCGAAATTTGAGCGGCATTTTCCAAAGAGGGAAACTCCTCAATAACATATAGGGCGAATCTTTCCAGTTTAATTATTGGTTATTTACAAGCTGAAATGATTCACACGCAGTTGAGTACACTATACATATGAGTCTTATATGGAGATATACAGTCACAAATTCATATAGATGTAGTTAATAATAGAGCATTTATATGATTTAACAACCTCTACTATATCACAAGACCGTAAAATACAATCTAAGTTTTGAATGTTATGCGTATGTTTTACCAAATAAATATTTCTTGTCTAGTATATCTAGTTTAGAAGTTAGTCAAAAGGAGCTTTATATGGACAATATAGCTGATTAGGTCGTCGTGCGAAACGCAATTCGACCATAGCAATGCTGTAAGCACCTTCTTGTTAAAAGAGAATTTCTTCGTCAAACGTGGTCGCTTTCTCACCAATCCCTTGTGAAAGGTATCCTTTAAAGAGACATAATGTGGACCTGCGATCGTTTCTTTGTCATTTTCACCTTACCCAGGTGCTCTGTAAATACCACGCCACGCGAATCCATAAAAAAACTGAAACCATGAAATTTTCACCTCGCAGAACTGTTTTAGGAAATTTTATTTTCTTTGGAGCACGTTTGCTAACTGAACTCCATCGTTTGGATTGCTCCTTGCTCTCATGTTGGAAGTAATGTATCCACCGGAACAGAGCGCCTTAAAAACCCACTTGGAATACGATTGAACATGAGCAAACATTGCTAGGAAATGGTCACACGATTCCGCTTTTGCTCAACTGTCGCGGCTTCCATCTCGCCGATGTTCTTGCAGAAGCAATTGAGTTATCTTGCGGATCTTCACTCGAACTACTCCACAGTGGTGACCTCCAGCATCGCTCGTAAGACCGCTCAGTGAATCCCTTGCGAACCATGCGTCGAAGCACACTTCCCGTTGTACTTTGTCCTTCTTGATCGTATTCCCACGCAAGAAGTATTTCTTTTCAGCTAACAAAAACACACTCGTCTACTCTCGACCACTTGGAATGAAGTTATAACAAAAAGTACAATCCGAATCACAGCTAGCACATACAAAAAAAGCACATCCGACGTCAGAAATAAAATGAAAGATAAAATTCGAGCGCGGTCTCGTGTCAAAGTCAACTACTGAAGCCCATCGCTCGCTGCTAAACATACAAAAAGCTCGGAAATGGTACAGAGGAAAATATCTTTAATTGCAAATTAGACTATCGGAGAATATTTTTCACTGTATTTTTAATAGATGCCATTATCAAGAATGTTTAAATAGTCTTTATTTTAGACAGTAATACGAACTTCGCATTCAACACACGAAAAGATTACGTGTAGCCGCAATATTTTCACTACTATTGTGCGAAAACAGTACAGTATCAATCAGTATCTATGATTAGATTCAAAATATTGATGCGAATTGGGAACTATCACTTTTAAAGTTTTTTTTGGAATATTTTATTTGATTTAAATAACTTCAATTTCCAATTTCAATTTTCATGCCATGCAAAGCATGAGAAACCCAGAGAGTATAAAATAGCACAAATATCATCACCCTATAAAAACAAAAGACCTCTTTGATCTTCAATAACCATTCCTTGACAATTTCTGTGAAATTATTTTCTTATTATCAGTTATGGTCAAAGGTAGGAAAACTAACCGTTTAAGGCCAAGATAAAGAAATTGCCAAAGAAAATTTCATGAATAGGTTTAGGTAAAACAATGTTATAGTTGCTTTTAATAAGAGCAAATTATGTAATAATATGTCATACTTGTGTATGACATATTATATATACCTCCAGCATTATGCTTTCATCACAATTTTTATTTTCATATTTAATATATTTTTGTACCCAATTATAAATTTTGTAAAGTTATCTATAATTTACGGCACAATTCCCTGCATTGAGTGTATTTGTTGGAAAATGAAGACCAAAAAGGTAACCCATACAGGATACCCTAAGGATGTCTCCCGCCTGTGTCTATCGTTTTAAAATTTTTTTAATGTTTTACTATGTATGAGTACGTTCAAGGAACAAACATATAAAGAATTAATTATAATATTATTTTTAGATCAAATATAAACATTTTAAAATGCAGAGATATAAAGCCCTCAAACTCTCTACTGGTTCTGTTGCTGAAGGCTAATCCTTGGGATTTAGAAATCATCGTGGCATGAAAACGTTTTGGCGTTAATATTTTTTTAAACATTCCTCCACGGTTTTCATGTCAAAAGTACATTGCATATTCAGAATTATGAATGCATCACCGAAACTTGTAAGTTTTATTCTGGACGCGTTTCCCGCATCGGTCCGTATCTCGGTGGTATTATTCCTAAGACTCTGTCAATGTTTGATGTGAGACACCCCTCGTGTGCAGACTCTTCGTAATAAAGTAAGCCCCGGGATTGAGGCTTTCGCTCCCTGCAAAAAAAGAGATACGCTTTGTCCTCGAACTCATGTTGTGTACTGCACCCGGTATCGGCGAAAATAAAAACAAATTTTCTCTTCTGGAGGATCGATTGACGCTCCAAGATGGGGTATTGACGAATGAGGAGTACAAACGCATGGAAGCGAAAATGCAAAATAGCTCTCAGTACTGCATTTCCGTCGCTTACATTACTTTAAAATCGAATTGAATTTTTTAGTTTTAACTCGTGGGATAGGTGTGTAATGTATAGGAATAATATCAACGGGTATTTAGTTTCACAGTTTAGTCTGTTCTTATCATTTTCAAACTAGTTAAATTTTTTCGCGACTTGTATACTGAAGTAAATACGATGCTGATTACTTAGCCACTTTGTGAATTCAATCGAAATATTTAGAATATCTTTTGAATTAAGGTTTAATCGGAGCAATTTGACCCAGTTTTAATATCTGCGGTCTATTTCATGCGAAAATAAAATCCTATCTTGAAATTTGTGAAGATTATATAACGCCAAATATTTTTTATATCTAAATTATATCCTTTAGGTTTGCAAAAAAAAACATTTAATCCGTTTAACCAGATATTTGATGTAATTTGATGTTTTACACGTTTTGATTACAGATATATACTTCTATACCTTGGATGCATATTCATTTTAGACGTTACTGAATATGGTAGTGTATTCATCCATGTGCAATATTTTCGTGACGTAATAGGTTTTCTGTTTAAATTCTTGGGAAATATACATCTAGTCAGATAAAAAGTATTGGTTAAATATCCGAGGCGATCACGGAGAAGGAGTGCAGGAAGTAGTGATGAAGCGGCGAAAGCGTAACTGGGACGAAACAAGAAGAGGGGATTCGATGCTGCTGCCATCTGCAGAAAAATTGAAAAACTCAGGAGACCTTGAGATACCTCGATAAAATTCAAGAAGAAATTCATTCCACCAAAAAGATACCAACTGCACACGCGTGCGGCTTTCTTGTCCGAAGATGTTAGAGCAATTTAAAACATTCCTCTTAGACTGCGATCCCCTGGAGTTTCTTGGCCACAAATATTTCATCCAAAAAGACCACTTGAAAATCGTCGATAATTTGAAAAAATGTGGAACTGAATTTTTGGAAATGAGTAAATCTGCCCTTAAAACGATTTCCTTTGAATTCCGAAATTACATTTAGGACTGAGATTATCAAGAAAATTAGAAAGCGCAGTAAGAAATCAAAGGATTTACAGCTTTTATTTGGAAATGAGATATAAGTTAAAACAGGATAATTAATTTGGAGCTCCAATATTGAATTGAACTAAGAATGACATTAATTAAGTGCATTAGCTGTCAATTACGCCAACTTAGAATAATTTATCCTTGAATTCTCATGTCATTTACGCTTCTTAGAACATTTATGAGTCCTTTGGAACATGGATGATTCTTTTTTCATACATTTCGTTCAGAGAAACAATTTGTTCAATGCACACGATTTGCTCGATGCTCGATCCTTTGACAATTTTCAATTTTGTTTATAATTCGTCATACATGATAGTATTAAATAAATCTCTGTCATCCTCTGCAAGCAATAGCCATTCCTAAGATGTGAATGGGTGAGCTAGAAAAGGGGCTTCATGCTCTTACTTTTGTATTTATAAATCATGATTCACTCAACAGACAATACTTTAATACTTAGTGGATTTTTAAGATATAATTAGTAGAAGTATTAGTGTTTCGAAAGCTACGAATCCTCACATTGGAAATCATCTGGAATCAAACCCAGTACTTTAACCAAAGAGGAACGCGTTAAACACGACTCTTTGGTAGCTCGAATTACTAATAAGAAAAAGGAATCGAAGTCTTGTTTTAAAACTTTCTTCTATTTTACGACGTTTTTATATCTATTTTCCGAAATTAAAACATATAAATGGCAACAACAGCGAACAGGGGTTAAAAAATTATGTTTTTGTATAGTCGGCTCAAGTTTTTTATATTCCATTCTTTCTTATTGCTTTTAATGACTTCATTAAATTAGACCTCTCCCTTATTATACCTCTATGAGACGACAGTAGTGATCCGAGCATACAAATATTCTACAAATTTCTTCATTTAAAGAAGCAAATATAACCATATTTTACAGTACCAGTTAGTTAAAATTTAGCAGAAAAACAAATCCAACAGGAATCTCGCCATTCATCTCTAAGAGGCAATTGCTTTGAAATATTTCCACCATCCGTTTTCCGTCATTTTCTTACTATTTCATTGAATCATGGAAAGGTAGAATTTAAGTTAGATTTAAAACGATTTCAATTTTATTTCGAATGAAGTTGAAAGCCTAATGAGCGTTCAAAATTCTGCGCAGCGTCTTCTCCCTGTTGAAATAGGAGTCGGCGGTTACCAAGAAATAGAAAGCGCAAACAATGTGCGCGCACCAAATTTCCGCTAGAAAAATGAAGTTGGGATATGAAAGGAGGCAAATAGAAAAGGGAGGCAGATCATGCGGAAAGTAGAAAAAAGAAAGACGAGAAAAAGTAATTTAATGGGAAAGACCTTAACCGCGAAGGAGTTTAGTCGATGAAGCAGAAAGACGGTGAAAGTGAAAAATCGGAAAGAAATGACGATCGCGAAGCGTGGAGCGAATACTTGGACGTGGGATGAAGATAAGGAAAGTCTCTTATCCCAATCAAGGTTGTTCTTATGTATACTTGCAAAGTAAGAAAGGAATGGATCTCGAATTAAAACATGCAATTACATAAATGGTGGAATACATTCGATCAGCGTCTTGACAAAATGTAAAAATTAACAGCACGATGAGTTACTTAGGTGGAAGATTATAAAAATATATAATTAGTATTATATTTCTGATAAAAATTACAATTCCCCGGTCATGAAAAGCCAATGAAGTGGATAAAACTAAATACAGCTTCCTTTTGATCATATTTGATCTAGGCTAGAAATTGAGGTAGAATCGTGTTGGTTCCTCGGAAGTTTGATTTCTCCGATATTCGCAATGCGTGTCCGCATCCCGAAAGTCATATTTTCCGATACAACATTTCATCGACTAACATGTATCTCTTAACTTACATACAGCATTACTTAAATCTTTTAGTTATTGCTATCAATAGATTTACGCAGGTTTTTCACAAGTTCTTTCTTTTTGTTTGTATTCCTGCCGTGGATCTTTTTCCCCAAGATATTATCTTAGTTTTCTTACGTTCAATCCTAATGTTGTCCTATCTATCTCTATTCACCTACTTATGTAATTAATATCATTGATGAAAATTTATATGAAAGAAGGGACTTTTCACTCCCAATTTCCCCCTAACAAAGGCCTTACAGACCTTAGGTATAACTTCAGATAATCTTGCGTAGGGCAGTACCCACTCGAATTTTCACATGGTTGCATGTTGTGCCATGTATTTATCATTCCATAGACAAATACAGATGGACATTTTCTTCTGCAATGATAAAGTAATCAAAATATTGGAATGAATTGGTTTGAATTAGGAAATCAATACAAAAGATGTAATTTCTGTGAACTTCGTACCTTTTCCCTGTGGTTATACATAATCGATCTTAAGCTGGGATAGACGATGAAAGCGAACCTAGAAAGGGCAGTAGGAGGAGAATACGGAAGCACTAAGTGGGATGAAGTTTTGGGCTTCTGAGGGAGGCAAAAGGTGAGTTTTAGTGAAGTGACGCTGAGTGGATGGGTTTGGTGGTGGAAAGTGGCTGATAAAGACGTCGACCGAAGCTGGAATTAGGGATTCGGAACGGGTTTCGTTCGTGTTATAATGTTGAAAACGAAGAATATGAACGAACGAGGAAGTTACCAACACGAGCGAGAGATAAGGGTGTGCGGAGAAAATTAGAGGAAAAGAGAAACTGGGATTTCTGAAGAGATTATCTGGAGATAAGAGAGAGAAGAAAGTGAAATGCCGCGTTGCATTTTAAGTGTGGCGAGAACTCGTTATGCACTGTATATAAGGTCGTTTTGAGCTCAAATTATAGCTAAGTAAATGCGCCGCATATCTATAAGCAAAAAATCCCTTTAGGAATCTTCTCGATATTTGGATAAATACAACATGACCAATACGAAAATTCTTCTCTTCTTGGAATCGTCTATTTTTTAAGTTTTTTCTCAGAATTTTCAGAACGTTATTGAGCTAATTTAGCACTTAAATTTCAGACATTTTATCTTCTCTAAACAGTGTAAGAACAATATTTTTCGTAGAGTGCATAATTAGGAAGAAATTATGCAAAAAGAAAAAGGTACAGCGATTTCACTGATGTTTTGAGCGTTGCGCATCCCGCACAAATCTCTCGAAGTTGCTGAATCGTTTTCATATTTATTAATGACGTAGGTTCTAACAACATAGAAATAAATCGACCATGCTAGGATAGAATTTGACTGGACCGATGTACGTCCTCCATGTAATTAGACGAAGGAATTTGATGGACATTATTTGATAGAAGTTTAGTAAGTTTTCTTGCTGAGCCATTACAGTGAGAAAATTTACTAAAATTTCCCATTCAGTTTCTTAACGTTAGTTGAAACCGCAACAATTTAACTTAATAATTAACTAAAAATGACTTCTTCCCAATTAAATTCAATATGTATGAGCGAAAAGAAATAATATTTCATTTACAGGATATTTGTTAACTCTCGTCAAAGTCACCCTCAAAAAAGGCAAGAGAATCAATGAACTAGGAATCTAATTTAGATAACTGCTGACCAATTTCTTTAAAATATAAACAAGGAGGATGAATATAATTGCATTAAATCATCGCAGCGATAGGAAGAGTTACTGGGCAAGAACAACATGGGGCTGATTAATTTTCATCCTTCGAACTCGTTCTCCGATATATTTAAAGGATTGCCGAATACTATCCTTTTTAAAGGGCGAATTAAAGGCTCGAAAGAGGTTAGAGCGGATTAATTAAATTACGCATGATTAATAAATTATTCAAAATAATAAATGGCTACTTTAATCGTAAATGCACGCCCCAAGGGTCCCATGTATCATTTCTCATTCTCAAAGAGCGCCGTCGTGAGACCAAAACCAACTGGCGAAGAACAAAAGCAGTAAACAAAATCGATGGAAGGAGAGGAAATGGGGTATTTGGGCAAAGGAATGGGGAAAGTGGCAATGGTAGAGTACATGCGAGGATGGAGGAATGGGCAATGGTAGAGTTAATGTGAGGATGGAGGAAGTGGTAATGGTACATATTGGAATGGAGGAAGTGGCAAACGTGCGGTTTTCAGCAGGAGAGAGAGAGAGAGGAAGTGTGGGAGAGAGAAATGGTTTTGTTGAAACGGCTTGCGAAGCGATAAGAGGAGCCGAAGGGGTACATAGAGCTGAAGGGCATTAAAAAAGAGGGCGGATGTCATGTCGGGCGATTTAAATGGGAGTGTATGCCAAGCTGCGGGTAAAATAAAAACGCTGTCAATGGTCAGCTGCCGCGAGGAAATATTAATAAATAAGAGGACGCGAATCCGATATTCCTTTTTTATATTGCGATATAAAGCATATATTTATTCGCTTAAGTAGCCTTTTACGAATAGGGAGTCGATAGGGTCATTTTGAAGGTTTAAGCAGCGGTAGGATCGAGGACTTTTGGAGCGCCGGTGTCAAATTAATTGCAAAAATTCAATAGGTGCGGTAATATACGTTATTTATTATTATTCTCTAGCAAAGCCTCGTTCATAAACTTGTCTCAACGAATCCACTGAAAAAATTATAATTCTCCTGCGACTATGTGAATAAACGGTCGATAGTTATGACGCCAATACATAAGTGATCAGAAGCTATAAGTTTAAAGATTAATTGAACTTATTCATTTACGAGGAAAAAAACCAAAAGTCTGCAAAGGAATCTAGCAATTTACACTGGGTATTAAGGGGGTTATTTTTTATTTTCCTCTTTACTGTGATATGTTTAGGGATATTTTACCCAGCCCAGCATATACAACGGTGCTTAGTGTATTCCTGAAAACTTTTACTGTAGTCAATAAAATATGCTAAGTAGCTAATCGATTTTGCGGTGTATACTGAATAATATATTAGAACTTATAAAAATATAACTATAGCATAATTAATTAAATATTATACCGTCAAATATCTGAAGCATCGAATGTTATTTCAATTGTTGCGATGAACGCGAAGGACATTAAAATGGGTGCGTTGGGTCACAGAAGTAATCGGTAGAGGATTTGCATTGGCCGCCTCGGCCAATGCAAATGATGAATGCAATGAAACAAACAGCCCTCACATAACAGTTCCATCCGTAAGAAAGGAAAAGCGTCGCACATCCAATCTGTTTTCGCAATGGTTTGTGCAGTTTGCCACGAAGAAAAACGAGGGAGCGAATTTTTTCTCCGAGGAAAAAAACCAAACGGAACGTCGCTACGCACACCTTCGCGTTGAATATTCCAACACCATTTTTAACCCTTAACGCCCCGTTAAAAAAAAGAATATCGAAAAAACAACATCTACAGCTGCTGTGCAGCGACGGATCGCAAGGGCGTCGACCAAACGGAATGGGGGACGCACCTGCGTAGGTGGCGCCGGTGAGCGTGGCGGTGGGATGGGGAACTAGGAAAAAAGCCGGGCGTAAGCGGTAAAATGGGGTATCGCGTGGGGGAAGGGGCCCTTTTAAACCGCGTCCCGCGCACAAGGGAATCCCAGCCCATTGTTCCTCCCGCGTTGCATTATTCGGAGCATTTCCTAAAGGACGTTCGGAGGAAGGGAGAATCCCTCGGTACTGCCACAGTCAACGGCCAACCAGCTCCCGCCTTTTTGCCCACCAATGGGAGGAGCCGAAACCGTTTTGAATATTCCATGAACGATGCTGCGACCATGTTTAACTGTTTGTTAGGAGAGGGGGGAAGAGAGGTTTGGGTCATGTTATGACGCGCGGGACATAAATTCTTCCATTCCTCGCAAGCCATTTAATTAACAGAGGGCGATGTAGCGAGGTGAATGGGTGGGGAAGGAGAGTTTAAACCCCGTGCGTGCGAGAGGGGGCAAACATCGAAAAGGGAAACAAAAATTTTCCGTTACATTGTGGTAATAAGGATTCTCCGGGTCTTCCTTTGAGTTTCGATTCGGTCCGAATCCGTACCGACTTCATTACTACGGTCGAACGGTGCAGCGTGACATTTCTAAGCCCAGCTGCGAAGGGCAATAAAAGGGAGGGAAGTGTGTTCGGTGGAAAAAATTAACGGGAATAAGTACGCGCGTTGAGAGCTATCACGGAAACGTAAGGGCCTGAAAGCGATGAATTTTTAATAATGCGTTTATTGCCTCTACTGTCTGTATTCTGAATAGAGGATTCATATAAAGGACGGAAGTAGGACGAGAATATTGAGTTGCATTTTTATCTACAGCCGTAGATGGCAAGAAACTGCATAAAAGAACTCTTAATGTGCTTTTAACGACGCTGCAGAGGAAATATTTTTTCCATCGGCCTTCACTCTCTATCACAATTCGATACCAGAGTTACGTTGCAATCGTAGTTAATAGTTGAAGATCTTGTATCCAAGAGAACGGCCTAGTTTCCATAATTATTTTATTATAATTTCAATTTTGTATAAAAAAAATCCCGTGTGCCTAAACTCAATCGTCAATATCCGATATATGAAATGAATGAACTTCTTAAAAAATAACCGAAAAACTATTGAGCCGAGATATTATATCAAAGCGATCCTCTTTGAGGGTCTGAAAAAATTATTTCCAAACTATACTCGAAAAAAAGAGAAATCGATATTCGTTTATCTAAACCAGAAGTGGTGCGAGTAACCAGTTGGAGGGCGTCTCAAAAACAATAACCAGTTCATTTGTTACTTATATGTATTTTACTATTCAGATAATGAAAATATTTCCAATTAATACTATCCTAAGTTTTGAAACGGGTTTTCGTTCTACAATTCATATGAAGAGCCTTTAAATTAAAGAAAATTTCTAGTTCATCCGTAATTTATAACATTTGACCTATAAAATGAGTAGATTTAACATAAAATCCGGATTTTTATACGAGTACGTTTTATGAAAATTTGAACCGTTGTAACACATACGGATAACCATTTTAGAGACCATTATAGAAACTCCACATCTACGGCAAATGAAGTTGGAGGGCAACAAATCCTGTTGAATAAAAAAAGGTTTCTTCATTTACCTTTGCTCCGTGAAAAATTAACTTAAGAGAACATCCAAAGTTGTAATTTTATCCGAGCTTAGTCCCTCAGCGGGGCAGAAACTTGCAAACTGTGTAACTATGGCGTGCATAATTCATTCTGCTGCGAATTATTAACTCGGGCTGTTTAAATGATCAAGCACATCGCGTATGCTTAGAGATTCAGACGCATTGGAGAAGTACTGGGAATTGCCAAAAAGTCAGCTGTGATGAGGCGGCAGGTGCTTCGGCCGTATGTTTACGAACATCTCATTAGAGTTTATCACTTTAAATGCAAGGAGTAAGGAGAGAAATTGTTCAACGAAATGTATACATAGGAAACGAAAATATAAAAATGAATTTTACGTAAATACAGCACCAAAATAATAGATGAAATGGAAGTGTAAATTTAAATATGTCGAACTGGAAAAGTATTGATCCATCAGTTTGTGAATACGATCGAAGTAAAACTAAAAAAAAACATTTGTAGTTCTTTCTTGTATTTGTAGTTCATGAAGAATACAACTTTGTCACTACACATTTTTACATCAAAGCACGTTTGGCATTAAATTCTAAGGAAACCTCTCTGAACTCAAAAATAACTACTTTTAAATTTTATTTCAAGACATCTCTTTAACTTATCTTATGTAGAGATAGTAAGAGCAAAAAAATGAGAATTTGCAATAAAAACAAACTTCGAAACGAAGGACCCAGTTCTAAATTCATCCCTTTACAAAGGACCGTAAATATGCGCAACCAAATATTTCGCCATAAATAGAAACAGGAAATTGCAAGAGATCTCAGAAAATGGATAAAATAATCAGTAAGCAATTCAGTCTAATTTTAGGAAGAGAAACGATAAACTGAAATAAATTAAATGCGTAAGAGAGCGGCGTCTTATGAGCTGTACCGCAGTGCAGTCTATTCCAATTAATATAATGCGACTGCAATATGATACTACTCATCGGAGAATTTCCATCATCTGGAAATTTTCTTCAATTTTATTATATAAATTGTGGGAATACTGCAGTAAAATGAGTCGATTAAGTTGTTGAGAAAATCGGAAAAGCATATATTGTCATACTGGGATTATCAGACGAAAAGTATGCTCTCGGATAAGTATCGACTGGAAAGTCGAGGACAATGTGATTTCAAATTCCATGTGACTATGTAATCACAAATGGTTATTGATTTTATATAAGGAAAGAGGAAATTGAAATTGCTGAAGAAACAGAAACCTAAAGAGACTAAACAAAAAACAACAGACTATGAGGATTGCGTTTAGTAAGTATTAGGAGGTAAGTACTTTAACCTCTGAAACCGTTTTAATAACGAAATGAGTGCATTTGCGTGACATAAATGATATTAATTCTAATAGCCTTGCAATTAATGATATAATGTATAACTTCAAGTATTTTTCATTCAAATAATATGTATTACGTAATCACATGAGGTATATAGTTCGAACAACATTCTTGAGATGGAAAAGAGATATTACTTTTTTAAACTTTGCACCTATCTCTATTTTTAAGGATTCACTTCAGCATTGACGGAGAAGAATCTGGAAAAATTCTATGAATTTCACTGTAACTTACAAAGCTAGAGGAACTAGCTCACACCTCATCTTGCCTAGTAAGCCTCATTTCCCAATAATAGCTATTTTCAGCTAATGTTAGGGAGGGTGAAGTACCAGCCGACAATCGTCCTGAATACTTTACAGCCGAGTACATGTTGACATTTAATGAATGATGCTCTGAAGATTTTACTGAAATCGGTGTAATTGGATACCCCTCAATTAAGTGATATTGATATATTGACCCAACCGATTTGTGTTATGATGAATACAATAAGTTGAAGGAGATCAAAGGGCGGTAATCGGAGCAGTGAAGGCATTTGAGAAGTTGAGGTATTTGGATGGTCGAAGAGGGTTTTAAAAGGTTGGGCAGGCCATTATTCAGGATCAACTCCGCACCTGAAGAGTTAGAGGCGGGACTTATCGGTGTATATCTCAATGTGTCGGCAGCGAGGAGATGCTTTGAATGAAGGCACTTAAAAAGAGATTACCGACTGATTGTTGTTTGAGGCACACATGTGGGGAAAGGCAGGGGGACAAAAACTGAGCTATACTAGGATCAGGATTTAAAACATCATGTTGGAAGGGAAGGTCTACCATTGAAACCATCTTTAACGTAGTCGTGGATTTTGTATGGAGCATTTGCTTCTGGTTTTATAACTGTGTTATCTCCTGAAAATCATAGTCAAACAATAGCCTCTCATGATTTCAATTGAAGTAAATTACTTAATTGGCTTAATAAATAATATTTTATTATGAAATGCTGTACGAACGGTATCTTCTCTAAGTTAAATCATCAGGCAAAATGCGGTAGAAATCGCTTAGCGACTACACCACAGAAACACATAAAAAAATAAGTATATTTATTCAAATGAAGTAATGGAGAAAACTTCATTGCATTATGTATTAAGTTATCGTAATATTTTATTTTGCATTTCATTAAATTGTGAACAAACTATCACACTGTGAATGTAAAATATGGAGAAATTGACAGTTCGACCCGACTTTCAGCAGTGACAATGCTCGTAAAACCTGAAACACTGAGGACCCGAAAACTAACGATTGACTTTTCCTCTCAAACATAATTAAGGAGGTATTATAAACAGAATCACTTGGAATGTACCTTTTTATTGGTATGTAATTCGCAGGATATATTATTTAAAAAAATAAGGAGTTTTAAATTAATCCATAAACATGGCGTTAAAGGTAAAATCAAATAATTCTTTTTTCTTTAAGTGAACCTTGAATGATTAGAACTAGTGTTGCGTGAAATTGCTCATATAGATGGAATAAATAGTTTTAAGCCATTGAGGATACACGGTAAACATATAATTAGAGTCATTCATTTGTAGGAATGGCCGAGAGGCTCATTAAAGAAAAATTAAATCAACTTCAATTGAATTCTGAAACATTTCTTCTATGTTTTAAAAGACGAACATTAAGTACATAAAGTTAATTTTCATGGGTGAACCAGGGAAATGTATCATCTGAATTCGATATCACACAGAAAGTATCGTCTCCGAAAAACGCTTTTGGGGGAATAATTTACAGTTGCTTGAAACATTTGCATAGTAATAATAACATTTTTGGGAATCACACTCTTAAGTAATCACTGAGAGATTGCTGTAGAGAGATTATTTCCACTGATATAACTATTGGACTTATCATCGTACAATTACTAATAAAATGTTTTAATAAATATATTTAAAGTAAGTATCTCGAGCAAAATAATTAAGTTTAAATAATGATTAATTCCAAATTAAGTCTAACGTTGGCGCATGAATGAGTGACGTCCATAGGACCAGTAAAAGGCCGAGATACGGAAAGAGTAGGCGTTGAGGCGTGAAAAATCGCTTCATAGAGAAGATAAAATGGTGCTATTCAGGCGTCGTTATTTATTCGCCTACGGCAGAGCGGCTTGCCCTGATGTTAATGGATCGATTGAGACAATAGTGTCATATTTTGTCAGCAGATGGGGGTGATTATAATAGATAGTATGCAAGGGCGTGTTTATCGGTAGAGACGCTAATGGCTTCTCTGGCAATATTTATCGGTTCGTCGGAGATACAGCGAATAAACTCCGAAGTTTACGATTTGCTGGGTCAAGGGGCATGATCAAGAACCCCAGCTGACATATATTGCGCCACAGAGTGTTAGCTCATCAGGAAGTTGGAGATTTAATCCGCACGAGCTGATTTCGAATTTTGCAGGGAATCTCTAATTTCGGTAAATGATCGTTGATGTCGACTCGAAATAAAATTTAAGCAACGTGACTATGTTTTAGTAAAATCGAAGTTATCAAGACTTGTGATGATATTCTTGAAAGATTTCAACAAATACTCTACTCAGCCATAGATGTTCAGCGACAAAGGGCAAAAGGTTCAGCTTCAAATAATATACGCAAAAAAACTGACTATAGTTATGGAATCAAAAATCAGCAACAAAAGAAATGTGTTTTTTTTTCCATGCTTTGCTACTGTTGCCCTTTATCAGCGAAGTCCCCAAATGCTCTCATGAACCTGTCGGTGGGTGCTTCACCGAGGCAACAGCAACAACGAATTCACACAACCATTACGTGATCGGAGAAATCCGATCAGTCGTGATTCGAACCCGAGACCTTACGGTTTAGAGTTAATGGAATGCAATCCACTCCGCTGCCGCCAAGGCCGGTAAAAAATTAAATGTCGAATGATTCTAATGTTAAATTTAAAATGATTCAATAATAATAATAATTAATAAAAACATTCACTCTCAATTTTAAATTGAATTAGGGATAAAAGTCAACTTTTTTCTCACTCCTCACTTGAAAATTAGCTTAGCAAATTATCAGCTATGTTTGCAATTTGTCTGAAGTGATGATTTCGTTCAAAAACTCGTTCAAAAAATTCCAGGATACTCTTTCCTTTGAAATGGTGTTTCAGATAACGCATTCACCATTGGTAGAAAACAATTCCCTTCCAGTGTTTCTGAAAAACAAGTCTATTGTTTATATATCTTTTTGTATAAAATCATTCCCATTCAAAAACTTTCACATTAATTTTTTGATATTGCTGAACTTTAATAAAATATTGCGTTTTTATCGTTTAACAACAGAGTAAAATTTTTAAATCACTCTGTACATTTTCAGTGTAGCAGAAATATTTTTAGAAGTTCTTAGAGAGCCTACGTCATACCGCGCATGTGAACGCCCACCGAGAATCGATCCCGGCATCGCTTTCGCCAGAGACGAACCCATTTGGCCATCCAGCATCCGCTAGGAATAGACACCATTACAGCTTTACCACCGTCATAATACCGATGATGTGCTTCTAACCAATTAAATAAAGTAATCTCCAACGCCGAAGATCATATTGAAACCGAGCCGTAAAGGTAGGAAATGTCTCTTCGTCTATAATAATCAGTGAATTATATGAAATAATACGAGTGTTGTACCCATCACCGTCTACCAGATATATTGAGCAAGTAAACATGTTGGAGATGAGCCGAAGAAAAAATATGAATGCATGAAATGGGTGAAAATAGGTATGAGGAAATGAGGTGAGGTGTGAGGTCGCGGAAGCTTGGCTCGGAAATGATGAGGATAGACTAAGTGGTAGGAAGGGTCTGATCCATCTTCTGCAGAAGCGGAAGAAGGTGGCGACGGACGCTGAGGAACTCCTCGTGATTTATGGAACACTCTCTTCCGACTAATAATTCACATGCCACTTACATATCCGGTGCGCTGTGTGTGCTCGCGTCCATCTTTTTTATGCCACATTCCCATTCCTATGTTATCTCTCTAAACTAACCAACCTTTACTTTTGACCTCCTTCTCCTGTAGTTCGCCCATCCCTCCTCCTCATGTGATGATGTACGGAGTTGTCAGTACTTAAATAACGAGTTCTATTGCCGTAAGTCTGTTTGCAGATTGGTGTGAGAAGGTTGAATCGTTGAGTCGCCTTCACTAACAAAAGCGCTGAAGACAATGGAATGAAAACCTTTGACGGCCAAACTGCCAGAGTCAAAACAAGCCCAAACCTCTGCTGTTGGGACAGAATATTAACTATACGTCAACAAATTTTGTCCAAATGTAAAAGACCGCCGATGGATCATACAAATAAAATTTCGTAAAACACAAATCTCTGCTTAGCATTTTATGGAAATATAACAAACGGGTCCAATGGAATTGTAAAATACGTCAATGTAACGCAGGCGTGTAGTTGAAACATATGAGTAAAAAGGCCAAATTGCCAAACTCAGCAAATCACTGTAAAATATGAAAATTCGCGGTGCAGAAATAAATGACCAACAAAAAAGAGTTAATAAATGTAAAAAATGAAAGTTGACAATGGTATTAAAATGTTTAAAAAGTGTAAGAAATTAATAAAGAAACAAACAAAGAATTCGACCAACCAGGTAAAAGGCAAAATGTTTCAAAATGAAGAACAAAAGAATGACCAAATGAAATTGTGGTGTATTGAGGAGAATGATAAAATACATTCGAGAGATGAAAACTGCAAAGACTTGCCAAAAAAGGAATCATCAGCTACACATATCGAGATCTACGTTATCATTATTAATGATTTTTAATGAAAGGGTTTCTTTCCTTACACATCGCAATTCGACGTTAATTTTCCCTTTACCACATCATAAATCACAAGAAAGTTACTATACAATACCCTTTTTTACCGAAATCGTGAAAAAATATTTTGAGATGATCTCATTTACTTTTAACTAAAGCCACCACCTTTTACCACCAGAAATCTTATGCTATCTTGCTAACTTAATATTTTCGAGAATACATAGAATTAGATAACAATAAAAAAATATTAAATGCTCTTAGGTGCACCTCGCACTTCTGTTTGTTTTTAATGCAAACGTGAAATATTCTTTGAAACTATATTTGAGTAATTTTCGCTAAGTTACTTAAATAATTTTGACACGAATTTCGCAAAATCTAACTAAGGTAACTTTTAACAAATAAAACTTTAATCGTCCCAGATACTCGAATGTGAAGAAATATTTCTTAATGCAAAGTAGTAATGGCATTGAAATTAATAATGCTTAGCCTCCGCTAAATCTAAATAGAGCAGAATGAATGAATGCTCGCTAAATGCAGAATTAGCCTTCAATAGTTGTCACACGAATAATTTAAAGAATAAATCGTAAGGCAAAATTAAGACAGATCAATAAAGTGAGCCACTCGATATCGATTAGAAGATGGAGGTCAAAGCCACGCGAAGCAACGGAGAGAAAGACATTTCGGAGTATCAAATGAAACTAGGAGAAGGGAATTCGCACATTTCAATGGACGCGCATAATGGATGCGCCATCCACTGCGTGTGACACTCCCATAAGAAAGACGGAAGAACCGTCGTCGCAAGTTCATTTTGATACAGAATGAGGATGCGGGAGAAACAGTAACGACGTCGTCGCATACGGAGATAACATCTCTGCAAATATATTCCGGAGAATTTCGAAAACTGCGGTAACAGATCGCCCTTTTTTGCCGTGTTTATGCGGAAGCGTGCTCGTGATGGGGAGGCAGTGACACGGCCATTCGCCCATTTTTCTTCACACTTTCGCATACGCTCCATCGCAACCCTTTCCCCGCATTCTTAGCATGCGCCCTCACACCGCTCCCATAAGAATGCACACCGTTCCCATAAGAATACACACGCCTGGGAAAAAACCTCGAAACCACGCTCTCTCAGCCATCGAACGTTTTCGAACTCTGCGGAGCAATCCGTGAGCGTCCCTCTTGGCTTCGGTGGCGAGAAAAGATTAGTAGGGCTTTTAGCAGGTCCCCCAAGTTGCGGGCATGACCGGACTACCGAAGGGGGGAAGGGTTAGTCCGGGTCATGCGGAGGACGTTTTCGGATGCGGGGACTCAGGAGGGATCGCCTGCGGGAAACCGTGCAACCAGTGCCGCGAGATACACCAATCACCTGTGTCACCCCACTCCTATCCATTCCTTCTTTAACTCCCCCATCGATCTCTCTTTTTAAGATTTTCGCCAAATGCTTTTATATTCAATATAAAAGAGAGTACTTCTTTTCGTGGCCTCATCCAAAAGTTTCGAACATCTGCTAAGAAAATCCGGTAATCGGTACATTTAAATTAAATATACCGATTACAAAGAGCTTTGGAATTCGTGATGAAAGTACTTAAAAGTACTTTTTACATTTTGATTAATAGTAATTAAAACGTCAGTGTACTCAAAGTAATTCTCTCTATGCAACACGATCCCTTAGATCCTGTTGAATAGAGAGTTTTCCTTACAAACATATAAATTAAATTTTAATTAATTAAATTTTATTCAATTGTCCAACAAATGAGGAATAATTACAATCGTGCAAAAGGAAGTTTCTGAGAGCCATTTGAATCACTTTGCGCACCAAATTGAAAATTATATTTTGAGAACGGATAAAATGAAAAGATGCCATGTAGATAATAAATTGGTGGATATCCTATGGTAAAGGTCAAAGGTGCAGAGTTAGTTCATGAAGAGAAAGTTTCTGCCTTCCTGAAAGTGTCCTTATGCCAAACTTTCTGCACGACTTCTACTACTTGGGCACTCCGGAAGGAACTTTGGGATAAGC
The DNA here is from genome assembly GCA_947579665.1 of Sympetrum striolatum. Classification (NCBI taxonomy): domain Eukaryota; kingdom Metazoa; phylum Arthropoda; class Insecta; order Odonata; family Libellulidae; genus Sympetrum; species Sympetrum striolatum. The sequence goes on from OX388347.1 coordinate 6,453,253, forward strand.
CAAAGGCTGAACAGCCAAAAATTACAATTTAAATAACGAAAAAGAAAACTAGAATTATTTTATTACTATTTGAACTGTGCAGATTGAAATTACCATTGACTTGCAATTTTTAATAAGTTAGAATGGCTGTGTAACAGTCATTCAAGGATTTATAGTTAATAATGAACTCCGGTAAAGCAAATGTTTTAGAGTTTCGAGGAACTTATATTCCATAAACATATCCAAATGAAACTTTCTAAGGTAGTTAGAAGAGTTTTAAATACATAAAGAGGAAATGTCAACTCAAAATGAATTTTGAAACAGAGGCTCAATTGTGGCTACCACTGCGTACATTTCAGAATTTCACTGATTACATTTTTCATTGACTAACATTACTCTCATACGTTCAATTTCTTGGGAAATGAGTGCAATCTCATAGATTCACAGCAATTGTAGATGTAGATAGGTTTTAAAAGTAGGAATGGAAGTTAGAACTGCATATTCTGAAATTATTTTTTTTTGCAATGAAATGAAATGTCTTAAAATATTTCTAAAGCACTTAAGCAATATTTTTTTGAAATAATATCAATTGGATATTTAAAAATAATTCAATCGATATATCGGAGCAGTAGCAAAGTTCCTAAGAAATGGCAGATATATTTAGAAAATCATCGCTGACTTAAGTACAGTAGAGTGAAATTAGAAAGATCTTTTAATATGAATGCGGACAATGCAGCTCAGAATCAATAACGATAAAGTACGATACTAAAGTAACGCTTTAAGTAAAGATTAGAAACCGATGTTAAGGCTGAAGCAAAAACCCAAAGCTCAGTGTTCTTCCGCCTAAATTCAGCAAAAAGTATCCGAAAAAATTTCGGTGTATAAAAATCGAAGTTATTCGCTTTCATATTTGTATTCGTTATTTAAATATAAATCGAATATGGATGCTACAATGATATGAATAATTCAAACTCCATATCATAGGAAACATCGAAGTCCGTATTTTATTTTGGTCAGTCCTCTTTCTTTAACATTATGTGGAGGTCTTTTTTACCACGACCTCAATTGCGACGCACCGAGATGCGCTTGAGTCGTGTCTCAGGTGCCGATGCGACCCTTCGAGAAGACGGAAGGATATTCCTCAATCCATGAGCTTTTTTCCCACTGCTTAGCCGTTGTTTACTTAGGTTGCCATGAGATGGAGGCCTCGGATCAATCGTGGACAAGGGTCAGCTGAAGGTCTCCAGACCAAAGGAGATCTAGCTCTTTTCACGAGTTCTTGCGGTTGAATCCTAATCGATAATTCAGTTGTATTCTCGGAAACATTCAATCTCTCATATAATAATCAGAGGATTTTCTTTGCACCCTTTTATTTGTTAGCAGTTATTACGAGTATGTACAAAAGAAGATAAATATCAAGCGAGTTAAACTTAAAGATAATTGTCAATTATAGTATTCTTTCCAAGCTCTATTTACAACGAGGCTGCAACAGTATTTTAGAAATTTTCTCAAATTTAATTTTGCGTCATGATTTAAACCTCTAATTAATTAACACCGTATTTGAAATTTTCCTTCAAATATTTTTCATTCAACTAACTATCGCTGTTAAGCTTCAGGCATAGAGAGATACAATATTCCTTCATTACGTTTAAGAGGTTCAATCATCGTGTAATTGTCAATTACTGCAATTCAGCATAATATGAAATAAAACACATGAATGAAGAAATATCTAAATTCAATATCCTAAATTGGGAGCTGGTGTTTCATTTTCAATTAGATTAACGGTTGAAATAACATCATTTCAAGTAGGTACTGTCTCACACGGACACTCGAGAGAGATGGTCAAATGCATGGATGCAGAAAAAATTAATATTTCGTGTGAAAATGTTTTCAAACAAAATTTGTTTATATAATAATAATAATAATAATAAATGGCCTTTATTCGGGGGATATTGAGACTAGAAAGTCTCTTCTTACACCTAACCCATCGTCATATGCGAAACAGAAAGAAAGAGATAGTTTGAAAAAGTACACGAAGAAAATTAGTATGTGGATTTTTAAAAAACCTAAGCTGAGGGCTCAGGAAAAATTTCCACTGCAGGAAAACACTCACAGGAAGGGGAGTGTGAAAAACCTGCGAAACCTACAGGTAGAAAACAGTATTTTGTGAAGAAGGAGAATAAAAGAATTATGAAAGACAAGTAGAGAATAGATACAAATTATGCAAAAGAGACAATACACATTCACTACAAGCAATTAAATCAAATAAAATATCTTCAAAATTTACACTAAACCTAAATACAAGAATTGTAGCATTAAAGAAATAAAACACATACGAATATTTCAAGAATAACAAAACGATTAAATACATTAAGGTTGAGAATGAATAAAAATCAAAACATAGAGTTTATATAACATTGGACAAAGAAAATAAGCAAAACAAAATTTAAAATACAAAAAATAAAATTTTAAAATAACTAAAATTACCTTATATATACTGTTAACAACAAATAAATTCTATATTCGATTACGCAGTTTCACATTCTTACTATCTCTGAAGTCATTACTATGAAGTAATTTCCTGAGGCGGGGCATCTCTACCGGAGTACCTCGTAATGAGTTGTTTATCGTGTCGTTGCGGATAAATAAATAACATCAATGTTAAATAAATGTTATAGTTAAAGAGTGAAAATTGAATAAACGATGAAAATTTTTCCCTCTCAAATACTACGGATTCATTAATCTTGTTTCGTGGTTTAAATATCCACCTCAAACCTAAAATATTTGAAAAATACAATGTTGAATCTTCTTGCTCAGGTAAGGCGCAACTTTAGAAGTCGTTTCTACGCTTAGAGAGTTTAAGAACTCTTTTTCCTCTCATACACCGCAATTAGATATTAGCTTTCGGGTGACATTGAAAGCCAAGAGTCGATGTTTCCAAAACGCAATATGAGTCGATAATTAAGAGATCGAAGGATGGGATCCGAGGAATAAACATCGGAAGCGGGTCGATTCATTACAGACGCTGTCCTTTTGAAGAAACGCTTCGGATTAAGAGATTTCTGATTGGACGGAGAAGGAAATTGAAAGGGATAAGCTGGGAAAGAGAGAGTGACAGAAAGAGGAAGAGATAAGGGGAAATTGAGAAAAGATCCGTGACAAGTGCGAGCCTGAAAATAAAGCATTTGTGCGGAAAGGGAATGAGGTTTGGTGAACCGAGAGACGGGAAAAGTAACGAACGAGAGTTTTTTGAACGGAGAAGTGTCCGCTCCTGTGATGAAGTTCCAAAGAGATGAGTTAGCGGATGGACGAAAGGTGAACATTTTGAAGAAGACGTTGATGACATCGCAGACATTCTGAGGGAAAACTCGATACTCGAGATGAAGAGAAAATGCCAATAGTACGGGCACAACTATTCCAGATAAAATTGAAAAAAATATAACGATTTTAATACGTCTCTTTCCATTTCTAACGCAAATAAGGAAACCTTAGTGAAAGTAGAGACTGCTCGACACACCTCACTTGCATCTTTAGGACGGCAAAAGAAAAGAAAATCAATTCCTAATACAAAAGTCACGGATAGTAAAAAAATAGTTCAGTGGATATTTAAAATAACTATAAGATTATGTGCACTTGTGAAAATATTAAAAGTTACTGTCCAATAAATATTTTAGAATGAGGAGTATTTGTGAGTATCAGATCGTATTACAGAACTGCTTTTAATAACAGTCCCAGCGATTCTTCAACTGATGATATGCGCTTTTTTCGTATTTCGTGATAGATAACTCCAACGCGTTGAAACTGTATCTTGGGTGTATCGTAGTGTGAGCTATTTTAATAATTTATAAAATAAATTTTTTTATAAATTAATTAATTTAATTAATTAATTTTAGGATATAAATAGGAGACTTTCACTCAAAAGGATAAACAACCAAATAAACTACTAAATATTTCACAGGAAAATTTTAATCAAATATAAAGTGATATACGACCTGACGATTAACCCGATATTTGTATAAATCAACTGGAGGGTGACATTTTCAGAATTTAAATCTTAATCCAATATGAGAAACAATTTACCCGTAGAAGACAAATCTTTATGACTCGGAATTCGCAGACTTAATAGCGATTCCATAGTTTTTATTGAGATTCCTGAGAAATGTTATCATTCTCCGTGATATGGAGAACTGGAACTGATATGGAGAACTTTCATATGTAGCAATGTACGCATTTCAGTAGATGCAAATAATTTGATTGCGCCTTAAAATTACTCCCCACTGTTATTCTTTCTTAAACACAAATAAAACCAAAAAGTCACGAAATTATGAAAACGGGAAAGGCTCTGAATTAAGTAGGCACGATAATGCGAGTGTTTGGGGAAAACGAGCGTCTGAAAGCCTGACTCGGACCCAAGTATTTTGCAGAAAAGGCGAATCCTCTGGAATAGTTTTGAATGGTTAGTTAGTCTCGAGGGAATTTAGGATATTTGGGTTCGAGATTCGATCTTGCCAGATTTTTCTTATATCCGTTTGTAGATTGTATTCGTGTTCAAGTGAATGTTTCCGGTAGTGTAAGAAGCCTTGAGTTTATTTAAATATCACAATGTACATCGCCATTCAGGTGCATACCAAATAGCAAGTCGAAGGAGGTCATTCGTATCAACACTTCGATGTTTCGAGAAGAAGTCAGCTCCAAACGAAAGGAATGATTGATCCGAGAGGCTTTTGAATGGCTCCGTGAAAAAGGGGAGGTTTGATGGGGAACATAACTGGTAATTTGGGTTCGGATGGGATTTGTGAAAGGGGCCGAAAAAAGATGAGATGGAAACTGTAACTGACAGAGAGATTGAAATGACTGACGAAAATGAGTATCGTGCCAGGGACAAGACTGAATTTTCGAATTATATTAGCTTATTATTTTATTCAAACATCTAGTCATAATGAAGGCGGGATGTGATTTTCTGGATTTGTTCAACTCGATTCAAGTCGAAGAAAGTAAAAGAGCGTCTGATGATTTTAGTTATAAGTTTGAGAATTGAATTAGATATCATTTGATATTTCACGAGAGCTTTCGGACAATGATTGTAAAATGCTTCAGGAATCTTACATTGGTTGATTGATTCCTCAGTCTTGTCAGATTATCATCATGTCTTCATAAATTAGTCGAGAAATTGGATATTAATATTTCAATGGTTCTGAAGGCCTTCATCCCAGATTGTCTTTTTATACGCACGAACGTCTTTAAAGTCGTTTAAACCACCTTTAAGGACGTTTCCATGTTCGGAAAATAATTCCAATTATGTTTATGATAAGTAAGGCCTAATTATCAAAGATCGTGTTTTTTGCTAACTTTTGTTGGGTTTATATTATAGACGTTGTTTTGGGTTTCATTATTGAATAAAATTGTGTTTAAAGCGTTTTATCTTACTGAATTCAAGCTGCATACTCTAACCCCAGTGTTACTAACTTTTGAATGATATTACGCAAGGCACAAAATATCTCATTGTATAATTGGGTCATCTAAATTTTAAAACGCAATCCGCCTCTCAATAACCTCGCATACTTTATTATCATAGCTCTTAAATGGGATATTCTGATAGCGGCACAATTTACCGCTCGCACGTCACACCCCTCGGATCCTTCCCTTTTCATCTCAGCATACCTTTAATCTTCTCCATAGCGATGTAGAAATTGCAAATAAAGCTTCCAAAAAACTCTCAGTATATGTAGTATGCCGTTCCAATTTTGTCCATAATCTACTCAGTGTACATTTCTCGTTCCTGCTATTTCACAGTCTCCATTTCCTTTTTTCCAATCATCCAGAATTTTTATCCTTTTGACAGTTCCCATTTCCATCGTTCGCTCTTTCCTCCAAAATATAATATTCTCCGATATTAAACCTCTTTTCTCACCCTCCTCCACCTACTTTCCTCTGACATTCTTCCGATTTGCTACGAAAAATGCCCATTATTTTTGGTCAATCATTCCCCTCTCTCTGACCCAAAGTCTCTCAAAATCCCCACAAAGAGACGTTTCCTTTTCTTCCTTTCCATTTTGCTTCTTCCTCTCATTCCTCCTCGTTTTTGCGCTCTTCGTTCGACTCTTCTTTTCATGTCATCCGCGGATTTCTGCGAAATGACTTTCATTTCCATTTCTAATTTTCGCGTCTTTCTTTCCGAAGGGGATCGTCTAAAAGAGTTTCCCTGAAATTGTGTATCACGGGGCCCTGCAATCCGTTTACGGCGTCTCCGCCTACGTAATTGGTCGAGTAAATGCCGCGAAATGGAACAGCATTTCCGCAGTAGAAAAATTACATCTTTAAAACGACAGACTCTGCTCCAACATTCACATATGCGCGTACCATATCGGATGAGCGATGAAATATGATTAGCTGACGATATCTGTGTCGGTGATCTTTCATATATTCCTAAGAGGGAATTTTGATGAACGTTTAAGTTATCCTTATATATACAAGGAAGTAAGTAGGGATGTTTTCATTATTTTTAAGTAGCAGCACATAATTTGACTAAATTGAAATCATTACAAAATATATATTTACTGAATATGAATCTGGAGCTCAAGGTATTTCTATGGCAATGGTATGTGATTATTTTCCTAAGAAATCAATAGATATTCATTTTCAATAAATCGTTTCGGAATTAATATTCGTCAGTTTTGTTAGCTTATCCAAATAGCCAAAATTATGGGCTCTTGAAGACAAGGTAAATTTCCCTCTTTAAAGGTATATTCGGTTAGCTGCATCATCATTCACGTAAATCACGAATGTGTATATTTTAAAGTTCGGAGGTGTATCGTAAGGGAATTCATACGCCCTTCATGATATAAGTGCTAATTAGATTCCACATTACTCGGTGTACTTAACATCGATACCGTGACCCTAGCAACCCGCTTAGAAACGCAACAATTAGCTCATTCCACTCGCTATTCTCTTCAAAAGCACCCGAATTGTGGTGTTTACGCCCTCGCAAAACAGCAAGACAATGGCAAAGAGAGAGATAGCTTTTCATAAAGCGGAGGATGAGGAAAGGGTGAACGGAGTAGAAAGTACGAATTGCTCACTAATTCACGCATGGAGCGGTAGATGAAGCGGAGGTTTGGCTTTAGGATCCGTACACCTTCTCTTTCGCCTCAGCAAACTCGTTCGGGGAAGGGCGTATGGGGAAGAGTGGATTCTAGGGAAAGGAAATGAAGGCTGTGAAAAGACCGGGGCTAAAGAACTTTTCTCTGGCCTAAGATGGGCAGGATCAGAAGGGAGGCGAAGGAGCTGAAACAGGGTCAAGTGAGAATGGCGGAGAAGAGTTTGATCTGTTGGCAGAAAAATATAATCAGAACGCAGCAACATTCCACTGCGAGTGGGAGTATCCCTTATTCTAAAATGGAGAGAAATAATATTGTCGTAAAAGGAAAGATAAATGAAGGAGATGTTATGGCGGCTAGTTTACGATATCCTGTATCTCATAAGACGCACTGTTTATTTTTACAAAATACACGTTTCCGCTCATGAAATATGTCTATCTAAATACACACTATACATTATACATATTTATTGTATGAATTCAATAAAATATATGAAAATAAAACAATAAAGGTTACCTACGATATTATTCTTAAATTTGATGTATATTGTTTTGTGATTCGCCCATTGAAAAAGGTTACTCGAGTTAGGAATGGGGGTTTGGCTCGACTTAAAAATATTAAAGAATTATTGCCAGCGCAAGATATAAGAAAAAATTTATTAACTAAAAGAATAAGAAAATTAAGTACATAGTTGTTTCATAGGTTGGCAGGAGCTAACCAGAGATTTACTTTTGGATATCTTTATCAATATACCCTTAGTACAAACTAACTATTTTCTAGGGAGCACCTTAACAGAAAACTTTAATTGGTAAATTTAATAAAATTTTGACCAAAATGATACAATCTCATAAAAAACTGCGGTAGATAAGGAAGTGCGAAGTTTAAGGAAGCGGTGTTATCTTGATTTACGTCATTAGAAGCGTAGGAATTGGAGAATATAAGAAAATTTGTGAATTTATTCAGCGAAATTTTGTTAAGTTTGATTAGAATGGCTAAAGGTGCTATTATTCTCGCACATGATCATAAAAAGCGTTTGAATAATACAAGAAAATTGCATTTAATCAGAGATACAACTTAGAAAGCAATTAGAAGAATCCTCATTAGCATATCCAATGGATAATTACGGGTCAACAGAGTTCAATTTGGTGGATTGAAAGTATTTGAATTGCGTTGAGGAATATTTTGATTCAGAGTAACTTTTCCATTTCAAGAGATTATTCGAGAACAGTATTAAAAACGATGATTAAAGAAAGCATTTTCTCCGGTAACAATACAGAGAAAATTGGAGACCTTAGTCAAAGGTTTGAGAGGTCTGAATCCATTCCTCATCTCTCAGAAAGACGTCTTCCACTCAAAACTTTTGAAATAGTTTGTGACCCTTTGTTTCCTCCGATGAGTTGTCAAATTTTCTGCAGAATCAAATGAACTTTAACGAGTTTACTCTGGGAATGAATCTCCGCTAAATGCATCATGGAGAACGCCTCGCGTGAAGGATTTAAAACTCCCTCGAAAGGATAAAATAATGCATTCCTAGCAAAGGCAGCTAAACGCCCTTAAAAACAAGATTTGCTCGAAATTCAGTTATTCTCCGCATAAATTATCAAAAGATTTCTTTTTCCTACAACGCCTTAGCCCGTCTTTATTTTCCTCTTTCGCGCCGTCTTTTGTTCAATTCAAAGCTCCCGAGATTAAATCCTATCAGACTGTTTTTGATTAAATGCGAATAAAGTCCGATTTTTATGTAAACGCGGTAGCGAGGAAAAATCTCTTAGAAGATGATATGAAAGCGGCGCGAATGTGCCAAAAGGAAGAATAAAGGTATTTTGCGAGATTTAAGGGATGAGATGATGATGAGGGTAGGAAAATATAATGAGAAGGAGTACGAGGAGATGATAAAGTAGAGGAAGAAGTGTTGCGGCGCTTTCCTCGGGGAAAAAAGGAGAAACAGGCGGGCTAATAATATATGAATATAAATGAGACTTTCGGATGGGGAAAGTGAGCTTAAAGTCGAGATGTGCGAAGAATGCGGGGAAGGAATGAAAGGATTTTTTTTCGTGTCCAATGAGAATCTGCTACTGACAAGGGTGAGCACACCATGTCAACAATGGCTAATGACGATTGATCTCCCCTCATAGATATAATTCGAGGGAATTTCGAAGACACTCCCATCCGCTCCAAATTGAGATAAAACTTGAATAATGGGCCCATTCGCCTGTTTAGCCTGGACAAAAGGGGAACTACTCGTAAAATTCCGGACGACCTTTGTTTCCTGAACTAATTTAGGACCCATTTAGATTGAATTTCCGCCCCTTTGCAAACGTGCGCCCTGGGCCACGCCTCCTCTGTTCGCCTATGTCACCATTATAATGTCCTATTGGATCGAGGATATGTACCGATTATTACCGAATCAGAAAAGATGTAAATGCACGTTTTTGTGATGGATCACAATGTGGCCACTTTCTTGTGTGTTCCGTTTACGTCTCCTCATATTTGTTCAATATACTCGCAATAGGTGGTTTATGAGTCCCACACATTCATATTTTGATATATTTAAGTACTATGCTCTTGCATAATTTTAATAGTATTAACCGTAGTTTTCGAAGACGAAAAATATGTAAAAATAAGAGGAAAAAATGAACACAGAGTTCAAATGAACTTTATTCAGAATTGAAATTTTGGCAATATTGATATCTAATTTTGCAGCAGAGTAATGAAGAATACATTTGCTATTTTCGATGTGAAATCTAAATTGAAGATAAGAATCTTGAATATTAATGAACAATTTTTTCAAGACCCTCAAGACGAATCCTCATTAAGCTACTTCACGAATTAAAGAATACATTTAACGACTAATTGTTAGTTTATGAATGTAAATGTAAAGGTGGTACATTTTTCGAAGGTAGCAATTCTGTGTAAGATGATATACCATACAGAATGTTGTTTAATTTTTGTCCTCAAACTACTCGATAACGTATAAAGGGTAATGTATATTTCCTTATTTTACATATTAGTAAAGGCTTCTTAGACCTGAAATGTGACTGCTTATTCGAATTATATGCAATTAAAACAGTATATTTCATTTTTATGTCATCGGGTTGTGGTGACTTGATAATCAGAGGAGTTGAGCATTTGAATGAAATGCTGGAATGAAAATGATACAGCCATTGAAAATATGAGTGGGAAGATAGGACTATTCGCGTGAACTTTGCCCATAGATTGACTTTTTGTGTGCTTGGTGAGTAGGCGAACACCGAACAGGAAAAAAGAATTAAAACCTGTCCCGCGATGCAATTTATGGTGTAATTACGGCTCTTAATGGGTGACGAAAGAGTCACTTCTACCATAATGAATGCTTAATGGTCAGCGACCAATTCTAAACGGGTAATATTTGACGGGTTTTTGCAAGAGGCACCGTCATTTCATCGTAAAAGTCAAAAATTATGCGATGATGGGGAATGCAATAAAGATATGTTATATGCCTCCTAAAATGGGGCGGGATTGGGAATATCAGAGCATTGAGGTGGAAAAACGAAGGGGCGGAACATCAGAGCGAGCTCTAAATTACTTGAACGGAGATGAGATTTAATTCGATATTGGAATGCGTAGTAAATTAGTAATAGCGTTAAACTGATACTCAAAAATTGAAAATTTGATTTTCCCTAACCCATAATAACAGATTAATCTTAAAGGAGGATTCTATTCATACAATATTAGTAAAATTGCTGAATCAACGAATTTTATGTTTCAATTTTCTATATTAATCTTAGAAAAATAAACGAACAGCATGTGCAATGGTAGAGTGGAAAAGTATGCAATAGTAAAAGGAATGATTTATGCAAAATATATCTTTAGATTTCAGCAAGAGTAGGCAAGGTGCAGAATCTACGGCATGAGGGTGTGAGGAAAGGTTTATAAAGGATGGGAAGAGGAAGTTTTCGTTCGGTGTTTTCCAGTTAGGCGAAGATGGCTAAAGGAAAGCAGCGAAGAAATGGGAGGCAAAAATTTGGTTCGGTTCAGCAAATACAAACTCCGGAATCGAAAGAAGCAGCCTTTGCCATCAAATACGAGAGGCACGTTGAAGGGGATTGCGAATTTGGATAAAAGGGCCAAAAAGGAAGGAAAGGGCGCTGAATAGACGTGTGGAAGCGGATAATCCTGGAAGGAATTAGTGGAAGAGGGATGAAATGCAGGCGGGAAAAGGAAGAATCCTCGGATTGTGGGAACGATGAGAAATTGAAAAGGCATTTCAATCGGCGAAGGCGATAAACACCAGAGAAAAGCGTGAAAACGAACCTTTAATCTTCTTTTGATTCGGAATCATTACTGACTCTCTCTATTAAAGGAATCAGTGCTGTTGTGCAGAAGTTCCCACTTCCAGGAATAGAAAAGATACTGAGAATACTTACACGCATAATAACGATGCTGTGTTTTTCAATTAAAATTGCTAAGAGTGCAACTCGACATCTACTTAATTTACGCTACCTACGTTTTCATTAATGAATCGATAACTATAACTTTTAAAATTATATTTTTGCAACTTCATGAAATAGACTCAGACTATGGCTCAATTATCACATTATTTTCAAGGATGTTCCTTTTCACCTCCCAAATATATCATAAGATGCAATTTGTCCTTCTGCATATTTTTATCTCCCGAGGATGTTCGCTTGAATTTACTTTAAAATTCCTTTATCTCGCTTTTGAGAATATATCAACGAAAAGTTAGAAATAAACTAAGCACTCCTACTGCTGGCGACAACGCATAGAGCTTCAAAGAACCAACAAATACAAATTTATTTTATGTAAAGTAAAAATTAAATAGGAGGAAAAATAAAATTCCAATAGTTAATCGTACTTTCTGTTCACATTTTTCCTATTTGACACGAACAGTTCCAAACGCTACGTCTATAGCGAATAAGATATCACAAAACTATAATTATTTTCAGGAATGAGATAGGTCGCGTACCCAGGTCCCTGCTCCGATAAAGTTTTACGATTTAGCATGTTAAAGAAAGACGCGGAGAGGAGCAAAACGTTCGAGAAAGACTTCAGGAGAAGGAGGTGAATCAAAAGAAGGGATACAAAGAAGCCAAATATGAGTGCATAATTTCCTGAAGAGAATCTTCGAGTGAAAGAGGGCCAAATAAAGCCTTGAAAGGGGGCAGCGGCAAATGGGAAGGTGATGCGAGATGGATAGCATTTTAGCTATGCCTGGGAGTGATTTCTGGCGGCTGAGAGGAGGATTATGGGAGGGATTAAAGAAGTTAGTTTGGGGCGAAAGAACGAAGGAAGGGAAATAATGAAGATGGAGCAAGGAGAGGAAAATGGATGAGGAATTAATGGAACAAGAAAGATATAATAGCGAGATATGTGGGAAGTTGGGTATGACGGAGTAGAGATATCGCGTCCGGGAAGAACAGAAAAGTGACACCTCGGCTAACGTGGCATCATTTACATTTACATAAGTATTTTGTAATCATACTGAAGTTACTTTCGAATGGGAAGATTGTGTCATAGTTTCCAGCTTCGGACACGTAATTTGTTGTGGAATATCATCTTCAAGGATCGCATGTTTGCGAGAACGAATGAGAAAAAAAGAGATTTCTGGAGTTGGGTGGTTGTCAAGGACCCTTTTTACCTGTGTATACATTAGTACGATGGCTGTTACGCTGTGTTATGCCCTAGGATACGGCACTAAGTATTATCTTAGGATATGACACTTTGCGAGGATATTTAGGTAATTATGTACCTCGGTATCTTTAAAATGAAATATTAACGCCAGTCTTCATGCGGAAGGACTATCGCTGATTTAATTATGGCACTTTGATTTATATTCTATGAGCATTGTTTTTCGTATGTATAGAAATATGGTAGTCCATAATGGTCGCTTTAATTTTGAGAGCTGCAAACGACAATGATATTCCTTGATAAAATGTGGAAAAACTTCGAGAACTTTCGAGAGAAAAACTAAAAATTAAATTTATAAATAAATGTTTTTAACACTAACTAAATATTTATGCCTGCGAGTATAGTTATATTCATCTGTTAAAAGGTGAACACACAAATGGAGTTTAACAATTCGCAGGGCGCTAATTGCAGATGGATTTAGCTTTGCAGATTGAGATTTGAAGTATGAGAAAAGAAACAATCGAGGTAATGCGGGATGAGTGTGAAATGAGTGAAACTAGGTTAAAAGCACAAAGACTAGGAATAGATTGGGAACTTTTCTTTTTTTGGGGCAACGAATGAAAATTAAATATAATGAAAAATCCCGTTGATGATAGAAACGGAAAAGCTCTCCTTTGAAAATCTGTGTTAGAGGTGCAAGAAGTTAGTACCATCGCACTACGTAATGCAACTTTAATTTTACTAGAGATGAAGTCATTAAGATTAGGAATATTTTTCAGAAGATAGTCTTTTAACATACGGGTTTAAGATTGATTTCAAATTGCTAATGAGCGAAGTACGCTGAGAAGGAGATTAAAAATTAACATTCGTAATGTTTAGACAGAAACAACTGGCATGATTGCTCTGAAACATACATATGCAGTAATTACCGACATAAATTAAACTAAAACATAAAAAATGGGAAAAATAAATTTCATCGAAAAAATTCCTTATAAACGGTGAAATGAAAACGATGAAGTAAAAATTGTCAAGTCTAAGAGACTAACTCTAAAATGTTGCAATTCCGTTCGGAGGTAACTTTGTCGTCGGGTGGGGCCTAAGGAAGGAAATAAGAGAAGGTTACATTTTCGGATGGATTTTAGGATTGGCGTCTTCTTTGGATGCGAATTCTTTCGAGGGTGTCACTTCGTCAAAGTTCCCTAAACGTGCAGAGAAGTCGTGAGTAGGCAGTGGAAGGTGAAGCAGAGGGGAAGCGTATAGAAGGAGCGTAGAGAAAGGGGAAATAGCGGAGGAAGGGGTTTTGGCAGTGGAGTTGAAATTGAGGCATTTTATGGTGGAAGCGAGAAAAGTCCAAGGAAAGGTTGACGACTGAGGGAGAGGAAAATAAATCTGAGGGTTTTATACCCTTTCAAAATTAAGTACACTTTAAAGGCGGCCAAACACTCCTTAAGCAAGAACATCGTAAGAGGAATGTGTTTCGTTTAACCTCATGACTTTCCCGGTTCGAATGATTTTTCATGACGAGAATGTTGTTTAAAATATTAATGTCAATCGATTAAAATCTATTTAAGTCCATTAAAGTTTCCTTCCAACATTTTCTTCATTATGTTATTTAAGAAAGATTCATAGTTACTAATGAGCGAACATAGGTAATTAAAATTCAAAACCACAGTATCTCTCCTGTGTAGGTAGGATTGCAGTTACAAAGGCTCTGTCAGAAAATCAAAATTAGTCACAATATTTTTCAGAATCTCAGGTTACCCAAAAGATTAAAAAATTACCAAATAACTCTCATAAACTAAAATTTTATATACTTAATCGAAAAAATTGATGAACCATTCCATGTATATAATCAGCATTGCTTCAAGAACAAAACTTCACTGAAGGAGTAATATAATTTTTAAACTTCACAGAATTAGGCTTCACCAGAAGATGACGATTAATCGTTCAAAACCGGTCGTGTAACTTTATTGTTAAAAAATAAAGATTTAATTCTATCCGAAAACAGTTAATTTTTAATGTTAAAAACTGGCAACAACAAAACATTCACTTGCTGCGCAAGTTGCTTCTTGATCAGAGGTTTTCGTAGGATTTACCTTAGCCACATAGCAACTTGAATTTATCCCTCCAAAGATGGAATTTGATACAATTTGTATACCAGCGGTCTAACTGCTTTTTTATGATTTAATACTAAATGATAAATAATGATCACAAATATTTGCATTGAGGTAGCCAAGGAAGCCTTTCAATTTACGTGCACATTTGTAGAGTTTCGATGCCGGAATGATACGGATTTCTTAGAATTCTATATAAACAATATTGTCTAAATTAAAATTCTGGTTCCATCTGAATATTTTAAAAGGCTAGAATAACTAAATATGGGGGAATGCGAGAGTTTACTTTCAGTCGCAGCGAAGAATGTGCACGGAATGAATACTTGAGTGACATCCAAATCAAGGACGCGTTTGTATGCGACGGGTGGTTGCAAAAGAAAGGATATACGTGACAACTGGAGCGAGCCATTTTGTGTGACGTACGCAGGGAAGTGGAGTGAAGAAGGGCAAAGACGAAGAAAGTCGAGGAGAATGCAATCCAGAATCGGATTAGAAAGAGAATCACGAAATCGAATTATGGGAATTAGTCTTAAATGAGAAATATCGGACTAGAATAGAATACCAGTATACACAAAACGCTTATTCTCTGAACATAAAGTTTTATTTTGCTTTCGATTAAATCTAAAATTTAGTGAATATTAATACGTCATATGTGTTGCACAATATACCAGTACTATACTACTGCAGCAATGGAACGGGACAACTTTAAAATCATACGATCAGTTACTTGAGGCGATTTCTTCTCTTCAGTAAACTCGTCGATTGAGTTATTATGTTCCATAAAGTTATTATGTACAACTTGATTTTCCTTGATTTCATTTAAAAGACCTTGGATATTGATAGTAGTTATTGATTTGGTTTTATCTGCAGAATAAATCATCAAGCTACTAATATAGAAAGAAAAGGATAAAATCAATGCTATTTACCGGAGGTACATGTATCAGCGATATTTTACACCGTAATGAAATTGAATGACCCGATTTATAGTACTCTGTTACCTTTCTACCAATAATAATCTAGGTCAAATCAGAAAACAAATTGTATATTATTAGAACAAATTGAGAAAATATACGCATCACGACAAAATAATCAAGGGATAACTGAGAACCAATAGATTTTTTCCTTTCTGGATTTTCAGTCATTAGATTAATCAGACGAGAAGTGGAAGAGCGGAAACGGAATCAAAAATAATGATTCAAGTAATTAGGTAAAGACCATGTTCCCAATCAGGATAATTACGAGTCAAAATGTATTTAAAAGTCACATCATCATGTCATAAAATATTATCTCTAATGTCATTGTGAGACTTCCCGCTCGCATCATTACTGATAGCAAAATATAGGAAAAGAGGATAATTATATTCTGGTAATAATTTTCGAAAATGCCTTTATTATTAGTAATTATATCATACTTATGATATCTACAGTTTTGCAATTTAATTGAAAATGCCATTTTGAGTTCCGTTTTAAATATTTCTACCCAGCGTGTGCGGTAAAAATAATATTCCCACGTATTATGTAAAACTGATCATATGCATGATGTAATAAATCAATTGGTACGACTTTCCAAGCAAGAAGTTTTCCTATACACTCGTGTAATCGAATACAAAACATATATTCGAACAAAAAATATCCTTTTTCGACATGCAGCGAGGGAAATAATACTGTTTGTGTTATTTTATAAATAATATGTAAATCTGCAATAGCTTAGCTATGCAATTAGAGAAGACAATCTATTCATTTATTGGATTAATTTATCCTCGCTGGTATGACTAATGACAGTTTCATACGGCAAGATTTTGGAGTAAAGAAAATTACTAATAGAGATCAATTCTACGAAGGTGAGAGCAGAGAATACACGAAACAGGTTGCAAAAACATTGTAAACCATCAAATGCATTGTATCTGATAATCGAAGAGTTATTTTCATGCTGAGTTTGCTTTTAAAAACGTTAACTTCCAAAAAAAACTCTATTTCACCTCAAAATTCATGAAAATCTTTTATTCATCGATCATGAATAAACTTTCCTTCTGTATAATGGCAAATAATTAATTCAAATCTTATCTATATTGAAATAAAATCTCTCTCGAGACACATCAAGAAAAAAAATTGCCACGTTTCGCCGATGAAAAATATTAAGAAAAAAGACTGAATCGTTGATTCCCTTTTCACATGTAAACCTTTTATGCTTACTTATGTAAGGTTACAAATAGTAGATAAATATCTAACTTATGATCAGTATCCTCTACCATATCCACTTTGTTAACAAACCTATACTGGCAATATTTTGAAATAACAACCAGGAATCACAGAACATTTTACACTCGAAGCAGGGGTTTTTATTTTTACGATAATGAAGAAATTCCATCGAGTCACGCCAGTCTCTATTTAGCCTAAGAATCTTTGCGAAAGTGACCAGGTAAAGCGCTCAATTGGGATATGTCATATGAAAAAGCGAAATAAAATCGCCCGTAAGTCTCTCTAGAACAGAATGGGGCTCTACAAGCATTCAAATTGCGTTTAACTGTCCAAATGCAAAGCCAGATAAACTATTGCACCATGCAGCACTTTTAAATAAACCGAGAAAAGTTTTTGGAAAATTGTTCGTTGGAGGGGCAAAAGAAATCCGCTCAAATCGGCTTAAGGGGGAAATCGATGCATCGGAGGACTTCATCAGGTGGAAAGTCATCCCAGAAATGGAGATAAGAAATGCAACAGCGGAAAGGAGGCGGAAAGGGGGCGGGAATTTTTACAGAAAATAGAATGGGAGATAAGAAGAGATGAGATGGAGTGGGGATTAGCGGATATGGCCTTGTGCCAAAAAGAATGGTGAGGGTGAAGCTGAGGATTTCGCATTGGACAGATGAGTTCCAAGACTTTGAGATAAATATGAAGAATAAGTAAAGGAGAAGATGTGAAGAGAGAAACTAAAACAAACAGAACTACATTTTATATATAAATATTTTTTAAATGTTTCAATAGAGAAAATTTTATACCTCGATTTAAATTCTTCCCATTTAGCGTTCATAAGGAAAAAAATATCCAAATTAACATTTTTAAGGGAAAAACGATGAATAAGCATCAAAATATATGGATGAGCCTTTAAAAGCCTTGAATTAAGAAGATATCAAATGATATTATATATGGTCAAATCAATAATATGGAAACGTAAATAAGAACATTATTTTAATGGTAGTCAGGTTAAACCTTTAATGTTAATCAAAACAGTTTGATCTACCCGCCAATATGTCATGTTAGCCATGAAAATTGTAAATATATTTTGAATATTTTAGTTAACCAGTTAGTTATTTTTACTGAATTTCATAAAATGATATAGTTTTCAATATCCGGCAAAGTTGAAGAGTGAATGTGTGTGAGTGAATTATGAAATAGCTTTGGTGTGAGAATTACTTTGCTACTCCAAGAAGGTCTTCCACTGCGGCAAAATAGCAATCAAGAAAAGGAAGAAATAACGTGAAAAAAACTGCACATAAAAATAAACAACGACCCTGACAACGCATCTCAGAACAACGGCCGGAGTTAGTGGGGAATGTGAATCAAGAGGGAGCAGACGAAATGGAGGAGGAAATTCAAAGTGAAAAATGGTTTTCTTAGAAGGAAGCTTCGGGGACCGGTTTGGTTTCACCGAAAATGGCGGCGCACAAGAGAAAGAAATGGAGTGTAATAATTATGGAGAGGCGAATCTCCCCTGGAAAGACGGAAGAGCCAACATCTTCCAGACCGTCCGGCGGTCTCGTTGGAGACGTCATTATACATCTGCCTTTTTTTATCTTTATCCGAGTGGTTTTTTGCTTTGCCAAAAAATGCTGGGTCCAAAAACGCCTTAGAGTCGAAGATTGCGCTAGAAGCAAAGGGCTGCGGGAGAAGTGCTAAAATAATGCATGCGAGAGCATCCGTTTGCCAAGGAGGGTTGCTTAGGGGAACGCCGCGGTGCAATAATTAATCCGGAGAAAGGCTGTTAGTGGACCACGGAGAGAACAAAGGAAGGGCGACCTCTAAAAGATTTTTAAAAGAAGCAAATTGTTGCATAATTTATCCTCGGGGAGAAAGAACTAAATGTGCGAGTACTTTTAACGATTTATTTACTAAAATGGAGAAAATTACAAAAATAAATCACAGACTTTATCAATATATTAATTTATCTAGAATATTTACAATACTCTCGTATGATGTTTATAAAATGGTTGATGGCGTAAAACATCTTCATTGATCATTTACATGCTGAGGCTCAAGAAGACTTTAAAATTAATAATTTCATGTGTACAATTTACGAAGCATAACTCATTACATTAGGTACCGGCAGTTTTGAATCACCAAATAAATTTTAAAACTGTTTATAGTAGATACTACTTGCGGATATAGCAGAGAAAAATCAACGATGTAAATCAGCAGCTTATAAACCAAGATAATATTAATCGTTGCCGCCTTCACAGCTCCTTTCCTCACATTTAATGCTTCATATCTTAGCCCAGCATCGTTTGGAAGGAGTGATAAATGTTTTCCATATCCCAAGAAAATTATAAGTGAAGTTTGATTTGAGGAATGCTAATTTTTACGTAAATTTGAATGGATTTGCTGAATCAAATAATTTCAAATTGTTGGTCAGAGGCTCAGCACTGTCTGACAAGCAATTCTTTCGTGAATTTTAATCCTTAGAACAAACTAATGAATACCAAAACAAATGTATATGCACCTATATTCTCGTAAGTAGATATAGCTGCTCATTTATACAAAGAAAAGTAGCGAAGCAAAAAGTTAGAGAAATGAAACTATTCTCATTAATAAAATTACTTATCTGAAATAATAGGAATTGGACATAAAAGAAATCAGCCATAAAAGCTTGAAAATAAAATTTAAAAAAATATTCAACAAGAAGTATGGAAGTACAAATACTAATGCTAGAGTTTCAGCATTCCACGATATAAGATGAAATTCCAAAATAATAAGTGTGTGGTAGTTGTCTCATTGATTTCCGTCTTTTTCAATATTTTTTGGGATTTATAAGCACTTGCTTTGAGCGTGCCCTCCAGCACTATCTCTATAAGTATTATCACTGTATGTTCACTCCTTTAACAGTGACTGTGTGAGTAATATCAAAGAAAGAAAATCGAAGAAAAAATCCAAGATTGAATTATCTTGTTCCTGTAACAAAGTCTGAAGACAATAGCAGCTAATTCTCTTTACTTCCTGAAGTCATTCGTAGCAGAATCGAAGGATACAAAGCAGGAAAGACAAATGAAAAAGAAAAAAAATAGATGAAAATCTTTTGTGAAAAGAAATAGCAGTCGCAATCCCAGACATAAAGGATAAAGTAGAAAGAGAGTTGCCAGAAACGTATTGTAGGACGTGGTAACGTACGAAATAAAGCAATTAAGGATTAAAAAATGAAAATATGGAATTGCGGAGCGACGAAAAGCACGCTGGAGTAATAAGGGATACTAGATCAAGGAGAAGGAGTTTAGAAAAGAGAGAGGGGATGAAAATGAACAGCGCAGAAAGGAAAAACTAACGTCATATGGAAGTGCTTATCTATTATGTTTAGACATCCGGAGGCAACTCCACCTCCTTCCACTCTTTCGCCACCGCGAAAAAGGTAAAAACCGAGTCGCGATCAATTACGCCCTCAAAGTACTTTATTATATTTTTATCGGTGTTTTTCAATATAAAATGACCTCCGGGCAACCATTTTAAAGACCTTCCAACGTACAGACCGCCGATCCCTTTGAACTTTCGTGCTAAACCTAATTTATATTTACAAACAGAATAATTTTAATCATCCTCTTTCAATAGAAGTCAGTGCAGGTGGCGCATCCATTCTATACATATTTATGACGTCAGCGTGCAACTTTGTGACCCTGGCGTCAGGGTCAGTGCCCTCACTTCGACCTGGATCATAGAATATCCCGTGAACCCTAATGAAATGAATAAAGTGGTCGAAAGCTTGAATCGAAATTGAAATTCAAATGTATCGGAGAACGATAAACATTTACGTCGTTAGGTCATAAAAAATACCGAGTGGTATGTCAATAACGAGATATAAATGATGCAAGGGAAAATCCTGGTATAAGTGAAACAGACGCATAGGAATACATTCAAAAATAATAAATATTTCATCAGAATATTTAACTGAGATGCACAGGACTGTCTCACGGACGAGATAAGGCATTGGTTTGCAGTATTTTTTTAGGCTCCCTGATAGTCATGTGGACAGCGCGTTTGCCTTTGGTGAAAGCGGTCCCGGGTTCGATTCCCGGTGGGAGCCAATGTGCGAAATGACCTAAGCTGTCGAAGCACTTTTAACGATACTAGTAGTATGCAGTATTTTAACATTCCTCTGGTTGCAGTTTAGTATAGTGGAATTCAGGCACCATCTTAACCGTTAAGAAAGGCTCAGAAAGACTGATTAGCAATAACAGAGTTTTTGTTTCTCATGCATCTAGAATTCAAAGTTGTATACATGCAAATTTTAAGTTTTCTTTCTTGTATACATAATAGAAAATACTACGTGAATGTTGAAAATGGATCACCCAGAATTTTCGAAGAATTGTTAAATAAAACAAAGTTTAAAAAAAAAGAAAGTAACTTTCACTTTCCACATTTAGTGGAAAAAATACAGAATTTCGGCCTCCTCCGTGATTTTTTTACTCTCAGGATTAGCTTATCAGATGTAAATAATATAGGAGAAAACCTACATTAAATTGAAGTATCATTCACGGTAAATATACTTGGATGCATGCGGTAGTTAAACTTCGCTATTGTGCAAATATGATCGTAATTTCAATGAAGTGAAATAATCGAATTACATAAGAAACAATAAAATTGGCCACAAATTCCTATGACACCGAAAGATATAAGAATGAAGAGAGCGGCTCTTAAAGGGAGAAAGGATGATGTTATAAGTTGGTAAGGAAAAATTAGTAGGAATGGATGCAGGTGAGGATTTAAGAGCAGAACGTCGTAGTCCGGTTATCGGAGAGACGCAGACGCCGGAAAGAGAGTGATAAAGAAGTGATGTAAGAAAGAAGGGGAAAATGAAAGTGTGCAGGAAGTCGGGAAATGGGAACCGAAAAAGACTGAAATGAGAAAGAGGAAAATAATTGAGAAATATGGTTTATCGAGTCAACATAAAACCTTATTTGAGAAAAAATGCGGAGACGTATAAAAAAGAAGGAGGCGTCGAGCGATTAAGCGGAGGAGGGAGTGATTTATTGAGGAAAAGAAGATTGATGTTGGGAGTGACGAAAGTGGTGGTCGCTTCCCTTCTGGCGGAGGTGAGAGAGGGGATTAAACGTATCTAGGAGAATCAATATCGTTCCATGGAAGTCACACGTTTATACATCATCACTCTTGTTCCTTCAAAATTTTCAGATATTCTTTACTTTCAACGCCGTGACCGATCGCGCCATCTTAGATGCTCCGCTGTTACATTCAATCACTTCAACCCGAACATCGCATAGGGTATGTATTTTATACCTATAAACAGAAGTCAGCATCAACATATATATGTTATCATCATTGTAAGTAGGTATCCCAATCAGACAAAGATCTTGAATTCCCACTTTTTATTTGATTATTTTAATAAACGTCTTAATAAGAACTAAAGAAAACTCAAAAAGCCATCAAACAAAGACAAAGACAGTCAAAACAACTATATTTATAAGTTACATCTAAGGCTAAAAATTGTTCAATCCATCGGATGAACATTCCAAGGTAGGTAAAATTATTAGAGAATTTTGTGGAATTTGTACACAATGAAATTCCACCAATTATCGCTGGAGAAGATAAATTTTATTAGAAATGCGGATACGGCATGACTAGCAAAAATACATAGGAATCTGTTTCAAGAGCAAAATTATTACACTTTCAAACAAATGCAAAATTTTAAAATATTACTTATTTCCATTAAGGTGAGAATTAAATTTTTCCGAGATATCAGTTATAATAAAAAAGGCAACCGCTCATGACAGAGAAATACAATGGAGTAAAATAAGCAATTAAATGACGAATGCCAATGGTATAAAAATGTATAACACAAGAATAAGGAAGAATCTTCACCAATATGCTATAAGTAGATTATTACCCACTGTTTCGGCACAACTTGCATACATAGGTTTATTAGGTTGATGATGGGTCAGAACGTACTCATCAACGTTGGCATTGTATTGAGAACTGTTTCACGAAAGGTTTGCTGTTCACCCCATTGTTTCTCTTAACACGCGTGATTCACTGTGCTCGTCGAAAGAAATCAAGAGTGACGCAGAGAAATAATTTAAAGTGCTCAAAATGAACTTTTGCACTAAGCAGCCGTGCTTACCCCCTGCGATGAAAAGGAAGGAATTCATAACGACTAAAAACATTTAATTTCATCTCGTAGGGTGGAAAGGCACTTTTCTGGAGGAAGGACCCAAGTTTCTTTTTTTATTTCCAGCGGAAGCTGAGCAATAAAAAAAATCCATCTCTCGGAAAAGGAGTTATTAAAAGTTCTGGACGAGAAGGAATAAATACAGGACGGGCAAAAAGAAGGAATGGAAAGAAGAGGGAAAGAGGTTCTGGAAGGCGTCTATTGGAAACCTAATGGAGAATGACATCCTCGAATGTCACAATTGAGACGAGATTCCCGTTGAAAACATTGCGGAACTCAAGCAAGGAAAATTGGAATAATGAATGGATGTAATTGATCGGTATTGAATTCTTCTTTTCTAGTTTTATATACTCTGTTTCCTGATTAGTCAGATCGTGTATGTGTTGATTTTCATTTCTAAAACCGGTACTCCATTGCTTTGAGACTCTTTTTAACTTTTCGATAGAAAAAACTACTGCCATAATAGGATACTGGGAAACATAATGCAAACGTTCATTGTTAACTTACATCATTCTTCTACTCCGCGTAACTTAACGTAATAATAACTCTACCTTACCTACTATTTGGTAAAAATGACAAGATGCAATTTAAATACACTATCAGACAAAATTTTCCTTCATACCGAAGTAAAAATATTTATTTCGGAATAATTAACTGTATTACATCTTTAGATGGATGTCTTTCTCTCAAAATGTCTCAATTTAGTTTATTTATGAATGTTTTATTTGACAAGGCTTCCTACACAAGGGATAAATAATGTGTTGAGGAAGATATGATGAGCTTAAAATAATTTATTTATTACTTTCTCCATATACGAAGTATAGAGAAAGTATTGTTTTCATGAAAAAATTCGACTTCGAGATTTCAACGGAAATACATGTTTTGGGGTACCTAGAACACGTTTTGACCATTTTCGGAATGATGTCTGTGTGTATGTGTGTGTGTGTTAGTGGGCGCTCTAACGTGAAAACTAGTGATCGTATCAATACCAAACTTCATGTATAGTACTGTGGTTTGTGCTGTCAGAGTTGATTAGTTTTTGGAGTAAATCGGTTTACCGGAAGTCGAGCTTCATCCATCAAAGCTCGTTTCCGGTTTTCAGAATATCTCCATAAATATGATATATACGTATATTGTTATACTTATAAAAGTTTTAGATTATGTAATTTACTATAGCTTTTGTATTTAACATATTTTTGTATCACCGGTTGATTAGGAGTTATTCGTGAAATACCGATAATCCGGAAGTAGCTGTTAAGTACTTTGTGGGTTCTCTAACATAAACACCATTCATTGTATCAACACCAAATTTCATATATAGTACTTTGGTTAATTTTCTAAGAGTTGATTAGTTTTTGGAGTAAATCGGTAAACCGGAAGTCGAGCTTCATTCTTCATAGCTCATTTCCGGTTTTCAAAATATCTCCATAAATATGATATTTAGGTATATACTAATATTTATAAAAGTTTTAGAAAATAAAATTTACTATAACTTTTAATTGAAACATATTTTTGTATCACTGATTTTTTAGGAGTTATTCATGAGATACTGATAAACCAGAAGTTGCTGATTATGTACTTTGTGGGCGCTCTGGGCTCTATGGGTGATAGGC
This sequence comes from Sympetrum striolatum, assembly GCA_947579665.1. Classification (NCBI taxonomy): domain Eukaryota; kingdom Metazoa; phylum Arthropoda; class Insecta; order Odonata; family Libellulidae; genus Sympetrum; species Sympetrum striolatum. Next base: position 6,478,066 of record OX388347.1, read on the forward strand.
CAATTTCATCGTTTTTCATCGATCATGTCCCGAAAAACATTATTTATAATGTTTGTGACGTCAAAGATAATAATATATAATTTAATCACTCATCTTCCAAGTTTAGATGGAATATAGAGTTCGAAATTACTGTCGTAGATAAATATTTACATCTTATATATGGAGAAAGTCATGTCCTGGCCACATCAGATTTTTTTTATTTTAAGAATGTTTTGATTTGATTAAATTGCTTGCTCTAGTTTAACTATCGTGAATACCAGCAAGTGAGAAATTCATTTTTTTAGATTTGCGTCATAATTAGTTTCAATGAGAAAACGAGAAAGGTAAATTTTATTGAAGTATAATCGAATTTGAATACATTTTTATAAAAAATACCACAAAAATTTGTATCAGGACATCCGTAATGAATTCCACAAGATTTCAATTATGTAGATAAAAGAAGAACGTTCCTTAACATAAGTGCAATATTGAAATTTACTACATAAAGTTATGCGATTTATCTGTCCCCGATGTTTACTTAATAATCTCACCCATATCCGACGCATACATTTAATTATTTCTATTTTGAATATAACACATCAGGCAGCAGTTAAAACAATTAAGTGATCAAGTAGATGTTAGAAATAATTCTAAACAAAATATATACATACGTATCCAAGTAGGTTCTTGAGATAAAGCCTGTGTTTCTTCGACCAATATCAAAATTAATTTAATTTGTATTTACGAAGTAAGTGTTCTTCTATCGGAAATTAAGCAAATCTTTGATTGATGGGAAACATTGTCCCGGGCGATAAGATGAAGTGACGCCGACGTCGCGAAGACCCTCTGAGACATTAATCTAAAATCCGGAACCGTTCCGGAATTTCCGGTCAAGCGAAGAAGGGGAAAGGAAACAAGGGGTCAAACAAAGAGTGGGTCTTCCTGCACGTGGTCCGAATTCCTCCATCATGCACAAAAGGGAGGCAGAAGAAAGTGTTGAGCGAGGGCAGGGGAAAAGTTAAGTAGAGAGAGTTTTGCGGGGGATGGATATGAGAATCTTTCGAAGGGTGAAAGTCGTGTGGTCACTCTGGGAAAGCGGCCCAAATACCAAAGGCTCACAAAGGGTGGACTTCAATATAACCCTGCGATTCGTAAGCGACTCACGACCTCCTCTCGCAGCCTCCTCTCTTCACGTATCCTCTCCAAGAAGCCTTAACACGCCTCTCCTCGTCCATTCACCTCATTGGCCTTGCATTTTTGCCGGTTCGTTGCTGCTAAGGAAGCGCACGCGAAGAATTTTGAGTTCTGAACGTGAGATCTCTTGGAGATCAACACTCAGGACCCATCCGAACATTAGCTGGCAACCTTTCTTGTTAGTTTGTTGTATGAGTAATAATACATAATATTTTCAAGATTTTCTTTAAATTTGTAAGTGTGAAGCCTGATATTTTTTGGCCAAAATTGCTCTTTTAAAATATGGCTAACATTACTGTAAATTCAAGATTATTATAATGTGTAAAACCAAATTGAATGCAAAAGAGTAATAAATATGAATTCTATCGTGTTTGGCCGTATTTCGTGGAACGACATTCTAAATAGAAAGTAAAAGATCTTCGTATAATTCCACACCAATGGATTTATTGACCGACCGGTTTCGGCGCAAGGCGATCCTCAAGGTACGGAGATGCAGCAGTATACAAATCTAAAGGAGCTTTGCGCAGAAACCGGTCGGTCGATAAATCCATTGGTGTGGAATTACACGAAGATTTTTTAGTTTCTATTTACCAGTTAAAATGTAAAAAACGATATATCCAATGTTACAATCAGTAAATACACCTACAGAGCATAAGTATAATTATTTGTAAAATGGCTCCGACAGCTGAGATAATTTTTAACCAAAGGGCACTCAATGAGAATCGAACCCGATATATGTTTAAAAGGTCAGTTACGGCGTGATTCAATGGGCCATCAATAGCTAGGAAATATGGAAAAATGGCTAATTATGAATTTGGCCGAGCATGTACTGGTAGAAATATATTTATTGCCTTTTACATTTCTCTCTGTACATCTTCAACTGAGCTCTAATTCGGCAGCGAAGTCCTCGTGTCTGACAGCCTACACGAAATGCAGCTCTAATCGGATGACGTGATGAGCTCACCCGAGGGAAATATGGACTTCAGGATGGCACTAATTTCGCTGGTTGATGAATTGATGCCGAAAAAAATGGTAGTTCAAAACGAGGGAGGGAGTCTATGTTGCAACCCTTCATTTGGGTGAGGACGAAGACTCTAACGGTCAGATCAGCAACTTATTCTAGCAATGGCATGTTTAAATATCCTTTTTATAAGTCTTAAGCATGGTTGAATATGCTTTTTATAAGTATTTGTTCTTCAACATGGGACGCAACGGAAAACATGCACATTACTCTTTTCCAGTAACTGAAGAGATGATGTCGTTCTCTCGATTGAAATATTTTTGCAGGTAAAATAGAAACAATTTTGTATCTTTGGTCGCGAAATACTCAAGTGAGGACATCGATGGGAAAGGAAAATATTAGGAATTAGGATTGAAATTTGCGACAACCCAGAGATTGCGGTAAATTGAAAACGTGTGGTGGGAATGATATGGATGAAATTAGAAGTGTTGTAAATAAGTAGAACGGAGTGACCTGAAGAAGTTGCAATTTGGAAGTGGCAACTGCTCCATTAATTACCTCCTCAGGATCCCCTTACTAGCTCGCAAAAGAATATGCGGGGGAGGGAACAGAGTTTTTCTGAGTTCTGATTGAGAGAATAGGTAAATTCCCAATTAAAAAAATATTGCGATAGATAAGGCTTCCAAACATATGATGGTACAAATGTATTTTCATACTAAAGACCACTGTAATGAAGAATTGGATGATACAAATGAATCAATTTCAGAAGTAATATAAGGGGTGAAATGGAATTGGCCGAAAAGTAAGAAAGGATAGAGTGCATGAAATATACACATAACGAGTGGCATTTGAACTTGGGAAAAGTGAAACTTGGGTAGATTGATAATTCAATGAATGCGAGGAAAGAGACGATCTTTGGGATGGAAATTACAAAATCCCTGTTGAAGATTTAGAAAGGACATGCAGACGGAAAGAATATATGGGAAATTTGTACAACGGACAAGATGAGACAAGCTGAGAGAATGGAGAACGGTGGCAACGTAGATGAAGGACCTCCGATTTGTATTGAATCCGTATTGAAAGACCTAAGAGACCGCAATCGCCAAAATATCATCGGAACTGATTAATGAGTATGTAAATAAACATGAAAATGATACGCAAAAAGTAGTTCGTGATATTTGAAACAAGGTATTGATGGCCATGGATTTTCACGAGAACCTAATTGTCCCTAAATTGAAAAAGGGCAAATGACTATTTGTAAATTCAGGAATTATCAGATATTGAAGCGATTGCTTTTAAAGGAGAACAAAAAGAAAACTATCTTTGGATGTTTTACTGAGGAGTAGTTGCTTTCTCTTCATTAAAATCTATAAAATGATATTAAATTTTTAAATTAGCAAGGGAATGAATTTACCAATTAAAATTATTCGCATTTTAAAAGAATTAGTTTTGCCAAGGCGCCAAGCTTGTCAACAACTCTACATGGGGTATTGTTGCTCTTTCAATGCTTCGACGAAAACAGTGAACACCAATAAAAACTATTCCATATTTTTTTGTTTCGACGAAATGATGGATGATGTTTGGAATTCTAGCAGTGTGTGGTGTGGAGAAGGAGCAAAAAATAAAGCATAGAAAACACGTATCATTGGTTTCAAATGGGCAAAAGAAAAACTCCGATACCCAACAGCTCTCGGTAAAGCGTCAATTTTCTGTCGGAGATACTCGTGCGTGCGAAAAAAATTATTCCGGCTGCTAACGTCGATACGGGGAAGTTGCAAGCCTTGTCGCAGCGGGGGGTGGGGTGGGAGGGGAGGGGAAAAAGGGATAAAAGTTGGCAATTGGGAGAAGGGGTGGATGAAAGGGGATTGATAGGGTGGCCGCGAGTAGATAGCAGAAAAAAAGTTCAAGTGAGGAAAAGGAACGAGATACGGCATAAAAGAGAGTCGTGTGATGAATAAATACAACTGCTACAGATCCGGAAAAAATAATCCAAGAAAATAACAAAATGCACGCACGGCGGTCCCGTAGAGAGCTTTTTTCTCTAAAATGGGACGCAACCACAGTTGAGTAAAGATCGGAGAGCTATGGAGTTTATTTTTCTTTATTTCCGTTCTTCGTTTCGTTCGTTCTTCTCTTTCCGTATTCCGAAAGGAAAGCTCCCAAAAAAATAGTTGGCGCCTTTGACGTCATATCTATGGCTAGTCTATAACGGATTACTTTTTATCAACAGGTTCGGAAATTGAGACTGGAAAACGTTAGGGAGAGGAGATTGTGCCACCATTGGGAATTCCGCACGCAAATTCTTTCGCATGCAAATACAGGTGCGTGTGTGTGTGCTCGTGGTGGGCGCTGATCCGGGTTTTACGCATGGCGAGCCAATGGAGGATGGGCGAAATACACTATCCGAATACGCGAAACTGTACGTGTTTTGAATGCATATATATATGGATTATCAAATTGAACCGAATGTTTCCAAGCGTGGCGGAAGCGCTTTAAAATGTTATTAACTCATCAACACAGTGTATATAAACCCACAATATGCCAATGTACTTAATGGATTCATCAAAAGAAGATTTTCTACTTCAAATTCAAGAGAGATAATTTATTCGAAATATTCGAATGATATTGCCAAATAATAATGAACGACTTCATTGAAGGTCGAGATTGGGACAGGTGAATATCATCTTACAACTATCCCTATTTCATTGATTATTTCAAATAAGAGATATTTTTTTAATGGTAAAAAAAAGGAAAAAGAGGGAAATACACCAGCATTGAGGAATATTAGGACAGCAAAATTACAGTTCTTTGATAACGAGGAGAATATGCACAATGATATCATTTATGTTTTGGAAGAGTTAATTTCGTGAATTGACTGGAGCTATTTAGTCCATGCCAATGCCCCAGTTTTTGTCTTTATTGGCCATGTGTTAATGTTAGAGCAAGTACTTATTTACTTAATCGCAATCTTACAAGAAAACCAAGAAGCCATATTTCATAATATTAAAAAAATATTAATTAATTACTATTAACTTTTATAATCACAATCAAGTGCATATTTGTTAAGTAAATTCCCATATTTCCATGAAGAAAAATCTTCCCAGTCTTCCCTTTTTCAACGTGGGAAATTACACTATGATGATATTAGTGCTCATCTAGTGTCTTAAAATTAAACGACAGGAAAAAGCCATAAAAGAATTAAATGTGAGATGATTAGAAACAGTTCCGAATCAGTACTTGTATTTTAATTTTACTCTAAATCTATCCAGTTTACTATCAATGCTCTATGTTTAATTTTAAATTATTAATTATAAATAAGAAATGTATTGCATTTTTATAGTCTAGCAGCTCACGCATTATGGCTTAGAAAGGTATAATGTTTGCCGTAACATTTTCATATGAGATTCAGATTAGGTTCTAGAGAGGAAGCTAAATACTCTGAGATAATGTTTCAACTTGAAACTTTCGATAGGCATTTGTTGACTAGAAATGCTTTTCCCTCTCCTCTGCTTTTCTCACGGAAAGTCTACAAAAATAGTTCAGGATTCTGGATCACTTAAACCCTTTGACATGCTGGTGTCCAGTTGCGGCACCACTATCTCAGGTTCGAATCCGGTTGCGAGCGCTTCCGAGGGCCACACCGTAAGTTTCATCCTGACTTACGGAGACTCGATCTCAGCGTTAGTACTCAAACCCTCCAACCTCATCGGCAAGCGGCCAAATCCTTAATTTTTAATATTTGTCTTAGGACGCTTTTTTGGATTTAGAAATTAAAATTTCAATTCATTCTGATTTACCATTTTCAAAAAAATTGTACTGCAAATGGAAATATTTCAGAATCAAAAAAACTTGAATGGTGATTGTTTGTGAGCGGGTATTCTTTATTTCAAGAATACTTTTTTTATATATTTTCCTGTATTATTTATTCCGCGAACGCAATGAGAATAATTAAAAAACGAGCAACAAAACAACAACGAGAGATGGCATTTCCGAATCTCGAACAAAGAGATAACGTGATTAAGCTTTTGCATATAATACGTACAATCATATAATTTATAATTCACGTTGGTGCAAACTTACTTTTCAAGTTTTCGGTATTTCGCGGTGAGCAATCAGGAGCAATGGAGATTTGTCTGAACGGAGAAACTTTTCAATAGATGGCATTTATAACGCTGGAAGTATGTGCGGATGCGTATATACACGATAGATTCAGCGTCATGAAAATTTATATTGGACTCACCCGGTTTACTTAGTTAAATAACTGTCACTAATCATAATTTTGGTCTGTTCACAATATATTTCAAATTATTCTACTATCGATCAATTATCATCCTGAATATATTTCTGCAAATAAATGACTATTTCATCGAAATATTGATACCCTTGAGCCCCACTGCTAACTAGCGGTGACTCACAGCAACTGAGGGGAAGATAATTTAGCCTATTGATGTATCGGAACACAAATATATCCTTTTAAACGCGTGAAAGAGTATAAATAAGAGGAATAAGTAGTTTCGGTAGGTGAAATAATTTCGCTCATTTTTCGAAAAACATTTCTCCTCCACCTGATACACTCCGATGAGACAACTTTTGTTTGTTCAATATTAAGGTACTAAATAACCTACGCGTGTAATTTAATTAATTTCGCGTCGAGCGTGATTATTTTTACTCAAATTCAATTACAAGAGTCACGTTCGGAATTTGTAAATTTAATTATCATTTTTACCCATAAGCGCGAAGTGGAAATCAGGGATTTAACTTTTTTGTTTGCGCTAATTGTTCATTTTAAATATGTAAATGTGAGGAACGGTTTACGTGGTGAAAGTTTTGATATTCAAGTCCCATCCGAATGACTTTTAAAGTGCAAGGAAATATTGGAGTTGACATTAATCTGGGATTCTCTTTCTAAATCGTACGAGTTGAAATAATTTCATAACATTGGCATACAAAAAGCGATCTAACTAGACGGAAGAAGATAATTTACAACGTGTGCCATTTATGAAACGAGAATTTCAGAATAAATAATGATATTATGTGGAAAATATACCCCATTACTGTAAACTAAAGCTAGCGTATCTAACTAAATAGCATATTCAAATTTCTCAATTTCAACTGAATGTGCATTAGCATGTATCAATCTATGGAAAACGTCATGGAATGGACTGAAGTTCGCCAATTCACAGTCAAATATGGTTATGTTGATCTTGGGCAACCACGCCACTCTAGTGACCGTCAAATGCACATCCCTTGCACTACCAGATTCCGTAGCGTGTAGTATTTTTTACTCTCAATCATTTTCAATTTTTCGCTATAATCTAGATCACATTAAATGATAGCTTCGCGTATTCCATCGCTTGATGACAGAAATAACTTATACTTCTCCTCTAGGAATCTGCTTTTAAACATCGGTAAATCAAAGGGTTCCGCACATATGAATGCGTGTAGCTTTTCCGACCGTGTGGCCTACGCGCCTTTGTTAATTTTATAAGGCGTAGCCCTCTTGCCTGCCCACCTTTTTCTTCGACACCCTTTTCATTCACCATTGCAAAAATAATCAAATTCACTGACGATATCTACAAATATATAAAGCTTGCGTTGTCACACATAAAACTACTACTAAATTTCATCCAACCAATCTAACATAGAAGAAAATTTTCCCACCCGGCCCGAAGGATCAAAAAATGTTTGGGCAAGATATTGACGAAAATAAATTAATTATTTCTTAGTCTTTCCACCTCCCTTCGTCTTGTCGTCAGCCCGTCTATTCGCCATTGTTGGTCTTCCGTGACTCGTCACTTGTCTTCTCACACACCATCTGAAACTGCTTTCCCGTTGTGTTCACTTTCCCCCCCCCCTTTTAATCTCACAAGTATAGAGGACATTGCGGGCCACCATCCCTGCATTGGCCCCTCTTTCAATTAGTTCAACAACAACAACCATTATGATGTTTGCCTACTGGGTAGATTTTATAGTGTTAGATGATATACGGAGCTCAGTCTCTAAAGGAAATATATGTTTGTCGATGACCAGATCAATAATTTATAAATCTACGGTAATGATAGAGGTGGTAATTTCGAATTAAAGGGATAAAGAAGAGAGGACATGCTTGTATGACATTAATAAGTGATACGCCATTTGAATTGATGAACGCACTGTTCAAAAAGATAGAAACTCATTGGGATGGATAAAAATTTAATTGAGGATGAAGAATTAGTTGCGTTAGATTTATGGTAAATTTTTAATCAACTTTCAAACGCTCAAACAATAGAGAAACGATGGAATATCAAAATAACACAAAAACTTATAATTGGAGTCTCACTCAATATGATAGAGCTCATAATAATTCAGAAATTAGAAATACTTCCTCGATATGTTTTCTAACTGCGCATCGATTATTCTTTCGTTTTTGAGTAAACATTCAATCGCTAAAAATTTAAAGAATGATTGGAATAATAAGTGTTAGGAAGAATTTATTTTCGCCTATTTATAACTTTTTTCCTCCTGCGCTGACATTCCGATTGAGTCCTCTACAGAGTCCTTTGTCAGGTTCTCAATCAGTGGACGAAGGCCCAAAATCATTCCCTGGAGAAAAAAAATCTGTCGAACCCGGGAGCCGGCGTCGGAGCTACATCGCAAGAACGCCAACCACTTGGCCATCAAGATGGCTATTCTTTTACTGCTTCATTTTAATTTAAGACATGTCCTCGCAAACCAACCCTTTATTTCGTTAGATATGTGATCTTCTCGACTCTCCTTTGTGTTGATTATCTTCTCACACTTTTTTGGAGAGTGTCACCTCCAATTTTAACGAATTTATATAAATTTAAAATTAAATTTTGTAATTTGAAACATCGCTGAAAGCTCAAGAATGTATTATAAACTTAATAATTCTGCAATCCTTACTAGTATTCACATAGTAAATCAATCATATTCAATATTGGTATATTACACTAAAGCTGCTGAATTTAAACTTTTATGACTTGTGTTTGCCATGAGCCTTGGAAACCTTTTCAAGTGAGAGAAATAATTTCCTTTGCCAAAACAAAATTACTTCTATTTCTCATATAATTCCCACCGCATATTTCCGATTATCGGATACAATATACACAATTATTGTTAGAGGTTAGGTAATACGTAGTTTTCCGAAAATATTCTCCTCCATAACTTGAAAAACTTATTTATAATCTCTACTCAATTTCTACCGATTAAAAGAAATGTATATGATCAAAGTGACCATTACCATAAGAATTTAAATGTTCAATTCAAGAAAAAAATTGACAGCTGGAAAGCACGTTCTTGCAGCAAAAAATCACTGTCCCCACCTAATGGCAAACAAAAGTGCCTTATACGGCGATATTCCCTGCTTCAGAAAACAATGACGAGTTAAAGTAATTATTATAAGTAATAAACATGCAGCAGTCTATTACTCAGCTTCCTCCTTTAGCGAAGAAATCATTTTCTATCTCGATAACGAGTCTTTCAATCTACGAATCGATAACCGTTTTCCCAAAAGCATTTTCCCCTTCGTTCGCTTTCCTTGGGCGCACCTCCTTTCCTTCCAATCGACCCTCACGAGCAATGGATCGCCGACCCTTTTTCCATGTCAACCTTTATCCTAATCGCAGCCTCTGATATCGAGTACTGCATCCCGTCGCTAGGTGGGGTTAATGGGAGCCACTGGGTCGAGCGATGGCCCTTCGGGATGTCACGGACTTCGACATTTTCTGCCTCCGGATTCCAAGGACGCGAGAGGGTGCTGAAGAAGGGAACTTCGACTCAGATTTCGCTAATGAATTAAAAGTGGAGTCGAGATATTCCGTTATTCTTAATGGGGAACCGAGTACATTTAGGCAGCAATAGAACGTCCAGTCTTAATATATTTATAAATATATTCTAATATGCAATTTAAGATCATAGAGATTACAAGGGATTAAGAGGATGCTTATGGAACCGAAGTGAGAAATAGCGATTCTAAAAATTCGCGTATCCCTCAGACGTTTCACTTTAAGCTTCATACACGCCCACTTAAATTCTCAAATTGCAGCTATAATATTAATCTCCAACAACATATGGTAGTTGTGATGTGGTAAAAGAAGTTTCTTAATTATGACAACATTGGAGAAACGGCAACGTTTCAATAGCTTGAATTACGTTAAACACGCTTTCGACGTAATGTCCCATGCTTCACTAAGGGCATTTTAACCGTCAGTTTGAACTTAAGGTTGGGATTAAGGTGAGTGATCAAAATTTTAAAATCGATATTTGGAGGCGTGACTTCATGAAAAGCCGTTGCAGAATAAAATACTTTACATTTATGCATAGGATATTTTTATTTAGCAACCGGTTTCGTAAATAAATTTACTTCTTCAGCCTGAAGATGAAGGCCTGAATATGTAAGTCCTCGAATGGAACCGGTAGCTAAATGAAATATCCTATGGATAAATACCAAGTCTCTCATTCTGATTAAATTTGCCATGGGTTGATGTTTTTTGAGGTCGAAAACAGGCATGGCATTCCCAATGGAAGAGTCTCAGGAACATTGAGAAATTGGGGAAATCATTAGTTGGAAAGAAAGTGAAACATTTCTAGCAATATCAGAGAATACTGATGTTATTAAAATTGGAAAATCATCTTAAATCCATCTTTGTCATGAAAGAATAATATGATACTTGTATTGTTGGTTTGGAACCAGGATTGTCCGTCTTTCGGAGCGACCTCTGGCTGCGAAGTTTAATATTCCTATTCTAGAGTTAAACACGAATATTATTAAAATACTACTTTATAAGATTATTAATATTAATGTGAAAGAACCTAAATCTATTAACAGAGGAAATCTGAGAGAAATCGAGCCACCTAATTCTGAACTAATATATAATATTTTTTTAAAATAATTCGAGAGATAATGCTGCAAGGAACACATTTCTATAATACGTAAAATCTTAAGTTGATTAATATACATTAATAAAAATATAGAAACGTCAACTTTTTTAATTGCGATGAAAGAAGATGAACATCAGTGGAAGTATAAAATCAGAAATCCGGAAAACCGTCCGATATGTCCGGAGTGTCCGGTATGTCTCAAAATTCGAATTTCCCGGGCATTTTTGCACTCCGTCATAACAGAGGGTTTTACTAAAAATGATTCTCAGTGAAAAAACGAAATCACCGCTAATCAATAATTCAAAGAGAATTCAAATACAACTCTCCTCTCTCAACCGAAAAAATACGAATGGACGATATTTTCGAAGAAGAGGAAATTATACGAAACAAAACACGATCCACTGCGGAAGTGAATTTTCACAAACGGAAGCCGAAGCGGTCGATCGCTCGAGATATTCCCTCAGAAACTCTTGTATTGGAATTCGACGCCATTTTTCCGCCCATTCAACGTATAAAAAGGACTCCAGGAGAAAAAATACGCGAAATTTCATTCTATTTAATTTAGGAACCGAAAAAAGTGGAAATAAGAGGGAAAGGGAGGTATTTATGAAAGCATTGTGACGTAAACGAAAGAACCGGAGAGATTCCGGGAGGCGTCCCTCCCACCCGAGGGCTATTTTCGTCCTTGTACATAATCCAGCTCCCTCGTTATCAACCCCTGCCACACCCACACACATAATGCCCGTCCGCAGTAACGAGCGTATTTTGTCTTTCCAGCTATTATTCAGGCGCCGAGGGAGGCCAAATCAGAGCCCATTTATTTATAAATATAGTGAGTATTTTTTATTTGGAAGACAACGGAGGCGAAGCCCAATCAACGCCTCGAATGAAGGGGGAAAGGGTTGCTGGTAAGATGGAGGTGAGCGGTGGTGGGGTTTAGTAGGGACGAGCGGGGTTTATACTTTTTCTGGGAGTGAATCTAGAGGAAAATGGGGAGATCTTTTCTATAAAATGACGGTAACAAGAGAGGAAGGCGAGATGGGAGAGATGAGCTCCGAAAGTGATGAGAAAAAGCGGGAGCGATGAGAGAGTGTCTTTCGTTGTCGCAGACGAAAAAGGAATCTATTTCTTTGGACTCATTCACTCTTCAGATATGGAATGGTGATTGCTCTTTTTCATTTCGCTCCATTTGAAACCATTAAAAAGCGGTGGTGTAAGTTTCACCACAGCCCCCCTTGATACATGGATACAAAAAACAGTGTATATACATAAAAAGAGTTTTGAGCTACATGAATCCGTCGTTTTCTGATACCTTTTATGGTGATCAAGCTGATGTGGGCATAGATTTATAACTTTCTTTCCTTTGGCTACCTGCTCATTTCATCATGCTGCATGGGGTGAATTAGTGTATAGTCTAATCCGGCGAAATGTGAAAAGTGAGAGAGGGTCATAAAATACTCGTAGAATGGATGGGAAATCAACCGTCAAGATTGTGGCAAGAGACGTATAAAGCTTCTTTAATGATTAATTATTTCCGAGACATCGAGAAAAAGATGGATGTTTTTACATTTTACTCCCGTTGTTATGATCTCGGAAATGCCCGCCCAACTTTTGGTGTGTATAATCTGACTTCCTTTTTATTCCGAAGCAATAGGCGCCCCTGTTAATGCCCCATGGATTAACAGCTTCCGCATCATAATGGTTATGACTTCAAATCTGAAGTAATAAAATAACGCATTAATCTTCCTTAAGGTGATTCCTTCATCTTGCCCACCGCCATAAATTTTCTAACAACGAAAAACGATCTCCATTTTATTAATTGTCTTATCATAGCATATTTCACGACCTGTATACATTTTATGATTTCTATGAATTGCGTATGATTCGCTCCACCCTACTTATTGTCGACGCAGTTTTCGTTATTTTTTACGGTGGGAAATTTTCGAATTGAATGGGACATTTTATTCGCTTTGAAAATCATGTTCTTTATATTTGGGCGTTTGTCTGGCTGCGCTTCATTCGACCAAAAACAAATCATTTTGTTTTCTTTTTCACATCTCGCATTGTCCGCTTTTCCATTTAAATTCTCCTTACCCAAAAAATTATTACGCCCTCGTAAAAAACCAATCCATGTCAGTTTTAATAAAGGTCAAGAACGAACTATCTTGCACATAATGGAAATGAAAGCTGTATGATTTTCGAAGCTTTTTTCAATAAAAGCGGAGTGGAGTATCGATTGGAAGCCATAAGCTAATTGCGTGGATGAAATCGGCGTTGTGCGCTCTTCCATTCATTGAGATCTCACTTCAATTGTACACGACATCGCTGCGGAACGAAATACACAAACGGATCGAACGGCAGATGATATAACGCTGACGTGAGAGGGTCGATGGAATGGATCCTTCGCCATTTGATTAATATTTTCCTATGAGCGCGTCAAGCCATTGTGTAGAGGATGAGAGGAAAAGGAGAGGGGAAGGATTTAATGAGGCGAATAAGGTGACTAAAGAGAAAATATAATGGTGAATAACATGATAAGTAGATTAGGTCGGGTAGACAAGAAAAAGAACGAGACGGAGCAAATTTGTTTATGAATTAATTTATTAAGCAGATGTCTTTGCTAAAGGATGATGTAACAGAAAAGATTACGAAGGTAAAGATAACAAACGATTGTCGTAAGCAACGTGATAAAGTTAGAGATAGGTAGTAAAAACGATAACATCTTGGAAGAAGTATTAAGACTATTAACTACCGAAGATTTACATAAAAATGTAAGGTGTATTGAAATCGAAAAGTAAAATTATTCTATGGGCAAATATTTTCAGTCAATTAAACTACATTTCATTGGAGTAGTAGTAATTGTTATTTATTTAGAAACGATTCCATTTTTATGCACGTTTATTAAAATATCCACTTGAAACAACAATGTGACATAGCACATAGACACAGAAGTTGCATACCAAGATGTAAATAAAAGAACAATAAAATAGAGACGAGTGTTTCAATCAATTGGAGAAGAGTGATTGATGGGACATCTAGAGCTGGAAGAACAGCTGAATTGCTAAAAATGTCGATGAGTAGAGCTACCGTACATTTTGGGTTTACGGAAATTGTGTAATCTCACAGTTACTCATTCATATAGTTTGATCTAATATCTAAGGAATTAAGTTTGGCGAAAAGTACATTACGATAGTGGCACAAATGACCTGGAGGTAGTCTTTAGGTAAAAAACGTTCTACAAACCAAACAGTGCATATTATGTAAGTTGCCAATGGATAGCTGCTATACTAACACCAATCTAACCTTACGAGAGTGAATCTAGGGATTTGTTTTACTGTAATATTTACATACCCTCAAACCAAACGATGGCAAATATTCAAAGGATATTCTCCTTTCTACACCTCAAACAATACTTATATTTTCCTTCGATTATCTATTCCCTTTTCATCACAGCTTTCATCTTGCCCTTCTCTTTTTCTTCCTCTTCTGCCTCACAAAACCGCACCACTAATCCCTCCGACTGTTCGCTCTTTGTACGCGAAAGGGTTTACGAATCGAACGCTTAATCCCGCTATCGTTTCGAATCCGCGGTTGGGTACACTAACTGCACTCAACGTCGCCACTGGGATTCATTTCGATAGCCAATTTTTTCGAAACTGTTTTCAGAGGCACCTCGTGATGGGTTATGAAAGGTGAAGAGAATTAATCCGTCACGAAAAGGACTATAATGGCGTGGAATTCTATGGGAGTTAAATTGAATGGAAAAATATCTATCGTTTTGTTTCCTCTGTTAATTTGATAACCGTCCCTTTCACAATTTCGTGGAGCTCTTAGATTGGCCACAGGACTTCAAAATGGAGCAATGTCGAGTGCTAAATATTATTTTTGTCGGAAGTTCCGCGCTAGTTACGGTTATTGTAACTTCGAAGTGAATTTTTTTCTGCCATTTTTTATTTTGTCCCGAAGTATTTCAATTTTAATCAAGGCTGAATTTGCTTAAAGGAACGAGATTGACTGATATATAAAAGATGAAGTGCTTTTTTGGGAACGGGTATTGACAAGGAATTTTTAGAGAAAGTACTATGAGGAAAAGAATTTATGTAAGGCATGAGATATGCCAATGATTGTTTAAGTACCCCTTTATAATGGCAGATTTTTAACAATGATGTCCCAGAAATGTCAAACGCAACTCTACAATTAGAGGTTTAAAATCTCGAAAAGACGTCTTTGTCGGCGTTCCTTCTCTTACTTCCTGGTAGTCGGATGAAGCAAGAAAGGAATGCCGCCCTATAATTGTACCCAAAGCACTTTTCAATACCTTACCGTCTTCAGGGGTCACAAAATACCTCTAATTCATTAATTCAAACCTCTTATTCATTAACAGCCGTGTTCCAATATTTCTTTCTTTACAGTAGCTCTACAAGCTTTTAATAATTGTTCGATAACTTTGAAATATCGAAAATGGGTGTGAATTACTTTGCTTCATTCAAACAAATTGAACCCATCAGCCAATCTCATCAACTCTCTACCTCAATTTCATATCTCTTCACAATAAACTACTGACAGAAGAAAACTATCCTCTCTGGCATCATATATCTCATACCTCTGACATATGCTATATTTTCCATATTTAATGCTTCAAAAATTTTTAGAATTCAATACCTTACTTTCGTGAATTCATGCAAAATTGTGAATTTTATTCTTGAATTCAGTTTAGTCACCGACAAATATTCATTCAACTCATTGCTCTAAAATGGTAATAAAAATTACTTTCTTGATTTTTTAATCACTTAACTTACTTTACTAGTACACTAGCTACGTAACAATCAGAAAAGCCTTAAATTTGACATCATTGATCAAAGGGTTTAATTACATCTCAGTCTTGATTTGTCTCAAATGAGGATAATTTATGCATACAATTATTAAAATGGATAATTGCATTAAAATGTAAATCAATGAAATAAGATAAATAAATTTCATTTACATTCTCCGCAACATAAATAGAGCGATCCACAGGGAAAATTTAAATTCTCAGAAACGACTAGTGATTAATAAATGGTAAATCCATGAGTCTGTTTTGAAAGCGTAAAAAAATTGGCTCAACGTAATTGCGCACGTTGAAAGCACAATGAAATATTAGAACAACAGGACGATGATCCATAATAGAAATCACCAACGCGCTGTTCTAAAACCCAGCCGAACGAACGGTAATCAATCAATTTATCTCCTTTGTTTAGGATACCGAGCCTCTACATTGTTTACCTTCATCAATCTGTCTGTAACGCTTCTGTAGTAAAGAATGTGAAAAAAACCCAAATTTTCTTCTGTTCGAGCGAGAAAAGACGTCTGACTTTTGCGCTAAATAACTTTATGTAATTTCTTTCCTTCGAGGAAACTTCTTCCTTTTTTCGCTTTCCCCAAACCCAGAGCCTCCCTCAAAAATTAATTATGAAATCAATCAGCACTCTTTCCCATCCACGCATTTACGCCGTAGCTTATCTATCGCACTCAACTCAGCTGGAAAAAAATCCCAGTTAAATTTCACGCTTTCCTATGAATTGCAAATTTTTGCTATTTTATAAATCTTCTCATCTTTTGGTTGCCACAACTATCCGCTCAATAGTTCATTCTCACTCATACGCTGTTAATAACAAATCGTTCAATTTACAGCCTTAAGTCTTGGGTGGTGCGCAATTAACTACCAAAGAACAAAGTACACATTTAAGATTTTGGTGCGTTGCAAATTGTAACAGAAACATTCCAACTCATGATGAAACGCGTGAGAGGCTACGGACATCATTTTATTTGAGAATGTGATAAAAACCAGGGATATTTTTCATAGTCACTTTCTCAACTGTGCTTAGAGCATGAAGGAAAATACTGCACACTGAATGAGCTTAGTACGCATATTTTCAATTTTCAGATACAATAACTCATAGATACATTTTTTGCAGAAAGAAACTATCATGTTCTTCTGCTTAAATTTAGAAATAAAAATTTCTTTCAAAATAAAATTCTTCTTTCAATACATAAATTTTAAATCGGAACAATTCTCCCAATTCTAAATTAAAATATATTGAAAACCGGAAATGAGCTTTGATGAATGAAGCTCGACTTCCGGTTAACCGATTTACTTCAAAACCTAATCAACTCTGACAGCACACACCACAATACTATATATGAAGTTTGGTATTGATACGACCAATAGTTTTCACGTTAGAGCGCCCACTAACACACACACACATACACACAGACATCATTCCGAAAATGGTGAAAACGTGTTCTAGGGACCCCAAAACATGTATTTCCGTTGAAATCTCGAAGTCGAATTTTTCATGAAAACAATACTTTCTCTATACTTCGTATATGGAGAAAGTAAAAATGGATCTAAATCTAATTAGAAGGGTTGTCTTCTTGGCCATAGACAGAATGATTGTATGGTATTCAGAATAAAGTGGATGAAGAAATGGATAAGAAGGATCAATTAACCGATTGATGTATGAAAACAAGCAGAAACAGCCAATTTTATTATTTTTCGAACATATAACAAGTTGAGAAGAATTTGACGAAATAAATGGTCATGACAATTGAGAGTGATGTGATTCATGAATTAAATTACATTGTGAAGTAATGTATGCTATTTCTCAAATTATCTTCATTTATTCGATTGCAGGGTGATAATTAATTTCCACATTCTTTAAGCATGAAACATATCACAATATTTGAGAATAATATTCACGAACATTCACGAACGAAAACTTTAGCAAATATGTACTCACAAATTCGGCAGTTGTATGAAATGGTAGTTCTAGGTAAAGACTCACTTGGCTTACCTGAAAAGATAAAACAAATTATTAAAATAATACTATATTTCTAAAAGGCTCAATGAGTTATTTCTTAAATTGCAACGAGGTACTAACAGTCCTTATTCTTACTAGATATGTGCTTATTTATAGTTAATACATTATGGAAAATAATATTAAATTTAATTCAAATTACGTAATTGTAATTAAAACTTACATTAAATGCATACAACCATTTTTATGGTTTTCGAAAAAGTTACAGTAGTGTGAATACATTTATATATATATATTACATCACCAATGCTATAATTGTAAGCTATTGTTATACTCATACTTTGGCGAAAGTTGATACATATAATTGAAATGCAGGCTTCAAGGACTTATGTATAACTATTTGGATAAACTGTGAAATTTAAAAATTTCCAATTAAAATGCTATTTCCTGATCCATATCTTAACAGTTAATGCTAATGGGTCTACTGTGGTCATCGGACATTCTCCGAAAATTACTAAATAAGGCAATGATTAAAGCCCTTCCCTTTGCTGACCTTTACTGCCGTGCCTTTCATTGTTTAAGTTTTAATTAAGGTCAGTCAATTACAGAATTTTCGTGGTCAACTTTATCCTAAGAAGAGTTAATGAGGAAACTCCTACTCCGTAACCAGAACAAACGATTATCCTGAACTTATGGCAAGTTTATAGCGTCGCGGTACTAGAATAAGCTTTCAGGGCTTCGAGCAAAACGGCGTTAACAAAAAGAATACTCCGCTCGCGATTTTTTCCTCTTCGGCCGAAGTATTGGAGGTAGCGCTTACAGCGAGCCATTATTCCTGAAGTATGGCCTATGCATCTCAAGGAGAAGAAAAAAGAACCTTCAATAGACGCCTAGATCTTCGAAGGAACACGCAATAAAAAAGTCCATTTTCCATCCTTAATGCATCCTCAAGGAGTCTCGAATCTTCACATCTCTTGCCCCATTTTCCTCCTCTTTTGATTATTCCCATTTCTCAAAATTCTGATTTTCTGACCATTAAGTTCTTTGAAAAACGGGTTACGTAGCATGAACTATTTGAAAACATTTTATTATGCACCGACATTAACATGGGTTGAAGTGGCATATTTAAATCTTATAAAATATTCAGTTTAAATAACCTCAATACATATACAAAACGTTTTACTTCGGACATAAACTTAATAAAACGATATTTTGCAAAATATTGTACATTCATATACGTAAAATTCGTTTCGTTCGCTTCTTCTTTATATTGTCCCCGTCCCTTCAGATTTTATTCTTCTTCGCCAGAGGAGCTTTATCTGAAAACGAATTTACTTTCTATCATTGACACACGTTGAGAGATGACGGTAGAGTCAACATTTAGAACCCATTCTATACTTTCTGAAAGCTATGTCCAATTCCCATTTAGGGAACTAACTCAACATCCTTTTGTGGTGGTAATAATTCTGTACCGTGGTAGCAATAGTCTCATTCCTAAGTATAATAAAATAAATAATAATTAGTATAACTGAAGCGTTAGAATTAACAGTAAGTAAATAAGTAAACACAATTATGGAGCACCTAAACAGAAAGTATTTTAATCACTGGAGAGCTATTATAAGTCCGTTGAAAGTATGCCTATTCCTCGTAAAATAGTGCTTCCATTAAAAAGTAAACACATTAGCAAAGTTAAAATCCGACCGTCGAATAATTTCCTTTTTCCATTGAAATCAAATAATGTTCGAATTTGGAAATTCCGTTATAGACTGATTTCATGCTTACATGTTTATATTTTTTTCCCTTTCTTATATTCCTTTGAATGTAAATTCACAGCTTTTATATCGTGACTTATAAACTACATTACGACTTTATTTAACAGAATTGGCATACAGTTTTCTATAGAAATGAAACTAAATGATTCGAATTGAACTCTCTTTGAAATTCATCTTCACCAATAGATTCTCAAAAAACGACGATCAGCGAATAACACAGCGTTTCAAATGAAGCAAGCACGACCTAGATATCAGTAGTACTAGTCTCACCCATTGTGAACGGCTGCATTAGACACACATCATTTCTTTGACAGTGTAACATTTCCCGGGTAATCTCACAGCTTTGATGATTTTCAACAGCATCAAGAGTAGTTTTGGAAGTCCTCCTTTTGAGAACGCCATCGACGAAGCCAAAGGGAATCAAGGGTGCATGAGTTACTTATGCGAATAGGGCTTGAGGTTTGAGGATTAAGAAACACGAGGATTACGGAGAAGATAGGCTTCGCACATGAGCAACTAGGTGTGCTTATCAGTGTAAGGGATGGGCTAAAAGCTCTGCACTTCTTGAATCTTTGAGATGCAGTAACTGCTCTCATAGCACATAAAGGCGTTCAGTTCGTCCAATTTGTAATGGTGGGACACCTTTTACTCCAAGTTGAATCATTCCTGTTGGAGGAATTTAAAACTTTTCTGAGCATCTTCTTCCCCATTTACGTTTTATGGTACTTTTATCTGATCATGGCATGTATACCATGGAAAACAGAGACTTTCTTCGAATTTTCAGAAACAAGTATAGAAAATCCTCCGTAACCTCAAGGTTATCTTCCTACTTAAAAATATTTTTTCACCGAAGTTATCATGCTAGGAACGATAGCTTGTAGAAATACAATACCCAGGTCAATGTAAAATGTCATGCAATAGCAAATACCGGAAACTTCCACAAGGCTAGTCTTAAAAAATATTTCAAAATGTTTATTGAGTTTTAAAGTCGTTCATGGACGACCATGAATTATTTATGATTAGTTTTAAATCAATTCAGAAAGTCCTTTCGTTATATTTGAGCTCGAGTAAGAAATTTTTCATAGTTTTTCAAATTTCCGTGAAACAAAACTTGCATTTTACGTCCATTCAGATGTGTACCCAAGTTTTCGTCCATTGTGTAGTTTTTATTTTTTTGGAAGTATCTGATATGAAATAGAGAAGAAAAAGTCGGTAAAGTCTCCAAAAGTTATTTATATCCACACCCTAGTAACTCCATTACCACCTACATGTCCATCCACTTTGCTCATTCTCTCTACGACCGCCCATGAGAATATTTCCACACCTCCGAAGACATATGTCTCTCGTGAGAGCATTAAACCGTATCGCATGCGCCAGAGTGGCGTAAGAACAGCTTCAAAGCGCCCTGAATTCTAAGTAGCTCCCACGAAAGCGCCTAAAATCACAAAAAGACCGATGTAAGGGAGGTGCGTTCTCAGAACGACAAACATGTTGTATAAATTTGGAGAGACTCATATCTTACTAAGTGTATGCAGAATCGCAAATTTTGATCGGAGGGACTGCTATTAAAAGCACTTGGAGAAGTTTCCTCTTAAGACTATTCATTCTTTCATTCAATAATGTCGTAAGAAATGGAGTGGATGGAATTTAATTTCCATTTGGTATTTAGATTTGCAGGAATTATTGTCTCGAGCTTGCAGAGTAATGCAAAAATTTCACTGCTTTCTTAATGTATGAGGGAAGGAACGAAGGTACAGAAGGAATTATTTATAAATTAATATGTAATTATAATATGTTTCACGATTTGCTACGCAGAATTATGTAAAAGTGTCGTTTCACCGAAGATTACTTCAACGTTCGATTGGTTTCACTTGGAGGTTGAGTTTATGCAAAGCAGATCATAGGGCTTTGTCGTGAAACTGGTCATGCGTCCTATGCGTTATATTCAAGACTGTGTAGAGAACTTTTTATAAGCATTCCATTATGTATAACTACAATGTAAAAAGGATGCCATCTAATTTATGCTTATTTTCATGCTAGTCAAGATTCTCTCAGGTAATTTAACAGTTATTCTTGATGAAAATGAATTGGTGCACGAGTGTTTTATTTAATTGTTCATGAGCGCTCCAATCACTGAAGAACTGTTGGTGGTGTTAGTCAAACCTAAGGCATAACCGTATTTGGTGATACGTATATCAATAAAATATAAACTATTAGAGAAAAACTAATTGATATCTCAACGAATGAAACGTTTCCTCGGAACTTAGTTTCTTTATTGCCGTATAGATATTAAATCAACGGAATCTCTTTCTGATATCCTACAGTTATTGAGATGTAAGAGATTGAGGTTTTGATTTATTTCAAAAACTTAAATAGTGCACATGCGCAATTTTCCTTCAATTTATATACTATAATTATACATTTGTATTTCGCTAAAATGTAATTGTTAGATCAAAGAGAAATAATTAGGTTTCCTATTTAGAAGGATACAGCCATATTGTGTTTCGAAAATGAAATGGGAGATGAGGAACCGATTTGACTGCAAAACATGAGTCATGAAGAAATTTCAACGAAAAATACGATAGTTAAGAGCCAAAAACTGGTCCTGACAACAGACGGCAGTAGAGAGGGTTTATGGCAACCATCACAGCCTACACTACCACCTTTAACATCTACAAACGGAATAATTTGGTTCACATGAGCAAACTAAGGAATTATGGCAAATAGTGGTAAAAATTCAATCATAAAAGTATTTAAATGTATGTATTTAAGTATTTACGCTATTTCCCTCGATTTCAAAAAAAAGTATTCGATAGAGTCCCCCAATACAAAGTAATTTACAAACTAAAACTAGCGGGCATTAACTAGGAAGTAGTCGACTGGGTTAAGGATTTTCTCTACGAGAGGGAACAACAAATTGTACTGGATGGCGTTAGCTCAAATAGAGTCAAAGGTACCTCTGGCATCCCTCAACGTAGCGTAATTGGACCTCTTCCTTTCCTGATTTATATCAATGACTTGAGTGACGAGATAGTGAGCAATGTGAGGATATTTGAGGATGACTTGGTTATACTTACGGAAATAACAAACGAGGAAGACCAAACATCTCTCTCAAACGATTTAGTCCTCATCCAAAGGTGGCGCGAAAAATGGAAATTAGATATTAACATAGGTAAATGCTCCGTAATTAATTTCTTCGAAAACAAAAAATTGCGTACAAATCACCCGTACAAAATTAATGAAATTAATATAAAAGTAGTATATTCTGTTGAATATCTCGGGATCAACATTACTAATAACTTAAATTGGAGCACGCATATTCGAAAAATCTGCGGCAAAGCAAGTAAAAGGCTTGGCTTTGTAAAGTGTATTGTCGGTAAATGCGATGAAAGGGTGAGAGAGCGATGTTATTTTACCTTGGTCAGACCACTACTGGAATATGCGGCAAGTAAATGGGATCCGGCAGATGAAACTTGTACCCGCGAACTCGAGAAAGTGCAGCGTAAAGCGGTCCGTTTTGTTAAGAAATGCTACAATAAAATAGCAAGCGTTACAAAAATGCTCTCAGAAATAGGTTGGGAATCCTTAAAAGAAAGTAGATTGGAAGCTAGGCTGCGATTGCTTAATACATTCAGGGAAACTACATTTTCGGAAGATACAATCCGTATCATGCAACCCCCCAGCTACCTTGGTTGATCCGATAATGAACGTAAGTTAAGAGAAATAGATGCTAGGACGAATCGTTTTAAAAAAAATCATTCTTTCTGCGAACGATACGCGACAATAACCGAATAAGGAAGTAGTATAGATTCAACTGGTGTTTACACCCCCTACCACACGCCGAAGGGCGGCTTGTAGGGTATTAATATAGATGTAGATGTAAATGCAAATGTAATGCAAATTACGAAACCGGTCGTGAATAAACTCAGTGTGGAATTTACAAAGTTTTTCATTCTACTATGGCTTTCCACGAAGTCACGCCTGCTAATATTGATTTCAATAGAAGTATTTCTTTAAGGAATCATTCATATTCACAGAAAAGCAAAAATATATGCCTCGACTTGCGCTGTCCAAATTCTGAATTTCTCTAAAAGTGTTTTGTCTACATTTTAAAACAGGCGCGCGATTCATAATTAGGTTCGCTACAGCCGAATTCTTGCCACAAAAATATATCAAAACAACTCAGTAAACGATAAAATGTCTCAAATTTGAAATTACGGTCTTTAATATGACCCAAAACGAGACCTTGCAGCTGTCAGTCGGCGTAGCAAGTTTCGAAAAAGAAACAACTCTTTCTACGAATTATGCTGTTGCTTATATTCCGCGGTGGAATTGAATTTCGTGAGCGCTGAAGCAAAATATATTGAGAATTTTATTATAAAAAGTTTAACCAAGACCGTGCCAGAGCTTTTACAATAACATCTAGAACATTGATGAGTGATCCAATTCAAAATACAGAGTGAAGTAGTTTACTATAATGGTAATAGGCGGCAGAGTTTGCGATAGAAAGAGTTTATGATACGCATTTATCATTCAATAGGACTGCCAATGCCCCACGTCCACAATCCATACTCATAATTAACTCAAACTATTTTTGTCAAATTTTTATATCCTGCACACGCTGGATTAATCTCTCTCTTTTTCGAGTGAGCTTTGATTTCGCGTGAGAGATGCGATTATTTGCAAGAATATAAACATTCGGGAGTTTTTAATTTGAGTCTTTTGTTCTCCCGTCATGAACACACGGTGAGATATCAAAGCAGAGGATCGGTTTGATGTTCATCGCAAAAGTACGTCAGAATCACGCTCAGATAGAGGCTGTGATCATTCACGTGCATGATCTACTGGTTCAGTTGTGAAACCGAATACAAGGAAGTCTTTCTTTTGCACTGCGTTGAAGTTTTAGATCTGTCGGCCTACCTCGGTCGTAATGAGGGACTGTTTACGAGATACTAAAACTGCCTGCATTTATGTAACCAAGGAAATTACAACGTTTACGATAAAAGAAAAAAATCCGAAATAACCCTAGTTATGAGAAGCAACTCTAAGCTGTTTAATAAGTAATTATTGAAATTAGTAAGAATTAAGTTCAAATTCAGAAGTTTTGATCGATTAAATAAATATTGATCATTTGTTAATATATTAGAGGCATAAGGCATTTATAACGACAAGTATATCAAAGCTGTTACTGTATGGATATTAAAAAAAAATTAAAATGTATCAAAATCATAACGATGAAAATATTATATTTTCCAAACATGGTGCAATCAATTCATCGTTACGGTGACTTTTACATGAGCAGAGCATCAGTTACAATCCGCGGCCGTGTTCAACACAAGCACATAAAATCTCCTCGTACTGTGGAGACCAAAATACAATATAATAGTATAAAACTTGCACTTCTATAGTAACAAAAAAAATTTGCTAAAAAAAGAATTGTCTTTCTAATTTATCTATGCCAAAATGTAATGTTCTTTGAAGTACGGCGTCACTTACTCGGCAGCAATTGGAAAAAAGGGGCAACTCCTATAATAAATAGCCTTTATGAAAAAAATCAAAGAACAGCGGGTCTTTTGCGGTTACGGTGTGTGATATATTCAAAGCTGAACACAGTAAATAATTAAAATACGATATAATGAGAAAAAAATATTAGTGAAAATCTGTAAAGCTAATCAGTGGAATAGGCACAGATATTCTGGCCGATATCAACATATAGTGCTTAAAAAATACGGTTAACGGATAGTAATGACTCAATCGAAAGAGTTAATCAGCTGTAACAAATTATTTCACGGATCCGCGCAATAGTTTAGAATTTAAACGTGTAATATTCTAATGGAGAGTAAGAAGAAATAAGTTTGGAGGGGGAAACTTATAAAAATATCAGTATTAGTAATAAAAACATAATACTTCGCCGTTATAGTTACAACTACTGCTAAATATTTCTATACAATATTAATTATTAATTTTTATACAAGAATTCGTTTAATTTTCTAAACTTATTTTAGCTCAATTTATTCCATAAAAGAAATTGAAACAATCCCACGAGAATTGAGTTAAGTTTCACCAATATCCATATCGTACGAATATTGAATTGCTAGATTCGCAGATTCGGTTACTACTTCAATTACGGATGGAATCCAAATGTGATCTTTACTGAATAGGAAACAGAAAATACACTTCCATATTAATATAAAGAAGTGGAGCAAGTAACTCAAAGATGGTGGAAAGATATCTCTACGGCTTTTCTACTTTAATTTTTCGTAAGAAGAAAAGGTTTCCTTCTCAAAATCAAACGTGAAATTACCTTGATTATTTGTAACCTTATCCGCAACCCTTCTCTTTGGAAATTTCCTTAAACTTCTTTGAAACACATATATTTCATTATTTTCTTTTCCAAGAAGCTGGGTTATGAAACTTTGCGCAATATTTTTAATTTTCTCCGGAGATTTTCCATCTGACGAGGTTCCTTTCGAAGCAGCTTTGACGCTAATCCATCTTTATTTAGAAAACTTTTCCCAACCATAACTTCGCTCCTTTATTTTCCTTCTATAATTAGTTAGAGCACTTTTCTTCCTCGTCCATCCTATATAAATCACAAGGAACAAATATCCAAAAGCAAAACGAACACTACTTATCATTCGTTATCTCTGATAACTAATACATAATATAAAAATCTTTAATCCTGTGCAGTCAAGTGGTATTCATCTCAGAGTTTCCATGGAAATTTCTAATGTACATAAATTCATCATTCAAAGTAAAGGTCACTCTCCAAACAAAAGCTTTTATTTGTATTTATTTTGAAGACCACAGAAAAGTATTCAAGGAATACGTTTTTGTGGTCGAAGCTTAAAATTATCCTTATTGAAAGAAGCTATCCCTGCATCAGGCCAGATTGATACAAGTGCAGCTTGAATAAAGCAATATGTACCTTATAAATTCAAGTAGTTTTTACTTGAACTCTAATACGTGAATTAACTTAGTTGAGAAGATGAAAGATGATGCCAGGAACGGCCATCTTAATAGTTTTTAGTTCAAAATTTCCAAACAGAAATAATCCATTTAAGACATAAAACATGAATGGCATACGGTGATACCAACTCTATCCTACTTAACTATTTCATGCATAAGAAGGTCGAGAATTGCCGATTGGAGGTTAATTAGAGTTAAATGTACTGGAAGGTAAATATACTGTAAAAGGTTGCTGCATTATCCCATCACAAGATTAGATTCCCATCATTAAGAAATTAAATCACGAATCCCAAAAACAGGACTTAACTTTCATTCCTTATTATAATGATGAGTATACTTTTCTGGTAAGTAAATCTTAAGTAAGTTACACATTAAACTAGATATGAAATCATTTCGTAGGAAATTATTAATTTCATTGACTGAATATGTTCATAATAAATCATTTCGTAGAGGATACGAATGTAATGTCGATCTTCTTTGGAATGTATCTTAATCCAAGCAACTAGAATACATTCTAAACCTGTTTCACTCTGCCTCTTTGGGAAAGTAATTACCACACTTATTCTCTCTTGGAGTTGAGGGATTTTGAAGGTTCACTCACTCAATTGAGAATTGGATAAATATTAGTTCTCGCGTATCTACGCTTCGAAATGATGGCTGATGGGGATTGAAAACCTCAATTTTAACTATTGAACGAAATTATCTTTGATGAAATGTAAAAGAATTACCTCCTGGACCTCAATTCTTACAGGCGTTTCAATTAAGAGAGTAAAACCACAGCCAGGTTACTTGTAAATCAAACTCGT
Organism: Sympetrum striolatum; assembly: GCA_947579665.1. Lineage (NCBI taxonomy): Eukaryota > Metazoa > Arthropoda > Insecta > Odonata > Libellulidae > Sympetrum > Sympetrum striolatum. The sequence continues at coordinate 6,505,424 of OX388347.1, forward strand.
CGTCATGAACAGAAATTTCTTCGGAAACGAAAACCATAAAGCGGAATGTTGATTGAAACACTTGAGCCAATTAATAAAACCCTACGTGTCTCCAGGAACACGAACCAAACCGAAAAACGATCAATTTTCGGTACAGTTTTTCACGGCCACTCGACTCGATGCCAATTGTTGGGAACGTGCAAATATTTCGCTTCCATCCCCAGGAAGGCATTCCCAGAATTCCGCATCGGAAATGCAATTCCCTTCGAAGGTGTTTAATGAAAATAAATTTACGCTCAGATGAATGACTCTTTGATAAGTCGAGGAATGTCAAGAGGGCGTCCGCAACAGACCTCTCCTTATCTCGAACCAGGTCACGACAAACGGCCGCCCCCACCCGTGCATTTATTTCCACCCTTCGCTCCTTCTTTTTAAAGAAAACTTCATAATTTTTTGCGGATGGAAAAACGGACGAGGAATTCGCGAAACAGGTCAGGCGATGCAAAAAAATCTGCGCCGAAGTATTTCGAGGTCCGCTGCCCATTTCCTAGACGAGTAATGGCGGGGAAACAAAAATTATCCGGAACCTTTTGTATGGCACCTGCGTCAAAATAAGTGCGCGATAAAATGCGAGGGAATTGTTCGCGATGGAAGAAGCAGAAAGAAGTCTTCAAGAGGAAAGAAGGAAGAATGAGAGGGGAAAAAAGGTGTAGATTTAGGAGAGAAAGGTAACGATGAATACAAGTAGCACGTTGAAACGGTATAAAGCGAGCTTTAGCCACATAAATGGAGAGAGGACACGGCAGTTGTACGTTGGACGGAATACAACGCAGGGACACGGTGTCTCGCATTGAATATTTACAGACCCTAATCCACGCTAACATACGAGCAGGAGTTTATCGCCACTTTCGATGATAGCAAGTGCGAAAAAATTCGCTTTCGCCTAAATGTATCTGGATCAGTCATAGAGAGAGGATAACCCTCCCTTTGGATTCGGATAAGTCTTCGAGTAGGAAAAATGAGAACAAATGTGGAAAGGAGTGGAATAAAAGTAAAAAACACGTTTGAAGATACATCACATTGCTTTCGAAAATACGAACCTTTTCTTGACTTTCTTCTTCCACGATATCCAAAGGGAATATTTGCTATATTAGCAAGTAATATAAGGTAATGCAGTAAAAACTGATTTGAACGGAAAGAAATCGAAGCAGGTGCGAATTCTAGGAAGTGCCATCACATAGAGTGGGTGTTCTGCGCAAGAAATAAGGGGTAAAACTGCTTGTAATGATCCAGGAACGTTTAAATACTAGGAGCATTAACAAGGAATCAAGAAAAAGATTTCCTAAGTGCTATGAAACATTAATCAATAAGGAAACGTGAATGTTGAGGAAGAAGGAACAGAAACGGTTGGAAAGTTTTGAGATGCGGCGATGGCGAAGGATGGAGAAGAGAAGATAAATAGACAAGGTAGGAAATGAAGAAGTAATGAGGGGAATCGGAGAAAAGAAGATATTACGAAAAGCTTAAGGAAGGCGAGCTGGATAGGCTAAGAATGGACTGCCTTTAGAAGAAGATCATTGAAGGAAAGATTAATGGAAAGAGAGGATGATGAAGGATATTTGGAATGTTATCTGATATTAAGAAAGGAAGGAGCTACCAAGTAATGAAAAGATATGCCAGGGATAGAAACGAATTGAGGCAAAGGTATCATTGACACCTCTCCTAAAGGCTGCAATACCATGATTATGATGATGACTTGAGAATATATTTACCAATGTGTCCCACGATGGACGAAGATGGAGAGAAGTAGTATGTTTGCCAAAATATGAACGATCAAAGAAATTGACTCTAAAAGTTTAATTAATCTAGTCGTCTATATTTCAAACTCACATCACATAAGGCTATCAAGAGATTTTTATCGCTGAAATATTTGTGATTCTATTTGAATAAAGACTAAATTTGTTTTCTGTATAATGTTTATGGGATTATTTTGTGATAAAGATGGAACTGGTACTAAGCTATGGATTAGATTTAGAAAGGATACTGAAGAATGTAATGAATAATTATGTGAACAAAAAATGATATTCTTTCCAAGGAGAAAAACTGTGAAACTTGCTGACATTTTTGTGAGTTACATATAAAATTAGGAAAGAAATTCTGCAAGTCCTAACTCGTAAAATCGCCATACATCTTAAGTACTCTAAAAAGCCCCTTGCGAATAAAATGGCTCACTATATCTAAATCTATATTATTCTACTTACTCTTTATAATTCTTTTTACAGTTACATCAAAAAGGAAGTTCAAAAATCTTCTATGCTTCCTTCCTGAATGAATACATCAATATTATTCACCGCGATATCTCATTTGAATATCAACTGCCGAAGGGGAAAATCTGACGGACGAAAACTTCTCGGAAGGACTCCGGAATCGAAAAGCCGAAAGTGCACCTGTTCGTGTACAGATTTTTTATCTCTCACTCCGTGGACCACTTCCAGCATCCGCTCGAATCTTTTCCACCGACCACTCCATTTCTCGCAGCCGGCGTTCCCTCCGGCGGCGAATTCTCCGAAGCGGAAACTTGGTTAGAAATTGCCGCGACACACTTCTTCACGTACTTCCACCGCCTTCGTCTGTTGCATCTCTCAAATCCCTCTAATAATCCATCTTCCGCGTTTCGTCATCTAAGTTTTGCCTACTTTCCTCCACGTCACTTCCTCTATCTTCCATCTAAGGCAGAATAGTTCGTGCACTCGAGATCCGGTGTAATTTTCCTTCTTATTGTTCGAGGCACATTGGAAAAAATCCACAGAGTAAATGCAATTTCAGTTGTAACTTTGTATTTATATTGTAACTTGGAGAAGGTTTCGAGAGGTTTGCTAGCATTTACCCCCTTAAAACAGGAGATTTTAAATGCCCACTAAATCTTGTAAAATTAAATAACGTGCACCTTCTAGTAGCGGGTCTACTAAAGTATATTTTATTTCACGATTTTATGTTTCAGATTTTCCTTTGTATATAGAGGGAGTATAATTTGAGATTATAAATTAAGTAGCCTTTACCAAGGACATTATGCTAATACTTGCCTTATATGATACGCATTTTACCTTGCCTTTACCGAAGTCAATTCAAGGATCGCATGAGATTATTTTCCACAGTTCAAGTTTCTACTCTTGGCGCAATTTGATGGAGTTACTCGAAATTGATGTATTAAGTGCAAAAAGGCAAAAGTTCAACCGTTTCCAGCATCGAAATGAAAATCGGTCAGATCATAATTAATATTTAACTGCATATCTATACTATGGCAAGGAATGAAAAATTTTTGTTCTTCTCTATAGTATTTTCTACCGGTGAAACAACTGATTAACTTCATGAGAATTATTCTTTGGTTATAATAGGTAGATTTAAGTGTAGTAGTATTATTGAAAGTGCTCCAACAGATTCGATCATTTCGCACATGGGCTTCCACCGGGAATCGAACCCTGGACCTATTTCACCGAAGAAGAACGCGCTGTCCACGATCTGGGAGCCATTTAAAGTGTTCAGTTATTGAAGTTTTTGAAAGAATATACCTTTCTAAGTAAAAATTAATCTTGAAATTTCTTACACTGCTTTTGGTGATTAGCCATCCAAATAAGACACGCAAGTCCCTATTCTTTCTCATACCATTTTACAGAAATTCATTAAGAATGTTTAAAGTAATTTTTATGAACCTTAATATTTAGGGAAGCTTAACGTTCTACCTGAGTGCTGAGTCATTTACCAGGAATCTCATTTAAAGGAACGATAAAAATAAATTATTAAGAAACTCCTTAACTTCTACTTTCACCAATTTCTCTTTCTTTCCTCGTATCCTTTATGTTATCCTATCCCTTCTTTTGTTACTCCTCCGAGAGATAGTGCATTAAACTACTATGCTCTCCACACAATTCTTCTCTGCTCCTTTATTCCTCTCCCCTCGAGACCCATCCACCTTTAAAATGCTATTCGCTTCTAGGAAGACCTCCAACGGCGGAATTTCTTACCTCCGGAATCCTCTTTCTTTCTCTTCAATTACTCTCCTTCGTAGACTATGAGACGGCCTTATTAAAAAAATCATTTTGATATTATCAGTGAATATTTGGAATTCCTTTCTTTGATCGACCTGAAAGAAGAATTTTGGAATGAGATTTTGTGATGAAACGAGACGTTTTAGACCTTTTATGATCGTGGAAGATAAGGAGGAAGATTTACTTAATTCGCATTTAATTTACTTTCAATATAGTGCATTGGTTATATAGTATATATATAGTATAGTGGTTTCAAAATAGTGCACCCAAATATAACAGGATTTCATGCAGTAACAATTTACAATAGATATTACAGTAATTTTTCTATTAGCTACTTATATACCCAAAGAACTTTAGTCTTACTTTAAATGTTATCCAAGTTCCCGAATTCCCAGAAATTTTGGTGATTAAACAGAAATAGTAGGTCACTGAACGCAGATTATACGAGTAATTTGAAGGTAAGAAATGTGCTACGGAATGATATGATTCCTCTCAAAAGAATACATTTATTCCCTGCCATAAATAACAGAGCTTGCAATAAAAGGGATCTATTTATTAACAAAAAAGCTATATCGCGATAATGATATGATGCTAAAACTTAATAATAATATATATATAATTCATATCTTCGATTTATAAACCATTTTCATATTATAAATAGCTAAATTTAAAGTCTGCGTTTATTGTTGCAAATACAGGAGTTACTAAAGATATTTTCCATTGTTACGCTTATAGTAATAAATGAATTCCCTCACTTGTTAGCCTCCGCGTTCTGAAGTACATCAATAATTTGGTGAAAATATTAAGACAATCGCTTTCTGGAAGAAGCTTTCAGAAGCTGCCATGTAAGATAAACAGGCAAATTGAAAAAGGAAATCACTGCCTACTAAAAAGTAAAGGAAGCATGATTAGCCGTATGATAAGTAGAAATCAACTGTGTTAGAGTAGAATAACTCTGCCAAATGCAATCGACATTACAGTTAGATTCATTATAGTCATGAAATTCCAGAGAGCTCAATTAGAAATACCAACTCTTTCATCGACTATTCATAGGGCCATTTCTATCTCCCTGGAGGACTTAATTACGTACTCTTGCCTTCATTGAGCTTTGCCGTTTTTTTAAACATTAAGGGCGTTGCATTAATTAGAGATTAGATACGTCACTCATACTATGGATATTTAATCAAATATTTGAATGCTAAACTTGATTTCTGGAATTTCTACTATGAATTAACTCATGTATCAGATTCTCTTTGATTTCCCAATGTCGGGAAAGCGTATTTAGTGCAAACATTTTAGTTCACCGAGAAATGGATAAACAATCTGTTAATGTCTTAAATATACAACTCCGTTCTCCACTACCATTCCGTTTTGTAACTTTTATTTCCAACTCTCTCCGTGGCGATTCCATTATTTTCCAAACCCTTTTGCTCCTTTATAACCGAGAATTTCGGTTAAAGAACTCAATAGAATGCCTTCTTCTCTTCCCACTTCCTCTTCCCACCACCGCTTTATCTTTTCCGGTATCTTTTTCTCTATGAGTGCAATCGCTGAGGAAGTTTGTTTAATTGATGAGGACTTTCCCCAAGAGGAAGCTTGCAAAGCACTAAAGGAAGAAAGAATGTTTTATTTACTTAGGTAAGTAAAATTTAAAGCCCATATTTCTCTTGCCTTGAGGCCATTTCCCCAAAGTATTTGCCGAATTTCAACGCATTGCGTAGACTTTAGCGAGGAATAAACCAAGCAAATATTCAAGTACCTGGAATAGTAATTTAACTAGATAAATTTGAAATAGGAACTTTCTGTATAACCGCCTTTAAATTCATAAAATACTAAAAAAAATGAGTTTGATTTAATTGTCTAGGAGATATTATATATGCCTCCGGCAGGTTAGATGGAAGAGGAGACTTTTTAGTCTCAATCTCGCCTGTAATAAAGACTCCTAATAATAATAATTATTATTATTAATTTGTAAAATTAAAACAAAAATCATTCTTGTTGCAATTATTCCTTGGTTGTTTTGATTAAATTATTGAATTGATAGCTATTAATTAATATTGTGACAAATGCGATCTTAGTCTATTCGGGTATTTATAATTTTGTATAGCATTGAAATAAATGTGTAGCTGGATCTTATTTAATACTGAATGACATATTACCAATATTGCCACGATTCAACTTATTTCATCGAACACTACAGATTCGAAGGCTAAATCAATTTGAGAATCTCATTTGGATACCGAATTCTCGTTTAGAAGTTATCACTTTTATATATTTTTTCTATCCTTTCATTCTAAGGAGTAGAAAGGACAAATTATAAAAAAAACTTAATCAATGGTATGTACTATATCAAGGCTATTGTTCTGAATAAATTCCAGAAAGAATTTCAACATTCAATATAAGATTCCCCTTATTTAGTATCAGTATATGAGTATTCATCCGAGTAGTCCCTTGTTTACTCTCCAGGTCTATTTTCTCTCTCCCATTCATTTTCCTCGATTCGTTTCGAGAGGGCCATTCCATGGGACGAACCTTTTCTTTATTTGTGCATCTTATAAAGGAGGACGAAAATGTATCGTAAAACAGATGACAAACAGGATAAAGGACTCCGTAGATTGAGTTTGGGAGAAAAATGAAATCGACGGCTCAACGTACTTCTCCCACTGCCCTAACGACGGACACATTTTGAGGAACGAAAAGAAAAACATGTTTTCGAAAAGGGGAACGGAAACAGGAGTTTTGAATGCAAAATCCGCGAATTTTAATTCAGTGGATTCGCTTTCCGCAAAATTATTCCAGAGTTCTAAACGTCTGCTTATGAAGCCACGGTGAGGATGAAACCGGTCGCCCCACTTAAAAACTGGATTGTTTCGATAAAATGAAAAAATAGCCTCACTGCTCTCAAACTAAGAGTTTTGTAGACAAAAGTTTGCTGAGTAACAGGAATATGTTACTGGGTGTAGGAAATGTTTCTGTCCATCTTTCTTTTCAGCATGTACCTTGGAGGGGATTACACCGGATTAACAGGTTTTTCAGAAGAAACGATTTTCGGCTTCAAATCTTCCAAGGTAACCGTATACATTAAATTCTCATAAAATGCGTTTTTTTTAGATTTTTAATAATTTATTCTCTTAAATTTAGAATTAATAATCAGTGCAATGAAAACATAGAATATTTATAAATATATCTTGTATTTTTTTCCAAAAGGTTTTGTTTCAATTCAGCATCGATAATGAGTTAGAGGTTAAAAATCTCCAATAGCCGTCTTTGTCGGCGTTCCTCACCTCCTTCACCGATATTCGGAGAAAACAGGTTGGTTAGGATTACCGATCTTATTACCCCTGAGGACAATGTTGAAATGTGAATTGGGAGTTCTTTAAAGAAGGTGAGAAACGCCGACAAAGACGGCTATTGGAGATTTTTAACCTCTTAATTCATTAACAGCCGTGCACCAAGGTTTATTTCCTTACATTGATAATAAATATAGAAACTTTAATTTCGAAATTTCGAGATCGTATAGATGAATATAACTCATTTGTAGACATAAATTATCGTTAACATATCGATTTCATTAGTTTAAAATGCTTATGTAAGCTATGAAAATGCCCGTTGAAACTACAGCGTAGACAAATCCGTTTAAAGGAATGAAAACAATTCTACTGACTTCAGACTTAAGATAGCATTTCCACTATTTTAAACGAAAGTTCCAGTTTCTTTCAATTCCTCTAGAACTAGCAAAATCCTGACAAGGTCAATATACTTTCATAATTATATCAATAACAGAATCTAAGAGAATTTACAATCTCATGTTATTCACATGCACTCATTTCCACGAAACTTATTCAGATATTTATCTTAGTACATACAAATAATCTCTACGATGTTGACCTAAAAACAATTCATGGTGGAGGTCATTTAATAATAGGTATTAGGCTCTCCTTTAATATTCTACATTTAGATATGTATTTATCCTGTAAGTGGGCGTGTCGTATGGTTAAGGTAAATAAGCCTAATTCCTAATGGACGGTCCGAAGCTAATTATGACGGGAGTTACATTTTTGATCGCATAATCTTGCTATCATTATTAATCTTTAAATTTATCTTTCATTACATATTTACTTTCTCATATATTTCTAATAAATGAATAAGAAACTAAACCGTTTAAACATAACCACGTTCGATTGTCGGCTAATTAATTATTTCAACATCTAGAATCAAAGATAGAAATATAACTCTAACAGCTGAGAAACAATAAAATCTACGTATGTAGATGCACGCGTTTTTCTAGCCACCACGGTGTTCAAAATTAAGGGTAATTTATTTTACCAATGATAATAAAGCGTCATTCCGAAATTGCACGGACAGAGAAGCAATGAGAGCTACCGTGAGACATTAAAGTCATAAGCTTCTCACAGTAAATACTTGTGCAACCCGCGTAAATCAACTCGGCGGTCGAGGCAACATCGGTGAAAGGGGTCATCACACCTCAACCGGAAAGGCAGGAACACTTTCCACGTCCGTTCATGTTTCCTCCCTCATACGTCAAACGCGGGCTTTTTGCGTGGATTAGAGAGGCTGTGGCAGCACAGCGGGATCTAAAAGGGTCCCTGCGCAATCCTCATTTGGTACAGTTTACGTTAAACTTTACATTATACTTTATGAAAAAAGGTTTAGTAGTTATTAGCCACATAGGATTGTTTTACCATGCTGCTGACTTAGGCCAAATCTACCCATATTAAAAATTGATTTCTCCTCTCTACTGCTCATCGCGTCGCATTTATGACCTACATTTAACGGTATGAGAGAACACTAGTATCTAAATAGGTTATCTCATTAGCACTGGGTGACCAATGAATGCAAATGTTGACGTAGCAAAGCTTTTAAAATCGGCGGTGAGAATTGAGAGACGAAGAGGAGTTTCTTGGAACTTCCGGATTCACATTAGAGGAATGCGGATGGAGTGAATTAGTGGAAATTAGGGAGGCAGCCGTTTTTGGCGCTGGAAAGGAATGCTGGTTAGCATCGGAAATTCCGGCGGAGTAAATTGGAGCGAGAGACAAACAATACGGACTCACGAATTTATCATTCATCTGGCGGCGTCCTGAGATGGATAAGCGACTCCGTGTTATTCATTAACGGGAAATCTATATTGGTGTGTTTAGCGGAGGATAATCAATCACGGTTCGGAGGAAGGGCTGCTTCCCGTGCGCCATTTTTCGTTGCGGACGGTTTTGAAACTAAGTTTAAAGGTATTTGGTGGGTCACACAGCTGCAACACGAAGCCTATCGATATTTTGAAAGAATGTTATCTGGCAAACCTCTCCGAGGAATTCGTTATTGGCTCGTTGAAAAGAATTCATGAACTACTTTTTTCTAATCATTCAAACGTACTATTTCCTTCAAGATTAGTTTTGAGACTAATTTGCTTAACGAAGATATTTCTTAGTTAGTTCATTTACAAATAAATCAGGGATGAAAATCCATGTACTTTTTCCTTACTTTCCTTTTTTGGTTTGTTTTATGTTATTTTGTATATTGCTATCTTTTTTAATGCGAACTGGTTCTTATTTATGTATCGCATGTAAGTAATTATTGGTAGTTATTTTCTTTATTTTTTAATGTTTATTCCTCATCTTTTAGCTATCGCTATAGGTAGGTTTGCGCAAGTTTTTCACACCCCCCTTCCTTGTGGGTGTTTTTTTGCAATGGGCTTTTTCCCTAAGAATCTCTTAGGTTTTTTACATCCACAATTCTTCTAATTGTTCCTACTTCTAATTTTATAATCAATGACGATGGATTAGATGGAAGAAGAGACTTTTAAGTCTCAATCTCGCCCAAATAAAGACGATTTGTTATTATTATTATTATTGTATATCGGTATTTATTAGAAATACTGATTAACGTTTCCCAATGAAACCGTTTTGTTATGAACATGAATATATTGAGGACCGTATTTATCACTTTTAAAAACTTTTGGAGAAATTTCACCCCTCATGTATTCCTGGAATATGTTGTCTGTGCAGCAATAATTAACCAACGTGTAAATCTTTGAAAGCGTTGACATCCTCAGCATGCTCAATCGGAATTTTTTCTTCATAATTCCTTGTTTCTTAATTGAATATGATTATAAATTAATCCACTAAACTTATGATCACATATTCCTCTCAAAAGAGGAATTTGGCCTGATATTACACTTTACAATAAAATTAATGGTAATTATATCTCAGAATCCAATTAAATTTTCTGTGAATGGATAAACGTGTTCTATGCGAACGGTGCGGATGAGTTGCTTCCTGAAATACGCCTCCGCACCTTCCTAAAATATCTACAGATTATAGAGACGGTGTTATATTGCGTCACAGCTATTTCAATTTCTAATGAGCCATTGCAGTGGTTGGTAGTTGGGTAGTTTACTGATAAATATAGGTATATACTTGGAATGTGTTCTGATACGACAGATTCACAACTCCATGGATACGTGGGGAGAGTAATCTCAACTCATTCGTCACTTACGTCAAAGGGAATTGAGCTGTACGATCGAAATGAGTGCTATGAGAAGGCTTAGAGCGTATTGCGTATCTTTATTAAGCGCTAGACAGGGGAAGTGTTTGACGGAAGAGGATCGAAAGGAAATTAAAGCGGGGATGTGAAAGTGATTGATGTAAGAAATGAAAGGATGCATAAGATAGGTGCAATATGAAAAGGGACGAAGTAGCTGTGAAAAGGGACGTGTTGGACAAGGGAGGTGATGAATGGGAAAAGGAGGGAGGGGAAAAGAAGGAGATTGACATAGAAGATGGAGGAAGAGCGAGGAGGATATTGGTAAGGAAAGATGTTAATCCAAGGGAAACTGAAGAGAATGTAATGTATTTAACATGGGATACAGATTAAAAAGGTGAAAAGAAGATAGGTTTATGCGTAGAGTAGAAATGAAGTTATAAATACTTATATATGTACACTTCCATATGTATGCACACACTTGATGGTATACAATCATTAGTATATTTATGCTATAAATTATTTCTTTATACTATTAATTATTATTAAGAACTATATATTTACAAGTGAAGTTTATCTTAGCAGATTAAACCGAGCGACTTAACCCAGTGTTGTACTAGAAATTAAAAACATTGACTTGGCTGTGACTATGGACGTGGCTCGGTAGTGTAGAATACCTGCCCGGAAAGTGGGAGACCTGGGTTCAAGTTCCAGCCCATGTCAATATTTTTCACTTTTTGAACGACTATATATATTTATGCTGTGTAATAAGTAATTAAATTAATATCTCATAATCGTGTCTCCGATGACAAATTAATGAACGAGCTACTGCGAAGAAATATATATCAATTACCATTTTTCAGATACGATGATCGAACAAATTGAGACCCGGAAACTATTGCCTTAGCTTGAAACGACACGCAGATTTTAATAAATCTCACTGCGTTTAAATATTTCGTGCGCTTTCCCTTTGAAAAAACCATCACAGATACTTGTAATGAAGAGGAAATGTATTTAAGGATATTCAGCCGGGTTTAGCCAAAGCTGATGAAATGTATTTCCCGATTTTTTCCTTAAAGGTAATTAAATTGAATACTCCTCTGAAAACATTCAGGGATGACAGAAAAAAATCAGCTGATCTCAAAGCCGTTCGAATGTAATTTTGCCAACAAAAACATTTCAAGGTGGAGTTGAGGCAACGGAACGCCATCGGATTTCCACTAAATAAATTTCTAGTGGAATTTTTCTCTCATTACAAATTATTCCGAACGATACGGTGCTCACGTATCGAGGGAAAGAACCCGGAAGTCGGCATTCCGAGTAAACAGAATTCACAAAATTAATGACTCCTCCGCATAACTTACCGAAAATGTAACCAAAATACAGTGAACGCATACTTTGAATGATAGAATTTCTCACCTCAGGAAGAGAGAAAAAGAAACCGAAAAAGGAGGCAGGGAGTGGGAGATAGAGAGAGAGAAATTGTGAGGGAAGGTGAGATTTCAGGACCTCGGAATAAATGGAATGTGGAACAAATGGTATGCAGGGATGCACCCACCTAGGGATCAAGGCAAATTAGCCTCACCGGTAGCAACGTGCATGCACGGACTTCCGCCGAATTATTTTTTCGTTTTTGTTTCCTGGAAGAGCTTTGGACGAGTGACGGTGACAGGTGTCAGAAAACAGCGGTGAAATATTGGCGAAAGGATATTCGAATAATTGAGGACTTTCTGGCGAATGTCGGCGTCTCTAAAGGCAAAGCTGGGAGACGTGAAACAAATGAGAATGCGAAAAACAAATGAAATCTACGATTGGAGGGAAAAGTGTTCGCTTTTGGGAAAATGTTTGCTTATTCGCGATTGAATCTATATTTAGCTCATAATCCAAAGGTTTGGGTTGGAAAACCTTTTTGATGGTAACTATTTAGAATAGAGATTTGGATGCAACCACACGGGGATATTTTATACGCATAATTTTATCTACAAAAAATCTGATGTGGCCAGCACATGACTTTCTCCATATATAATATGTGAATATTTATCTACACAGTATTTTCGAAATCTATATTCAATCTAAATTAGGAAGATAAGTGATTAATTTATATCATATTATCTTTTACGTCACAAACATTATAAATAATGTTTTTCGGGACATTTTCGATGAAAAACGATAAAATTGGCCTTTCGCCCACAGCGCCCACAAAGTACATAATCAGCAACTTCCGGTTCATCAGTATTTCATGAATAACTCCTAAACAGTCAGTTATACAAAAATATGTATCATTCAAATGTTATATTAAATTACATTTTCTATAACTTTTATACATAATAGTATATTCCTAAATATCAAATTAATGGAGATATTTGGCAAAAACGGAAACGAGCTTCGAATTAAAGGTCAACTTCAGGTTAACTGATTTACTCCAAAAACTAATCAACTCTAACGACACCAAGAACAGTATTATTTATGAAATTTGGTGTTGATATGACAAATAGTTTTTATGTTAGAGCGCCCACAAAGTACATAACCAGCTACTTCCGGTTAATCAGTATTTCACAAATAACTCCTAAACAATCGGTGATACAAAAATACGTTAAACACAAAATTTATAGTAAATATCATTTTATAAAACTTTTATAGTTAATAGAATATACCTAAATATCATATTTATGGATACAGTTTTCAAAAACGGAAATTTGCTTCGAAGAATAAAGCTCGACTTCCGGTAAACCGATTTACTCCAAAAACTAATCAACCCTGACAGCTCACACCACAGTGCTATATATGAAGTTTGGTATTGATCCGAAAAATAGTTTTCACGTTAGAGCCCCCACTATCACACACACACACACACACATACACACAGACATCGTTCCGAAAATTGTCAAAATCTGTTCTAGGGACCCGAAAACATGTATTTCCGTTGAAATCTCGAAGTCAATTTTTTTATGGAAACAAAACTTTCTCTATACTACGTATGTGGAGAAAGTAAAAAAAACCATTCAAATTTCCACTTAACCCCTTCATCTTCTAAGTTCCTCACTAAGCTCGTCTTTTTTTCCATCATCCGTCTAATCTTGGGTTATAGCTTACTCTTATTTTCAAAATAAAACTATATTGCAACATAAGCAGTTGGTGTGGAGGAAATCAGTGTTACCTTATATATCTGTACATTTCCCAGTTTCTGCGGTAGAAATAAACTACAGTAACTCTTATTTTTTAGACACGGAAGACACTGCTTTACAAAAACTTATGCTCAGGGTGTATATCTTTCAACAGTTGTATATGATAGTATTTTAATTTTGAAAAAGACTGTATTATATTAAAGTTCCTTTTCATTTTGTTATACAGATTAATATAGTTGTAATTTTTATATTTTTTATATACTTGTATTTTATTTTGTTATATGATTTGAATTTTTTTATACTATGTCATATGTAATGTAAATGTTTTGGTTAAATGGAAGATGGGACTAAAAGGTCCCAATTTCGCCAAATAAAGTCCCTCGTATGTATTTATATCTGTGATATTTCAAAGTAAATATAAAATAAAACTATTTCATCCTTTAATTTTAGTTTATGTGATTCTAAAGAAGATAATTCCACAAATTGAGAGACACCTCGAATGCACGAGTTTAAGCTACATGATCTAGCAGTGCTGATTGCAATCTCTTAGAAACCAAATTAGCTACGAAGATAATGCAAGTTAGATCATTCAATTATTTATTATAGAAGCAATCTTTTTATGCAATTAAATCATATAAACGGTGTTTTTTCAAGAGAGTGAATTAATCAGCCAATCCATCAGCGCCCTCACCTCCATTTGCAAGTGCAAAAGCGTATTTCGCGGATGAGTTAATCTTTAAATTTGCATTCGAGAAACGAGTGAAATTAAACTGCCATAACAACGGCCTGGGATTGTGCGTGCTCATTTAGTTGGGCGAAGAGACGTGCGAGGGCGGAAGAGGTCTTTTCTTTATGGGGGCAATTCGACAGCGCTGCAATTACGCCAGATTAGGAAGGATATCACCGCGGAGGTCTCCGGATTCTGGCTAGCAATTATTTCCTCTCCTCGTGCCGCAAGCATTTCTCCAGAAATAAGCTCTTCCGCGTTTGTGCGCTGAGCATAGGCTAAGCAGAGGCGCACCTGGGATCGTCCCACGTCAAACCAACATGGCTGCTGCATGTGCGCTTGCACCGAGGTAATAAGCTTCGAAAAAACTCGGGCGATGAGTGTTTTTCCGCCCCTTTTCTGTTTATTCAACGGGTCTTTTCGGAGGGTCTCTCTTACTCGGAAGTACACAAATATTTTGACAACGATGACCGTTTCTCGAAAGTTTGTTTGAATTTCGACACACAGTAGACGCAAAAATTTAATGCCATTAAACGGAGTTTAACCACGCTTAAAAATATACCTAAACTGAGTTTCTATTAAAATGTTGATTTTCCTAGTAAAGGTAACGGTGTTTTTCATCGTTCTTTAGAAGAGTTTTCTCACAAAATAAACGTTTCCTGTGATACTTCCAAGAGCAAATAGCAAAACTAAGTTTAATACGACATTAAAATGTTTTTTTTTTTTAAGAAAATCGTGCGGCTTTATTATGAAAATTAAAATGAGTTATCTAAATGATCGCGGGAATCTATTTGTGAGTAGAATGTCTGCAAGATAATTGAAGGAAATTTTATTGTTAAAAATATACCAAATTATGCTGTAACATTTACTAGCAGTATTAATGTTACGATATGTAATCGTATATCATCATATTACATTAATTTCAAGGAGTAACTTAGTAGCCCGTCTTGAAATGTTACAACTAGCATAACTGCACTGGAGAATGATTATTTTTTCAGCATCTCATATCCCTTCTCCTTTGATTGTTCTTATAAGATTTCGATCTTCAGGGTACATTAATATTAGTTAAGGGGACCAGACGATGAGGGCTTACTACTACCCACTAAGGTAATTACTTGTTTACATTTATTCATGGAGAATGATATTGGTCAATTAATGGAATTACCAACATTGATCAGCCAGCTCAATTTCATCTAAAAAATTGTACGGCTCAATCTTATGTTTCGGTATCCAGTTCGCGTACTTTTGGCTAATTTATGTAATTAAATTATTAATACAATGTCCGTTTTATGCGACAATCTGTTGTTCTGAAAAGCTCTCAATAAAGATGAAATGAGAAAATGTATTTGTTAGTACGAAAATTATATAATACATGGTACTTTAAGTTTTTAAAACTATAAAATTATGGATAAAATTCCATTTCCTTCGAATGTATTATCTTTTAACATCATCAACAGAGTTCTCGTTAAAATAGCATTGCCCATTCTTATTCAACTAAGGAGATCAATCTTCCGCTTGACGGCGTTTTGTTTCTCATGCGCTTCTTTATGGATTACCTTTCATGCTTCACCGCTAATTTGCTGCCATTTCTCCGAATCCTTTCCTTCAATTTTCCCGCCATTGCGTATGACCGACACTCGATCTGTTGACACGAGTCAATATTGGTTCTACCCATCCCTCGCCCACAGCGCCTCGTTATTGCGTTTCGATATCTTCGACGTGCAAAACGATAATCATTTAAGCCATGTTTAGATGAAAAAATACGTCCATTATTCTATGTATGCACTCTCATGAGTTTATAAAATTAATTCCTAAAACTGAGAAGAGAAAAATATAAATACGTTTCTGGTAGTAATTGTATATCTGTATTGCATAACCCTATTAGGAAATTAAACATAGCGAAAATAATAAGAGCTTGTTTAGATGGGCTTATTTTTAGGCATAATTTAAGAATGAAAATGTTTTGGCTATGAAATTTATTTGGACCTAAGACTAATTATCATTTAAATTTTTACTTTGGTTCATAATTTATTTTAATAATATTTTTAAAGTAATATTCTATCGGAAAAAGAAAGATGACGAGAAGATAAACTGAAACATAAATTATCCTATAGTAGAATATCTCTAAGATGTAGATGATCTTTTCTATGGAAAATATTCCATACGATGGAAATATCTACGAATTCCAAATCGAGTTGGGAAAATGTAAATTTTAGCACGGAAATTAAGTAGGATAGCAAAAAATCAAATATATTATTATAGATAAATTTACTCTAACAATAAGCGTCCAACATGGTACCAATGTCGGTATCAATAACTTTAAAATCATATATACTCGTGCATAAGCCGCGTTTTTTATGCTGAAAAAGCCCCCATCCTCAGCTTACACTCGAGTGAGGGGCCCACTGACCTATTCTGCGGTGGAAAAAGTCCGCCGAAGCCGAAAATCGGCTTTTTAATTCCCTGCTTTCTCAATTAACAATGCCTTTAACCTTTAACCTATTGATCCTTCCATTACGGTACATTTATTTTAAAATTCATTAGTACCTGCAGAATTTCCCTCCCTAGGGAAAACCCTTACTTAAGTCAATTCTTTTTCCCAATTATTGTGATAAAATCATGTGCTTCGACTCATGCTCGAGCATATCCGGTATATAACGATACCTTTAAAGAATGTCTATATCGTTCTTACTTATGTTCTTTTACTTACTGTTATCTATCCATCGATTCGAAATCTCCTCACCTCCGCCTATTCCTCGAGGCATTTCTCACTTTCCCATTCGCAGATCTTAGCGGATGGACCAAAGCGTGGGAGAACGAGAGAGGGGTTGAGACGGAAGTGGTACAGTGGACAAGCGAATTGGGATTCTGTGTTTATTTGTTGCGGGAGGAACGGGGGCAGTCGGGAGGTGAGGCAGGTAGCCATGATTGCACGGAAAAAAGAGGCTTTGGATTGGTCTCGTGCATGTGGTGAGGGCGCTAGTTGTACGAGGGGCCCCCGCGTCAGATGGGCCGGCAAACAGCGGAATCGAACGCGCGGTGGAGATTGGGATTTGGGGAAACAAAGAACTGGATTTCACGGTGGACGGGCTCCAGCGGAGGAGAGGTTGTTTTGAGTTGGTTGTCGTGGGGATGGGGGAGTTTAGGGATGGACACCAGATTCCGATTTTACCTCCAACCAATCCCTCCGCTGTTGACGTAAAATAAATACCCCTTCCTTTTTTATCCTCCCCCCGATGACTTCATTACGATGTCCGTGATGCTGGCTTAAAAAATTCGGGATCGATTGCCTTTTGTTTCTGAGCCGTGGTCGTCCCTCTTTTTTATTCCGTGGATGAAAAAGTCTTTATCTAACCACGCTTATAATCTTTCGGCTAATGAAAAATGCATGAAAAACTGTTGGCGATCGTGAAAGTCAAATCTATGCTCTCTGCAGACTTAATTCGTATGTATTAGGGAGCTTAAGCGAAGATTTGTTTTCAAATGCGATTGGATTATGCGTATGGAGATTATGCAATACCAGATCATAGCGAAAAGTCATACTTCTATTCACTTTCGACATTGAACCGAAATAAACGCGAAAATGTATGGCTTTTTTATCGATACAAATGAACGTTGAAAATTATTTGTATAAATTTGATTTAACAATTGACATATTAACATAAAAGGTTTGTTTCTGTAAATATGAATCAATAAAGATCGCTTACGTCAAAAGTAAAAGATTTAGATTACATATGTGAAGAGGGCGAAGTAGACAAGTCTCTGCTGGAGAAGTGAAAGACCTATCAAAAGCAGGCAAAAGGAAAGGATGGAAAATGTAGACGAATATGTTTCTAGTAAGTCATTCCAATGGAATTAAATTGTTAAAGAATTAGAAATTAGGAAAATTTACTGCTCAAAAGTAAAAAGAATGAAGATAGTCCATCAGTAGTTCTTTTTATGAACATTTTCATAATTTAAGTACATGACATGATAATAGTATTTTTTATGTACAAGTAAAGGAGAGCGTTGAAAAAATAGTCGAAAAATAATAAGTCAACAGAATACTGATTATCAGTGTTTACTTGATAGCTCAAATTGCTTTTAATAGAACAAAATAAAACGGTTAAATATCTAAAAATGCTGTTTTCTGCTAAAATTAGGATTTAATAAGGCTTTATAAAGATGAATGGCATTCAAAAACGTTCCAAATATCCAGAAACGAATTAATTACCCTTCAATGGTATCAAATGCAGCAGGAGAAGTATTCATAGAACAAATATTTGGTTCAGCTACACAAATGTACGTAGTTACCCTATAGTTCATAATTTGCCCTTGAGTTAAGAGAATAAAAGTAACGAACGAAAATGATTTCCATTGTACTTTCACTTTCGACTTGAAATCAGCAATTATGCATGCGCATATTGATAGCGCGAAACAAACATGCATGCCCAGTTTTCAATGAATTGATAATTATTTCAATTTCTTTATTTAGCGAGAGTATAGTCGGAATGTATACGATTCAATTGCAGATGTCGTGTGAATTTGGGAAAGATTAAACCTCACCAATGAACCTGGTTTAATTACTTCGCGAATGTTTAATTGCAGGATTATCATAAATTGAATGACGAAATTTTAAAGGCAATATGTTACACCATGATATTATCGACGCTTTTAGCAACACTGTCATTGACCTAACACACTTTGATGGATATTGATTCAACGGAAGATTAATGATATATTCGTTGCATTGTTCTTTTCAGGCAGAATGTTTGATTAGTTGAAGGACTAAATATATTATCTTAAAATCAATGAAATTAGCTGTCACTTTGTGGAAATGTATCATAAAAACACTCAATAAAATAATATTTTTTTCAGATTTCCACAACACACGACCGGTTTTGACTATGAACTTGTCATCTTCAGGCAATGGTGAATTATGGAACTTTGACAAAGTGTTTTTATTATATTATAAATTGTTTTTATATATTGTCTTTCTAAGGTAACACTTGCTATGCTGGTTCATTGAAATATTTAAAGCATTGTATATAATGGATGTTACATCGAAAACTAAGGATCAACAAAGTTCAAATGAGTAATTTGTACAGGAATATAATACGTGGGCAAGGTAAAGAGAACTATGCTAAGAAGCTAAATATATACAGACAAAAACAATCATAACAACTGGGATATCCCCAAGTAAAGGTAGAAATCATTGAGTTTATGATAAATACTAAAATTACCCAATATTAAGGAAGTATAGACTGGAACTGGATCATATTAAATAAACCTTGAACTTCTAGAATTTTGAAAGTTTATTTAATATGATCCTGATTACGTAGTTCCATTAAGTTAAGGCTTCTTCGATTGGCTTGAAGTTTTCCTTGTTGCCTTGTTTATTTAAGATTATTTTATAAAGACTATTCTTTATTTGAATAACTGGTAACTTATTAAACACTTTGAGATATTAAAGAATTATTTAGATTTATAAAACGTAATCAGTTTAGTTATGTTAAGAGTAAAAAATAACTTTGCATGGGAAAGAATGAACCCAGGAAAACTCCCAAGAAAAAATAGACACGAAAGAGGCCTGACAATTTGCGATCCTGTCATATCTTTACATGTGAGTTGTTCTATAAGAGCACAATTGTTATGAAAATGGAATCGTTCAAATAAAGTATGTTTTCAAGGCGTAATTTCAAGTTATTACTTTCGCCCGAGCTTTAATCAGGATACCAAAAATTAATTTTAATACTGCTCTTTTTGATTTTCATGCTCTTTGTG
Organism: Sympetrum striolatum; assembly: GCA_947579665.1. Taxonomy (NCBI): domain Eukaryota; kingdom Metazoa; phylum Arthropoda; class Insecta; order Odonata; family Libellulidae; genus Sympetrum; species Sympetrum striolatum. The sequence continues at coordinate 6,525,562 of OX388347.1, forward strand.
GATGTGACTGTTCTTTTTTCAATCATGAAAATGAATTAAAATTTCGGAAAAATCATGTGAACTTCATAGAACTTCTTCTGAAACAAAGAATCGGCCATTAATTACATATTACCATCAAATTTCGATAAATCAGCTTCATCGAGCATTCAGTATCGGCAAATATTCCTTCCTTTGAATATGATGGCGGAGGGAATGACATGCAATCATGATGCAAATAAAAAAACGTAGACGTAAATGTTGGCATAAAGCAAACGTGCGAACATGTGTTCCTTAGATAGAACGATCGAATGATTTGGAGAGCTCCACAGTTTGAACGCAAATCGTCGACGGAAAAGGCAAAAATAACGACAAAAGATATGAAAACGGCCTCTGATACATACGGCTTTGTGTTTGTCGATACAAGTACGAGCGAAGCGGAATGACACTTATTTCGACATCGCGAGATATATGAATTTATGAAAAATGATTTCGCGACACACGAACCATAGACTGATACCAAATACGAAGGAAATTTCAACAGAAGTAACGGTTTCTACACCATTTCCAAAGCTACTGATTCTATTTTTTCTGCGAGTCCTACTATAACGCCACTTTTCCAGTCCGACTGACTGTTTGGTGATTAATGCTCTGTTATGATTTGACGAAAGGTCGACTATGTGACCATTTGCTCTTTTCTTTGGTCTTCTCGCTGAAAACAGATCGGACGAGATTAACACATGGTTAAATTAAAAGTTGTTTCGAACTGAACGAGCATGAAAAAAATACAGAGGCAAAGGTCGCGTTGTTTCTCCCAGAAGTTTAATATTCATCGACGCACAAAAACAAGCGAGAAACGAAATGTAAATCATTTGGTGTTTTCCTTTCTAATTCGGTGGCGAACCAGAGGGTTGATTGGGGGATATAACAAAACGAAGCTCCCAACGTAAATTCACCATGGAATACCAATTTACTTAAATAGTCAAATGGGGTAAGTGATCCACAATCGCGGGGGAGGTGCAAAGTTCTCGATCATCTCCAATCACTATTAAGCCTACAAATTGCATCGCTCGGTCCCAACTCATGCATTTTTGATTCCGTTTGATCGGCGGTAAAGAAATCAACGGCTTTCGTGACATCGCTAATTAGTCATCTTGGGCTCAATTATCGAAAACAAGCACGCGAGCGCAGATCGTGTATTCCCTGCTCTTGAGAAATAATGAATCCGAATAAAACAGCGGGTCAATGATAGGCTTCTGAATTGTTGGACATATCGCATAATTTCGACGAAAGTAACTGAGGAGAAAGCGTATTGTCGAAATTGGGTGGAGAAGGCTCGGCACAAAAAGCACACTCAGAGAATGGAGTTGATTAGATATTTTTTGGAGCGATCCGGGCAAAAAGAGTAGCCATACATCTGGTTTCTGTCAGAAAACCCGGAAGACAAGATGTTTGTCCTAAATTCGCAAGGGTATTGACCCCGACTAAAAGAGAAAAACAGGAAGAGGGTAGTTATTGGCCTCGTATAAATTCATCTTTGAAGTCTCCATTGCTTTTTTCTTGCAATGGATCCTAAAATAAATACTTCCATCCCTTCACTTGCATGGACCGTCGTGATCTTCAGCATACTGAAACAACATCTGTTTCCAAGGATTGATATTTCATTCTTTCCCCGTGAACAAGTCACCAATTTATTACTCATTAATAACCTTCAGATTCTCAGATCTTTTCGACTAATTTTACGATGCATCCTAATTATTTCAAACCTAATTTTTCTTCATTTCTTTTTCCCTTCATCCTCCAAACTGGTGTCCATATGCATATATAAAATATGCCAAATTAAACTGATAAGTGATTTTTTACTTTCTCACATGAACAAAGCGTCAAGCTGAAATTGTGTATTATATAATGAAATCAAAATTATTGATGTCATTCCTAACATATTTATATAAAAAAATAAATCGATAAAAACAAATAGAATGCGCTATTCGGTATGCATATTTTGATTACTCCAGTTATATGTTATGAAAATGAGGTATGTACAGCGTAAGAAGATAAAGAAAGCATTGGAAATCCTCCACGAAAATTATTACCTTCCAATTGAGATGGAAACAATATTTAAATTAACTTTTGATTGTCAGCAACCGTTCTACGATATCATAAATATAGAAAATAAATTTTCCCAAATCGATTTTCATATAACTCTTGCATCATCTCCATTTTAATTCTAACAAATATTTTAAACGATTTTTCAATTTTAAAAAGAATCAATAACAATAAATGGATAATTCGATCGTCACCTTTCAAAGATAGTTCCCAAGCTTTCAGTAATCTTAACCACGAGCCTATTCCTCTGTCCGACCTTGATCCTCCAACGATTTCGACAACCAGAGAGCATCAAAATGCCGTAAAATTCGCGGTTTGCAGGAGATTAACCTAATGGAGAGTTTCAAATAGGCATTCAAGACTTTCAGCCAGCAAATAAAGGCTTCATCACGAAGTTTACTCGGCGGGAAATTCGCATATAAAGTGCAGGCGAAGAAATAAAGGAAGGGCTGCGCTACTGCAAATGGCTAATTTAAATGACGCGGTGGGGGGTATAAATGAGATGGAAGTCGGCGATTAAAAGGTGTTAGAGATGAAAACGACCCGACTCGATGAACCCAAACGGCCAACAACGCGGAAAAAGGCATTTGGGGCGGCCCTCTTAGGAAGATGACACGCAAGGTGAGCGGCATATGAATGAGGGAACTGTGGTTTTGCGGCCTCTGAACGTGCTCCATAATTGAACCAGAGGGTCCTCCTTCCAGTGCACCAATGGCACCTGCGTGTCCACCTGCCGATAAGAGCTCGATGTCCGTCGAGGACTGCGGAGTTTGGTGTCGAGTAAGAATTTCGGTCGGCTAGAGAATGCGTGGTTTCCGAGAGTGGATGGACCGAATTCTGCAAGGCCGAGATGCTGCTTTCCATTTTGAATACGCCTGTGACAAACGAGATCATTCGGAGGGCTCTGGTTCATTTGAGGCGTTTTTAATGCATATGTTTCATCTGAGCGATGATTCCCATCAGTGATCGGTAAACACCCTCAAATAAGCAAAGATTCGGAGTGCTTTTTCCCATTACAATAACAGACGAATGGGAAAAATTAGTTCCAAAAGAATCATAATTGAATTTTTGGAAACATTTCGAAAATAAAAGGAAGAATACATTAGAGACTGTATATGTTCGATTTATAACAGTTTAAAAAATATTCCGTTATTAAATTATTTATTTGTGGTTGTTATATTTATCCATTAATTTGTATATATTAGATTTTAGCATTTTTGTACTTTTCATATCGGTCATTTGTGTTTCTGTATGGATTTATTTACCTAGATATCATTTAAGCGCAGTCAATTATTTTCTTTTCATTGTGTACCTTTTTTAGTAATTACTGTAAATACTGAAGAGAGAAAAGTATGGGCTAAAATCGTAATAGAATAAACATTTGTTCTTACAAAAAATATTAGCTATCAACACAGTTAAATGTAAAATCGGTAACTTTAATAGGGGAAAATTTCAGTACTTATAAACAAATGGATGGTAATGTTCTAGCAAACGAAAATGAGGTGAAATACTTTAGTATTACTTGCAGAGATTTAAAAGAGAAAGTACAAGTAGAAACTATCATAGGCTACACATATAAAACCTTAACTCTTGCAATACATTCTCTTAAAAGATTACATATGAAAGTAAAATAAACCGAGAATATATCAATGGTTATGCTATGATGAATGTTTATTGGACCCTATGAAACAGGAGTTAAAAACGAATTAGAAAATATTCACGTAAAATAACGTCGCCACCTGACACCGTGTCTTACTTCGGTGGAATTGTGAGATGAATAATATATAATCTACATTCCAAAAATATTAACCGAATAATTGATTAAATCATTAAAATTTATGCTCAGGACTTGAATTAAATTTTCAGGCTTTTAGAAATCGAAATGCTGGAGGAAAAATAAAACCATACAGGTTATTATTCTAAAAATTATAAATCTCGATTTCCACAGAGTTAATTAATTATTTTATTCTTCTGATTTATTTTATTAATATACACGTATGATAAAAGTCACTGAAGCAGAGACCGCATTATTAATTTTTATGGCTAACGAATTATGAGATTCTTTACATTAATTTTATAAAATAATTTTCCCTATATAGTACTCAATTTTTTTATGTATCGTCACTTTACTTATTTAATTAAAATCCACATAAAATAAATCAAATACTTAAACAAGTGATAGGAATAACTCCAAAGAGAAAGACGGAATTATTGAAAGATAATGTACTTATTATACTAATTTAAGGAAGGCAAAATAATAGAGCATAATTAACACAATTTGAAACTTCACACACATTCCCCGTATCTAGTTGTAAAATCATAAATATGCCTAATTTGCCTTCGTAATTCTTTTATCGCAAAATACGTAACCCATTAAAGTAATTGGAACCATAAAAAGGTTATTTATCCTCAATATACCCCAATGCGTACGAAAAAATACAATTAATAGAATTTATTAAATTAATTCCAGTGCACGGCGTACATGTTAAACTCTCAGAGTCCATGAAGACATTAGCCCCTTCAATCTAGAGATCGGATTAGCATCGCTATGGATCAGACAAGGGAATCACGTCTGCCGCAAAATTAGGAACTTGCGGCCCGTGGATATCCGCCTCTTCCTTCCCATGACGAGCCGATGTGCTTTTCAGAATCGATATTTTTCTTCGCGATTAATCGGAGCAACAGTGAGCAGATGACGTCGAACACGCCAGCAGCGATGCCCATCAATCGCCCATGCGATAATGCCAAAATATTCCGCATCGCGATTTTATTGGCACGGAGCCACCGTCGCGGGTATTGTTAAGCGACTCCGATACGGAAAAATTAAATATTTAAATCGCCCCCGAAAATACAATTTATGTATCCCTCTCCGACAGACTTAAATGAAAATTGAGGGAAATAAAACGTCATCTGATCGTAACATGAATAATTCGTTCTCTCGCGGGAATGAATAATTAATTCCGTTACAAGTTAATTCCGCGTGTTACATAAACGGAAAACTTCTGGTTGCAGAGAGAAGGTAAGAAATATTTGTGGGAAAATGCGGAGGGTGACACATCATAAAATACCTCTTGCATTCACGAATTCTATCCCTAGAAAACCAGACTGATAATAACAACTTAAATAAGATATGGATACCTTTAACCATCGATAAAATAGCGGACGCGCTCAACTCATGAGCCAAACTGGGGTTTAGATTCGAGAAGGTTTTCGCTCGTTCTTCTCGTACTTTACATTGCTAAATGATTAAATTAGTTCTCTCATATTTATAAAATCGTTTAAAATATACCGAAGGCCATCTAATGAGTAATCGAGCAAAATATTTATGAATTTTGAAGTCAAAAACGCTGAAAAAACTACTGTGGGCTTCTATTTGAAAAGAAATTGTTACGAAAATCGCAAAGAAGTTAACATTGCCACGCAATAAACTCTAACGGGAAGTTTCTCCTCATAATTTCATCAAAGAAACTCAACTAGTACGGTAAGCCAAAGCATAAAGAATGAAAATAAAAAAAACAGTATCTCTCAAAAAGGAGGACAAAATTGACTTGTATGAATAAAGAAAGAATAGGTAGCATAAATGTAAACAGTATCATTTCACAAACACAGAATGAAATAGTAACGATAACGTGTTCGATAATGCATTGAAGATGGATGGCTTCTAGTATAATTGCATTCTCGTCTCCGTTGTACTGAGTAAGTCTTCCACCGCTCCATCAATCAGCCATCCATATTCTTCACTCACCGTTGTGACGAGTCTACGCACTTCTTTTTTTTTCGACCGCAAATTTAGCAGACAATACGTGCAAGTTCATAATATGGAAACACATTGTTTTCGATACCGGTAAAGATCGAATTTTTATTTAAAAACGTGATGTGTGGAAAAACAGATGAGTGAGATAAATTTTGTCTGCAATGGAATGGGAGGTATAATTTAATGAACTTTGAGGCGTTACTGTAGTGAGGTTAAATTTATGTATCTATTATGGCAAACTGCTTTCTGAGTAGTACCTGATGATATCTTAAAATTTGTACAGCTTTTGACCACTTCCCGAGAACTAATCCAGTTCATCAGTTTCTTCAGCAAAACAGCTACGTGATTATCTCTTACAGTATAGTAAAGCCCTCTTGATTTAGATAATGACATAATAATATCAAAAATGATTTCTATATTTTATTAACTTTCGAATTCATAAACTTATGTATTAAGTTATTTAGAGAAAAATGCAGCAGAAATAAACGATGAAATTTAGAAATAAAAGTGTAAGGAATAATGTTTTGCAGAAATAGAAAGCGACAGAAGGGCACGAATAGATAGTTTCATGAAAGCGAAAGTTTGAAACGGAAATGAAGAATATATTCTCCAGATGCCGATATTAATACGAAATCACTAAGTAGTTTCCACAAGTGATAACTGCCTCTTGCGAAAACTGCTAAGTAATTTCATATTTACATCATTGTGTTAATTAAGCCAGACCACATTGATGACATTCTCCAGATGCTGATCGAAAAGAATTTCACGAGGATGTGTAAAAGAGGCCGAGATAAAGGGCTTGAGATTAGGAAGGACATAAAATGGCATCCATGAATGGGGAGGAGATGTGTGATAGAATGGGAGGGACCAAAGAACAACGGAATTGGAATCCGCTGCTTCTAGTGATGAGGGTATTCTCAACTTACAGAAATGTTAAGAAAAGGCAAACATAAAGGGAATTCATCAGCCGTATTGCTTGTTTATTATATTTCTTCTTCCTATATTTTTTTCCAAGTCTCGACTTCTCAATTCTAAAAATATCGATAATCCAGTAATATATGAACCATTCTTGCAATTAATGGTGTTTTCTACCCAATGTAAAGAACAAGCTGCATTCCGGAAGGTCATCCGCGCTATGGAATATACACTTCAAGAGATCATCAGCTGAATGGAATGAATTCGTGATGCCTCTGGTACTCTACTTAGTGAGCCTTCAACTCGGAAAGTACTTTTACACTGTAAAGCTTTATAAATTAATGGGTTGATGCATATTACATCTTATGCAGTTTTTACAAGAATGCCGCAGCCTCCGTAATGTTGCATAAAGGAACTAAAGAACTCAAGATTGAGAAGTCAGTCAAGGCGACTGCCTTTCGCCAATTCTTTTTTCTGCCATTCTGAAAGAGGCTTTTTACGCTTGGATGAGAAGGTTTTAGGGATAAATGGGGGTGTATTAGTCATCTGCGTTTCGCAGATAATACTGCACTCTTCGCAGTCGATGCTGAAGACTTGAGGATATCAAAGCAGTGAGGCAGAAGATAGGACCCATGTATGTGTTCACTTATATTTCGCCGCAGTTGTACCGAATTCTGTTAGAAACGTTGAATATTTGATGGAAAGAAAGGTACCGTAACGCATAATTATATGGCCGCACAAGTACCAACACCACTTAAAGGGATATGTCGTTATGTATGTTTTAAATTTACATATCCATTAGAGGTTTCAAATCTCCAGAAGCCGTCTTTGTCGGCGTTCCTCCTCTTACTTCCCGGTAGTCGGATAGAGCAAGAGAGGAACATTAATTACACCCAAAGTACTTTTGAAAGGCGATGCCTCCGTTCTCAGGGGTCATACAATTCCTTTCTTTTCCTCCCTTGCTATAAGAGGAGGAACGCCGACAAAGACGGCTTTTGGAGATTTTAAACCTCTAATTCATTAACTGCCGTGTTACAATATTTATTTCTTTACATATATAATAACTGTTATTAATCGGAAATAACAAAAGGATTGATGATGTTAACTGAAGAACTAAACTCGGATGGAGCGCCTTCCGAAAGATATACGCATGTTCTGAAGTCAAAATTACCAATGGTCCGGAAGTGGAAAGTCTTCATCCAGTGTATTTACCAGGTTAGACACATGGAAGTGAGTATTAGATTTAAACGCAGTAATAACACATCGGCTCAACAAAGTTGATAATTCGATAGCATGGAGCGGTATATGCTTGGAATCGCAAGGAGTAACAGGAAAGCAACACTCGGATGGGAAGATGATGACCACAATGTCGAAATAAAACCACGTTGATCATCAGTAGTTCTGAACTGCATACCGAGGGACTTCGGTTTCACATATACATAATTGAAATTGAGGATATTTCGTCGAGGTTCACGATCTCTCTTTCAAAAAAATATCGCAATACGAAACATTGCAAAATAATTTTACGGTAAAGAGGAAAAGAAAAAACGTACATTTTATATAATTATTGTAATTATTCATATTATTGTACTAATAAATTTCAGTGTAAATTGAATCCAGAATATGGTAAAACTTTAAGATTTCTGAATACCTTTTCTATTTATATATTGCTGTCGTCTTTTACCAAAAAGATAGGCATATCATCAAGTAGATTATTGAAAGTTACACTTAAAATATATATTTGTATAATGGGTCATAAATTTCAAGAAGTGTCTCACAGAGGGGAGAAGAAAGGCATCAATAGAAAAGAGGGCACAGAATCCACGTGGACCACGGAAGGCTAAATTGAAGAAGGAGAGATGAATGTGGGAGGAAGGCGCTTGTTAGTGGGTTCGGGAGGTAAACAAACCGCCGTGAAAAACAGCGTCTGCGAGATCATTTCGTTGCGGAAGTAGTATAGCAGAGTGGAGAAAATTGCACTGGGGAAATAGGGGTGGGAATCGAGAGAAGGAGATGGCTGATAGAAGTGCGCGCTGCTGCCTTTTTCTTCACTCACTTCCTCCGCGAAACGTCAAAAAGTAACAATTGGTGTCACAACGCGAAATTTCTCTCTTTTTCACCGGAGGTGCACGTAATTTATAACAAGTAAGATACTCTCGGTAGAGCACATATTCTCAAGAGCTTTTGTACGGCGCATTTCTCAAGGATAGATGACTTTTCTTGCGTCATTTAAAGTCATGCAGTGGATTCCTTTAATGCCCCAGAAATCCTCTGCGTCATTTGGGATTCGTAACTTAATATTTTGAAGAGCTTCTTAGTAATGCGTCAGTTTCGGAGAAGGCTAATGATCAGAGATTCTCAGGAATGGGAAGAAACTAGAGGTGGCCTAAACGTTATATTTCGAGAGAATTTTCATAAGAGATATTTTCCTAATTAATACGATACACAAGTGTTCACGTTTATTACATATAATAATTACAAAGGCATACATGTATATCATACTCAATTCTGTGCAAATAAATTACATTGCGCGTAAATATTGAATCTTTTATCACAAGAAATTTCTTTTAAAATTACTAGTATTTTATTTAACTTACTACTAATTTGAAACTTTAAATAATACTAAAATATTCGTAATGAATATCTCTATAAATTTGTTTTAGCTATATAAACATAATTGGATACAGGTTATTATTTTTAGGTTTTTTATTCAAAGTAGGTAAAAAACGTTTCTATCTCCACAAGAGCAGACATTTTATGAATCTTGCTATCGTATTGATAATCAAAATACATCATTCCGTTACAAAATCGCTATTCTTTTTGATCAAAAAATACGGACAGAATAAAAGCAGTCATTTCGTTTTAAAATATTTCCAACGCATTTTAAATGATGTGCCAATCAATACAGAAGCTGGAAGTACCGCATGTATCAGAGCCCATCTCATTTCGAAACTCTATTTGAAAAGTAAGTCACGAAGATTCCATAATCGCTGTCGTCTTCAAATTGATGCACACGGCCGCATTCATTTACGAATAAAAAAATCGCTGACAACTCCGCAGCCATTTCAAACCTCCATTTCTGAAAAGTCCTATTTGACGTCCAATATGAAAATGGATGCCGGAAGAGAAATAAAAAACTGCGAACCGTTGCAGCGGAATTAATGGATCCTAGACGAAGCAACTGCGAGGGAAGACCTTTCAAAAATTCCAATGGCTGCTGAAGGACTTCGCAATTATTCCTTCAATGCCTCACGAGTCCGTGATAACGACGAACGGGCGCATTCTCTCTCATTACCTTCGAAGTACTCGGTGCGTACCGGTCCAACAAATACTCTCATCCCATTCCTCCCCAAACCGCACATCTCAACCACTGAGGATTTTTACTGCCGTTTCCTCCAATCATTCACACAACTCATTTCAGTAGTGTTAATCCTACCATTTTCTGCTCGTGAAATGTGGCAAAGAAACTGCCTCCACTCATAAGCTTAAAATCAGGATTGGCTGCATTCCCTTAATTGGGTTTATTTAACTCCATCAAGAATAAAGCATATTAGGGATTTTATAAATAAGAGATGAGGAATTTTAATCAGGCGGAGGATCCAAAATTATTTGTCCGTATATTATTCTCTCATTAAAAACTACATTTGCAGAATTACATTTTGTACAATTTGGCGTAAGCAATTAGTTTTTCCGCAATCTCCTTGGGCCAATGTGTAGTTTTTTCGTTTTTCCTAAAGCCTCCAAAAAACTAGGCGTTGCATAATAACTTCATGCGGAGCGTATGGTACACCATTTTTGGAATCGATATTTTTAGTTTATTATTTCTCGCAATTTCATGTTTGCGCTCCAAAAATTAGTCCACAAACAATGCTGGGGTTCGAAAACCCTGACCCAGATTTTTTACGAAGAGCAATTATAAATGGGATTGTGTGCCACAAAATTTGATTTCCCGCACAACAGCAGTAATAACACAATAATGTAATTTAATGTGATTAGATAATCATTTAAATGATTTGGTGAGAGAGTCTAATTACTATTTTCATTTGTGGCGTTGATACAGGTATGTTTCCCTCCACAAAAATATTGTTCTTTCCAACTTCCCTACCAAAAAGGATGTAAATGATATTATAAAAGCTACTAATAATGATTTTTATGAAACTATGATAATAATATTTTATTCTTGGTTAATATTACGTAGCACTAACTGAAGCATGGTATGGTAATGTTGCGGATTAATAGGAATTCTACGACGTTAGGAAGATTTTTTTGCATAAATAATAAACAGAAAATAAAAAAGGTGAGCAATCAACAAAACACCAATGGATTTGATCAATGAATACCACCTTTATCTTATCAGGTAAACTATGAAAAATGTATGATATTTATAACATCTACTTTAATAGTTAGAACTTTTTCTTCTCATAATTCCCTATAAAATGCAAAAATCGCACTAAATTAATACATTTAACGAAAAATAAACGAATTTTATGAAAGCATCAACTACATCCTGCGTCTTATTCAAGCTTTGCATAATGTAACTATATTTACATTAAATTCTAATTTGAAATTTATGAAACAGAATTTGAGTAAGAAATAAGGTATTGTTATTTGCAGCATACCGCTTCTAACAGGAAACCTTAGCAAAATTCTAAGTTAAGAATTGTATTTTATGATATAATAATGGAAGGAACAAATTTCTAACGACAGTATAATGACAAAATTACAGTTGACAATATAACTTTCTTAAATAGCATCTGTTTAAAGAAAAGTACAGCATTTATTTTCTATTGCAATACAATTTAAAATCAAAGATGTGTTTCGAACTGTATTGGTTCACACTGCTCTTAAGGTGTTGGATTGAGGGGCAAAACTCATTATGAAATAAATATTAATGAATTTTATTGATAAAATACCAGTGACTAAGACAGAATTTACCATCTGAAACGATGCTGCATAAAAGTCTACATCAGAAGCAAGTAACACGTTATTAAGGGTGAGAAACAGGTAAGGACGGATCATACAATGAAATGCAACTCTAACAACATGCGAAGCTCTAAGACAAAACTTTACAACGACTAATGTCAGTAATAGTATTCCTTGAGACGGTACAAGGAAATAACAAGCAAACTGCACTGTAATGATTTTGCAGCGAAAGGAAAACCATCTCAACTGCATCCAAAGCTCCTCCATTTCATCCTTAACGCCAAACTTCTAACCAATCCCTCCAAAACTGCCATCCCTCTTCTATTTGGTCCTTCACACCACAAGGTTTACTATGGCTCCCCCTTCATAATGGTCTACTCTTTTATTTGCGGAGGACGTATGGGAGAAGAAGCCATTAGTCTTTGTGTGTGCGAAGCCGCCAGAGGCAAAGAGAGGGTTAAGGCAGTTTGGGGGGGATTAAGGCGAAGGTGAGAACTCTGCATCGAAAGGGGAATTGGGCAACGAAGACTGTGTTGGCAAAAGATATTTTAAAGTGTTGCCACATAATCCAGCTTAAAAGACGAGCGAAAATTCCTGGCATTGAGAAAATTCGTTAACAAAAAATATAATCTTTCACTATTAGTTTGGGTAGAAATTCTCTATTTCTAACTAAAATATTTTCTGAGCAGCCTGCAAAGTTCGCTGTCCAAAAGACTGATCGCAACTGGAGAATGTGAACGATTTCCTTGGTAGGTCAAAAATAATGTTGAATCTGCATTAAACGTTACGGAAAAGTAAAATATAATTAGAGTTTTCTAAATTTATATTTACGTAAATAATATCGTAGAAGCTTTTATTGTAAAATCTCTAGGGGGATTAAAATCAAAAGCAGTTGCTTCCGTGAATCTATAGGACTTATCGAGAAATGAATCAAATGTCGAACCCTTGCTTTTTGATTAAAAATATAGTCAAGAAGGCTACTTTATACATCGGAGAGAACTTGTTTAATTCTTCCTGCGGTGAAAAATCACTTAAACACCTTTGCCATTGAAAATGAATTTTAGCGCAAAGGATGGAATATTTTTATATAATTTAGTTCTCCTTCTCTACCCATTTGCGTAAGATGTACACAGTCTACTATATATTTCACGGTTAATTAATACTTTACAAAGGGCATAGTTGAGTAATTTAATTCCAGCAACATAATATTAGAACCAAACTTTAATTTAATCACTTTAATTACCTACGTTTCTGTCGTATTATTAATCACGAAATGGCAGATTAATTAGTTTAGTATGTCTTCTTCTCCAAAATTATCGCTTAGAGCGGCAGTTACTCGGTACTTTGTAATTACATCTCGCCGGTAATGAGTTCGCTACTTAAACATTCATAGAGGCGTATACTCCGAGTGCCAGTTAGGGTTATTACGTCACATCCTACTTCTTCTCTAATACCTGCAAACACATTGGATTTGAATAACGATCAATCGGAAAGCAGGTCAATCGAGCATAAAAATCTTCCTCCTTGAGAAACTCCCGGATTAAGGAGTTGGACAGAGCGGAGTTAACGTCGTCTCAAAGTGGAAACCAAGCGAGGAATGTAGGGTTTGACTGGAAGGGCTTTAGGACACACACCTTGAAAGAGGAATTTCACGACCGACTGACTTCTCTGGAGGGATTTTCGGGAGGCCAAGTTGCAATACACCCGACGGATGCTTTGCATTGGCGGAATGCAATTAATTTGCGGTGCTTTTGCGCGCGGAAGGATCCGTGGAAGGCCCTTGTCGGCCCGATTATTATGACGCAATGATCAAAGCGCCTGAGCCGGCGATTGTCCGACCGCCGCCTGTAATAACGCACGCCCTATTCTTTCTCCTTCCCGGGGGTTTTGACTTCAGGGTAAAGGGACTTTCCCTTCAAAGTGAATTCGATGAGGCTTTTTTAGTGTCTCTTTTCGCCTAAAAAAAGGAGACTCGTTTCTGATTTAACGAGGAGATATTAAGGCATTTGCTTCCTTTGGATCTCCTCGAGGCAAATAATGTGCACGAGGTAAATTTTATTTGGTTCGCAAATGTTTGCCTACCGTTCACTTCCATGTAGATTTATTTCCTCCGACAGAGAAACTTACTCAGTTCAAAAGTTACTCACTTTTGCAGTTCAGCAGATATATCTGATGCCTAAAGCCTTCCTACGCATCAAATGCTCTCCAAAAGTGGAATGAACGATAATATCGACATGCCTGTATTTTTTTAGGACGAAGTTCTTATTTGAGTGCATACTATTCGAAATAAGCTGACTAAAAATATATGGATACGCGAAAGATTAACTACGGAGTGAAGATTTGTCTAGGTAGAGGTCTTCTGGATTTTGTGAATTGAATATTTTACGAAAATAGATATTTCATTTACTTTGGTGTCATCTATGGTTGTGATCAATGCAAATCCACTATGATATCAGTGGTGCTCACTTTTAGTTCTTTTTGCATATAATATTATAGCATACTTCTTACATATTCTTATAATCCTTATTTCATTTCTTATTGATTGTAATGAAAAGAATTATGATTCATTTCGCATTGTTTCTCTCTCATAGATCTTTTCTTTTGATAAAATTTCGGCTTGATCACGAAAGTAAGAGGATGATTTTAAGTAAATGATTTTTTTCCAGAGCTTTTTGAAGATCATGGTGGTGAGGCTGACGTATTTTTAGTCTTCAGCGTGAATAATTTACATACATATAGAGAAAATACATTCATTCTCTTCACATACACTACAGTTGTAATATTTCGTTTTTGGAGACAAACATTCGCGAGCAGAGTTCAAATCATTTCATACCGCAGCTTCTTTAAGGTGGGCTCCTTCGCAAGTTGGCGTCCCATGAGTCAGCATTCGGAATAAAGAATTCTTTCGAGGTGTGGTCCACGTCTGGGGTTCAATACAAGAGAGAATTAGTGAGGGGACAGATGCTTCGGAGCATAAATCTGGACCATATTGGCTTCTGCCACACTTTCCCACAACTTGCGAAATTCATTTTTTCATCCCCGGTTTCTCCAGCAGGGGAAAAAAGATACACGTTCATAAGGCGGACATCTCATGGGTATTTCATGACTGAGGAGCCGCGATTGGTATTTAGTAATGAAAAGTTGAAGTTTCTGCAGGAAAAAACAAACGCCGTCGAAGCTGCGAAATTTTCCTTCACATCCAATCTTGGGAACCCATCTCTCCTTCCTACTTCCGAGAATCGCCGTCGAAGGCGCAACAGTCGGTGGCGTTATCTCGAGGTGCCATTCTTAGCGGAATCGGCATTGGCGAGCGAATATTGGAATGCAAAAACTGAGCTGGTAAGAGTAGAGGTAATAAGATGAGTATAAGGTAAGAAATATAAGGAAATGGTGATTGTGAAAAGAAACAGATGGGATGTATCAGACAGAGAATGAGAAAATGCAGCCTTGGAGATTAAGAATGAGGAAAAAATATCCAAATAATTTTGCAACTGGTGCGATATTACGTCTGAAATTGCTATCTTTTTATCTCCAAAATTACGTAATCTCCTGAGGGTTGTAAATCCTCTTCCGAAATGGGGAAATTCGAGATTACATCATAAGCCGATCAACTTAAAAATATGCGAAAAACGGTGTCGTAATTACCTGGAGATATTCGATGATGACTGCTTTCCGAGTGACTTAGGATATAAACTCATCAGAGAGCCTAATATTCTTCTCATAGAAAGTTCAACTTCGCAGATGAGTGATTTTAATCCAACGCCGGAAGTAAAATGAGTTCATATTTGGAACAGAAACGCTTAAGGAAATGAGAATTCCTATCCCACGGGAAGCTATTGAAGGTGTTATATGCTGGTGATTAGTATTAGTTCCAAAAGTCCTCATTTAGAATAAGACTGCCAAGTTAACTCAAACTCAAGGCCTGAGTTAGCGTTTACAAGTGCTCACTGTTTTCGTAGATTCAATATTACAAAGTGACGGAAGGAATCTATTATATTAATCGCATTACGACCTACTATCTCATAAGGCCCGAACATAACACGAATTCACACTTGTTACAGAAAGTGGGCTGTGCTATTCATTTTAAGAATCATTTTAACAACAGAATCTACTTCTGATAGTGAGAAACAGTGATATTATAAATTGAAAGTCACAATCAAAAGCATAGAAGCGTACTAGCCTTAGTATCAGATTAACTGGGGTCCTCGTGCATCCTCTGTACACCTGGTTGGCAGAAATTTCACAAATAACGAAAACCGAACACATACACTAGCACATACAAAAACACATGCATACGTTGATGAGTCTGTAAATGGAATCAAAAATAAGGAATGAGAGGCGATAAAAGAAAACTGCTGTTGCAGGCAAGAAACAAATAAGAAAAGGCATTTATTTCACATTAAGGCTTCCTTCAAAGGAACGTATGGGATTAAAAATTCTATTTTTTATCGGTCTCCACACCTTAGGTTTCACGGAAATTTATTGATTCTATCTAATGAAAACTGCATTTTAAATATTCTCAAATATTTAACGTGCTTCGTGTTTTATCTAGGGGTTCACTGTCTGCTCGCACGAGGGCATAAGCCAAACTACTGTAAACACCATTATTCAGCGAAGTCTAAGGGACGTAACTATAAGTTGCTAAATCAATTACATTCTACATAAATGTTCATAGAAAATTATGATATTTAGTAGGAAGAAAATTTCGGAACTCTAAAAGCTATTGATATGAATGAAATCTTACTTAATACAATAATGTTACGTAATTCTTTTGACATATAATCCCTCTAATTCTTCCTCTTTCTTATCACATCTTGATAAATATCGCATGATTGTAAGCGGAGTTCACATCTCTTAAAATTGCTCGGACGGATATAAAAACCCCATTCGATCCTTCCCCTCGTCGTCTGCGACCTATTACTCCCTCTTTTATCCCTTTCCTCCAACTTCCTCGATTCCTTTATTCGACTTTCTCATTCTCTTAAGTCCGCTGGGACAAACCTCGAATGAATGAGTAAACAGGTACGCGCAGTCGAAACGAAGTTGAGCGAAGCTCGCTTTCGCAAGAAGTTTCGCGCTCGAAGAATCCCTTCAAATCCTCGCATAACGTCGGTTCCGCCTAAATCGGGTGGACGTACGTCCGTTCGACTTAAGTCTCCGATTTGCGTCGCTTCTGCTGGCTTTCCGGGTTGCGTCGGCCTTAAGTCGATCAGCGCCTAAATCAACTCGACGCTCGCCGTCATTTTCCTACGGCGCCGCTCCTCTTCATCACCTTATAAATAAATGCGATCGAATGTGAGAGAAATTGAGGTCTTACTCAAGTTTAAAGTCATCAGTTCGCAACTAAGGATGTCTGATTCAATTCCAAAATGTTTTAAGCTTTATACATATCATGAATATTTATACTCGAAATTACCTTATGTCAATAATTTCGAAGCTGAAACCGGTTGAAATAGGTTATTCTTCTTGCCACCTGGCCCGAAGGCCAACTTGCAACTCAAACTCAAATAAATATATAAAACGCTTAAGTCATCCTTTGTGACTCATCTAAAAGTATCAACTTACATGACAACGTTATGGTTAGTTTTGTGGACTGCTGAATTAAAACAGGAGTTTAAGAAATAATTCTTAATTGATAAGTTCGCGTACGCTACCATTTCAAACTATAATCACGAAAATATTTCAACATTGCAAACAACAACCTCGTGTAGAGTATTTAATTTGATTTTATCAGCGAATTAGAGATGAATGCGTCATTACTTGATATTATTTAAATTTATTCTAATTATTGAATTTTTATTTCAAGCAATATTCTTAATACAAAGTGGCCCCACAATCAATCGATCTAACACTATACAAGTATTTCCGATGAAGGTAGTGGAGTTGAGTTTGAATTTAATGACAGGAATCTCTAAGATAAATACGTATAAAATACATACAGTGGCTAAAATATCCTTTTATTGGACGAATATTTTCATTAACAATTGAATTTCAAATCAGTATAAATTCAGATTGTTTTATGCTTAATTAAATCGAATAGCATAGCTCAATTTTAATTTAATATAACTTATTAGATACAATCAAAAGCAGATTGCAAATTCCAATCTTGATTATTATTAGAGAAAATTATGCCTAGGCTGATGAACCAAAAATTTTTCTTCACAGCCGTATTATTTCGATTGGTACTCTTTTATACAAAGTGGGTCTATATGTAGTCACAGTTTTTACCATCTCGAGATGTCATATTCAATCGGGACATTTCGATAAATCTCAATTTCACATCCATTTACATGAAACCTCCTCTCAACCACTTCATACTTTCTTCCCTACTAAATCTCATCTCATTGATTCTGATTTCATTTTAATGTGAGAATTCCGAGCACAGTCTTTCACTTTCCGTTACTGCATAAAATAACCAAATCCAAATTTGAAAAAATATCCCAGCATTTTTGAAATGTGGGTGGTGCTTTTGAGCTTCCAGAACCTGTGGGAGGATCTCCATTTGTCTTTTTTTCATATCTGTATGATTCCACCTTTAGATGCTATCGTCCCTCTTAAGAATCGCCCACGCAAGCCCTCTTCTTCCCTTTCTCTTACTTTCCCAATTCCTTATCTCTTTCCCCGTAAAACACACCCATTTCCACGTCCTTTTAAGGCACTTGTCATTGAAAGCTTAATAAACCTTCCGTGCCATCCCTCAGCCCTTGTTTATATTTCTCATTTTACGGCTTATTTTCCCTCTTTCCCTTCTCCCATTTACGACTGCGTCGGATGCTATAGATTGGGACAATGACGATTTAATCGCCATGTTGCGTGTGCTGGAAATGGAGGGTATTTTTTAGCTCCGCAATTCAGACAAGAGACTGTTTTTTGAACTGTCCTGGATAATTTATATTCCTTTTTTAGAGTGAAAATAATTAGTTTAATGGATGGACATAAGTGGTCGAGCTAATATCGATCCAAGAAAGTGGTGAAGAAAGAAAAACGTTACATTATTTAATATGCTATGATAACAGCTTGAATATACTCACTGAAGAAGTTTAACATATAATGTACTTGTGTAATGCAGCCTTCTTTCTTGCAGCTACTGACATTCTTATTCCAATAAGATTGCAATTGCATCGAGATAAATCCTTTGTTATCATAATATTTATCATATCTTATGATTTTTATTTTGGTTATTCTGATTATAATTTTGGCTCACAATTAAATCTCACGGTTACCTCGACATTAACACATGCAACGGTCTTTAAATAGTCGAGCCGAAGCAGACACCTGCTTCGCCAGAAACTCCTAATCCTTTGATTCGTTACAGAAGCAATTCAATAAATCCATTCCACGCTTTATCGTTTTTAACCTGCTTTTTCCCACAGCGAGTATCTTTCTCTAGAGGCACTGAAAAGCGATACTTTATACGTCAAGCTTTCGTCAAACGGCACGAGAAACATAAAGCGTCTAATAGATGAACAAAGATATTAAAAGGAATGGAAAGAGCGATTTGAATTCTCGCGTTCCAAAAGATAAACGCGGTATTTTGGATGGATGATGGATAGGCCGACATCAGTGACGTCACTCAGCCAAACAAAATCAAAACCGGAGATCTCGTATCGGTGGAAGAATTGTTAATAAAGGAAACCGGACGTATCCAATCACGCGCTTTCCGTATTATATTGCGTGCCGATCACATCGATTCGAACAATATTCACGAAAATAGCCGGTGACATTGGGAAGATGTCATTTGGCCATTCTGCCCCATAAATATACTTGTCCGAAAAATTGGCATTATTTTATCAATAAAATAAACATAGTTTCAATTGAGTTATTATCCGTATAAATCTAAGCAGCTTAGTTTACGAGGATGCACTCACATGTTTCTTGTTTAATAGTGCGACTTGTGTGATCCATGTTTCTTTCTAAACAGATTTGTCGTTCTTTGTCATATCTTGATAGTCGTAAAAAAGAACTGTTTTCATTTGCGTGTGCTCTCCGAGAGTAAATGACGCCAAACTATCTCAGTGACACATTCACGTATGGAATGGAATTCAATACGTGTGAAATCACTTTGAGCTTCGCATGTATTTTTAATTCTTTTCGATGTCTCTTGAAAGCGTTCCATCTGAGATCGCCCCTCTTTCCTCACTGTAAAGCCTCCAAACTGCTACTTCCTCCACCCTTCCCCCATTTCCCACTCTACCCACCCCCTCCTCCACCCCCTCCTCCACCCTCCTCCTCCACCCTCCTCCTCCCCCTACTCCATCCCTTGGCACACATCTGAATGATTTATTTTGCTTTTGCGTTTCCGAGGTGACAGCTCTGAAATTGATAACCTTCTACAACGAGGGTGTAAGAATTAGAGGAGAAAAGTATGAAAGGCAAAGGGAAGAAAGTGGGGATGGAGAAAGGAAAGAGCGTAGAAAAGGAGGAAAAGGAGAGAAAAATAGAAGCGGAGAAGATAAAATGGTAAACGAAAGAAGGAATAGAGAAAAATGTAGAGAAGAATGTTAGAACGACTGAAAACTAGCGACATAAAAGAGGACGAAGTCCATCAAGGAAAAACACACCAATATTAGGAGAAAATATAACTATATCAATTACACCAGATTTAATAAATATCTATTTTAAATAGGCGTAAAAGGTACCGATTATTATTAAACGGTACCTAAAATATTGGAGATATTGATTGTTGATTTGATGAGGTAACCATTGTAATACATATTAATAATTTCTATTAAATTAATAAGAGGAGACGAAAATAAAACAATCAAGAAATAAATAGAACACATAAAATAATACAAACTAAAGTAATGACGTATCGAAATAAATAATGATTTGTTGAAAAGATGATGAAAAGATGAGTACAGTGAATGATTTAAAAACAGTAGTTGAAAATTTAATATTCTCCATTAACGTCATAATGATGACGCAAAAATCGTACGGAAAATTATTCATTGGACAGACCGTAATCTAGGGATAATTAACGAATTAATTACTCACAGAAAAATTTGATTTATTCCAAATAAATTATATAAAATAGCTTTGTGCGATGCCAGATATTGTCGTTCTGTTTAAAATTAACGCGGTACTTTAATTAAAGATGGGTACTTCAAACTGATTAGTGAACAGGGAAGGGATTAAATGGGAAGATGCTAAAAATGACGGAGATTAAAATGTGATTGCGTGATCCTTCAACAAAAGTGTGCTTTCGACCTCATGTGGGAGGATTCGAAATTTTTACGGATTGGAGGTGAGATGAACAGGGCAGGAGAA
The DNA here is from genome assembly GCA_947579665.1 of Sympetrum striolatum. Taxonomy (NCBI): domain Eukaryota; kingdom Metazoa; phylum Arthropoda; class Insecta; order Odonata; family Libellulidae; genus Sympetrum; species Sympetrum striolatum. Next base: position 6,546,503 of record OX388347.1, read on the forward strand.
GGAGTGGAGGATAAACGTGATCTGTCGGAAACACCATTTTTCGGAAGTTAGCCTCTCATCCGATGTTTTTTCGTGAAATTAAACCTCGGAATAGCTTCTCTAGACGAGGTAGACGTCCAACTTCTCCCTCTATTTTTATCTAAAACGTATTGCCGTTTCCTTTTTGCCCTTCGCATCTCGTGATATGGAATCCGATGCATTACAGTTGCGGTAGTTTCGAAATTTAATCTTCCGTCGAGTCATCCGACCAACTCTTTTTTCCACCTCTCTGACGACAATTTTTGAGGCAAAGCACGAAACGAAGTTGATGTAATATCAAAGTTCAAGCAATAGTAAATTATTAAATGTTCTCTTTTCCCTCGATATTAAATGCCTGTATATTCTCTCTTCTAGAACTGAAACAGTATAAATATAGAGAACGAATTATTTAATTTATATAACTTAAACAAATCGTAACTGACATAAAGCATTTGTAAAAACAAAGTTAGCTGAATCACACATAAGTTATATGTCCTTTTCACTCCCTTTTCAGCCGATCGTTCTCCAGCTATTTCCCTTCAATAGCCATGAATTAGATGGATATGAGGATACATTATTGTGAAAATAAAGTCTTCTTGATTCTCCAACTTAGCCATCATTTCGTTGGTCATCAATAGAAGTTAAATTTACGGGAGATTATTATTCATATAAAAAAATTGTTTTCGGTCTGAACCTGTCTCAGTTTGATTTGATAACATGTTTTTATAATGCCTCTCTTTCAAATGATAACACCTTGATGAGTATTTCAACTGATAGATTATTTACCGAGCTCATTAGATTGCAAAGAGGCAGAACGATTTTTTTACCAGAGGCTTTCACCTGGGCTTAGAATTCTCAATATTATACTCACCTAACATAAAACAGAAAACGCCAAACGTCGAGTTTCCTACTACTATCAGTACAACTTTAACGAATGCTAGTGTTAAATACTAACCTGCTGCAACTTTTATTATTACTCTGTCAGCTGTTATTATCACTCCGATCAAGGAAAGGTATTGTGACGTATATTATGAGTATAAATTGTAAAAACAAGATGCAAATATTTGCTTGTAAAAATTTCACTTCTTGGCGTTTCCATTTTGGCGACGGGTTTAATGATTAAGGCCATCTCTCATAGGGAATAAATACTTCGCTATGAGTACTGCAGGCATCTCTCATAAAAAAATCAGATGTGGCCAGCACATGACTTTCTCCATATATAAGATGTAAATATTTATCTACGACAGTATTTTCGAACTCTATATTATATATACTCAATCTAAACTTGGATGATAATTGATTAATTTATATCATATTATCTTTAACGTCACAAACATTAAAAATAATGTTTTTTGGGACATGTTTGATGAAAAACGATGAAATTGGCCTTTCGCCCACAGCGCCCACAAAGTACATAATCAGCAACTACCGGTTTATCAATATTTCATGAATAACTCCTAAACAATCAGTTATACAAAAATACGTTTCATACAAAAGTTATAGTAAATTACATTTTTTTAAACTTTTATAAATAATAGTATATACCTAATATCAGATTAATGGAGAAATTTTGCAAAAACGGAAACGAGCTTCGAAAAGTAAAGGTCAACTTTCGGTTAACCGATTTACTCCAAAATCTAATCAACTCTGACAGCACCTACCGCAGTTCTACATGTGAAGTTTGTTATTGATACGGCTAACAGTTTTTACGCTAGAGCGCCCACAAGCACACACACACATACATACAGACAACATTCCGAAAATGGTCAAAACGTGTTCTAGAGACCCCAAAACATGTATTTCCGTTGAAATCTCGAAGTCGATTTTTTTCAAAAAACAATACTTTCTCTATACAGTACAACCCCGGTAATCCGGACACTCGCTAATCCGGAACCCTCGGTAATCCGGACAGTCCATTGGGAGTTATGCAAACCCGCAACTTCTTCTTGTGAACATATAAATACGCATATTAGTAACAAGAAACGAGAGGTGGACAGACTATTTGAAAAATTTTCTCCATTGGCTGCAATGATATGATGGGGAGCGAAGTATTTCGTTTGTTGTGATAACACATCTAAGTTGTAATACTTTTCTGAGACAGTATTTTTCAATTAGAGGAATGATTAATATGTGCGATACTAAATAATTTCGAAAGACAATAAATTTTCAGTTGCAGCAGGGCATGCATGCATTATCTATACAATATAATTTTTGGGTAAAAATGTTTTTTAGGTTATTTTTTTAAAACCTCGCTAATCCGGAAACCCCGCTAATCCGGACGCCTATGTGCCGGAATTCGTCCGGATTACCGGGGTTCTACTGTACTTCGTTTATGGAGAAAGTAAAAATACGTGCGCTTCGCTCTTTAGAGCTTGGGTCGGTAATATTGCCATCGGATTAGGGAATTTGTGAGGTAAAGGTATGGACCAAAGAGGATGTCATCGTTTCTTGATTTAAGTTGAACTGGAGGATACTTTTGTGCCATCCATCCCAGGAGCTAGGATACCACTCCTGAACCCTTTCAGTTTGGCAAATTCTAGATCAGCGATTACGCTTCGGATGTAAAGATGACTTCGGGGAGAAAAACGCTGTGGCTCAGCGACTTCCTTGACTTTATCCAATTCCGTACTTTGAAAGGCGGAATGTCCCGAGAGATTTATATCACACGTAGTTTTGCGACATTTGTTACGGCGTTTGACGGTCCGGCGTACACTTGCATTCTGTGAAAAAGTTGGTTATCCTAGAGGATGACGTTCGCTATCTGTGGTTGGGGAAGTGCGGCCCTTCTGAACACTCAAGAGATGAGTTCTATACCATATTTCAATCGGATATAATTTAAAGAATACAGTCTAATTCCGAGATAGTTAAACCCACTATCAGGTGGGTTTAGCTACCTCGTTTAGATATTACGAGGCTTCCATATTTTCGCAATAAAATTTGGTGCAATGCCGGTATGAAAATGCATAAATAAGTAATATATATTGAGAAACCATTAGTAAGACGTAGAATACGAAGGACCGTAAAGGCAGAGAAATTGTATATACCTAAGTTCAAAAATAAACTAAAGCTAAATCTTCTACGTATAAATTAGTTTCCCAGTAGTTTTTGGATGTTATAATAAACATACGTAAGTTCTAATAATACATCTGACGAAGAAATAACAAAAGTAGATAAGTAAGAAGGGGAAAATCAACAGAAGATATTCAATAAAAAGCGAGATTTTCTGTAAGAAAACTTGGTTGGATTATGATGCGGAAGAAGAATGTGATTAATGAAATTTCCCTGAAAGAGACAAAATTTGGAAAGAAATGGAAAAGAAGTCTGTTATGAATGAGGAAAGAATCATATTAAAATACAAGTACAGAAAAATGGATGCTATACTTGATTTTTGTACACTTCTGGTGACTAAAACTGTTTTCAATCATTATAGAAGAATCTCTATTAGCACTTATGTATTTAGAAGTATAATTACGTTATTTACTGTTGCAAAGTGGGACTCTCGAGTCCATATAGTTTAAGATATTTAATAAGCTGTGCTACACTTTTTGTGCGAATATTTCACGAATAGGTGAGATATGATGTTATGCACGCCGAAGAATTTCATCGAGTCACTTTGAATTTTAATGGTCTAAGAGTATATTTTACAGAAGATCCTATAATGGGTAACGTTTTTGATATTTCTTTCACTGGCGGTGGAGGAGTTTTATCCAGACGCAAAACCGAAAAAACTTCTTTTAATGATATCGACTTCCATCTAGTTGAACTGAAGGTTTCCATTCTTCCCTACCGTCACTCATCCAAACTGCAAAGTTTTCGCTCACCGTGTTTGTCCGGAGTTTTTATCATCTCTTACTTCAGAAATCCATTGGAAAATCTTTGACAAATTGCTCATCCCGGAATCTGTCCAATCCATCTTCAATTCAGATGAATACCCAGTGGAACGGAATGGACTTAGATGAGGAAAGGGGGAAATTATATTCTTTTCAGGGGAAATAAGAATAGGTCTCCTTTGATCTAAAAATACGGATTCAAGTATTCCCTTGTCATCACTCTTATAATGCAAAAATGCAGATATTTTAAAAGATTCTTTCGAGTAGATCAAACCTGTTTTACACCATTAAAATTATCAGTCACAACTTTGAATGAAATAGTAAAGTTATAAATAGCGACCATTCATATTTACTGTAAAATTTATCTCCATCTTTTAATATTTACATTTATGGCATATTTTAGTAACATCAGAAATTTAAAGCTTTATTAATTAATATTTTATTTTTTGGCCAAGACTGGCACAAAGTATCATCTATCAGTTATTAATCCAAAATTCTGTTAGATTACAATAGAATTTATCTTCCGCTGTTGAATAATTAGATTGATATCTTATCCCGCATTTACGCCTGAAGTCAGCCTTCATCTGCGTTAAAACTCTAGTAATAAGACGCTTACATGTTATCTCTCTTGCTATCAAATTTTCTACAAGGTTCTATATTATTAATGTATTTTATCTGTCTGTATTTACTGTTTATGTTATAGTTGATTCATTTGATTTTTATTGAAAAAATGAAGTAGCAGTAACCCTGAAACTGGTGACTGTCACCTTAGTGGAACCTATGTTCTTAACAATGGTTTTTTTCAAATGAAATGTATAAATGGCAGAGAAATAAAAATTATTATGAATCGTTTTTTAACAACAGAATCCCTGTTTAAATTTCTCTATTACTTGGCTACTCTTGTTCAAAGAGTAGCCAAGTAATATCTATAATAGTGCACGACAGGAATCGATAGTAAAATTTTATTAGACGTATAAAGGTCAGATATCAGCAACAAAACTGAAATATTAATGAAAGAAATATGTAAATGTGTGACTTGATGGAGAGTCACGGTAGCAAAGAAGAGGCTTGTTCATTTAAAACAAATGTTAGATAAATTTTAACTGAGTATTGTGGAATATTACTAAGTTTTCTCTTTCATATTGAAATTCTAACTCTCATTCTGTTAATCCTGTTATACTTACAAATACATGTATCATTGGAATGGCATATTAAATCTTCCCATTTCAAAGATAAAAAATCCTTGGGGTAATTCGCCCTAAAAACATAATTTAATTTGGAATGAGAAGTTATTGCTTTATATTAGGACAATTTACGGGATTAGCATAACATAACGAACGGGATATTCCGAGAAATAATAACGCTAAACGACATATTGCAACATTCTCCTGCCCACCTGCTTGTAAAATTATCTTCAATTGCAACCGATTTATAGGATCATTTATACACCCAAATCTTACCAAAAGGTAGATATGAGAGCTTCATTTTGATGATTATGGAACTAAATCTGAGTATATTAATTTCCTGTAATTACTTCTTCAGAATTGAAATTTAACTTCAATTAAATTAGTGATAGAAATGGAGTGAATACACCCGTAAATCTTCATTAACTTTAGCTAATAACCACTATGAACTACTAAACGTCCTGAATTGCATCAGTTATACTGGTGAAATAGTTTTGAATCGACTCGGCATAAAAGTCGACCCAGCAGAATAGAGCCTATTTGTGAAAGACTTGATAAATCAGTGCATTTCAACGTTGTGAATCATAATGACCTCCAGAATCATTCAGAATGTATCGCATCTGATTCGCTGAGCGAGTTGGTCTAAAAAATATCAACAGCATAACCATCGATTGCTGTGGAATTTTAAAAGAGGAAATAATATAGGGGGACATTATCTCAGGAATTCTTCGATAGAAAAGGACAATGGAAATGGAAAAATGCTTAATGCGGCCGAGAAATGCAAATCTCTTGGGAGAGATATGAGAATTATCTCGGACTTTTGTTAGGAGAGCCGCTCTCCAAATTACCGAGACCTACTGAAAGCGGAATAAATACCACTCCATAGAAACAGAGGAATTATGGAGGGAGGAAAGAAACGATGAATATGAAAATGTGAGGAAGGAAAAGATCCTCTGCTTCTATAGAGGAAATCCTACTTGCCGAGGTTTCTTCTCTCATGATCGCTACTCCGCAAACATTAATCATTTTTGGAAGATTTGAGAAAGAATTATGCATTTCGTGCTCTGAAAAATCAACTGAAATCCACTAAATCAACGAGGCAGAGATGAATTTTTTATGCGGAAATATATTACTCGGAAATGGATGAACATCACGAGGGAAAGCGTCACAAAAACCTCATTTCGAATAAAGTAATGATTAGTAGGATCATAGGATTACTTTCTGCTTGTGTGCATCATCTTTTGAGAAACGTTCTGATATTTCATTTCAAGCAAATGCAAAGGTAAAGAGACTTAGAGATTGCAGGTTGTTTGGCATTCTAAGATTAATTTGAAATGTATAGTCAACGAATCGAGGTAATTAATATTGTAAGTCTTGACGTAGGGGGTTCCACTTATAAGGAAGTGCTCCGGACAAATTTTACCGAGTTTCTTCTTTGAATTACTTTACTTTTAGTTTGAAACTTTTTATTTTTTCTTTAAGAATGTGTTGCTAATTTACTTTTTTATTATTTATACGAGCTATCTGGTATAAAGGTACAATGTCGCAATATTTTAAAATTTAGTTATGTACAACAGAGATATATTTTTATTTGCAAAATAAGTTCGTAGTACTCTAAATTTACATGGATACTAGATGATTTTGAAAATAATACATCCATAACTCACCTTTTTGTATATGAAAATATACTGACTGGAAAAACTTAAATTAATGTCAACATCGAGCGTATAGTGCCGTTATGGCGAATTTAAGATAAAAAATTTGTCGATGAAAATTTGCAGAAAAATTATTTTCAGCAACTGATGAACGGAAGAAAAATATTATTTTCTGTGGAGAAAAAAAAATGATCCACAAAATTTTTATTTCAATTTTTCGGGGGAAAGCCCAAATATGTACCAACTAACACCAATCAAACAGTCCTAAGAAGCATGGGATGCTGAAGGAAGAGAAGCGACGAAGGAAAAAAACCTTAGAGGAAAACGTGATGTCCGTCACGTCTGCACGAGTAATTGCATCTACGAAATTAGCCCTGAGCGCTAACGGGATTATCAACGTTTGTTTCCTTCTATTGAATGCGATGCTGAAGGGAGAAATTAGGGGAATGGAAATGCGGGAGGCGTTGAAGTCTCCTTCATTTTAGTTGGGAGACATCCTTCTTCTTAGGAGAACCGACGAAATAAAAAACAGTGCCTTTCCGTCCTTTTCACTCTTCTCTTTCGTCCCTTTTTATACTTCACTTCCTCGATATCTCCTATCGTACTCCTGCAATCTTCCCACTTTTTACGACCCCTCTATCCGGTAATTCCATCCAGGAGGTGCTCCGTGCGATATTTTTTATTACTCTACCGACGCACAACTTTCCGGTGGGAGGGAAAGAGGTCCGCGAGTAGAATAGCGGTACATCCAGGGAACGGGATCGAGAATCGCTTGGTATGAGAATGGAATGATGAAAATAAAAAACAATTGCGAAATAGTCGGCGTTGGATAAAAGACGCTTGATATTGAAATTAGAGGGAGCATGGGGCAAATTCCTTTAAACTGAAAATGGGAAAGCGATCTATTTTTACAACAGTAACGTACAGAAACTTTTCATTGCATTATCTTGATTACAGAGTTCTTTAAATCCAACGAAAAATTAGCCGAGAAAGTAGCAGGGGAAGCAATCATAACAAATTACATCTTTGAATTGGAATAATAATAAATGCGAATTTCGTGAAATGAAACGGTCATTTAATCCTAGATTTAAATACATTTCCGTTTAAGTACAAATTCCTCATTCCAGAAAGTGTAGTTGGGTCAAATATTTTAATAGAGTAAAACACGTACATTTTAACAAACAGTACCACGAAACGGAATGTACTAGCAAAACATTCCGAAGGCATACAAGCTTTCAGTTTGGTTCAGCGGATTTCTATTTGTATATTTCAGAGTAATGTTGTATTCTAAGACGAGTTAAACACACTGCAGTCTTATCTCCAATGCATTTTTAAGCAGCAGGTGTTTTATGGGTACAACTCAATCAGAGGATGACGAAGGGAGAAGGAATTCGTATCAATTGAGACAAAAGAGGGCAATTAATGCTGGAGCAGAACGTGTGATGTCAAATAATCATGAGTGAAACAAATTGAATCCTAGTATACACAGCTAATGGCAAGAGGGAAGAAAATTATTAATGTGAGGCTTCTTTAGCTAATCTTACTTGCTTTGGTTGTCAGTTATTAAAAAGGAATATTCATGCGCAGGCCTTTACGTAAGATGTACGCAAGTCTTATATAAAGTACATAAGTATTATAAAAATATGATATTGATTGGTGTTCATAAGATGATAAATTATACCTTAACACAGCTGATACGATGTAATCCTAAATATATTATGAATTTCCTTTTATTGTATAAGTTTTATTTTATAGAGTATCTAACAGTAAATTTTTTTTTTCAATATGAAATTTAAGTTAGTATATAAGGTATCTCAAACGTTCAAAAGCAGCAGATTTCTTCACAAAAGAAATATATTTAATATTTTTCTACATGGATTCCTCTTATGTGAACATATCTCCCGACAATTTCTAAAATAATTTAATCAGATACCGCAGGATAATTAATGCAAGGATGTAACTTACAAGTGGGAATTTGAAATAAAGAGAAAACCAACGTAGAGATATTCTTATAAGGAAAGGATAAGATTTACAATCCTTTGGTTGATAGAGAATTTCTCTGCCCTGAATGTGCATTTTAAATTACTTACCCTATTTTAGATTCAACACTATGACACTTATTGTTTATCTCCGTTGAAAAATGTTAGCCCGGTATATAGCATATATTATAATTTCATACCAATAAGCCGAATCATAAAGACGACGTAAGGTGTGGTAGAAAGGAGAAAAATTATAACGAAGGTGTTATAATGGTAATGTAAAAGAAAACCGTGATAAAATGTAATTGAATGAATTCTCTGAAGCGAGATTCTTCCATATATGTTAGATTATTGAATGTATTGAGATATTTGAGATGTAGAATACTCTATGGTGTTTGCATCGATTTCAGAGCAGAAGAAACACGAATTTTGCCACAGGATGAGTGCCCTTGAGAGCGATCACCGAGGGCCTCTATTGGGCACACGAATGAAAGCAGAACTATGGGATGTATTTCCCGCGAACTGAGCTTCAATTTCCACAACAAACGCTATCCTCCCCAACATGAATTTAAGGTCGCATCTAAAAGTGATTTAATCGTCAACCTCTCATAAGTGCTCACCCTTTTTGAGGCTACTTTATGAAATTCCTTCGTGGCACTATATAATGAATCACTACATATCACTTGTGGCAAAATGGTCTCCATCGATTTTCAGAAAATAAAAATATATTCTTTGCAAATTTGCCTTTCACGGTGAAATACCTGATAGCGCCAGTCACTCGTCAGCGAAAATGGGACATTGGCAATCGGAATTCGACATTGGGCGAAGAGATATCGCAAACAACAGCTGAGCCATTTACTCAGCCTCCTGCATATAATCGACAATAAGGTCAGAATAGCTCAGATTCATCTTCGAATCGGTAGAGTAGCGTCAGCTCCTAAAACGTACGAATATTCGTGTTCGTGAGGTGATGAACGGCTTTCTAATTACCATCACCCGAAAGTGAGTCGACCAATTAACATGACGGACGGCCGGAGAGAAAAGTGGAATGGACCACTGCAGATAAGGACCGGAATTTATTAGGGAAACCACTCGCGATCTCTGGAAGTGACGATGAGGGGGAAGTGTGTGCTGAAGGAAACAAAATAGAGGGAGATAAATGAGAAGAAAACAAGAGGAAGGAAGGAATGTGCACAGGAAGAAGAAGAAAACATTTGTGCGCACATTGTAAGTTATCTGTAACGAATGATACGTCATTTAAATCGTCTTATCTCACTCAATATTCTCGCACTTAGTGCTCCAAGATATATTACGACTGGCGCATTGAAACCGAAAGATATTTTCGTAAACACTTACCGAAAACTAAGAGGTGAGCTTGCAGAGAGTACTTAAAATACTCTATCATAAACCTAAACTCCGTTATCCGGATTACTCTCTATCTTATATTTATATTATAATACAAATACTATTTTAGAGACGAAAGGGAAAGAAAAATAAGAGGAAAGTGATTTGGTTCATTGAGAAAGAATGAGTCGGTAATAGCTTATAACTTATTAATAATAATTAATTACCTTTAATGTATTTAACTGCTTAAATATATCCATCTCAGCGTTCTTCTATTTTAACAACATAAGGCATGAACACATAGCTTCAAATACATACCTTTATTTTGATATCACTATCTTCAAATCTAAGATATAAACCCTTTGGATTGTCCGATTGTGAGTAAAATTTTCACGATAAATTGAAAAGTATTTAGCCTTATACATCACCCTCAGAATATTTTCTCATTTAAATAATTTTTAAACTGCACAACTAGTCTACTATCCCACTTTATCCATGGTAAAGTGCACTATTTGTAGCATCGTATTTCCAATGAAGTATGAAAAGAGACTCAAGAGTAGGGGAACTCAAAAGACTGAGCAAGGATGTCTATATAAAGAGAACCGGGCTAAATGGCAAAGAAAACGCCGATAAGCGAATACCACAGAAAGGAAAGGGAAAGAAATTGGAAGTGAGGAAACCAGGGAAGGAATCGAGTCTCTAGAAGAGATCGTAGACCCAATAAACGGTATTTATTGAGATCCGGCTCAAGACTATTCGAGACAAGTAAATTGACTAAGAGCTAAGAGTTTTGGGTAGAAAATGGCCGCGATAGGGGTGGAGAGAGGGCGTGGCTGAGTATCGGTATGATCTAGAAATGGGAAACAGTGGAATTGAAGGAAATGTGCACATTGGAAATAAATGGAAAGAGATGAAATAATAACCACAAAATGAACATATTTATGGACTAAGTAGAAGGAAAGGAAAACGTGTGAACTTCAGCAAAAGAGAATAGCCAAAAAATTCCAGATGTTATGCATAAAAAGGAATCACCGTACCTGGAATTGTGAACATAGGCTAATTTGAAATTAAAATCGGTAAACTGTTTAAATTTATTATGACAGTTTTTCTCCACTTGGGACTTCAATGATGTAGCATTAAATTTAGAATTTCAAAAATTGGTTTTGACAATGAGAAAAGCCGAAAGGTATTACATTCTATATAGTCTTTGTAGCAGCTACCTAATTAGTTGAATCTACCAAACATCAATAATATAAATTATCACTTTTTAATTCTGCTACCAAGACTCCTAGGATAAATAAATAAGTCCCTTTCCCTACTTCAAATAATATCTAACAAACGGCAGATATGCAGGTCTAAGAACTTCAAACATTTTCTCAAAATGATCCCAAATGAGCTTTTGCCAAAGTAAAGATTGTAATTATGACAGCCAACGTCAACTGTGCAGACAGAGAACAAAACAACGTCTCAATGCAGAGCAACATTATATAGTTAAGTAAATCTAAAGTGTGGGATCTCACCCATTCGATAAGATCTTTATGTCCCCTAATCAATCATTATTTGAATTAGGCTTCAATTGATGGAAATTTCATTCGGTAGGAGATTTAGTTCCACTCTTCAAAGCATAATCTCAGCGATAAAACATCCTGAGAGAATGCATGATTCAGGGGTAGCAAGCAAATAGGTCAAATAAAAAAGCAAAATCCAGAATGCGTTAGAGGAGATTCGAGAATACTCGCATCTCCTTAGCGCATTCCGATGCTCATTTGGTGGAATTTGCTTGATGAGCCAACTTAGGAGGGGATTTTTCACCCTCTGAATCCGTCGCTGGCAGGCGTTGAGGCCATAAGTAAAACAATCGCTCTCGGCCGAGAGGAAATATAAATGGCAGTGATGAATGCATGAGCGCAATCACAGCCCGGGGCGAGTGTTTCACTTGTTAGGAAGCCGAATCTCTTTGCCAACCACCGACATATGCAAAGGACCTTTGATATCCGTGGCGAGAGGCTATAACCACTCCATCAAGTTGTCCGTAGACCATTAAATACGAAGGGAATGACTTTTGGGAACGATACTCCCGAATAAGGACTGTTATTAGGGCGCCTAATCCTATAGGAATCTCGATTTGCATTGGATACGGACAATTAATCAAGAGAGCTCTACGATGACAAGGACATGTCCCGGTAATGCAACAAAGGAAATCCATTAAAATACGTTAAATTTAACCCTTGGAATGATTAGTACGCGAGCTCAATTTATGTGGGGATTCCGATTTGAGATGTGCCTCCATTTTGTCGTAAAGAGGATTTCCGTGGATAACGGACTTCGGGACGCTTTCGGTAAAAGTGTCACAGAGACACTAAAGCTATAAGATAGAGAACACTTGCTCATACGAGCCCCGCGTGAAAATCAACAATCATGAAAGTGAACATCATGCATAAGATATCCAGAATGGCACTCCAATATTCTCGAGTATTTAATTTATTGATTCATCGAATTTGTGACGTTATTTTCCCGAATATATGATTCAATACGAGAACAATCCTTTATACAAAACCGCCTCATATGATATAGAAGTTTGTTTATGAGGTTTATTTAATGATTGAAATGATTAGGTGATTGATGAAGACGTGATATTGATACAGAAAACTAACCTTGCCGGCAAATTATAAGTATGTATTGCTGTAAAATGAAACAAAACTTTTGAAAAGAATTTTTTTCATTGAAGACGATAACCATAAATTTATTTTCCCCCTCTACTTCATCGTAGAAATATTACTGTTAGGAAGAGGTTAAAAATCAATTAAATGTACGAATGCTCGGTCATACTTAGGAGTGAGTTAGTTCTTAGTATCAGTAAATAGCATCCATGTTGGAGAAGTGCATTTGACGATTCTGAAAGTATCCTTGTGTGGTACGCAAACAGCTAGTACAAACGTGACTAGCGGGTGGTTTGTTTGTCAGGATATGGTGCTAGAATGAGAAAATGACGGATAGTAGTTATTACACACTATTCAAAGTGCTTGAAAACGTCCCACATCATGTTATTACAGTGTATAGAGAAGGATGTACATCTGTTTATATTATGATTAGACTAACCTTAAGTTTCAAGTCAAAATGGTATACGCGATATGAGATGAGTTTCAATGAGATATGGGCAAAGATGATATTATTAGCAGAAGATAGCAAAAATAACGGAGAATCTGAGGCTGAAAGGAATCAAATCTTATTTTATTTCGCATGTAGTTTAAGATAGCAGTTGGACGAAAAATAATAATAGAACGATACAATCTCGATACAGGTTTCCGTGACAAAGAGTTGTTTTTTTAAGCAATAGACTGGAACGATACGTTGATTTTAATATTTTATCAAAAATAAACAAAAAGGAAAGCGAAAATCATTGGATATACGGTCTTAGATATTTTGCTGATATCCATAGCTGCGGCACTTGATCTCTTGAGTATTGAGTGTCAACAACAAGCAGTGAGAGAGAACTGGGTCAACTGATGATGACGGTGATATGGAAATAGCTAGCGCAGCGATTTAATCTCTTCAAACCCTTTTGAATGATTACGACCACATAGAGATAAAGATAGCTTCGATCCTAACGCAATGAGAGAATATTTGGATATTTATCTACGCCTTCTATCGAGGTCACTGAAAAATTCGTTTACATTCTTTCCCGCAGGCAATTTTTCACGAACGAAATAAGTTTTAATAATTTTTAACGTATTTTATCGCTCTTGAGGTTTCTGTGAGCTATTTATAAAATTATCTACTTCATGTTTTCGGAGTGAATTCGTGTCTAAAGTTCTCCGGTAAATTAAAATTCAGGGTAAGCCCTAAAAATCTCTCGTATATTTATGAAAGTTCTATGAATTCGATACGCTTGGCACCAATTGAAAATTACCCACTTTGAGAGTTCTCAAAAAGGAATATAAATAATTACACACATACACATGTTTGTGTGTGTGTGAGTCTCAATGAAATGAAATTGTAACGGCTGATTAAGTTTGAAAACGCAGTATTCTGGTGAAAGAAAATTCTGAATATTGAATGAATATTTTGATGCCTTCAAAACTAAGGTGAGCAAAACTTTAAAAATTTGTGTCAATTGAATACTGTCCTTAATTTTCAAAAAATTGATGCAACTTTTTTCTAAGATATCTACGTACTATATGTGCTCTACGTGTATAAGCCGAGTTTGCAGAACATACTTGTGCTGAAAAAGCTCCCCTCCGCTTATACTCGAGTGAAGAGATTCACTTCTGTTCTATTTTCCGGTGGAGAGGTCTGCCGTAGCCGGAAATCAGCTTTTAAATTTCTCATTTGCTCAATTAACAATTCTTTGTTAATTCTCAGCAATCGCATGCTGTCCGTCGGGAGTTGTCGGATTGAAAACAAACATTTTTATTCGGATGATATAATTGGGCGAAGTTCTGCTATCAGATTTCCCACCCTAGGCTTACACTCAAGTAAATTAGTTGGTGCTTCGGCTTATATTTGGGTCGGCTTGGACTCAAATATGCACGATAATACCATATCAAAATAAATTTTTCCCTTCTGTTTATTTATTCAAGTACTTTTTCCGAAGCAAAAAAGCCTTACTTTTAAAAGTAAGATACTTAAGTAACCGCAGAAGTTTGAATACTTAAACAACTCCGATTATATCTATCTCATCATTTTCCCATTTATTTTCGAACGTGTAACCCCAGCGTCCTGTTGTAGTAAGGATCAATTTCCTATCTCTGGTCTCTAAGAAGATGACATTTTTCGCACCACTTAAACTCATAAAAAGTACTTTCAAAGAGATAGGTTGAAAGATAAACTTGACCTAAATTCTGAAGAAGAAGATAGAGCAGTGAAAATGCTCTATCTGAAGTACGTGCCTAATCGCGAGCTCAACACACTTAACATCAAGGCTTGCCGTTTTCATTCGAAATGCTCTTTTGGCATAGCATTAAAGTGAGATATCCTCTGATAGGAGTTTACTACAGAGAAGAAACAAGTAAAAGCTGGTAACTTTTGGATTCAGGACATGGTTGATACCATTAATTCATATTTTGGTATGTCATGATTATTTTTCACACAGCGAAAAGTGGATTATTAAATTTAACTGTATAAACGAAATATGTCAGCTAATTAACTGAGACGTATATTGCTGACAGCACGCTTTCTCGGTAAGACAAAGGGAGATTCCGCATCCCTCACTTTAATAGATTTTTCAGTTTGCAACTTGGCTTCTGATTAAGAAAGATTAAATCACTAGGTTTCCAAATACACTAACGAATAAGTTAACGGTACGTTTTTAGAAATCAATGTGATTACCCGACATGTTAAGGGCGAAACAACTTATAATATTATCTAAACATAATATCCAATGTGTAACTTGACCTTACGTTATTCGTTCACTAGAGAGAAAGCGTCAAATTGATGGAAACTGACACCAAAAGAACCAATTATAGAGTGATCTCTTCATCAGAAATATTAATTCAGAAATTATTCTTTTATCGCAAAATAATTCAAACATTACACCATGGACTGTCTGTCCTCGGGCTTTTGTTCCTTTGAGAGATCTTTCCCTCACAGATATGATTTATCCCACACTTTATTTCCCTGGTTGCGCCAATTTATCCTAAAGAATTCGCTCTTAAATCATTTGGACTTATTATCAGAAACTCCAATACAGCCATCCATAGACTCTTCACGTCAAACGTTTCTGAATTAAACCTAGTTTTCACGCTAAACTGCACTGTAACTTCAATCAGGATCTCATATATTTGGCCTTGGAAGGATATGACCAATATGAAGGAAAGTACAAATGTGAACTCTATGCTCGTTAAATAATTCCTAATTGGCAAAATATCTTCGGTGAGTTGTTCATTCCTATGATAATATATCTTACAGTAAAACCGTAAAGTATTGACAGCGTATACACTGACTAGTAAACTTTCACAATGACGTAATATTTATTTAGATTGGTTTTTATCATTAAAATTGTTAGTGTAAATAACGAGGAAAGGGCTAAGATACTTTGCACATAAGGGCGTGTACCCAGGAAGAATTCCAAGGAGAAAAGAACTTGTTAAAAGTCTGAAAGGGCCGGAAATCGAACCCGAGATCTTCTGCTATCCGGGAGGCTGCCTTCACTATCCAGGCTATCTGGCCAGAACATTTTCACAAGCCGTTTTGGGAACTTTGTGTGCTAGGGCAAGTGTGGTTTCGTCCGACTGTGCGGCATCGTCCACTAGCCATGGCCTCATCGAGGCACTGGAAACACAAAATGGTGTAAAGGGGAAGCCCACCGTAAGGAATCACACAAGAAAAGGATTGAGGTACCTTGCACATAAGGACGTGAACCCAGGAAGATTCCCAAAGAAAAAAGGACTAGTCCGTTTTTCCTTGGAAATGACAACTTAGTCTATTTATATAAAAGTGTGGCAATACTTCCGTCTTAAGGGTAATTAATCGTAAATGCATGGTACAGTAAAAGAAATGCGTGAATCTGAGGTAATTGTAGGAATGAAGTGTTGCGAGTCCTAATCAAGAAAATTAATTATTTACGTGGATGCAAAAAGAGGAGTGTTGTATTTGAATTAAGGGATGAGTCCTCGCTTTTATCCTTTTGCACATAATTTTACTGAATCAGATGTGGAAATGTATATATTTACAAGTAATTGTTTATAGAAATGGTTTAAATTTATACCCTGAGTTCATATATTCTCTGAAACCTTACCTTAACATATACACTGACTAGTGAATATATAAATCTGCTTAATTTGTAATTTTACTGCAACGACATTTCTACATTTTTCCTCAATGATGGACATGGAGGATGCTGGAGAAATTATTAAACAAACAGTTGAATACATTTGTTTTGTAAGGTTACAATTTTTAGATAATTAACTAATTAATATTAATTAATACGAATACACACATTAATTTTTATAATTAATAATAATTAAAATTATTATTTGTTAATTTTATATCAATATTTTGTAAAATGTATTTTAAACTATTTTGTTGAATAATAATTGCTAGCAATGTCTTCCTCTATAAACACTCGAAAAAATGATTAAGGTGGAAAAGTGCATATTTATGACCTAATTAAAATACATCAAATAAATATTTTATACGGCCTCCAATCGATAAATATTTTACGAGTCGGAGTAAAATTTTCTTTTTAATGGAATTAATTTCCAGATGGATTCAAGGCTAAGGGAAGGAAAGCTTTGTTCGCCAGATGGTATTAAATGAAAGGGATTCTTTGCGCAGTATGGATTTTCTCTGTTATCTGCAGTTCTTAGGGAAGATTGGCGAGGACAATAAAATCTTTGCTCTTTGGAAATTGCATTTAAATCGAAACATCGAAATATTATACTCAAAGGAAATGAATCGGAAAGGTCGAGTAATTTCAATCATCGATAATTTCAGGAAAACAGAGACTTTATAATGAGATTGATTATCAGTGTAACTTACATAATTAGCTTATGGGTTGATATGCAAAATAATAACAATGATTCGAAAATTATAATTATGTCAAGTAAGAGTAATGTTGAATAATTTTAGGATATTGACCTCTCGAGTATTTTAGCGGCTTTCCAAGGTATATACTTTTTCAAAGACTTTTTTAGTAACAAATTATTTAAAAATATACGTTGATTTACGTTTAGATTTGGTAGAAACACAAGTAATATCTCGAGTTATATCACTAAGTTCGCTGATGAGTGTTTTCTCATCTTAGGAAAGAATGTCAACTTTAGCACCACCAATCGATCGCTTATGACTGTCGGCAATGAAGCTGGTAAGAGTCGCAAGGTGGACGCAAAAAGAGGCTATTGAGAGATATGAGTCGTGGGCGACTTCATTTCCGCCATCGCCTTGTCGCATTACAATTGCAGATGGCGGCCTCTCTCCTTCGATTCACTCGGAACAAAGCTGTTCCTAATTCATTGTCACTTAGTCTACGCAATTGATTCGGAGCAGGTTGTCTACAGGAAAAAGAACTCTTCTAGTCATCCAAACTGGCATCCTTAGGGTGTATCCCTAATTCGCTACGTTTCCTTATAAAAACGAAATGTAACTATTCGTTGAATCCACGAGTCATACATAAACACTTTGCAAACAGTTTTTTTTATATTTTAAAATCATAAGTAATTTATTTAACGTGCATATGAATTAAAATTCTAATATTTTCAATGACGATCATGGCTACTTCAAAAGGATAAAAAAGTTATTAATTTAATATTTCTTTGTTTTTCTAAAATGGTAATTAAGGTAAGGATTTCTTTCTCATTCGTCCAATCAAAACTTTTTATAGGTCATGCGATCCAAGCGACAATCACTACCGGTTATATCACTAAATGTTACTTGTATATTATTACTGTTGATACACCGTTCTTTGAAATCCATTTACACAGCCAAAAATCAAAAAAACTGTATCCTATAAATATTAACCGTAAGTCATTTTCAAGGGTACTTTTTTCGTAAATTTTGAATTGTTATCTGATTTCTCCGAATAAAATTCGCATGGCATTGCAAACCATTCTACTTGTAAAACATAACGCAAACTATTTTCTCTGTGTTAACTTTCATTGAAGTTTTAAGAAAACAATGTTTATATTATAAGAGATTTAATTGTAAAATATTAATTTAATTGACTTGCTAATTGATACCAAGCATTTTCTGTCACGTACAATACAGGTTAAAATTTAGACTAATCTTTAATAACCATTCTTTTAATGTATTGAAATGCGCTTTGTCTTACGAATCGTCCCTTCGGAGTTGTCTTCCTTCAACCGATTTCAGTTTGTTGACATCACGACATCGTTGAAGAATTTTCCTTGGAATTGAGTCGCAATGAAAGTGCTTCGAAGTTCTTAGCTTTGATTATAACTCGAACGGACTTCAAGTCAGCTTTGCCTATCTTAAGGCTGTCGTCTCCTGCAGACTTGTTTCGCTCCCTTGTTCTCTGCATTACCCTCAACCTTTCTTTCCAGATCAACGCCTTTAATTTTGGACTCATTTTCTTAGAAAATTCAATTGTTCTTCCATTTTCTCATCTCCTTCCCTTCGCTTTACCTCTCCAACCGGTTGCGCTTTTGGAGGCAGTTTCCCATGAAACTGAAATTAAATTCATCTCATTTGATTTCACTAACTGGATTCACCTGCCACTTATCCTACTCTTTATGAAGGCGTTGCTAAGAGGTGCGAAACTCAAAATGGCTGCCGGATGATGTCATCTGAGTATCGTTCCAGGGAATTGGTCGATTTATTTACGCATAGAGGCTCGTTCATATGCGTAAAATATTGTGTTAATAAACAAATATAATCATATTAAGATTTAACGTCATAAAATATTCGAAAACATAATTATGAAATATATAAATTAGAGGTGAATAAGCAGAAATAACTCCTTAAAATCTCATTGTTTTGCTATTGAATAAAAATTGTAAAATTACTACTCGTCCAGAATCAAAAAATTATAATTAATTAAGTACAAATTAATACTTAAGAACGAGAAACAGGAAAAAGATTGAGAATTTCATTAATTCTTAAGTCTTATAAAATCATTCACCTAGTTCTGGGTACTAATGAGATAAACAGTCACACGAGGTCTGTGAAGGATTTATTTCTTCTATTAATAGCAGAATTCATCTCTTATCACTAATGAAAATCAGAGACAGTTTTAGTTACCTCGGCAGGGTATAGATGACAGAATTAATTAATTTATCTCGCCTAAGATATTCGATATTTGGATGAAATTTGAGCTAGAGAGACGAGAAATCCTACAAGTTGCTCTTCTTTTCCAGACTCGACCGCATCGAAGCAAACCCTTAATAAATAACTCGAATTTCTCACTGGAGTTCGACATTTCAAATAGCCTGAGTAATGATCAGTGCAATTAATCTGCAGTGTAATTACTTCCTCCTGGCTTATTCCCGATTTGTAATCACAATCATTTTTATCCTGCATCTTTTTAACCGTAACGGCAATCCCCCTTTCTTTGATTTCTCTTCTCTTTGCCCAATTCTCTAATTCGAACCCACAAAACTGCTATCCCTGCGGCTTTCTTTTAATGCCTTTCTCTTTTCCACTTTCTCTTTTCCTTGCCCTGCATTCATCCTTCATCTACACCACTCTCGGTTTCTCACCTATCGCTTTATGTTTTGGTTTCTCTTTTCGGCTTCATCATCCCCTTTCACTCTCTTCCTGAATCCCCCGTCAAACCCTTTCTTCCGCCCACGCCCATCGCTGTCACCATTTCACACCTGTCATATCCTTCTTTTTCCCTCCCTCGGGACTTTTCCCTGAGCTTTCTTTCACTTCCTACGACGGATTCTCATCATCAATACCCTTTTATTTCCACTTTCATCTCCTCCCCGTCAATACTCCTTCACTAATTTCTCTTCTTTCTTCAACTCTTTTCATCCTGCATGAATTTTTATAAAATCGGCTAACACAAAATAATTAATTAATACAATTTTGTGATTTATTTAAATACCTACACTATTCTGATTAGTATTCATTTACAATCATCCTCAATCTCTTCATTACTACCTGTACGTTTGAGTGCTATGATTTTTTCAGAATAGTGCTTAACTTTCTGTTTTAACTCCATTTACTACTTTTTTTCCTTCTGTTAATATTTCCCTTAACCGCAAGTATCGCTAAACATGTTATTAGATGAGAATAATAGTAAAAATCAAGGGATACAGGCTCCTAACTTTTACCCTTATA
Organism: Sympetrum striolatum; assembly: GCA_947579665.1. Taxonomy (NCBI): domain Eukaryota; kingdom Metazoa; phylum Arthropoda; class Insecta; order Odonata; family Libellulidae; genus Sympetrum; species Sympetrum striolatum. The sequence continues at coordinate 6,567,253 of OX388347.1, forward strand.
ACTTTATCTTTAGAAGATCATTCTTCATCATCTTCTTCTTCTGATTTCAATAAAATCTTTCTCAGATTTTTCATTTTTATTAACAAGTGAGCAATTTCGTTTCATGTTTTTTATATGAATTGTTTTTGAGTTTCTGACTTTCATAGTCATAGCCCATGTACTCTTTAATATTATTCTTCTTTAAAGTTTATTCTGCAATGTTTTTCTTCAATCTGCCTCTCATATTTATTCTATTTCTGAATGCGCAACTGATCCATCTCTAACAACCCATTTCTCATTCCTTATATCTCGTTATTCCTTCGTCATTTATACTCTAACGCTCCTTCCGTTTCCTCTTTGCATATTCCCTCCTCCTTCATCACCTTCTTCACTTTCTTTATCCCATTTATCGCTTCTTCCTCTTCGTCACCCCTCCCACTTCCTTCTTTCTCCATTTTTATATCCATTCCCTCGGCTAAAACGCCCTCTTTGACGGCATCCAGTCGACGTATTAAAGCAAAATGCCTTGTCCTCGGAAGCACGACTCCGCTCAATGGGGGATAAGCAAACTACTTCTAAGGCAATTATTGTCGAAGCTCCCGCTCTGGGCGCTCTCCTAGAGTTATAATCTGAGATCCTCCTTAAATCTATTTCCCTTCCACGCACTGGCGATAAGGGAAAGGGATCAACGACTTCTCGACGCTATTGATTTCTCTTCCTAGATTGAAGAATATAAATATGATCACACAGAGAAACTCGCTTAAGGGTAAACACACATAGGAGCAGGGCAGGTCGCTATTAGCCCTCCTGGTCTCTAAGTTGCTTACTGCAAAGTTAAATTGAAGCATGATATCTTACGGGGGGACAAAGGCAGTGGAGCATAGCAAGAAGCCGGGATGGTAAAAAAGGTAGCAAGCGGGTTTACATCGCTGTAAGCGCGGACGGGCCGATTCGCGCACGCGCATTTGCATTCTTCTCCAGTTCTTTCGAAGTTGCGGTGAAACTATTGCTTAAATATAAAGCAAAGTTTTCGAATCCATTCTTAATTAAGGAAAGTACCTTTAAGGATAATTCCTTAGCTATTGATACAGAATGTGATAAACTCCAAAATTATTACTTTCGTGATTCACGTGATGAAGAATAAAATGTTTCAATAAAACATGTGTTTCGATAAAACCACTTGTTATGAGGTCTATTGAGAATAAAGAGCTATTTATCGCTATCCCATCTCATGCGCCTACAAGCAACCAACCGAGCGTCACTGTGTGCGTACTGGCTCTCGCTTGGTAACCAGCTAGGAAATAATCGACCAGCGTGTATGCGGTTATGCGCCCTGTTGCAATGTGTTTTTACCCTAAGACACATTTCAGGGAACCGAAGGGAAACCGCGTTATTATCGCAATAAGGTTTAAGCCGGGATAAGAAATAACACAATTTCTCACGCATTGAAAATAAATTCTGGTTGAAAATCTGACTCATTTAAATTCAAAATATAAAAAGTGATAGTTTGCGATATAAGGATATCTGATGCCCATATAAAATGGCGCCCTAAATTCTATTCGAACCTTTAATTTACCCAAAGAAACAAAAATAGATTATCTATTGTGCTGAAGATGCAAGACAATTCATAAGATGATTTTCCTACTCCCTTCATCATTATCACTCTGAAACTTGTTGAAGCAAGCTCCTTTCTGCAATTTCGGAGTTTAAATATAAATATATGTTATAATACTATGTGTTTATTTTAACGCTAAAGTATTTTAACATGCATGGAGTCGTTCAGGAGTAATTCTAAGTTCATAATTTGAACACACACTCATAATCATTAGATCACCAATTTGCTCAATTTACATGGTAATAATGGTAAACTACCTGGGATGCGAAATGTAATGCAATATGAAATATAAATGCTAAAATCAAAGCTAGTGGACGGACCATTGTCAACCAATGGATACCATTAAAGAAGGAGAGTGAGCAATGGAAAATGGAAAACAAATAATTATAATCATGAGCTTGTCTTTTACATCAATTAACTAGTAATTATTAATTTTTAGTTTATTTAACCAGTAGTATGCATATAAAAAATCCCAAAGCGTTTTCTTTAACATGAATAAATCAGAGACAATCTTTTTTTCCGGCCGATTTACGAACAAAGGTATGCTTTATTAAAAACGCCCTTTGCCCCAAAACACGCCATGAATATTTTTTCAATTCCCCGATCCCATATTTCCTTTAATCAGCAATGCCCTCTAGAGAAATTTTCCTGGCGCCTTACTTTTCATTCGGAAACACAGGTAGAATGGAATCTCGATTCCCTTTAGACCTCCTATCCAACAATTGATTCCGTATTTCACCACAACGAAGCAGGTTTCCGACGATCTTCTCTTTTTTATAAACAACCTGCTTCCTGCTTCCATCTAATACCTTTTACGACCATTATTCCATCGGCCCTTGGGACTTGTTTTTCCCAAAGTTGCCTCGGAATGGATACTCTACATCGAGATTCATTCTTTCCGTTCGCAGCCACTCCAAAATGGTTGCAAAAAGGCTGGAATATGAAACATTCGAAACGTTTCAGCTTGTTCCGTTATTCCGAAAGCAATTCTGAAAAAACGAGTATTAAATGAAATATGTGATCATGCCATACCTTTTTTTATTTCCTAGACAGAAATTCAACGGTTATTTTTCTATTGCTGAAAACATTCCTGTTTATGGAAATAAATTAAATTACTGATCTAGATTATTCCAAGAATGATCATGTGTAAGTTTAGTTTATTATTACTTAAAATAGGAAGGTATAAGTACTGTAATCATTAGTAATGTAAATTATATGCTTAATGATGCAAATAATTTAAACAGAATACGTAGAAATATTTAAAAATAAAAAAACACAAGAAAATGAAATAAGAAGCTGAAGAGAGAAAACTAGACCGAAAATATAATACGTATATCTATTTTATTTAGTATAACTTCAAATATTAAATATGTATTTACGTAAATAAAGAAAAATAAGGAAATTTCATATTTATTATTTTTCAATTACGTAAGGCTTTGAATTTTGACATTTTATTTGGGCCTAACCTCAACGAGCAGCCTATGATATAATGGAGATTCGCATCACTTTATAAATCGTAACTAAAACTTTGGAAATGTTTCAAATAGCAAGAATTGTATAATAAATATAGCAAAAATCCATTTCTCAGTTTAGCAAATTAATTTTCTAATATTCTGTTCCACAAAGTAATATGCTCACTTGATGTTGAACTTACATAATTACTTAATAAACTATTCAGGGATGCTAAAATAGAGAGGAGGTTAAGACATAATAAATAACAAAAGCAATATAGAGTACACAACAAAACGTCATATCCTTTGAGATTAAGTGTCATTGAAATCAAAATGATATAATAGCCACTGCTGATGGTTCTTCTTCTTAGACAAGTCAGACTCACATAGACTGAGGCGAGCAGAAGAGCTTATGAGGACTTCCTCAGTTACCTTCCTTACTCACGCCGCTTACGGGCAAAGTTCTCCAAACTTATCTCATATTCAATTACACCACCACCCTCATGAGTTTCAGACAGGTTGAAAAACATTTTCGCTGCCTCTTTCCTTCATACATAATTATACCTCTTCCTTTTTTATTAATGAATAAACGTAATTTGCCCATTCGTCAACTATTCCAAGTGGTAAGCAGCACTTTACTCCAGAAGGCTAATGAAGCTTCTTCAAAGAGGGTAATCTGCAGTTTACTGCATTATGTGGGCAATTTCCCGTTTCCAATTTCGAAGAACAAGCGCGCTTACGAAAACTAGAAAATGCCAACTCCACGTTGAAATTAATACCATATATGAACAGGCAAAATTATGCAAACGGACAGGCGACTGCAACATTACGTAATTACATGATGTTAGCGTGGACGTTGACATTTTTCATGCCTCCTCAAATCGACAAAATGGACGGTTAATGTGGAATAATCCTGCCCTGCATTCAGAGATAAGTTTCTACTCAGCTAAGTTCCCCAAATTAGAGCCGATTAGGAAGGAGATCCTGATTTATTTCTCTGGAAAATACGAGGATTATTCAATAAGCCACAGCCACCTGGTTGAATCCGTTAGGAAGGAAAAGAATATGTCGCAAAGTTTCATTTTATATACCCCTTGATCTTTATTTTGTTTTATGAAATATCCAGAGCGTAGCAATATTTATTTGCTATGGAACGATTTGATTCCTACTCGAGCGAGATGGCAAAATTTAAGTTGTATCAAGATACTGCTTGTCGTTTATTAGCATACTCAATCTATTATATAAAATAGAGTGTGGGTGTGTATGTATGTTCGCTAAAAACTCGAGAACCGAGAGTCGCAAAACTTTGCAATTTTCTACATTAGTAAAAGTCGACCCCGCGCAGAGTATAGGCTACTATTTATTTCCCTAAGGTCCACGGTTCGAACCCAGACGGGTGAAATCGTTTCCATAAGAAATACACGTAAAGTTCCTTTTTTCGTTTTCAGGTTTATTTCTTTTGCAAAACTAAATTAGAAAAAACAGTTGTAGGAAGTCGAAACTAGCATCAAAAGAAGGGAAATAGAATAAAGATTCTTATTCTGGTCGAGAAATATCGTTTACGATTCGAAATTACGAGGATTCTGATAAAATATACGAAACCTTTATCTAGATTTCCATGTAGTGTACAACTAAGGGGATTCATATACATTTAAATTCTCCTCTTGAGCAAGGTGTCCCTAGCTGATGCGGTAGCATTTCCGACTGGTTATGTGAAGGTTCCCCGTTCGAAGCCATGTTAGTCCAAAAAGTTTTTTATTTTCACAAATTTCGTTTTATATTCTTTTTATTTTGTAATTAATTTAATATTATACTGATAATCGTGCAAATATCATCATACATCGTAAGAATGTGCATGATCGGATATATTGTGTATGGGAGAATAATGAAGTCACGAAGAATAGAAATTATATTTGTACTTATATTAATTCATAATCCGATTTTTAATTATTCGCAAGCACCCAAATGATAATTATCATAAAAGCATTCGAAGCAAAAGATATTTCGGTAATTTGAGCAACAAATAAATGATGGCTACTGACATATACAAGGAGTTTTGAGCAGTTCTATTGAAAAGCAAACTTTGTTAACATTCCTAAAAAGTTTTTGGTTGTCTGTTAATTTTGAGGTGAACCAGGCGTATTGAAGCATATCAGTAAAAATGGGAGATGATATTGACTGTGAACTATGGATTGAATTTCGATGCAATCTTCTCGGGAAGTAATTTCAAGTAAATGACACCTGTGGTTTAGCCTGTGAATTGGTATCCTATCTATCTATATGAATGAATCCGGAGAAGGAATTATATATGATGGATACCCCTTTTCTTTTGTTTCGCAAGCATCACTGTTGCATTTTTAATCCAAGGCGGGGTTACTCTAAGAAAGTCTTGGTTATTTTCATACATATATACACACATTCACACGGTCTCATTCACTTATAGACTGACACTTTGAAGCATTTGTTTATTAGGGTTTTTTTTGGGTCAGGTGGTCTCACTTGGTACTTTGCACCACAGAGTGAACCCACTTCTTTTGCTACGTATGCTTCGCTGCCGGAATTTTAAACTGAGGCATGGTTATTATATGAAAATAATGGTCATTTACATGCATACATACACACATTCACACGATTTCATATACTTATAGTGGACAGTTTGAAGTAGTTGGTGATTAGTATTTGGTTTATTGTTTGGAGCTTTTGTATTAGTGTGTGTATTTAACAGTACTTCCTTCTCCTGTTGAGATTCAACAGGTTTATAATATATAATTTATTTCTTTCTATTTCGAGTGATATATAATTTATTTCTGCAATTTATGTTAAATGTTTGATTCAGTTGTCCCCTTGTACCTGTATGAAAACGATACATTAAACGTGGTACTGCTTATCCTAATGTGATCTTAGAGTATACTTATATATTCTCAGTTGAAGAAATTTTTCATTCAAAGTATATGAGATTGAATATTAAGTTGGAGCGGCTTTGTAGACTTAATTGTAACTTACATTTCTTGATATATTGGTTTGGAAAGTCTGGTATTCGCTATTTACCAACAATTATGAAGCATTTGTTACGATCAAGGTTATTACACTGGTATTTATGAAATTAAATATCCCCGTTGAGAATCAACGGGTACTTCTGCTAGTCTATTATATAAAACAGAGTGTGGGTGTGTGTGTATGTTCGCTAAAAATTCGAGAACCGAGAGTCGCACAACTTTGAAATTTTCTACATTATTAAAAGTCGACCCCGCGCAGAGTATAGGCTACTTTTTATTTCCCTAAGGTCCACGGTTCGAACCCAGACGTGTCAAAACGTTTCCATAAGAAATACATGTAGAGGTCAGTTTACTGTAGCAGGATTCATTTCTTTTTCCAAAATAATTAGCAATAATGGTCCTAGAAAGTCGAATCTAGCACCAAAAGAAGGAGAATAGAATAAAGATCCTTTTTTTGGTCGTGGAATATCGTTTTCGATTCGAAATTGTGCACAATTAGATAAAGTACGTAATCATTTTATCGAAATTTTGAGGTCGTAAACAACCCATCCCCCTGACGATCAAGGCGATTGTTGATTTCGAGCTCATGCGTAATTCCATAAGAAGACATGGAAAATGAATGCCCAGATACAATTAATGCTGTAAGATATCTATTATATATAATTCCCTCTCCGGATTCATTCATGTCTATCTATTATATATATAGACGTTTCTCCGGATATACCTATATATAGGGGATCGAAATTCTACCTATGTTCCCCAAGTACCACTAACTTGAAATTTTTGTGACGTGGTGATCATAACGTGTACCCTCCAGAAAATGGGCGACTTTGAACCTCAGTGTCATGGGTTCGATTCCAGAAGGCCCCAAAGTCATGATTTTCTCCATAAAGATACATGGCGGGGATTTTCAAAAATTTTTTGAGGTACTTTCTGGCTAAGTATAGAGTTGAAATTCGAGGTATCACTGGAGGCCGTGCGTGTCCGACAAAAACAATTAAGACATCATCGAAGATTATCCTTGGTTCGACGCTAGGTCATGGCAAATATTCTCCCGTTTAATTTACATCGCAATTTTTAAGATTTATTTTGAATCACTTTCCGATAAGATGGAAACTTGAAACTCGGCAAGTGGATAGAGACTGTAAATATCTTTTATATACGTTGTAATTATCAATTGTGATTTCTCCGTTGAGAATCAACGGGCACTTCGGCTAGTGTTAAATATAATCGTAAAATTGCCTGAATATGCGGTTTTTCTTAGCTGATAGGAAAAGATGTCAGAGCATCAAAACTTATTTTTATGGATATGGAGTGAATGATGCACATTTAAGGAAATTAACATATTACTTTGGATATTAATTTACCAATAATTTCCAACCACAACTCACTGAAGTTCTTCGCAGTGAGCCAAACAGAGCGACGCCCGACGCGGGAAAAATTGAGCGCGGGAAAAGAGAGCGCGGGAAAAATTAAGAGCGGGAAAATAGAGCACGGGAAAAATTGAGAGCGGGAAAAGAGAGCGCGGGAAAATTAGAGTTCCGTTCTACTGGATGTCCTTATGCATTTCTTATGGAGATAACAGAAACAAATTTTAATTACTTCCCGGCATGATATCGACTTCGAACTTTGCATCAAATAAAATCAAGTCTTAATAAGTCTTACGGTCAATTCACAGCTAACAGTAAGTCCTGGGTTCAGGGGTCTCTAAAATTAATAATTGTTACGATGTTTAAGAATTTTTTTTTAACCTCTTCCCGTTAATATAAAAACCTAAAACTTGTCATGTAAATAAATATCATAGATACATTTCAAATACGTGTTTTAAGATTCCTTGATCGTCCTTGGTTCGATCCCAGAAAGCCATTTACATTGCCCCATGCATTTTAGACGGGGATAATGGAGTCTTATTTCAGGACCTTCCCGGTATGATATGGACTTCGAACTTAGCATTTATGAAGATCAGGTCCTATCAAGTTATAATAGCCCATTTGCATCCGCTAATAAGTCCTGGGTTCGACACCAGGCGTCTACAAAATTAGAAATTGCTACGATTTAAAAAAAATATTTTAACCTCTTCCCAATGACATTGAAACTCAAAACGTGCAATGTGAATGAAGATTACATATACATTTCATATTCTTACAATATGCAAGCAACTTTTACTCGTATATAGATACCCAGATAAGATACTTATTCACAGGCTAAACCCCAACGTCATTGATTTGAAATTTTTACAGCGTATTATATGTGAAAATTCAAGCAGACATATTGGCTGCAACTGCCTAAAACGACGTTCTGCTCTTCACATATATTCCTTATGTGAGAAATATTAATGTGCTCTGGCATCGAGACCAGAAGGTCTATGGTTTTATTAAAATTGTTTTCTTAAACCGAGACTTAATATGCATCTTCCAGGTAAGAGAGAACTTCCTATCGTTTCAATAAATGCACCAAAAAATATTAAAAATTACCCCATGTATTTTTAATTGGAGATGTTTGCATCGTCCTCACATCGAACCCAGGACATTTTCTATAAAAGCAATTTATGGTTTCGATAGATAATGTCCATATCTGTAAGCTCCTTGAATTTTGATTCTCTACCTATCCGGGAGGTATTTTTTAGAGATTTCCGAACATCATTTAAATGGAAAAAATCGGGATATTGTGGCCTTCTGGCATCGAACCCATGACACTGAAGTTCAAAGTCCCCTTTTTTTCTGGGGGTTTCACGTTGGGGCCTATGAGAATATATTTCTGTTATTTGAGTTTAATTATCGTTTCCGAGAACCATTTTTCCCTTTCAGAAAATGTCTACGAGAAGGTGGTGCTGCCTATCCTAATTTGATCATCGAATATATTTTATAATCTTTAAATCATTTTTGTCATCATCGAATAAAGTGTTCATTTAAAGAATATGAGATTAAATCTTTAGGTGACATTGTAGACATAATTATAATTTTATTTGCTTTGTTAATTGGTTTGGAAAAAATTATAGCCTGGAATCAGCCATCCACCTAAAATTATGAGGCAAGTGTTTCGATCAAGACTGTACCAAGAGTAATTATCAATTGGGATTTCCCCGTTGAGAATCAACGGGCACTTCTGCTAGTCATTTATAAAATAAGAACACAATCATTTGATTCCCGTAAGTCCAAGCAATCGGTAGGATATGAGTCCAAAACAAGTCTTTATTACACGACTAATAGAATGTAAGAATTGTTTCTATAATAACTTAACTCGTTCGATTTCTTCCTCACAGACAACTTGTACGATTACGATAAAATTGAAAGAAAATATCAAAATTTTGCAGGGATTTTAAAATAATTTTGTAGAACTATAATGTGTGTCAAATGTTCTTAAAAAATTCCAAAGAGCAAAATTCCAACTGCTCAACCGTCAACGGTGTTTCAACTAAAGAAGACGAAAAAGATAAAAGAAAACGTATTCACAAAAATATTATTATAACTGAAATACAAGCCATCAACAAACTGCCATCCGAAAATTGTCGTCACTAAAATACATGAGAAACATTCTTCGAGATCCACCTCAGAGAGCCTCCTCCTTTGCGAAACATTGCCTTTCTTCCCTCGATAGGCTCTGTCCTCACTCGTAAATTCACTTTTTCCATCGACCCCTTTCCGTCTCCCCTTTTCTAACGCCATCTTCCTCATTCAGCCGAAGCTGACTGACAAAGAAGTTTTCTTCTCGGAGTAAGAGAAAGATCGGTAATGAAGTCCCGCGATGCTCTTTTCCAGTTCCCTTGGGCGCGACGAGATGAAAGGGCCATCGATCTACAAATGCTCCCTGGGTGGAAATATCTTACTATGGAGTTAATCAGTGCAGAGGAAAGACGACAGAAATAAAGGGTTGAGCGAGGAAGAGAAAGCCTTCAGCTCTACGAACATCAGAGGTTTGTCCTACAACGTCGTTAAATGCCAAAATTAAAGAGGGAAAAAAAATCATTCCTAGATTAAGAAATAAAGGAGCGCAGTGAAGCCTGGAATTAGGAGAGAACGGACGAATTTTCTGGACAGATTAAAGGATTGGACTAAATCCGCAACTTAGAGTTTTTAACGCCAGAAACAAAGAACGGACGTATTAGTGATGCGTGGTTATTAATTATCCTTCGGCGATTCCCAACTCTACATTACGAACGCTATTTTCTTTGAGAAAGGATGGACGGAAACTAGGTAGATGAGGCCGTAAATGCCTGCAGTCTCAAAATTTTAGAGTTCAGAGAATTTTTCGCTTTAGAAATTAAACCAGTGATGAAAAAACTAATGAAACTAGTAATTGAAGGAGCGTTGCTGCTCTTTATGCTTAAAGGCTAACTTTCAACGCGAACTTAAAATAATAAATAAATATTTTCCATTGCTTACTCAAAAATTAAAGTCTACCAATTGTTTTTGAACAGATAATAGGGTAATCTTATATTGTAAGAATGAGTTATTAATTTTAGTTAAAAATTACTTGATAAATTTTTATTCTCCCTTTGTCCCTAATAATATTCTCATTAAATGATAGTTAGTTGACAAAGAGATTGCATCCGATTTCTTATAAATTACACGTAGTATTGTTATTCAGAAATTAGCAAAATCATGTTGTCGTACCACATTGTATCATGTATCGTACTTACAGTGGTTAAGTGAGTTGCTAATGGCTTTAACCCAAAGATATTTTTTTAGATTTATAAAATTAAAAATGTGTCTGTATTTTTCATGTAAATCCTTCCCAAACTAAAATGCGGACTGGTAATTTTCCCTCAGTCAAGAATAACGTATCTCAGGAATCGTTAGAATAGCATTTATGGTCTATCGTACAGCATAGATACTCGCTAGTCTGCCATTTCTATATTAATTAACTAATACTAATCCACTTTGCCTTGAGAGTATCATCATGGGTCGATTAAAGATACATTTTCTGTTCACTTTGATAAAAGATTGTCAATGAGTCTCATGGTTTTTGTGGGCATTTGCAATGCTAAGTTCAGTAACCGAATTTGGCAGGCCGATTTGCAACATTTTTCAGGAATTTGAGGCCGTATTTCGACTCAGTGAGAATAAGTATCAGAGGTAAAACTCTGGGTAGTAATAGATGAGTAGTGCCAACCTTCATTCCATTCTCTTAGGATATTAAGTATGAGCAGACTTAACCTGTTAATTCTTAAAGGCTTTACTGCGCTATGGACGGGATTATTACTTTCAACTATGTCTCAGGAGTGAAAAGCTTGCAATAACTGGTCCCGACCACTGAAAAGTTTTATAAACTCTACTGTATTTCATGTAACACTAAATATTATTTTTACAACCAATAATATTAGGAATCAGAAAGAGATATTTTGCATCTATAGCAAATATTTATGACTAAGTCTATTAAACGGTTAAATCACTCTAAAACTTTAATCATTACAAAATCCAACCCTAAGATATTTACATTTATTTATTCGGATATAGTTATATGGCTATCTCATACTTTAACGCATAAATCAAAAGAATTTCTTGCATCACACATTTTGTTAACCGAAAAACTTTGATAAAAGATAGAGAAAATGGAAAAATAACACAAAAAACTTCAGGCTGAGCTGTAGCTGTTGAAAGCGGACATAATTTATTCCTCGACTACTTTGTAACAGCTGTCGATTCCTTTCGTGCTATCTTTACATAAAGGGGTTTTGCCATTTCTATTTCCTTTTAAATAAAATTCTACCTTATTTTATGAATAATAATACTTCCTTAACCTACATTATTTGATAATACTGTACTTGTTTCTTTCGAACGGTCAGTTAACTTCTTTCTCGGCGATTGAATAATTTCCCCACCTATTCAGCAAGTTTTCCTTTCGCTGCCCATTATCTAACAATAAGTTTCGGAACAATTTCTCTCCTGTGGATCACTCTCTCTGTTCCCTTTCTCCAACCCTTTCCGAAAGCATATCCTTTTATACTCCTTTATCTCCCCAACCGGCCCTTCGACGTTCCTATAGCCGATTAACCCTTGAGGCCAATTATCCTCACGCTATATCCTTTCTCAAATAGCAAACTCCGCAGGACCCGCTCTGGTGATTAGGAGCATCTCCTAAATACCTCGGCTATTTCGTCTCATTAAGATATGGTATTACTTTATCACGGTATATAGTTTCCACTCGAATTCATTACCCCACGGATAGTTTTTCTCAGCTATTTTTTCTGCTTTTAGACCATTTTGGAGATTTTTACGCGCGACCAAACATGACGATGGATCAAGCAAAGCCTCGACGTTACATCTTCAGAATATTGTTCGTCTTACATTAATTTGCAGTGAAACTGTCTCTAATTTAATGTAGATGATTTAGAAATAGTTATAGAGATGTGAAATATTTTTGTCACAGGAATATGTTCATAAGCAGCTGACCTTACGTTGCTACGAGATCAAAAGAACATAGTGACAATCGTCGTAAAAAGGTGATAAAATGATGAAAAATGAGATGAAGTTAAATGAAAAAATGACTCAAAAGTAGGAAAACACTGATAGAAGGACAAAAGACCTTCGGAAGGGAGAGCAAATTTCAAGAAGGATCGGTTTATTCCACAATTATAATTGGTCTTCATTCTTCATTTAACATTAACACGATTCTCACCATAATTGGTTGAATTTTTATCAATATACAATATGGTAAAGCATTATAAATATCTTTGATACAATCTTACTTATACATTACCGTTGAAAGAATTATTTTGTAGTAGTCGTTTTTAAGAATACATGTACTTCTACAGTAGAGATTCAGCAGAGAACTTTTTAAGTTTCGATTCAGAATCGAACCCGGAGCCACTTTCAACAACGGCGTCGGTGATTCCCTTTTTATTATCTGAAGGTCTGAATAAGGTTTTGAATAATCGATGGAAGTCGAAATAAATTTTTTGTAAAAAATTTAAGTTACCCTATTTATGTGTCTCTTACAGTTTCATTAGATATATGCCATCATTTGCAATAAGTAACTGTTACAAAATTGAACACCGTCATCTACCGCTTTGTAGTTAATTCAGCGTTTGAATAATGAGAGCTTTTAGGCTGAAATTAAAATAGCTCCATTGAGAGGAATGCAGGTTTTAAGTTATCCGAAAATGTATTTCGGACGGACATTTGGAGTAAAATTAAACTTTCACTAATGCGAAATTTCCCAATTACAATCATAACTGTTTCCTTCTGGTTGACACCAATCTCAAATATAGTTTCCAAATAGTGTTTGCTGACTTTCCTTGTCCAATATTATTCCCGACCGAATTTTTCATAACATAAACATAATTATTTCTAAATTACGGAAATAAAGTAAGTAAGATACTAATTTTTTGGTAGTTTTTTATGAACATTCCCGAAAAACTGTGTCCACTGTAACAATCTTGTTACGCCAATGATCCTGCAACACTGATTAGTTCTAAAATCACCGTCACAATAACTGTAATGGAAAACAAAATCATCTAATCGAGATGTTCCGAAATTGTTCGAAATGTTGATGATTGTTTGGTTACTCATCATATGATGAAGAACTTTAAAGATTAGTAAAAGTTTTTTCGTAAAAAATATCATACTATCCCATCACAATGTGATTTACGGAAATACATACTTGAAAACATCGAATTGCTTTGAATAGGTATCTGCACTTGAGTATCCCTTCAGAAAATGATAAATTTTATGATTATTACGTTGTAGATGTGATGATAATTGATAAAAATTTAACATTCGGCTATCTATGAATACAAAATTCAATAATTACTAAATTGGTCTCTTTACGGACAAGCTTACGCAGTTGAGAGACTCTATTATTTTCCCCTTATATGTAGTTTAAATATTATCAGATTCGTATGAAAATTGAAATAGGTCTTTAAAAATATTTGTAAATTGAGTATTGCAGATTACGCTACAATTCCTGCTTCGGATAAGGAACTTTACCATGCGGGTATCATTGAATCTCTAGGGTCTCAATGAATTACTAGTGAAATCACCTAAAGAATATCAACAGTATCTAAAAACTTCATTTGATGATAACTGAAGAAAAAACAAAATATCCCTCAGAACTAAATCTGTTTCTGCAAGATTTTGCATTAAGCCTCCGCATAGCACACGAAGGAAATTTCTTTTTTGAGGTCAAGTATACAGTCGACTTGCTAAATAAACCTCATTCTTGCTTCGTTTTCCGGAGCTATCTTTTTCCGCGGCATTTCGGACGGAGCGTCGGTGCGTGAGACATGCCCGCAGTCTCCGCTGATTGAGTATTTGTGGCTGCAGTGCCGCTCCTCACGCTCGGGATGACGTCAAGAGGTCATCCCGTGTGGGTTGCCCCGGTCATCTCCCCCGCCCCAAATCCCCAATACACCGCTCTCCGTGGCTCCGCTAATGGTCGGCCACCGGTCGAGTTAATTCGTTTGATTGCCGCGCCGAGGCGCGCTACACGTTTCCTCGTTTCAAACCAAGGACTTTCCGCCTCACGTTTCCTCCAAAGATCGTCCTCTTCTCGCTCATCCTCTGAAGATCCAATTTGCGGATTTTTCCGCGACCGGCGTGTGTTTCCCTCGTGTTCTTTATTTTGCATTACATTGGATTTACTCCCGCTGCGGGATTTGAAATTGAGTTTCATTACTGCGATAAAATGATTCGCAAAATCTCGTTTCACCCATTAATTTTCAAAGGAAGGTAATTGGAAAGCGTGTTTTGTTTTAACTTGCTCTAACTCGTCTCGTTAACTAATTAACCTTATTTTCGAGGATTCAGCGGAATAATGACATTTTCCCACTGCTCCCTGCTTTGCACGCTCCTACAACCGCAAAGGCATTTAATGAATATGTAAAAGTATGTAAAATTCTTCTCCGATCGCCTAAACATCGCAGAATTAGTAATTGGAAATCGGACCGCAGAGTCATACGACATCACGACTTCATTTTCTACTAACGAATGAACGAACGATCCGATACAATCTTTAATTACTCAAGTTTAAAATTCGTTTCATATCAAATTGGTATTTTCTATTTGAAAAACTGACTCATGATTCAATGCCACAAATAGAGAATTCCAAAAATGTTCTCTTTGCTCATTCTCTCTGGGGTTCTGATTTGTAATCACTACAAATCTCACAATGCGATTGCATAGTAATTTACGAGAATCGAAACAAATTTATTACCATGGAAAAACTGATTAACCTCCATTTAGAATGGAAAATAACTAGTTAGCAATTGCCGAATCAAAACTCTAATTCTAACTTAACTCTATTGCTTTAGGTTTCATACATGTTATGTGATTTCTTGGGCTCTATAAATTTGAACCTTTTAATTCAATCGTGTCATCAAACAACCACTACTTCTTTCTTTGATTTACTCCAGTATTACCCAGGTTTTAAGATGATTACTCTAAAATTCCTTGTTCTGAATCATTCTGAGTTACGGCCACCAATTTAATTCCAGGTTTCCTCATTTTCACACATTAAGCAAAAATTTCACGGACAACATCATATAATTAACTGATATTGAAGATTCAACCCATACTTCTGGCAGGAGTAAAACTTCTGTAAAGTTCTTCTTTGTTTTGTAGTATTACATTATTTAATATTGGCTTGTTTCATGTTTCATTTACGAAGATATTTTACCTAAATCTACTTTTTAAATTATTGAAAATTAAGTATTATTTATTCTCCACTGATTACTATATACATCAAAAATACAACTAAATTTATTATAGTGGGCAGTATATGGACCTAACATCTCCAATATACCGTCATTTTATCTATGTATTTTTATATCTTCTATATTTACAGTGTAATTCTAATCTGGTATTACTGATCAACTTTAGTAACATATTCTTAATGTTTACAAAGTATTTTTGGAAGTGATCGCTGCCATAAGTATGAGCTTACCGTTGGAAGTATTTAAGCTCTTTCCTCATCGATATTTTCAGTTTAAAATTTATGATTATCATAGTTTAAACGACCATATTGTAAACTGCAGCTAATCTGACTTAATGTAATATATACGCGAACAAGCATTACAGGTATGTTTTAATCTTTACGATCATCCTGTAAAAACTAAGTGAAGTGGATATTTCATTAAGGTGTTTTTTCTTACCGTATTGATAAAAATAACAGAAAGAGAAAAATCTAATTAGATTTCTTAATAGATGGTAGGCAGCTGCAGAGACAGCCGGCTCACTTTTGAGCAAATTATATATTTTTTCATCTATGTATATACAAAGTAAATTAGGTACACAAGACAAAATTGAACAAAAAATTGCACTTGAAGGTATTGGTGTCCCTTCTAGTCCTCCTGAGCCAATAATTGGCTCGTCAGGAGGTACACAAATAAACAGAAAACCAGAAAATATAAAATACTAAAGAATTACAGAAATATAACTTACCTCTAAAAACTTTAGGAAAACTCGGTAATTAACAATCAAAAGTTTTACACAAAAGAGCACGTTATATCTATATACACACCTTATAATATTAGATTATATAATAATAATTTATTAGGATTTATTTTCATAATAATAGTCGATAAATATGATTATTTGATAAGCTTATTCCATAGACAATATTAATGATTAAAATAGCAATAGTTAATCTAAAGGAGTTATGTTTATTAAAATAGTTATATACATCGAAGTTACCCTGTTCGCTCTATGTATTCTGTTTTCACAATGCATGTATTCTATGCATCTATTTTTCTATATTATAGTAATCCCATGTAGTCTCAAAAGTCTTCCAGGTCAACCGAGAGGGCGGTCGAATGAACCCCTCTCCGCTTCGTCTTGTTTTATGATGGGAAGCCCTTCTCCGCGACAGCGTAAGCCATGTTTTTTAAATGACACACCGAAGAGCCTTTCGGAGGGTGGTTGCGAGAATGCATCAAATTCGCTATCCTTAATTCGGAGGATTTTTGCGGATTGAGCACGTTCAAAAAATAACGCGTAAGCTGTCCACAGTTTGTGGTGCGTAAAACAAGGGTGAGTGCGTATGCGACTCTGTAATTGCTGTGGATAACGATAGGGGTTGAAATGGAGTCCTCACTTCATCGAGGGAGCTGTCAGGTGCTGAAGCAGATTGCTCGGCTCCAGAAAATCGGAAAACAATTTTTTCGGGGCTCGAGTAGAAATGGTTTCACAATACATAATGTCTGGTTGTGGCACAACACTGCTTACGGCGATCCAGAGGCTCTCTCTATTAACTATTATAAACTGTAGTGCACAGAAGTCTGGTAGATATTTGAAAGAAATTAAGGTTTAGTCCCAATATGAAGTTAAATAGATTTTAATCAATTTTATTATATGGAAATGGTTTACTATATTAAAAATTACTGTAAGATTACGTTTTGTATGTCGAAGAAAGTTATTAAAATTGGAGAGCAATTCACTTTTATAGGACTGCGACCAGAACATGCAGTTGATATAAGGTGACGTTCAGCATAGTATCATGTTTCCTGAGATTAGTTTTCAATGTTATTTTCGAATGTTTTTATTCTGGAAACAGCGATATGCGGATAATGTATCAAGGAAGAGGGAAATCTTATTTCTTAGGAATAAAAAGCTGAAACAGAGAATCTCTAGAAATGCATTTGCGCAGGGTATCGTATATGATAAACAATATTAAAATGCAGCTTGTGCAAATCACTAGAATGCTTTACATTTCTGACCTATGCACCGTAAAAAAACTTAAATAGTGATAAACAATCTGAAAGTATGAATTCCACTCTTTTACAGCTAATATTAGAGAGTATAATAATTCTTTATTCGGACTTGATGTTTTAAGAATCTAAAATATATCAAAAAGAAAACCTTCGGATAACAGATGAGTATTACACCGATAGAAATAAGTGCTAAATAAAACGCAGCTGTCTTTGCGATTGAGTGGGAAGATTTGTGGGAAGATAAATATTTACTTCACTTTTCAAACCCATTTTTGGTTTTTCCACTATTAGGAGAAGAATTGGAGGCGTCACTCTTTGAGGATTTGATATAATCCACCGAAAACGTCGGAAAATGACTGAAAAAGTGGCCGCTGTAAAGGGTTTAAAAGTGAAGAATATTTGTGGGGACAGCGGTCTCTTAGCGACAAGGTTGTCGTGGAATTTTAGAGATAAAAGCGACATTGCAGCAAAATAAAATGAGAGGCAAAAGAAATTAAACGAAAATGAGCGAGAAGGGATGACGATGAAACATACGAGAAGTAAAAATTCGAAAACATGTGGAGTAATGACCAATATTTGACTTTCTGCCACATATTACCAAGTAATTATAGCAATACAATGAGTTATACGAAAGAAGGTATTGCTCTAGTGAGAGAATTCTCCTTATGAGTCCTCTTGGATTTAATTCAAATGGGACAAGACAACGAAAGCTGAGTGATTACAGAGGGGTGAAATAGTTTCGGAGGTGGAGAAGGAAACCAAGGTTTACAAATAATACTCATTTTTCGAGATTTGAGGAAGAGTTATTTTATCGTCAAGGCTGATGAGGTATTTTCCATCATCTCTAAAATTATTTACATCGCTCGATTAAGAACATGTTCTTCCATTGGCAGTATTTCAAAACATTTGTTTCCTAGCCTAATATGACAACAGAATAAAGAAGTATATGACATATAAGGTAACTGAAAATATTAAAAGTTAACAATCACACGTTAATTTAGCGATAACTATTATAGTAGATTAGTTTCTTCTTCTTCCTTCCAGGATTAGGCTTTAAGCCTGTTCCGACTTCATTTTACCATCTTAAACATGGTCTTCCTACACTCCTTTTCCAAAGCTTGCTTTGAAAATCTCTCTCTAGGCATTCCCAAAACATGCTATTTCCATCTGTTTTTGTATCCTGTCCATGCAAAATCCTTTATAACTCATAAGCTTCACATAGAGCCTCGGAACAGGTAGATTAGTTAATTGGAATAAATAGAAAAATGGATAGTGAATAATGGTTTTGGATAAATAAGTCGAATATGGAATCTAAAAAGGACAGACTAAAAGGACTTCAGCGATTACAGGAAGCTATATTGGCTGAAGAAGAAGACTGAAGACAGTGGCAAATTTTGCCTTCGGAGAGCGATATGACATCTACAAGAGCAATAACATAAGTCTAGTGGAGAGAGAATGGGAACATTCAATCGATAGAACGTGTTTTCTTCACATTTCATCACTTGAATTCCACTTCTTAACCTTCTCCCATTAAAGTTTTCCGATTCTTCCGTGAGGACACGAAAACAAAATAATAATTGATATCTGAAACCCAGTCATGATACACAAATATTCCTCGTAAAAATAAAATTTAACTTCTAATACATGGAGATAAGGGTCAGCCATTTTCAATTTATGATCAGAAATTAAAAGATGAAAAGGAGAAAGGTTGCTCGCGTATATCTGTCATTTGGTCCATCCGCGCTTTAATTGCTCGTAGAGAGCAAAGTTAATAATATAATCAATCCCGAGGCTCTGCCTGAACGTTGTCAGGAAAATCCTTTAAAAATCAATAACGATTCGTTCGTAAAAGCCTTTGTTTACGGTGAAAATTTGGTGAAAAATGACAATATTTTATCCTCTGCGTTTTCAAAAGCTCTGATTTATCACCGGAGGATGTTGATCCCTTGTTCGTTATCTTCTCTGATTTATTATTTCCTTTTTTAAATCGTGTGCGAGAGTTTTGTTTGAGAGAATTTTTTAATTATCTGGATGGAGCCTTGTTTGAGTTAGGTCAGACATCAATCCTAAGGGATTTGTAAATATACCAATTGTCCGTCTCTGTGTATTCTTGTTACACAGAGTTTTACCTTATTTAATAACCTTCAGTTTATTTCAAAGCATTTCATTCGGTTTGATTTCATGTAAATAAGGATTGTTTCCATAACTACTGACGAAGGATTTAGACATTTACGTCACGGAGTAAGTTCAAACTATCAACTAGAGAGTAACTGGTTTGATGCTTTGGTTCTATGCATCTCTGAATTAACTATTTGAAAATTACTGTTTTCGATGTATAATTTATAAATTATATATAATACTTAACATGTGAAATACATAACTCGAAAATTCAATATTTTATTCCTCGACCAAGTATGCTTCCCGATAGTGCTAATAGGAGACGCCCCGTTCAAAGAATGCGACAATGTGGGAGAAAATTCATAAACACGAAGTTAGCCATGGAAGACCTAAGTAAAATTATAAGTACACTGCAACTCAATCAATGGACGCAATACAGGTATATAAACAGAATTCCAATATCAGACATTATTAAAGTTAATTCTTTCCAAAATTAAATTCACGAAGAAATAGTACTTACAAAATTTCCAGGGGAATTACTATAGTACCTTTAACTCATGGTGCAGGCAACGTAGAATGGAATAAATTCAGCTTACCTGAAAAGAGAAAGAAACATTATTTCATACTTTAGCAGCGACGCTATAATCAGTTTTTCATAAACCAACTGCATAAAATGATTTAGATCTGAAGAGCTTTAAGCTCTTGAGGAAGAAATATTGTATAATTCTGTGACCTATCAGCACTGTGTTGCTAACTAAATGACTGCGAAATAGTCTAGTAGCTGTGGATATTTTAGCATTTGAAAAAATATTTCCTACTCTATTGTCATTTCAGAGTAAATTGAACAAACTAAATGACGGTTTATGAGAAGGATTTCCATTTTATATCAAAGCACTATCTAAACAGTCTAGATTAAGTGATGCTTATCACGAGAAAAAACTACCTATTTTACATTTCTCATAACGACATGCGCTCATTACGTAATGACGAGCTTACGAATAATTAATAACAACCAAATCTAAACAGGATCGATCTATGTTATAGGATTTAATTATAAGTAATAGCATTTGAATCCGTATTTTATATTTAGTAAGAAAAAATTGACAAAAGATTGGAGACAAGACAAAGCGACTGCAGAAAAAAATAAGGTGTGTTATATTTTATGGGATAATGAAAGGAATCTAATGCTAAATTTTCAGCAATCAGTCTCTAAAGTACGGATTTCGGATGTATTATATTTATATTTATTTATAATCTCTCCTTATTCCGAAGGCCTTCAGCAAGATTATCCGCTAAATCTCAGAATAATTTCGTGGCTTTCCGCATCGTCTTTCGTCAACCGGGAGTCACCTTTTAACCTTAGCAATCTTCTAAATTGTCTCCTCGCTTTGCGTGGATGAAAACGAAACCAGCACGTCCCTTATTTGAATGCTCTAACAACTGTAACTTAAGCACATCATCTTTTCGCGGAATGGGTGGAAAAATATTCGCCATATTTTTTCTTTCTTTGGATGAGATATTGCAGGGAAGATGTAGGGCGAGCGCTGTTTTGACGCCCCGAGGAGAAATGAGGGCATAAATCCGATGGAATAAGCAAAGGAAAGGCGAATATAAGAGGGAATGGAAGCGACTGGCAAAGAAGAGGATGATGCATTGACGTCAAAGTGGAAATAAGAAATTCGCCTTTTTTCCTCTGCTTCACTAGAAACCTCGGAAAGTGATGTCTTTCTAAGCTAATTTCCTTAATCCCTCTCCTTTCAAAAATTACCCCCTTCCCTTCTTTGTCTCCCAGGGAGGATTTAATTTTCACTATGCTATCTCTCGCCACTTTGTGAAACTAAATGTATAAGATAGGACGCCCTAAGATGATGAAGTTATTAGTTTCTAGGTCATCCAGTTCCTCAGTGGTTTAATCCACTGGCCGTGATCTTGACTTAAAGTGATTCCAAGTTCCTTTAACTCTGCATCTACGTTAATATCCTGAAAATCGCCTTTCGTAGTGTATTAGCACAGGCTTGAAGCTTAAAAATTGCAACAATCAGTTACTCATGAGTAGATGAGTATTACTACAATGAGTAGAGTTGGAAATTATTATTTCAATCAATACTTACTTCTATTTTATGTTAAAAAAATTTTAATACGCAGAGAATGAGTTTAAATTGAGGTATACTGTTATAAGCAATGAACGATGCCATGCCACGTCACTTCCACCTCTGTTGAGATGCCTGGATGAGGACCTCTGGCAATGGCTTGTGCCATTAGTGCCACAAGCCTTGCTCACAAAGCATCCCCTTAACAGCAGTGGAATAGACGCAGATTGGTAGTTTAGGGGTATAATACTTGCCCGCAAAGTGAGACATGGGTTTGAGTCAGAGTTATGTCGCTATTTTTTCTTACGTATGGGAGTCTGGGGTAAAGTAGCCATTAGGGGTAAAGCGGCCATTGACCTGTACTTGCTGGAAACTACTGCAATTTGGCGAAAAAGATTTTAAACTAACTCTAGTAGAAGCTATTAGTGTTGTGTTAAAGTGTCATTGATCAGTTTGCCGAATTGTTTGAATTAATACAGATTTTTCAATTTTTCCGGTATTGACCTAAGGTAACTGTTTAGTTTTATTCTCATTATTTTTTCATTAATTACTGATACAATTTTTAAATTAACATAGCTGAAAACTCTGTCTAATTACCTTTAAAAAATATTGTTTATGATGAATTAGAATGTATTAACTGAAACTAGAGTTATTAAAAATCAGTAAACGAAGGATGCACACAATATTTTGTTACCAGAAATCGGCTCACGAAGCGTTTGCTGGATACTAAGAAGATGATGATAATATTGTTTTTGAACATTGCAAGAAGATTCCTAAAACAAAATACAGTTTCTGTTGGCAAAAGATGTTTTTTATTATTCATCTATCCTTAATTGTATCATTAATATTGATCTATAATAGTCGATAATACAAATATATATTTTATTATGTATGTGACAGTGTTTTTGTTTTGGGTAAAATGTCTACCCCAGGCCACTTTAGATGAGTTGAAAATCATCGGAATTGAGAAAATATCTTTCAATATATTGTTGATACATTGATGGTTAATAATTCTGCTCTACATGCTTAGTATTTTAAAATTGTATTTCCTTCTAAATAAGTAAACTAAACACACATTTTGTCTTAGGGTGGCCCCTTTACCCTAGTCTCCCCTACATCTTTTACTTCCAAGGCGCTCTCGTGCTAAGTAAAGACGTCTTTCCCCGTTTTCATAGAGATGTATATTTTTCATTTTAGAGGAATACCTATGAAAAATGATTATTCAGCACGAAGGTAAGAGGTAGCAGTTGAGGATTATGAAAAATATAGTGTAATATACAAGTGTCCGTTTATCTATTCTTAACTCATCCAGTGGATGAGTGAAGAATATTTAATGATGATAGACGATCCATTACTCGTGCATTATTTTCTCATTAAGACTGCCTAATTGAAAAATTGCATACTTTTCCCCAATTTCCTAAGTTTGTAATTTGGTTCGAATTTTAAAATCTTTTCAACAGCAAAGAGAGATTATGAATATCAGTTTCATAAGCAGCTATTTTTATTAATTTACTTAAAGCGACACCACCGCTCGTGTATAATTTCCAGCCTCATTTCCTTATTCGACATTTATGCAACTCTAAGCTAAGGATCACAGTCATTAGAATAAAAAAACGAATTTCTTAAAACGACAGAGATTGCAATGCAAGTCTAACAGGCGTTAACCAAATTAAATCTTTAATAAAGGAAACATTTGAATTCCTTCTGGCAATTTTATCCACCATCCAAGTTTGACAAAAGTCGACTTAGCAATTTTCAAATTAATAAAGACGCAATCTAAACCAATTAGAGCCAGAATCTTTGTAACTTATACTCCTTTCGAATATAAAAATAATCAAAGATTCTTCAATCAAAGACGATTCAAAAATCAGAATTTTCTCGAATCCATTCTAGCTTTTGAAAGCAAGTCATCACTTTATATTAAATTTCTGTGAACAGACATAAATATAAACGTGCCTTAGAAATATTTTTCATAGGAAAGCTTGATTACAAGCTTAAAGTGTCAAAAGAATTGGGAGATCGAGTTTTGGCATTCAATCTATGATAACATTTGTTTCCTTTCATTCATGAGCTAAAATGCTTTTTCCTCCCAATAGAGTTCAATGAAATCTGCTCTCATGAAATCAATCTTCGTGGTTCGCACTTCGGCAAAGTCAACTTAAAGCTTAGTTTAGCCCAACTGTGGAGTTCAAATAAATGGAAATGAAGCAAACGTTCTTTAACAAATTTAATATCAATTGAGATCATCGGAAGTGATACCTTCACGCTTTCCGCTATTAAAATTCATTATTCATAAAATAAATGAATGCGAGAGAAAAATAAAAGCCATTTTTACTTTGAATAATTGATTGGAAGCAAATAAACATTTAATATAGAGAATATGAAAACAAGAAATAGAAGGAATACAGTCAGCAACACGAAATCAGATACTTCTTTATGATATTTTTATTGCGTATCAATATATACGGACTTATCTTTATGCACTATAACTATGCACCTAATTATCTGAAAGGATAATTCAATGTATTATCAATCATTTCTTCTTGTCTTTGAAAAAATGTTAAAGTAGGTATGAATGTGTTAGTCATTTAAATACTCTATTTATGATCGGCTACACTCAAGTTATGCTAGGTAATTTGTAAGAGATAGGCGAATTGTTAACTCCTAAAATATATTTTATGAAACCCTTTTCTTTTTTATTTAGATCAAATTTGGCAGATGAGAAAGGGGATGACGAGGATTAAAAAAATCTAAAAGTGGTCGGGATTAAAAAAGGTTGAGAACCACTTGCTTAGATGGTTATTATTAAGGATATAATTAAATGCTCCGATTACTACCAGCAGATCCTGCCTACCTAAATCCTAGTTTCAGTGTGAATCATAAAATCTATGCATACCCTAAGGATGGATTCCGCACATTTATGGGAAGGATATCTAAAGAAACCATCCAGTTCTCCCTCAACACCATCAACGCGTTCCATTGCTCTCCATCGACGGAACAGCAGTTTTCCTCGGATATGGAGACGTTAGCAGACCGAAAAACAGCAGCACATGTCGAATGCACACTCTCAGACGATGCAAACACCACTTTCTTCGCGTGTTCGCAATAACTCCGAGTCACTGGGGTGCCGTAAATCAAACAAGCGGTGTAAGAAGATACAGATGGAGTGGGAGATACGAAACAGGGGTTGAGATTAGAATGGGGTTGGGAGGTGCGTGGTTGAGGGGCGAGTGGAGGAGATTATGACGCGAATTGAATTGTTCGGGGGGAGTGTGAACAAGATTAGGAGTGAGTGAAAAAGCGGTGCGAATTTTTACCTCAGTTGAGGTTTACGGGTTGCGTGAGTCCCCTAGAGAAGATTGAAATCGTCCGAGTTTACATTCAGTGAGAAGACAACGGCGAACGGTGCATTCATTTCGGTCTTCATTTCCATTGCAAAAGAACATATTCGTGCATTCAGTGTCTCTTTCATAATTTACCTTATTCATCTGAACAATAATATCTTCGTAGCGTGATGGGAATAAGAAAACTCTCCTCTGAAAAGCGATCCAAAGGTACAGCTTTGGGTCTTCCACTCAACATTGTACGTCGTTCTAATATTTATTCAGCATTTAGTTAAATAAAATACTGTATATAGATAGTATAGGGCTTAAAAAAACGTCGTTTCAACTAAAAAACTAGAAACAAAATATGGATTTAACATCCCAAGGATATGAAACGCTCGATATCAAAGTTTATCATATTAATGAGACGCAAAATTTATATTTACAATTATTCTGTTACTATGCATTTTACGATCCAGGAAATCTTTCATAAAATGAATTTACTTCATATTTTTAAGGCGTTATAATCATGTCAAAATAAAAAGTAATAATGTTAACCTTAAAAAAGCTTATTTTCTCATAACATTAATTACAAGTTACTGTTTCTCTGAGCTACGAACATTTTCACCACTATAAACTATGATGCTGTGATTAAATTGCCGTGTTAAGTTGACATTTATTCGGAAAAGATATAATTTGAGAAATGAGCGTGAATATAAAGCTTACATCAAGAAAAATGGGTGAATCCTTAGCATAAACTGATGAAAAGGAAACTATAAAAATAACACACTGTAATGTTCGGATAATCAATGCAGATATTAAAGGGAATTACATAAAACGATCTCTCCAATTTTAATTCCCTTCTATTACTCAGGTCATATGGACTGTCCTTAATTAAAAAATAATGAAGACGAATCTTTAATTAAAGTGACGAACTTAATACTTTCTGTTACAGTAATGACATTTGCTTGAAATCGCGAGTTTACTTACATATTTCTGTGTGGAAGCAAGTTAAAGAAGAGTAGAGGGAAGACGAGGAAGTTGATGAAAGAGACGAAAGTTAAAGGAGGATTGGCTCTCAGGAGATGAGAAGTTGCGTGATCGACCCATTCTGCGCTGACCCTTAATTTCCAGAATTGAGGAATGCATGAGCTTGCCCGATCTCCTAAAACTAATTACCATTTCAAGGTACAAGACTAACTTCCAAAAGCAAGCGGTCCAATGGCTGAGATAACAAGATGTGGAGAGGGCATCGGATGCTCCACGGTATAGCAGTGACGCGGTGAACTTTTCAGCCGCGGAATTCTACTAAAATTACCTCATCTTCTGCATTAAAATTTGAACCGAATTGTGGAATACAGACTGTATAATTCTTTTACAAAAACTAGGTCATCGTTCCTTGTTGGGTTGATGATGATTAATGAGATGAATAATTGATTTCATATCTTCCCTCACTATATAGACGAGAAAAAGCGCTTAAATAACGAGATATTGACTGCGTTATTAGAAATATTCTCAATAAAAATGGCCGTTTGGCAAGACAAGAAACGATTTCAATTGAGTACGAACACAGAAAAAGTAATGCATTTTGTTAAGGGATTTATACTGGCAGCGATTTTTACTGTTTTTAAGAAGTTTATCAGAAAAACTATTTACCGCAATTACAAATCATCACTGCGCTGGCATATTTCAGATGCATAAATAGGAAGCCACCCATTGGTTTATCATCATACGCCATAATAATATCTGAGTATAGGACAAGTTTCGAAGTGCAATTTAGGATTCTCTCATATAGATGTATAATACGTGGATGGTGCAGAAGAAATATCAATCAACAGAAGATACTTCAAAACCCTCTGATAAATCAATCATTTTATTTACTCTCCTTAGATATTGGAAAATAATTTTCAGCAAAAATTATACAGTAAAACCTTTGATGAATATAAACTATAATAATATATTTTATTTTAAACGTAGAAGACAATGACTAAGATATAAAAACTGTATGAGATCTGCTGGAAAATGTGACCTTTTCCGCGGATCTCATAATACAAGCCTCACAGTATTTTGATGGCATATTTTTTCTATAAAACCGTCATAGAGAACTGACAAATGCACTGTCTTTTGTCAAGGAACAGAAGAAAAATAGCCCACCCTACGCAAGATTAATAATCCGACAAAACGACATCAAATGACATTCATCTTCGGATGTAAATAAGAAGCGGAGTCGAGACAAAGCGGAAAACGCCTTCAAAAAAGAACGAAACAAAAGGATTCGAAAAAGTGCATGTCTAACAAGCAGTGACAATGTTATGACTTTCCTCCGAGAGATTTCTGTTTTTTTTCAACGACACTGGCACGGGCAGAAGTTTTCTCATTACTTATTTTCTTATTGCAGAAGGAAAGGATCTAATTAAAAGTAAATGCGACGGGGGGACTTTTCTAAGCCCGAGACGGATGAAAACCTTGGAGAGGAGCGCTGCTTAAAATGGATTTGAGGAAAAGTTTCCTCCATCGCGAGTGACATAAAAGGGAGAGCGCTAAGAAAGGAGGGGAGAGAGGGGGGAGGGGGAGGAGGAAATATTCCTCGTTTTAAACGTCACAAGGGCGGTTTTATTCTTAACTCATTCGGGGAGTTTAGACGGAATCGTACAATACTTTCTCTTCTGAGAGAAGAGAGACTGAAAAGCGGAAAATAAATGGCAAAACAAGCGGCTTCCGTATAAAGCATTGGAATTAAGATTCACTAACCACTCCTTCATTGCGACCGGTTGAATGTAGGTCTATGGGAATGCGATAAATAATCATAAAACACTGCACTCCAGGAAATCGCGTTTTACCTGCCGTTTAGAGGAACTAAAGGGATTTACTTTGACTTTTTCCCAGTTCACGACCATGTTTTGGCATAATAACGTAAGTTATACTTGTAGTAATCAATGCCAAATCAATTCTATGAAAAATTTACATTAATATCAATTAAAAAGCTACTGTCTCTAATAATTGTGCAGAATTTTGAACTTTTCACTATAAAATAGCAAAGCATTGAGGAGCGTGAATTAAAGAAATATTATGTTTATTATAGCTATTTTTAGAAAATCATAATTTAAGAGGTGTGATAATGCAAACGCTATATAAATATAACCCTTCTCTAAATATTGTCTTCTCAAATTTCGAGCGAAAGTCTCCCATAAGAGAAAGCCTTGCTCTATAATGAAAGTCCAATCATTGTTAGGGTTAGGCTGAATCCAAATATGAACGGCATTTTATAAAGCAGGCAGCAAATCGTTAATATAAGAGGCATATCATAATTTTCGTGTATAGATCGCTTACCCATCAGTTCATCTGAGCTGTGAATGTTTGTTTCAATACTGAAGAGAGACTAAGCAGATAATACTGCAGTGAATCCATAGATTGAAGGAATGTAAAATATATATAAAGAAAAAGAGAAGTCCCAATATAATTTATTAAAATTGATAAATAAATATAGATATAAATAATTCTATTTTGAAAAGTATATTAAACTTGCGGAAGAGCCGGATAAAATTATCAATTTGGCGGTACTTTTCTATAATTCATTGCATCTCGAAAGGAGAGTTTTTACAGTGCATATTAATATATTTTTACATAGTATTTGCGACTGCATTGCCTACGGATAAAGAGTCACAAGAACCATTTGGGCGCGATGAACTGCGTCAGATAGAGAAACACAGTAAGGGTAGCAGGATGCGAGGAGACCACATTGAAACCTCTTGGTGTTTGGACCCAAAGGTCAGAAAAGGATGAGAATATGTTCAAGCAGAGATCGGAGAAAAACTTGTGAAAATTCTGTTTCCGGATGGTGACGAAGAATATTTATGGTGGCAACGGAAGACGAGGAAAGAAAGAAAGTGCGATATTAAGAATGAAGAAGCCTCGAAGGAAAGCGAATGCTATTTCTCCGTGGCGGAAACTACGCGAGATGTACGCTGTGGCCAAAGTGCGATGAACTCGGAGTCGTTGGCATTTTAAGGAAAGCGTTAGGTGAGTGCTAGAGAGGGAGTCTGGCGCGAAAAGTGGAATATGAGGAGAACTGGAGGAGGGCACGTGTGGTGCTGAAGGGGTGTCCGTGGGCGTGCGGGGTTTTGGCGTCGGTGAGTGTGCGGGAAAAGTCCCATTTCGGGAAGAGACCTCCGTGGGACGGAGTTTGATAAATCTGCGCGTCTGGAGAGGATGGGGGAGGAAATGCGGTGGAATGGGGAGAACGACGATATTTGTGACGTTTGAGAACGTGGATGGATGGATGAAATATGAAATAAAAGAATTGAAAAGGAAGTGAAATTTACGGAGCTGAACGAGGGCTGAAGTCTTACAAGGACCGAATTCCTCGCCAAGGCTCTCGACGAATAGGGTGTTCTTCGTATGAATGAATCTTTCTTCGAAATCTGGGCATTTCTACAGAATTAAGACGCAAATAATTAGCGTAAGTAATTTAAACGAATCATACTGGAGCATAGTTCTTATATGTGTGATTTCGCTTTCAAGAAGCTATAAAAGAAAAATGAAACTGAATTCTCATTTTTAAGAAGGTATATTTCTTATTAATCTAGTTTATTTTATTTACGAATGATTGCCTATGATCATTCATGAACGATTCAATCATCATCTCTCTGTTGTGAAAACCAAAATCGTTAAACTCTCCATTTATAATGCGCCAAGTGAGAGAAAAGTAGGATGAGAAAAAGTTTGTGCTCTACGGATATCCTTGCTTTTCATTTTCAAAAATATGACCAATATAGAAGGAAAGTGCTCCGAAATCGAAATCAAATGAGAGAAAGAATACTGCTCTGGAACAGTGGCTGTGCTTCTCGGGAGACGGAAGTGGATGAAGAATGTAACGTGACTTAGCGACGGAAGTCGAGAAGATGCGAAATATCGAGACATTTTCAGGGAGAGATATGGAAGACGGAGGAGGCAGTAGATGCGAAATGTTGTCGTTTCTGAGGGATTAGTTATATCAGAGCCGAATCTGAGGGAAAATTTGAAAGTATATGATATGAAATAAGTGTATTAAATAACTCTTTTACAATCGATTGATCTCACGAAATACAATTTAAAATGACCCTATGTATGAATATATGTTGTACGCAGTTTCTTAATATAGCTTTTATTAACTGAGATACCATATGTTAATACCATTTTCAGAAGCTGATTAATCTCTGTATGGGATATTTTACATGTATGTAAGTACGTATGCGTACGTACTTTTTGTCGTGGTCAAAATAACTTTCTATTGGTGAAAAGAATCACTAATTCCTTAGATCTCTGATTGACAGCTGCTTAGCTCTTCTGCACTGTATCTCAATCGTAATTCACTAAATTATGGATAAAGTTTTGCAATTGTTCGCCAGGATTACAAGTTTTAGTAACTGCGGGAAGGTATTACGGCCGAAACCTGGTCTGGATCTTTTGAGGTAATTAATCGAACAGAATGATGATCGTGATCTTCATTTTATTTATCTACTAGCAGAAGTTCCCGTTGATTCTCAACGGGGATGTTACATTTCATAAACACCATAATCGTAAAACATACTTCACATTTGTTGATAGATAGCTTATACCAGACTTTTCAATCCAAAATACCAATAAATTTAAGTTACAATGAATTCTACAAAGCCGCACCAACTCAATATCCAATCTCAAATACTCTGAATGAAAAATATCTCCAACTGAGGCAATATTAAGATGTATTGTAATATCACATTAAGATAATAGGTAACACAGGTTTAAAGAGACATTTTCAGACAGGTACAGGGGTACTAATGAATCAAACATAAATGACAGAAATAAATTATATATCGCTCTAATAAGCATCGATGAATATACTTTGCGGAAGGTAAGTGTATTATGGAGCTGACTTGCTTCTCAATCTTAGTACGTGCAACATATACACGGAAGACAAATAACACAAAAGTTATCGCAATATCAAAATAGGAACAAAAATTAAACACCAATAACAGAAGGATAGTAAATGAATATGGAATGGAAGCACTTAAAAGCAACGAATAAATCAATTTTTACATTCTGCATACAACAAAATAAAATTTCTTTACCTTTTTCGTCTATCGTACGATGCTGGAGGTTTGCTACAAATTTACAACTCGCCGTTCAACTCTTCAAAGATTACAAACACCGAATCTGGGAAATCTTTACGTTCTTCGCTAACTCCATTTCCGTAAATCGCTATAAATACATTATTGCAAATAGATTAGATTTAATACTTAATTCAGAAGAATATATATTCAATACATCCGTAACTTACCAGGATATTTATGCGCAGCCTGTTGAATTGATCGATAAAAATCAATTTTTGGTAAACCACAAATATAAAACTCATTTAATTTACGAAAAAGACGGTAAACAATTATGTTGCTATAAATAAAACTTGGTTGCTACAGACTCGTCAACAAAATTCGAAATTTTAAAAATTTTCCAAGTCTTCTATGGAATTACGCTTGAGCTCGGAATCAACAATCGCCTTGATCGTCAAGGGAATGAGTTGTTTACTACATGGAAATTTAGACAAAATTTTCGTATATTATATCGAAAATTCTCGCAATTTCGAGTCGCAAACGATATTTCACGACCAAAATAAGAATCGTTATTCTATTTCCCTTCTTTTGATGCTAGTTTCGACTTCGTACGACTGTTCTTTCTAATTTAGTTTTGCAAAAGAAACGAATCATGCAACGAAAAAAATGAACTTTACGTGTATTTCTTATGCAAACTGTTTTACTCGTCTGGATTCGAACCGTGGACTTTAGGCAAATTAAAAGTACCACTTGATCATCCCAGGGAATACATTTAATGATGTTAAAACTTTGAACATTGTGCGACATCTAGTTTTCGAGATTATTTGGAACATACAAACATACAAACAAACATCCATTTTTATATATATACTAGCAGAAGTACCCGTTGATTCTCAACGGGGATATTTAATTTCATAAATATCAGTGTAATAACCTTGATCGTAACAAATTCTCCATAACTGTTGGTAAATAGCGAATACCAGACTTTCCAAACCAATATATCAAGAAATGTAAGTTACAATTAAGTCTACAAATCCACTCTAACTCAATATTCAATTTTACGCAGGTTGATGATCTTTTCCGTGACAATGTGTCAAAATGTATCTACATATGAAAGTGAGGCTTACATATAGCTTCTTCTCCCTTGGCTTACATCTTCTTTATATCTAAAGGCAGGTTCTAGTATCTAAATGAGCTTTTCGGTAACAATGTATGAAAATGTATCTACGTATGAAAAGAGGCATAGGTAATAGCTTCTTCCCCTCTGACTTTTATCTCCTAAAGGAGCATTTTCCTTCTTTCTACGCCGATTGAAGCCGCAAACTTTCGACTGGTCCTCATTGAGAGGATATCTTCAGTAACTGAATAAGTGTGATTCCGAGAATGGACAAATACGTCATTGTTGTATTTCTTACGTGAAGAAAAAACTATAGACATTAAATAAGAAATGGTGTATCATGGAACCAGAAGGTATGTTTCATTGTTTTATCTTGGCTATACTCATAACATGAGGTTGTTAGTGAGAATTCGTGACTCGTATAAAATGTAGTGGTATGTTAATTAATGTCCAGGAACTTAGTCGTAGATCTTGGGAATGATTAAGTGCAAGACACAACGCCATATTAGGATGGAACGATAAAAGCCATGACAACAGAGCGACAACTTTACCGAAATCAGTCTGTGGAGCTATGCTCTTAAGTCGAAATTCATTATATGATAAGTGCATTGGGTTAAGTGAGCAGAAAAGTATTTGATTACAAACCTAATAAATATTTGCAATTATTTTATTGCTGAAAATATTTTCGATCGAATAATAACATTGGCAGTCTCACACAGAAATATTTCAGCAAAGTTCATTTTGGATCCAAGTGATAAGGCTTCGAAAAATGCTTGTTTGATCTCGGTAAACACTTTGCCGATATGTCTGTGTACGGGACTTGGTTAAGATTTTTAGATTTATGTACTCCTCGAGTGACGTATGGCTGGGGAAAATATTGGCAATGTAAATGATCTGATATATTAATTTCTTCTCCAGTAACTAATGAAAAACTTCTAAGATAAATTATTTCCTGTACCCACAAAATACATTCAGCGTAGAATCTTCACAGTAATCAATAAATACAGACACCACCTACCTCCGTTGAGAAGGCGTATAGTGGCTTAAGTAAATTTACATTTTGTGGTTATCTGAATAGTTTCTTATCCCGAAAACAAACTTATGTTTAAGATGTTTAAGAATTATAACCTATTCTTCGGCTGAGGTCAAATTAATAAATTTCAGCGTACAGTATGTTAAATATTGACATTTGGGTTAGCTGTTTTCAATATCAGAGTTTTATTTCGACATGGCACTCCGTCCAGTAAACACCTAGGTAAATCATACTATATATTCATAACGAAATGCATAAATCAGTAAGTTGATCACGATGCTCGTAATTATAATAGAACGTTGATATTGCTACTGCAGCTATAATTTACGCAGCATTAGATATTTCTATACGGTTCGAAAAAAAAACAGAATTTTTCACTTTAAACAATTAAAAATACATTAAATCATGCAATTTTATAATATTGAAACTAATAAACAATATGATGAAAAGACAAAGCCATCTATATGAAGATTACAGTTATAAACAACGCAAAATATCATTACAATACCGGCTATTAATGCTACATAAGTTTTTTAAACGTTTTTAAATCTGTTGCAGTAAGAATTTTCAACACAAAATAGCATAGTATTATAGTGCAGTAGAATAGACTTTATTCATTTGTGATTGCAAAACTGAGAAATGATTTCAAAAACTATTATACTTGTGTCTATGATATCCACAATATACTGCGTTTCAAGTAGGGGTCTCCAAACTTTTCAGCTTTATTAACTATCAAACAGCAGATGCGGCCCGCGGGCAGTAGTTTGGATTTGGATTGAAGTAAGGGATTACCCATTCTATTACAATATCTTAGATTTTTTACGGTCTACAGATAACTGAAATCCCTTTACCTTTTTAGGCTTTTAAATGTTACTTATTCGCTCCCGACCACTCGTCGCTCAAAACGTAAAGGAAAACAAAGACCGATTAAACATAAGAAATAAGGACGTCCGTAATTTCCGTCAAAACTCAAAAATAATATGAGAGATGTCCACAACTTACCACGTTATTATTTTAAATCAGTGGAATTGACAGTGAGAATGCAAATTCTATCAACGTACGAATTTCGAAATCATTTTATTTCACTGAATATTCAGTTAACAATTGCGTAACCATAAACAAAACTCGGTTTTCACAGACGCTTAAAGAAAATTGAAAAAATCAATGAAAAAATGTTCGTACCTTTCAAAGTGCGTTTCTTCACAGGATATTGTTTGTCACAACATATTTTAAAATGCCATTCAATTTTTTCTTCACCATAAATCTTCAACTCTTATTTTCAAAATTTATTTTAACTGGCCATTGATCCGCCATGTCTTCTTATGGAATTACACATGAGTTCGGAATCAACAATCGCCTTGATCGTCAAGGGAATGGGTTTGTTTACAACATGAAAATTTAGACGAAATTTTCGTATATTTTATCAAAATTCTCGCAATTTCAAATCGCATACGATATTTCTCAGCCAAAGTAAGAATCTTTATTCTATTTCCCTTGTTTATATATATATATATATATTATATATATATATATTCTAAGATCACATTAGGATAAGCAGTACCACGTTTGAAGTCACATTTTCATACAGGTACAAGGGGACAAATGAATCAAGCATTAAACGTAAATGACAGAAATAAAATAAATTTCACTCAAATAACCAAATATGCATATTCTATACGGAAAGTAAATGTAGTATGGAGCTGACTCGTATCTCAATCTTAAAATGTGTAATATAAACACGAAACACAAAAGTAATCGCAATGTCAAAATAGAAACAAAAATTAAACACCAATAAAAGAAGGATAGTAAACGAATATGGAGTGGAAGCACTTAAAACAACGTTAATATCAATTTTTGCATCCTGCATTTAACAAAATAAAATTGCCTTACCTTTTTGGTCTGGTATATGATGTTAGAGATTTGCTACAACTTAACAACTCGCCGTTCAACTCATCAAGGATAACAAACTGCGAATCTGGGAATTCTTTTCGTCCTTCGCAAACTCCATCTCCGTAAATTGCTATATATACATCAATGCAAATAGATTAGATTTAATACTTAATTCAGAAGAATATAATTCAAAACTTAAGCAACGTACCAGGATATTTATACGCAATCAGTTGAATTGATCGATAGAAATCCATTTTCAGTAAACCACTGATATAAAACTCATTTCATTATACGAAAAAGACGGTAAACAATTAAGTTGATGTAAATAAAACTTGGTTGCTACAGACTCGTCAACAAAATTCGAATTAAAAAAAATTTATATCGTCAAGGGAATGAGTTGTTTACTACATGGAAATTTAGACAAAATTTTCGTATTTTTTATCAAAATTCTCGCAATTTAGAATAAAAAACGATATTTCTCGACCAAAATAAAAATCTTCATTCTATTTTCCTTCTTTTGATGCTCGTTTCGATTTCTTACGACCATTCTTTCTAATTTACTTTTTCAAAAGTAATGAACCCTGCAACGAAAAAAATTAACTTTACGTGTATTTCTTATGCAAACTATTTTACTCGTCTGAGTTCAAACCATGGACTTTCGGGAAATTATAAATACCACTTGATCATCCCCGGAAAAACATTTAACGATGTTAAAAGTTTGAACATTGTGCAACGTCTAGTTTTCGAGATTATCTGGAATATACATACATACAAACATACAGGCATTTTTATAGATATATAAGATAAGATTTCAGAAAATTAAAGCTGGATTTTTAAAATAAATATTTAATAACTTGAATTTAATATCCTTTCGGACCTATACTTCAATAATTCAACTGAACTGTGAATTAATTACTTGACTAAATGAATTAATATAAAATAAAACCATGCATAAATGTATACATTACGTTCCTCTACATTTCCGTGGGTCTGGTCAAGCAAATTGAATCGATTTTTTGATGAATGCTGGAGTAACATGAGCAATGAAGTTACATAGACTGAATAATGTGTAAAATTAATTTTTCATTGATGTATTTTGCGGAAATGAAGATCAGCAATATTATGTGAGAAGATTGAGAATGCAATCCTGTACTTCGTCTGAATTCATGAATAAGAAATTCGCGTATCTTGAGTAATTTTCAACTTATATTTTTGAACAATTAAAATACGTGATGCTACGTGAAGATTATTACTTATGCCTGAGAATATTTGTGCATTTAAATTAGTTATACTGCTCATGCAAAAACAGCGTTGCAAAAATAATGATGCTGATAGTAGTTTATCCTATTACGATTGT
Source organism: Sympetrum striolatum (assembly GCA_947579665.1). NCBI lineage: Eukaryota > Metazoa > Arthropoda > Insecta > Odonata > Libellulidae > Sympetrum > Sympetrum striolatum. Next base: position 6,603,937 of record OX388347.1, read on the forward strand.
GAAACAAGATTTATTTGAACATTGTTACGACCATCCTAATAAGAGAACCACAAAAATTTTTCAAATAATAAAATTTCAATATAATTAATTTCTATGCTTAATTCGTATTCAAGAATATTAGGAGGGAAAAGTTTTCATCGCCAACTTTCCGGATACTGTGCGCTGATATCGGAAGCAATCACTCGCCCATAAAACAATGGATGTGCGCACGTTACTAAGGCGTTGGGAAATTAATTAGTAGAGACGGCATCCGATAGAACACAAGAAGTAGATTGATACAGGAATATACAGCGCGAAGTCTCCCTTCTTTATACAAGGGGAAAGCCGCTTCTTCAAAGTCAAACCAAAATGCGCTCGGTATTAAATTTTAACGCGCTGAGGGAGAAAAATATATAAGGGGCGTTAAAAGTCCCGAGAAGAGGGCAAACGAATTACCGAGAGAGGGAAGTTGAGAGAGATTTCTGGTGGAGGAAGTTGAGTGAAAAAGGCGTGAGGGATCGCGAAGGAGCGGCTTCTTTTTGGGGATTCGGTCCGAGTTTTAACTGGCGAAACTTTTCCGCGAGCTAACAAACAAGTCGGGGAGGCTGTGGAGATCGGAATTTTGATTACGATCGTTTCAAAGGTGATCCTGGGAGTACGTGCTGCTTTCTGAGATGCCTCTGCGCCTCGAGATGTGAGGGTGAAGATGAAATTATTCGATGTCGACTCTCATTAGAATACTTCTTACCTTCGACAAAAATCGTTTAGAATCCAGCCGTTTTATTTTCTGATAGCGGTTTCTATTTTTATTCCTGGTTAATGGATGCTACCTCTCGAGGATGTCTCAGCTATTTTCATATCTAATATGATAGAATAACTGACTTTTAAGTAAATGCACTTTCTTTATTGAGATTGTTTGTAATGAATGAATGTGTTTGTATAGTATTGAATTGGTCTATTTGTAACAAGTGGATGTGTGTATTTTATTTCATTATAGTCAATATGTTTTCAAAGATATAAATATTATCAACGCAAATCGCTTATTTATACTACGATGAAGCGCTTTTTTAATTACAATATTTGCTAGCTGGTTAGGGGGTGATTAGAATTTACATACTGAAAATAAAATTTTCTTTCGATACTTTAAGTGTCGTATGAAAATAAGATATGAAATAACTGAGTTCTAAAAACAAGAGGTAGATTTTAAAAGTGCATGCAGTTTTAATTTAGATAAATATTAATCGAAATAGGAGAGCAAATTAAACTTGTTAATTCTTTTAACTATTTCTAAGTACTATTATATGTATTTATTTTACACCAGTATAAGTGCATTTATTTAAAAAATCCCTTATGTATTTTCTGACCAGTACTTTGCTGCATAGAATAAATCTGGAATGGTGGATATTTCACCGTAAAGGTTTCATTTCCAATATTGCAGTTATAAAAATGCAAATGAAAAAATTAAATATTTTAATGAAAATATACAAGCATTAATGAGTACTTGCGAACAGTCAATGAAATCACGACTAATTTTCTTTTCAAAAGGCATAGAGTTTCCCAATCCAGAATCGGTTATGATGAATGGAAAATCTACGTTGATCGTAGTGACATAAATAGCTTTACCACTAAAGTCCCGTATAAGATAGTTCCTGCAGTTCTTTCTTTTTTAATTTTTTACGCTTCAAATATGCCAAATCAAACGAAAACAATTCTCACTTCGAAGCAAACTCTGAGAGAACATTCAAACGAACCTCCAATCAGACGTGGAGTAAACATTTTTTCGGAAATATACGGTCTCTTGGAAAATGAACATCGCTCACCGGTTTCCTAATTAAAGGCGACTCCTTTCTTTCTCTGCCAATTAAAGGAAAGAAAAAACGGTGCGAAGAGAGGCAGTCATTAAATTTCCTTGCCTTATTTGATTGGAAAGCCATTAAGAAAAATACAGAGGTCCATTTATCACTCGAAATATATGGGGGAAGAGAGGTAATAATACGAAATTGATTCATCGAGATGCCGATGAGAGAAGAAACTTTACCAAAGTTTTTGGTCCGGAGAGAGGCTGGGATGAAACTTGTGGATGAGAAGTGAGAAAGAGAATTAAGGAAGATCTGGAAAAATGCGACTCGAGATCATTTGTGCCGGAGTGGATCTTGGTTAGAGAGGGAGATGAATAAGGGAATGAAGTGGCAAAGGCCGTTATATTTCGAGGAAGCCCTCAGAAAAGGGAAGAGATTAACTCCAATTTTGAAAAGGAGAGTATAATCTCTTAGTGGTGACGAGGGTTTCGATTCTTGGTAGGAGTAATACACAAAACTTCTTGTGTCTTTCCGGAAACAAATACTATGCTAGTTGAGTGAATTTTTAAGATTCACGAGAGGAAAGAACCATTAAATTTTTTTCGAAGATAATAACCAATATATTGCCTAAAATAATTTAAAAAGGAAAGTTATTTTCCCTTGTTCTCATTACATCTCTAAAACTCTGCTGGATACATCATCTCGAGTTTCATCAGTTTCGTCTTCCTCCAAAATCTTTAATATTCCATTTTTAAGTTCTGAAATTGTGGTAACTCATCCAAGAAAAGATATCGTGTGGAGTGAGGGATGAAACATTTTTAATATGGACAGTGAAATTCTTTGATGTGTTAAAAGGCTATTTTTATTGAAAGTACTTATAAATAGAAGTTTCTATGATTCGGATCATATCTGAATTTCTTAGAAAATAAATTAATGTAGAGGTCACAAGTTTTACATCAAAGTACCTTGAGTATTCATTTCATCCAACTTGATAACGTTAAAACAGCAGGGAATGGCTTATTGGTGTGATTAAATGTTAACAAAACGTATTTGAAGAGAAAATTAAACGAGAAAATTTATTAATTTCCAAATCAATATTCAATTATTTTCTTAACATCACCAAGCTTATTTTTCTGAATTCCAGAGAAAACATTTTAATCTTCCACGGTCGATCATTACATTAGAAATTGGAATAGAAATTCTGATAAAGAAAATTGAGTCAAACGATGATCAAATCAAAATAAGCTCAAAGTGACATATAAATACGTGCACTCGAATTTCATTACAATTATTATGAGAAATATGGCGATAAAAGGCTATAGAGGAAAGTTTATAAGAAAACACTGTTTTTGTTCGAAATTTACGCATTAAAAAGCTAGTGACCATGTTATTTTCTGCATCTATGATTAAGATGATAAATCCATATAAATACTTCTATAATTTGAGTATCTCTCAAGCCATGTTTGCTGCCGACTTAGAAAACATCTGCTACCATCGGAAAATTGTGTTTCATGCTATAAAAGCCCTTCATTAAACTTGAGAATAATGTTGGAAGTCACCTCAGGAAGAGCATTACTCTCATTCATCAGTTTGTCAAACAAAAGAGTTATTCCCACAGTTAAAATTTAACCTTAGACAGATATTTTAGTAAATGCACAACATTCCTGTTGTTAAATGTTCTAAAAGTTGCCCAACGCCAGCAAAAACTGAATCCTCTTTTAGTACGTTAAGACGAAGGATGGCTACAAAAACACTGTGACAACGAAAATAAAGGGCGAGAACATGAAAGAGGCATGAACCATAAAACGACCGTTCCAAAGACTTATGAAAATAAAGCAAACTTTAGTGGTGCAAACTTTATGGGCAATGCAAAGAAAGATGCAGAGTAGACATCGTTAAATCGCAGAGCATTAAAAGAATTTAAATTTCGCAATTATTTTATCCAGTTTTCACGAAAATAGACTCTTTGTCGAATATTTAGTGTAGTTCATGTAATAAAACATAGACTGATGAAATAATTATGTGACGAATTATTAACTAATAATAAACTACAATATGGAGGTAATTTAGGCAAAAATAGCACATTTTTGGGTAGATTTTAACTTAATATTTATTTTCTCGGAAATTGGATAATCGTCGCTTTATTCACAAAAATCAAGTCTGTATAAGTGTTTCCGAAAAACTTTCAGGAAATAGAGAATTAGCCATTTGTATCAGTGATTGATAACTAAAATTACCGAAAGCAATTGAATTCTCGATTAAATCAATTTAATACATTCAAAGAAGTACAAGCTACATTCCAATAACATAAACTCATTATTTTTTTTAAACGAGGCGAATGTCTGTCAATTTTTAAACTTAAACACGTCAACGTGTGCGCTTGAAATAGGAAAAAGAGTAACATAAAAGATACTTGATCTCAGAAAATAAGAAAATATCCAGATTTATTTGCTGTTAAGGAATCATAAATAGCGTGACACGCAAATAAAACGAGGACAGACCGATACTGGGGTTTGGCCCCATATTTCAGCAAAATATTCCGTCCCATTGTTCGGGTCGACGACTCCATCTGCTGGGAGCAAACAAATGTGGCGATAGCGCCCAAAACACGACGTTTCGAGCGAAGAAACGGGATAACGACAGAAAGAAGAGAGCGTCTGAAGCCGCAGCATTAAAAACGAGCGGCGAACACGCCATGTCAAGGACCGAGGGAAACGACCTCGAGGACGCCCGTGCCCTTATACTACTCGTTTCTTGCCATAGTATATTTCATTTAAAAGCTCCGGCGAATAGAAAGGTTTTACTAGAAGTAAGATATGCTCATTTTTAAGCCTTGGAATAGCATTGTAGCATCATTGCCATGTGAACATACGTTTTGTGTTGAGGAATGGTATTTTGGGTATTGGTATTTTTTAAGCAAAATTGAAAATTCCAAAAGAAAAAGAGTACACCTTACGGGTTGGGTCTTGCAAGTCAGAACTTATTTTCAAGGGTTGATGATTTGCATATTTTTATTTATTTATATGTTGTTTTGTTCTCTGCAACATTATTTGCATCTGATAACTAATAAAACTCATTAAAATTAAGGTACTGACAATTCTTTTAAGCTAAAAACTTATTCTGCATGTTTTTCTCCGTTCCCTTTAGTAAGTACGTATAGTTTATGCTATATAATTTATTATCGACCCAGGGAAGAAGAAAATGTTTAAATAAATATATAGAATGAATATCTCGGTTATTATAACTATTTAAGATGGAAGAAAGTTGGGACAATGGAATAGTATTCGGAGAAAAATTGTAACTTCTGTGAAGCTGTGCGATCAAAAACTGTGTCAATATTACTTATTCACGCTTCGGTGAATGCAATGTTTATAATGAATGGTATATAATTTTCGTAGAGATTAACTAAATATCAATCTGCCATCTATCTTCTCGAAATATATGCTATCAAAAATTTGCTCCGTTAAAATAAACATTCGAATGCAGACCTGTGCTGAAAAATAACATTTCAGGTATGAATTTTATCGTCAAACATTTAAGCTTATTGTTCAAAATACACAATAGACGGATAATTTATATTTGTAGCGATGTGAATTCACGCAGTTTGATTAATATTGGAGATTCATTGGAGAATAGCAAAAGCAATTACAGTTTGCACCGCTGTGCGACAGTGGCACTTCTGCCTACGAACGTGTGTACTCGCACAGACACACTCGCCGTATCGTTAGGAGAGCGTACATGTTTGTTCATATACACATGCGAATGAATATACATTTACGGTCAAAGGAGAGGCAACACTACGGGACTCTTACGGCGCTCTCAGTTGTCCCGCACTCAATTCCCTCTTAGGCTCCTTGCATTATGTGTCCCAAACTGCTCGTAGCGGACTTCCTTCTCTCAAAGGGCGGTAATCAGGAGATACATGTCACTATGCAACTTTTAGCAGCACTGCGAGAACGCCTGGGCAATTTTACTTCCTCATTCTCTCAAGCATTTTCCCTCGCATAAGAGGGGACCTCTAACCTCTGGGAGTAATCGAACGGAAGGCATTTTATTCTAAATATAAACATGTGCCTTCGCCTCAGAGGGAGAGAAAGTTGTTTCTTTAGAAGGAAAAGGGAAAGCAATATAAAACGCAGAGAGAAAGGGCTATAAATATTGAAAGAGATCTTTTCAAACTGAGGTAATTAAAGAAGCAGAAAAGGGTAATCTTTTCCCAGGATTATTGTATGTTCTGCATTTTTACGTAGAGAACCGGCGAAAGCGTATGACAATTTGATGCGCAGAAGGAATTCCGTAGAGCTCAGGAGAAATTGCGGCAAAGTCAATAGCGGGCAATGTCATGCAATATCACCAACAACTACACGGAGAACATTTTTAAGGCAGTGAAAACGAAAGAACAGTTTGTTAATCATAGAGTACAAAAGACTTTCAGAGTGTAAAAGAATAAACTGGAAGATCTTTTTAATCTTTCGAATGAACCTTACATTTAAGGTTCATTCAAATAATTAATTATAACATTCTTTCTTTAAATAGTACGGCACTGACACGATAATTATCTTCTTTTTGATATAAATGTCTTAATACCAATCGAGCGTATATTACTCTCTATTGATATCGACTGTTCCTTCTTTTATAGTTATACCAAAATTTGGGAGCGAAGTATTAATTGGAGATACATTATAACTGCAATACAAATACAAATGAGCTATTTTGGAAGTTCAGTTTCATTTCGTGTCCACAAACACCCCCTCACCTCTTAAGAATCATTTATTTATCTAGTAATAAGTAAAACAATTTCTCCAAGGATGGCAATTGTTTTCTACAAGCGATATGTTTGCCCATTCCTACTCATGGAGACGGTCGCAGAAACCGATTATAAATGAACTCTTCCAATTAATTCTTTTATTGTTACATTTATTTAAATGTTTTAATATTATAATTTGCAAACTGCTTGGTTTCTGGATGAAATAATACAGGTTTCAGTGAGGTATATAAAAATATCGAATTATCTGACTTCCATTTTTTATTATACTATCCGCAAATGGGTGAAGATCCCGATGCTATCGCTCCACTTCCTCTCAGTGAATGATTTTCCACAGCATAACAAAGTTCCATTTGTACGTAATGATCCATGAAATCGTACATAAATAATAAATAAATATTTCGAGAAAGCTATTCTAATTATATCGTTCTCTCGGAAATTAAAAGTTTGATAAATTCTTCTAATCCAGCAACGCAGGCAACTGAATGATTCTCATACATTCTCATCTCGTAGATAAATGCGAGTATGTGGGAAGAAAAATAAGGAACAGTTTATGAAACAATCACATCGCCAATGATGCATTATTTATTCCATTATTTGTGGCAGTTGAATGAAGTGAAAACTATCAATTCCTATACAAAAACAAGAATGTACTCTACAACCTAGTTTTTTCACTTCTTTAGGAAATGAGGAAGCCATTCTGTTAAGGAAGACATTTAAAATTCAGAACGCTCGGAATACCGAGAATTAAACTCAATGGAAATTATCCGTGTGCAGTAAATGTTGGAGGGAATTTTGAGTGCTAGGGCTACGTGTGAGCAGTGCTTAGATGTACGATATATGCATCCCTAAACGTAGGCGTGCCGAAGTGTGGGCTAAAAACTAGTTAAAAATCATTAGAATGGATTAAAATTATGACCTAAATTTTACTCCAAAGAGGCTTCCCGCCATTTGTTAATATTTGAAAGGCTGAACAGTTACTTCAAGGTTTAGGAAATGTTTGATGACTCCGTTAGAGAATAAGGTTTCCTAATGTGACGATAACAGTGGATAACTCAGAGAAAGGCAATTAACTGCTTCCAGGTCTGTGTTCCTCAGGTTTTAAGTTATTTTTCAGGACGCAAATTACGGAATTCCTTAGTTGAAAAAATTTTCAGAATTAGTTAAAGTTTGTTATGAAACTACTATTATTTTCAGGTCATATAAATGGATATTAAAAACAGTGTGATTTGCATAAATGACATTGTATCTGCTGAATTTGATTGGAAACGTGGATAAAATAGAAGAATAGATTTCCTATATAAAGAAATCGAAGAAAGACGAACTAAAATGACGGAGTGGTTCCTGAGGGTCTTCTGTAGATAAGAATATCCACTGGAGAACAGCAATGAATAGGAAGACAGAGGGGGTAGTAACAGATTCAGATGAAGACTAAAGAAGGAAAACTTTGGTAGAAATAACGAGAATAAGGTCAATGAAGTGAGAAAAACGAAATTGTACGAAATTAGGGAAAAATGCTCTGCCAACTTTAGAGAGAACTCTAAATGAATGGCTATTTGCCTGATATATAAATCCTTTAGCGTAAAATATTACCCAAATTTAAGGATCAGAATCGCCAGGTAAGAATAATTTATTATCTGAAGTTCGACCATATTTTAAGTCGGAAAGTTTGAGCGATAAAATGGGAGTACCTCCGTTGACAAATTTGTTTTTGTTCCTTAATCTTTCTCCAATTGCTTTTTATGGGATTAGAGTCCGAACACAGATGTTCCGAATCCTTGAATGCAATTCTGTTCCACGCTCTAGTGTGCGCTGACATTAGTTTAAAGGTTTCAGGAATGTCTTATGATTATACGAAACCAAATGCTCTATTTCCTCTGTGAAGCTCTAAGAAATAATTTTACGTTTAACTGCATTCATATAATTCATTCATAATTCAACTCCTAAATGTAATTATTATCATTTTTAAAATAATATATGTGAATTTAAATACCCTCATACTTTGCTTGTCGTTTATTTTCCTCCCATTCTTTGCTATATCTCCTTGTTGATATCTGATCCACTAATTTCGTCATCATTCGACTTATACGCAAGTGAAAAGAAAATTAAAATATTTTCTATGAAAAGAATTTGTTTCTTTTATGCTATAATTTCCGGTCTAGCTATTTTCCTTCTTTTTATTATTTTTTCCCTCATAACCTAAAAATAAAAAAACATTTCATTATTCAGACCGTGGATTCGTTGGCAGCATTATAACTATCATTTCGAAGCAGCTTATTTCCATCGATGCTCTTTCATTGATATTTTCCTCTCGTGTTTCCTTTATAACATCAGTTCATTGAGGTTCTTCAAATGTTATCGGTTTCAATTTATTCTTTTTCCATTTCAAGTTTACATGTTAGTTTTAACTGTAATGAACCCGAATTCGCTCTATACAATAAATCTAGGACTGGAACCAAAGACTTGGCATCTTTTGATCCAGAGCGTTAATACATTATATAAATTAAATAGTGCAGCACCTGCAGTTTTTTATTTTGAAATGATATGCTATCTCGGAACCAATAAATAAAGTATCCATCTTGTTTAATCTAAGCACTGTAATATTTTTATTTTGTACGCTTGAATTTAACTCTAATAAAAATATAATCAGAAATCACTTAACTTAATTGAATGTTATGAACAAAAGGTAATTATTTCGATTGAAAAGAGTTCACCTGAAATATTTTCTGATCGATACTGAAACGCCTTGTAATAAGTAGGTCTTACAGGAGAAAGGAGGAAAAAAGCAGCTAAACTTTAAGATGTTGTCTAGCAATCAATTACCATACGATGGAGTATGATTTGAGAGATATATAATTATTAGAGAATGTTAAATTATTGAAATAGGCCTATCTGTTTTTTAAACTAAATTTTATTGGCTAAAAATCTAACTTTAGGCATCATGTTTCTTCAGATTACATTAGTTTGAAGAAGCTGACAATATGGAACACGCGGATTTAAAATCCGAGACGATGATGACTTGGAGCGAAAGACTTAAGTGGGGAGGGAGCAGTTTGATTGGTTCCCAGAATCAAATCAGATCAAAATGTTCTACCGCTCTTTTCAGTATCCGCGTTTAAGAGAATGAAGTGCGGCTGATTGTACTCGAGTATCTGGTCTCAAAAATAGGTACTTCATGTATGATTTTTAAAACATGAATAAATCGGTATTTATATTTGTATAATGTATCAATAAAGCATCAATAATGACAAGAAAATTAAATTAAAAAACTCATAATCATAAATAGAAACAATGGAATCACCCTAGTTTATTTTAAATTATTAATTAACTATAAACATGCATTTTGTAATAAAGAAAATTGTAAACTCTAGTATTTTCTTCCAAAAATGCCTTTATTTAGATAAAAATGTCACGGTGACTCGAACCTCGATAGGCTCACTCCGAGAGAGCGTGATCGATACGTTTCGACACAGCTGTGACGCAGGTGGCAAAGCCATTCCAGAACAGAGAATGCAATGAAATCGTTTTTCATTTAGATTTAGGTGGAGCGTGGACGGGGTTTGTAGAATGAGACACTTGGAACAAACATGAGAAAATACACGACTCATTACGTTAATATAAGCGCCAGATCTTAAGAAGAATGTCATCGCTAACCATTCTCGTAGGAAAGAACTAAATTTGTATCCGTAGAGTTCTGAGAAAAAATCGCTGTCAGCGAAGAATTTACAAGGCAAGCGCAATGATGTTGCGAGAATAGCTTTCTTTCGCACACTTGACTGCATCCACAGGATATATATTTGAAAAATAATGCAACAAAATTCGAGTAGGATGTGCTAACTTACTCGAAACAGGTCGCATTGTTTTTAAAACATATAATCAGATATGCAGTCAAGCTATGTTTTCTTTCAACCGATCACGGGCAAGTTTCACCATATATCGTCGGGTTATAATGAAATCATAAAAATATACTTATCTGGGTACAGAAATATATTGCGCAGCTACAAAATCTAAGCCCTTTCAGGATGATATATACTTCGAAATGCGTCCGTTATAACTTTAGGTGTCGCGCGAAATATCACGCCATTCAAAATGGCGGCGGATTCAACAGTTAGCAGTTCGTAAAGCAAAAAACGGCACTTCAACGCAAGCAAATGGAGGAATCCCCTCTTCGCTAACTTGGGTTAGTACGCAATTATAAATTAACACTCTCGCATCTCAGATGGCATGTCTTACACCCATTAAACCTTAGGCGCATGGCAACAACTTGGGAATAAGAGCATCTCCGATGGAGCGAAAAAAAGGAGAACACTTAGCAGGAGAAGGTGGGAGAGGGAGGAGATGAGCGAGACCGTGTACGTAAACTTTTGGAGATTGAAGGAGCAGAAGAAAAGAGGACGGATGCAATAAAAGGAAGGGGGGTGACAGAAGAAGAGGACGCCGAGTGGGACTCGAGGGAGAGAATCGGGAAAACTGGAAAAAGAGAGAAAACAGAGTAGCAAAAAGTCCAAAATGGCTAAGGAAAAGGTAGGATCTCTTTCATGGAAGGTGTGGCAGTGCGAGGGAGTAAAAGGAGAGAGGAAATGTTCAAAGAAGGGAAGAAGGTTATAAAGGAGACAAAAAGAAGAAAGAGTGGATCGAAGACGTCGCAAGAGGAAACGTGAGGCTGTTAGCAGTGCAGTAGCAAGATGGGAGGAAGCAGACCCAGAGGAGAAGAAAGAAGGCCTTTTTATCCCTTGACTCAATTCCACACCGTTTTTCTGTTATTTTTTCCCCAATTCAATTTTTTTTCATCCAAAGCTTTCTCTCATCTTTCACATCGCCTCTTAACTTTCCTCTCGTTCTAATGCAGTAAAAGTGATCCCTCTGGATTTAACATGATTGGCTCAAACTTTAAAATTAAGAATCAATTTGAAACGTCATTATTTCATATTTTATGTAAGTGAATGATATTCTGAGTGCAACTGTAGTAAACCGAAGACGAATACCTTAAGTCTGCTAATACAAGAAGATGTATCTTCTTCCAAATCTTCGAAGAAAACCTTGAACCACTACTTTATGGATCTTGAAAATAAATCTTTCTTTTCGGTATTAAGTTTCGAATCTTATCCTAGATATACGAAACATAAAATAATGTCGGAGATAGTAGTATTTAAATTTATTACTATGGAATGGGCGGCTGATTTTAATTCCGAGGCCAACATCTTTAAAATACAAGTAGATCAAATAAAAAATCATACAATGCTTTCTTATTTATGTGACTCCACACTAAATATTAAAATATTCGTTATTTAGGTTTTAACATTGAGAGTTTCGTGGCCTTTTTAACGTTTCATTTCCATTTATTAAAGACATTTTTTTAATGCAACATCATTGAATAAAATACACAAATTTTAAGAATCAAGTTCAAGTAATTTCTTCATAATTTAAGTTCATCGTCACATTTTTCTCTTAGCTTATATTCATAACAGGGCATAAAATATATTTACTAAACTAAAATGAGATAATTTCAACTAAAGAAATTTAAAAAGATAGTACCAAACAGATATGTATAACAAATGATCAACAATTATTTAACAGTTTATACTTCATAACATCCTCACGTTGCTCTAAACAACATTTTGATTAAAATGCAAGATCTAAGCTATCTGTGATGCCAACGTTTAGATTCACCCAAAATAATTTACTTGGAAATATATAGCGATGGAATACAAACGAACAATATAATAATAGCGCCTTTTTCATACAAGGAATATTATTTAGCTGGCAGAAATTATTCAAGCAAAAACTTAAAGTGTTCTGCGATATTACAGCTGAGAATGCTGAGTCGTCCACGGAACCTGGATTATCTAAGATGATAATCTTTAGCATGGAAGTGGCTAACGTGGTTCTGGGTGGTTAGGCACGAATAATCTTAATCGAAAATTTTATGCCGAGTGGAGTTAAATATCCACAAACTTCTCTTTTCCACATTTTTCCTTATCGCAGCCATCTCCTGGAGGATTAGACAAATCCCCAGACTCTTTAATGATCAAAAACTAATCCCTTTGCGTCCTTTATCTAGAATTAAGTTTTTTGTGTACCCGATAAGTTTTTCTCAGATCTGAGCTGAGATACACCTTAAGAGTAACAGAAATGAGATTTTAAGTTTCTCGCAATGTTATATCTCACGCAAAGAGATTCAAAAGCAATTAACGTGATATTTTTATTATCTCAGTAAATTCACGTTTTTAACCTAAAACCCATGCATTTTATTTTTTATCAATAATTGAAAATTATTTTATCAATATGTTTAATATTTGTATGTTTTACTTTCGTGCATTCTAATTTAATATTTTCATAGTAGTTTCAGAAAATATTGAATAAATTCCTTGTTGATTCCGTTATTTCTGCAGCCACAAAATTTAGGAATTGATAGGTATATCGCGACATGTATGATATTCAATAAGTTTAAAGCCCAAACAAAAGACGATCTCTTCAATGAATACGATCCGTATAATCTTAAAATCCCAATAACGTTTTCAAATTTAAAATTTTCAAATCTTAAGTAGGATCTGCAGCACCCGCTTTCATTAATCATATTACTCATAGCTAATCGCTCCCTGGCCCTCCCATTCCACGATGCGCTTAAAGCACTTCATTTTCCTGAGCAACGTTTCATAATCCTGCCTTGTATGCTGGTGCTAATTCCTTCTTTATGAGCTACTCGAATTCCCTGTCGCGGGGCGTAAAATTCTCATTGAAGTCTCTTCCCTCGTCTCTCATGAATGCCGTAGCTGTTCGGGATTAACTTGGAACGAGAGCCTCCGTGCATGTTGTTCCTCTGATGGGAATCTGGCCGCAGTTTGGTTTAGGTCAGGAAAGAGTAGGCCAATCGAAGGAGCTGTCGAGCAACTAAGATTCTCATTGGTGCAATCACATCGATTGGCGGGATTTTAAGGAGAGAAGTTTGTCTCTTATGAAACGTTCGAATTTACTTAAATATTATGTGAAATATTTATGGTGCCACCCCTAAAAGGCATTCTACAATAATTTATCAGTCATAAGCTTCCTGAGTAACACGATCTGTGCATCTATACATAATCCGACTAATTTTTAACAGACATATCTCATTGTATTTATCATCATGGATGAGAAGGTGAATTTTAAAACTATTTGTACACATGTGATAAGGTTTAACCTTTGCTTCTTTCTTAAATACCATAAAAGTAAATTTTAATTAAACTTTTCGATCGACCTGCAATTGACTCCTAACTTCCAATCAATCCCTAGGTCCTAGGCATTTAGTGCCTTAGTGTCAATATAACTATTGTAAGAATAGACAATTATTATATATCTAATAAATATGCTTGAAATAACTTTACATCGGCATTTCCGAGTGTAACATATTATATGAGATAATTATAAAATACAATAAAATTGTGGACACACTCAGCTCTGAGAGCTGAAGACATTAGAAAGAAATAAATGTTTCGTTTTTCTCTGTCTCCCCGCATGTTTGCTTTTTTAAATGTCCGTTCTCCTTACTGATGCGAGTTTGATGGCCTCTGAGATGTGCCATTCAATATTAACATTCGTGATTACCAGCGTACAAACTGCGCCGCGAATACGTAATGCAGTTTGCTACTCTACGGTGACTTCGCAGTGACGGCTCATTCATTGACACAGCGATGTCACTCCCATGTGTCGGAGTTGGCAAAAGACCACTCCAGGGCGGCCTTTGAGGCCCACAGTTTCTTTTTTAAATTATCATATGGATGGAGTGAATGCTATTTGCAAAAGAGCGTATAATTCTAAGTACGCTGTTTAAGTTAGGATTGGGATTAGTAATTAGAAAAATGAATAAAAATAAATTAGAAAGGAATAGTGAATTTTTGCTGTATTTAGTACAAATTTTAATGTGTAAAACCGCCAATACAGATAACAGCGATAGTGAGAGGGTACTCTTTTAGTTAGAAAAGTCAATGATTTTTTTGAACTTAACTCGCAGTACTTTAGTAATTTACATTTAGTAATGCGAATACCATACTATTTACCAAAAGTCGTCACAGGTAAGAGTACTAAAGTTCCCGAAACCAATTCCGTCTTTGAGGTTGTTCTCTAGAAATGGGATCAAAAGAAAACTTTAATTTCCCAGCCTCCCGTCTGCTTATATATGAATGTTCCTGTTGCTTGTTTCCAAGTATTGCTCAAAGAGAACGTACAGATCAAATTTTAATATATATTTATATATTCTCTGGATATAGAGCCTTCCGTCCGGTCGCAGCATGTGGATTTTATTGTTTTTTATCACATCGTGTAAAACAGACGTAGAATGCTCATTTCGTGAATGGAATTCAGTTAAACAAATGGCACATTTTTCTCTCTAATCAAATTCGTCTCAATTGAACAAACTGTTCTCTTCTTCCTCACGAAAGCGATGTCCCCGAGGCGAGTACTTTTGGTTTTACTTGGACGTCTCACAATCGGCGGGTCCTTTTTGGGGAGTGTGGGAGGGAACTAATTAGACATAGATTCAGAGCGGCCGCGAGATGAACGTAGGAATGGTCCACCACGATTGAGGACTCATCCTTTAGAGGGCGACGTTACAATGACACCGCGTGGGATCCGAACAATGGAGTGCCATTTTGCCGTATCAATTACGCGTAATTGGAGCTAATTAACTGTAAAGTCACGCAACATTGGACTGCTCAATTAAATATCGTCCGGCACATCTGCAATGAGAATCAGTGGCTGAAGCGAAGTAATTTGGAAGGGCCACTTTTACAGGGAAATATATTGGGATACTTCAGACTGGGAAATAAATTCGCGTACGTGGGAGATTAGTGGAGTATGAAGCGAGTAAATTAATATTTTCAGATTTGAATAAAATCTTTACTTAAGCCCTAAAAAAATGTTAGTGATAGAAAATCTAACGATAGAATCATTTCACTGAGATAAAAATATAGGCGGTCCAATTGACAGAGTTGAATGAAGCATAGAAATTCAACGGTGGAAAAGAAAAGTCGACGGGAATAACAGGCTAAATGTTATGGACGTTACTAATAAAGTAAATATAGTGAAAGAAAATCATTCATGTAGCGTGAAATGGTCGTATTAATTAGCCAAAAAAACATTTTGGTACTACAACTCTGTTTTTGAGGAAATAATAAGGAAGTAAAATTGAATAATCGTATAGCTTTCGGGAAGAACGAATTATAATAATAGGTTGCCAATAAAAATCTACCAGAGACCAATGGAGATATAAAACTGATTAAGGAATATTTCGTCATTATAAAATTAAATTGAAAATAAATAATAAAATGAAAAACGTGTAAATTCTTCAGAAAGGCTGATTTTGTCTTGATAATATCAGCTATCTCCCCACATAATATTAAAAATCCAGGTTTATTCCACTAATGATTGCATCATGAAATAAAAATGTATGGTAAAGAACATCTCTGAGAGTGATATAATCAACAGATAATCAATCACCGCATGTTTCATGTATCCATGAAAAATATCTAATGCGAATATTAAGCTCTCTAAAATGCAAAGGATACATGAATTTGTATGAGAAGTAAATAATAAAAATGGAGTTCTCCCTGCTCTCGCCGGTAAATAAGTGACGCATTGAATAGGTTTTCATCGAAGAGATTAATACGTAACTTTCAGGGAAAACCACTTGGTACTTATTACTTGAGATTTACAAACAAGGATTCTACAAGTTAAATAAATATCATTTATGAGTTTATGCACATTTTGGAACATTATTATGAGATATTGGCGATATAAAATAGCAATAAATTAGCTGAATGGTAATTATTTGACTATTCAGAATCATAAAGAGAAAATAGCCTTGTAGAAACCTCTCATCAGATAAAAAAATAGCGGTTTCAGGAAATCCATCTCATACAATACAGCCGAAATCTGATCGTCAAAAATATATCTCAAAAATCAGAGATAGTTTCTTCGTACTCCTTCATTTATTTTCCAGGAATTGAATGCTTTCGAGATGATTGGAAGGTGGGCTTATGAGAGAAGTCTCAGAGGAAAATTAACGAGAGAAATCGATGGAAAAATAGAAAGGTGGGATTTTCTAAGGAGATAGCGTTCTCAGAAGAGGGATAAACGAAGAATCATGGAGTTTCATCGAGAATTGATATCTCGGGATGCTCATCAATCAGTGCTGGAGAGAGGAAGAAACCGATAAAAACACATTCTCCCGTCTCCTCTACATTCCAATATTCATATTTCACATTAACTTCGGCATTTAATACACCTGGTAATCCTAGTTTGAACATAATATTTCCTTCGTAAGTTTCATGACATAACAATTGATTCAGATGTTAATCGCAACATAAGGGGAATAAGCGAATATTTAGCTTTAAGTTGTGCCGTTTTACGCAAAATCCTGTTTTTTAATTATAAATATCAAGCGAAAGGATTTTGAAAAGCTAACATATTTAGTAAACGATTTATGATTTGGGTAAATACGCTGTCTACAGCTATTCGTCGTCTTAGTTATTTTTTCTATTAGACTAATTAATGGTTAAAAGTTTTACATTTAAGATTATTTATTTTTCTGATTAATTTATCCACCGTGGTACTTGAATTAGTGCCATAAAGATCAATAATAACGGGTCGAAACCCGAAGTCCATCATTATGATAATGCTATAATTATAAATTGTAAAATATGAATTTAATTTTAAAATTAAAAAAAAATATAATAATAATTTCAATCATTTCTATTATTGATCAGAGCTGTGAAAATTTCACCATGTTTTTCCTCCTTTGAATTATTTTCCGTTGCGATCAAATGCTCCATTCAGTTTTTTCACGACTACATATTTCTGCAGCATTTATATCTTTAGGATTTTCAAGTACAATGTCCTCATATTTACTTATTTTTGTCTATTCATCGAGTCTCTTTATTAATAGCGATGGAACGGACATTGGTGAAAAAGTATTCCACAAATAACTACCATAGCCGAATATATGATAAGGAAAAACATACGGAAATCAACACGTGAACAGACAGCTCGAAAAATAGAAAGCCTTGAGTAGGTCTAGGAGGAAATGATTTATAATTAATCAGAGTACTGTGGACGGAAGGTAGTTTCAAAGGAAGGGATTCGCACGAAACAAAAGACATTGTGGAAGTTAAAGCAACAGCCCGAAGTCCCAGCGCAAAGGGATCCGATAAGATAAAGAAGCGAAAAGAGTCACAAAAGTGGCAAAGAAAGTAGAGGAAAGAAGGAAACAAAGGGACAATAAGAGGAGGAATTTAATTAAGAGGAATTCTGGCGGCAAAAAGAAAGAGGAAGGGAAGTGGGAACGACGTTCTCTTTGGGATTTTTAGAAATGAAAGGGAAGGTGGCGCTGATAAAATCGAAGAGAAGGGAGATGAAAGGCGTTTAAGGATGTTATGTGCGAATGAGCACAAAGTGTTGTCCGGAGAAAGCGAGATGGACGGTGAGTCGATGAAAGCGTAGCACCGAAGAAAGGCCAAGAGAACACAGAAAGTGTGAAAGGGAGAAAACTGAGTGATGAAGGATATCTATCCTGCATGTATGTAGCAAGTACTCTATTCTGTTCTAAAAAGGAACTTATAAAATCTGTACATAAAATCATATATATAGTTCAATATTTGTATTTTTTAATATTCTCCATTACATCTCCTCTTTGATTTACCAGAACAAGCTGTGATGAGGAACTTCTGATCTGATCTTCTTCTGATTCTGATCAGATCAAACATTTTCAAAACTCATTTTCAATACAGATTTTCTGCTTTTGCATAATGGCTACGATCTGCTGCATCTTTAAGATCATAAATCACTATACTACTGTATATTTGGTATTTAATAAATCAAACGGATGAATTGGAATAGAAGAAAGCAAAATGTTTTTAAAACAAATATGTACGATGCGTAGAGAAATGTAAGGAAGCTAAATTGTAAGAAAATGCTGTAACACCTGAATATACTGGAAATGTGTCTGTTTCCCGAAATTAATGCAGGAATTGGAACATTTTTCAGACAAACGATTAAAGTGTTGCCAGATGGTGAAATTTTTAATTCTCAGATCATCGTCATGGGAAGCATAGATTTGTCTGATTATGACAAGTTGTTTCCGTTTTCTCATCTTAAAAATATACAGTTTATGCGTCATTATAATCTAATTTTTCCGTTACAATTTTCAGATATTTGCAAACTCGAGACGTACGGAGGTTAAATTTTGTATGCATTAGTCATACTCACAAAAAGAAAAACTGCCATAGTCCATGTTTGATCCGAAAATTATTTCCCTCTAGTATAGCAATTGAACTCCCAGGAGTTTACGAAATCTCAAGAGGCAAAACAGCGAGTTTTTTGATACACCTACTCTCCTCGAATCTCACTCCTTCCATTATTTTTCAAAAATGAAAATATAATCTAGATCCACGCATCGATCGTTCAATTTATTTAATATCTCCTGTGCTTAGTCCTTCTTGCATTCCCTCTCATGTTTACCAAAACTCTTTCCTCCGAAATAAACTCACGAGCCATATCGATTTCCATTTTCCCGCAGAACCGCCTTTTATTCCCGTCATCCTATGATTTTCGGCTTTATTTACTTATCTCGGTCTTTATTTTGGTTGAGGAAAAAATGCGAAAATCCCGGAAAGCCTCCTCATCTTCCTCAAGGTTCTCGGATTCGGAGGCCATTTATGAAATTCCATTTCTCTCTAATTCGACTTTATTCCATTTTCGTCTCTCCCCAATATCTCATTCCCTTCTGTGGCTACTAAGTCCCTCTCCGCAGCCATGCGAGACAACCGCTGAAAACGTTTACGCTCACAGTTCCGTGCACAATTAATTAATTATTTAATTAGGGAGCCAATTAATTCTCCAGCGTGCTGTTGACAGCGGTTTGCAAACGTGTACATGGACTTCTCTAGCATTAGGGAACTTCTACGCCATTTCCACGCTTTTCGCCTCTTTCATATTTTCCCTCTTTAATTTCCTCCTTATTTTCCGTGTCTACCTTGTCCCCGTCTTTCCTCCCTCCTTACCTGTGATTGTTCCTTCCACCCGTATATTCCCTTCCTTCCCCTTATTTTCTACCTGATTCCCCGTTCATTTTCCCTTCTCTTAATACTCCCCCTTTATGATGCCATTATCCTAATTACTTTCCCTATCGCTATTGATTTCTCTTCTTACGTTCCCTTTCACTTCCTTCTTCTCCATTCACTCGCTTTTTTTCCTTCCCATTTCTCTCATTCTCTTTTCTCATATTCATTTCCTCTGTTTCTCGAGTGGTTTTCCATATTACCTCACCTATTTACCCCATCCTACCATCTCGATGTTTCCTCTGCATCACCGTTTCTATTACACAACCGTTCTTTGTGACCTTTCCATCCTCTCCAACTTGCAGCTATTCCACGAGCTTCTTTTATGTATATCTCACGGCTGAAATTTCGTTTCGCGAAGTTTTTCTTCTGTGATAATTTTCCATGGTCCTCTCTTTCTGTTTTCCGAGAATATTTCACATTTCTCCTACTGTATGAGACTTCTACTTGGGTTATTAGGAACTGAGATAAAATTGGGATATTCCCAAATGGTCCGTCAATGCAATCCATCAATCGTTCTCAAATATCCCTTCGCCCTACTCCTACAAGGACCTTAGGAATATAGACCCGGGAATTTCTACGTTGATTGACTAGATTCTGAGATTATATTGTTTGACTATACAGTATACGGCAAATAAATAGATTATCGAGCTATAAATGACTACGCAAGATTGTTAACGTGTAATTCATCGGTAATATCTGATAATTTTATATACCCTTGTCAGATTTTTTTCATGTCCGTTGTTCCTTGGGAGTTTTCCTAGGTGAACTTGTCGTGCAAAGTCACCTATTACCTTTCCTTGCATAGAAGTGGTAATTTGTGAATAAAAACTACAACCGATTCATCTATACATTATCCAGAGAGGTATATATTGGCATCATTTATATAGAGCAATTATATGGTAAAGCGCGCAAGATTTTTCAGGTTTGATAGGCCTTTGCGACTATCAAGACAATATATATTTGCCTGCGTGTGTGTATATAATCTATATAAGATGACCTGACTAAATGAAACGGAGTTTAATAAATAATGACTGGAAAATATTAAGTCTAGTACAGTCATCTGATTCAGAAGTTTATAATTCAACCACAGTCCTTGAATCTATGTTGCAAACAATATTTTCATACCAAAAGAGTAACATATCCGCAGAATATAATACTTTTAATGAGCATCATTCATTCTTTTTCCACATTTCATCCTCCATTCATTTATATCCATCTAAAAATTCCCCGAGTCTTTGGACCTTTCATTCAGTTAAACTTCCTCCCTTTTCTTCCGAATCAAATTTGAGTTTTTCTTCCTTCCTGACTCCAACATAGGTTTTTATTTAGCTCTGAAAATGTAAATCCCTCTTCTGTCGGAACCATTTTCGCCCTCCCTTCCCGTGGCCGTCCTCCGCTTTTCTTCCATTTCCTCATTTCGTTCCATTTATCTTCCTTTTTTACGCACGGGACGTGATAAAACACGCCATAATTGTCCCCGTCCAAATATAAAACAACGAAACGGCAGAGTATACATTTTTATCGCGGGAATTAAGGGCACGCAATTAAACAAATGGGAAATATATAAAAGAGAATCTTCTATAATCAAACTAATGATGGGATATTTTATATCATTGATTCTCTTTTTCATTCGCCGCCTTATCTCGATATCGTTTTCTGCGGAACTGGGTTATTTTCCAACTTCCGCTGTGTTATACCTTTTTTGTCGTTCAGTTTTTTCCCATCTCCATTTATCGCCGCTTCTCGTACTTCTCTTGTTTTACGGTCACCGCCTATTGTCCCCGCCAATCGATTCCGTTCTTTTCATCTCTGAGAAGGTGATCCACAATTTTAGAGCGCGACAAAAGGGACATGAGGTTCGTTGCCATGGCGATGCCACTGGTTATAATCTCGATCTCTTTGGGATACCGAAGACAAAAGGTGTCCATTTCCCCTTCGCGATGCTTAGATTTACGATAAGTCGAGATATTCGCGAAAATGATGGAGCTTCGCTCCTTTTTTGCGATCTATGGAATTTAATAAGTTCGGAGAAATGCGAAAAACATCCGGTCTATATAATTTGGCGAGTCCGATCTTTATGACTTCCGCCATCCTTTTTCAAAATCTTCAAAATCCCTATCTGAATTTTAGGAAGCGATAAAAATATCCCCTTTGTGGGATGGGAAATGGCCGTATGCCTGCTCTTATGGAGGTGGTCGAGACAGGAAATGTAAAGTAAAAAGGTGTAAGTTCTACTGCAATATGACTCGGATTTTCACCGCTCGTACAGATTTAGTGATGAAAATCTAAATTGAATTCTGAGATTCGTCTTAAATATGAATGGACCTCCCCTTTTTGCGACCAATGGCATCACATAGACGAGTTTATCCTCTGCAGCAAAACGATTATAATTTTATTTATTCCATATACCCCACAAACATCCGTTTTCTGGACTTTTACAGTGGTAGGTATAAACAAAAACAAACACACAAGACTATTCCCTAATCGGAAAAATCCGACTAGCCAAGATTCGAACTCGGGACCTTGGGGTTGGAGCGATAACGTGCGAGCCACCACGGCCCGTAAATGGTAGAAGACATAGGTCAATGTAATGTGTAAATTTTAGTAATCTCTAAGAACTACACCTCATTTTTAATAAGTCTATTAGAGCGCATGCGAAACACATCACTGTAATTAGTCCCTCAACACACTCTTACACACCAATATTAACTTTTCAATACTTCAGAGAATGATAAATGAAATGACTAGGATTAACATTGATATCTCACATCCTAGTTCCATCAGTTTTTCAAAGTATAAATTAAAAATATGTGAAGCTAATTTGAAAATTAATGCATTATAACTGCTTGTTTCGAGTAAATGCACGCACAGCAACATCTTCTGTTACCAATTAGATATTCATCGAGTTACTAGAAGAGAGTGGATTGGAATTACGTTTCCAATAGAACAGGAAATGAAATGTGAAAATATTACCCCATTCCCGCCTCAGAATTTTTAAAAGCAGAAAATTCATTTTTAGTTTCTATGCTAAATCTTTCTCCAAAAAACAGTTTTGTGAAACATTTTCAATAATTTCGTCGAGTACCGAAATTACGCAAAACCGAAATTTCGTAAAAATAATTTAGTAAAATATTTCGTGGAAACAAATAATTTCGTTAATGAACTGAAAATTTTCAAGGAACTTTAAAAAATAAAAATAAATCTGAGATGGATATGTCTGCGGGGCAAAAAGTTAGGACTAGAGAACCACACCTACGGCAAACGAGGGCTCGTTCATTAAAAGAAAGGGTCGAGTGGTAATAAATCGGAGTTCAATTAATAGAATGGAGCGTTTCTAGGCGAGGCAGGAATTACGTGAGAGACATGACGGTGATGGGAGAGAAAGATGAAGGCATCTTCTAGATCAACGGGAGACAATGGCAACGCAAGATGAGAAGGTTGCGTATTTTTTTGGGCGTCGGCATTTCCAAGACATCCGATTTCATTGGAAGAATAGAATGGAGTCCCCGCCGGGGAACGTCATCTTTTTTATCTCGCAGTTGTCTTAATTCGCACGCGACACACATATCCGTCGGCGAACTTTTTTCTTCTTTCCTTTTTTCCTCCGCGGAGTTTCCGTTCGCTTCCTTCCTCAAATCTCCCTCTGCGACGCCTCTGCGTGCATTCAATCTCTTTAAGAGGGGTTCTTCACCTTAGCGCTCCTTCTATTCCTCAAAGAGCGCGCCCGAGAATTGGAAACAAAGGAAGAAAGATGGCGGGAGGGAATTGAATTCAAACAATACCTTTGGATGAATAGAGGATGCTTTAAGATTTATCCGATTGGGATAGTACAGGATCCAATTTGAACTTGAGAAAATTAGGTTAATTGGTAGCGCGATTTGTAATTTCACCTTTAGGTAAAGTTACGGTTACATTGATTGACGGCATAGAATTTAAAGATATGGGAACAATTATACGTTAGGTATTATGGTAATACTTTATGTTAAATACAAATACTTATTAGATTCTGCTGCACTTTCTTAACATAGGGTTCTCCCGCATTCCAAAATATAAGATTTATCATAAGGTAACACTAAAACCGTCTTCAGAAATTTATAGAATACTAGCGGAAGGCCCCGTTGAAATTCAACGGGGACAATAAGTAAACATAGATGAAGTCATCCTCTCCAAAGATTTTAGCAGCTAATGGTGGACGGGCAGAAGACCCTCTCAGCCTTTAGGTAGATGACTTTATGGTTTGCATATTGGTACGCATTAAAGCTTTTCTAGGAAAATGGATTGAGAACGAAATTCATGATGTTTGGATAGTAAATAAGTATAAATATACTTGTAGGTTTTTCATTTGTATGCATTTAATATTATTAGTTATACGGTTTAAAAGGCTCTTATACCATTGTAGACAGTCAAGAAGCTTTACGGGCCCAAATTGGTCCAAAGCAAACCTTTACTGATAGATTCCAACACTGCATGCCTGTCATTTCTCCCATTCAACCAATACCGTACATTACTTATGAGACGATATTTAAATCCACTGGAGTTTAAATCTCATGTACGCATACCTGGTGTAATTTTGGAAAATCTCTAACGCTTTTATGAGCCTTGGAAACAGGCAGTAGTGCTGTGCTTTTTAATCTAAATTCATTACAGGATAAATGCTTTGGATTAAGTGAGCTTTGCAGTAAAATATTACTATACTATAATGGTCGTGATGCTAATTATTCATAATGTTCGCAATTCTATTATTTCTAAAGAGTGTCTTTTAAGCTATTGGTTTACATTAGTATTCTGACAACAATATATTAGGTTTATGTGGTGTTCAGTTTAATTTCAAGTGATAAAGCGTCGGACAGGGTTAATAAAATACTCATATGTATGTTATTAACCCTGTCATATTCATCTATGTTGACGTAGAAACTGAGTTCTACTAATACTTTATCATTAATAAATGCAAAAATTAAAGAAGTAATTTTAATAAACTTTATAAATTCATTTCACTTTCACTTTATAACTAATTATAACACTTATAAAGTATCTGAAGCATAAAAATACTTCACAGCACCGAACGCATGTGTTATGATTTACAAAGAGAAAAAGGCAATGCCTCGAGAAATATCTGAGTAAAGGAAACATACCAATTTATTTAGAATATTTTGAGGATTTTCAACCGAAAATACCACCAAATAAACTTATTTCCAGCGATAAACCAACTGAGGGGAGAGGCTAGCTCTAGAAATGTCCGCCATATAGTTTCTTTACATCCATGATGCATCACGATTAAAGTTACTTTTCAGAGTTAAATATCTACGAAGGCTTAAATATCGACTATAATACGTTTTGTTAGAGTTTAAGTGAAGATTTCAGTCAAGGTCGACTCTAAATGTATGTTATAATACCTGACCTACGTTTAGAAAATCAGTTCTAACTTGTATATAATTCCATGCCATGTAATTGATAGTGACAATAAATTATAATTATTATCGCACTGATATATTTTTAATTATTTTCATTCTACGAAGAATTAAACATATTTACGCCTTGCCTTTTCAGTCAGGTGTGAGATATTCAATATTCTGCTACTTCAACACTTGTATTTCAACACCTCAAAGAGAACAAATACCATAATATGAAAGACGTTCACTTACTTAATCAGGTTAATCATTTTCGTTGACCATGGAAAATACGATTTTCAAATAGATATGGTTTATAATTTAAGTCAGAATATAACATTAAAAAAGGTCCTCAACTTACCAGAGGTACACAAATAATTTCTAGATTTCACAGAAGATAATTTAGTTGACACGCTAACACCAAATCCGCTCAAACATCAGTAAATAGTTACGTTGCTATAAGCAATCATGACGTCAACACGGGCCTAAATTATCGATATGTTTTAATGAGATAATTCAACAACCGCATTCGTTGTTAATGGGAACGGATATGTTTATAACCTCAAAAATTTCGATAAAACTGCAGTCAAGACCTTTGTTTTCGAAATTCGCCGCTAGGCGGCAGCACCTATATCACCTGTATTTTTCTAGTGTACCTTTTCAAAGACTGGAATGGCGACATTACTATGAACTACTACTTGAGGTTTGGAGTTCTTGAGGGTCTGTTATTGGGCTTGTGGGGGTCTCCTTCAACCCCTTTGGGATCTCAGGGACCTGCCTCACCCCTGCTGGATTCGTTTACATCACATGTATTTGCCCTCTTAATTTTTGGGCGTTATTGAAATACCAGCCCCATGGCTTCAAATTCAACTTTTTCAATTTTTCTGTAAGTCTTTAACCACGCCCCTGAAGCTCCCCTATGCTGACTGTACAATCGGCTGACGCCCTTAATGTCCGCAGCCGCGAGATGGCAGCACTGAAGCTCCACCTTGAAACCATAATCTCATATGGAGTAAATGGAAAAAACAGCACGATTATAATACTTTTTCCCTGTTTTTCTTTGCGGAAGTAGTATATACCAAAGATGGAATTCAGAGTTAGTGGTTTATCCATTTATAAGTACTTAAAACAATTGAATGAAATGGGCAAATTAGTAAATCCGAAGAATAAGTGCAGGTTGCCTTCAGGGCACACCACAGGTAACTTCGTCGCTGTGAAAACATTATTCGTAGATCAGCGAAGTGCAATGTATTCTGCTTGGATACACAGAAAATAATTGAAATTACCAACGTTACATCTACTTTTAACAAGGCCTTTTAAAACTAGAATCGCAGGATGCACATGGGTGGTCTGAAAAGTTTCCGACATTTCAACATTTCTTGACATGGTTTCTGAAAATGTTCTGAAGATGTCGGAAGAACCTGGGGTCGGAAACTTTTCAGACCACCCTCGTATATACGTTTCCTGAGAAAAAAATCGAAGTTCCCAGAAATAGTCTCCAGGAAATTTGCGAAAAGGAAATTAGCGAAACTGTCTAAAACTTAATGTTTGGTCAATAAATTTACTTATACAACTCTATCCTTTATGTTTGTATATTGTATAACCTAACTTCACATTTCAGGCACCCCAAGATAAAATGCAGTCCACGCCAGTCATTAAATTTTCATACTTTTGGATTTATGTATGTTTCAACAATATTTTACCGTTTGCTCATTTCCTGGAGACTATTTCTGGGAACTTCGATTTTTTCTCAGGATTTTTTCCGACCCCAGACTTTTCAGAGATCTTCAGAAAATTTTCAGAAAACATGTCAAAAAATGTTGAAATGTCGGAATCTTCTCAGACCACCCATGTGCATCCTGCGAGTCTAGTTTTAATAGGCCTAGTTGAAAGTAGATGTAGCGTTGGTAATTTATTAAGGATCAATTATTTCCAAGCAGAACACTTCGCTGATCTACGAATAATGTTTTCACGAGTTACTTGTGTTGTGCCCTGAAGGCAAAACCTGCACTTATTCTTCGGATTCACTAATTTGCCCATTTTATTCAATTGTTTTAAGTACTTATAAATGGATAAATCACTAACTCTGAATTCCATCTTTGATATGTACTATTCCCGCAAAGAATAAGTATCATAATCGTGCAGTTTTTTCCATTTACTCTATATGAAGGTATGGTTTCAAAGGGCGAGCTTCAGTGCTACCATCTAGCGGCTGCAGATATTAAGGGTGTCAAAACATTTCAGTGGTTTCCAGTCTATTCAAAGTTCGTGATCTTACTCAATGAGAAAGAGTACTTTCGATTTTTTGGCTCTCGCCGAGAATTGAATTCGGGACCACTTTCACCGTCGGCGAACGCGCTGTACACATTCTTATCTGATAGCCTACATCGGACGAACAGGAATATCATGCTGACGAGTAGTAACGGAGATTGGGTGCGCGAGTTCCGTAGAAATGCAAATGTTAGGTTTGTTAGAGGAATATCCCGGGTTCGATTCTTGGCCCTGTCAGACGTTTTTCAAGTCCGTTTTTCCTTGGGAATTTTCCTGAGTTACCCCCCTTATGTATAAAGTCACCTCAACCATTTCCTTATTTGTTAGGTTTGTTTATAGTGCTGCTGTCATCTAGTGGCGAATTTCGAAAACTGCAGTTTAACCAAAATTTCTTCTATAATATGAAAATAATGGCAATTTCTAATCGAAATCGTTATTCCACGACTAAAATAAGAAAGTTTATTTAATTTCCCTTCTTTTGATGGTATTCTCGACTTTAAACAACGATTCTTTCTTATTTAATTTTGCAAAAGAAATAAGGCATCAATCGAAAAAAGTGAAGTTTTCATGTATTCCTTATGGAACCCTATTATGGACTCCAGGGTTCGAACCCGGGCTTTCTTAGTAATGGGAATAGTTTTCCTAGAGGTTTCTAACTCGTAGAAGCACAATGCAGTTTGTTTCGAATCTCTAAGTCAAACCGTTTCTGAAATAGCGGGGAGGACGGACGGACTCTTCGGAAATTATATATAAGGATAATATTTTGCAGCCGTGCAACGGTTCTAATAACAGACAGAGTTGTTGAAGTGGCAAAATAGGAGATTAGTTTTACCTACAATAAATCACGTAGATATTTTCTATTCTACCATAAGATCTTTAGTATTTACTAATAAATAAATAATTAATTCTGGTCAATTGGGAACATGGCATTAATATACCGGTACATATAGTTAGCGTATCGACTACTAGATATTCTACGATATAAATGGATACATTTCACCGCATCTACTACCACTTGATTCAAATAATTCAGTTGGCTATCCTAGGACGGAGAGTAAAAATAAAAGGCGCTGTTCCAAGTGCAGTACTGGAAAAGTGGAGAGAGTTAGTATTGATCACTAACTTAAATTCCTCTGAAATAATAACATTTTTTTTTAATTCCCATATTCTTGAATTCAATAGTACGGGAATGTTTATTCCTGAGTTTGATGAACTCGACACATTATCATATCTGCCGTAATTAAGTATTTGATTATGACAACTGGCTTAGAACAAGTAAATAATACTAATAATGGTCTAAACTTTAATTAGATTAATTTGTACGTTTTACAACCAACCCTTGAAAAATCACAATTTTAGCAACTATACTCCAACCAGGAATCGAACCCTTGACAATTTTAATACGACATTGCTATACTGGTAACATTAAACTCCACCGATAGTGATAAAACAGTTTTGAGTCTTGGGAACAGAAAATATAATTGGAAGTTCCAAAATTAATCCGAAACGTTTAATCGAATTAAAATATTCCATGTCTATGATAGTTGGATACTAAAAGCGAGATTCTTGTTTAGTTGATTCAAAATATTTGAGTAAAGGACCTTGTGCGTGACCAACAAAAGAAGTTCAGAAATTAAAATACAATAGCTCTGAATTCCCGTTCCTATTTTAGCGAGCAAATTAGCGGGAGGTGGAGCGCACTTTTTTGGTTTAATAGGTCCACCATTGAGCGACCAACCTAATAGAGAATTCGCTCTGATTTTTGCAGTTTTATTATTTCCTTTTATTCCGTTTAAATTAGCGGAAATATCCTCGTTTCCAGTTCGGATGCGAGCTGACCCACCATCTTGTTTAAAAAAAAGACGGGGCGACCGCGTGATAATAAAAAGTTTCCGCGTGGTAAACCGGACGGAAATACTTGTTTACGATCGGTTAGAAGTTTATCGGGGACAAATTCCGATTTAAACGTGACGTTAGAGCCAAAGGCGATATTTTTTTGCACACACTCGCTGCACTAGAAATTTTTCCGATGTTCCCTGAGGTGAATGATCACGCACCTGGAAAATTTCAACTTAATTTCCCTCCGAAAAACCGGATTTTCTCGCTCCCTTTCGGCTCAGTTTTCTAGCTCGCTCTAGCGTTAAGTGCATTTGGGGTTCAAAGTCAATGCGTTTTAATCATTTGCGGATTCATTGGAGGCACACGCTGAATTATTGTAATGTACGTGGAGGAGCGACCCCAAGAGGGCCTCTGACGGCCCTCATTACTGCCGCAATGTTTACTGCAACGCAACTTCTTCATTTAGTCTCCCTCCGTGTATTGCTCTGGGAAAGATTTATACGACGGCATTTTGAGCGGACTGTCATTCGCGAAATCTTCGCCGATTTGCGAGCACCGAGATTATGAGGATTGCCCAAATTAAATCTCTATATCAGCACTGAATTTTACAATTCGTCCGAAGGTTGGGAGAATTGAGTACGGCGGATTTTCAAGGAGGAAGTAAATAACGATGCTACTGAGGTTTTAGTTAATTACTTAAGGGGTATATCAGCGGTAATAAAGTGAATTATGGGAAGGCTGCGAAGGATATCAGGAGTTGGGAGTCCAGGCAACTTAGGAGTTCGAATCCCTTGCCATTACACTGTGAAGTTTCATTTAAAATGTGAATGAGTATAGGAACATTTCATACTCTGAAACTTTGAAAATATTTCATTTATTAAATTTCTATAGAAATACTAAGTTGAAACTGAAAGGAAAAGAGTGAAATATGTCGAATAAAATACAATTTAATTCAATAGTCTTGATGGAGAAGTGGAAGATTAACGTTCCAACTCCAAGGTCCCGGATTAGAGTCCCAGCTAGTCACACTTTTCTGTTTAGGGAATGTTTGTACCTGTTTGCTATTGTTATTGTTTAAATCTGTCACTCTAATTGTCCTTCATATGAATGTTTGCGGGAAATTTGCAATCAATAAAAAGATTATGATCACTAGAAAATTTTGAAGCATAAAAGAATTAGTTTTTAACTTTAATTAACGTTAAAGCATCTTAAATCCTTCTTCCTTCTTAACCTTTTACTGCTGCAAGGTAAACTGGTGATAGAATGTTGTTAGAGTGCATTTGGAAGGGATAACGGCCAAATGATAAATGATAAAAAAAAATTTAATGTGGAAATTACCAATATTGTTTATAATTTATAATGTCGTTCCATGAAGTACGGCCAGAGAACTTAGATTTGAGCCAAATGATAACGTTACGGTAAATTTTGTAACTCAAGAAAATATTAAATCCAAAAAAAGTGATAGAAAAGTGGTAGTATCCGAAGGGAAACACAATGGCAGTAAAGTGAAGGTGTCAGCAACCAAAACATTTGCCCCACATGAGAATATCGGTATTAATATGTATAAATGAGTGTAAATTAAAAGAATACTTTATTTGGGACTTGAATTCGTTCCCAAATAATTGTATAGCCCTTAAGATACGGAATTTGAGGCAATTTGGCTCGAATGAGTTTAATGTTCGGAATGAATTTACGATTCAATAATAATAACCAATAATACTTCGATGCATCTCGGAGAAAAATTATTTCATCATCCGATAGTAATTCAATACTTGATAACGTTATCATTGAAGCGGATTATCACCGATTTTCAGATAATCGCAAAGTAAACAGACCGTTGCGTTAATGGTAAATAAAGCTTCAGGTGATTAGGATTCAAATTACAACTCATTTTAATGATACGCATCTCGCCATTATGTAATAATTTGCAAAGTGACCACAGCGATATTTGTGGCGCCCCTGACATACCGAAAGGAGGATCGCCACACAAAGCAGATAATTAAAGACGAAAGTATAGAGCGATAAGCCCTCACGTTTCATTGCAATGATGGTTGCAGATTTGCAGCGGCGCTTCGCAAAAACACCGTGCTGATACATTAGCGATAAAGAGCTTATGGCCCTTCCATCCAATTATTAAACGCTATCTCGAACAGCAACAACGGGGAAAACTCAACAAAGCAGAGATATGGAAACATGGCGGAACTGCGTAATTAACAGAGAAAGAATAAATAAATGCGATATCATAAGAAGAGGTGGAGTAAAATACGAGCAACAAATTGTCGAGCAAACTCGAAATCTTAGGCATCATACGTACAAATATTTATGCAAATTATTTTCCTTTCGGAAATAAATCATCCGCTCATAATCTCCACGATTACACCTGCAATCTTCGAGGAAATTTATCATCCTCTCCCCGACGTGGGGCATTAGCGGAATCGGATGGAAAAGGTTCGCTCCAAAACTGTCCTGTATGCAAAATGGGCATCGGACGTCAAGCCGGATTTAGCGGGAGGACCGTCCTTTTGACACGAAACGGAGGCTTTGCAACGAAACTCGCTATGACAAGCCTTTTCTACGACCGAACGCGGAATGGCGTCCGAGAAAGGTTAAAAAGTTGCATTTGCCCGGATTACCGCAGATAATGGAGGTATCAATAGGTCCGCTGGGCCGAGAGGGAAGAGCTTTTCCCGGTCGGAAATCGGACCGTAAGTGGAATGTCCCAACTTATGGCCTCCATCGCCAACATCGCACATAACCGTCTTCCATCGCGCTTTTTTCGCCGCGGAAAAATGATCCTTTCGCGTGTTTTTTTGGCGCCAAATGGCACGGGCAGATTCCGGCGATTCCACGTTTCGACATTAGGGTGCGTTCGAATGCGAGGAAAGGGGTGTTGCTAAGAGGATGAGACGGAGAACAATGAGAACAGTGGCATTGTTGGGAGTGGGGCAGTTTGGGAGAGCCTTTCATCAAGGGAGAAAGGGCAGAAGAAGAACGACCGTGAGGAGAGGCAAACACATCAGAGAAGAAGATAAGCAAGATAGATATCTGAAGCAGGTAATGCAATTTCCGTTTATCTATTAGTTGCTTAGATATTTTTCATTTGTGGGGGCAAAGTCATCAGATGTTTAAATTATCCATTACGCTGCCTTTGAATATAATTCACAATTACAAAAATATAATTTTATAACCTGTAGACACCAGCCTATCTCTGGTCCACTTCGGTGAAAATTATTATGGAAATATATTAGCAAACTGATAAAGAGGAATAAAGCATAGATGGCCAAAAAGTGATGGAATTACCAATAATTATTTTTTTGTAATAATCAAGTGTAAGGAAATATATTAGCAATCATGAATGCGAGAAACAGACTGGTGATTTATCGTGCCAAATATACGGAATCACAACTACAGACAGTGCTGAGATATCCGTAAAGAAAGATTATCAAGTTGTCAGTAATATAATAGAGAAAAAAAAGTTGGATCAGCCTATTAAATAAGAAACAATAGACTCTAATACATGAAGTCGAGCGATGCACTTTCAGTGACTTAGATATGGGTACGACTGAAAATCACAAAAGGAGAATAACAGAAGTGATGACGCTCACACGAAGGACATAAAAACATTTTTGAAGTTCCAAATTTACTCTAATTTTAATTTTGAACCAATAATCTTTTAATCGAAAGATAAAAATTCTCAAAATTAAGCAAATTTATAAAAATATAATAATGAAACACGATTTAACAAGACATGTGGTGTTATAAAATAGATCTAGCGATAAAAGTAGACATTTCTAAACTCAATGCAATTTAAAGAATATAAAAGTGTTTATGACAACATTTTCTAGAACAGAAAATGGATAAGAAACGTTACAACAGTTTGATAAGGGAATCTTGGATTGAAAGAACCAAGGAGAGAAAAATCGATAGCTTTGAAAAAAGGAGTCAAAAGAAATAGTGGAAACGGAGAAGAGCGTGCAGAAGGAAGAGTGGCGAAATTGAGATGTTTCGAAGCGAATGGCGTGAGAGAGGCAAAGCGAAAATGGATTGAAGAGGAGACGAAAATAGAACGAGGAAAGCCAATTACGGTGGATGAATGGAGGTTACCTGAGAAGATGGCGATGAATGGAGGATAAGGTGAATGGATTTATTCGGCGGAAGATACGGAACGGCCAATTTTTCCTTCAGAAGTCAGAAACTGCTGCAAGGATAGCTCGACTTCATGCCCGTAATGCGTTTTGAGAATTGATTGCAAGTCGGATGAGTATTAGGGTGAGAGATGGAGTAAAGATAACTTCTTGGCGCGGAGTTTGAGGTGAGATATAGAAATACGTTTAGGAACTGGATCAATGCGAACGGACAAATTTATTGCAAATTTCTGTGCAAATCTGCTTGATGAAAAATGTATCTATATATCCTATCTTGTATATGCTCGTTAAGTAAATAATAATTTCTCCTTAGAAATCGACGTATATTATTCATGATTCATTAAGTTACCAATATACTCGAGTGTAAGACAATGATATCACAAAAACTGAGAAAATTGACAAAGAATTGTTAATTGACCAATTGTGAAATTTACCACCCAATTTCCGGCTACTGCAGACTTTTGACACTACAGATAAGGTAAGTAAAACCCTCATTCGAGTGTAAGCCGAGGGACGTTTTATAGCATAAAAAATGTAAAACTCAGCTTATATACGAGTATGCATACAGCCGTGATTTTCCGCACATATTTTATGCAGAATATTCTGCTTATAAATTATTATATGCGATAAATTACGGCTCTTCAAGAAACCATAAACGTACTTGCGGATCACATATTTCTGGATAGTAATCCAAGAAGAATAACGGTGAATTATTGTTTATAGAATGATTAATTTATAAATTACATCTTACATTCTTAACGCAATATACGTCGCACGCGCTAAATACATTACAATAATTTGGTGAGCGATCATGGAGTGGATTTAATCAGAAGAGTGGGCCCCACTTGATGAATGATGAAAATATCGCTTTATGTTAAACCGGAACCAAATATTTCCGTTAAGTGCCATTTGGGATCATTATTTTTATCATTCAATAACATTCGGATCCTTTGGAAGGCAAGATTAAAAACGGCCAATTTCTACCACCGGCCATTCATTTTTATTAATCCCCCGCATTGCTTGAACTTCCAATTCTAAAACCACAACTCATACTTACGATCCCCTTAATAATTCAGTCATTTCCCTCTGCCATTTTCTCCCCTCGATATTTATAACTTTGCCCTAACTTGCTTTCTCTTTTTGTCTTATCGACTTCTCCCCTTGACGCACGGGGAGATGTATTTCCCCCTTTGGACTGCCCGACATCTGTTTTCGCCTCAACTGTTTCCTTTCATTCGCTCTCTTCCTTTGCGCTTCTTCCCATTCTTTTGGATGCGTTAAAAATATATTTTTTAGGAGAAATAAATTTTGTCCGTCAGACTAAGAGAAATCTCCAAAAAATATTTCAAACGAGGAAATTAATAATTTCACCACAATGAAGGAAGCAAATAGCGAAATGTCGTAAGAAATTTAGTCTATTCTGATATTTCCATCGATTTAAAGAAATGAATTAATTTTAACATTTATTTGTCGTAGATTCGAATAAAGAATAAATATGTTGTGATTTAAAGCGAATTTTGAGAGAATGAACAGAGAGGAATACCAAAAGAAGACAAAATAAAATGCGGACCTTAAATAATATAATACGCCACTTATAGTGGAGACTGAAGAGAAATGCAATGGAACTGCTTTAAATTATTAAAACAGGTGAATTGGATTTAAAGAGTAAATTAGCAAGAAAAAATAAACTGCACGGGATTTTTAGGAACTTCGATGGGCAATTAAAGTGAAAAAACTTTATATAAGTATGTTAAGAGTCGAAATATATATGGGTAGAAAGAGCTTACGGCTTCAGATATCAAATTTCATCCACATAAATCCCTAGGTCAGAAAAATTCCAAATACTCATATATTTCTGTTTAGATGCTTCATAAGGATATACTTACTCTAAATAATTGCGGTTAAAGATCATTAGATTTCATGGTCACATGAAATACAAAAAAAAAATCTTTTAGGTGAGGGAACCTTAAGATAGTTCCCTATTTTAATAAGATTATTCAACGAACACCTCGAGCAATTAGAGTACTGCCAGAAGATTGGAAATTATAGTTTCTTTTGCACAAAGGAAGTAGAAACGAGGCATTATATTTTTTTTGCATAGTTCACAATAAAATCTGTAGTGAATTAATTTTAGCATGTCTGCAGTAAAATGATTTTAGTCAGACGAAGAAATTTCAAACCTCATTTTGCACAGTGATTCAGTGTAACTTTATTTCGTTGTATGCGCTAAAGATTTGTTAGAAAGAAAATAGAGGAAATCACAATTCAGTACATAATTTTCTGCTTTTCGTACAAAAACAAAACTTAAAACTTTTGGAAAAATCACTGCCATATCATTTTTAGTATGACAAGTAATTAAAAAACCCATTTCTTTGGAAAAACGTGTGTTGGGAGATCTTACACAACAGCATTATATTTTTTAACTGGCATTTCCGGCTTTATTTCGATCATTGGTTTTCTGTTGTAGTTTTAGTTCTAAACTTTCACGTATTTCACCCAACACTAAGGTTGTTGCTAATAGTTTTTGCAAATCTTATCTTCTCGCTCATTCTTACAAACATGCTATATAAAAGAAGACGCTTTGATAAGCGAGGCCGATGGATCGACCCCTTGACACTTGTGCGCTTTCCTCTTCCCTTTCAACTTGCGCTTCCTCTTTCCCTTTCAACATGCGTTGCGCATGCTTTTCGGGCATGCCTCATGAGGCATTCAATTTGATGTCCACACTGCATCATTTACTGTACGTCATGATGGATACAGCATCGGCAAGTGCGATAGCCATTTGTGCAGGTGTGTTTAGAAAAAATGCACGTAAAAGAAAAAAAGAAACGGGTCCTGTGGACAAAGCAGTTCTACAAAAATCGAAATATTGGGCCACTCAGAGAACTTCAGCATAATGTATTCCGGAATTTTACACGCATGTCAAAGGAAAACTTTTAAAAAGTTGTTACGAATAATAGAAACACTTCAAAGAAAAACATTAGTTTCCGAGAGGCTATTCCAGCTGAAATTAAGCTATTGACAATGTTGAGGTTGAGGAGAGGGGTTTGAAAAAGATATTCATTACTGAGAGAGCAATTAGATTTATACAAAGTGTCTAATAATCTCTGCGAGAGAGCAATTAGGGGATAGAAAGTATCGAACAATCTCTAATTGTTAGAATGCGTTTATCAATATCCTGAAAATGGAAAATGTCGGGCGAAAAACTGCTGGAATGTTTTTTTACGTTAAGGGATTTCGCAAAGTGGGAATAAGGTGAAGCATTGATGAATGCATTGAATTGTTCTTTAATGTGAACGTTAAAAATTTAGGGAAGTACGACAGATGTAGAGAGATTTGCAAGTGTCACAAATTAATTTACAGACGCCAGACTTATAAAAAGGTTCTACATTGTCTTTTTGAAGACATACAAATTTCCTTAACGTATTATTATTTCTATAAACTGGCACAATATTGAATATTTTGAAGAGATTGGCAATTTTCTACGAAATATTACCTTTAAACGGATGGACAACACGTCGTGGGGAATCCATCTGAGATTGGGATGCAAGAGGAAAAAGTCGATTGTCAATGATGAGTCTTTCTTTCCGTTGAACTAATTTATCTATTTAAGTAGGTGGATAACCATTTGCAACAGCTATTTCTTTAATAGTTTTAAGCTCGCGAAGGGAGTTTATAGTAGATAAAGGAATATTAAATGATCTGTGGATAAAGCAGTAGAAAGCGGTTAGCTTACGTCATTAGTGGTGATTGGAAGTAAAGGGGATGGCACTGTTAGTGTAAGATGATTTTCTGTATAATAATATAATTATAAACATTTAATTCGATTTTTTTGTTAAATAAACGTAGGGTGAGGTCAAGATAGTTATTATCAATTTCAATTTCATGGAAAATTGTCGGTTTTTCCCACCCCAAAAACAAAAGATTTCATCAACGTACCGAAACAAGCATAAAATAAATATTATCAAATCGGAATTTGAATTAAACAATTTCTCTTTCTGGGAGTCTAAGAAAATATTAGCTAAAACATGGCAACAGCATCATTTTGTTCATAAAAACCACCTTGGAACTGAAAAAAGATTTATTTAAACACACATTCGCAAACGACAACAGGTTACTAGTTACTACTTCATCCGCATTGTTCCTTTTTAGTAACCCTTCCAACACAAAAACGGACTCTACACAAGGAGCTCTGGTAAATGAGTTATAAAAATCGAAAGAGTTTTACATTGTTAGGAAATTTCAAGTCTTTCACTTTTACGTGCAAATTCCACTGAGTTTTTCCCACAATGGCAAAAAGTCTGATAAATTAGCAATTAAACGATTAAATTCAGTGGCCGGCTTATGACACGGGGAAGAAATGTTAGAAACCACTACGAGGATAGGATGTCTTCTTTATGTATTTTTTGTAAGTCCATAAAGGCGCGGGGGTAAAGGGTTGGATTCAGAGAGGTGAAGTTTCTCAATCTTCGATAATCATCGATTTGAACAGAGCTTCTTTAATGTTGAAGTAGACATTTCTGATACTAATGCACAAGAAAAAGTAGGAAATATCTTAGTGCACGAAAATGGAACCAAGGAATTTCTTTCAAACCATTCTGTCTACTTTATTCAACCATCGAGGAGCTGTAATTGGTGAAAAATTTCATACATTTATTTTTACAAAATCTTATTAATAGAAGAAGTGATCGAAGAATAATTAGGTAGACGTTGTAGGGAGTGACGCAATTTCAAGCGAACTCTCAGCCGAGGAAAAGCTGCGAAAGATGAAGAATAATGGATAATAAATAGATATAGACATAAGAAGCTGCAAATGGACAAACTGTGACTCGGATCAATAACTATTTAATGCAAGAGTAAGGGAGAGAATAATTAAAACAGAAAAAGGTCCAGAGATGGTTAAGAGAATATGGGACATAGATTAGTTAAATGAAGACAAGGAAGTCACGAAGCAGAACCAAAAAGGATTAGCTAGTAAAATGCAAACCAACAGCCGATGAAAAAACTTATAAAATAAACATAGAAAAAGAACGGGAAAAAATAGGGAAAGCAATCAAAGAAGTTGTGGAAGAAGCAATTGGAGAAAACAAGAGAATAATACATGCTCATTGGTTTGACAACGAGTGTGACCAAATTATACAAAAGAAGAATAAAGCTAGAGAAAGGATGATAAGGAAAGAAACCAGAATGAACAATGAAAGATACCAACAAATGAGGAAAGAAGCAAATAGGATGTGCAAGAAAAAGGAGAAAATGAAGAACAGTTAGAGAACATAGAAGAATACAGCAAACAGAATGAACGGAGATAGTTCTACGAAGTTTTAGAAAAGGTGAAAAGAGGATACCAACCAAGAATGGAAGGATTTAAAAATACGGAGGGAAATGTAGTCCAAGAAGAGAATAAAGTTCTAGAAAGATTGTTAAAACATTTCAAAGAACTTATTTGTGCAGAAGATAAGGAGAGAATAACAACTGAGGAATGTGACAGGCTAAGGAAACTTGCTCAGAATTAAACCCTCTAGACTGGAAATTGCACAATGCATACAGAAGTTAAAAAAATAATAAAGCCCCACGGAAGAAAATATTGCAGCAGAGCTAGTAAAATATGGAGGAGATATAATGAGTGATGCTATACATAAACTTAGTTGCATAGGAAACAGAAAAATGCCAGAAGGATAGAGTATGGGAATCCTAAGCCCAATATATAGAAAGGGAAATAAATTGCTTCTCGAGAAATACAGATGGATAATACTGTTAACTGTAGTATATGAAATACTCTCTAGCATCATAAAAAAGGCTGAAAGTAGTAACAGAGAGGATAATTGGAGAATCGCAGTGTGGGAGTAGATCCAATAGAAGGACAATAGACCAACTATTTGTAATCAGACAAAATTTAGATAAATGCTATGATCATAATGTTAACCTGCATATGCTACTGTAGATTTTTGACAAGGATTTGATAGTATAAACAGGATCATACTCTGAGAAGCAATGAAGGATATGGAAATTCCATTCAAAATAATTATATTGATTCAAATGACATTGAAGAAGAGCATGGCTAAAATAATAATACATAATCAAATACAAAATGAATTTGAATTCAGCACTGGGATAAAGCAAGGAGATGGCCTATGGGCCACACTGTTTATTCTAGGATTACACAAAGCTGAAGAAAAAATTTGATCAAAGAGGAACAGTATTTAACAAATAAAAAGAAAGAAGCAAGCAAAATGGGATTCATAAATAATACCAGTAAAATTAAATATATGCTTATGAACTGATCTGGCAAATCTAGAGTCACCCAGGATTTGGAGATAGAACAGAGAAAATTTGAAGGTTTGGAAGAGTTTAAATATCTAGAATGTATAACTAACAAGAAAAGCATAATATGAATAAATATAAGAATACAAGCAAGTAATAAAACTTACTTTGCAAATATGAAGATACTCAAGAGGAGGTTGATAAACAGAAACACTTAAATACAAATATATAAATCAATTACCAGACCAGTAGTGACCTATGGAGTATAAAAATGGACACAATCACACAAGAGTATGGCCCTGGTGGTATTTGAAAGCAGATTATTGCAGAGAACATAGGGACCTGTTATTGAGAATGGATTATGGCCAAGGAGAACCAAAGAGGAGTTAAAGACAATAATGAACTGGGGAAGATGTAGTTAAGTTCATAAAATCTTTGAGAATATAATGGTAGGAACATGTGGAAAGGATGCTTGAAACAGCAATGCCGAATAAGGTGATAGAAGAGATACTGTATGCCACTAGACTGAGAGGAAGGTCCAGATTGAGATGGCTAATCCATAAAGGACATGAAGAAGATGAAAGTGAGAGGACACAGAAGTGGAGGCTGATCGGGATGGAGGCTCACATAGGGCTGTAGCTCCAAAGAGAGAGTTTTTCCATCAATTGAGACTTTAGGACCATTTTAAAGTGACTTCTTATAAGTGTGGAACACTTATAAGTGTGGAACGAAACATATTAAATGTTATCACACTTTCTGTGCCTTGTTTAATATTTTGTATCTATATACAGTTTAAATCAGTCTTTATAATATTAACATAAGTATACCATACAACAACTTAAAACAAGGAACTAACAGATGAGCCAAGAAAGGCTTACGTGGACCTTATCCCGTTTTCCCTGACTTTTCTTGTAAATATTAATTTATTCTTTATTTTTCACATTACTTTATTTGACAATAGCTCTTTTCTTTTTACGTTTTACTTAAGATTGTTTGTAAATAACTATACCTTGTATTAAGTTTAATGATAATTAAATAATATATTATACCAAAATTAGCATTTGAATTAAGTGTTTCATGTCAAAATAAAATCTACATACATCATAGTCCACTTTCATATTAATGAAAATTCAATCATAATCAAAATCGTTTTTTAAATAATACTGCTTATCGGAAATAATAGTTTACATCAAAATGTTCTACAATCAAAAGTTTATTTAAAAATTTTTTATTATCAAGAAAACAGCAAGAAGACGACTTAAGTAGTCGTGATAGTAGTCAAAATAAAACCTATTTTATTACAACTATATTTCGTGTAAAAGAACAAAATGATATATTTGAAAATCGTGATTTAATTTATATCGCTCACCAGAGTTAATGGTTTAAATCAAAGCTTCCTAATTAAATATCAAGAAAAAGGCCGAAAACGACTTTCGTAGTGCTGTCAAACTAACGTCTATTTTCATCATAATCAACTTTAATTTAAAAAAAAACAAACGGATGAATTTAAAAATTGTATTTTAAATAATAATGCTTTCCAGACGCAATGTTTTAATTAGATCGTGTGGTTATATAATCGAAAGAATAGCAGTTTGACTCCATCGTAGCCACATTTATTTAAACAACTATTATGCTGAAATTAAAATTGATAGCTTTTAGTCGTATCTCTAGATAAAACTATACAACAGGTATGAGCAATTTAAGTTCGGATTTTTCAGCAGAAAATACTCTTCGATTCTAAAGAATTACTTTTTTACATGAGCCGTCATGTGATTTGATGAAATCTGCATATCGTCATTATATCAGCTAATGCATTACTTCATTTAAGGCATTTTGTTTTACTAACATTGTGATTCAATAAAAAGCGAATTACTGGAACGTGAGAACTTACGTATTTTGCGTTAGTTTCCTTAGATATCAAATCCTGTCATTTGTGTTGCACAGAAAAATTTAAAGCACGGTAGGAAATTAGCTACCGCGAAGTCTCTGTTCAGATCAACTGAAACAATAATAATTTTCATATAAAAGTATGGACGGAAGGTGAGAAATATGATCAGTCACTTGATATATTTACAATAAAAAATAGCAATTAGATTAAAAAATACGGCATGAAGTACC
The DNA here is from genome assembly GCA_947579665.1 of Sympetrum striolatum. Classification (NCBI taxonomy): domain Eukaryota; kingdom Metazoa; phylum Arthropoda; class Insecta; order Odonata; family Libellulidae; genus Sympetrum; species Sympetrum striolatum. The sequence goes on from OX388347.1 coordinate 6,645,592, forward strand.
TGAAGCATAGAAGTAATTGATAGTATTTTCTTACCTCTTTAGATTTCCTTAAATGACGCTTTTAAATAGCAAATCGCAGCACTCCTTACAAAACTTTATTTTGAGCGAAAACATTACAACAAATCTGATGACCACTGGTGACGAAAAAAAACAATTTGCCAAGTAATTGCTTAACCTCACTGTATCCATTTTCGCTCACAAAAGCCACACCTCTTAACACGTATATTCTATCGCCTAACACTCTCCGTTAACTGAGTGGATTAAGTGTACTTTGAAAATTAAAGACAGAAAATGAATGATATTTAATAAATAAGCACTGCAGTCACATTTCCACAATATTTCTTAGGGCAATTGCGCGACACTCGAATTATTTTCCGCAGCACTTCCTAAACCGACTAAAATCCTTGTATGTTTAGCAACAAAAACTGGATGTACAATTTCTTAGTGATATAGCACGAAACACGTATTTTCAGTATGTCAATATAGGTAAGTCCTCTGAAAGATACGTTTTCGATGTGAACAACTCGATTGCACGTGAAGAACTGAAAATGAAGGCCAAAAACATGACTACACGCAAAGCATTTCTATATTTCTTGTTTGCTAAATCCACCTTCCACGTCACCCCTTATCTGCTACCCATAGGGATAGAATAGCCAGCAGAAAAGCAGGCTGAAACATTCGGTCTAATTGCGCTCTAATGGAATATTCTTATCTGTGGTCAGGTCCCTCAAACTAATCAAGGGGAAAGAGAGCTCAAACGACTCATGCCTTTTCGAGACAAAACTATTTAATGATGTATGGTATGTTATGATGTATGTATTTCTATGATGATAAGATGGTCAAATCCTTATATCGATTGCGCTTCAAATTCTTAGAGATATTAATTGTTGCAGAAGTCTTTCGGTTTCACTAATTAAATTACACTGATGCGTGATGCGGTTTACACCGTTTTCAGAGTGAAATTATGCCTTTGCGTTTTATGTAGCAATGGGAATTTACGCATGTAATATTTTCTGTCTCAGCAGAGGGTGGATTATCGTGAGTTACGATGGAATAAATATAATATTTGAGCCACAGAAGTTGCACTATAGTTCACTTGCAAGAAAATTGAATTATGCTTTTGCTATATGAGTTTAGAAAGATCATAGCCAAAATGTTTATTTTCTGGGAGAAGAAAAAGGGACAAATTCTCTCACTTAAAAATATTGAAAATTAAGATTGATTCTTCTTTTTGCAATAAAAACTGTTCAAGTGAAAATAAATTTCTTTCAATCAATTCAACACAGAGATAAAAATGAAGATATAGTATTGAGGTTGTACAAGAAGTGAAAAATTGTGTCTTGGCTGGGACTCGAACAGAGATCCTCACTGAGACAACCGAAACACAAATCGAAATTTAGAGTTTCCCCCTCCAGATGTAATATTTCCACTTATATGTGGAACAGAATAGCCGATATTTCATTAGTCTTACTAGCAGTATTTGTGAAAGAGTATACTTTTTATACTCGAATGTAAGCCGACCTCATTATAAGCCGAGGTACCTAATTTTATTCCAGAAAACTGGGAAAGTAAACGAGTCTAATATAAGCCTAGGGTGGGAAATGCAAGTACACAATGAAAAGAATTAGCTATGAAATTACAGTAATTGAGGCATCGGTAGTTTAGTAAGAGAGAATTGAAAAGGAATTGTTGAGTGAGCAAGTGAGGAATTTCCCAGCCGATTCACGACAAAGACGCTTCTTTGCCACGGGAGAACTGATAAGGGGAGCCCTCCCTCGAGTTTAAGAAGAGGGGCCTTGTACTCAGCATACAAAGTGTGTAGAAAAACTCGGCTTTTGCATGAGTATATAATCGTATCCACTGTTAATTTTATCTACATGTAAATATAACCATAGGGCATTAAATACGTTTTTGCGCGATGTAAGGTTTTCGCTCTTAAGGTATTCGATTCAAAATGAATTTAACACAGCAATGATCTGCTTTGGTGGGGTCACACTTAATGGCGGAAATGTCATTTATTGATATTTAATATTATGTATTTATCAATAAAATAAAGTATTTGTTTTATTTATTTTATAACGTATGTGTTGTTTTTGTGGCCCTGAAGATTATCGTTGTATTATTCCAATGAAACCTGTGGAGAAGTGAATACCATTTTATTTCAGTCGTAATGAATTTCCTCAATGTGAATACGGCCTCAGTCGATTTTATTTAAAAACTTAATAAACTGATATCGAAATCTCTGGAAAGACGCACTGAATGTTGAAATAAAATCCAACTGGTTGGATGTACGTGCGCTGAGGCATGCGTCATGAAAAAGATGCCCAGTCAACTTGCGAGAGGCATGCGATATTGCATGCCACTCCTTTATCATTCTGTGCGCTATGACGCATGCCTGTGATGAATACGAAGTTGCACAAGTGTGGACATAGCTTTAGGTTTGAGTAACCATAGTTACTTTTTACATGAAGTCATATGAATGACAGTTTTGACGGTGATGAGGATCTTTATTGATTCAATGGTGAGTAAATCGCGAATTCTATATTTTTTGAAAACAAATTACGTTTTGCCACAATTGGGGTTCAAAAATCAATGTCATAGATGAAATTGGGTTTCATATAAGTGGTTTGAATGAACAGTGGTTGTTTACGCATTTATTGAATTACTATGATGAAACAGAAAACATAGAAATGATTACAATTATTAGACAGCTTTTACTACAAAATGGAATGTAGTTTATTAAAGATATTTAAGATACGTTATTTTGTTATAAAGCGTGCATTTTCCTCTTGCAAGTTATAACTCAAACATCTGTGCGCTGCATTTCCTCTTCAATGGCGTTATCTCAGAGGAAAATCCGTAAGAAGTGTAATATAGAATGATTTTTAGATTTTGTTCCTGACGTTAGTGTCAAGAAATCTCCGGTTTAAGAAATCCGCCTCCGGTGAGCGGTCGTTAAAAACTTCTCGTAAAACACGGAGTGATTAAAAGCTCCAAAATGCAGCGTCGAAAGCCTTTTTCATTTTAATGGATCCATGGCTCTCTGGAGAAAAACTTTTATTCGTTTGAGGAAAGCGATCTCGTTCCCCTCAATAGAGCTTTTAGTGCTCTTGATTCGAGAGGGGAATCCTTTTCTCTTATGAACACTAATGCAAACACATTTTCAAACTCGACAACCACATTGAGGTGTCCCTTCAAAGAGGGGGATAAATGTAGAGCAAGGGTGAAGAGAATATCGGAGGAGATAAAGAAAGGATTCAATTCACCGATGCGCATCTGAATAAAAAATACCTTCTTACAAAGATGAAACAAATGAATACCTTCCCATTTGTCCTAAAGGATTCTAATGTTGTTCTATATAAACATTGTTCTACGAAATCGAAAAGGATATAATAACGTTTGAGAGATTTCGCAATCTAATATTAAGGTCAATATTTTTAACTCGAGATATAGTCAAAAGACATCTTGAGTAGAGATACGCCTTAATTTCATCACGAAGTCTAATCGATCATGAATCCCTCTTTCCAAAGTAATTAGTGTATTCAATGGGTATTCATGTGCATTCGCCATGGTCATACCTTAGCTGCCGGAAAGATCATCCTTTTTTTTTAAAAGAATATTTTAATAGTCATAGGAACATAAAACACAGTAATAGCCATGGTGGAATATATTATTAAGGGATATCAAGTGACAAATCAACAAAAATCTTAATTTTAGCTAACTTAATCCCGAAGAATATTACCCCCGCAGTTATCCATGTAAATTATATTACGTTTGAGACAAAATTCACAGCGAAAGGATAAAATTGTTAGCTTAAAAATAAATTTTGCGCGTTGAGTATAATTTAGATTGAAGGCCGCTAAATTCGATTTGGGTTATGGCTAATCCTTTCCCACTGAGAAACATATTACGTCATCTTTCGGTTTTATCAAACTTTGCATGAAAAACAAATTAACCTGTAAACCACCGGAACGTGAGTGAAAGCATAATTGGATGACTGATTAGAAACATATACTTCGCCAAGCTAAATACATTAATGCAATTTAAATAGGGCCATTCGAGGGAAAATGTTGCAGGACATAATTTACTCCGTCGGCACTGATTAATCCCATATTTTAGTATAAAAATTGTGAAAGATTATTCATTGAAGTAAAAAACCTTTCGCGCGAAACTTTCCATACTGTTATTTTGTATTGTAATATATTCGTGTAATTATTTCGTGAATAAATGCATGTATTCCATAAGTTTTTCTATTATTATGGATATTTTATTTTTTAGGTCATTGTGGTTAATTTAAAGAAAGTGTTAAAAGTAAAATTCCTTTAGCAGATGATCGATATTTAATATTAAAAGGGTAATAGAGCGTTTCCATAAAATATAAATGGCGTATTAAGTAAAGCCATCCATCTCCTTAAATAGAGCATTAAAATTTGCTTCGGAGGTATTTTCCAGACACGTCAGCGATGAACACGCAGCGAACCCACGCTTAAACAAGTGATACAATGCGTCACTCGGAAAGTGCCTTCCAGTGCAACTCCTGTGTGACCTGAGTTATTAAAATCCACTTTAACTCTCCCGTTCACTGCATTGTTTCCAACTCGTGCGTTTTATGCAACATGCAACTGAGATGTATTCACTTCATCTGCTTTGGGTAATTTCTGAGATCAACAAAAACGCTCAGAAAAAGCTTTCACGGATGAAGTCGAGACGGAATTGATAAGCATTTTGATATCTGCAATTTTCAATTTTCTAACAGTAACTTTAGTATAAAACTCGTTACGAATATTTCACTCAGCCATTACTTTTTTATTGAACCTCAACTGGATACAACACTTGTGAAAACTGATAGCGCGTGAGCACATTGATAGTAACTGCTTGACTGAACATGTTCATAAAACTAAAGATGTTATTGGGTAATCTTAAGAATAATTATCCTATTAAAGTGAAGTAGAATATATTTTAGTGTGCAGCGGGGTCTTTTATTTCTGAGTTCAGCAATGGAAAATCAACATTGAATAAGTTTAGGGGGCATAAGTTTAAAAACATGACTGTTTTAGTACTAACTTAAGGAAATCTCGCGCAAGGAGAGTATCCATACAGTGAAGCATCGTTTTCATAACTATTTCGAAATTTGGTGATTCGCGAAATGTTGAAAAGTGTTTCGTAGAGCACAAACATTTATAAATCTCTACGACACAATGTATGAAGTTGAAAGAAGTTTGAAAATCCTGTTCGCTATCGAATTTTTTATTTTGATTGTGCTATATCTGTATTTTATAAGTAGGTATATAATGCATAAATAAACATATGTGAAAATAGCGTGAGTTAACTATTCATTGCAAACATCAACTGACTACGTATAATCACGTAGATATTGGGAAAGTATTCCTTCAAAAGGAGAATTTTGAAAACGCTGTTAGTAAATTTGGTATTTATTTACATATTTTAACGATTAATAACCCCATTAATTTTGTTGATAAATGCTTCGGAATAAATCATGAAATGATGCATGCATATAAAAGCAATAATTTATTGTTGAGCTTTAGATATTAAAGTTGAGGTATTAAGCCGCTGGAAAATAACACAGTGAAAAATTAAATCGGAATCAAGAAGTGTGAAGAATAGGATGGGTTTTGATGTGTATAGATCCACTAAAACGAATGATGCACTTACTCCCATCATTGAGATGCACCATCACTCTCCGATAAATAAGTAACGAGGGCATTCGGCATCATCGAGTTTTAATTCAGTGTCTACATATTTATACAAGGATATGGGTAATTAAAATTGCATGTGTAGGCATTTGTAGGACTCTCACACGTGCGCAATGGAAGAGAGGAGTGTTTCCGACAGAAATTAGATTAATAGCAGAGGGTGGAATGGGCGTAGTTTAGCTGGAATGTGAAGCAGCGCTCCTGGTGTTGTGTCCAAGCACTAATCTTCCGTTTAGCGACTTCTCCGAAACGCAGAGCTCCATTGCACCGGCTCTCTTTCCGCTGAACTAGAATTGGGTAGGGATACGAGCGGAATTCTAAATTGCAACTTCGCTACGAGACTGACAACTCCTCGCTGTCGAGATTAAGAGGAACCGAGCTCGAGAATGCCGTCTTTCTAATCGAACATATTTCGATTCTCTGAAAGAGGATTAATTTAGGTTCAAACACTTCCTTCCAACATACTTTTCAACAAAAAATAAATGAAGATTAGGTAGCTCCAAACAATTATGGAAAGCATAATAATCACGCTTTCTATTAATTTAATTCCCATACGCTAATTAATTTTTCTGCTCGAGTCTGAGGTGAAGTTAGAATTTTTTAGAAGGATGATAATGGTGAAAAATATCGATGATATAATTCGTATAGTGTGCATGTTTATTATGCTGGTAATTCATTATTTTTCTATCTAAATACGTCAATTAAATAATTATAATTTCCTAATTGTGAATCGTTCGCAAGAAAAAAAATTTAAAACAAAAAGTCGTAGCATCTATTTCCCAGAATCTTATTGCAAAATTAAATTGGCAAGTATGATAGGAAACATGTTTTTTGCTACGTTTTACAAGAACTTATCCTCTCTGGATTGATTGTGTACATTTTACTATTAGTATTGAGCCTTAGTTTAAGCGAAACCGGAGATAGAAAAGAATAACATAGCTTAAAATTTAAATGTGACATTCGAGGCATTATTCGATTAGTTCATTTTAATTATTTACCAAAAAGATGATGTTATCAAGGTCTTGGTTAGAGATTTATCTCCGTTTAAAAATATTTTCTTTTTGTGCGCACAACTTGGATGGAGGCTCTAAAGGATCCACAATCTCACACTGAGTTGTCCTGTCTTTAATGAGCGGTACTATTTCCCCATACTCTCAAGAAATAAATCGTCAATTTAACACCATATTTTGGCGTAAAAGGATAAGACGGTCAACTGATATCCTTAACTCGATCCAATACACAGAGACTGCTATTGTCTTACCTAGATTGTTATGCAGGGAAATTAGACGAAGGAGTTTCTGAAAATAGGACCATTTTCGTGATATTTAGGAGCTTCCAAAGTAGTATGTATATGTGATTATGAGACGTCAAAAGTGGAATAGGTAAATTAAGGTAAAGGTACAGAAACACCTAAGATGCGTTTAAAAATGCATTTGCTAGAGTTATTCCTTGCACATTTTCGGCTGCTAATCCAGAAATTAAACACTCGACGCCAACGAGGACCTCACGGCCCAAAATCGAGTCGTCTTTTTACGCCCGCATCCATAACAAAGCATTCTGGTAATCTCCAAAAGATTAGCGCAGTAATTCCTCGGGATAATGACGAACAGATCTTAATGGGACGCTAATAAGGTGTATTATGAGCGTGATTAACGTGCATCCGCGTTTTGACATCGTAAAGTTTTTGGTGCAGTCGCTGCGAGTAAATTGGAGCACCAACTCACGACATTTTGGCACATCTGGGTCAGCGCCATTGTGGTGGGGGAGGGAACTACTCGTTGGAGAAAGGCAAAGAGACGCATTAGGCAGAAGAAGAATGCGATCAAAGTTGAAGGCATTCTCGCGCCTCTCTGTGAGGGAAAATATAAATAAATAAATGTACATATCCTTGACCAACATATTTGATAAGTGACGCCGTAATTTTTTTAAGAATTTCGTGTATCTTTGTCTAACAACAATTATTCAGCAAATAAATTTAAATAGAGAAAGAAAAAGTATAAATAAAAATGAGTTTGATAAAAACAAATAAGAAAGAATATTTTATGGCTTCAGAACTTCGAGAAGAGGGTGGGTACTTATGTGATAGAAGCCCACTGGTTATCTTTTGAGGTCACTGTTTGATAATAATAATCAGAAAATAAAATATCAATCATTGATATTACATAGCATAAAAATATTGTTTTAAATACTTAAAAAATACGTTTCTCTCCCAAACAAATGACAAATAGTTTTATTTTCTATCATTTTATGCCAAAATAATTCTATCATCTACTACTTTATATAATTCCAAATATTATAATGTAAAATTTCAGTTAAAGTTTTTATGAATTCTATGGAATAATACATTCTTTTCCATTTGCTAAATTCAAATTTTTTGCTGAAATTCTTGACCTGAATATTTTAGAAAGTTGTAATGGATGCATCAGTTTGTGACACTCAAAAAGGGTTTAAATTTTAAAAGAAGCAGAAGAAATCCTAAGAGAGAATGAAAATACCTACAAGGGGAATAATGATTGTGAGAATAGGATTATGGCACATCAAAAGTTGTATTGCTCAATTAAGGCATCAACGAATGTTTCAATGCTCAACATTTCAAGGATCGTATTCTTAGGAGGATAAAAATGGAGTGATAAAGGAAGGGATGGAGGCGAGGATGGAGAATAAGTTTTTCGCATCATAAAGCTCTTGACACCATTACGCGCTCGTTTGGTCAGATGGAGCTCATAAAAGGAACAAGTCTTTCCTCAGCAAAATTAGTGTAAGCGGAATTTCGTCGTTTTGGAACGCGGATTCGGGTCTTAGAGGTGGTTTGGAGAGTCGCGCACTTTTGATAACCATCGCAAAAAAGCAAGCTATTTATCTTCCACGTGAAGACACAGCTTCCGTGGTTCAAATGCGAGAATAAAATTTCTGCCTCCGAGTGTGAGTTATTGCCGAATGTGGGAATATTGGCTCTTTGGTAATTACGAAACAAGTTTCCTTTTGGGTTCAAGCGGCAGTAAACCTTTAAAACAGATATAATAAGTAGAAGCTGCGATATCTGTTGTTTTAACATGATAGATGACTTACCTTAACGTTGCTATTTTTGTAGTTTAATGCAGAGTAATGGAGATATTAAAGTGCTCGATAGAAGCCAACCCACTTCCACACACACAAAAAAGCAAAAGAACGAGATCTCGAGTTCGGCAATTAAAAATGTCTCCAAGGTAACGAAATAAACAGAATACTTAAGCGACCTCATTATCGATCACCCTGGAAAGCGATTCTTTCTCTCCTTTAAATTTGGAGCTCAGGTAGTTGAAGAGAGTTCCCAATATTGGACGAGACACATTCAAATGCTGCGCAGATTGATAATTCCTCTATGAAGTATTTCGTCTCTTGGAGATCGTTTTTAAATCTCATAATATTATGGTCAAGAACGCAATTATTAAAAATAAATATATTTAAAAATGAGGTAAATAGTATATAATAAGCTACTCCAAGGTATAAGGTTTAGAAGCAGCAATTCGTTAATAATTTGTTTATATCTCAAATTTCAGTCATAGATCGAATTTATAATGCATAACAGTAATTTGTGTATAATGAAAAACACTGCTTAACGTGGAGAGGATCTGAATAAAAATGATTTCATATGATGGCGAATTTTTCACATTTTTCACCAAACTCAATTAAACCCCTATTTAATTACAAACTATTACTCTTTTATAAGAATATATGCTCTATGCTAATCGTAAGCCATTTTTATGCAACCTGGCAATATTACGCGAGAGTTATACCCTGTAAAATTAAGCGAATTCCTTCATTCCGTGATACGTTACATTCAATTTATCAATTCTGCAAATGTAATTTGATTGGTCGAGTCATCCATTTGCATTTTAATTAAATAATTACCCAATTAAATCCGAAATGAATGAGTATTTCCAATCGATACTATAACTACTTTTCGCAGCTTCACATTTGTAATGGACAGAATTAAAAATTATCTCTCTAAGAGTTGAGTCAAGTATCGAACGAGTCAGGTGAGCCATAAACTGGTACATTTGGGAAGTGAACATCATAGGGAAATCTATTTTCTGAATATTTCGTTTAAAGAAATTCGGTAGATTCAAAATAACATCTGTTAAAAAAAAGTTGACAAAATTAAAGAGCATCGGCGTAGAAAATGGTTCACGTGGAAAACTCCTTTGTGATAGGAAAAAATAAATATTGAAACGAATTCATAGCAAAAGGGATTTGCCGGAAGTAATTCGCTCAAAAGCAAAAGGCAGTGCCATCAAACGATCAAACGATCAAACGTCTTAAAGGTTGTGACAGTGACATCTGTCACACGGAAAAATAGCAAAGGTTGAAAAAATTGTAAAGAAAAGTAAAAATTGAAGGAAATTGAAGTCAAAGCCAAAAATTAGGAAAATAAGAAAAGCAAATTTTCTAAGAAAGATAATTCAAAGGAGGAAAATAGCAGCTAAAACAAAAGGAATCAAGCAGTCCCATGATTCATTTTCTTATTTTATTTCACATAGCAATGATTTCTATTGAGTTTCTTTTCTTAAGATTCGGTAACCCCAGAGAATATCTAATTAAAGGGGCTGATATGAGATAGAAGTTGATATACGATTGTATTTTTTTATATTTTAATTAATTTAGAAGTTTGCTACTGAAGACTATTCAAACGATTAGACTTTATACCTATCAAGGAATATTAATGGTGCTGAGATATTATTAGTGTTATTAATAGACTATATTATTTATTTTAAATTAAATTTAACCCATATTTTGATAGTTCACATTGTTCACTGCGTATAAAAGCTCCATAACGAGGTAATGTCCCTCCTTAAATTAGTAACATACTAGCTTTTAAGTTAATTCCAAGAAAGACAATAACATATAGGTACAAAAACTTAACCTCCACGTTATATCATGATAGCTTTACTTATTCAGGATGTTGCATATTTTAGAGGTAAAGAATTTTCAAAAAGGAAAGGGTAAATTGCACGTAAGGGCGTGCACCCAGGAAAAATGCCAATTTATCTTCTGGCATTAGGTATTTTCCATATTTGCACCATTCATTCGCTTCAAAAGCACCTTTTAATACTTTTATTTTCTTAGGTATAATTATAATAGTTATATATTCATGGTACTTTGTTTCAGAATCTTAACGGGATTGAACTTCAAGAATTGAATTATTACCATTTCTTTCCTCAAATCTCACTTTATTAATATCACTTCTAATCTGGGAACCAAGAGGATCGCTTATTTTTTTCAGACCTATCCTGAGCCAAATATCGTTAGAGAATTGGAAACGCCTTCATATATATTATGTTGGAAGTGATATGAAAAGTTACCACCTGGTTGCTACCTAATTGTAACTTTGTACATGATAATAATAATAGTAATAATACCCAATTTTTAAATATTCCTTCTTTATATTGTAAATTGTGAGCTCAGCACTGTTTTTACTGTAACTGAATGAAAATCATAATTTTCTGATTTTTGTTTTTAACTCGGTAATCATGTCCTAGCGTAATCTAATATCATAGAAATTGTTTTCGCTTGAAGAACAAAACAATTAGAGAGAACATTGCTTGATAGTCGACAACATGAAGTTTTACTTGCTTTCTTTTTGCGAAAGTATTGAATACGAGTAAAATGTAGCTTGCATACTGCAAGCACATCGATAACAAAAGTTTTTTGTCGGCATCACATAGAGTGAGTCCTCAAAAGAAAAAAAAATGGTTAGAAAATATTCTTAATTTCCGCTGCAATTTATTCGTCTGGCATCGAACCCAGGTCTTCCCGGTCATACTCACTATGCAGAACCATAGAAGATCACCATCTGTAACTATGTGTGAAAATTCAAGTAGAAATATTAACTGCAACTGCCTCAAACGACGTCCTACGTTTCCCTTATACTCCTTATGATAGAAATGCTAATGTGCTCTGGCATCGAACCCAGGAATAGTACGGTGTTATCTGATTTTTTTTCTAAAACCAATTCTTTTCAAACATCTTCCAGCCGAGTACGAACTTCCTATCATTTCGATAAGTGCATCAAAAAAATAATGAAATACTAAACCAATGTATTTTATACGGGAGACATATTTGCCACCCGGCGTCGAACCCGGATCTTTCTGGTAATACTTCCTATGCAACATAATAGAAGATCACTATCTCTAACAATGTGTAAAAGTTCGAGCAGAAATATTGGCTGCAACTGCCTCAAACGACGACTTACTTTTCCCTTATATTCCTTATGAGAGAAAAGTTAATGTGCTCTGGCATCGAACCCAGGAATAGTACAGGCTTAAGATATTTTTTTTCTTAAACCATTTCTCAATATATATCTTCTAGCAGAGCAAAAAGTTCCTTACATTCCGGTAAGTACATCAAAAAAATTAATGAAAAACTATCCCCATGCATTTTAAATGCGGGATTTTTGAATCGTCCTAGCGTCGAACCCAGGACGTTCTCATCAGTAATCATTAATGTTTATAATAGTTCTTGACCATATCTCTAAGGTCCTTGAATTTCGAATCTCTACCTGTCCGGGAAGTATTATTTAAAAAATTTTGAAAATCGCCACCATGTATCCTTATGGAGAAAATCGGGACTTTGGGGCCTTCTGGAATCGAACCCATGACACCGAGGTTCAATGTCGGCTTTTTCCTGGAGGTTACACGTTATGGCCAATTCGTCGTAAAAATTTCAAGTCTTTGGCACTTGTGGAACATGGTAAAACTTTTGATCCCCTATATATATATATATATATATATAACTTATATATAGGTATATCCGGAGAAGCGTCTATATATAATAGATATCTAAAGAGGTTAGCAAGTGAATCTTGTCGGCCTGAATTTCTTCATCCAACTCCCTATTCTCCAGAATTTCTAATTTGGTGATATATCGCGCAATCCGCTCGGCTCGTTAATTAACCGAACTTGGTATGAATCATCCGAGGTGCTTCGGAAGTTGCATCAAAGTGGCGCTAAGACGGGAAGCCATTGATTTTATTTATTCCCGAGTGAAATATGTACTCGGGCCGCAAAAACGTCCTTCCTCGTTATATGTTGTGTCTCTGCGCTGGAGGAGAGAATTATGCTCCTCCGCTCAAGATGAGCACGCGGTCATTGTCGCCGCTTTGATTCATTGCGAACCGCTTTTTTTATTCCGAAGCAAAAATCGCAGTCTGTACTTGCAATGCACAGTGAGCAGGCTGTTGCCTCGATGACCTCGCGAATTTCATTAAGAGATGCTTGGATCGATATAGTTGCGAAACATTACAAACTAAATATCTGAATTTCTTACAGTTTATGCTACGAAGCTTACGAATAAACCAAAAAAAAGATGAATACAGAACACAGCTGATGTAATTACAGAACAACTATTATTTCTGTCTCGTCGAAAATCATGAGTGCCATATAAGTTATTAGTAAACAGTTTCAAGAAAACTAGGAAGTTGATATTTATACAGTACAATAAATGTCTTTGTGATATTCAATCATGTTTGACATTTCAGAAACTCTTATTGGGAAAGTATTACATTGATGGGGCGTTTCCTTAATAATAATTATTAAGGAAATTAATAATTAATATTAACTCCACGCAGAAAAGAAAGAATAAATATAGTATGTCTCTTTAATTTTATACAACACATACATGCTTGTACTTGCTGTTAATCTCAAAGATTAATATGGTAGAGAAATAAGTGAGTCAAACTGTGAGTAGGGACCCGTATTTCATTTTGTCCTTCTACCCCATTTATCACGATACAATCAAAGGTTTATTAACTCCCATTGGAAATATTTTTTCTCACAATCAAATAACTCGTGATTATAAAATGAAAAATGCAGAAAAAGGAAATTGGATTTCGACATTAGTCTGTCTTGATCTCCACATAAAATTGGATTGATCACTGTACTCATTTAGATGTGAGGTTCTTAAGCTACATTCCAGGAAAATATCAAAAAGGAAACACTATTGACATGCTCAACCGATAAATGAAAAAAAAGAAGTTCTTAACTTCAACGTGCTTTTTCCTGAGACAAAATTATCTCTGTAAAGTTTTACCAAGGCTGGATAAAAGACTGGGAGGTACTTGCGGGAGAATAAAAGGCGTTCGACAGTGCGCCCTCAATTACCGAGGACATGTGTCGAACCGCCTCGCCCGATATGCGTTTCCTTTAAGCTCCACTACGGGCGATATCTCATCCGAGGTTCACCTCCGACCTCCACACATCAACTTCACTTATCTTACGCTTTGCATGAGAACGCTCCTGCGCCGCCGTCCTCCCACGCAATCGGTCATTTGCTTTTACGCTCTCCCGAGCGAAAAATAGCAGTTTCCGGAGACTCAAAGACACCTCCGTATCTGAATTATTTTTTTATCTCCGCTAAAATATCTGGCATTGAATATTCTCGTGTCCCAGTTTCTTGAATCTGCTCAAATCGCATTTTGAGTGAGTTTTAAAGCCTTCGCCTCACTTATATCCGATAAGAATAGTTAATAAGGACGAGCTTATTTTTCAAGCTTTAAATCTACGTTTCAATTAGTGCCTAAATTTATAAAACTGTTTTTTCTCTTTTTGTGGAGATATGATGTCTCTAATCAGGAGTACCTTCTTCTACGGTAACTCTAAAAGGAAGTTAAAAAAATGGAAGATTTGGAGATAAAGATTTAGCATAGGATGAAAAATTAAGTTGGGTTGATATAAATAAAAAAATGGGGAAGTTCCGGCAAATTACGCCAGAGGGAAGGTGTCCGATTTGAGAGAAAAACGGATGAGTGGTCGAATAAAATATTTAATAAGGAGACATTTCTTGGATAAGAGGCCGCATGCGTAAGGCTTCAGTTTATATTTTAAGAGCAACTTATCCTAGGAGTTACATGCAATGACCAATTAAAGCTTACTTTAGTATTATCTCGGAGTATACCAGTATTATCAAAAGCCATTCGTTTTTCTGAAAAATCCTTCATAATATTAAAGATACTGTATGGTCAATGACCGAATCATACCTTTATTCCCTCCATCTGTGTATGATCTTTCAGATGATGACTTCAACTCCCTAATGCTTAGGTAAAGACCGCTGGAGAGGCGAGTCTTTCAAGGACATGTTATGCATCAATATCTCATCATTAAAAAAAAATATATTTTTGGAGAATGCGATTTATATGCATTCATTCAAACTTTTTCAAGAATATCCATGAGTATCAGTCGAAATATATCGATTGCATTCAAACCTTAGACAATTAATCAATAAATGTTTCACCAACCGTTAGCATTTTCTCTATTACCGCTACTGAGGCAACATTGGCTCATAATATGTTTTTATATATACCTATGGGGTTACAGAAATATTTGATTTGAGAAAAAGATCTGATCAGCATTCTGAGTTACATGGGGTTCCCATGTACTTCAAAATGTTGAATCAAGTAAGTAAGCTCTGTTCTACGAGTTATACGTAAGCACGTTTAATTTATTTCATATGTGTTGGAAATATCGAAAATAAGTTACCTGCCGCTTTAGCACTGACACACAAGACTATTTTTGTTGCAAACATATTTCTAAATAAGATACTAAATTGTTGATATTGTGGTGAATGTTTATCGCTTCCTGAAGATTAGTCTCGGTTATAGAATGTATGTGGAGTTTCATCAACGAAATTTCGGTAGCCTTTAATCCTCATCACGATTTTACACGCAAATTGACGCATTTGATTTCTTTAGCCCCTCAAAAATGAAAGGTAAGTATTCCACAGAATTTAGGCGAAGGCAAGTAAATAACGACCCAGTTAATATTAATAAATTAGTAGTTCCGATATATTTTTAAACCTCAACCGTATCTTGAAAATATCTAGAAACATATTGCATTCATACTTTCCTCCTCAAATATCAATCCTTGAGAATTATTGAGCTTCGAATAGAAGTAAGTAATGTTTTCAAGATGAAGCTCAGTTTTCTGGACTAAATGGAATGCACTATTAGGAATGAGTATTTAGCACTTCGCTGAAATACATTCACAAAGTATAATCTCGGTGCATTATGGACACTTCGTCGTGCATTACTTATAGGAATAGTCATTTTTACTCCGTTCTCCATGGAAACCACTCCACTTACGACGCATAAGAAGTGTACTCGCAACGAATTAATGGAGGGAAAAGAGTGACGATATGGATCTCGGATAACTAGTTGCTTCGCTGCGGTTCGCGTAGGCGTTGTGTGGAAAAATATAGCTCTTTATTCCCTGATTTGAGGGCCATCGATGTTATATCCGTTCGTAGTTGGCCTTATCTAACGAGTTTTAAGTCATTACCCTAGGAGAGATAAATGAGACGCTGCAATGTTCAGAAAGGCGAGGAATATCGTGTATAAAACATGGTTACTATCTTTTGAAATGGCCATAATACCGTAGTGGAGTTTTGATTAATGACTTGGCATCGTCAGTATTATTTTCCCTATTATGTCTATCAGAAATCTTTCAACCTTTTTCTAAGTAGACTTTCTTAGATTTTCTTTGCTGTTTTTTGTATTATGAAGTCTTTTCTTGTTTTTTCAGTACACAACTGATCACACTGGTGTATCCTTGTTATTAAAGGGTGTTATATCCTTTCATAGGAGTAACAAAATATTAAATGCGTCGACCACTTTGCACTGATATTTCTGTTTGATTATGGATCAAACTCTAATTGCTATTAATTATCAGAAAATATCGATTTTAGTAACAATAGCAAAGTGCCAGAAGCAAATTTGAAAATTATTTACAGTAAATCAATTTTCGTGGGCTATGAAAATAAGTTACCCCGTAATAGATTCGTTCATCCACTTGTTTGCTTTTCTCACACAGTTGTGAAATTCTTACACAAATTCTGAATTTAAAAAACAATTTCAAAATTTAGTAGCTTTTATTTTTATTTTAACAAGGCAAGTAAAACCGTTATTTTAAGTACAATTTTAAGGAATTATTTTATCTCAACTGAATATAAGCACACAATATTGTTAATTGAAACAGAATTTTCGATAGAAAAGAGAAGGGAAGAAGGCATGCCTACATGTTCACTGTTTTCCAATCGAGCTGACTTTCCTGAGGGAGTCTTGGGATCGCAATGATTTCAGGATATGTGCTGATTCGGAAGATGAATTAGTTTATCGATACACAGATACCAATATACATAAGCTCATCAATTTTCTACGTAAAATTCTCATTGGTGAACAAAGAAATAACGTGGTAGGTTAAAAAAATATTGTATTATAATTAAGACCAGACCAGAAGCAAAAATGAGGTTTTAAGGATTCAAATAGGGTTTTCATCAATTTTTTTTGTTTTCCGATTCCTTTCCAATCCCTCCTCCATTTAATATCCGAGGAAAGAGAGACCTGAGACATGCATCCCCTTTCACCAGCAGCAGCGTGTCTCCTTTTTTCATTGGCATCCGGAAGGAACGCCATGGCCTCAACGAGATAAAACGACGAACAAAGATAAGGATGCTGTGTAACGGAAATCTTCTCTCAGAGAGAAGGATGAGTTTAAAAATAGATACGCTACTCCACTAACTCTATTGATGTAAAGTACGTTGAAAATAAAACCGGGGTAAGTAGAGCGTGTAAAAGGGATAACCGATCGTATGGCGATACTGCGGAGGTGCTCCCTTATGCTCTCTAGGATTCGGGGATCCTGAGGCGAATTAATCTCGTCAAGTGGGTTTTGTCAGATTACCATAATACTGTTATGGTTTCACGTGAATTAAGTAATAGGATCTTAATTACAATATCTCATAAATGGCAGCAGACACATTCCAATAGTCTCGCACAGTAAATATTTATCATTTTGCTGAAATGTCTTCAAGAATAACAATGATTGCTATAGCAAACATTACTACATATCAAGCACCAACGAAGTGTTATTTTTTCGTACGTCTTCACGGTGATTGATATCTAATCAGATAATATTCTCGAATATATCTCGATCTTGTCTTAGTTAACCACTCTTCCTTAGTCCTCCAGATTTATTTTCCAAGCTGAGATGTATTTCAACCGAAACTCATATTATTTTACAAAATTCTACTTGGTCAATAATCCGAAATCTACGGAGTTATCCAATAAAACTAGTGAATAAGAACAGATAATTTGGTAAATATTTCATAGAAGCTGAATTTTAAATGCAGAACTCCTTATCGATGGAATTGAAACGTCATTCAAAAAGCGTCAAGTAAAACAACAAAAGTCAATTGAATCACAAAAAATAGCGTTAAAAGAGTAAGTGCAATGAAGCAGTCAGTTTTAATCATAGGAAATTTTAGAAATCCATGATAAAATTGATACAACAGAGATATAGATTCCCAAGATTTAGCGTGATTGGAAAACTTATAAAGTAAGACAATAAATTAAACTGAATATTCTTTATTTTTTCTTATCATAAGCAACATAAGAGAAGTCAAGTCCAAGGGCTTTGTTTTTCATTGCAGTATAAACGGCTTGAAAATATAGAAAGCGATTAATAAGGTGATAATCCTTAGCCCGCTATTTCTAAATACAGCTTAGGTCAGACTGAAGAATCGGTTTTTAAACCAAATTTTATATTCCGTTTGCATAATTTCACAATACTATAAGAGTTGGAATACAGAAGAGTATTGTAACTTACCTTTGTCGTGGGATGCGACCAAATGAGCCGAGGGGACGATATACACTATGAGAAGAAGTAAAGCGAACGAAGTAGATATGTTCCTCATCTTGCTGCCTGCAAAGAGAAGAAATATATGATTAATAATGCAATTCTTATAACAGCAAATGCTTTTCAAAATAATTATGCTAATGTCAAAGTTAACAAATTCCGCAAGGTGTACAAGTTAAAAAAAGTTGAATTACGAATCAATATAAGAAGATAAGATATGAGATACGTATGCCCTCCTTGAGTACATGCGAAAGCTGTATCCTTTAAGAATGGAACCCTTACATGTGAAAGTTTTCAGTTAAAGTTTCATTTCAATATGCTACTGCAAAATATTTCAATATGTCTAATGGTGATAGCCGTCACTATATGGAATTCAATTACGGAAGAAATTACTTTGTAATAATTCCAAGGATTGTATTGGAAAAACGCGTCCGGTTTCAACTAATGAATGATCAACATCTGGTGAAGTAAAATGTAAGAACCAAATATATATATACATATACTGAGTGACGGTGACTATTAATTAGTTGAAACAAGTCGTGTTTTTTCAAATGCAACCCGTGGAATTATTACGAAGTGTTTTTAAAATCTTTCAAGACAAGAACAAGAATCATTTGGTATATTAAATCATTTTCGTCGATACACCATTTTTTCTACTACAATAAGCATAAAAATAACAATAGTGTAATTTATTCCACTATAGGTGTGCATATAATTTCATCACGTTAACAAATAAGCAAAAATTCCAATTTTGTTCCACAAGCAATAATCATTTTTACAACTAACTAACGGCTAAATATCTCACTCAGAGAATGGACCTTGATTCTTTGGGAAACGTTTTATGGAAAGAATAAACTGGAAACTTTGTTAAAGCTTGCAAAACGACCGATAACAATACGAAAAGCTGTAAATGGTCTTCAGGCACTTCACTGCTTCGAGAATCAAGTGCGAAATCGCTGCTTTGGATTGGTCAATTTGGAGTTATTCAGTGCAATAGCTGTAAAAGTCACAGTGGCACTGTCTCGCTTCACCAGTTCGGTTTAGCTCCGTTAAGCATTCGCTCAAACCGTTTGACAACTACCTCGCAGAAAATGCAAGAAGCCGAGAGAAGAAGAAGTTGCGATAAGAAGAAGTTGGAAAGAAGGCGCTGGAAATAGAACGGAGGAATACGAGGAGATGCATTTAGGTCGCAAGAGTGCGGTCACGAGGGAAAAAATGGATTGGACATCTGGAGGACGGAGGAACAATTAAATATCCATCTCTTAAAACGCGCCTTTAGTAAGATGGAGGAGAATTAGCGCTTTGTTCTCGAGGTGCAAGTAAATGCAAATTGTATACCTCAACACATACATCAAGGATTCATTCATTAGAATTTATGAATAAAGAAGATAAAGCTTTACTATTAATGTAAGGTATTTAATAAGTACTCAGAACTAATGATATGCAATTTTAATCGTTTATGAAGACTTAATTTAATTTAAGATCTTTAGGGCAACATTGAAACAATGAGATTCGATCAAAGTAATATATTACAGTTTGGAAAAAAATATCATATCAAATATCTTATTTTATCGTTCGGCAGAAGAAAAATACGAGAAAATTCATTGCATTTTGAAGAGTTTTCTAGAAACAGTAGGACGAATTTTCAGAAAGTATGAGTACTCCAAAATGATAGGTAAAAGGTCAAATTAAACAAACAAAATGTTATGAATACCTACGACGGAAATTTAAGGAAAACATACGGATAAGGAAATCAATATACATGTAAGAAAAATTAATCGCAATAGGAATCTATGGATGAAATATACGAGTCAAAACTATAATAAAGACGAAAATTATGCATTTGTATCCAATAGACAAATAAACTACACTTTAAATCTAAATATTACTGTTGTTTAAGAGGCACAAACATACATCCACGAGTAACAAGACAGTTAAAGTTAAAAAAAATATCGTTCACTTTATTGGGTCAAAGTTTTTAACGGAATAATATCACTTAATTTATTTGATATGTTGAAGTCACTTGAAGAAGTTGGATATTTTTCATATGCAATAATATATATGAGACCAAAAATTCTCTCAAAAATTTAATCATAATACATTAAAAAGTATGGTGCAAGGAACCAATAAATTAACGCAAGACCTTTTCTGTTCTGAGACATAACCTTTTTCCCGCTCATTAGGAGAATTAAAACATACGAGGAGATTGCTCTTTACCATTGCAAACATTTTTGATGAGAGAGGCGTGAATGTGACGACAGCGCTCAGCGATTAAGGCGAGCGGTGAAGGAACTAAGAAAGCGTGCAGAAAGATGAAAGAAGGAATTATCGCGGAAGAAGTTTGAAAAGAAAGGGCTCGTGAATGCGGTTGGTCTTTTCAAAGGAATAGAAATAGAGTTCGTTCGTGCGGGAAAAATGCACGACCTGTGACTTATGTGCGCTGGGCTTGCAATTCTTCTTTTCCGTCACTTCGTCACCTATTTCTTCCCATAAATCCCCCACTCGCTGCTTTCATTCCTAATTGAAAATATCGCGATATCCACGTTTCCTACAATTTCCATTAGCGTATTATTTTCTTTCGCATTTATATCTCAACTGTGAAACACCGCAGAGTTTCTTATTTCTTCCTTGAGCCGCAAATCAACTCCTTATATAAAGTCTTGTTCATTGATTTTCGCATAACTTTTAAGCTAGTTATTGAGCTTTGAAAATTATAACTTTAGGAATTATCTTCATTATCATTTAACTTCAAAGTTTCTGACTGCAGAAATAGTGAAGTTTACTACTTGTATATTGCACACATTGTAGGCTCTATCTTGTCAATGTTATCAACGATAGTTAAAATATATTAAGCTGATAGATGTGGGGTACTAAAATATCTGATACAGTTGAAAATTCAGCTACATCTATTAAAACTTGAATACTCAGCTGTGTTAAAGCTGCCAGACCATAAAATTCATTTTTTATGAATAGTAGCTGAGGGTATTAAAGAAGGCCATATGCTGATATCTTACCCAAGAAGCTTCTTGCTGAATTTTATTTAATATTTCATATAGCGCATTACCATTAGTATATATACATTATTCAGCTACAATTCAGATGAATTACCTCAAAACATAAAGCTTTTACATTTTCTATCAAAAGGTGTTAAATATTTTCCATTCTCATTTTGCGGCGTACGGTTCAGCTCCATTTTAACATAAATGTACGGAGTTTGCACAGTCTTGTCTCTAGTTTCTCTTACTATGTTTTCACTTGATGTTATTTTGTACGCTGTTCCTAATTTCGAACCACTTCTCGAACCATACTTTACTCCCTTACTCCAGCGATGGATAATCCACTTCCCTTTTTGATGCCTTTTCTGAGGAAAATGAAGTCAACTCCCCTGAGTCCGGAATGAGGTTCACGGAGTGATTCCAACACGCCTCTAGAGATCTTTTGCGATTAATCTCTTCCCATATGACGCCGACTTCTCTCATATTGGAATGTAAATCTCGACCTCATTTTTCTCCGGAGCACATGCGACAAATAACGCTTAAGATGGGATTGAATCAATGAAATATACCGAAAAAATCGCACACAGTACACCTTTCTTTGCAACAAAAGCGCTCCATAGCTAACTGTAGAGAAGCATTTGTTTCAGCAAAATAAAACCAGTTTTTCAAACTATAATTCATTTTGGGAAAATTGTAAACATAATTAAGTTCTGCCTTCTTGAAGATGTTATGACAAAATTTGAATGTTTTTTTATTTTCCTCAATTGTCTGAGCATAATAAAGGACAGAAAAATTCGCCAAATTTCAAAAAATGAATCAGTGTTTTAAGCTATCGTAAACGTTGAGGAGGAAATTATAATATTGCACCAAATTTTTACCCACATTCAATACTTATTAACCCTTTAAAATTTTCTTGCCATATTTACGATTACAATCTTATTCGATTCAGAGGTGATTATCTCTAAAGTCTTCCATTTTAATCCTTAGGAACTCAGATTTTACATTTACGTTACATTTCGGTATTTCTGTTGCTTGTAAGAGGGAAATCGTAGGAGTTTGCTAACCGCAAGATTTAGACGATTTGAATATATTTCATTATATATTTGTAATTATTATTTGTAAAAATTTTTATTAGGAATGAGCTTTGATTAATAAATAAAACGAAGGAAACTAATTTAGATGGTTTGCAAAGTCCTACAAAGTCGTGCTTTTCAACGAAGCGTGTGATGCGTTTTGAGAGACGCTAATAAACTTAGAGAGGAATGAGAGAGGCATCCTTCTAGTGGGGCCGTGTTCTCGTTAGCAGGCAATCAATTGTCATATTCCTGCTGGTGGTTAACAGCATTAACACCTCTCCGTTAGCGTGCCTGTGGGGCGCACATCCGGAGGCAGACATATCCTTCTACTCGTGTTTAAGTGGAAGAAGGCGGCCGGAGGGAAGGAACTAATGAAGGTGGAATAGAAAGCAGTAGAAGATAGAGACAAAGGAATATTAGATCCGCGTGGAGATCATTCATCTAAGAATCCGGCTCTAAACATTCCGAGAGATAATAATAAACATCATGGAAACATGTTCAACATCGTGGAAATAAGTACTGGAGGTATGAACATCAACAAATTCTCTTCCGGTAAATTTTCCAAAAACATTTTACGGCATTAAGGATTAAAATAAATTTGCACATCTCATTAAGAAATCTTTTTCTTGCAAAAAAATCAAATGGTGATGAAAATGAAGTTGCATAGCACTCTTCTTTGATAAAAACCTAGGTTGATACATGATATTCATGCAATATATACTCAATACCGAGATAGAATACGAATCAGAATAATCGAGAAGCAAATCCTAGCCGTGCCGAAATTTTAGTCCGACCTCAGAGATGAAATGATTAGCATGATGGCCCTCAGTTCCCTTAATTCGGTTTCTGGTTAAGGTGTGGGTTTTCGTCTTCATCCATCGTTACGCACTGCTCTGCAATTGTACAAGGAGTCCATTTTTATGGGTGCATCGTCAAATATAATGAATAAATTAACTGCTTGCATCTGTCTTTCTTAAAAAATTAGATAGTAGGATACTGTTGTATATATTTCTAATAACAAATAGGGTTTCGACTACTGGGAACTAATAATGAATCAGGAACTCTTACGTAGTACCAATCTCTGAGCTTCAGCCCACTAAGATTTCACAGTTTCGGCAACAATAATAAGAGACAATATCAAATCTAATCATGCAATAAACAAAACAATATTTTTCGTCATTGAGGTTAACCTTTGAAATGGAATTGCGTAAACACAAATAAAAGTAGGATTTTTCTTGGAAAATTCCTAGACACACATGCCTTGATAAGCAAGCAGAAAATCGAATCAGCGGGAATGCGGAATAACACGAAGCGTCGCGTCACTCTCGTGCGACCATTTGCCAGAACGTCAAAGCGATTTTCCCTCCGCAAAATGAAAAAATCCATATTTTCCACCCTTTTTCCATCCTCAGAAGCTGTCCAAGAATGACTAGCAATTTCTTGCGCGAAATTTCTCTCTCTCGGGCTGAGAAGCGTTTTTCCGGAGGAAGACGAAAAAGGCGAAGCGGAACCAAAGTGGGATATTAATATTGCAGATCACCTCAGCGGTAACTTGAGAATGGTACATCTTGCGCCATTTTTCTCTTTCTGAAACGTGGCCAATGATTGTTTCCCGTGAGATGGCGTTCCGCAAGCGGCTGAGAGAGACAATGCCACGGATCTCTCATTTGCCTAAGTGCACGCGCACGCGCTAAAAATTTAATCGCGGGCTTATTCGCGCGTGTTCACGCTACGCCTCGCTACGATAAATATCTATTTGCGTGGAATTCAATTTCGGGCTCTCTCTTGAGAGAGATATTACGCTACAAATCTTTATTTTCAAATTGAGAACTTGCCTCTCCTAATTTACCTAGAAGATGGGAAAATGGCTGCACTATTAGTCGAAACATATATAAGCAAAGATTCCTAAGCTACTAATATAACAGCATCAATATTCATTCATGACGTATTTTTTTATTTTCAGATTCATTTTTGAGACGCTGCACAGTGGGCTAGAATCGAAAAAACCTGGACAAGGGGCTAAAACTGGTTTTCTTGAGTGCGGTTACTGAAACTTAACATAGTTATTGCAAAATGATTGAATGTTATGTTCCCGCTCGTCGTATTTTAAAATTTGCAGGCGTCAAATAGATACAGGGCGTCAAACTTGAGAAATGTTCACCAAAACGGGAAGTTTCGGATTTTTCGGAAAAACGTTCAAGTTCGTTTATATATAGTTTCTTTTGAGAGAAGCTGTTAGAAAAAACAACACTGCAGTAATCTAGCATTACTCTTTGTCTTCAATTCGGTGAATTTTTCATGCTCTATGATGGTTCTTTGGTTATTTAAAGCAACAAAATGGCGGACACCTTTTTCAGACAAATTTCGAGATAAAGTAAGGAAATCAACTAGGTAAACAGCGATGGACTATCAAGTCTCTTATACCACGTCAATCTACAGGGCTTCTAGATATGGAATCTGAAGAGACTGTTTCATTTCACCTGCTACCCTGTGATTCCGGTGGACTTTTCCTAAGCGCTGCGCGGTCCGGCTGGGCGCCGTAGAATCCCCAAATCCGGTTTCGGTGTCTTTTTGGTTAGGTTGAGTCGCAAATTTTGCTTCTTTTATGTTTAATTCTGGCAAACCATATTAAAAACTTATTTTAATACACTTTAAGATATGAGTTTGAGACCATTACTTTAGATAATAAATGCGGATTTGAGAAATTTTGGCACATTAGAGACATTGGTCTATATTATATTTTTACCAGTAAAAATAACTCTGGCGAACTTTATGTTTTCTATGCTGGTCAAAAATACTGTTAACAGAATTGAGCAATCTTGTCATCTGCTAATTTAACCGGTCCTTATTTTATGGGCCCTGTGTTAAGTACGGATTATGTCACTCTAGTGCAATGCCAACATCCGTACGCATCCGCCCCTTTGCTAGGGCTATAGGGCACGTGCCTTCGGAGTTGTTAGGAAAGAGAAAATATTTTGGAAGGTTAAGTTTTAGTCTTTCTTTGAAGGCAAAAAGTTAGTTTCTTGTGCTTTTGGTTTTTGGATATCCTGCCACAGGATGGCTTCATGAGACTCCACGAGATACAACGACGAACCGTTTGCCCTGGGGCTGTTATTTGGAAATCTCTAGCTTATCCATCACATAAAGTATGAGTAATTTATTAAAATAAGAAAAATATGGGTAAATGGCGTCTAAATAAGATTTTGAGAAAATCTGATATTTTTTTACCAAGAGTGATAGGAATCTTAAATGTTTTTATGCCGAAATTTGCGCATCTAAGTGAATTGGGTACTTTTCATCATTCAACATGGAGAATTAAGTAACAGATCCTTATTTATTTCCGTTTTTTAAATAGTCTTTTACTTGACGTTTATTGAAACATAGAATTGTCTTTTGTGAAATGCATTTTTCCGAAATTACTTGATTGGTGATTCTTCAAGTAATTATAAAAGAGAAGGAAACCAAATCAGTCTTGGATCGAAAGAATCATCTGCTGAATTTTTTGATTCGCAAGTTGAACTTGAAAGATTAAACTCTGATGTAAAGGATTCTCTTAGGTACTGCCTTGCACCATATCCAGAAGGGATTTCCGTTTCGGAAGAGACTTGCGAAGTGAATTTGCAATCTCTGCTAGCACATACAGCGTCAAGAATTGTAGCTTCAATATTAACAGTACAAGCCTCAAAGCGTAAAATCAAATACTCTGTAACCTGCAAATATGGTTTCGATGGAAGCTCTGGCAATTCACTGTATAAGCAAGGATGGCAACAGGAGGGAAAATCGTACGAGTTCTTATTCGTAAGATCTCTCGTTCCTCTCCGTTCAGTCAACGATAATACAGATGAATAGCACCAATTCAGCGTTTTACTCAAACTTAAACTTAAAAGAAAGACAACTTTCATCTAGTAATTTCAATAATTTTGGTTATTACATTACATTAAGGTAAAATAATATGGTCAAATCCGCGGCCATCCTCAACATGTTTTGGCAGCCAATTCGCCTTCAATGGAGAAAGGAGACGAAGAGCATTCCGAAGATGGAATAAATTTTCCATTTTTTCAAGCTACTGCTGGGATACTGCCTGTCTCTACGTAAATTTGTTTCATATGTACTTATTGTACTATATGCCTTCAACAGAACATAAAGTACTTATTCACGGAACAGGAATATCAAAAGATGCGATTCTTCCGTTGAGAGAGCTATAAGAAGAAGCCATGGAAGCTAGAAACAAAGATATCAGGAGGTTTCGGGTAAGATTCACGAGGAAACACTCGAGAATAGCCACTAATGAGGATTTAATAAAAAGGCTGCTGGTAACATCAAATGCCAGGTTTTCAATGTTAGGCAAATTGAAATCCAAGAAGAACAGGATCTTAACAACAGAGTTAAGGAATATCATCATCGACAACCGAGAGAGTGAGTTATTTGAATCCGAGGATTCAGACGAAGAATATTCTGACGGCTGAGTGGGAGGCACTTAATAAGGTAATGAAATACGTTAATTACAATTGATAATTGAGATGTAAGCAGCCATTCCGACAATTAAGGTAATATGTAAAAAATTCACAGGAATATTAACAATTTTAAGAGTTTTTATACGTATTAAACTAACTAACAAACAATTTCCCCAATGTGCCAAAATTTCTCAATTCCGCCTTTATTATCTAAAGTAATGGTCTCAAACTCATATCTTAAAGTGCATTAAAATAAGTTTTTAATATAGTTTGCCAGAATTAAACATAAAAGAAGCAATATTTTCGACTCAACCTAACCAAAATGACACCAAACCGGATTTGGGGATTCTAAGGCGCCCAGCCGGACCGCGCAGCGCTTAGGAAAAGTCCACCGTAATCACAGGGTAGCAGGTGAAATGAAACAGTCTCTTCAGATTCCATATCTAGAAGCCTTGTAGATTGACGTGGTATAAGAGACTTGATAGTCCATCGCTGTTTACCTAGTTGATTTCCTTACTTTATCTCGAAATTTGTCTGAAAAAGGTGTCCGCCATTTTGTTGCTTTAAATAACCAAAGAACAATCATAGAGCATGAAAAATTCACCGAATTGAAGACAAAGAGTAATGCTAGATTACTGCAGTGTTGTTTTTTTCAACAGCTTCTCTCAAAAGTAACTATATATCAACGAACTTGAACGTTTTTCCGAAAAATCCGAAACTTCCTGTTTTGGTGAACATTTCTCAAGTTTGACACCCTGTATCTATTTGACGCCTAAAAATTTTTAAATACGACGAGCGGGAACATAAAATTCAATAATTTTGCAATAACTATGCCAAGTTTCAATAACCGCACTCAAAAAAAACATTTTTAGCCCCTTGTCCAGGTTTTTTCGATTCTAGCCCACTGTGCGCTGTGCAAGTTATGTAGGTCATCTGGCATTAAACACGTGTTACATAACTGCCTATTTTTTGCTGTAACGATTATTTGCAGTATTATGAATTTTAAATTTATAATAGACAAAATGATGAATCGAGACCATTAAGTGAAAATGAACCGCCTGTGAGGATACATATGAAATTTAAAATAATGGTATTCAAACATTCACTCCCACTGAACAGCATTGATTAATATATATTTACAGTTCACAGATAAATAATATGGATGCATTGTTACGAAAAAGCACACACAAAAGACCGTCAGTTAAATAATCTTACAACATTTGTCTCAACACTCAGAATATAGCCCCAACTCACTTACTTTTAAAATTAGATTTAAACCAAATTTACTCCTATCGACATTACTTATTAAGCTTTATGGAAAAGTTTTCCATAAAAATTTTAAAAGATAATGAGCCACTCTGTCACTCCGATTCGGTGCAAGAGTGTTGTGAAAAGAAGGAAAAAGTTGAGGAATAGATTATTCGGTTTCTCCTATTAATAAATGTGTATGTGTTTTACTTACTAAGCTTATTTATACTTTATGAATAGCTTGCATGTACAAATCAATAATGCATCAAGAAGTCAATTACGTTGTAATTTAGTAGTCCTGTGTACTGTTTTACACAAATTAAAATTTCAATATTTCACTGAAGGTAAAACTCCATCTCATGGTATTAAAATAGCAGCTAGATTATTACCTGTACGATAGTAAACACTTGAAATGAATTGAAATTCCCACATCACCAGGAAAACGGGAAACCGATTGATGACAAAGAATCAAAAATGCATTTAAAAGATAACTGCAAAAAACGTTCCAACCGAATACACATGACGGGTGCTTGGCTCTAATTTCCTCACTAATTTGAAAGCGTATTTGGTTAACAACAGTTTCCGCAATACTTTCGTCAGACGGAAATAATTCCTGCTAATGAACGAGCTTCAACTGTTTCCACTACACAACAAATGGAATTTCGACTGTTCTGTTTACTTTTTCATTAAATCTCATTAAAACGAAAATTCCATCATTCCCGTCAACTACTTAAGTGAACAATAATATTTTTGTTCGTCAAACTTCACCAGATGACGTTTAAATCTATAATATTTATCAAAAAGACCAAAATTATGCAAAAAATTGCATGCAAACCAGAATAGTACCATGATTATTCTCAAGCAATCATAGAGGACAACGATTCGAATTTGAGGCAACTCTTGTGGTCTCTGTGTCATTTTTCGAAAAGCACTTTATTTCCACGATTATCTTCAGTCAGTATTTTTGAGGCTTTGAACAAAACTCGTGGAAATCGCTCTATAGAATCACACGTATCGACGAAACGGTGTGTTTTAAGTAAAAATCCTTTGTTAACGTGAGGCATCGATGGTAATAGGAAGCACTCCGAATATCACCGCTTTTGCCGTTAGGCGTCAGTCTCTGAGCGCTGTTACGTCATTACAGCATAATGGGAGTTCCCTTACGTATAGCGTGAGAGTAGAGCAAATTTCCCATGTGGTGTAACACAAAAGGCCTATTGATGCTCTAATCTACAACCGAAACATCTTCCATCGTCTGATAATACTTGAGCAGTTGAACGGCAAATTTCTATTGGTTATAATACGCTCATTGGCTGCAGAGTTTTCACCGATGTGACTATTTACGCGAATAATTCGAATCGATTGATGAATTTAACAAAGAAACACGAAAACGAGGTTATAATCTCTTAATGGCGAGTGGTGCCAATGGGTGTAAGATGTTGGTCTTCCAGAGGACTTGGATCGAACTAAGTGCTAATGCCCTGAGGCCTATCCAAGGGAGAGAGGGCAATTCTGTTCCTGAATCGAAACCTCCTTCTTGCTTAACTAACAAACTTGCTCAGAGTTAATAATAATCTCTTCATCACTTCGAGGGAAGGAGATTATTGAAGAAAATGCCTTATTCATCGCGGCTTTTGAAAATATTATGAGGCAGTAAGATTCAGGGTGTTTAAGAGGATAGCTAAGAAGGAGATATTTCCACAAAAAAGAACGGATAAATGGCAAACTGACGAGGGACGAAACAAAATAAAACGATAGAGAGATAAATAACCAAGCAAAGTCTTGAAAGTTCTATTAATAGAAAAAAATATACATATCGCTATTAAATAGCTCAATGTAAGGAGGTGAGGAATTGAATAAAAAAGGCAAGCAATAGTTTTAAAACGTTTCTGAGATCTAGTACTTTTAAGGATTGCACTCAATTAAGTTAAATGTATGAAATTTTGATAAAAGAACATTTAAAAAATCCAGCAAAATAGTGAAAGACATGCCATAATAGCACGAATAAATCTTTTAATCCCTCGATTTAGACCAAGATTCTTTTATTACTAACATAGACATTAATCAATCGGAAATTGGTTTGGATAAGTAAGAGACACATTTTTATAAGTAAAACTTTCTTAGAAAGAAATAACAGAGTATGAACAAAAAAGAGGTAAAATTAAATAAAGAAATATTTTTATAAATTATATATTTATTATAGAAACAAGAAGCCCCTATTCACAACCACTAGAATACTGTAAATAGCACACAATGCAGATGATGAAATTTTGTAGTATTATATTTCATAGTCAAATCTCAACTCCATGCATTAAACTTTTCATTCGTTGAATTAAAAAAATCAACCACTAAGAAATAGATAAGGGAAGGCATTAGTGTGTGGAAAGCCATGATAAAGGAAGGCTTTGTATTTTTAACATAATTAACTCCCACAACCTAAAATAGGACGGTCAAATAACCTAAAGATTTACTTTACGACATCATTAAGATATACATACAAATCTAACAACTTCCTGTTTAGGATGCTATTCTCCTCGTCCATTCACAGCACTCTCGTATAATTTTTTTCTCTGAATAAATATTTCGCTTCAGAGACACCAACGAGTTTATCGATACAATTGCTTTTATTTTGAAGAGATACGGAATCTCTTCTAATCTCATTATACACATTATACCATCAATCCTTTCCCTCTGAACCATTTGCATTCTCTTTTGCAGCATTTGCTGTTTGCATATGTTGCTTTTGCACATCTAAGTCGTTTTCAAACCCCTATCTAACTCGATATACAACCTATATTTTTCATTTATTCTCGGGGAATTATGGTACCTCCTGTCTTGTCCTGTACTTGTCGTATATTTCTATCCGATCGCACGAAAACTACATTTCGTTTACTGATCCTACGCAATTATAGCAACCATTCTTAGGTGACAATTCCGTTTGTATCGGCAGCTTTAATATATCGGTAACCGAAAATGGGTTAAGGATGTTGAAAGGTTAGGCGAAGGAAATATGGAAGGAGTAGTTGGCTTGGGTGTGGGAGGTCGCGTGTTTGAGGAAAAGTTGGCCGCCAACAATAGAGCTTTCAGCCAAATTGCACTGGACCCTTCTCTCTCACCTCGACATCCATCTCACGCGCTTTTTGCCTCCTTCTCGAAGAAGGGAAAGGTGGCAAAAGCTGAAAAGAAGAGCGATACTCGGCGAGCGCAACTTTTAAAAGAGATGAAGATCGTAAAAGGCGAGTCTATGCATTAGACGTACGGAGGCGTAATTGGTGCGTGCATGCGCTCTGCTTATTGACCTTGAGGTTTACAGACATCCCACATTCAGAAATACGAAGGTTTGGATAAGTTTACAGCTAATTAAGAGCTACACGAGAGTAAGTGGAATTACATATAAAGACTCGAGTTTTCATATGTTTCCTTTCTTCATTTATTTCTCAAAGTAAACTTTCAAAGAAATTCCCAGTATGCATCTTTATTTTCCTTTAAATATAAGTTACGTTAATCGAGACATAAGTTTATGAAATAAATGTAGCAAATAATTAATGACTATAAAAATAGGAATACAAAATATGGAAAATGTCGATAGCTGTATAAAAAATAGCGACCCGTACATAAAACCAACACTTACGTAAGAATCTACGGATGTAATATTTTGACGTGCGTAATTAAGCAATTGATTTAATTACAATGGTCTAGAATCAAACCCAAAGACTAAGTACATAATTCATAATCTTGGCAATGTGCCTTGCCATGACGATTTAAATTTAGTGTATCCTCATTGCTCAACATCTTTATGTAACTGTATTAAAATATGAAGAATTAGCAACATAAGTTAACTTTAGATCAGTATCTAAAGTGGAATTATCATATTAGCTCTGTTTAACTTCTTATTTAAGGAATTGCTTATCAACATTTAATTTTCTACGTAATAGATGTACTTCATGTTTAAAAAAATTCATTTACCATGCATCAGAGCAGTCTAAATTAAATTATGGCATAGAATTTTGGGGAGCAGCATACAACAGCACGCTAAATCCTGTAATCATTTTGCAGAAAAGAATTATTAGATGTATTTGTTTAAAACTTAATTATGAACAATCATGGATCAACGTATGATAAATATATTTTCATACAGACTGAACAGCATTAAATAAAAAATTAATTGCATTATCTATAAGTAATTCTACTCTGAAATCAATACTTAATATTTGCTTTACATGATAAAGATAAATTAAATTCCATAAAGGAAAATACTTGAGTGCCTTATCTTGAAAAATGAACATTTTCTTCTTCTAAATTACTCAAAAACGCAACCACAGAATAGAATAAAGTGTGGGTAAAAAAAGTGTGGGTAAAGCAAAAGATATCATATTGGGAAGAAATAACCTGCCTTATTTCTCTAATTACTTCTTTTTCTTTTATTATGACAACTGTATCTATGTATCTGGGAGCCAAAAAACATTGAATGAGCAAGTTTATTTTGCTTCTTGGCAAAATAGGCCAGCGTTATGATTCGAGTAATGTTTTTCTCGCGTATATTAAAGGCGATTTCGAAGAACTGTAACGGCATAGTCAAGCCATTTGTGTGCAAATTAAGCTGTCCAAACTTTTCTCGTACGATAGAAAACTCAGATTTCTCGAATAACTTGCAAAGTACCTTGCCTTAGGGAACACAAAAAAACCAAAGAAAGCAGTTCGATTAATAATCAGATTATCACCTGCATAATCGGCTCTAAACAATCGCTTCACTGGTTTTACTCC
This sequence comes from Sympetrum striolatum, assembly GCA_947579665.1. Taxonomy (NCBI): domain Eukaryota; kingdom Metazoa; phylum Arthropoda; class Insecta; order Odonata; family Libellulidae; genus Sympetrum; species Sympetrum striolatum. The sequence continues at coordinate 6,678,509 of OX388347.1, forward strand.
TAGATAGCTTTGGTTTTACTCTTCAATTATAAAAACCTTCACTTCGTTTCATAATCGACTATATTTTATCAACGCAAGATAATTCTCTTTTTCTTCTCTGAGAAGAGCAAAACATGTTAAAGCAAATACTGCGAAATGGAGGCGGACGATGGCGTGTGAACTGTTTAGCAGAGACATCTGACGGCGGGATGAAGCAACTTCTATCGACTACAGGAAGAGTTGGCTTTGGCGAGAAAATGAATAGCGGATGCGTTGAGCGAAATAGATGTAAATACTCAGTACATAGCTGAGTCCTTATGCTACCTTATTGCAAGCCTAAGCGCTATTTGATACATGGGTAATGCTAAATAGGATTAATGTGGAAACTATTTCGTTCTACTGGCCTTAAAATAGAGACTATTAAACAATCAAAATTATCAGTATTTGTGCAATTTTCTTGATATGATGATGATATGATATTTCTTCTCACTCATGCTTGGGTACCAATTTTAATATTGCAAGCATTAAAATCTCTGAGGAGGGAAATATACGGTAGACAGTTGGGAAATATCATATAAGATACAAACACCTTGATGAAAAAATTTTACCTCTAGACCTCAGCAGTTATGAAACTTACAGATCTCTAAGTCATATGATACCTGATATCCTAACTTAAAAAAATACCAACTTACTCTCGTTCTATTTACTAATTTCTGTTCGTGTATCTTGAATATTCTATCTTCCGCTAGCATTTGGTAGCAGTAATTTCTTCGTTTGAATTCTCCTTGATAGTTCAACGCTGCAATATCAACGTTGCGTTCATAACTTGCATCTGAAGGCATTAATACTCCTCTCACTAAAATCACACTGAATATCAAAGATTAAATTGAATATTATAAATTGAATATTGTTGAAAATAAAACGAAAAATATGTAAAAGACACTGAAAAATGCTTTTACTCAGGAGTAGCATCTGTGATTTAGAAAATTGGAATCTATTTATCTCATAATTTGGAATATTTAGACAAAGATAATATGTTTCATGCTCAATAAAACATGTAAAATGCTACCGAAACACATGATTTACCTGAATATTTTCGAAACCTAAATAAATATTACATTGCAAATTAGAATGGAAGTTTTCGTTTAGATTACTATATTTGTAATAAAATATTGCTCCATAATTCGGCTCCTTAAAATAAATGATCATAAGAAAGGAATGTATACTTCACGATGACTAGCTTAGAAAGTGAATGTTTCCTTAATCTCAAGAAATATACGTTTAGTTAAGATTGACAATTACAAATAAACTTTTTCGTAACAGTTTAAATGTGAGGAAGGTTATATAGATGGCACCATCTAATACTTCTCGTTACCGATTTATGAAAGGCATTTAAATTTAATATCTTACATGAGTGGGCCATAGTTACATCCAATTTAAATTCCATGGAATTGATAAAGGTTAGGAAGGAATGAACCGGGAAAATCATTGAGATAATTCGTCCATTTTCTATTGTCATAAATTGAAGCAGCATGTGGTATTGCAAACAATAAAGGATGTCGGCGAAAAGGGAAAAAACGAAAGAGCGAAGAGGAGAGGTTTGACGTGTAGAAGGGACTCGGCTCTGCGTGACGCAAAACTAAAAGACAGAGCTCCCCTCTGACGTCACAACGGGAGGCCCTGCAATCGAGGAGTGGGAGAAGGAAATAAAATGGAAAAAGGATGAATGGAGAAATGAAAAATCATGACTACATTACAAGGTCACGCTGAGAGGCCTTAAGATATATTCAATCGAAAAAAGCGAGAGCAGTTTATTTAGTTGGAGTAACAAATTAAAGTGTGAGGAATAAAATTCGTTATCTGTCCTAATAATTCACTGGATTTATTTATCTACTTGGTCTACCAAACAGTTTTCTTAACGGCAATGTTAAAACCTTTATTTTTAATAAGTATATATATATAGGAATAAATGGGCTTACTGATGCGTTCAACAATGAATCTATGTTCCGTACTAACATAATCAGAGGTCTATGAGTGTGCAACTGAATAGATATTTAATCTACTACTGAGGTCCCAGACTCAAGGCTTTTGAGCCAAATGTGCCCCCCTGTCATAAACACTTCGTGCCCTGGTACTCACAATATACTTTTTTTGATTTCCTTAGGGAATTTTAAATTTGTGATTGATAGTTGAAGAACAAATCTTACTTATTAACAATGAATTTAATTTGAAAGATGCGTTTGAAGAGTAAATTTTTCCATCCGTCCTTGCATTTTTTCCTAAGTACTGTAGACAGTATTGGGGAACAAAAGTAATGTACTTCTTTCAACCATAGCCCTCAAAAGCCACACACCAATAAGAGAGTGAAAGGGTAAAATATTGATTTAGATACTGTTAAGTAGTATGTTGGAATAAATAATTTTAAAGGACAAAAGACTCCAACCAGTGCATAAGAGAAAAGAGTAGAGATACAACTGGAATTGACCTGTAAATTGAACTGAAAGATAGGAATGAAGCTGGGATAAATGTTTGAGAATGGTTTAAATGAGAAACGACAAAATATAAGACGAAATAATTAAAAAGGAAGCAAACGATGGGAAATAGCAAGAGAGTAAGAATTAGACTGTGTCGTATGGAAAAAAGCAAAATAACAGGAAATAAAAGGACTTGAATCCGTCTCATTATATTAATCGCTATTAATTAAGTTATTTAAACAGGCAATTACAATGAAATTTAGTCCTACAACCTTTGAACGATCGAAAATACAGTAAGTTATGCAATAAACCAAATTTAGTTATACGATATTTCGATAAAATTATATAGTTTTACAAGTGATTAGCATAAATATAATTAAATAAATTAGAAATAATATAAGATGAATCAAATGTAGTAATAATAACGAAGTTATATATAAAAAATTACCTGAAAAAGAATTAATGAGGTTTATCGTGAAAGGTCGTCCATGCTCAGATTCACACATGGATGGAAAGTATTTATAAATACTGGAAGTGAGTTAGGTACTGAGAAAATCTCTTAGAAACGCCTTTACTTCCTATTCACCAAATTCACTTTATTGACATCTTTCGCTATGAGCCGTCCAGCCGCAATTTACATCCTGGTGTTCATGGATCCCGCCAAACAGGTAAGCAGTCCGGGTGGCCTAAATTCACGGGGCAATCTTTCGCCCCCGTCGGAGGATTGATTGAAAGTTCTCCATTACGAGACGTGAGTATGGGAACCGGGTTCACCGGGGGAATTCGGATGAGGCGAAGGGACAAAGAAAGAGAGAGGAATGGCTCGATTTGGCGATAAATGGAAGGACAGTCTCAAAGAGGATGAAAAAGACACTTGGGATAAATAAGTAGCCATAAATTTCTTTTCGGCAAAAATGGTTCGGTAATAGATGCCTCAGCGTATGCGTATGTATTTCGTACTAATATTCATGCAATATTTATGCGGAAACAATCAAATGCCTAGGTCATAGCTGGTTTTGGCATAAAAAGAAGTATTTTTCCGTAAATCAATTCATCTTTTCATTATTTATAACATATTGAATATCCCAGTGAGATAAAATTTTTACAATATTATAGACTTTTTTCTTGGAAACTTACGGCAAGTTAGTTGAGGATCGCAAAAAATATTTTTAGTTAACTACATTTCAGATAATAATAAAGTCAGAAATCGTAATGGCTCCAAGTTTAATGCGTTAATTTGCCTGGATTTTACACATAGTTTAAATTTATGGAATTTTGAGTATATCAGAAATATCATATTTGCCCAAAAACAATAGGATGTTTGTCAATTTCAGATTTATTTGGAGAAAAGGGTTCGCCTTACAAACTTAAACACAGTCCACGACTCTCTGAGGTGGAAGTATTTATAATGAGAAAGAGTGCCAAATGTCAATTATTATATCAATTCTGTCTCCTATTCAGACAACATTTATCAAAATTCTCCATTTAAAATGGACGTTTTTCGTTATTATAAATTTATACTAAAACCTCTTTCTAGGTATATTGTAGTTGGTTTTCTTCTTTACAATTTAAAAACCATATATAACCGTGTATAATTCTTGAGGATTTCATTTGAATTAAGATCATTGATTATTACTGAAATCAAAGATATTATTAAATATATTTACGAAACATTTCTTCTTATAATCCTTCAAATAATCTACGCTAATTCTTCTTCTCTCTTATGCCTTTCAGTGACGGGAACTGTGTTAATTCACGGAGAGAAAATGAAAGAACCTGATCAACACTTCTGATGTTACAGAAATATTCCTAAGCTGTACATTCCTTTTGTTAGGAATGAATTTCAAAATGGCCGGGATTTGTACTAATGAAACGATGACTCTCGGGATTAGACATGAGCCAACTAATTACCCAACTGCGATGCTATGAAACTGAATAGCTGATCAAAATATGAAATCCTTAATAATAAACGATTCATCGTTTGGAGCGGAGTCACTCAAGTTTCCCTCCCTTTCCGCGGCAAAGGAAATCACTTTGAGATGTCTCTTGCACAGTAGCTCTAGGCACAATAGTAAATCTCAAAACTTTTCTCGAGCTAAACTGGCTGGGAGTTGGAACAGAATACTCTGGGCCAGAATATGTCGTCATTTTCAAGTAAAGTATGAGTCAATTGCAAATATAATAACACTTTGTGTATTACGATACCTTTTGTTAACACATTTAAAAATGCAAATCACATAATGCAATATTATAGAATTGGTATTTTTGAAGATCGGCGGAGAGTAAAAGCCTAAAGTTATCAATTGTTGATTTCGATCGGTGAATTTTAAAGTAACACTAAAATAAATTCAGAATGTTTACACATTCATATGTTAGTTCTCGAGCGGTGTATATTAATTAATGGTATTATCTAAAAAGAGGTAAATGATGATTACAAGGACATGTAAACCGTGGTTCCTACCTTCTCCTACACTATCTAATTCAAGCCCATTACTCCGAATAAACTCGTTTGCTAGACCGTTTCGTCATCTCTGCTTCAACTCCAATCCTTTATCTATAAACATCAAGAAAATTTGTTTGACTATGAATTCAATGCCTTTGAAAAAGTCACCGTTTGATCCTACACGTCGTCACTCTGAAATAAGCAATGGAATTTGGATGAAAAGATGAATTTATCAAATTTAGTAAAAGAATTGTGACGATAATAAATACTAAAAAATAACTTTTGTTCTCAGCATACTTCAAATCGTGGGGGGGGTAATTATGATGCAATGGTCGGGGTCACTCGTGAACCTCAGAGGAGAAGATTTACAGGAGAAAGTTCTGCTTGAAATCATGAGCGAGAAGGAATGTTTTTGGCAAGATACCAAAGTAAACCAAGAGATTAAAATGGAGGATTTACAATGAAGGAAGGAGACGATACATTAACAAGTGATACGGTATGTAACCAAGAAAAAATTGTAGGTTGTTGGACTCAAATATATATTAAAGTATAAAGAAATCCACTATAGAGTTGCTAATTCATCATGAAAAAATAAGCATTACTTTATACACACAAATTATAAGAGTTTACGTGAGGAATAAGGTAAATAAATGACTTATAAATTCATTTATCGTACAAACTTACCTTTTAAATGAGAAATTTTCTTCAAATAAAAGGTGCACAGGCGCCTTCGTGTGTAATTTTAATAATACGAGTAATTCATCTTTCTTCTAACCTGTAAGTAATTTTTCGACGACGAAAATACGCAATTCCGTTTGTAGGGTTTTGCGCTAAACCTGACAGGACCCATATTTTCATCCCATTCATGGAAATACTTCATTTCGAGTTCTTTTCGGAGGCCTCAAGCAACGGTCATTCTGGGAAATTTGCATTTTCCTTCAAAACCTGAACGTAACGTAATTGCTTTGGAACGGTGCGAGATTAGCCGCCAGAGGCTACGTTCCCTCGAGGATAGAATTTTGAGATAATGGAATCGAATTTGAAAAGTATCCGCCGATATTTTGCGAACTGATGGATGGGTATTAACCATCCCTTAAAACAAAATACCGATCATTTCTGCAAGAGGGACGCAAGGGTTACGAAGAATCAAAGGAGCTTAGCTTCGCAAACAAGACAAAAGGAAGGGATGAGCAATGGCTTTATTCGATTAAGGGCAGCGGAAGGATTCGAGGCATTTGATAGCATTTGCTCGGGTTGGGCGGATGAGATTGGGATTGTATGGAAGCATCATAATATCACGGCCAACCCTCGTATATTGAGAGGGCGTGTCCTCCACTTTTTGTTTCCTTTCGAATGAAGAAATTGTGCGTCCCTACGTACTTAATCACTCCCCACGCATAAGCAATATACTTGCTCCGAGCTTAGCGTGTTGAGGGTTTTGAGTTAAGAAGGGCTGAAATGCCCCTTAGTTTCCCAATTATACCCTTGCTATCTTGTGTGTTCCTCGTTCAGTCAATATCTCTCAATATTTGATATTCATTTAGCGAGGAAAGATAAGAAGTGATATAAAAATCTTTGTTTCAAATTTATTTAGGCTGTAAATTAACAATAAGATATATATACAGGCAAACAAATATCTTTACATCCTGGGCAGTGCTAAAACGTGTTAACGGAAAATGCAAGTCGTTTAATTTAAAATGAATACTTTTTAGAGATTTTGGACTTGGAAATCTAGTTGAAGTAGAATCTTTATAATAATTCTGGAATTAGACTCATATAGATGATTCACGAGCAATCTAATTTACTTACATTTTGAACTTACACTTAAAGTTGTCTAATGATAGCAAAATAAAAAAATCCTATACACTAAGTTCGGAATTTAGAAGAATAAATTATTCTCAATCACTTATATGCTCGTTAATTATGTAAAATATTTAATAGATCATTGGATCTATAGATTGACCATTTTCGTATTTTTCTCATACAGGGGAGACCCGGGTGAAGTGGTCCCCTTAAGAGTTTACTGGCAATATCTTCTACTAGGTATAATTATCTGATCTTACCCTTTGTCAGTGTAAAGGCTACACCTTAATGTATCATTTCCAAAATTACGTAAATTTTTCATATAAAATTACACTCCTTATCATAAATGTTTCTTAAGGTTGTAAAATGTCCGCTTTATCCCGGTGTATGGGTAAAGTGGTCCCCTAATATATTTATTTTAAATTTCCCCATAATATTCTTTTCTGGTCAGTATTTCTTCATCTAAGACGTACTGAATAAATGATACATGACTAAATGTAATTACCAAAGCGAAATAACATTATTTATCACAAAAAATATAGGATTAATGAAATAAATATCATTAACATTTGACATTTATTTTTATTCCAAGAAGCTGTTCACATTTCTACATTTTATTTATAATTTTAAGGTAACTTATACGCAGAAGTCACAAATAAACTCATTGCAAATATCATTATCAACTCCACTCATCTTGAGCCCACATTGAATAGTGGTCCCCTATGAAAAAGTTGGGGACCACTGTACCCCACGTGTAATTTAAATTCAAAACTGTTAAAAGGAACTTAAAATAATAATGAAAGCGGAGAAAAACATACCGAAGATTTTAAAACGATCCCTGGCTCTACTAAAGAAAATAGTTCACATGAAGTAGTGTTTATATTATTAGAGAAATTAAAGGTAAAAAACTTACCTTGGATCAATTATCTCGGAATGGCAATATTCTGCTGAGAGCGAAATATGAATCCACTCCTAACAGAGGCTACAACTCAACGGACTTGATGGTGCGGAAGTAGTATGTAGCTTACAAGATAGATTGCAACACTAACAAGTAAGAGTAGGGTACCACTTTACCCCGGAGGACCGCTTTAGACGGGTCTTCCCTACATAATAACAATTATACTCAATCATCAGTTTTGCTAAGGAAAGCGGTGTCTATACTTTTTCCTTCCCTTAATAACAAGGAAAATAAATAACTTAAAATTCTCAGTTCAGCTGTAATAAATGGTGAGATCTATGTTATATATATATGTATCGACCGTAACAGAGAAAAAAATCTCGAAATTTAGAGTTTACCGAATAAATAGTACATCTACATTAGCTTATTCTGAATATCTCAGCATCAATTTATCATAATAAAAAGAAGAAAACATTTATACCTTTACCACTGAATTTTTAATTCTTCCTTTAAGGTATAAGTGTTCTTTTTTTCTCAAATTTTATTATGGAGAACAACCACAAAGTCGAGGCCGAATTAGCAGATTCTATCAGTTAATCAATTAAACTCCCTCGGCTCCAGAAATTCTGCGTTGTTTCAAAAAGAATTAATTTCCAAACAACTCCCATCTTTACGCACCTTTCTGCTCAATATTTCCTCGTTAGGTACACATATCAAAGCAGCCCCAATTTCCCGAGATTGCCTTATTGCTTTTTATGGATCCTCCGTTGCCTTGTGCTTTAATCCCACTCAGTCAGTGGGATTTAGGCCTAATCCCGCACCCATTGGCGCCTCTCCACATTCAGGCGATGCCACCAGTTAAGTATATTGTCTGCCGCGATACCCCCTCAGCTATGCAATTTCAAAGCTCGTATTCTTCCATAACGCAGACTCCTTCCATTACGCCTCCATTCCCTGGATTTTGTCGCCACCATCACACAGCTTAAAACTGTCAAATTTACACCGTCGTAAAATTATCTCTATTTACACTTCCGGGAGAAGTGTTAAGTCGTTGTAAATTTTACGTAAATCTAGGAAACACATGAGTAAAATAATGCATATGCTTTACCCCATGTTCCATTTACAAGCTTACAAAGGAAGGAACTCGTAAATAGCCGCACTACAAATTACGTTTGAGAAACTGTTTAAGAAAGTAACCGTATTCCTATGTTCTTAAATAATCAACTTTGAGATAAGTACACTGAATTTTTATACTAAAATTTCAATACATTCTAAGTACATTGTGATGAGTTAATAAAATCCTACATGGATAAACCGGATCTTTAAAGACAACCAATGAAGATACATTTCCTTCTGTTTAGAACTATATTTTATTCCTTTTGGGTGATTCGATTATGTTTGTGAATATAATTCAACAAGTATGATTTACCTTTTAAGTTCAATTTGGCAAATAAGATTTCTCCGGATAGACTTCCAGATTTGATATTAAATTGCCCTCGGATATGTATAACTACGCTAACTCAACACTCGGCTGTTAATTCCAAATTTTTCCGCTATTCCCAGTTCAATAATTTTTACCTCAGCGAGAAATATCTCTGTTAAAGTAACAATAGCATGATAATACATGTATAGGTAATAATAACATAAATAATAATTTAATAGCATTCTTAGAAGTAGAAATTTTAAAATGGTTCGATCATAATCAATTAGGAAAGGCTTCCCGTGCAGGATCTCCGGTTTCCTTATTCCTTGTCAAGGACCCTTGTTTTATTTCCATTAGAGAGTGATTCGAAATAGAAGGGTTTAAAAACTTGAATATTTTCTGTTGTAGTTCAAGATGTATTCGTATACATGGATTGGTAATTCAATGTCCTCCTTTGTCTTACTGTTATTCACGCTCTAGCGCACACATCCTTTAAATACCTCCGTCTATTCATCGTCATCCATGAGCAGCCATTCCAGTTTAAGCCTTCATTGCCCCATCCCCACGGCAATAACTCAGCCGCTATCAGATGAGATCCTGCTTCTTTCCCTCTTTAATCCCCTCCCACCTGATACATTAATCTAATTAAATGCGGGGCTACACTTGTTTGCTTCATAGTAAATTGAGGCTATGAAAGGATTTAGATTAAAGCTCTTGAATTTTCAGAGGTTGCCTGCCCTGAGAACTGTCGTGATGAGGTTCTATTTCTGCTGGAAAATTGGGTTCGCGACGTGTTTAAGGGGGGCAAGTGCGGTAATAAGTGGAAATTTTTAATGAACGTAAGCGCATATCTCATCTTCACTACAATCGAGAGGACAACTGCCATGAATTGCTTTCAATTTGAAGATTATACATTCATTTTAGACTCCCAAAGGGTCTACAATCTGTACATCGTAAAATCTGAAGGTCAATGCCATGTGAGAATTTTATTAAATCAAGGTAGCTCAATGCAAATATTTTGCCTTTAATTATTTGTAAAATTTTCACATGGAGTTGATAGGAAATTAAGCCGGATATTTTTCTGTTATTCTGAAGATTAACTTGCTTGCTATAAAACCCACATAAGATTCAACCTAGTTAAACAATAAGGTATGGACTTGTTGAAATCAATGTCATTAGCCCATACTAGTGTTCTAATACTACTTAGTGTTCAAAGTACACTCAAGTGAAACCAAAGAGACCTTAACTGAAATCACATATATTAATCTATTCTTTCTCAACTGATGACATTAAAATTCAAAGATCACAACATCAATTAGGTAGTCTTTTACACCCATAAAATCTAACAAATAAATATACTAGCTAACAATCCACAATTGCCAACTAAAATTAACAAAAAAATACGAAAAACTTCGAGTGAAGCTTAATGCTTAGCGTTGATTTGCTTAATTTTAGTATCTATTCCAAGTTGTTTGCAAAAGCGAGACTTGAAGTTGCCTACTGCCTTTAAGTGAAATTTTGAAATAAGTAAGCGATTAGAAAAATATGCATTTATGCATAAATAGTATTAATAAAATTATTTGGTATAATAATGTGCATCTTAGCATCTACTTCAATATTATTAAAATTAAAATCAAATATCAGTTAATTAATTTAAAATGTAATAACTTTCTTAAAGCGCATCATTTTTTTTTAATGAATCGATATGTGCTATAGCATGGATTATGCCTTTGTCGGCATGATAGCCAACTTTCATTTCTATTCTACGAGGAAAATACTCCTAAATAAGAGATATTTCTCAACGATATATATTTGAGTTAATTCTCACATTTTCATTACAAAGTATTTCTAAATTTTGTTCTAATTACGAATCGAGTATAGCTCTCACCAAATCACCAAGGGTACGATGAAACAATGAACTACACGTACATGTACTATTGACTCTAGAAAAAGGTTTTACATTAACTTTGAGATATTAATTATAGTCATTTATGTTTTCAATAATGATTTGTTCCCATCACCACCCGGTCGGGAATCTATCTGATAAAAGCAATTACTGCAATTTAATAATTCATTATCACACAATTTTTAAATTTAATTTTTTTCTATTTTAATGACATTACTGACAAATTAATACATAACTGATAAATACTACACTGATAAATGTATACATCAAATTGATTTCCGGGGATTAATTGCAAATAATTAATTGACTGGAGCAGGGAGGATTGTTCATTCACATCTATCAACTTTCTTCTGGTATACTGCGAATATTCATGCACCTCTGTCTTCTCAAAATAGCTTTCTTCTGGCGCTGTATTTCACCTATTTATGTCATCGCAAGGGGCCAAGGTGATATTGGCTGATTAAGCCTTCCACCAGAAACACGTCTAGATGATGGTGCATTGTAGCTCGAATGAAGAAGTTGGGCAAGAACGTTATTGTACCCTAGGGTTTTTTGTGTTGAAAAAAGAAGACGATAAGATAGGGCCAGAAGGGGAGAGGGCAAAAATCCTTCCCGTTTAAAATGGTTAAGTGAGGCCGGTTTTGGGGTGGAGAGACACATGGTGCCCGAAGGAATAATGTAATCTTCTCTAAGAGCAATTACGTGAAGGCCTTCGCCAGCGGCTTTCGAACGAAAAAGAAGTAAATATGGGACGAGATGCTAATCCACGGAGGGCAATAAAAAACCGGAGACATGTGCTAGACCATCGCAAACACACGGAGGTTAAAAAAACGAGCCTTGAGTATGGACTTTTAACATAGGGAAATAGAGGTGAAGGCCTCATTTTTTCCTCGTTTCAGCGATTATGCAGACGCCGTCGAATGATGGTGGCTTCACTCTTTTACGCGATAACTCGTGGGTAAGTGAAGGTAGAATTAATCTTTCATCGAGATTGAGAGATTTTCTTTGCAAATGTATTAATTAAATCCGCAGTTAGATAAGATACGAGGAATATGAGCGATTCGTATTTTAAAATCTTTTAATAGACTTGAGATGTTGTTCATTGATTTTGTAAGTCAGTTAATGAGATTGACCTTGCATCTGTCCAAATATGTTTTTGCGCATTCCAAAATGTTCATAATTTATTGTCAACGGTACTGGTAATAGTTATGTTTGCATTACCTTCTTAAGATTTTAAGTTATGATTATATGGAGATAAGGTTTAGGAATATTTCTTGACGGTGAGTAAGATTGGAATGAGGTAACTTTACACAGGAAATTATAGAATTTGCGTCTGTTTCTAGGATGCTTAATTAACTGCCGTTGGCTTGTTCCCTTCGGCACTCCACTTAAACCATCGCATTGGGTACTTTACAAGTATATCATGGGCAAATGAGACCGTTGAAATTACCTTCGTTCGAACCAGGCTGCTCTAAACGTAATTGACGATTCTGTGATTATGAGTTGACTATTGCTTAAAACCTAGCTTTAACTATTCTTTAAATTCTTTGGACATTCAAGTGGAAAGTTCCTTATGTAATAAATTTGTAATTTTGTTTAAAATTCTGTACTTATTCTCAACGCTACACCTGAGTGCAAAGAAAGAAATATAGGAACACGGCTGTTAATGAATTAGAGGTTTAAAATCTCCAAAAAACGTCTTTGTCGGCGTTCCTCCTCTTACTTCCCGGTAGTGGCAGAAAGCAAGAAAGGAATGCCGTACTTTTATTCCACCCAAATTACTTTTCAAAGGCGATGCCTCCGTCCACAGGGGTCGTGAGGTGATCAGCTATAACTGAGTAGTATCCAAATATTCGAATTTCGATACCATGATGTGTTTGACTACTGCTTTACACGTTTTTGAACTATTTATGTGGTACACAACTCAAATATCTTTGGTAGCATATACATTCCAAAAGTTTTGAATCGCTTAACATTTTTCAATTCGTATTAGACTATCATCTGTATTTTATTACCTTACTGCAATCATATTAGGTAAGTATCGTATAAAAACCTTAGTGAAATATATTTTCAAGAGTTTTACAGTCGGTCTGAGATATTTAATATTGTAATACGCAAAAATAATAGGTAATTCTCGGAACTGGAATAAAATTTAAAACGCGTATCAAACAAATAATGAAGTAAAATACTAGCAATTGAGTCCTTAAATGCATAATGCATCGTGTATTAAGAGTGCATATATCATCTGTTCTGGATTAATTATTATTAAAATCATCTTCTGATATGACAAAGGGAAAATTAGAATGCTTTGCAATTGGTCAAATTTAAGCCAAAAAGTCATTATGAATGAACTTGAAGATAAAAGAAGAATAAATTTCGTTTCTCCTTGAAAATTAAGAACTGCTTGTCGACTCTTCGAGTTTTAATTTTGATTCAGATCATTAAAGAAGTCATAAGTTTATTTCATCGGATACTTGTCCTGAACATGGACTTTCTAAACACTCCGCTGACCTAAATCAAAGCTATTGAGCTACGCAGCAGTTGCTCCAAACCAAACTTACATCCATGACTCTAATTAACGTCTTCAGATCCGAATTCAAATACCAACATTCGAGAAGGACCGAGAGAGGAGAAAGAACAGATGAAACTCGAAAAGGGGAAGGCGAGCCTGGGAGATAGTGAATTAAAAAAGGAGATTCGGAATGCCGTAAAAATTCCTCCAATTCCCAAATTGAAATAAAAGTGGATTGCCCAATAGAGCGGTTAGGAAGATGATAAAAAAAGGCATTCAAGATCATCGATCGTAATGATGTTTGAATTATGCGAAAGGAGACCTTCGATCCTCCGGAATCGACTGCGGGTGGTCATTGGAGGAGTTGCTCGAATGCGAGGGGATCAAAAGATGAAAAGGAAGATTTGGGTGCGAAAGGAATCATAGATAGGGCCAGAGGAGGACATTAAGTGAAATTAAATGAAAGGAAAATAAATGGAGAGGGAGTTTTGACGGAGAAAGCGGAGGCGGTCATCGAGGGTCAGAGAAAGGAAATGAACTGTTGCCGCTATGAAGGAGACATCTGTGAATGACGGAAGGTTCCGAAAACAATTGTTGTCATGGAAACTTTGATAAAAAACAAGAAAAATAGTGCAGGTTAAAGAAGGTGTAATTTTTTTACAGCATTCATAACATATATTTCATCCATTTCCTTACCCAGGTTGATCAATAACATCAATATTAAGTTCTTCCAGTCTCTAAATTGGTCTTACGCTTTAGTTGGATCTTTGGTAAGTTTCAGTGTGTACATTCCGCGAAGTACAGCATTTCACTTGTGAAGTGTCCCGTCATGGTGAAGCAGTCTTATAAAATACGTCTCTCATAGTTTTAGAGGCAATATCTCATAATCACTGATTCCTCGTTATTTTTCTACTGAAGGGCACTAAATTTCCTGAACAGAACACAATTAACAAGAAAAAAATATAAACTGGGGAGGTTTGCAATGAAAGCCACGACAGTCACTTTTTGCTTCGCGAACTTTTTATGTCCGCGGCTACCTGACATGACTGTGGCGATCGGCTGAGGAAAAAAAAGAAAGGCGGAGTGGACGAGACAGGAGATAATTCATTTCCATGGCTACCTTCGCAAACTGCAGAGAGCCGCAAAAAAGTAGCCATCCTTCGGAGGACAAAATGAGGCAAATTCAAGAGCATCGCAGCAGGCCTTCTTTTAAGGAATAAACAGCGCTGTTCCCCGGAAACAAGGGCACGCCAACGTCCAATAGGGAGTTGGAGCATGTTCATTCTGAAAACCCATGTTAACTGCTCCGCCGCTAGCGCTGGACGGCTAATGGCCGAACTTAGCGGGAAAACATGCTGCTTACGTATTCAAATATTGTTGATCGTAAAAAAACTTCTGCGGTTATTATAAAACGGGCTCTTCTTGACAGAATTAAATTGCAATTAAGGTTTTGCGAATGAGTTCAGGCCTGCTCTTGCGACGAAGCTATAATGTCATTCATCCTTCCTAGGATTACGGTTAAAGGTTAATCAGACTAAGTTAGTCAGAATGACTACAGCAATGTATAAGATGGAGAAAAATAAAACTATACGAAGATAAAATATCGTGAAAGATATCCAATAGTTACTAGAAAGTTATTTAAAGAACTTTCTTTAAATAAAGTTATTTAAAGAACTATTTAAAAAGTTTTTCATAGAAATATCTTGATTTTATAATTTTACATGCCTTACCAGATGCCTTACGAAAATTTTGATTAATACGAACAATAGTTCATAATATCTTCGTTTCACATCATTCGCATTACGTTTAGCATTTGTATGCGTATTATCATAAATCTCAGCTGCCTTTGTTTGTACTGATCAACGATAACTACTCACCAACATAGTGCAAAGGAATAATTTTACCAAAACATGGTCTCCAAGTAAGCTACTGGCAACATGTAACATTATAATTGATTGACACCGCCGCCAGCGCCCTCAGCGAGCGGAGCAATTGCAGTCTGTTCTGGAGTCCCAACACTTGAGCAGCTTTTCGAAGATTCTGATTACTCTCAAGTCGGGCATTCAACATTTGGAAATACAAAATGAAATGATATTTTGTAAATAAAAAAGCATCATCACGTAGAATTAAAATAGTTTCCCAGTGGAAATTCCAATAACTCCGTAATTCGAAACTGAAACAAGGGTGCAAAAACCTCATAATGAACAAGGGATTTATATTGGTTTCAGGAATTGCACCATTAAAATAGGTTTTAAATGGTACTAAAGATTCTGTGGAATTGGTATAAGTGGAGAACTGTTGTCTTGTCTTCTTTATTGTAGATTCATGCAATTCTCGAGATGGCTTCCTTAATTAATCATATAATTAGGATAAGTATTTAACTTTAGCCTTTGTTAGGTCAAATTTATCCATGTATTAGCCATTAAAATGGCCTATTGTAGTTGATCCAATGTTATGCTGTAATTTGCTAATTTAATTATTTTTTTACAACTTAATAAGTACGTATTCAATTAGTTAATTCAGCTAATCTTCCTCATGTTTGTGGATAGATCCGCTTAATCTTGGTGTGTCAAAATGGATGAGATCAGACAAATATCAGTACATTGATGCTCAACTCCTGGTTTCCTCATTTAAAAGAGATCGAATGTAGGCCACACAAAGAGGAGAGAACACGGAACTCTAAGTTTTGAAAGGGTGCTGAGAGCCGCCATTCCTACGGAATTTTCCTAACGAGGAAACTTCAACGAAAATAGCGCGGTCTGCATTATGCATGCAGGAAATTATTAATCTAAATTATACTTCAGATTGAAAAATCCTGTCGAGAAATGTAAGTTCGTTTCCATCACTATCCAACTTCCAAAGTAATGTATACAGTGCACACATTACATCTAAATTACTTTCTTAAATTACTTTTCCCTTATTTCTTTAGTTTCGTAGTTTAAAAACGACTTACAGTGAACCATTTCGTTTCAAGATTTTAGGGAAACTTAGTTATTCGCTGGACTCCCATAATTCTATCCGAAGGTTTAACTCTTTGAGTTGAAGACGATGCTGAGACAGCATGTAATGGGTCCTTGAGGTTCTATACACTCAACTTTTAGTTCAAAGGGTGACCAATAACTGACGAATATCAAATACTTATGCTATCTTAGGCTTCTTAGACTCATCTTTCTCCAGCATATTTTCACTAATTCATAAATAAATACATTATTAGGATCCTTTTCTTATTAAAAATTCGATTACGTATTTTCAGTAATTAATCAAAGGATAATTTTACGAAAAATTAGAAACTTACATTATAGAAATATTTCCCTCACCAGATTCTTCACATATGGAATCACTACGAATAGAACATTTCACAATTCTTAAAGTAACGCAAATCGAGTCTTCCTTCTATTCATTGCTTATAGGCAAACCTTATGTGTTGCTTAACTTTCCGTATAAACCCAAAACATTCGGAAGCTTTTAAGCCTCAGAAATATTGTAAAGAATCTGCCTGTTACTACAGTAACGATTTAAAAAGTAATGATTATATTTTATTAATTAAAGATAATTTAAAATAACCGTATGGTATTCTTTACATTTATACACATACAAGTACAGCTATAGAAAAAAAATGTCGATGTTACTTGATATCTCAGGGAAATGAAGCACTAATTATTCTTTTACTTTCCTCCTTTCTGCCAATGGCACAAAATGAAATTCGAAGCTCTGATAAGCAATAGACGACGTTATCGGCTGAAGTAAAGATGGAAAGTCGCACACACCGAACTCGAGATGCTTCCTTTATTGGAAAACGCCATTTTGAATCGAATATAAACTCAGGAGTTCCCGCAATCCGATAAAATATACTTTAGCGGAGATCTTCGCACTTCCTTTAACGGAGAACTCTTATCAGCAACTACATTTATTTCGGCCACACTCAGCATTCTTGTTCATCAAAGAGAGTAAACTTTCAACCACTATGAATAATTATCAGCTTGCTAACTACGCTTCGTGTACTCCTACAAAGGAAATTATCTTAAAGCCCCTCTTTCGGCAACCAAAGGCATAATTTATGGAAGAGCGGTCATCGGAGAAGAAACAACTTCAATGTTTGAGAAAAATCGGCTCTTGGAGAAGAAAAACAAACTATAAACACGGAGACCGATCTTCTTCCGCAAAATAAACGTATTCAAATCCAAGTCCGAAGAGGACAGCGAAAAGAAGATCCCAAAGACTCAAAAACCAATTTATATTCAAATGCGCCGTTTCGAGACTATCCTTAACTTTTTCTTTCAGCCGAGCGAAATTGCGTCCCAGGGGCTTTCTATAAACAAGTCCCTTCCGAATATCTATGCCATTTGAACGTATCTTCCCCGCACACCTCTTTTGAGACTGTCACCTGTCCCAGGTTTCATTAGACGAAGCGGGTCAATGGAGTTTGGATGCGGTCTTCGATGCCATCGGACTTTTCGGCGGAGGTATTTCAATAAGGACTGAGGAATGCGGGGCTTGGAACGTGCCGTGGTACTGAGGAAGCAGCACGATAAGATGTAGAGGGAGCCCTTAATTTTTAATCCACGTTTCTCGTAGGAATGAGAGGGCATGTTAAAGGGAAATGGAATATACTTTTTACTTGTAAGAGAATAAAAGTGACCGAAAAAAAAACGTTTTGCTCAATGAAGGCGACATTTGATGGTAGGTAATGTCGATCACTAAGATTCATATTTATGCAAAATTTTCAAATATAGGTAAAAAGTGGAAAAATATTCATAGAACACAGTTAACAAAAAGATTGTCAGCAGAAGACTGAAATGGAAGGAATGGTAGAAGAAAGAAATTGGGAAGACGTAGGCTGAGTAGAGGTAGTGAGATTTAAAGCGATTGAGAGGTATTTGGATGATTTAGAGCAGGCATGTGCAAAGAAAATGCCTCGGTGGCAGGTGGCTGCCACCGCTCTCATAGCCGTGGCAAACTCGGTTGTGCTGGGGTAGTGTGGATGGGAAATCTGAGTCGCGGCGCGGCTGCGGAAGACGGTGTTTTGGTAGCGGTAGGAGCAGCGGACGGTTCGGAGACAGAAATGGTCAAACGTAGCACGGTCAAATGGGGCTTTGCTATTATTATTTAAACCAATAACTCGGACAACTACAAAATTTACTTAATTGTTTTCATGCGTGTGCCTTTTACAAGAGTAGTATGAAAATATTTACAAAGCTCCCAGGAAGGGTTACTTCCACCTCCTTCCGAGGCCGAAACCCTTTTTGCCATGGCGCCATTTGACAAGAAAAGACTGAGGAAAGGGTCACAGAATACTCCAAGCACCATCAAAAATGAGATCAACTAATGTATATTTCGCTGTCTGACAAACAGCATTATCAAGGTAAAACAGGAGATCTGTGTTAACTTGTCTCCTGTGTTACCTTGACAATGCTGTTTGTCAGACAGCGAAATGTACATCGGTTGATCTCATTTTTGATGTTGCTTGGAGTATTCTGTGACTCTATCCTCATTCATAGCCATCAGCGGAACTCTCAAGATAGAAAAGACTGAATGACTGCAAAGGCCTAGTCTGGCGCGAAAGAGAAGTAGGTCTCCTCCTCACTCCCGCAGGAGGAGAGGAGGCGGATTGCCACAGGCCGAGCCCCGTGGCATTCCGTGGCACCACAGCCACCGTGGCAGCGTTTGAACATACCTGATTTAGAGGGTTACAAAACACTGTCTAAGGGTTGATGATTCTTGATGATGGCGAAGACATTTCATAACAAATGATAAGTAACAGTCAAAGTCAGCAAATTTAGATTTATTAGTTAATGAATACATACGAGTCTCAATCTCACCATGAGTGAATAACTAATCTTATTTAATATCAATTTAGCAGGATCTTCGATATACATTTAATTGATCGCGAAATTATAGATCCGTTGGTTGGTTCATTCGAAATTTTAAAAATGCGACTAATATTTTCCGAAACGTTTAATGAAGGGAAAATGATATTTGCAGAATGGTGCGACAATGACGCAGAAAATAATGCGAGAAACTCTGCCGTTGTTGAAGCTATAACAAGAAGCTTTCATTTTTACTAGATTCCTAATATACCGGATTCATGTATCCCAGATGCATTCAATTTAGCGCAAATATTAAAAATGTCACAATTACCAATACATATTTCATCGTTAACGACAGAACCCTAATTTAATTCAATTCAGCAAACCAAATAATTGCATTACCTGAGCATAAAATATGTTTTTCCATTTGGGTTTTGTTCACCAGCATTGTCCTCAGTTCTCTCCTCAAGAATACTTTCGCACTCCGAGAAGTAGCTCTGGTCTCCATCGTCCAAAACAAATTTCATGCTCTCCAAGGAATAAATGCACGACAAATTCCCAAAAAAGGCCCAGAATACATACAATAATTCCACAGAGGAGCACAACACCTAAGATGAGGCATGCGAAGAAGCTGATAAGATAAAAGAGACGATTTATCTAGAGGGACGCCTCATGCATGAGGAGGTTACTCGAAAACTTTTTCATGCATCCGAGTCGCCCAAGCAGTAAAAACCGCTGTCTTCCTTATTCAAGCCCTGTACGCACCTTTTTTAAGACCTGCAACCATGTAAATGTATGGATAAAATATGTAAATGAAAGGCCACGAGTGAGAGGAAGCGCTGAATGCAAAACAAAGGAAGAAAGGATCTCGCGGTGAATTTTCGAGGAGAAGGGATTATTGCCAAGTAGGAAGCAGACAGCAAGATGGCTGCTTTAAAATTCATGAATCGAAAGCAACTCCTATTTTCATCTTCCATCCCTACGTTTTCCTAAATGTTACTTCACCTTACTCAAAGCAGAAAATAATGGCGTCGTACGAATTGTATTTGTTATAACGATAAGAAAGAACTTTGTAGCGATCCAGTGAAGTTCAAGGCGATATTCCTTTCTGGAAATACTTTGGCTGATTGAATATTGATGCCTTTGCGGGAATACTTATATATTTTTCTGGGAAAAATTATACCGTGAGAACAATATTGTCAGAAGCGTCGCTTGACTATGGAGAGGAAAATTAAAATATGCGCATCCAGCAGAAAAAAGGAGAACATAAATGAACAATTTAACGATCGCTATTAAATAAAAATATACTTCTACTGTGATTTTGAATACGAATATAATCTAAGATAGCCGTACTTCGTGGAACGACATTTAGAAATGATAAAAAATACTTTGTAATTTCCACTATAAAAAATATAAATACATATTTTTATTGTGAAAATTACAGTGTTGTCTTATCATTTCTATTGTATAAGAAGATGGGATGACGGCTTCTTAGTGATAAAAGCATATCGTAGGAATTGGTTCGAGAAAGCTTGGAAAATTTGTTTTAAAAAATAAAAAGAAATGAATGTCACTTATCCTTAAACTTAAGAAAATGATTGATAAATTTTATTACTAGCATAACATTTGAATAGTAATTTCAGACTTATCGTATTTGGAGCATTTGTTTCTACTTGTCTGCTTATGGTGTCCAACAAAATAAGCATGTCCTGTTCATTAATTAACCCTTAATACAATAACAATGTATCACGATGAGATAAAGTACTTAAGTAAGTAGTATGTGATTAAGTAGTGATAATCTGTGTGTTTATTCACCACCTACAGAATTTTAAATGGATAATCTGATAAGGATATAATACAACATGTTAAAGGAAAAATACATCGTCTAAAATTTACTACTTTTCATTTATGCTAGGGTAGGTAGAATATTAGGGTGAATATACGTTAAATAATATCAGTTTTTAATTTAAGAAAATTTCTTCAGCTTTTATTTAACGGCTAAAAAGGAATCTCCAGAACATTTATTTCCTCGCAATTTTTCTCTGCCACATCAAAATCGAGCACCTTTGGCAGTCAATGCAGCTAGGCCAAGATACTATTAATGGAAGGTTAGAGCTTCGAAATTAATAATATTCTGCAGTTAGATCCCGAGCTGAATTCATTCGAAAGTACGTAAAACAAAAGGTGATGACAAACAAGAGACGATCGCTGTGACGGACGAGCATCAGATCGCCCTCCGTCGACAGCTTTACAGCGGGTGTGCGTAGAGAAAAGACTTTTTGAAGAGACAAGAATAGAAGCATCAGGAAATTGAGAGAAATCAGAGAGGGAAATGAGGCTTCCTTCCACTTCGAGGAGTAAGTGCGATAAGCTGAAGAATAATCATAACGAATGCTGAATCCTGTCCACACTGAAACTGCCAGAAAAGGGGCCTTCGCTGGCATTACTTAGTAAAACGCTGGCCAGTGAATTTTCTTGACTCGTCTCCTCTCTTCACGTTATAAACTGAAAATGCTTCGCAATTGCGCTCAAATGACTAATTTACATGTTTGTATCATTATCCGAATGAAAAAGCGTTTATTCCTCCAAAATTCAATAAATGCCGTCGGAGTTTCAGTAATTGAATTTTATAGAATGATGATGAACATAAGTTTGAGAAAACTATACTTCGGCCTAATATGATTCTCATTCTGCAGTTATTATGAATGCTCAACTATAAACGTAATTGATAGAATAAATAAGTGAGTTATGAGAGACTTTTTAAAACCCTAACAGAAATCCTTGTATAATTTACCGAAGACTAAAGAAGGGGAGGAGGTCATTTAGGGAGTCTTTCAACCCTAGAATATTCAGACACGTAGAACATTTGGGTACATAGCATATGTATGTCCGTGGCGATGTCAATTCACCTTACTTTCACAATGTAAATCGACTAACCTATAAGCAAACCTGTGGGCTAAGCTTAATTTAAGCCTTTCCTGATTTATAGTGGATTCGCTGGAGATGTTGGCAAATAGCATCTAAACTAGAAACGAAAAAAATGAAGGTTTAATATTATTATAGTCCAATTTCTTTGTATCTAGCCTTGTTACAATTAAAAGAATAAAATTAATGATGAAACGTTATCGCAGTAACAATAATTCATGAGAGCAAACATGTGAAAATCATAGAAATAAATATTTCTGGTTATATCACATCTTAAAACATTATTGGGTGTGCCTTCAATAATATCCAGAGAAGTATAAAGAGATAACGCAGTATACAATTTACCTGACTCTCATTCAATGATTCTTTCTCGTTGTAATACAAAACGCAAGCATTTTACTCGTCATCGATAGATTTAGAGCGAAATTCGCATCTACGGGACGTAAATAAAGAGGAGCATTGACACACTCTCAAAATTTGTTTGGAAAACTGTTTCCAAATGCTCAAACAACCCAATTAAAAATGGAAAGATGTATTGATAAACAAATAGATAGAAGAACTGCTTGGTGGAAAGATGCGCAATCTACGCACAATTCGTAGAGAAAATTTTCAGTTATGAATTGCGGTTGATTGTTTCTGAAGCGAACAGTGAAGAAAAGGTACGATTCCACTCGTTAGAGTGAGATTGCATTTCACATCTCCGGTTTTGAATTCGATCAGCCTATTCTGAGCGAAGGTTTGCGTGACGCACAAAACGAAGGAAGTTCATGATTTCATGCTCTCTTGGTGGGTCAATATGGCTGTTGAAGGAAGGCTCGCTAATTAAGTAATTAAAACGGAAAGCTTCGCGTGACCGAATGGTCTTTTAAAAGATGATCCGGATGAATTACCGTCATATATTATTAAATGCCCATTTCGCTGATATTCGCTACACTGGCCTAATTTGCTTTCTTGCGTTCCCCAGATTACGTAAATTTAGAAAACGTTTCCGTATTAAAATCTCGAATGAATTGAAGTCATATCAAAAGGATATCTGATGGGATTTGTCCGAGCATTCATAGAAAACTGTTCTGAATCGGAATGAGAACATCAGCAGAGTATGACTAGGCTATCGAGAATATTTGATGCGAATATATAATAATGTTGGAATATTGCTTATGAAAGTACTTCCATAGAACCAATGTTTCCTGTTAGTATACCAAAATGTTGACTAGATGGATTACCTTGAATTTCTCCTGATTGAAATATAGGATCAGTGGTTGTATAGAAATTGGCCCGAATGCGAACTTGTATCTTGAGCACTTGGATCCGCTTAATTCTGATTCATTCATGGATAAATTTCATCCCTATCGTCACTACACATTATTAGTCAACAAGTTATTAATCTGAAAATTATTGGTAGAGTATTCCCACAAATACTATATAGAAGTTAATTATTTCCTTATTCGTACTCTACTAGTGTAGGCAAAGATTTTAACTACCGGTAAATTGTAGACCAAAATTTCATAAAATGACTTCTGGGTATTTTAAAAGTATCGTCAATTCATGAAATTTGCAAAAAAATCACTTGATTCGGATAAATTTTCTTGCAAAAAACCTATCCAACTATGACTGAGAATGTCTTTTAAGCTGTAGTTACTGCATTTTTCAATTAGGTGAAGGATTAATACGAAGTATTAAAGAATATGAAAAACATAAAATCCTGCTATAAACGATGTCTATTTTATCACTCTTTCTTCGTCATCGTCATTTTGAAGTGAAATTTTCGTCCAAATTTATTCAGAGTCTATGCCAAAAACTCGCAGATCGCAATAGCTGTAGCAGTGGATAATATGCATGATCAAGGAACGGTGCACCTTAAGGGTTGAAACTGGTGAAATGAGCTCATTGAGATAGCAATGCGCCAGTGGCAAATGTCTTAACCGTATTTCAATAGTTCGGCGGTGCATTCTGAGATAAGGCGAATATTAGCCTCAATCCCTTGGGAATGCTGCACGTAAACAGACGCACTCCGATTCGTGGGCCAAAGATATCGAGAGCGCCTAAACAAATGAATGAGTGGATCAAGGAGCGCCCCGGGCGAAAGATCCGTGAGTGTGCATGGCAATGTGGAATGAGAAGGTCCCGACAGACAAATGAAGATTACGCTCTATTTCTCTCGACTGTGATTCGTTTGGATGGCACCTGGGGCGAAGCGCAGCCCGCTAACCGTCTATTTAGCGAAGGCATTCCACGGATAATGGAAACAACGTTACCCATAAAGACAACCAACCGGAAAGTTAAACTGTCTGTTAGAGAGAAGTCTCGCGAGGAATCCAGACGCAAATATCAAATCAAATACGGCGAAATTTATCATCTGATTACGATGCAGGAGGTAATTTACACAATTCTCGAGTTCAAATGTCTTCTTAAAAATGAGAAATATAGAAAATCAAACAGCGGATTCCTTATCTCATTAAATCAAGAGGTATTTCTCGAAATCCATCGAATTTATATACGAAACATTATCAATCATCCATCCATCGTGTGTTTAAGAATTAAGTAGAATACCTATATTGAATTTTCTATAGTCACTACACAGAGTTAATGAGTTTGAGAAAATCTTTTGCATATATTATAGAATCACGATGTGCACGAATCGTGGAATCCACCAGTGAAAAATTATTTAGCAGAAATAGCTACGGTTTTATTATCTGTATAGTTAAGATTTTTTAAGTAGTACTTCAGAGGAAGAAGATTTTGCAATCTCTCAGTAAACAAGACAAAGAGAGCAAGACTGCAGAGAGCCGAAGACAGAAACGGAAGAAAGCAATCTATCGTTCATTAGGAACCTCCTGAATAGTTCATGACTGAGAATATCTTGAGCGTTATAATGAAGTTGGAAGCAAATATACATTCCAGAAATTTATAAATGAATATTCAAGTGAATCAAATATTATTGCAATCTTGAAATCCTACATTAAATTACCTCAAATTAAAATCTATTTGCGTAAATAATAATCAATCGGTATTGAAATAAGATATTCTTTAGAAAAGTTTGCTTAAATTAGTATAGTAAAGCTACCAAATATGGAATAATTTTAAAAAATACCTTTTATTGCACATTTTATTTGTTTAAAATGGTATTTTGAAAATATTCACTAAATTTATGACCTCTCAGCTATCGTACAATAGAAATTTATAGATTAATTAAATATTTTTTATGCTTTAAAGAAAATACTAGACTTATTCCATATTAGGGCAATGGAGTTTCTAATACGGAATAGCACGTGCTGCTAATATTAATCAATATTTTAATTAATACTAAAATAGTTGTTTGAAAAAGCGTTTGAATTACGCTTACTTGAAAACTAATAAAATATTAAGATGCAGTGAGCAAAGAATAACATTTCCTAAGAATTTGTTGTAAAAATTAATCATCTATGTTACGTAAATATAAATAATATTTCCAAAATCCTAGCGTGCATACATTTTTTAACACCTGATGTTGATTGAGTTGATTTAAAGGAAGAATACTGAAATTTAAAAAATTATAAATCTTTACCATGTTCATAATAACATTTTCAAATAAAATTTTCTTTTCGTTTTCTTGCAAATGATTCAAAGTTCCGTAACCATTCCGTAAACGTGTACATTTGAATCCACCCTTAAGGGTCTAATATGGATCCTGGAGGAGCATCTTCAGACAGTTCATTTTTCACGTTTTCGTGGGAATATAATATGGGGCGGGAAAGAAATACCATCAGCACTCATGCAAGTTACTATAATAACCGAACTACCTCTTTCCGCCGAGGTGAATCTGCTTCTTTTCTCTCATAGTGATAACCTTTGGTTGCTTAGACTGAAAAATATTCACACCAGTTTCATCGCAATTGAAAACCCCGTTTCCTTCGATTGCTCTTATGGCGGCTTCTATTTCATCTTTATCCCATGCTCTCCTCCGAGACCTCCTGTAAATGTGAGCATTTGTCTGACACGAATTTTTTTTAATTCATTTAAAGGGGAGCTTTATCATGGATATTGATTATTCCATTTAATAATTCATCTTTCACATACATATTTACATAACATTTATATCAAAATTCATAACATTGATGCATATGTGTTATACCTATTATAAGTTTGATAAAAGGATCATTTAAAATATACTGCTTTGGTTAAAATAAATACATTTTGGCAATAAAAACACGTAGCGCTAGTTCTAATCAGCGATATCCTACAGCTATATGAAAATAAAAAAATAAAAAATCGTTCTATATTCCAATTATGGAATATTCTATAATAGGAACATTACGCCATATTGGAACATTTTAAATTTTTACGAGTTGGACTGGTTTCAGGTACTAAATTTTCCGTGATAAAACACAGGACAACTTACTCTTATTAACGGTCATTGTATTCAATATCACACTCACCGTCTTTGATATGGGGTAATAGGTCGAAGATTTCTTGCCAATAACTTGTGAAGACCCAAAACTTTGAGAGCGTCACCAAAGCACGTGTATTCCTTCTGGATAAATGTTTACTCGTATGAAGGCTGCCAGGAGTATTTGTACCACGTTAAAAACGAGCTAACAGAAAGCAGCATTTGGCTGATCAGATACTGAGGTATTCCACATTAGGAGCATTTTTCATACTAGAAGCACCCCCTCTTATGTGTACTGCTATGTCAATAT
This sequence comes from Sympetrum striolatum, assembly GCA_947579665.1. NCBI lineage: Eukaryota > Metazoa > Arthropoda > Insecta > Odonata > Libellulidae > Sympetrum > Sympetrum striolatum. The sequence goes on from OX388347.1 coordinate 6,705,355, forward strand.
ATTTACGTTTTTGGATGTTAATCTTCTATCAGCATAAAATCCGTATGGACATAATTTAGGCCTGATTCAAACTAAACAAGTCATTCATGATTAATATCCATATTTATTTATAAATATGGTTTCAAATGTTAATCGGAAATAACTGGTGGTGACCCAATTTTAAGACGAAAATTAAATTTAACCTTTTTAAAAACAAAATGCCGTTATGAGCTGCACCAGTGATTTAAACGTGCAGGATATGAGACACATCATGCAATTATGCAGGCGAGTATAGCGAGTGAACGCAAGAGACTTCTACGGCAGTAATTCACCGGTTACCTAGAATTTCCTTAGGACTCTGAGGAAGGTTTCTGGAAAATGGTTTTTGAAAATGGTTTCTGAAGATGGTTTCCTGAATTAAGGATCGTCGTCGTGACGTAAACGACCGCTTCGTGATTTGGTTGATGACTCCCAGAGTTAATAAGGAGCGGGTCAAAGAGGGAACGGAAGAATAGGTTGGGGAAATATAAAAAGAATTCGATCCCACGATAGGGAAGAGGGGATAAATATTCCGCACTTTTCCGCTAATGATCCCCCGCTGTCCGTATGCAGACTGTGGTGCCAACGCTCCCATTGTCACTCTCTCATTGAAACCCACGCCACCACCTCCATTCTTTATTCACGATTACGTAAATATCTTCTCCCCCTTCACGTCTCTTTTCACTCTCTATTTGTCTCTCTCAATCTCCTTCCATCCCTCTTCTCATTATTTTCTTCGACGTATTTTCCCCCTCTTTCGTTCTCCCCTTTTCATCTCTTTTTTGCATTGTATTTTCTTATTCTGTTTCTTGCGGCGTCGCTCCCTCTTTTGTTCTCAACCCCTATCTCAACGGATGACATCATATCAAATACTCCTATCGTAGGAGCTATCTTTTCTTAAATTCCTCGAGTTGAAGTTTTTCTTCAAACACTACCTATATGATTACTAAGAATAACATAGTCATAAGCTAATTTATAGTCAGGTCTAAATTTGAATTATTACTTGTATTTTCATATTTTACCTCAGCCTTCAAAAATAAAAAGTATCGCAAAAAGAAATTTAATTTTTGTGGAAATACTAACACCATGAATGAGCACATTTTAAGTCTGTAGAAGAAACTTAGACACTTATTTACCTTTTAATGAAGAAGAAGCAAATGTTTAAAATCATTTAAATTTTACGAATCGTAAAAAAATCAGTAATTACAGAAATGCAGTGACAGCATCTATGCCTGAAAATTTATTGCTCGATGAAAAATCACATTTACATATGATTTTCCTACAATTACACGTTTTAAATTCTACGTTGAAAGTCCTCAAACCCAAAAATATATCCATCGACTAACTATTGATAAATGAGATACAGCTACTAGAACAGAGATGACTTTTAAGTATTTAAAAAAATTCAATTATGAATTCTTAATCTATTTCACCGCATCCTCTATTCATTCATGCTCTCAAAACTCAACTTGTGATAGTAGTTTTGTAGGTATTCCTTTAAAACTCTGAATACTTCTGATCGTCTTCTTCTAAAAGTATGTTCTCGTAACTAAATTATCTAAGGTGCGTTTTAAATTTGATCTTGTCTTAGATTTGTGATAAAGTATAGATTTATGAAAGAAGGTGTTGCAAAGAAAATTTATTTTAGCCATAAATTTGAAGCGAGGATTCAGTTTTCTCCGCCATAAACTCATTCATATTCTCTCAGCCGTTTGCCGGTGGATTTAGACAAAATCACGCTGCTTGCGATACTTTGATTACTATCATCAAGAAACGTTGAAACTATAAATAATTGCATGGCAAATATGATGCCCGTTGAAATTGCGATATAATTTTCCTCTGCATGCCTTCCAGAATATTGCTCTTGAATCCGAGAACACACACTATATATTTCTATAATTTGTCTTTTATCAAACTATACGCATCCACTAGTTTTCCTCTTGTATTACTCTGTTCCTTCCCAATTCTCTATCTTTTTTCTTCTCAATTCATTACAACTCACTTCCCTCCCCCATCAATATCCTCCTCCATTTCCTCACCGTTCCACTTATTCTCCCTCTTCCTATTTTCGCTCTGAATAGCTGTTCCCCTTATTCTTCCTCATTTCCTTATCTCTCTTTTCCTCCCCTTAATCTTCTACGTTTCTTCACGTTTCTCATCTCCCTCTCTCATTCCAAATCGTCGCCATTCTATCTAAACTCAAACCCTTTCCTCTTTCACTATCTTTATTTAACAAAACCTCTTCCGGAAAGCAGTAGCCAAACACACAGCTAAGCCCATGCATAGGATAGTCCGCATTATCATAAGGTAATCAGTATAGCTACTTTTAAAACTCGTAATTAAATACTTTTATAAGTGTCAAAGACCTGAATTTTGCAGAATTACAAAATGTGACTTTTGTGCAAGTGCTAATAAGATGTTTCATCTCGTACTTTGTTTAAAATTTAATTAATTAAACAATACGCTGACTGATGTGCTAAATGTGCAGAATTTTATATTCTGCAATATTTTTCCTACTCAAACTAGACCAATGAAACTCATATTTTCGGAATAACTGGTAGAATGTCCGAGTTGTTGATGAAAGTCAGTTAAGTTTCACCAAGGTTGCTATGCCATCTGACGGAAAGCATATAAAACCACTCGTTCGCGTCTCGGGAAAAACCTCCAGCGAATACGATAGAGTAAGAATTTTTAGAATTATGTCGTGAAAAATTCCAACCTTGGGTTTTCGTCCATAAAATATCATTTTATAACATTTAGAAATTCATAAAACCACTTTTAAGCAGGGTTACCTACTTATTATTTTTTATCATTATAAAATGTTCTTCCAATTATTTTCTCAGGTAAATATCAAACTGATATCTCAAATTAACATTCAATTACCTTTCTTGAACAGATAGAATTCATTTCAGGGGTACTAAATTTATGAAACAGGGCTGCCATCCGTTAGACCGGATCTATAAACAGAGAGTTATGCGTTTGCAGTATAAATAACTCAAGAGATATTTGAGTACAGATTTGTTTCATGTGATTAGTCGAAACTCTTTGGGATCCCAAATTAGTTTATCAACTATAAAGAAGCACGGTGACCAACATCTTCGGCTTATACTTAAAATCTGACTGAAAACAAAAAAAAGGTGTTAAAATGTGAAATAAAATCCAACTGAAAGTAGTACAACCAATGAAGAGTGATAACTGAGGATGTGCATTTCTTTTGAGTGGGAAGATGGATGCTACGAGGTTTGACGGAAGTGGAAAAGAAATAACAAGCACTCAAGCGATTACTTCCGATTCAAGTGGCATCATCTGTGGTTTTGTGTAGTGGAGCGACTGCCAGTAATTAAGAGGAGATGTTGGGGAGGAAGAAGAGGGATATCGATGGAGCAGGAATTTGGGGAGGGGTGATTGAAGAAGGGAGCTGAAAAGCTGTTCCTACAATTGGCGATCGATTCTGAAAAATGCATTTCTCCTTAGCTAAGTACAGTAAGCAATGAAAAGTATAGAAAAAGCAACAAATCAGTGTTCGCAAACAAAACATTAAAAATTTGTCGGCGAATGCCGTTCGATGTGAATGCGATGAACTGAGTTGGCTTGAATTTGCACTTTCACATCTTTAAATCATGTTCTTAGTTTCGTAATTCTCTAGCGGTTCAAAGAATATAGGGAGCATATAATTTCATCGGAATTTAATAAATGCAGTCATGATATGTTAACGGACCATTGGAGCCATCTTATGAGCCAATTTCGGAGAGCTTTAAAATTGAGTTATTCTCGCTTATCTCAGAAACTTCCTGAGCCATATTGCATTCACCTGCGTTTAATCTGAGATAACGAGAAGCATAGGAATAAAAATATTTCAATCGGAGCTAATTTGATTTTAATCTATTTGAGAAGGCATTGTATTTTTAGAAGAGTTAAGAAGGAGTTGATTTTATTAGCGATAAACAATTTGTGAGGAATTATATTTTCAATCTGTTCGCTTCATTAAAAAAATCTCCAATGCAAACAGGAATAATCCCAATTACACTAATTTCGATTGATTATTACTATTCACAAACACAGCAATTCCCTAATCAGAAAAATCCGATTCAGACCAATCCAAAAATACCGGGATTCGAACCCCGTGATCCGGGTTGGAGTACTTGCACGCTAACCACTCCGTCGCCACAACCGATAATGTTAAAATTTATTATAAAAATAACACAAGTATAAATTTATACTTGAATTTTGCGCTTAATAATGAGAGAAAAGAGAGAAAACTTGTAGAAGGAGTCCTCATCGAAGGAAGTATGATTTCATTGATGCACGTTTTGCTTCTAAAAAAGCGAGATGGATTGCATAATAGTCGATTTTAGGACCAAAAAATGTAATTATAACTCTGGTAAATTATTAGATATCAAATTTAACGTCGTTCTTAATGAAATTATCTCAAAAGAAAGCCGAATAAGCAAAATCACTAGATTTTTATAATAAATTAAACCTAGTGGAAAGAATCTAAGGAAGAATAGTACTTTTACTGCAAATTTTATTTTTGACAAAAAACGGTAACACATTCGGTTTCGACGATTCGTCATCTTCTGTAAAAGTACAAATCTTTCTTAGATTCTTCCCACAACACCTCGCCTGATTCTGTCATGTTTATTCAATCAAACCTAAATGTATATAATATTCTATTCATCTTTTTTACAACTATTCAACACTCAACTCTTTTTTAAAAGTCTTTCGTGGTGATTTCAACTCCACTGTCTGTTTTATAGAGGAAACAATAATTGGAATAATTTAAATCAGAACATTTCACAATTATCGTGCGTATGACAGTTTTATTTAAAAACCAATAATGCTATACAAGAGATTTATTAAATATGATAAATTTTTGTTGAGAAAGACTAAGTGATATTCAAAAAATAAAATAGGAAATCAGTAGGAAGAAGATAAAGATGGATTAAGATCCTACATGTAGTAGAGTTCAAACTTATAATCTTCTAAAAGATGAAATGTAAATCCTTTTATGAAAATCAAATATAGCCTGTTTATACCACGCATACAGTATGGATAGCATTGATAGATGGGTCTGGGATAAACCACGACTGACATAGTTGATTTAGTACGAGTTGCTTGTAATAATGAAAATGCTCTGAAGACGTGTAGTTGATCAACACCAAAACAAACCTCTTGATGACTGTAGCGTAAATGAGCATTAACTCTCAAATCCTTAAGATATTTTACGCATCAAAAGACGCGTGCGGGGGAAATTAAACCCAATATTTGAATCCCCTGATCAGGAATGATTACTAAAAATGATAAAAGATTAGAATATACACTTTTGATGAGCTAGCATTGCGCTGGTATTGTATCTCACTCAAGGTGGCATGAACCGCCAACAAAATTAACTAAGGAAGATCGAAAAGCATCATGGACAATGAAGATAACGCATATAACACACAACTTAAAATCACATGGTTTTGCTATCAATACAAGATCAATTGTATCAGATTCAATACGTGCAGATTTAAACTTCGTTCATGTATGGACATACGCTTCCTTTTGCTCTCATCGGTGTCACTGTTTTAGTGACACGCACGGCTTAATGAGGTCACCGACGCACGTAATGAGCACGACGTCAATGAAAGCCTTTTTAATTAGGCACGCGATCGAAGGGCGTGAGAAAGAAGGCGATGTTTACTTCCTCCGCTAAACTCCACTCCATTATTTCGTTCTTCGCGGAAAAAGGGTCCGAAGGACTACGCCAACGCCCTCGACGGTCAATCCTCGCACTATCGCTTTATCTTGCCGTGCACACAATGGCGTGCGTCGGATAAATGTAAAGGGGAAGGTCGCGAAGAGGAAATATGCGTTTTGAGTGACGCGACTGAGACGGGAGGTGAGGCTGTAATTGGGGGGACAATGGGGAATCCCGGGACGCCGTGGGAAGCGGCGGAGGTCACCGCCATTAGCTGTCTCGCTTTCTTAACGGAATGAGTTATGCCTCCACATTTCCATGTGACCTCGTCCACTATTGATAGCAAAAATAAATCTGGTGAGAAAAGGTATCCTTTCTTTGCCGTGAGAACCAATGCAAGCGAAATCGTGTGATTAATGGTGACTATCTTCAAATCGTGTCAAAACAATTTCTACCACTAAAATACGACTGGCTACTCGAAAATAGAAATCTCGGAATTCGTACATTCGCTATCACACGCCATCTCCAATGATGGATTAAACCTGTACTTTAAAGAAGGGAGGAATTCAATACGGGAATATTCTACCGTACAGAAGTAAGACACTTGCTATGATATAAGTGCTTCCCCATAACTTTACTTTCCGATGTTTTAAAATACAACGGAATATTTTCGTACGCATAAGATATTTTTAATACTACACATTGATGATAATGAAATTATCATTAATCTATTCAAACCTTGGATAAGTATCCTCAAACGGGCTCCCGCATAGTGATGTGGGCAGAGCGTTAGACTTCGATGAAAGCGGTACTGGGTTCGATTCTCTGTAGGAGACCACGTGCGAAATATCCTAAGCTGTCAAATCATTTCTAACAATACTAATAGTATCCTCAAATGCTAATCCGATGTTTCCATTCGCAAATTTTAATTAGCAGGTGGTCCAATTAGTAGTTTTATTCCAATTTTACATATTTGCGTGCTTGAGTTGATAAAATAAGCAGTTTCTACTCTGTAAAACTTACTAGAAATATCTTCAAGGAGTTTATTATCAACCGCGAAAGTTTGTATTTTCCATAGGTTTCCTCCCATTTGCATAATTACATATTCATATCAACTTCCAACTCGATCAATTACGGCACAAACTCGAAAGCACAAATTTCCAATGAGGTCATACCGACTTGAACACTAACTTCAAGTTTCGCTAACATAAATTTATTCCCGTAAAACTTCTTTACAAACCTTTAATAACGTCTCGTTACATAAAATGATTAAATTATCTCCGGAGACGTTCAATTCTCAGAAGAAGTTGCTGTATTTAATAAAAGTGAAGTGTTCACCAACCGAAATCTTTTTTTCCTTTCCCGTGTTCATCATATTTTGGATCAGATGTGTTGTATGTTTAGGTCATGAAGCAGCTGTCGTGACAACCATGAGTGTAAATATTTAGATAACAACAAGGGGTATTGTTGAGAGAGAGAGACTGAGAGAAAGATTGCAATACAGTAAAACTCCAATTATCCGAATCAATTGGTACCGGACCCTATTCGGATAATCTAAAATTCGGATAATTAATTAACTTCTGTGTGTACATTGAAAACGGGAGAAAAAATACTACATATATAGTATAAAAACAGTTTTGTATTGATTAATTAAAAAAATGGCAACAATTTGGCATGTCTGTTCGGTTTCTACCGTTATGCTTACCACGTCAGCGAATTTAGAACTGCTATATGAGATGGTGTCCTAAAGCGATTCGGATAATCAGCGATTCGGATAGTCGGAGTTCGGATAATTGGAGTTTTACTGTATATCTAACCAAGAAAATTATATCAAAATAATTGACACAACAAAACAAATGGTGCAAACATTGAATACGCATTTATTTATTACTATCTAATGCGTAAATCTCTTTGAACCCCTTCCTATAGATCATATTATTTCTTTTATTAGAAGGGAAACATCGATTACTCATAATTAAGCCCATGGTAGAAATGTTCTGCTCTCCGATCTCCGTTCATTAAAGCAAAATATTTGATTGAATGTTCTGCGGGCCTTCGATCGATTTTTGCCGTTAAGACTTCCCTGAAAATATTATTCGATAAACTCAATTATTTTGAATAAAAGCGCGAAGAATGTGCTTCGGGTCGACTCGCTAATCACATCCCTGCGGGGAACCCAAACGACCGGGGGAAAAGAAGGAAAGAGGGGGAAGGAAAAACGGCATTTGCGGGAAGTCAGGTGTCGTTTCTTCCATTCATAGATAAACCGAAAATGAATACCTCTTCTAGGCTGTGTGAGAGCATGTCTGTTGAGGCAAGGAGGATATGAGGAAGATGGGAGGGCGAGACAAGTGGAGGAGAAGAAGAATGACTTTAGAAAGGCCTATTGATAATGGAAGGCCAACGGTTGTTTTGATTTTTTTCCAAACGGGATCAATATTGACCCCCGCTGCTGATTTACGTTTTTTGGGAAAGTGGCGACGGATCCACGAGCAAAATGTCTTCTCTTTTGCAAATAATTCCCTAATTTTATAGATAAATTTAATCATCGGTTGCCTGCGGTATTTAAACACTGGAATATATTGCGCAATTGAAGGAGATGACACCAGTGAGATCACACCTATAAAGATATTTGTTTAGTTTTTCCTTAGAAATATTCGTAAGTGGGTCAAAACTTTATTAATTTCATTTCAAATGAAATACATACAGAGGTAATGAAGAGGGGAAATAATAAAGTGGTTCTTAATGTACAGCGAATTGTGAAACTGGTCCAATGCTTAAGCCGCAAAGCAATTGTGTTCGGTGGAAGGTTTGGTCCCTTCGATACCAACCCAGAATCACTCCAATTAATGGGTAATTACGGCCTAGAATATCCAATAACTCTATGTCGTATATGTATTATAATGATAATGAGTTTTTTTGGCAAGATTCAGACTTACAAGTCTCATCTTACAGCCATCACTATTTCATGAAATATTCCAAGAAAGATATTTAAGAGATAAAGTAGAGGAAATGTTAAAGAGTAAGAAAAATGTTGTGGGCATCCTAAAATACTTCAGTTAGTACTTATGAAAACAAAATAAAAACCCTACAGAAAAACGGTAATGGTGCGTGAAAACTCTGCGAAATCTACTGATACTTACGAATAAAATTCAAAATGAGCAAAGAAAAGGTAAATAATAAAAATGATGGGTCAGGAACGAGCCTAAAATAAAATATTGAAGGAAAAAAATAAAAAAACACAGTAGAGATACGTAGTAGAATAAACCAAATGATAAAAAACAAGATAAAAACAAAAAATCGAATGACAAAAGCAATGAGAAATCTGACATATTACTTCTGCTTTACTATGGTTTGACCTCCTTAGTGGTGTTGTTCCATATATTTGTTTATTTTAAAGCTTTAATGAGGAATTGTTAAGAAGTAACGCTCTCTCTTTCCTTAAGGTGAAACCAAATCAGTTTACGCAATTACGTTACCTACATATTGAATAGGATGATGGAGTCTTTCAGGCATAAGCCAATCTCGTAGAGACGGCCATTTCATGGCATCTTCATTAGGTTTTAATATTTGGAACATTGAAAGCACTTGAATCGATGGATAGTACTCGCGAAGTAAATATATGCCAAATAAGAATTAATGTCTATATTGATTTTTCCACTTCATGATCTCGTTATGAACCGATCCTGGCTCTAATTACGGACCCCCTGCCGTCATAATTAGAGAGCACGTGCGTCGAGACGCTCGGTTGGGCCCCTTCATTCGCCGATGAATCCAAAGGGGAAAAATGACGGAAAGGCACAAAATGGCGCACGAAATGGGCGGCATAATTGCTCGTGATTCGAGGAAAGAGCATTCGAGCGCCCCGATGACCTCAGGAGTTGACGGAGGAGAGATTCTGCACATCTCCGGCATATTGTTACCGCCATCTTATACGAGTCACGTGACCGCATGCGTGTATAATGCGCGAGTGACCTACGCAACGTTCCCTTCACTTCCCCGTTAAATCTCATCCCTCAGGAGTGAGCTTCCGCCGGAGTGCGTTCAATTACAGGACGTGCACATAGGGACAAATAGAAGGGAGTGTTTAAAGGGAAAAATCTATAAGAGAAGAAAAAATCCCCGGCTGAACACACTCGTGAGTTGAATAGGGCACTCGTGGGCGCCAGACTGTGAGGAGCCGTCGGAAGCTGTGTGGGAGTGAGATCTGGACCCAAAGGGGTTGAAAGATCCCTTTCCTCCGATGTCATCCCTTCAGCACTTTTTCATACTTATGTATATCCATCCAGAAAGGGTGGCTGGCGAACCGCAATTAACGTAGCTGGATGCATTCATGCGAAAAGAATCCGCCCCCGAAGGCAAAATAAATATTTTCATTCGGAATATTTTCCATCTTTCGCATTAGACTCACTTCCATCTTCTCTGACTCATTCGTCTATTTATCGCGAAGAAGACGATGCGGAAGATGCTCACCAAGTTCGAAATGCTTAATGAAGAGAATGTATGGCCGAGAGTATTGCCTTTCTCAGAGCACTTACCTACTTTTCACTACTCCTACATGAATATGCTTGTGTATCTTTGCATAGTATTTTTGGGGAATAAAATCTCCAGAAAGACCATGAAACTTCATTTTTATAAGCTTCTGCGTCATTAGCCTTCATTCTCTTTATTTGCAAGGTTAATCGAACTATATCTTCTGGCTCTATTTGCGATGTATAGGAGATCGCTCACGAGTCTTTTGACATTTACTGTACTACCGTAATTTTAGAACATGACTGCTTTCTTTTGCGTGGGTATCAAAATTTTATTAGTTCAAATTCTACGTATTTCCATTTATATTTCAGTCTTCATTGGATATGATTGATTTTAGTAAGTAAATAATGTATTTGATAATCGGAAAAAGGCACTGATGGATACTTAACAGTAAATAACATATTTTATATACACTCCCAAAAATATCAAAATTTTGATGGTTTTGGAAGTGTTTTATATGTTATTTACAAATAATTTATTTGTTAAAATAAAATCAGATTCATTTTAGTGGACTCAAATTCAGATAAACCTTCTGGTGTTGATTACAACGAGATAATGTTCGGTAAGTATAAACAAATTCTGTCTGCTGAGAGTTGAATATGATTCGCACCCCTGAGAATTTGCTCCCGGATAACAACCTCCATTTCCTTTCACCGTTCAAATTGGGGAAAACTGCAGAAACAACCCGGCTATCGATCGAGAGTCTAAAACTATCGATAATACAGAATGAAGAGTAGGAGAGATTTGAAAAGGAAGAATGAAAATGGCGGCCGTAGGGTAAATGACCGAAAGAGCATGAAGTCGGTAATAGGCTGGAGGATCATTGAAGTGGCCGGAGGAAAAAGGAGGGTGTGCCCGGAAAAGGGGGTGAGTTATTCGGCCTTGTTTCACGTGGCATTAACAAGGGAGGGTTGCATGCGTAAGGGGTCAAATAGTCGCGTTTAATGAGGGTTCCTGCTGAGTGGATCTGAAGGATTAGCGTCACGTCGATGAGGAGGGAATTGCTTTCTTGGATTACTGGCAAAGAAATGGAGAACGATGAATTCCTGCGATAATTTTGCGCGATAAAACCTGCCATACATTTTAGTGTGAATTGGTGAGTTCGCTGTGATATATCCAAACAACTGATTATTATAAACATTTAATATTTCATTCCCTCATTATAAACATTCTTTCTTTCGGGATTAGAAGCATTTCCAAAGGGAGGAGAGAAGATTGATTCAGAGACCAGCCATTCTTAAAATATAATATCGTTTATTTCCATAACTCTTTTAACAACAAAATGTAATTCACGCTTTAAATTTCATTTTGGGGGACATAAACTGTTACCATTAAACGATCTATCATTTCATATCTTCTTCACTGCTTAAGAAAGAGGGCGTTTCCTCCTTTTGCAGAGGAAAGTTTTATTATTACATTTACTATGGTGTTAGCGAGAAGATCTGTGTTTGCAATAGGCTGCCAAAAAGTAATATGTTATCGTACTTTAGGATTTATATGAACGGTATTCATTAGAAATCTTGCTTGATAAATCAATTAACAAGAGGAAAGGATGTACAATAGATTAATGCTCAATTCATGTCGAGGAGTAAAAGATATTCGATTTCGTTCGTATGAGGGTTAGCGTCCAAGCCACTCCAAGGTTTTAGGTTCTAATCATGGTTAGAGCTCAGTTTCTTGCATTCGCGGCTTCAAAGGTTAAGTGTAAGAGGGTCTCTTAGTCATAAGGGTTAACTGTACTTAATTTCTGAACAACTAAAAAATCACGTGAAATAGTTGTTACCAACTTGTTTAAAACTGGAAAAATTTTTGAAGAGGTTAATGAAAACAGTGAATTGAATTGAACCAAAAAACCAGAAGGATGTAAGAAGGAAAGGGGTGACGCGTATGGAAGATAAAAAATGAGTATTTGAAAGAGATGGAGTTCTTTGTTGGATGGAAGAATCTTGGAGATGCTCTCAGAGTTCTTATAAAGCTCGCAGAGTCGTCGTATTCTTCGTCAAAGTTTGGAAAAATTAACCACATAGCTCGAATGTTAAGACACATATTCACACACAAAATAGACGACATTAATGAAATTCGTAAATACATTAGTTCTCATAAAGCTACAGAATAGAATAAAAAATGTGCTGAAAAAAATGGATATTCTTTATTCCATACGAAATACGGATATGGAATGAGTAACGGAGAACAGAAGTAATCTCAATTTTCCTAAAGGCGTGGCGAAAGGTGGTGAAGGGTCCTCGAGACTCATCGATTAATTCTCTATTTTCCTTGCGTCAACAATAGCTTACGATTTCCCTTTCCATCCAAACAAAAGAGTCGGTTTGAGGCAATTTTTATCTCATTCAAAGAGAGAAACGATCGCTAAAAGGATATCCTTACAAACGGTTGAGTCTAAAAACGGACTCGAGGAAAATGGAAGGATGAAGTTGATGTTATAAACGAGAAACGCCTTTCTCTTTACATTAATTCTACTCATTTTTCTCGAAGGCGGAATTAATTTCCAATTTCGACGAAGAAATCGAGAAAACAGTAATGTAAGCGCTAAAGATTAAGCGAAGAAAAGCTTTCATTTCTTTAACCGCTAGCGAAAGAGTTTTCATCCCTTAATTCAAATTGTTTTGCTTCAATTTTGCCTCCCTTTTGTTCCTCGGATATCCAGTATCTTAACGTTCCTGTTATTTTGCTGCCATTCCCTTTCCTTTCTTACGGCGGTTGTACTTCGCACCCCTTTCCCTTAAAAACAAAAGCGTCCCTTTCTGTATTACCCCCTTGGTCCATATTGAACTTATCCTCTTAGCGGGACGAAAACAAACAGCAGAGGCGTGCAGATTTTAATTTAAAGCGAATTATTTTGCCCATTGTTGGTTGGAAGCATTTTTCGCTCAGCCTCGCTGGAAAAGTTACAAGTGTATGTAATGCATGCAGAATGGCATTCATCGCTCTTAATGAGATTTAGGGAGATTCAAAAATAGGCTTTATAATTTACGAGAAAATAATATCGGGCTCTATATGCTCTCCTCAACGGAATAACTGCAAATTAAGCGCGCTTTTTGGAAGTAGTTAATATATTGGTAAGTATGCTAGCAATCAATTATATATTCTTATTCCTTTAGTTCTATGAAATGTATTATTTATTGACTCTATTTATTTATTAACAAGAGAATTTCCGCTGATGGTTATAAATAAGTAAGTAATCACCAATATTCAAAATACCATCAAAATTGATATCCATCGATGTATATTTCGCTGTCCTAGCCAACAGCATCTTCAAGGTGACAAAGTGAATCATTTTCTCCTTTGTCACCTTGAAGATGCTGTAGGCTAGGACAGCGAAATGTACATCGGTGGATATCAATTTTGATGGTATTTGGAATATTGGTGATTACTTACTTATTTATTTATTATTTATTACTAGCTCATTTAAGTACCCTCCCCATTCTACGATCGAATTTAAAAATAAATATTTTCATTCAATTTACTAAGAAAATTAGAGAAGAGAAGATTCGGTCGGCTGATCTGAAACAGATGGCAATTCACTTTTTCACTAATAATCTTGCTAAAGAGGTTAATCAATTTACGTTATATTGCTTTTATTTGACACCTATGTCAATAATTAATGATTAATAATAATAACATGAAATTACAGAGATAATAAATAAACCATCAATCAGTATGCATGTTTACCTTCTTTTTCAGACAATTTGGAATAACTTAAATGGCAAGAGTGATGTAAAATTCGTTGGGGAGTTTTTATTTACATCCGGTTCATTACGTGGACCTTATCGACAATGTTAAAAAATATAAAGGTGGTTTACTAACATTTTGTAGGCTGTATAAAGTAAATTTACCAGCCTTAAGGCCGGAAAATCAATCAAACCATGATTGAATAAATGACGCTTCGATGACTTCCATCACACGATTACAAACGCTTAGTCCAATCTATTCCCGAGTTAATGAAACCGATATAATATTCCTGAAAATAGAAAAGTGCGTTCCGATCGGTTAATTGCATGTCAAATCCCATTTCCGCCCTTTGTGCGACTCCTTTTTAATGCATGCTCTCGAACGCAAGCCGCGACTCGATTAGGTCATCCGAGGGCGACGCAAATAATTCAGAGAATAACGAACGAATGAAAGAGCACGTGTCGCGAGGGGGGATCGTTTTTCCCTCCTCCGAATGATGACAATTACACTCTTCGCATTCGGACGAAGACTGCGATTCTGCGGGGGGTTGAGAAAGGGTTGACGCCGTTGGTTGAGACGCGCCATCGGAGGGACACAAAGGCTGTTGTTAGTTTGTTTCATTGGAGTGCTCCCTTCGCTTCCATTGCTTCAGGCGCCAAATGAACGGCCAAAGGCCCTCTTGCGAAGTGGATGGAGAATAAATCATCTTTCGCTAAATTTGTCTCCTAAAAATAGATTTGATCCCTAAGTCAGCCCCGTAACGGAAGCGTTGAGGATTGAAGCAATTGCGTAGTGGTACAGCGTTACCTTGGTATTTCCGAATATTGAAGATAAATATATGCTAAGTTAACGCATCCAATTTAAGCTAGATACTTGGTACCAATTACATAAAATCTTTAGAGAACACCTACTTAGAATTCACTAGGCAAACTCAATTCATATTTAAACCATCCCTGAGCTCAGTAAAAGCATTTCCTTTATATTTTATCTCAGACAGTATGGTACTGATCTAGTAAAATACGCAGACATATTCACTATCCAAATTCTACTACACGATTTTAAAATTCAATCCACGTCAGCGAACGATAAGTATTTGCCAAGCTAGATAAAGAACGTTAATTAAACCTCAATGCGGGGACGCTAATCTGGAACCGCCAGGCAAATGGGAAGTCCTAAAAAGGTAAACCTTTTAAAAATATTTATTGGTTTTAAATGAACGCTTCGTTTAAATCAATTCATATCTCTAATTAGCTTAAATTTAATCCGCTATGATATATTCACGCATCATTCAGTATACCGCTGAGTGTCTTTTCTATACATTCGCAATTAAACGTACATTTGAGCTACGAATTGGTTATCAAAGTGATTAAAGGGGATAACCCTATGTACTACAACTGAAGAGAATATGCAAATCGGAAATGGAAACTAATCAACTAAACCATTTTTTTTTGTTTCTAGTAAATGGTCAAAGACATCCTGCTGGCTATAAATTTTGTAATCGGAACTTGCAATTGATAGGATTGACTGACTAATACCTTCTTAATTAACATAAACATACGTTAAAGCTGATTGATCTCCTACGCATAAAATATTGGAGATTTATCCCCCAAAGGTCTTAGGCTCAAACAAACATGGCACTTCCGAAGATTGCATTAAATAAATAACGTGAGTGTGATGATAACCCTAACCGTCGTCTGGATCGTGTCTTAATTAAGCATTTACGTGCTCTTAAAGATTTAACCGATTTTAAATGATATTATGAAAATAGTACATCCTAATGAGTTACCTATTACGTGATGAGCTTTAAACTAAAAAGAACCAATAGTCTGTTTACGTGATATTAAAGCAAGAACCGATTATCATCATAAGGATTTAAAATAAATCTATTCTGTTCAATAGTATTAAAATTTAAAAAAACAAAATACAAAGTTTCGATCATATTTATGAATGAATATTTTTAATTTTTGACTGCTAAAGGTGAAGATAGGTATTTCATTTACTGATAAAATATTACAGGAAACCATATATGCTCCTATAACAAAACTGTAACGCAGAGAACATGCGGGAAGAATTATTTAAAGAAATATGCTTATGATTTTATTCACATAATTACGTAGTAACTCATTTTCATAAATTTTGTGAGTACCTTTTACAGAAGTTTACCTTGTATGAGTACTCTTCGGTAATACGTTTGATCACACGCGATCTATTTTCATTATAATCTACCAAATTATAAAGTAACTTTTGTCAGTTTTATCACCAGAGGTCACTAATTCAGAGCTAAAGATCACTGTAGAACAAAAGCTGAACGGAAGCTACAAAAATATTATGAATAGTAAAAAAAACTATTTACGATTCGATTTCCAACTACTTAGAATAAATACTTTTTACCAATATTGAAAGTGAACTCGCAGTCGTCAAAGAAACGTTTTTTTACCAACTTGCTAACTTTAAATAACGTATTAATCGCGTGAAATTAAGAGTCACGAACAAAACCCTTCCTCAGTGCGTGGCGTAGCGTAATTCCGTTACTTCCTTCACTTAAAAGTGAAGGAAGTAACGGAATTGATTTCGCGACCCCAAACTGCGGCGAAAAGACTTTGATCAAATGAAATTACCGTCGGATGTAACTGCAGATGCGGAAACCGAGTGAAGCGTACTTTTGAGCTGTTGAAATTTAAGGACGCGCCTCCTCGGGAAGCACCCGTGAAAATTAAGGACGTGCGAAGCATATTTTTTCGCCTTTGAAATAAACAAAATCCGATTTTATTTAGTTTTGGCCCAGGTGGTGACGTACTTCTTTTGAGCGAGGGTCCTTCCCTACGTCGGCCCCAAATTTAACGAACAAACACGTTCCTTCGATGTCTTTGAGAGACTCAAGAGGAACGGAAGAGTAAAGACGCCCGCATCGCAGACAAAAGAGCACCAAAATAAAGTCGCGAATCCTGACGGAGGTATTGAAGGATGCACGCCTTCCATGTCACGGGGATCTTATTCTTTCGACTCTTGAAATCAACATGTCGACATTCCTTTTTCCTCTTTCCTTTGGGTGCATGAGAGGATTCCTCCGAAATATCAACCCTTAGATATTCTGGAGGCTATCATCCCGATTTTACATTGTAGTGAAGGAAACAACTATTTTTATGTCGAAAAAAACTTAATAAAAATTCATATGTTTAATATGATTTAATATGTTAAATACATTTGTTTTGCACGTTGTTTTTTCAGATGTGCTAGATCAAGTTCTTCCGTGATTTTAAGAATTTAAGAAAAAGCTTATATCGTGATGATTTTCAAAACTCCTGATTTTTACTTGTTCCCTTTCCACACATATCTATAGTATAAATGTTAAAGCTGTGCTTTCTAAAAGAAAATTCTTTGAACTAAACTATAGTCACGAACTAACCTTGAGGGAAAGCATGACATACTTTAAGGCTCAGAAGAATGGGAATTATGTTTCTTCTCAAGTATGCTTTGAAAAATATCCTTTTGGTATTCAAGGGATTCTCGAGTTTTATGATTGTATCTATATATAATAGATATATTCAAAATGTATTGTTATCAGATCAACGTAGTTTCACAAGTCAAAGTCTTCGTAAATTATCTAAGCTTTGTTTCGGTTATGGCAGATTTCATAATTTTGAGATTTTTCAATGAATTCCATAATAGCGCAGCGTTTAAAAATCGGTTAACCATTAATTACAAATGCGGCTCTTTCTGACAATAGACCATATATCTTATGCAAAGAGATGTAAAATAACAAGAGACAATCGCGGAAAAGTGCGCCAAACTAAGAGACTTATCTTTCTGCTTCGGCAGAGTATTCCTGACTTAGTATCAGGAAAATATTGTCATCCTAGAAATAACCATGGAAACGAATTTCAAATATCTGGACTGAGCTCCCCACTATTTTTTCAGCCGGAGAAATAACAGATAAAGTACGCTCGCTCTGGTTACATTTTTTCGAAATGTGCTCTTTGACATTTTAGGGCCTAACGTCCCTATGCACACTTTTTTTCCGTTCTTTGTCTCTCAGCGCGCTCTCGCGGGATTCCGGGGAAATGATGTGTTCGCTCCTGTCGCCCGAAATCAAAAAAATAACAGAAACGTAAACAAATGGGCGAGTTGCTCCTTCGACATATCGCGTCATTTAGAGAATTTGTTTGATTTAGCCCTTTCCCTGCTTCCAGAATGGCCATATCCATGAACCCCACGCGCAAGTGACCTGCAAATTTGGCTTTTCGAAGAGCGGACGAAGCAACAGTCTCTACGCGGAAATCGCATTGTGCGAATCGGAGTTTTGTGTTGTGTTTTTCGGAACGAAAGAGGTCAATGAAGAAGCAGCGTGGAAAGCAATTTGACTCAATGCAATCAAACAGTATACGTTCATCTACTATTTAAAAGGTTTTTGAAAATCTTATGCTTCTGAGAGTCAGAAATGGGATATGATCGGAGGAATCTTTCCTAGTCTTACTTACTTCCGTGACCTGCAACGTTATCAAGGCGACGACATTTACAAAAATACAATTAATCCTCGGAGATAATGGTCGAAGAAAATCGATAACTTATAGAAAGAGGGATACATTTAGATGATGAAAATTAAATGATTCTCTTTCGATAAGCCTATTATTATCTACATCCGTTTAACTATTGTAGATGTATTACATACTACATTGTAGATGCTACAAGACGCTCACTTTAAGACTAACTTCAGTAAAGATACACTAATAGTTTCAAGAATTATATCTTAATGATATTGATCAGAGAAAGTTCTACGATTGAATAATCTTTCAAGGAATTAAAACAATATCTGTATCATGATTAATGCAAAGTTGAATCTTCGACAGTTATACAATCATATCTATATTTATAATGTAAAGGGAGCAATCAAGGGAGCGATTGGCATATGGGAAGTTAGAAAAGAAAAAATAGAATTAGAAAATTGGAAATACAATCCTTGGATGATTGATTTTTGCACACTTGCCTGCCTCGAAACCTCTTTATATCTATTTTGAAACGAATACAGTTTTTAGAAACTATAATGCGAGTTATCCAATTAATAATCATCCAATCAGATAATACAATGCGGAAAACGGAGCAATTACTCTTTATAAATAAATAATTATATATAATAGTAAAGTAAGGAGCTAAGTAAGTATGGCTGCATCCACAGCGAGCAACCACAGGCAACCGATGAGATATACAAGGCTTAGGCAAGGTAAGGATTGAGTATTCTTACGTCCTTGTCCAAAAATGAGTAAAAGTCGATAATTTACAACTTTCAAACACCGATTCGTGTTTAGGTATGAAAGGGTAATTTGCTTTCTCATGCCTACCCATCCTGCCCACGCGATCTTAATGTTAGTTATCATTTGTAAAGTATACGAAGGATTGGAAAGCATAGGCATTAAGGAAGAGAGGGATCCTAAGAATCACACAAGGCCTCACCCCATTTCGCCCATATTCCCTCCTCCTCCCTCCCCCGCAAAACAATGAAGCAAACCCCTCCTCCATTAGCACCCTCTCCTCGCTCCTGACTTATGCCGCGGCCCCTAAAGTTTTTACGCTCATATCTGCTCCTCTTTCATTCCTGCAAAAATCCATCCAACGTCGTCCACAGAGTCGACCGCATTTTTAAAAAATACACTTTGCGACCAGAAAAATCCCCTCCCCATCCCTGCCTTTTGGTTCCTTCCCTTACATTTTTTAAGTATAAATTTTTATTCCACGCCAGAGACCGCTGGGCTATAAATCCAACTCGGTCCACTTCCGAAAAAAAACTTCACCCTGGTCGTTTTTTAAAGATTTTTTCCTCTGCCATCTACCCTTCCACTTTTCTGCATCTCTCCACTTTCTCCCGCAGGTTTTCCTTTCCTTCCGTCTTTCCTTTCGGGTCCTCTTTGAACTTTATTTTTTAACTGCTGCATCTGCTCTTATCAAATTACACCACTCACTCTACTTTATTTCACATCTTCCCCATTCGCTTCAAGTTTCAATCACCTTTTCCACCTGATATTTTTGAACACCTTCAATAAACTTACTAACAAATGTTTCTCTGACAAGATTTTGAAATAATCTCTTACCCTTTTCCTAGTTATTTAACTTTTTAGTTTTAAGGATGGACTGCTATTACTCTAATTATCAAATGTAAATCATTCTTCAAGAATGAAGATCAGAAATATAGACTGTGAACTAACTTCAAACGAAAGCTACTATTTTCCTTCTCTACGACGACACTATTTATTACATTATTCACAATATCGTACGGTATTAATATTTGCAAAACAGCTTAGTTTCCAGTCACCTCGATAGTAAGAGAACTTTCCTCAATGCTGTATAATCTACAGATAATAAGCGATTCCATTTTATTCCTATCTCTCCAGCCCATTCTTATATTTTATCTACATTTGTGTCTGTCTTCTTACATTATCTCAACCTTCTTCAAACTTTTTCTCTCATTTCTATTGAGTGGTATTGCCTCTTTCAGCGCTCTTTACCTGATCATTATCACCACTTAATCTTATTTTAATTCAAACTTCCTCATTCCTTTCATTTCCTTCTGTGCCCTGTATTTCATCGCGGTTTCTCTTATTCCCGCACTATTCTGTATTTCTCTTGCAAGGCCTCTCCTCCTCCTCTCTGTTTCTCCTCTTATGCTCTTCCTTCCTCGTTATTCTTTCTCATTTCTCCTTCATAACGTCTTCTCTCCAATTCATTCTTCCCCATTCATCCGCTTCTCCCGTGTCTACTCTAAAAACGCACTCTCCTATTTTTCACTCTTTTTTCCCTTTTCGGGCCCACCGCCCCGCTATCACTCGCTTCCCTGGGCACCCACTGGCTTCGGTCAACGCTCTCAAATTCACACCCTCGGAACTAATTGCGCGGCATATTTTTTGACTACACTGAGAGAACGATATTGTAAAAACGAACCTCACCGGCTTTTAATCGATTCTGGTTTTATTTTCAGAGCGGATTCTCCCGTGAGTTATGAGCCGAATCTTCGTGTGAGCCACAATTAAGTTGATGGATGAGAGAGAATTTCGCACCTGATATAGACTCCGAATACCATGGGCGTGTAAGCACATTACGGATGTTCAACCGAAGGATTTCCCCATTTTTTTCAATACCCGAATGAAAATGGCTTAAAACGGTTTTGGGATCGATGACAAATAACAAGGAATATGAAAATAGCTACGCTATTTTAGAGAATTTGCCAATTTTACGTCCATTCGCGAAGTTACGTACAATAATTACAGACTGCCATCGACGTTCTAATGAGAGTACGTTATTCCGCTAAGGTACCTCTTTTGCACAGAATCATCCCGGAAGTGTATTTTTTCATCACCACCGGACATGTTTATGCTCCTGCGTGAATGGCGAGGATTTTTGTAGGGCCAGCGCCGCCTCGTATGCAAATTCTCGCACTTCCATAAACGCATAGCTGCACCCATTGTCAGAGGCAAATTACGATCCGAGCGCTCGAAAAAATACAATAATCATAATAGAGCGAGAAGTAATCAGGCCGTAGCACGCAGAGAAGGGGACGTGCGAAATTTAATGCGTTCCGCTCATTGTCCATTTTTCCACGCGACCTTTTTACAGCGGCTGTCCGAGCTCCACCAATACAGCACTTACGATTCGCTAACTACACGACGAGCAGCGCTGCGCAATTGTTTTCCGGGGCGATTTAGAGGGATTGGGAAAAACAGGCACCGCTAGGATGGCCATCGGCAGGGAGAGACGGAAGTGATGGAGAGAGAGAGAGGCAAAGGAAGAGAAAGGACGGCCGGATGGATTAAACTTAAATTTGCACTTGATAAATGAAGCGGCATTCAATTTATTTCAATCAAAGCGAAAATCCGGACACTTTTTTATCGGCGAATTATAAACACCATGGCGCGCCGGTAACTTGCGAGAACATTTCGTGTCTGCGAAGATAAATGGTTATGTTCCTCTTTGATCGGATCATTTATGGTCCGAATTGCTCCTGATAATGATGATGAATATTCCGAGGAAGAGCCCAAGTAAAGGAAATCTTTTTCAATTATCTTGTGATTAATTAATCCTCTTTTGAAAATATAATCCTGTATAATATGACTGCCCACGATATAAATAAAAGAGGTAGCTTAAATAAGCGAAGTGAATAAATAAGTAATCCGCTAAAAGTAGAGTTACTCTTACAAGTATATCTGCATTATTTTAAGTGGCTATATGTGAGAAAAATTCAATCGCAGCTAACCTGGGGTCACACAAAATAATCGTCTAATTAAGACCTCTAAAATGATCCCTCGATGTTAAGAGTCTTCTTACTTTAGTTTGACTAAGGCTAATCTAATGGGAATAAATGTATACATGCATTGATACGCCAACAAGCACTGGATGAGAATATAAAAGGACATTGAACTTAGATTACTATCAGGAAAATATCTCAACGCCTGATGAAACAGGGATGGGGGAGGTCAGCAAATTAGCACGTCAACTTACTGTTTTTTGAGACTTCGATGAATCTGCTAGATATTAATTCAGATAGCACTCCAACATTCAAGATGCTAAAAAGATATCATCGGCAACACTGAGTCTCGAACGCTGGACAACTTTTACCATCAACTTCGTTTTTCATCTTTTACAAAACTGCGTGTCAATAAAGTGCGCGCGAAGAGGAAAGAACCCACGGAGGACTCGCTGGTGCAGCTACAAAGAATGGCTTATTATTGAGACTGCCGGAATCAATTCGCCATCGAAAATTTCGCTCTCCCATCCAATAAACTACTTCCATGCGCAACAAAGTAAAACTAATTAAGTAGCTCCTTCCTGCATTATGACCAATCGAAGGATCATTTTCCGCAGTAATAAAAACTTTGAAAAGTTGAATTTCCCCATTGGATTCGGATGTGCGGGCATTTGCATACAATTCCGCTATCTGAATAAGAGCGATAAAAATCGCGATCGCACAAAAGGAATAACGGCCCGGGACACATTCTTCGGCGGAAGTGCAGGGACGGACGGCAAAAAAAGACGGAGGGGTAAATATATTACAAAAGAGATCAATTACTACGAGGAAAGTTTGAAATTGGAACGTCCTGAAAATAAATCCGATAATAAAGGACTTGGTCCCTGACTTGAAATAAAGTCCTTCCTTCACAATAGGAAATAAATGCCCAAAAAAGGGTATGCCATCTTTCCTCTTTCCCGGTCCTTCATCTCCCTTCTCTTTCCTTTACACTTTCCGGATACTTTCTTTATCTTTCGATCTCTCCTTCGCTTGTTTCGCTATCTTGTTTTAGATCACATTCCCAAGAATGACGCACTAACGGTGTCTTGTTCGCTGCAAAATTGCATGTACACGCACTACTTCCTTCCTGAATCCGTACTTCCACAATTTCAAAACTTTACAAGGTTCACCTTTGAAGATGAGTGATATATTCCACGAAGAAGATTATAAAAATCAATAACACTTATATAATTAATCCTCAACTTTGAAATTCCATCTTCTATCAATTTTCAAAATATAGAAGTATCAGTGCGCGGAAACATCTTGGTTATCTAAAGAATACATTATACATATAAAAATAAAAATACGTGCATCAATGACGCGATGAGGCTTATGAGAAGAATCTAATGGTAATGTTAATTAACATATTTAATTCAGCATTTAAACAAAATTTTACAGCCACCATGAATGCGTTTAAGCGCACGTAAGATATATACGAATTATGCTAACATTTAGGTACCTTCGTTAGTTATTTACCTTTTACCCCCTCCTTCTGTATCTAACATCTGTACGTCTAAAGGCTATTGTTCGGGTTAACATTTCAGAATACTAGGGATTGTTTATAGAATCGTGTAATTTCATCTCAAAATGTAATGCAAACTTAAACGGAGAAACTGAAATTATTTTTCAATATTTATATACGAAAGGATAATTTGAATCTTACGAATCTGGTTTACCCAAGCAAAGAGACAAAATATCTAGAGAGAGACGTAGAATTCTCCTTTTAGATATTTTTGGAAATAAAACCGTCAACCATTTCTCTTCCATTCTCCTTCGAGCCTTCCTCTCTTCCGATATCAAGCCATCCGATCGGCTTGTAAAATATGGACGGGATCGCAGGCCACATCCGTCACACTTTTATTTCCTTCCCCACTGCACCGTGGACGACAACCCGTTCATTCCATGCAGTTTGATAACTCATTCGTATTCTCGACCCGACTTCACGCATTCTTCATCGGAAAGTCTACTTTATCATTTCCTCACGACTAATCCGAAGACAAAATATATATCCTCTTATTTTCTTCCATTTTACTCTTCTGAAAGGTCTCAGCGATCGTGTGGTCTTTAAAGCATTTCCACTAATCTTCTCAGTTGTTTCTTCACCGCCGACACGCTACGCCATTTTAATATTGCGGAGGGCTTTTGACACATCGCCCTTCGTGGTATCTGTCAAGCCATTTCCTATCCGAGATTTCGAAGTGATCCTGCTTACATTCCATTCGTTTGAAAAGGAGATGGAACACCTCCGTCGCTGGTGGAACTTCATTCGTGTCTAGCTTAAACCAATATAAAGACAACACTAATAAAGCACTTTATCAGGATTAATCTTAGATTTATCTTTCAACCAATTTGCCCTTATTTGTTCCTATGATACATCTTTTTCTGGATGATGACCCGATAAATTCCATTTAAAAATGTGGTAAATGTAAACTCCAGAGAGTCTGACGGGGCCGGGAATCGAGCCCGGGATATTCCTCTATCCGGGAGGCTGCTTTAACCATCTAAGCTACCCGGCCAGAACATTTTAACAAGCCGTTTTAGGGACTTTGTGACCATGGGCACGGACATCTCCATGATAGAGAAAGATCTCGGACTCGATTCCCGGCCCAGTAAGACTTTTTTCAAGCCCGTTTTTCCTTGGAAATTTTCCTGAATACACGCCCTTGTGTGCCAAGTTACCTCGACCCTTTTCCTTGTACTACAGAGAGTGTTGTTTTCTATAGTGTTTTACTGTACTACAGCCTATAATTGTTAGAAGGTTACAATTGTATAATGAATGTCATCTATAATGATAATGTGACATTCATCAATGCAATTTGATAGTATTTTATATTGTAATTTCAAGTAAACCACACGGAGGAGATTCCTCTCGGAAGTAATTATGGAATTTCAGCAATTTGAAAGTCGTTGCAGGTTCTGCACTGATTTCTCCTGGCGAATTCAATTTTATGTTTTCTATTTGAAGACGAAGTATTTCTGAAAATTATTGATAATCTATTAATGGATTGCAGCTGTTGTTGTCTCCACGACCAGGATTGCCGAGAGTGGGAACGACTACAGTTACGGAAATCGAAGGAAAAAAATGTACGCTTCTCAAATTGCCTGAATAGCTCTCAAAAAGCTTCGAAGAGAATGAAATCACACTAAAACTATACTCAGACTTTAATGGGAATACTTTAGCAAACGATGGATTGATACATGGCCACAGCAAATGAAAATGAGGTGAACAAAGCCTCCATTTTGTATGATTACCATCGGTATATGATGAAGAGGACTCGTGAGATATTCAATTTGCAGCTTTGAGAAGAAGTTAACTATCGCACTTGATATGAACGAAAATTAATTCTCATTCCAAAGAAATAAGTGTATTTGATAAATTGCAAAATAACTTTGGCGTACGTTGATATTCAGGGATAACGTAGTAATGGGCGAAAACACTTCCATTTCTAACGCTCCTTCCTCTTCCGAACTTCGAGTTACAACGTTGGATTCATGGACTATGAGCACCTGAATCCACTTCCTGTAGCCTACATCGCTCTAGTCCATGGATAATTTTCATACTAGCTCTCCAGCTTTCGATTCGCCCCATTCATGCTTTAATTCCGTCGCACTTTCCATTAGCAAGCGACACGCTCGTCTCTTTCCTTCGGAATGCCTTCATGAAAGCGTAATCTTCATCAGCGGCGTCGGAAATTGCGCAGCTAACTTATGGCTGATACGCAAAGGCTTACGAGGATGGCTTGTATTTTGCGATTTGCGTAATTAATAATGGACGCTTTGGCGTATTATTTACTTAAAAGCTTCTCGTAGAAAAGGATGATAAAGATTAATGAACTGCTGATGAAATGGAGAAGATAAATATTGATTTTCAGCCTCAAATATTAAATTAGTTCGCTCTGAAGCGAATATACTTTTGGCTTAAGATAATCCCAAACCTTAACTTCAACATAAGATAAATATTAATTTTACATAATCGTGTGATCGTAGTTGAGTGAAATAATGGGTATAATTCTATCACAATTTGGTGGTTTTCTGCTATGCGTTCATATTAAAAATTTTATAAAACTTAATTAAAAACGATATGCTTTCGCTTGAATATAAATTATACCTTTGAGATATCTAAATGCTCTTCATTGATCTTTCTTCTCATTTTATATGTAAATATTTACCTATTCTATAGAGGCATTTGTTTTGCTAAGAAATCCCTCATTTTATTTTAAAGATCAAGTTATTTGCAAAAAGAAGGTCATTAAAACGTTTTATCAACTTAATTGAGAGTGTCGTTCGATTGAAAGTTAAAGTCAGAATGATAAAATTCATATGGGAAGAATCGAGTTCCTGCATTAATCTTTTCATTAATGCGTTGTTTAGGGAACATCCAAAGAGTTGCTGCTTTGAACTATAAATATGTGTCCATGTGTCAACTGGGATATCAGGAAATTGATGTAAAAGTCATTAATGCCGCAACCATATAGCAAATTGTAATAAATTAAATGCCGATATTTTAGAATAGATTTGTACGAATATAATCCATAAAGAACGCGGAAAAGAAACTATATACTATGCATTTAGTAGATTTAAGTGATCATAATGTAGCTGTTACTCGCAAACCTTCTCGATATTTTATTTTGCATAGAAACAGAAATTTCTTACTTTTACAAGAGGAAATATCAAGTCATTTATGGCATACATATTGATATCAGGGATAATATTCTTGATAAATTAATCCTATACCAACCATAAAGGTACATTGAATATATCTTACCAAATGAAAAATGCTCGCAATTTTTTTGCTGGAAAAATCAGTCAAAATTTGAGATTTGACCTATAAATATTTACAAATGGAACCTGTATATTAATATATGTGAAAATAAAAATAACAATAGATCTAATAATCGCATAAAATATAAAATCTATTATTCTTTTTAATTTTATAATGATCCTCCGCCAAGTGAAGGCAGAAACCATCAACGCAAACAACGAATGGGCACACAAATATTTTCATTGAAATTTAATAGACAAATCAATGAAATGCAAGGTCTCTATCTACTTATTATACTTTCACTTACTTATTTAAGTCGTCAGAGTTATAGTTGCCTGCTAAAATTAGAAACTAAACGTAACGATATTTTCGACGAAATAGATTTTAAGAGGTTTATTTGTCAACAATGGAGTGTTTAAGGGATTCGCTCAAAGATATTAGACCTTTTTTTGGAAATATTAATTCAGAGTTTATAATTCTCTCTCATTAATATTAACATATCATTAGTAATATCAATTTAATTCTGTTTCCTAACCCCTTCTCAGATAATGTTTTTTCTCTTCAGAACCTTCCGTTTCAAAGACCCCTTTCTTTGCCATTTTTTCCTCATTACGTCCGCCAATTCTCGGAAAGTTTAATTTCGCCCGTTTCAAATTACGACATTTACTTCTCCAAATGAAAATAATTTCCCGAATGACGACTTTTTGGCCTCCCTCAAAGGCTCACAATATTTTCACCGATATAAATGAGATCCCGCGTGTACTCATTAGGTTATTAATTATAACGAAAATTCGTGAAATGAATGGCGAAAGGGGGAGAATGCGATTCCCATTTTTCGCAGATGCGATCAAGGGAAAAATTTCACAGGCGAAAGGGGAAGGGAAAAATCCGCGCAAATTATGAATGGAAATGCAAAGAGAGAGAGAGAGAGAGTGTGGGAAGACGGATTGCTGCTTTTTTGGACGTTTGCGTGAATTAGCGGGAAATACAAGGGCGTTGATGGAAAGAGAAAGTGAGAGAAATGTAGCCGTGGGAATGGAAAAGACCATTGCAGCGATGATAAATTAGTTACGAATCGCTTAAAATCCTCAAAATCTTTTTATTATGCTGCCAAACTTATATTTGGAGGTGGTACTTTTGATGGAATTGTGCTTGTCATTGTTTTCAGACCATTCTGATTGTTTCGAATACAAGGTTATGGGATCCAAAGAATATGGTTAGTTTTATTATTAAATATATCAGCAGAAAGTGAATTTGATACAGAATTGCATGAAGTCTAGTTTTGTAATTGCAATTATAAAAAAATATAATTTTTAACCTAAACACTAAGAATACCAAAGGAGATAATATAATATTATTTTTGGAACTAGTTAGCAATGAAGTACATCCACAAACGAACACATCTCCTGCTGTTACGTCAAAACGTAAAAGATTTATTTTGAAGCGCTTGGCAAAAAAATTAAAATTGTTAAAATGTCAAACCGCAAAATATTTCCAATTTTATTTAGAAAACTGTAATCATCTTATTGATAATAAAGATTAAATTTATTTTATTTTAAATATTTGCTAGTATAATCTATTTCAACTAATATTTCATACAGAGAAAAATCGAATAGATAAATAGAAAGATAGTCTCAATTTCTTTCCTTCCGCTCATAATCTTTTAAACTAAACATTAGCTTTGAATTAAAATATCAATAGAATAAAATGCTCGAATAGAACACGCAATCGATTTCAAATGATTGGCACAGAAACCGAAGTGCACAAGAAAAGGAGAAGAAGAAAGCTGCCGCTCGACTCTTTCAAAGGGAATGGTTTTGAAATGTCCTTCTGATTTGGATAGTGATGAAAAATGTCAAAGGACGAGGGAAGAGTAATTAAAGATAGATTGTTCGCTGGGGTATCACTTGGCAAGAAAGGAAACCCCATCGTCGGTAATAGATGAGGAAGGAAAAAATGAAAATCTCTTAAGGACGAAATCTTTGAAGGTGTTTAAAGACGGTGACTTGTTCATTTAAGACTGTCGTGCACTATCGTCACACTCTTATCCCGTGCTGGCAGTAGGGCGTTATTAATGGGTTAGAAAATCAAAGCTCCTTTTGCCTTCATATCTATCCTCGAGGAGAAATATCCCCCTCCTCCGCCATCTTCCCAGAATTCCCCGCACGTTCCCACAGCAGAGACGCCATTACTCACTTCGCGGAACCGCAAAAGCGCGGGAAAAATGACGTTAAAAAAAGAGAGGGAAAGGCGAGAGAAATGCGCTGGGGAGTGAGGGCGGAGTGAGGGGGAGTGAATGAAAAAGGGAAAGAAATAATTGAAACGCAGCTCCTCGACTCGCAGTATGGCGGAAACAAATGAGGCGGTTTGTTGATGGGGAGATATATATGTGAGCGGTGGTAATGCAGAGGAATTTCCCTTTTTTGTATAGAGATGAAAGTGAGGTTTAAATCCGGAGTATCAAATCCGACTATTTGTTTCCTTGTGAAGTCACAACGCGTGATTTTCCAAAGCTCGTGATTATTGCGTCTCTTTTGATCATAAGTGCGTTTTCTATCCTCTCAGCAAGATAGGAAGAAGGGTAAATTTTTAATACCTCTTAAGTTTACTTTAAAGCCCATAGTATTCTGTCGTTATATTTGAATAGATTAATATAAATATCATATCAATCAGGAAAGACAATATGAATGGAATTGTTATAATATCATGTTTGTCGAAAGTCAAGCAACAATCAGTATATAAGAATACATATTAAGTAAATATCACTAATGTTGTTGGGTTTTTTATGCAGCAACTTTATCTTCCTGGGAGTATGACTTTAAGATAATTTCTCAAGTAAACCTTTCAGGAATTTTCCGGGATTAAAAATTAAGGAGCTTTGTTTTCGAAATACGTAAGATTCCGGAGTGCTTCCCATTCCCAAGCACACCCTGGTAATCATGTTTAGAAAGAAATATTGGAACACGGCTGTTAAAGAATTAGAGGTTTAAAACCTCCAAAAGCCGTCTTTGTCGGCGTTCTTCCTCTTACTTCCCGGTAGTCGGATAAAGCAAGAGAGGATACCTTTGTATTTTATGACCCCTGAGGACGGTAGCATTGCTATTGAGAAGTGCTTTGGGTAGAATTATAGTGCGGCATTCCTCTCTTGCTTCATCCGACTACCAGGAAGTAAGAGGAGGAACGCCGACAAAGACGGCTTTTGGAGATTTATACCTCTAACTGGTAATCAAAATAATTCAACTAAACAATCTCCAAATTACATTGCATTAAGATTATATGGAATAATTTTTAAGACACGATAACAATCCAAGGTGGGAATCACATTCGCCTTTTTAGTGAATAATAATTGCATTTCATGTAACTGCCACTTCTCATCTTTCAACCAGATAATACACGCTTCAGGGACAAGCACGCAAATCCAATGAGGCAATCTTGTTCTATCAATTAATCAAGCGAAATCCTTTCAAGAAAATCAAAGATCCGAAAATTTCCTCAGCCATCTTGGGAGAGACAACTTTTCTTTTTAAATGCGTTCTATTCAATGCCGTAGAACTACGCACGGTTGGAGACCCAGAAAATAAAGACATTTCGCTAACGAAAGCTTTCCTTGGAGGAAAGAGACGGCAGACTGTTTAATTCCCGATATGCATATGACTCACTTTTACTTCCTCTTACAAACTGCACGTACTGCATTGCATTCTTTCCTTCCATTTTCATTTGTCTCTCTCTCTCTGAGATGTGAGCTAAGATCAATGGAATCGAGGGCTGCGAAAGCCCAACACCCCCTTTTCATTGTTTTTTTCACAGGAACCTAACAATTCTAATGACGAAATGTCCTCTTATCTTTGCCTTTCCCACTTATGACATTCCCTCCACTTTGTCTCGCTTCTCCAATCCTCCATGCATCGAATTATTCTCTATACTGCCGTTATTCTGAACGTGTCACATATCCAATACCTATATTAGAAGTATGGAAGATCACTGTCTGGGTAATCTTCAAATTTGCTCTTCAAGGGATTTGATGCCAATTATTACATCTTTCAAATGAAAATGTAAGGAAAAGAAGGAGAAAACATAAACGATAATGCAATTCAATATAAAAGTGGATTTCCTTTCTTGTTTCCTCCGTTTACCGGGGAACAAGACGTGGGACGCCGACAAAGGCGGATTTTGGAGATTTTTAAACCTTTTAATCAATTTATGCTAGTTAATATTTAGTTATAAACGAGCATTATTAGTGTAGGAATATTTATTTTGTTGCATTTTGTTGAATTGAATCACACAGATTCACTTTACGTAGAATAGAATAGTTTACTGGCCTTTAAATTGCTATCGGAAGGGTGCAATAGGAAATGAGGTTCTCCACATATCAAATGCATCGATAATGATATCCTGGTTATCGTTTTAGTTTATAATGGAACTCATACCCAAATCCGTTCTATCTTCAGGCTCTTTCACACTCCAATAGTAAATCCGTTTTCTCAACTCCTTTTTCCTCCGCCACTTCGTCTCCTCAAGATACACTTTCCTTCTTTTACATATCTCCTTCCTTCTCTCCTCTTCATCCCCTTCCAAATCGATTGGGGATTAACTCGATCGCAGTCGACTGGATCCCTTCTCCCCTGGTTAAGGGGCCCCTTCCCATCAATCCTCCTTTCCCTTTTATTTTTCGCTCGCCATTCCGTCGCCCCCGAGGATTATTCCGTGAGCTCATTTGATCACGCTTCGATATGAATCGGAGGGAGAGCGGTGGGGTTCTCCTTGTTAAGGCTAAATGCATCGATTTCCCTTAAAATGTGAATGAATTACGTTCATGTGTAAAATGGCAGTACGTATCCCTCCCTGATAGAGATGCCATTGATATGGATTCAGAGTTTGAACTGAAACGGATTTGAAGGATATGGAATTACTGATTTGGATAACGATAGAAATAAGTATCTTTCACCTCCAATCAATCCTCTCAGTCTTATACCAATTCCTTTTCGTTTATACATATTAGCAGGATAGAATTAATACAACAAAAATCAAAAACTTTCTGAAATTTTGAAATATTTATTTTTATTTCAATAATTATCTCAGATCTCCTGAAAATAATCTAATTGCTTAGCTGCATTAGTAACTCCATGATTGAGGACTTTATAAATTCGAATAGCGAATAAACAATTGCTATTCAGCTCACTCTGGTAAGATTCTCTGAACTAAATGACTTTTTATATTACTTAAAATGAAAAGGTGTGACATGGCGGAAAGCTATCAAAAAAGAGATTTAATTTTAAGAGCAATTTTTCACAAATTTAATTTAGATAGAAATGTCAATTTGTGGAAATTTACTTAGTACCTTCTTCAATCTAACAATTTAAATTCAATAAAAGCAAAATCTTGTTGACAGGTTGACAATATCTAGCCTTGTACTTGCGGATTTAGTATTTTATATGCTAGTAGTACTTTTAATATTTTGTATAACTTCCTGCATATATCTGTATGATGGTTAGTGATGTAGCATCTTATATGTTAGCAGTTTTTTTTAAATCTTGTTTAACTTAATGTATTATTTAAAGGTTAAATGGAAGATGGGACTTATAAGTCCGAATTATTCCCAATTAAGTTGTCAATAATAATAATATGATGATAATAGGAATAGCATTCATTTGTCTTTTGGTTCAGAAAAGAGGAAAATAGATGAAATTATTTAATCTTAGTATTTTAAGAGGCTGCGATAAATAATAAATGCAATTGGTGATTGATTCAGTGTCATTGAATTAATCTCAATAACTCCGTATAAAATACCCCAACAGTGCTTACTCATTGGGCCACATTGCTGCAACTGCATTGAATTTAAAAGCTGTTCACAGAATTATACAGAAAAAATTTAACTAAATAAGATAAAATAATAAAAAATAAGAACTAAACTGAACACATTTTATAGGCATCCATCAAAATTTGAGAAGCGACAGAAATAGAGCAAATTCTATCACAAACTTGTCCAATAAACGCTGAGAAGTGAGTTGAAACAAAGCGTATCCTCAATTCAGAAAAAACATATAAACCTGTTTTCACGTACACATATATTTCTCGAAAACATTTACAAGAAAGTCTCTATCGTGAAAACGATAATCTCGCATATAAAGAGAGCTGTATATTCATCCTCCACGTTTGGTTATTATAAAATACTTAACTTCGTTTTTACGGATTTTAATAATGAAGTATGATTACCATATGGACGTGCTCAGGATTTGCACAAATGATACTTAAAGATTATAAGTTTTCCGAAGCGTTGACTCGAGAGATTCACTTCGGTTGCACCCTCAGTGAGCACAACGCATCGTCTTTGATCTTGCATTATCTCCTTAACGAGCTTCAATTACACGTGGCACGCTTTAACTCCCTTTTGTTCTCAAATACATTCGCCTCTCCGTCCATTATCCGATCCCTTCCATTACGCCCACCGCCTTATCTTCCAATCGTTCGCATCTTTCATTAATTCCTCATCTTCCCTTAAATCCCAAAGAGCGGGAGAATCCTACTTCAGTACTTGGAAGTGTTCATTTCTCGTTTTTAATATCGATTTCTGGAAATTTTCTCCTTATTTCTGGTAGAATAAGATGGGTTCCATAAACGATCATAAATGTATGTTTCCAGAGCAGTTCACAAAGCATATAAAACATATAAATTTTAACATTTCCTACAAAGTGCAGAGTTTAAATGATGCTATTAATGGAAATAATATACGTAATATTTGTACTTTTACCACAGTTTATTTATTACGAAAAACAATCAATTAAAAAAAAAACAAACAAGAAGATGACGATTAATCGTCGAAACCGGTCGTGTGATTGTTTGTTTTTTATAAGAAATAAATTGTGTTAAAAGTAAACATACTTCGTAGATTATTTCCATTATGGATTACCACAAGACCTCGCCTGATTCAGTGAAGTTTAGTAGCTATTAATGTTTATCGTATTTGCGGAAGATACTAGGGGTATCATGCGACCCCACGGCTACTTTGGCAGATCCCAGAATTAGCGTAAACTAAGAGAAATTGAGGACGAATCGCTTTAAAAATTCATTGATTCCGCGAACGATGCGAGATAATAACAGAGTAAAAATTTACTTCTGGAAGCTGGTGTTTAAACCCCCTGCCACACGCCGTAGGCATCTTGCAGGGTATTTATGTAGCTGAAATCGTTGCTGCAATAAGTTGTGCATAGAACCATTCCGGTAGATTGACTATGTAATCATTGAACTCCATGTGAAATTCGGAGATAATTTTGTTACACTTGGAAACAGAAGATTAAATAACTACTTTAGTATATTGTACTATATCTATATCGCAATGCACGCACTTTATATCTTTTAAAGGGACTAGCGAAAACAATGCAAAATCATCAATAATCCTAAGTTCATGCTATAATGATATGATTTTGTATATTAACTATCATTTGCGACAAAAATGAAATAAAAGCATTTCATGAACTTTAGGTGGCGCCCATGGGAATATAATTTCAACATTAAACCAAAAAAAATATATTTGCTTTTGCTTATGAATCCTTGAGATGTGATTCGTAGTTTTCGTCCATGTTAAGTGGTAATTTAAAGGTAGCTGAGACACCAGATGCGAGGAGGTAAGTATTTCGCGCGAGAGGTCAAGTTCCTCCAACTTGTTTTACCGAGGATTCCGAGTCCACTGTACACAGCGCCCTCTCAAGTGCACTCTGTTTTCTTTAGGACGAACATTCTTACATCGCCCCCCACTTCAGCCATTTGAAGAATCTATCATTTCGACACCTCGCCATGCAAACCCTCTTTACTTCCACCGTTCTTTTTCCATTTATTTTCGATTCGGGATCCAATTTGCCACCATCCACCGTTCTTGCTTCTCCCTTTTGTTTCAGCCAAAATCCTCTCCATCCATCTCGTCACTTCTTTCAGCACGTCTTAATGTTGGGGGAACGTGTTCACGTTTATTGTTTTCTCTCAACTTAAATACGAGATTTCTCGACAAATACATTGCGAATCGCGCTTCTATTGTCCCTGGGATTTTGCTGGCTTCGGTTTTTCTCCGCTAGACAGCGCTGCTTGTATCTCGGCTTTCGTGAATCGGATTGGGAGATACGGATTATTCACGTATTTTTAAATGCGAGTTTTATATGGAGCAAGCAGATAGATTTTTGAGCATTTCACACTTCGTAATTAATTTCTCGTTTAGAAGACCTAACGTATATAGTATCGAGAAAAGAATGAAAGTAAATGGCGTCTTAACTATGAGGCTTTTTGTATTTTTATACGAAGATACTAAAAGTATTGATCATGAAATCCTATACAAACCTGAGTTAAAAACCAGCAATGGGATGGAAATTAAATTGTTTCTAATTTAAAAGCTTTCAAACAATTAATATTAATAATGGTATGAATATATACATACAATTGGATAAGCACTCCCTAAACTTCTTCTGATATATAATTCAGAATAAATCCAATCAACAAAGTTCCTTATTTTCAGAATCATATTTAGAGTCATATTTTGGGTTAAATTTTAACTACTTCATAAAAAAACAAACATCAATTCAGACTTATGATGTACATTGTTTGGGGAAGAAGCAGCAAATTTCTTTTCGTCTACTTCATATCTTGTAATTTATAATGTATGTAATGTCGCATATGACATAGTGAAGTATAAATATAAGAACTGCGTAATTATTATATTTATTTACAAATTTTAATGTGAACTGAAACTATTTGGCCGTCCCAATGAAGAATTTGAAGTGTAATCTCTGAAATTATTAAAAAGAGTCCAGGGTAACTTCGTTTATCAGCCAAACTTGTTTTCACCGTAAATTCATCTTAATAAACTCATGTATATTGTATTAGTTTGTAAACTTGTATCTTCCTTACAGTTTTGCCCTACAAGTCTTTACGGATGACTATTTTGTAATCCTCGTTCCCAAATACCGTTCAATAAATTCTTAAGAGCATCTAATTATGAAAAGAATAGACGTCGTGTCCAAGCTGAGCTTCATCCGTGAGATTCAGTAGCATTCCCTGGATCCCTCGTTCGCTTATAATTTAATCTCACCTCCTCTTTTCCCCGAAATCGATTCCCACCCAGTAATTTATCCTTTTCCTCGTCCTCTCCTTTAAAAGCACCTTTCCCGTCCTAAAGGAACTCCATCTCTTACCTTTTTCGACTCCCTCTCATCTTACGAAAAATTCCGGCTTCCATTCTACGCATCCCGAACCCTTGCTAGTACCCCAACAATCTCAAGAACATCTTTCGAGAAATCTCTCATATCCAGTCCTCTTCCCTAAACACCTTCGGAAAAATATTCGTCTTCCATCATCTTCTTCACACCCATTCCCTCCTTCTCAAGTGTTTTTCATCCGAAACTCTATTCTCTTCGGAATATCTATTCTATCTTGTTCCTCTCAATTGAGTGCTACACTTTCTTTTTTCGTTAATAGTGAACTTCCTCTTTTTCTCATCATAACAGCTACGCCAGAGCTCTCCCGTTTTCTTTGCCTCATCTATTTCCTCATCGTTGTAGACTCTAATT
Source organism: Sympetrum striolatum (assembly GCA_947579665.1). NCBI lineage: Eukaryota > Metazoa > Arthropoda > Insecta > Odonata > Libellulidae > Sympetrum > Sympetrum striolatum. The sequence continues at coordinate 6,741,861 of OX388347.1, forward strand.
TCATTTTAATGACTGCCGCTTCTTAATGTCACTTGTAATTTGAATGTAAATAATTTTGATCTTCTTCAGTGATTTTCCATAATATTATTTCTTCAAAACATTAAATATATTACATTTATTGGACGGTAGCTTTTCTCTTCTTTGCGTGAATTTTTTTCTTTGAAAGTTTTCCATTAATTTATATTTGACAAATTAACTGATATAGTGCACTTCTGTTTAAATTTTACGATTTACATCACCCGCCTGACCTAATGAATTGCCTCGAATCCAGCCAACTTGAACAGTGAGATCCCATGCTATCACTTCGTTACTTTCAAACAAAAATACGTTATGCGGATCATTTCGGGGAATAGGAAAAATTAAATATACGAAAGATGATAACGATAACAGTTACTACAGTTCATAGTAATTCACTGAACAGTAAAAACAAAATCATTGTGTGGTTGTGAGTTGTTCTCCTCATCCGCTAATTGAAATCATTTTTACGGGATGTTTAAATAAATCGGTGGGTAATTTGAGCAGTTTATCTGGTTTAGGATTCGTTGGCAGTAAATATAAGACAACTAATACAGGCTTAATATATGTTTAGCGTGTGCAAGATTCTGAGGAGCCATTTGCAAACATAAACATAATGCAAAAAGTGTAAAAAAGCGATCAGACCTATATTTATAACTAGGGAATATAGGAGGACTATCATTTCTCCTTTACATGCGACTTATCTATTATCAATAGTACTACTATCTCTCTTTCATCCATCGTGTTCCTTTCCTTGCAGATTTCACATCAAAATAACGTCAACCTTTCCACCATTCTTACGGTATATATATATTAGAGAGTTGTTAAGAAAAACTCTTACCGAGATCATACAGTGAGCGTAGTTTTAAGCTTAACTTTTACTCATACTTGATATTTCTTGCACTCGCATTGTCATGTAAAAAGGTGTATCTGATGCTTTAGTTTTGAAGAAATGAGTATCGAGCGAAATGGAAATTCATTTCTCCGAGTCTAATAGTAATTTATTTTGCACTCCATAAAAAGTGAGATTTAATCAACATGAGAATGTTGAGCCAAAGTATCGTTGCAATGCACTATCGATGTATCTGCTAGTAAATATCGAATGCCAATATTTCCTAGGCAGAGGATATTAATTCGTGCAAGCTTACGTAGGAAGCGAATTTTCCAGCACTCAATAGAAAACAGTGAATCAATAAGATTTTTATTCACAGGCATCGAGTCCTTATTTTTGTTTACGAATGTGTCATCGATCCTTCCCCATGAATGACACACAACAAAATAAGAATGTAAACAGACCGTACGTACTGGTAAGACATCGCTATGAATTTACATATCTTTATAATTATCGAGCAGATCATTCTGCGATGAAATCTGGTTATCGAACAAACAATGGTTGCTCGTATCCAGAGTAATTATCTTGAACTTTAGTTTAAGTTACTCTTATGTGTGCAAAACATGTTATGAAACCCTATCATCTCACAAATGTTGGAAATACGACTTCACTGACGTGATATCACATATTTAAACTTCTTTTTCCTTTGGTAGCGTTTCCCAGCGTTTGTGCACTCAAGTCACACTTTTCATTTCATCGAAATGCCCACAGTAATAGACCCACTGAGGGGCGAAATATTACACGTTCTAATAGTCGTAAGTATATATTTGCAAATATCTAGTTTGGTGATGAATGGCAGTGAAATTCTTGGAGGACTAATTTTGTAATGAAGCAGGATGTGTGGACATGATATCAACTTGGTCGCTTCTCATCTAATAGGCTCGGAATTCCCACTAGTAGCATTGGTCCAGCTGGCTAGAAAACACCATTCTATTGCGTAATATAAGTTCTCAAATGATCTATCAATCAATCACGCTTTTTGAAACACAAACTCCGCGTGCATAAAACCATTTTATCGCAGTTTACGTTCCGTTGAATTAAGGTCATTATGTTTTGAGTGTAAGTTACCAATGAAAACAATTATAACGTAGAAAAAATCACTTATTAACGACCGTCGGTGCGTTCAGCTCCGAACAGTAGCTCTAGACAGAGTGAATACGCTCCTTGGTCGTCGAATCGATTTCACGAACATTCTTCGCTTCACACAACAAACGTGCGCTAACGGAGACTCGAATGAAAGAAAGCAGCGTAGATACAAAGTAAGCACTTCCTAACACACTCCAATCGAAGAATAACACATATTTGAGAAGACGAATAAACAGGCGGTGGTATAAACAGAATTATTCGGACGTAACCGCGTCGCAACTTCACAGAACTCTCCCCGTCGGATATCGCTCTTGAATTAATGTCAACCTCTAACCCTCCCTCCACTTAAACTGATAAAAAATCCGAAGTACCCTACCTTTTCCTACTGAATACTGGTCTCGACCTCATTTCCCGCCGAACTCCCTCCGGCGCTTCCCGCCTCTCCATCCATCCGTCCGACGGCACATCCCACCAACCGCACTAACCCCTCACTGATCGTCGCCGACTGCGAACGAACCCTCCCTCGAAAAGCAGACGGTCCTTTCGCAGCCCGATCGTCACTTATCTCTCTACCTCGCCGAACTGCCACGGGGAGACGAGATACTCGGAGGCGTGCGTGTCGAGGCGAAGTTCTTTTTAACCAAACAAAGAGAACTGCGACTCACATCTATCCAACCTATGTGTCATTGGACCGAGAGACCGCTCTATAAAAAGTCTCGGGCGGTCTCTTTAAGAGTCACTGTTGTCTAGGATGTGAACGAGCACGATTCCCTTCTGTTATCAGCGACTTCACGGGATAGCAGTGATATCTAAGCGACGTACTGGAAGTTAAATACACAGATATGCGTGTATCGTGCGAGCTCACTCTTATTAGAGCCTCCCATCCTAGATCTAGATCCACGTTTCTTTTTTCGCGGTCTCTATTATAATCTCAAAGAGCCCTGAGTCTTTATTTTCATTTCAACAAGATTAAGCAATGATTTACCCACGAATAACAGCTTCGAAACGCATGAAGTTTCATAACATAATTTGAACGCAATACCCCCTATGATTGCAAATTACAGGTGAGTACATTACATAGAGAATACACATTATGCTGCACTAATCGTTCGTGGTCTTAATCTACCCTCTAAGCCATACAATCTTTTAATATTAACATGCGCTGAATTTTCACGAAGTCAAATGAATTATGTAACTATCTAGTCCAAATACATTCGAAAGCATTATTTTACTTGCTAAATTTAACCATTAGAGGTAATCAGCAGCAATAGTAGTAGCAGTAGTTCTAAATATAATTAACGGCAACATGGTAACAAATGACATGAGATAAAAATAACATGAGATTAAGGTGACTGGCATTCTCGATTAACTAATATAAACATAAATATTTAAATATCTTTATTTCAGTCGAAATTGGGAATTGAAAAAATTCTCTTTCATTTAGCCCATTTCTCATTGGACTATAAAAAGTTGGCATTCAATCTCCAACTGTAGACTCGTTCGATTAATGGAAATCTCTACGAGAAGATTGACACTCTCTTATCCAATCAATTGGGTTAAATCATTGACTAAATAAAGTCAGGTATCAAGTAGCACTCAATTTTTACCAATTTAACTATTGTGAATGAAACAAATATCTCTGAAATTTAAGCATAAAAATGTACGAGGAACTGCAGTGGCGGTTCTCTTTAAAAGAATTAAAACTCTTCAGATTTTAGAATAACAAATTCAGTAAGATTTCTAAATATTTTGATGCACTCATCAAAAACAGAATTAGGTTCGAGACTATCAGATAGTAAAGTGGCCAGCGCATTCAGCCCTGGTAAAATTGGTCCCTTGTTCGATTCTCAGTGGGGCCCCATATGTGCGAAACGACCTTTGTCGAAGACCTTTAACAATTCTCGAATTATTTGATTTCTACTCCATTATGAAACATCTTCCTATTATAGTTCGACTATTCTTCCATATTTTAAAGTGAAAACCTTCAGCTGGAATATCCGTCCCTTCCTCAAATCTCAGATGTCCCGAGGATCTCTCTGAAATGTTGAGAAGCGGAAAGAGGACCGACAAATTCCCCATTTTTACTTCGAAGGACGGGTTATTTTTTATCCTTCTCGGGAAGTGGGGAATAAAAAGGAGAAATATGTTTTTTCGGTGACCCAATCGAGGGTCCATCAGGATAAAGGCGAGGAGGATTCAACCCCTTAGAGGAGTGATTTACATGCATCCGGCTCGCGGAGTTCATTGAATCTCGAAGAAAAATATCTCCATCTGTTTAGGGATTTGTCTGGGAATGAGTTTCTACCGCAGGAGCGATGTGTTGGTACGTATAGTTGGATATCCTCCGAAAGAAATGGAGAGACCACCGAAATCGAGGTTCGACGGATTCGGAAGAAGGAAATGATATCCATCAGAGCTACCTTGCGCGTGACGTCATTGAAATTTCGTTATATTATACTTCGTTATATGAAAAAAGCATTTATCTCCATGTATTATTAGTATAGCATATGTTTATTTATCCGATGCCAGTCACACCCGCAAGAACTACATCGGAGTAATTTAAAACATTTTATTCACGTAATTCTCGATTAGATAAAAATATGAAATTTATGGATTCGTTTAGAGACCCAGTGGGGTATTAATTATGTATTGGTATTACCAAATGTTTTGCTGCTTCGACTCAAGAGGACTCGAAATAATGTCTATAAGAAATATAAGTTAATTTATTATTTATGGTACATATTTATTTTGGATAATTTAACTATAAATAATGATCCTATGGAATCGAAAAAAATATAAAATATAGGAGATTGAATTATAATTCTTATTTTGATCCTTCAACATCACACTAGATCTGAAATCGTGTTTAATCAAGTAAAATTTATGAAACATTAAACACATTAGCTAACAATATTCTTTTACGTATTATTATTCTAACAAGCTTATAGCTAATTAAAATAATAAGGTTAACACAATAATAAATATATATTTTTAAATAAGATAAATATGGTTCAGTAACTTTTGACGAGGTAGCTCATTCAATCTAGATACTCAATGAAAACACTTCTGTTGGGCTCAATAGCAGTTTCTGGTTCTACATTTCTAAGGAAAATCTCAAAAATTGGTTGTCAATAGAAAAACAATAAGGAATTGTGACCACAATTTCACTGAGAAATTTAAAAAAAGGTAACCGAGAGTGAGTGAGTGTAAAGGAGCAAAAAGGCGAGCCAATGAAGGTTTTGGGAGGAAAAGAAAACGATCGAATAACGCCTTGTTTGAATGGGTTAAACGAAAGCAAGAGGTAGATGATCAATCTAAAAAAATATGTTTCCTGTTTCACTCATTTACGAAACGGAGTTTTAAAAGATGTACTCGATCAGAGAAACCTAAATTTATAAGACGTATTACCTTCGGGAGGTTTTGGGGGGTTTTCCTCCCGACTAGGTTGAACAACAGGCAGGATATTTTATATTTCCCTCCCCACACAGGAGTGACTACAACCAGGCCTGGTGCCGATTTGTAGTTCTTAATAATACAAAAATAAACAGAAATAGGGATTGATTCATTGCAAGTTTTCTATTAATTACTAGGTCGACTCGAATGATTAACTAAATATTACAATTAAATAAAAAGGCATTTCACTTACGGCTAAAGTTTGTATAACAAATCCACATCAAGGAGTTTCGATGCTGCTCCTTACCTGCAAAAAAGGAAAGAAAAATAAGTGTCATTTATTTATTGTACAAAATCGCCGCAGTTAGTCGCAAGGATTGGTGGCGACGTAAGCTTATATAACAGTTAATTGTAAAAATAAAATATTAATATGTATACATGCAATAAACTCAACTAAATACAACATAAGCAGGTATAAATAAAAATAGTAAAAAATAAACAAATACAAAAATATAAATATGCAATAAATATATGAATTATAAAAAAACACCACAGTGAATTAGCTAAGTCAATATGAATTTCAAATAACCTTAAACAGCATGTACATTACTTGTCTTGTATTTATAATGCAAGACCCTGATAGGCCTTCGAGGCTACCGTAGCGTCCACGGGGCCCTCGAAGTGCCCACCGTACATAACCAGGCGATCCCCTGCTTGCCTCACATTTCGCCACCGGCAGGCTCATTCGTCAAATGTTTATTTTACTTATAACTTTACTAAAACATTCAATGTTTTTTGTAAATTTTAGAAGACTTCTGCTGGTAGATCTCCAAAGTCATGATTTCCTTTTTCTTTTGGTCATGATTTATTAGCAAGAGGAAAAGCGGATTAATCAAGTTTTGAACACAATGATTATGCGGTAAGAGGATAGTCGAACGATTTATTTAGTCGGATGCGTAAACATTTGAAGTTCGTCACTGAAAACAATTCAATATATTTTCATCGAACTTTGAAATGAAATTCTTAAAGAACTTCAAATCAGTAAATGGAATTTCATTAAAAATCTCTCTCATGTTCTTCAAAAGGAAAGAGAACGTATCTTTGCATCAAATAGGCGAATTACTGATGTCCAATAAATATCACGAATATTTAAAGAATGTTCCTGTTTCCTGTGCCTAGGTGATGGATGTGAGGGTGAATGACAATCTTCAAGATGAGCGAATGACATGACATCTGCGCTGAAATTCTCTTAGCGAAAATACAGGAAAAATGGAGAAGAAACCCAAGTAAACTAGATAGCTTTTTATTAATTTATTCTGAATACACCAATTTCGGCAGAAACTCCTTATCGTGGGAGTGATCATGGGAAACGTATAGTTACCAAAGTAATTTCAATCGAGATTTTATTAAACCGCAAAGTCAACAATGGCGATATTCCCACGCCGGTGGAGAAGTACTCCGGAAGAACTTAAACATAAAGTTTTGACGAAAGTGGAAAAGAATAAAAAAGACGGAAGGGTGGCGAAGACTCGGATAAAATGAAAACAATTTCGTCGAAAAATGTGAGGAAAAAAATTTAAATTCCCCTCGCGTTTGGTGCAATTCCGTGAAATTTTGAAGGAACTCGAGAAAGAAATTAGAGCGGGGAAAGACGTCCTCTTAAGCAAACGGAGGCCTCTCGGAAATATTTACTCAATACGGTTTCGTTACGAACCTCAAAAAACCGCACGCAGAGAGAATGCGAAAAAAACATCGATTGTCTTTTCTTATGAAATATGTCGAAGGAGAATAAACATGGAAATGAGGAGGCACACGGAATGGAAAGAATTTGGCGGAGATGCGCAGGAAGGAGATGATTTAGGGGAAATGGAGGAAAAGAGGGAAAAAGATTTCTCTCGAAAGAGTTGAGAAAGGGTTTTCATTTTAAGCCCTCCTTATGCAAGGGGCCCTTCGCAAATGTCGTTCATGCTCCTGTTCATGTACATAACTTGGGGATATTTAAAGTTGACATTTCGAAAAGGAAGCGTAAAAAAATACACAGAATTGGGTTTGCAAAGAAAACAAATGGAAAGAAAATGACAGTACACTGATTCATGGATACAAATTGAATATTAATTTCAAATTTTATGCATGAGAGCCAAGTACCTTTGAACTCTGTTTTGAACCTTCCATATTGCAACAAATTCACTTCCGCAATGAAAAATCAAGTTGTAAATTGTTAACTAGATTACATTGTACTATCTTTATAATTGTTAAGAAACAGGTTTTAATTGGGTCCACCTAAAATACCATTCTATTTAGAGAACTGAAGAAAACGTTGAAACTCAATCAGTAGATACCACTTCCTCATCAGGTATAATTGCAAAAAAACACAGAGTAGACAACACAAAACCAAGTATATCGCGTTCTTTGAGATCCACTCAATCGTGACAATATCTTCTCTATAGTTTATAACATTGCAATCATTTTCAATATTCAAAAGCCTTGGAGATCTTTCTTAATGTCAGTGAATACACTATGATTGCTTGTTATTCAAAAAATGGATTTAATGGAGAAAGAGGGCAATGAAGGTTATACGGATAACATAATCAAAGGCTTCACAAAGGTGAACGAATTCAATAATGCTACTTTAGAGTTTAGGCTTTCTTAAACTATCAGCGAGATTAAAAAAAGGTTTCTTACACCTCTTCATGCAGGCAGTGTGCTTTAGCAAAAACAAATAAAATGCAAAATCTATTAGGAATGCTCCAACCATATTTTATCCTGTGTTAATGAAGTTTTTCATTAGAATATCGCACGAATTTATCCCCTTTTTTAGGAGTATATTCGAGACGTATATAAAACAGTTGTTCAAGAATTTTAGATGAGAGGCAAGAAGAGTGACTACATCCCTGGATGCAATGCACTCACATCTCGGGAAATACGAGAGGCACGGATTCAGCGAGAATGCAAAGTGCAAGACGGATCTGAAATAAGAGATGGCTTAAGATAAAATTAACAGAGGAAGGAACAGGAAAAAGTTGCTCAGAGATAGAGGAAAATAAAGACCAAAACGAAGTAGAGAAATACATTGAGAATAAATCTCATTAGTTTAAAGTTCGAATACAAATATAAATTGGTTTTCAAAGTGATGCCATAGGTAAATACTCGCCCACAAATAAGAGAGATAAATAAAATTACGTATCATAATCAACGCAGATCTATTATAATAATTTTTAATTTTTCAAGATTCTATAAAAGTTTATTTTATTTTACGTTGCAAGTTGGTCTTCTTACCAGGAGGCAACGTTTAAGGAAAATAAAAGTTGATTTAAGCCTGGAATTCGCCCAAAGACGGGAGGAAACCCCCCCAAAAAAACCTCCCCTATTTAAATAGTCAAATTGTCATATATTTTTTGATATGAAAGGTTAACCAGTTAATTCAACTGCACATTCAATCAATATTCTAAGCTATATACTGAGTTCTCAAACGCTCTCTCTTAGTATTTATTTGTTCATCTCGGGCACTTCTTTTATTTTGGCAAAACTATTGGCGTCGTTGTTCCGATAACGAGTGTTACTTTAATTAGCCATAAAGGGTGCTGACTAAAATCATATCCACTTACTGGAGATACACTATTTTTTTAGTTCATACAAATCTTAATAAACGTCAATTTTTGCTGGATGAAAGTAAATAATTTAATTAAAATATCAACAGTCCAATTTCACTTGAGAGCAAAATTAACAGTTTTCGTATTAGCTTGGTGGACAATTTTCACTAGATATTCGTATCTGAATAAAACTCAGGTTTGCTCTTTGCCCCAATTCAGTTTCCGTAACTCTTTTCCTTAACATACATAGGATATAAAACTATTGCAGACATATAAATAACTGTAAAATACAAGTAGACTATAAACTAGATAAAGAAATAATTATAAATTCATTTTATTTTAAGATCCAAAAACTTAAACTAAAATATTAAAAACTGATTTGAACATTAGAATTTCATATCTCTTCTTCTGTTGATTCAAATTGCGAATAAGCGTAAATCATTGGATCGACCACGTGCAAAATAAAACATGAAATCCAAGCACGATGTGCAAACATTCGGTTAAGCATCTGATGGTATTGATAACACAAGGTCTTTGATTTTAAAATATGTGTTCAGCTAAATTGGCATAAATAATTATACTAATGACATGAATTTATAAATTGTATACATTTTCATTCGTTTTTTACGGACCTTGAGCAAGGGGTAAGAGTTATTGCTTTTGTAACCGATTTTTTTGTTTTATTTGATTAAATTAGACTGGACATACGAATCCATTATTTAAACTTCTTATTTTTCGCATAGATCTTGTTTACGGAGATATCCTCCAGTTTTTGGGTTCTAGTTCAGGGAGATAAGACCATCTCTCAGCTTGCATAATTGGCCTTATTCACTATTCAAAGCTTCCAGTTGTTTATGTTAGTTACAATTATATATTTATAATTTAATGTTATATTGGTTACAATGCAAACCGGGATACTGCAAAAACACTAAATTCAAAATGAATAATTGGAATTTTGTTGATCCATTAAGAACATAATTAACTATTTATCTAATGTATCTTGCGTATACAAAATGTAATGAATCCTTAATCACTGAATATGCATCTACGATATTTTAAGTAGCGCATCCAAGATACTTGCAATTCCTATTCAGGCAAAGATGTCGAAAAGAAAATTCCCAGGGATCCATTACGGAGGAAGGCATATTGTTTGTGCAGCCATTATTGTCAAGGGGAAAGAATGATTCCAAAAAATGCGATCCCTCGGGAAGAAACGAGTACCTCGCCATCTTATGAGCAAACGCAAAAACAGATAACAATGGCAAATAAAAAGAAAAGAAAGGAATTCTTTCGAAGTAGATAAATTGTGAAAGGTGAACGATGATGTATTTAAGGGTTAAATGAGCGATGAGGGATAAATAATATACACCTTAGAGGTCGGACGGACAGATATTATGAGTATTGGATTTTATATTCAGAGGTCACCAAATTAAAGATTCAACAAGGGAAGAAACGGGATGTATCATGGCAGAATATCGGCTTTTGCTTTGAAATGAAAAAAATAACTCAAAACAAAATTTTTAAACTATCCAGCCCAACGTCCGGTTTGAACCTCGCCCATTAGCAACAAAAAGCTTTGATGAGGTTTAGTATGCTGGATTAAGAGTGGGCTAGTTTCCCTTTGCAGGTTAGTAAATCCGGTACGTTTCAAAGACGCCTTTGATTTAGCACTCGACGAGTTTACTTCCTAAATAATGTTGAGGAATACAGCACGATCATATTTGACTTTCTACATTTAAAAAAACTAACTCAAATGTGTTAAAATAGGCAATTCTATGTCTTAAAGCTCATCTCCACACCACAAGTAAAAGTGGATATTTTTACTCACTAATTAACGGCACTTATTGTAACTAAAACACTTATTACGAATTATACATGACAGAACTAAATTAATAGAAGCACCGAAGCACGTACGTTTTTTACATGGAAGATGTCTTCCGGTAGAATTTCACAACAATCGATGTTTACTCGTTGCTACAACTCCGCTCTTTGTTTACTTTGATTTTCAGTACATTCGATTTGACTTTTCTGTTGTAAGATGGCTTCGTATAGACTATTCAATTTGGATATTAGAATACTTCATCTCATTAGTAATAAGTACAGTAGAAGGTAAACTTTTTAAATTTTTAGTATAAGCTCTTAATCCAGAAAAAATAATCAAGATTTAACAGTCAGGCTCGCCTGAGCCAAATATAGCTCGTAAGGATTATTTTAAGGAGTTGATTCCTTTATATAAAATAGTATACATTTTGGTATATTTTTTGGGATAATGGCAACCAGAATATAACAGAATAAATATTTGATTTGTTTTCTTTCCTGCGTTTTCGCCATGCTATTCTTCTCATATGTGATCATGAACAACGGGTTAGCGACAGATTCAACGCAAGGAAACCGAAATGTGAGAAAAGAAAGATGAGAATGAAAGGGAAAATGAGTAAAGGAAGAGAGAATAAGAGGAAGTCTCTGAGGGGACACAGCGGTGACTGAGTTGGGAGATTGTGGCTTAGGAATTGTGGGAAAGGAGGAGAGAGTAGGGTTAAAAAGGTGGGATAGAGAAATAGGGATAGCAAAGGAGGGCTGAGGTCAGGGATGGATTGGAATAGGATTAACTCACACGAATAACCTCAGGCAGTAGAGATGTAGTTCTCTTTTCAGCATTTACTGCTAAGCGGGAATTGGACTGACATTTCAGACCACATTCAGTATTTGGAAGGTTTTGCGTCGGACTCCACACTTTCCGCTTCCCATCCGATCCTGGGTTAATAAAAACACGGGGATCAACTAAATCTTAGTGAAAGGAACTCTCTTGAGAATGGATTATCGATAGCTATTAAACGGAAAATGTTCTGTCATCTGTGAAAGAGATCAAGTCTCAATTTCAAATTCTTTATCACAGCATCATCATAGCACTATCGAAATTATTTTTTGAATTAAATAGTTAAATTAATTTTTGCTAAAATACTTGTGCTCAGATAAAAGTCGGATCTAATAATTGATGTACTTATGAACAGTTATGTACTGTTTCAGATATATATATATATATATATATATATATATATATATATATATATATATATATATATATATATATATATATATTTAATATAGGATTGGATATTTTATTTTACACTGATGAAACTATGACTCGAAAAAGGCGATGTTTTCACAATTTTATGAGTTGAAATTTGAGGTATGACATTTAAATTGGAGTGAATATATATTAAACACCAAATACTACATACATTTTGTGAAGTTTTATCCAAAGTGTATGGCTAAGACCAAAAAAAAAACATAACTGGCAAGAAAAATTCATAGAAAAGCTTTCAATTCACGACCTCTATTGCAGAGACAAAAACCCGGCTTATGCAATCCTTAGAGAGCCACATAATTATTTAGAGTGGTATTCATCTTGTAAGCAATAGAATACACTACATATTAGACTTAGGCTAAAAATCATGTACTGTTGACTTTTTTAATGTTATGACATTGATATTGGAAGACGAAGGCTTCGTGGAAAGACATTTGAATATGTAAGCACGCTCACGAAACCGGTCTCGAATTAAAATCCACGCGGAAAAATACTAAGTGTCTTGTTATTTTGGTTTTCAAAATTATAAATATTTTTTGGATCCATTCCTTTAGTAAAAATATATTATTAATTATCATTAAGGAATGTTAAAATACATTTGATAGATTGTAATGATTTATTGAAGGTAGCATAACTAAAAAAGGAAGAGAAATAATCTCAAGCTTTAATTTATACAAATTTTATTAAATTTTTGTCAAACACGGAGCGTTTAGTCTGAAAATAAACGTCAAAAATTGAGCCTCATCGACTTCCAGATATCTACATTTTATTAAACATATCTTCAATAATTGATATGTCATTCAAAACAGTATTGATTCGTAATTTTTGGGACATGTTATCCGTCTGAGAAGAAATAAGAATTTCTGCGAGTGGTGAGCAAGGTGATTTAGCCAGAAATAGAAAGTAGATATTTATTCAATCTGACAAGAGCATTTTGGGAGGCTTTCGCTAATCCTTTCTGAAATCGATATTTACTCTAAAGGAACGACAGGCATAAAATATCACGATAAAGGTTACGCTGATTAGAATCTAGAAAGAAATACTTTCTCCTATCAACGATCCTCTGAAAGGTCAGAGAGTAGATACAGAAAATCCTCGGTCAAGGTTATGCAACGATAGAGTACTTAAATGGTTTTCAGATATTTCTGTTCCATTTTTAATCTGTTATATAAAATTAAATTTTGAAATCTCAAGAGAAATGTCATCGTTTCAAATACCCTCACTAGGATTTCAGGGACATCCAGAAGAGAAACGACGGCAGAGATAGCTTAAAATATGAAAAATATATTGAATGGAAATGCAACAGATTCACAGAATTTACCCTAACTGAGATCTGAAGTATTTTCTTCCACCAAAATCCAAAGTTAAGGGAAGATACTTGAATGTAAAGATGTTTTAAAGTTATCGATGTGAGTTCCTTATTTCACGCAGGTAAAATTAATCTTCCCAAATACATAACGGTATTTAAGTGGGTTTCTGAGTCATCATGGGAATTATATTAGGAAAATATGTCAAATAATTTAGTTCTTGAGGGATACTAAATGATATTAGAATGCCAAGAGAAAAGTGAGTTCCACTAAATAATATCTTTTTCAATTTCCTGTAAAACAGAACTTAAATTTATCAGTATATGTTCTAGATATGATCTGTTGCCTTATTTTGATGGTAATTATATCTCCGATTTATTTACTTGTAACTCAATTTATGACGGGAAGATTTGACTTTCACATTAATACCAAGAGACTCGGATAGCGGGGAAAGAGGATATCGGTCGTTGAACACGAGCAATTGTCAGATTAGTTATAAATTTCGTACTCATTAAATTATTAAGCGAATTCCCATACAATATGGCAACTATATTGAAATATGCATCATCCTAAAATGTATTATAATTTCCCTATTATTTTAAGCCATCCCACCAAGGAATTCTTAAGCTGTATTTTAAAATTTTATGGAGTTCATCAGATGAAGCTACGGTGACAACATTTTAATTAGAGAAAAATATTCGAATAGAATACACTTACCAAACCCTGTCACAGAATCTTCCATTGCGTTGATTCTTTTCCATCGGATAAAATGATTAAATGGTTGACGGGAGGCCAATATGTGTTTCTCTGCCGTGGTTGGTCGTAGGCGTTCGGAAATCACCGATTTCGTTCCCTCATCATCCTTCAAACCCATCAAAGCAGAGTCGGAAATCATCATCTGAATCCAGCGAGATTTTAAGAACCTCTTCAACCGTTAAAAGCATTCGCGCCATCACGAAGAAGCTAAACTCCTCCATCTCAGTATATTGAGCTCCGGAATCGGATCCTTCCAAAATCTGTTCCTCAAATCTTCGTTTTCCACTTCAATAAGAACCGACGTCTCTCTGCCGTCATCTCTTCCTCGATTTTTTCACGATACCTGTGAATCGATTCATAGCGAAGTCGCTTTCCCAAATGGAGATATCTCGCCCCCATTTATTTGCTTTAAGTAGTTTCTTAGATATTCTGTGAAGAATATATTCACGAAATTTATCATCATCTTTAGTAATTTTCAGAAAACTTCTCTTTTTTTAAATAACGATGAATATTTTACTGCAATAACCGTCAAATTAAACTAAGATTATCCCTGATAATTTATCATCCATGATGTTTTTAGAAACAGCTTTCACAACTATACATTTCACACCACTATTTTAATATTTCCTGGTTATTCGAAGCACGCCTATATGATCAAAGATAGAATCGAGCGATAAAATATTGATAAGTATAATGTTATGAAAGGGATCTAATACAATGCCAATTAATCGTCAAAACAATAAACGAAAACAATAATTCCAATATCCAAAAATGATATCGGATGGTGATTCATCGGCAAATCAGGATGTTTAGCTATCTCAAGATTTTAATTATGGCTAAACTGAAAAAAGCGGGTTTTAAGAGGAAAAAAAATTTATTCCGATGTTAATTGCTCCGAATTATGCAAAATTTTGAAGATCTATAATTTCATGACATTGGATTCTAACTCATAGGTCCTTCATGGCGTTTTCTGCACAACGTTTACAGGAAATCCAACCAACGTCGTTAAAAATATTTTACTTTCCGAATATGTTTTGATTTTCCAAATGCTCTCTCCTCGCACACTCCCTCTCATGTCCCCTTCTTTAACAATGGAAGCCTTCTGGTCCTTCCATTGCAGAGAGCGCCTCCGGAGGTGGACTTGTAACCCTTTTCAACTCTTTCCTTCCTGTCATCTCAAAAAACCCTTACCTTTAAATTCCTGCAGCGCGAACGCTTTAAAACATTTTCTCGGTCTGCACATAGAAATCTCTGCCGGAAAAATGCCTTCCCTGTCGAGGATTGTTTAATTCTACTACAGAGTAGAATTTTATTTATGTAGATTTATGATAATGGTAATAGATTTGAATTTGTAGATGAGGTTATTTAGGTGTATATTCACGCTGTACGAGTTGCATAAGGTGTTTTTTATCATTTTACATTTTTACTAAATTAAATAGTACGATATATTGTGGCGATGTGTCGCAGTAAGACCTCTAAAGACTACCATCCTGTAAAGTAGCGAGACTTCGTATCTTATATAACCTAATTATCGATCATATATAGTACGCTCGCGAAAATTGAGATATGGTCTTTAGAAATTGAACAAATTCTCTCATTCTCTTTCTATTAGTACCACCTTTGTCTTTATTCTGCCTATTCGATAAACAGTTGCCACAGCTTGATTTGCCAAACGAATTCACAATAATGCTGATTACTTTAATGTTTCAAGATTGAATCATTAATGCTCCGAATTGCCTCAATCTTCTTTATAGTGTTGCGAGAGATGTTTTCATTCCAGGTTTGCGACCACCGTTGGCCTTGAACCGCAGTAATACTGTAATAATAGTCAACGTCGCCATTCTGGAACAGAAAATTCGTAAGTATAAGTTTTCTCTCTTTCGTCGATGAATAGACGTCGCATTCTGTCGGGCTTTATTCCGTTTTGTCAAAATCCGACGACTCTTCCACCTGCTTTCCAAAGGGTGCCGTTATAGGCCTCGCGGGTCCCTTTTTGATCCATAAGTGTCTTCATGACCACCTGCTTTCTCCTCTACTCTCTCTTCGCAACACTGCCTACTATATTTGGAAATTTCCCGCATCCATCTCAAACCTATTCCTTTGCGAAAGGCGTCAGTTCCTTTGTCGTTTTTCATCCTGCCTTTATTTCTTTCGCAGCTGTATTGGTCCCACGAGGTATCTCGACCATTACCTTTATTGCTATATGGGCCTCCAGGATTATGAAAGGAGGAATACCCTTTTGTTATGGTGACAAGAGTGATTTATCTCTGAAGGGCGTGTGGGAAGAAATGAGAAAAAAATACCGTCTATGAAATTTGATTCGGATCTAGTTCGAATTTCTCGCAATCGATCAAATTCGGGTGTTTTAAAATCGAAAGATTGTTCGAACGGCGGTGAAGGCCGCAGCGGGACCTCATCAATTCGGTACTTTGGTGATTGAGGGCGAACCGGATTTCTAAAACTGTTGCGGATTGCACCGGAAGCATACGGATGTTTGCGCAGTGTGGCGAAACGACGCAAAAATGGATATTTGCATATTTCCAAACAATTCTCGAGCAAAAGCCAAAATCAGTCACTTTCATGAAGATGTCATTTCGTAGAACCGTTACAAGCCATTTTCGAAATATATAAATTCCTTTATTATTTGCCCTTATGAGGCTGTTATTACTTTTTCAATCTCGTATAATTTATCGAATTATATCAGCATTCTTTAAATAGTTTGAATAAAAAAATCCTGATTTTTATTTTATTTGATAAAGAATTGACTGGTTAACCGTTGTTATTACGTTATCAATATAATGAAGTTTGGTGGAAGAGATGCTCACTGGCCTTAATCTTGCAAATAAAGTGTTGTACTTTTGAAAATAGTAATAATTGCCACTATTATAGTGCAAGATCAGTAGTTACCACTAATTTAGTTTCTATTGAAAATATAAACTAAATGCCCAAAAAATACTAGAACATAAAATGCATTCTCAATATAAGTACCAAGTTAGTAAGGTGGATTTATTTAAAGAATGATGTCAACTTGAGCTGAAACTCCCGATTTCCATCGCTTTATTTCACAATTTTAAAATAAATTTAATTGTAACACGCTTGGTTAGGTTTATTAAAAAGAAGAGGATTATTACGACTCCAGATAAATGAATGTTAAGCTGTGGGTAGCAAATCGCATTCAATTAGCTACTCTTTTTGTTTTTGATGCAAGTGCGTCCGACGAACACTCAAAGGAAGAAGGAAATTCTTGAAAAGAAAGAAAAAGCTTTGTAGATGTCAGCGTGTAAAAGAGATAAACTTTTTAATCTGTAAAGTAGGAGAACTCCAAAAATAAAACGCGAAGTTATCTGCTTCCGGAAGAAATACGACACACGTGCCTGCGGACGTAAATTCGAAACCACTACTTTTAAGCCGATGTTGCGCGAGTCCGATGTTTCTCTCGGCTATAAAGTTCTGGTCGTTCCCTCTTTTAAAATTCTCGAGACAATAAACGCGTCGTAAAGTAGACTGCGGAATAGCCTTTTACTGCCGAAGGAGATTCTCTATAATTAGCACTGCTTCTCATCGGGAATTAGGAAAGAATTTGGAGTTGTGTACAATCTGACACAGTCTTTGTCGCCCGTGATTTGTATTCAAACATATAGATAAAGCGGAACACAGGATATATTAGGATATTACGTTAGGGTAAAATTCAAATTCCAAGTAAAATATAAATTATAATGCATCCTTTGAGAATTATTGAGCTAATATGATTATATTCAATGCACCAGTGTTGATTGAATTATCATATTAAAGCAAAAATGTGCCTTTGATTACACAGGTATAACAAATCTGCCCTCAGTGAACAATTTACTCTACACTTCTCTGCATAAAAACTGAGAAATGAATAACAAAAGCTTTAATTGGTAATGTTACGTATAAAGTGCATTTCGAATCCAAAACTGGAATACAGAATAGCGTAATGTGAGAACGATTCGGAAAGAGGTATCTGGTTCTAATAAAAATTTAAACCTATATGCATTCAAATAAGTGTATGTAGGTAAAAGCGTTTCTCGCTCAATTTTCAAAATTGTAATTACCTTCATTACAGGAAAACTAATTATGATCGTGGGGCGTTTAATGATAATTATTTTCACTAATAATAGAGGAGATATCTGCGAGAGGATGGGAAAAAGCAGAAGGGTGAAGAGGGGTGACGAATACGAGGGATAATAGTGATGGAGAAGAAAGGACGTTCCAGATGTCGACTTCATCATCTTCAAATCCATTGAAATTTTCAGGGGTGGAAGTTCTCTCCAGAAAGAGGAAGTCATTCGGACTTGGAAAGGGTCTTCTTGAGGAAAAACTCATTTCTAGATGAGCAAAACAGAGGATCTGCAAAAAGGGACGATTTTTTCGGAAAAATTCGCCTTCGATCTAAAAGGGGAGAAAAGGCCGTCGCGTAAGAACAGGTCCATATTGAAAGTCCTTGATGAGTTTGTGCCCAATAAATGAATGAAATGTTTGATCACTGAGATATTAATTTCTAGAAGACATGACCATCAGATTACATTGCGTGCGAATGAGTGAACGGGAGTTTCAAAAACGTTTTAACTGTTTTAGAAGGGTAATGCAGCACAAATCAATGATAATGCGTTCCCAAAAAAACAGAATTTTTAACTGCAAAAAAGCCATTAATAATGGGAACGAATAAACTCAACTCGGATGAAATAACGATAATTTAGAGAATTGAGTCCTAACATTTTCAGCGTTCACAAACATTCGAAAGACATAAGGCAACTTTTTATTTCAATATAGAAAGTTGAAAATTTTAAAAGCAAATAGGTTTGTGAATAAGGTCTATAAGGACTTTGTTAAGGTGAGATTGAGACTGAAAAGTCTCTTCTTCTATCTAACCTGTCGTCAATGATATCATATCAATAAAAAGTTTTGAGTAGGTGAATAGAAATAGAGAGGTAAACTTTAGAGGGAGTGGATGTAAAAAAAATCCTGATGATAGAATAAAATGAAAACCAAACCCACTGATAGAATAAAATAGGAAAAGACATAAAAGAAAACTGTGCATGAATTGGAAATTACAAAAGCAGTGCTATAACGAAATAACAAAAGCAAAATCACAAAAATAAATCAAGCTTAGCATTTACATTAGGAATCATCATACTAGAGTACTGCATGATTTTCTGTGATTATATTTTTTTCGCTTTACATGATCGAATATGGAAGTACTGAGTTTAGCATTATCACTACAAATCGTGTGAAAGATAACATGCGTACTGAAGTTTTACCACAAATATTTTTAAAATCTCATCGTATAGCAGCAGAAAATAAAGCGTTGGAATCATTATGTTCCCAAGGTTACTCAGATTATGCTCGAATGTTCGTTTTTAAGGCGCTTTCTGAAGGAATTAGATAGGAAATTAAATACAGAATTGGTTTTGGAATTGTAAACTGGGTTAATTTTAATGTTCAAATACAAATTACATTTCCTTGCAGAGAATCTCAGTTCTAACACTATATATCACGATAAGAAACTTGGAATATAAAGGTCATGAATTCAAAGTCAAGCATATGAAAAGATATATTCACCACCACCGTTTTTATTGTTTGCAGCACAATTATGAGTTTCACATCCAGAAAACAGTTTGGCATAGTTCGTAGTCGCAAGTTTTGGGAAATACTTTTTAAAGGTAATCGAAAAAGTAAGTTAGATTCGAAAGTCTAGTATCAATCCCAGTTACGGTTTCAAACGACGTATCTCCTTGCTCAAGTATTTTCTTTAAATCCTAAATGTAGGTATCGAATCGAAATGCTTTGGTCAGTGAGGCTTGGAGTGCCGTAAGTATACGAAATATTGACTCCTACGTAATTTGGTTGAAGAGAGATCCATAAAGTTTGAGGCCTTGGTGCGGTCATTCGAAGTGAAAATGGGAGAATGAAGATTTTACGAGGTGGAAGCCAAGGTCTATACAACGTAGTTTGCTCCTAGGAAAATCTCCATAGAAACCGCCATCTGTTTAGCCGTTGTACATTTTATAGTTGCCGCAAACTCCATCTCTAAGCCCGGGAGCGAACACTTATCATACGGCTGCTCGTCTCGTTTGTCTGCTCTCAGCTGTTTTCAGTAAGGACATGCATCCTCTCTAATTAATAGCTCTGAGGCGATCAAAGATTCAAGGAAATCTCCTTCACCGTTTGAATATTCTAGCTCCTCTGAATTTTCTACGCTTCAGTTTTTGCATTCGATTTGAATATGAATTTCAATCTTGCGCTAACTGCTCGCAGTATTAATAAGGAATATTAGCTCGGGAATCTGACGCATTTAGATTGGAATTGAAATACTAAAATTTCGACGATAATTCTTTGGCTATAGTTAATACTTTTACTCCTTAAAAAATACATAAAAACATTTAATTTCTCTTTACACAGCTCGGTAAGTCAGAGCATAAATTTTCACTCCGGATACATTCATTACGTGAGTAGTGATAGCAGCTTGAGATATAACATTGTGGACCGGTATTTTCTGTATTAAATATAATTAAATTACGTCTTTTCGATAAGCTCTCAGTTATTTACCCCCAAAAAAAAGATGACGTTATATGGATTCCTACCAAATGTTAACCTTCAAATTGAATATTACAAACTTCAAAAGTTACGGAATTATCAGTTATAATGCATAAAAAAGAAAAAATATAATTTCGCAAAGTATCAATACGAGTTTAGCTGTTTTTATTTAAATTAGCTGTAATTTATTTATCTTTGAATTTGCTTTATTTAAGTTTACTTAACCCATTTAATATTTTATTTTCAAACATTAAACGGAAGCTTCGCATAGAAGGTAACTGTGCATTTCGTCACTTAGAAAAAAGGGGTTTGCAAAGGATCTAAATTATTCTTTTAAATTTATCCCTCAACATTTTTCAGAAAATACGTAAATATTTTAAAAAGATCAAATGTACGCCAAGGAATGAAGGGGAAAAGGCAATAAACAGCATTAGTCAGCTTTCAACATCTCCTTAAACCAAACGTAACAAAAAAATTGTAAATGTTAAAAATTGTAATTGTAAGGAGTGATCTTATAAAACTATCTCCTATGTACAGAATTATATCTGAAATTTGTAAACAAAAAATTATTTCCAGTGCGTTTTCAACGCTTGTAAAAACTAGACTTTTGTAAAATTAGGTCTTAGGATCTTGTTTTTAAACATATTTTCCAGCGCCTTTGGCTATGAATTCCCATCTTCAAAATAATCTAGGTTTGTTTAAAATAAATGGAGAGAAGTCTATCACGAGGTAAGAATCAGCTTCTTTTAAACAGAAACAAAAACTGAGAAAAAATAACGTTCCGTTGCAATGAAAACAGAGCTGAATGGAAAAACATGACCTTCACACGGAGGAGCAAATAAAGTTGGAAATTGCAACCAATTAGCAAACGAGAAAACGCGTTTCTCGTCCTGAAATAAAAAAAGAAAAATCACTTCAAAGGAAAGAGCGCATAAGGTGAAAGAAAAATACATTCCTGAGTCTACTGTTGATGAATTTTTCATTAAAATGGCGAATACGATTCGGAGAAATGCAGTTCCCGAGGGATAAGAATATGAAGTGAACGAAGCACAAAACACGCTTCATGCGGTGGAAAAATAGTGAGTCATTTTGATTCTTAAATTTTTACTCGGATTGAAATTATAATTTAAGTAAAAATAAGCACCTTGAATATTATGGCGCTTTTACGAACAGAATGAGTAATGGTTGTAATCTCCCTAGAGTGACAGAGAGTATTCATTTTCTGAGCCATTTAAATGTGGAATACATTCGCAACAAAACAACGATATGGCGTAGTTGTCATGAGATTTCGTATAGAGTACCTAGTTACTTCTGTGAAGAAGAGGAAAGGAAATCTATACTCCGATTGAATAGGAAAAAATCTGATGTGGCCAGCACATGACTTTCTCCATATATAAGATGTAAATATTTACCTACGACAGTAATTTCGAACTCTATATTCCATCTAAACTTGGAGGATGAGTGATTAATTTATATCATATTATCTTTTACGGTACAAACATTATAAATAATGTTTTTCAGGACATGCTCGATGAAAAACGATGAAATTGGTCTTTCGCCCATAGAGCCCAGAGCGCCCACAAAGTACATAATCAGCAACTTCCGGTTTATCAGTATTTCATGAATAACTCCTAAACAATCAGTGATACAAAAATATGTTTCATACAAAAGTTATAGTAAATATTATTTTCTAAAATGTGTATAAATAATAGTATAGACCTAAATATCATATTTATGGAGATATTTTGAAAACCGGAAATGAGCTTTGAAGAATGAAGCTCAACTTCCGGTTAACCGAGATACTCCAAAAACCAATCAACTTTAACAACACCAACCAAAATACTATATATGAAATTTGGTGTCGATCTGACAAATAGTTTTTACGTTAGAGCGCCCACAAAGTACCAAACAGCTACTTCCGGTTTATCGGTATTTCACGAATAACTCCTAATCAACCGGTGATAAAAAAATATGATAAATACAAAAGTTATAGTAAATTACATTTTATAAAACTTTTATTAGTAATACAATGTACGTATATATCATATTTATGGAGATATTATGAAAACCGGAAATGAGCTTTGATGAATGAAGCTCGACTTCCGGTAAACCGATTTACTCCAAAAACTAATCAACTCTGACAGCACACACCGCAGTACTATACATGAAGTTTGGTATTGATACCACCAATAGTTTTCACGTTAGAGCGCCCACAAGCACAGACACACATACACACACACACACACACACACACACATACACACAGACATCATTCCGAAAATGGTCAAAACGTGTTCTAGGGACCCCAAAACATGTATTTCCGTTGAAATCTCGAAGTCGAATTTTTTCATGAAAACAATACTTTCTCTATATTTCGTATATGGAGAAAGTAAAAATGAATAAAGGATTAAATATAAAACCATTCATTATGAACTAGGCAGTGATTGTGACAATACAGCTGGATAAAAGCTATCTTGAGGTCAAACTACTTCAATATTAGTAAACGATTTGGTGTCTGATAAAAATGACATATCGTACATGTTATTTTGCTTTTCAAAGTAGAGCCGAAAAATCATTTACGAAAGTAAAATTTTTAAACCAAATTCAGGACATTTTCAGTTTGTATTCATAGTTTACCCTGTAAGGAATTAGTTCAAATTCAGAATGGAAAATATACATCCTTAATTTCTCAGTTAGATGAATTTGATTCAGTAAAAGAAAAATATCCTGACAAACCCTGAGAAACCCTGAGAATAGGAAAAAACAATTCCTACCATATTGAAATGAAGGAATGTTTCGTGATACAGCCTTAAATATCCTGGTAAAGGAAGAGTTTAAATGAATTTAAGAGAAAATTAGTTGATATTGAACGCAGAAAAGCAAAAAATAAAATCCAGTAGAATAGGTTGACACAGATGAAAAGAGAAGGAGCAATGCATGAAAGAGAGGAAGGCCGGAAAGAATCAGTTCAAGTGCACTGGAAGCAATCAAGAGTTCTCTCGTCCCTAATTACTCTTTTTCTCCCCATGCACCCTTAAGGCCACCACCTGACCCTCGTGCATTCCGACGCACGACTCGTCCCTTTCGCGTGACTCTCTCAATCCGAAGCCTTTCCTTCGCTTCTCCCGTGGACTGATTTGCTCGAATGAGAAGTTCCGTGTATAAAAAATGTGTCTGTTTAAATGTTTCAAAATTGCACTTCACAGTACTGTCGTATTCTCATCCCTTCGACGTATAACTAACAGATAATATTGTTCATCATCAGCTACCTGTATTTTACTTTCTGCGTATTATCATTCAATTGTGTTTGTGTTCGGTTTATTACTTTCATTCCATTAAATCTTACGCTCTGGTATTATAACGATGGTTAAGTGTAAGAGAGGTCCATATCACGTGCTTAACCTTGCCAATAAAGGGCGTCTTTAATACAATATTATTCAAGAATTTCTCCAAGATTGGGTTTTTCGTTGGAAGTTTCTAAAAATTAAAACTAAAACAATTTTGTTTGAATTAATTCCATAAAACCCTTAGTTTAAATTTAATCCAAGAAGGAGGACAAAGGTTTTTACCAAAATTATCTAAAATTAGTTCGCAAATCGATTTTGGTAGCTAAATATCTTATCTTTTAGGGGTTATCCTATCTTTGGTAATTTGCTGAAATTCGTAGATATGGTGGAGAAGTATTGATGTATTTATAAACTTCCAAGAGCGGTTTAAGTAACGGAAGAGTTCACCTTACAGTGAAAGCAAAGCAATTACAATTTTGGCAATGAAAACATCTTTCATTCTTTGACAGGGAAAGTGAGTCACCAAACTTGCGAAATACAGGTAAATTCGAACTTTTGGCATCTCCGAAAATAAACTTACAGGTTTGCTTTTGCATTACCATTAATGACAATGCTAACGAAGGTGATGTTTATCAAGACCGTATCTCCTCTTTGATGAATTGCTTAACTACATTTACACGAGAGTATGATATCCAGGAAAGGAGGGCTTGAGTTTGGTGGAACACAAACTAATTAATTAATGCAAAGAACGCAGGATATGTTTGATAACTTTCCTCTTCAAACCTGGATCATTGAAATACTTGTCACATCCTGCGCTGCAAAATATCCCTCTCAGGTAATTACCATGAAGAGCTAAGAATTCTTCACAGTTGAAAACTGTAGTTTTAAGATCCTACTGAAGACACCTTTAACCTGCCTTCTTCTACATTCCCTCTCTGCGATACTCCGCACCTCCCCATAACACCTCCTTCGCCACCTGACTCTTCCAACAAACGGCTGAGATTCAAGAAGTTGTGAACTGTTCCATCTGCTCTATGCCTTATGGACGCCTCCAGACCTTTCTCCAACTTCCTAATTTCCTTGACCACCCACTCAGTAATTAAGTGTGGCATGTGAATTGGTATTCTTGAGAGTCTTGCATCTCTCGAAGGAGTGGGTGACAGACGAAGGGGGTGCCGTGGACCGATTCATTTGGTTTTGCTGTTCAAAATGTATAGCTTTCTCGGACCTTAAGAATGAAAAGGGAACATTTGAAATCCTTCTGTTTACTTGGCGAGCATCGAATCTAATGAGAGACATAGTTTTTGGACGGAATCCTCGTTGAGAGACCAATGAAGAGTGGATGCATCATGAGGTTCAGTTATAGAGGTGATTTATAAATGTGGATCCTTTTAAACGAAGTGCACCAACTCAATACTTGAGGAATAAATTCAATAAGGAGTGATTCGCATTAATGATATTACATAAAATTCATTAATTTATAATTTTATTATGCACCATTATATGACTGTGATCAACCATCATCTGATAAAACAGATCATATTCTAATTACTTTACACAACTTTATATTAGTCTTTTAGGAATAAAAATAATATGTAGTGTGCCTTCTCTGAATTAGTCTAACTTCTTCATTAATATTATTAACATACAATCAGAGCTCAGAAGTAAATAGTGGAACGGATCAAAATATATCGAAAAAATGACATTAAATAAGAATCATGTATGAGGAACTACCGGTACTTTGTTATAAAAGAGATCAGAGAAAAGTTATATTGAATATTTAATAAGGAAAAATAGTGGACAATGTTTTAATGCTAGATTACCATATCGATATTATCAAAGAGCTAAGATAAGGTGGGCTAGCTTGATGTGCTCAGTTTAAAAATTTACTTTTGAGAAATAATTCGATATTTGCTTAATCAATTGCTTGGACGCTAACTTGGAGTAACAGTTTACTAGATATAAGAAAATTGTGCGTACTCAATTCCATAGGTGATATGAATTTATTCTATAGAATGATGTGAATAAATTGTAACCGATGGTGAGTTCCGTTGACCCTGTGAAAGGAATGTGTTTTTGAAACATTGTATTCTTCAGGGGGTACAAGAGTATTGGAATTCCCAGAATAGCGCATTCCACTCCTGAGCACTCATCTTCAAGAGCCGCAATTTCCTCCTTAATTCATAATAAAAATCAAAGTCCGAAATAAATAATGCATCCGGCCTTGTTGCATATTCAACGCTTTGATGTCTAACACATGTTCCAGTCCGGAATGAGATCCTCGACATTGAAATCCAGCAAACCTGAGAGTGAAGTCGATACCGCTCCTTATCCTCAACATGTGTCGGCGACGATGCACTCGATACGTGAAGGGGACTGACCCTTCCTTAATTAGACATTGATGGAAATTGCAAGCCGGTAGTTCCCCTCCTTGAAAGGGGGCTAAAGCTTCGCTTATATATGTATTTATGTATGGTTGGGGGCGGTGCAGCTACCGGGGAATGGAGGAAACCTCGAGGGAGAAAGGGTGGATGGTGAAGAAGTTTCCGGAGAGAGGGAAACAGAAGGCTGCTAAGCTGGAGTTGTAAGCAGATGCGGGCCAACCTGAAAGGAGCGACCCTAACGCCTCCTAGCGAGGTATTTCGAAAGCACTCCCTCCATCTTGCTGATTACGAAATTCAATCAACTTCCTTATTTTGGCGGAGAAAGATCAAAGACGAGCATTAAGACAATTACGCAACCTCTTACGCTTTGGAGAAATTGCGAGAAGTTCCGTGCGCCGTCACACGTGGACTTGGCGAAAACTCTTGAATTAATTGCGAGCTATATTAATCCTAAGAGTAATTACGTATGTTTTTGGAGCAAGAAAACTTGCTTTGGAGATAAAAGATGGACGGACAAGCTTTTAATGCGTGGGTCCCTTGAAGTTGTTATCCGAATTAATCTAATTAAAAGATGATTTAAAGAATATAACGAAAGAGGAGTTAATCGACTTGAAAACGAGTTAAGCGCGTCCGATAGCTGATGATTAGAAGTTCATCCGTTGAGATTATCGGAAACATTTCGAAAAATTATTTATGAAAGGTGTTTCGAGGGAGGACTTAGAAGTAAATAATGATTTGTAAATTGCCTAAACTCGACAAAATGGTAGACATAACATAAAAATTACTAAATGTGACTAAAAAATAAAATTATTAGAGTCCCATGATTTGTATTGGGGATTAATAACTGATAACCAAATTGGGGACTGGAGAGGGAATGCTACAATCATAGAGGAGCAACGCTAACGAATCACTTATTTAAAGCATTTGTTCGAACACACGAATCACAAGATTAAATCAGTTCATTTCTGAGGAAGCCTATCAAAATTATAATTTTACATTGATCGTGAGTTTTTTATTAGAAGAAAACTTCATCAACGTTATAACGAAGTTATTTCCATAGATAATCTCAAAAGGTTCTGCATTTCATCACATAAATTTGATACCTGAGTTTCACTGATAATATATAATTTATATTTAATTCATGACATCTAGTAAAATCACATTTTAAGCGTGAATTGGAATACTACGTATTCGTTGGAACAAATATTACGTTAAACATCATTCAATTCTTGTTTACTCGAAATACTATTTACCAAGAAAAGTCTTTTAGCAATATTTTGATGATTAATCCAAAAAGGTACGCATCGCCAATTCTGTATCATTGTTATTTCTCTTGAAAATTACACGCTTGTTAAGTAACTATTCCAATCCACTGGGAATGACATTGTTAATGATAAAACATTTGCATAACTATTATATCTTTTTCCATAGAGATTATGGTAATTTACTATTTAAATGAGTATTGTTAAATTTGTTTGATACGGTGACTTATGAAGCTGTTAATTAGGAACATTGCATTGCAAAGCAGAATTTAGCTCATACAGGGATACCTCTGCTCCAAAATGAAGCCAATGTATTTGCGTACGCACTGAATCGCAGTACATCCTCTGGAATTGGCCGGAGGAATGCAGCCACAATTGAAGATCCGAACGTGTCAACGGGCATTTTCAAGGGGCGCTGAGGACCTTATTCTGCACCAATAACCTCAGAGGGCGATCCTTTGAGTGGTGCCAATGACGAAGTCGCTTCTAGGCTTATGAGGCAGCCTCAGTCCGTGTGTCCAAACAAGTTCCGAGTTGGGCCGGAAGAGGGCCTCGGGACGCGAATTGAATTCGAGCACTCGAAGTTGAAGTCGAGTTGAGGAGACGAAGATAATGTACGAACTTCCTCAGATGCTAAGAGGAGGAAGCCCAGAATGGGTGAGAAATAACCAAGTTTTTACGAACGTCGTGATTTAAACGGAGAAAATTCCCTTTATAAGGATAATAACTCAAGAAGATAGGATCGGCGGTGAATTACGGCCCCCATTATAAAATCTCGAATCGCTTAACGTGAGCCATTTTCTTGGATATCGCCTCACAATAGACGGTTTAACTGCCTGCGATTGAAAATCCGAAGGAATTGGAACTGCTTGGAGGAAATGAGTCATATTTTATTGGATAAATGCGTTACCGTTGTTTTGTTGGAAAGACGTTGCAGATAGCTAATCACATCGTTTAAACGGGGACAACTAATTTTATATGTGTGATTTCATGGAAGATTTTAATATTGGTAAAAACCTTTTCGAGACAAAATGAAACGTATAAGAAAAATTTCTTACTTTTTCCTATGAGGGGAATCTAAGAGCTTTCTCATTATGAATGTTTCGAAAATGGAAGACAGCGCTCAATTTCTGAAAGAGATCTGCCCTGATATGAAAAAAGGTCCTATTCTAATGTCTTCCTCTAAGAATTTCTCAATGCGTTCCTATTCCTTACGAAGCATTAGGACGTATCCCAAAAGACAAAACACTCCTAATGTTTTTACTATCTCTCAAATCTCTTAACTTCGATGGATAAATATATTTGAGAAATATCATTTAGCTGAGAGTTACCTCTCACTTTATACCTCAGTAGCGAATTTGTATAGTTATATTAAAAGTACCGTCAAATTTGATAATTCTGATCGCCTCTTGTCAAAAGAATAGGATAGTTTAACAGATTCTATTAAGTAAAAGCTTGCGTAAAATAAAACATTTGACTTGAATATCTTATATACAGCCTTGCATACGTAACAGTAAGGGTTTTCTAATTGTGTTAAACAAGTCATTTAATCAATTAACTCATAATATTTCTCCATAAATTTATTCCCTAGCATACATTTTTCTCATCCAACAAATTCATAGATTTTTTCCTTTTAGTCTTAAACTTACGGACGTTCCCCGTATTCTACAAGCATCAAACATGTTCACTTTTAAAGTGCGCCCATGTTCTCTTCACTCACTTCTGCCCCATCAATAAACCTAAAATAGTAAAATATGCGTACTCTTCTCGTCGCTTGAATAATTTAAAAGATATTTATTACTTAATAATTACATTTACAAAGAGAACGTAAAATTAATTTAGTCGTTATCTACCATAATTCAAATAATTTATTTGAAATGCGTATCCAAATAATAAGATAATATTCTGAAAATATTTACTGCAAAATACGCAAATCACCTGATGGTTGATTAAATAATCCCCTATCATCCATAATTTATATCACTTAATAAGGCAATCAAACATTCAACGAAAACCCAATACCCAGAATGCGAGATCAGCTTCAGCGTCTTGAATTACCTAATCATTCCCAACTCTCAAATTACGTCTTATTTAGGGTAAAAGAGCCCTTGCAAGGGGTTTGAGGAGGTAATGGCTATTTTCTGCTCACCTTTAACCCCTATTGGGAGGAGGATGGGAAAATGAATCCTCGAGTCGAATTCCTGGAACAGTTTCCTTGTGGAGCTGTGAAGGAGAGAAGGGATTTGAAAGGGGAGGACGTGCGGGGGGTGCACAGAGATCGTGCACGACTCGAGGGTGTGGGCGTAGTTAACGGAGGAGCCCGAGGGAGAGTATTGGGTGTGTGTCAGCAACTCGCTCCCTTCCGATTGCCGAAAGAGGTTTCCCAGATCTGATCGGGGAAAAGGGCCACCAGGTAAATACTCCCATCTTACCCGAAGGTAACAACATATCATTGAGATCTAGTCTACTTGTGTGGCAGGGGGTGTCGTTATCAACGCCTCTCTCGTAATCGAGGAAGATTCGGATCTCGTTGCCAGTTCTTACCGATAATTTGAAATTGGTTTGTATAAATATACCGATGCATGATAATTGAAAAATTCCCCCTTCACAATCATTTATGAGAGTGAAATGCAACTATAAACATTCACACCCTGAAAACGTCCGATTCAGAGTTAATGCTTCTTCGCTATCCGTATTCATTAGAACAGATAAGTCTTAATGTATAGAAAAACATGGGATTTAATTATTAAATTGAATTTAATGTTTATCTAAAACAGGCGGTCCTTGAGTATGGAGTTTTGGCATATTTTAATCGAACATTAAAAGAAATTATAATCCTCGAATATTTTTTGTTCTTTATTCTGAGCAATTTAATTTGAAAAGTAACGATGGATATGGTAAACTAAAGAATCCTCACCTTTTCTTATAATTTTAGCATTTCGTAACCGCGCAAAGTTTATAATAATTTATTTAAAATTTACAGCGGCTAAATTCCTTTTGCTCTTCGATAAACTATTCAATGTTCTATCTTCCATGAAAGCATCTGAAACAACTAGATGTGATTTACAGGATATAATACATCGAGAGCAGTTCATGAGCACTCTTATAAGTATGTATACACTTGGAGATAAGTGTTACTACAGGTTTATGAATAGCAGAATATTATGTAACAAACTGGTATTCGTAAAAGTAGGTTATTTGCCAATTTCGTTAACGGCTCTCTCTTAAATTTCAAGTGGCTTAACGGCATTAACTCTCTCTCTATAATTTATCCGATTTAAGTAAAATTTTATTTTCAGATTTAAAAATAAACTAATGTTTCCATCCATTAATAAGCCGAGTATGATTCAAGTAATCAAGCAAAGCTACTTAATAGGAACTAATAACACGACATGACTTTTTGATGTCAATATGAAAATAAATACTTCAGATTATGTACTTTTACTACAGATTAATCGTTCAAACAAAATATGTTTCTAATTTTGCAAAAGCTATTAAATATTATCATTAAATTAAATGAGTAAATAGTGTGAAATTTTTGTATTTGAAATTAGTAAAGCATACATGTGTTGAGATATCTTTCATATCATCGAACTTGTGAATTAAACCTAAAGAAGGAATGTAAAAAAAAATTAAAAAATTAAAATTAAATATAAAAAATATTGCAGTTTTTAACAAATATTTATTTCACTAATAATGCATTATCATTTTTTTATATTTTAAAAATATTAGCTTTTATTCAAAGATATGTATTTTTTAATTAGAGAGTGAGGGAGAAATATATTTGGAAAGGCTTTGCATCTGAAGCTTATCATACATATATTATATGGTTTACTATAACAATTAGAACTCAAATAACTTAATTGTAATGATAAACTGCTTCAGAAGTTGGAACAAGGGAATCTAATGAATGTCCGTAACTTACATTCAAAAGATGAATACTGTAATCGAAATCAGAAAAAAATATTATTACGTTTGTTTATTTCGGAGCATTTAAATCTACGAAAAGGAATTTTTCATTCATCAAGACGATTGAATCAAAGTATAGAAATCAACAAAGGGATAAACATATTTGGTCAATGAGAATGATTAATGCTACTCACATCTTGATTTGTGAAAGCAGAGAAACTTCGACGATGTAAATATCACATTACCGGGAAATTAAAACTACAGCGTACACTGGTTTGTTTTTCTATCAAATTTTAAAATTTTTGCAGTAAAATGTTAAGCTATTCAATTTGTACAGTTTAATTATAAATATATCTCTGTTAAATATTATTTTATTTATTGTTTTAAAGCAATTAATTTTTTAAAATTTTATAATTCAAATTTAATATAAGCCATATGTTTTCTTTGTGCAGCTTGCTGTCACATCTGTTGTGTAACCCTTTGACTGACTTTGTTCTGACCATTGTAACTGATGGACGAGTTTGATAAACTTATTTAAATTAGCGCTTACATTAAAAGCATGACTAGAGCATGATGTCCTAACGAAACATACTTTTATGCAAGAAATTGTGTTATAACCTTTGAATGAAGGAGAACCTAAAAAAAGTTTAATCTCAAGAAATCAAGAGGGCTATTTTGAAAGATACTGTCCATGCATTACCATTAAAGCTCCGTCAGAAATGCAGACTTGGAATATTTCACGGCGATAATGCTAAAATATGGTAGGAAAAAACGCAAGGCGAAACTTTTCGCCATATTTTGTCAAATAATGGTTTCCGTTCTGTAGGAAAATGGGAAATCCACTTGAGAAAGTAAGAAATTGGTTCGACACGCGAGATCTGGTGGAAG
Organism: Sympetrum striolatum; assembly: GCA_947579665.1. Classification (NCBI taxonomy): domain Eukaryota; kingdom Metazoa; phylum Arthropoda; class Insecta; order Odonata; family Libellulidae; genus Sympetrum; species Sympetrum striolatum. Next base: position 6,774,276 of record OX388347.1, read on the forward strand.
CAAGATGGAACACCTCCTTTTATCCAGCAAACAAATGTGATACTCCAATGGCGACCTTCGTCCTTGAAAGGGTCAATCGATTGGAAGCCTACCTTTCAAAGAAAATAATTGGAACATCGCTTGTCGGAAATCACTTCAATCTCTCTTGAAATTTTCTTGATTTTACTTGATATTTTGTGGATGAGATCTTAACGATAACTCTAAATTTAATTTTTGAAACAAACAAAATATTTGATTTAGTAAAGCTCGATCGGTAAAAATGCATGAAATAATAGCTCAAAAAGTTGCATACAAGATGCTCTGGCAGCTCATAGGATTTATTACGTGAAACTGCTGATGATTTCGATTTTAAATTAATTTCAACGCAAATTATCATTGGAATTGAATTTATCTTTATTACTACGATGAATAAATATCCGTTTCACACTTTTCTGTTTTTATCGTTTGTCGTGATCAGATAAATTAAACTGCTAATTTTTATTAGCATTAGTTATCTAAAAATAAAATTTTAAAGTATAAATGGCTACATAATAACTCGAAGCTACCAAATAAAAGAGTATTGGTCGGTCGAGTTTTTGTCCCGGTTCATTATTCCAAATAAATTAGCATTTGCGAGTTCATGAGAACAAAATGCGCAATGAAGTTTCAATTTGAGAACATTATTAGTCCATTCGATCAGTCGAACTTTCTCTCCGGCCGAGTAAAGTTTCAGAAATTTATCGCGACATTTTTTCTGGCATTAATAAATCGAATTCCGAACTTTTTCCCTCGGGACCCAATTTTTCCGCAACAGTATTTCGCTGGGAAAAATCTCTAAAGCCGAAAATATGCAGCTCCGGATACAGGCTATTCGTGTCTGCAATTAGATTACACCGCCTCACGTATTCCTTAAATCAATGGCTATTTAATTTCACCGTACTGATAGAGAAAATATAGAGGGTGGAAGCGGAGGGTGGATTTAATTTTACGCGATCGTACTGTTGGAAAAAACCAGGAAAGGGATCCCAGGAGTTAGTTATCGTTGGTGAGCATGCAGAGCAAAAGGAATGGAGTGGATGTATGGAGGGTAGGTCACGACAAGAGGGGAAGAGATCCAATAGGGAATTATATTGATGTAAGGAGAGAAAAAGGGAAAAAAACAGAGCGAAAGAAACACGGTAGCAGGCGCGATAGCTTTAATTGGCTGATTCAAATGCAGCGAGTATAACTCATTACAATTCATTGACTTTTTACCGGATTCCCCTTTCTCCGACTTTTCTCTTGGTCTTCTGATCTCAAGAATACGTTTTCAAATGAGAGCTCTTTTCTTGTCCCTTTCCACTCCTTTTTTAGCTGTGTATAGACGGTGCCCAGGAGGACGCCGTCTGATCAAAGAGGTAAAAAAGGACGGTTTTTAACTCTAGCGAAGGGAATGAACAGAAGGCGAATAAGGGATGGCGAAAAAGGGAACAAAAAGGGGAAACGTTGGCGTATTTGTCTTTCGCAGATTCTCGATCGCCCAATAAATACGGCCCACTAACCTTTACGAAGGAGTCCAGGATGCTGTTAACCAATTCCCTCCCGAGCCGTGTCCTTCCCCGCCCACTTTAAACAAACTTCCGCTCTTTCCCCCGAATCACTTCCGCTGCAATATCTCGAGGATAACGCCAGGTTTACCGAGTAAACAGAAGTAATTAGGAATCAAAGACGGCTTTTTGGGTCTCTCAAGTGCTCCGTGGATTTCCAATGACCCCATTTGCTTCCCGTTTACGATAAAAAAAGAGGAATCGTTAATTTATGCATGCCGACCGCCCTAATCACGTGATCCGAGCGATTGAACCAATGATCTGCAGGAAGGAAGGCGAGTAATTCGATGCTCCATCGGTCATCCAGAGGCTTATCGGGTGTCTTACATAAGCCTGTTTGTAAATATAGCCAGAGTTGCAAAACGCAACGAATCTCTCGATGAATATTCCGGCGCATGCCTTTGCCATATTTACGGAAGTGTGCAAACATCTCCTAATGCACCGCATTTGAACCAGTAAAGCTGCGATGTACTCACTGTTACAGTACATGGAACAGAAATAAACAGTTTATGAATCCAAACTCTTAAAATTCGAAAATGCTCGATTTTGTAGCGACATATCAAATTCAGGTTCGCGGAAAATATGCCAAGTTTTACATTACGAAAAAAATTATAACTTAGGAGAAATACTGTATAATGTAATGAAGGATATTATAATCGTGACGGAACTGAAAGATATGCATCTCCACTTGGAATGTACTAAATGACTGACCATCTATCAGTTCTGCTCTGTATCTCCGATCTGATCCTCCATAATTTTGTAAGTTTATTTATTACAACTCATGTTATTGGATTCTCCGATTTTACTGAATAATCATACAAATTGATGTTTAGTCACCGAAAGCTTTTTCCTAACAATTCGAACGGATTCTTCATTGATTAGCCTTCTAGAAATTCTCCTCCGCCCGTGCACCAACTATTAGGAGCACTCGCATTGGGAATGATATATAAGAGGTCTTTGTGTCTGAAAGAGTGTCCTTATTTCCGACTGGGAAATAAACGATTTGGTTTTCCGCGCAAGAAATGGAGGAAATAGGAGAGAGCCTCTTCGGATAATATACTCTTTCGACAGCCAGCGAAAGGAAGGAAGATGTAAACCTTTAAATTCATAGATTGGAGGAAAGAGGCTTAAAAGAAGTTGCTTCCATTCAGACAACATGTTTCCGCTGCAAACTTGAATTCTAAAAAAAATAAATGCCTTAATATACGACGAAAGTTGGAAATATATATTGAATCGACTGAATCAAAAATGGAAAAACAATTATATTGTATGAAATGTAGGAAGAGAGTTTAAGACATTGTGAATTATCAATCGCAGTTATTAATCCTAATGAATTACATACATTGATTAAGTGTTGATTCGTGAATGTTAAAGTGTCGAGTGACGTAGGCAAAAGCCATAACTCAGGATCACTCGTAACTCATCACTCAAAACATTTATTTCATACGATCACGTTCATTAGTAGGACTCAGATAAAAATAAACGAATTGCTTTCCGCTGCTTCAAAAGGCAAATGAAATATACTTTACTCATCGAGGTATATTAGGAAGCACCCAAACGCAGTACAAATCATGAAGTTTAGCATAAGTCGAATGAATAAATGATATGTCCGATCTCTTTCGGCAATCTGAAAGCGTCTAAATACATTTTTTTAATAATTACTTTAAATAAAACTTTTGTATTATTTCTTTTATATAGTTGTTCAACTATCATAGCGTTACAGTATCCAAAATATTATATCAATTATCATAATCTCTCTCTACCGCATGCAAATAGATTGGAAATATATTTATCTATTTACATTAACATTTTTCGATAAATTTTGCCGCTTAACTTTTCGATCTTAATCTCCCTCCATGTACTTCAAATGAGGCAGCAGATCAGATTGCATTAGAACGCTGTTGTCTGGGCTTGCCTTTATCAATCCCCAGAGCATCTGAATCAAATTCCCATTTTTAATCCGGTGAGGGGATGAGCGAAATGACATTATCTATTTAATCAAATGACCGAGGGAGGAAAAAATTCTTGCGCAATAAGTAGTTAAGGAATTCGTTTAACGTTAACGTCAAAAGAACGGCGTAAAGAGGGGAAATCTGGTACAAGACTAACAAGCCGTAACAAATTAAATGTTATAAAGATGTATTAGATTGACGTGGTTACTTGAATAAAATTATAAATTACCGCATATTTCCACATATTAGACTACCTTTAGATAAGACGAGGCATATACGAATTTTCATCAAATTTTTATAGTTTTACCATATATCTATCCTATAAGACGACCTCAAACTGTCAACGGCTATGAATTTAGTTAAGATATCATCATCTGAATAATTATACTGTATAGCGTAGGAATTATGTCCTATTCATAATTTTTCGATTGTACAAATTTTATTTTCTAGCATCGGACAGCCTCGCATTGCAATTTCTGCATACATTCGTCCTGATTCGGGTGCACTTTGACTATCAGTAACTCAATTTTAATATTTACTTTGCTATAGAATATTTTTACTATTGTTACATACCTAAATAGCTTTAAATACATTGTCGAGAGATTCGTTTTCTATTATAATAGTTTTAATTAATATAAATTTCAATATAACTTTTTTTAATTTGTCCTGCAAGACGACCCCGTATTTAAAGGATCTTTTTAGGATTCAACTATCGCCTCGTAATTGGAAGTATGCGATAATTAGAATCAAAATTTAAGTTTCGCAAATACAGCATGCATTAATAGATTTAAAATTTTTCTATTGCTAGTTAGTCTTGTGATTCGGTAAAATCTACAAGAAAAGTTTCGGCTCAATTGAGAAGGGCAAACTTGTTGCACCGATGGGTATCTTGCAACTCGATTCTCATCACGTCTTTCCGGTCTGTAAACGAAGGCGTGTGGGAAGAGAGACAAAGAAGAAAGTTTAATTCGCGAAGACAATCCTCCTTTGAGGAAACCAGTGAAAATTCTTTGTTTTCTGACTTTTCAATCCAGATTTTTCCTAATTTTGATTTATAAGTTATAAGTAATTTGGTGAGGGGCTACGAATAATGAGTCAGTGATATTTTTTATGTTAAAAATTTGGAATTGAACCTTTATGGATAGCATTTTCCCTTCTTTTAAGTATATACTGAATTAAGTAATAAAAATTCACCGTTGATTCGTGCATGTTGGTACCTCTGATTGATGAGAGAGGAATAAAAACGGGTATATGATTACCTCTTAAACCTCTTTCTTCAGCGAATGTACCAGATCATCTTTTATCTGTAGTTTTTCCTATGGTAGTGTCCGTGGAATTTAATTTCTGATCTTCTTTACAACTCTCTAATTCAACTACACTTCAATGATGGAAACGTAATGTTTGTTAAGTGAAACATTTCGTTACCACAGTCTCAAATTTGTGTTATCATTGTGAATTAAATTTTTATATTGTTTTCTGGCATGTTTATAGGAAATAAATAAAGCTTACGTATCCTGAATGTAATATTTCTGGGGCTACAAGTCCGTAAAATAGAGTTTCAAAAACCAATGTTCTCGGCTGACCGTTACAAATTTTTCTCCCGAGCACTATGAATTAGTAACGAGGGAAGTAAGATAGCAGAGGTGAGTTCGAGAAGAAGGAAAGAGGTAAGAAACGGAAGACTTACCGACGGCAGCGACACTAATTGGATCAGTGGCGGGGATTAGCAACTCCGACGGAATTATCCCAGAGGAAAGGATTCGGAAAATGGGAGGGAAGGTAACCCCGTGGAGGGACGTTGCAGAGGGGGAACGAATTGGTGGAATAGAGAGGAAGGAAAAGGGATCGGACAGTAGGGGAAAGGGGCAAAGAGAGAGGACTATGAATGTGGACGTAGTGTAAGAAGAAGAGGAAAATGCGTCGCGAAGGACTGAAACAGGATGAAATGGGTGTAATATATTCTACAGCCATGAAGAAAGAGCTGTATACCGAGAGTTTGGATACTTGGCTGTATTCTCAGAATTGTAGAGGAGGGCGACGTATTCTGTACTGAGTACTGAAACTGAAATGGACGGAGCCGAGTAAAACCGGCAGTGGAAAAGAAAAATGTAGCAGTTGATGTGATTAACAGTTTGAGATGTGTACTTCTAAGTACTTTTTCCACTAAATACAGATATTTCGGATTTTATTATAGTGATGCGGTGAATAAATTTACGAATAAATACCCATGTCACTTTCTTAATTAATCTATAGAACATCATTATGCTACAATACATGAAAATGATTGCATCAGATTTACATTTACAATCCTGCTAATGTGTAAACTTGGTTGAAATAAATAATGCGTTAATTATTTAGAGTTAATAGTTGTATAATTACCACGTAAATTTTGCCATTGTCATCAGCTTTCACTAGATTTTATGTCACCAGATTATATCCGAATTCCTTCAGGAGGTTTCTTAGAAATAATTTCGGATGAAAAGTATATTGAATTCTATATACCCTTTTTTCCTATAGTTTCTCAGAAATAAAATGTACGAACGTCGAAAAATTTTCTTAACTTCGGACAATTTTAAAGTATACTTTGCGAAATATGCATCTGAGTATTTTCATAGCATGCCTAATATCCAAATATCGTGAATGCAAAACTAAAATACGCAAAAGGCACATGTATTCATACTGCATACTTGGGAATGTATCAGAGTTTTCCATTAGAAATAAATCCTGATAGCGATATTATCACGTTAGAATTCAATGTTTGATCGAATAGGGAAACGCAGGCAGGTTGAACAGTCGCGCCAAATGTTATCGTTTGATCACAGTTAACAGAGATGCGATATGCATTTTCATTGATACTGATTAAAAGAAAGAGCTACGATTCAAATAGCAGTTGAGTTTCTCAAATCAGATCTTCTGCTGTGATTTGAATTCTCCTCTTTTTGAAACTTATTGGTAAAAATATTTTAAGACTAGTTGATTACACCATCTACATGTCAGATTTTTCTGAAAATATAGAGATTTCTGAGAACTCGAATACATGTTTTTAATCCACTATAGCTCGAAAAATACATTGGTACATACATTATTAAATACATACCAAACATTGGCACATTTGATGATTGTCATTTTTGATTGCTCTGGGATTAAGAGCGATTGGTCGAAGAGTAACTAAGATGTAGAATGACAGTTCATAAAAATGTCTCAAGTGCGATATGTGAAGGTAATAAGAAGAGATGGCCACTTTCTTTTTTGCCAGAAGAAAGTAGGAGAAAATGGACTTGGAAGCTTTGATCTAGAAAATTGAATTGTATCACATTTAAGCAGGAGCTTAAGAAAATGGCTTAACGTGGTTATGCTATAATCCGGATTTCAGGAATGCTACGGCGATGGAATTTTAAAGAATACTCATCAGGGCGAATTATCAGGAAAGAGAATAACCGAATTACCGAAGGAATGAGGGAAATAACACTCGTAGCAAACGGATGTAATTTTTCATATTTTCTACACCAAAAAATATTGTGAACGGATTTTCTTCATATTTTAGAACGTGATGTTGTATATTATTGTTACTTAAGTATGTTGATATTTTTACGACTAAATTTATTTTAAAATTGACTAATTATTTAAATCAGTAGAAATTGTAAATCGAATCTGTGAGCTTTTATATCTCAATAATTATCAGCCCCTAGAATAATTGCACATATCATACGAGAGAAAGAATTAATTTTCTGAGTAAAATTTAAGGGAAAATTCGCCGCTTTATTTTTAATTATGTCTCATTAGCAGGATTATAAAAGAATGTTATTTAGATAGGAGCATTTGTTTCAGGAAGTGACAAAAAGGGCAGCAATTAACGCACAAAATTACCACGAGAGTCCTGAAGCCCCCTGCTCTGGTTTAGGCATATTTATAAAAGCGGAACTGAAAGTGAACCCTTATAATTTGGACCAATAGAAATTAAATCTTATTAGTCAGGGTTTTTGTATTTAGAGGATAGAAGTATTTCCATCATGTCTTAAGTACATCTTATGGGACCCTCTTCATTGAAGTTAACATTACGACAATAAATCCTTCTAGTTTTAAAGTTCACTCTGTAGCTTCTATCTTCTTTGCATAGGAAGGGGAATTAAAAATGTTTCCAATGGCATTTCATAAGAAACCACTAACTCGTAAAATTGAGGATTTATTTATTCCTTACGATGGCTTTTTCTTTGTATTTGAATGTTTTGTCACGGAATAAATTACTATTATTATTATCATTATTTGAACTAACGAAAAGCTCGCATTTCAAGTGTATATGAAACATTCTGCTACGTACTTCTCTATCGAGTATTCCGTCGCATTAATATTTCTTAAATAGACATATATCTAATCGCAGTGAAAAAGCTATCTATCGAAGCCTTATATCTAAATAAAGAGATAAGGTAGAAGGAATATGTTCTCGAGCTGCATTAAAGACATCACTCAAAACTGTAAAGGGTACCTATAACTCTATGAATGAAATTTACAGCATGGATATCACGAAATAACGGTAAGACTAAGTAACGGTCATGACCTTTAAAGGATATATTTTACGGAGCGCCAATGAAGATATACTGTTGATCATCATAGCCATTTCTTGATCATATATTGACTTTAATCCATTTTACATTGGCAACCTCCTCATATGCCCAAAATGTAAACTATTCGCCAACGGTAGTAAACGAAAAGTAAATCGGAACAAATGTTCATCTAGGAAAATCTTTTATACCGTATAAACCTCTCGATAATAATTATAATAGTTCATACATTATTTTTTATTATTTTCTGTTTATTTTTCACACATTTAAGATGGTTCCGTTATCAATTAAATGTTCATCGGGAGCTCGACCCTGTGCAAAGTAAAGCATTCAATGGAATGATCATTGCATACCACGCAAAATATACTCGCATAAGATATAGCGTTTCTACTGCACTACTCGACTCTTCGGTTCGCAATTCTTCATGCTCTTACATCATAACAATTTAATTTCCATTTCATGGGCCAACCGGTATTTTTACCGAATTATTGCGCTCTAAATCTATTTTGGACAGAATATCTAAAAATAAATATTCCCGGAGAAAGATTCCCGAGCTGAGAATTTCCGGAAAAGGAATTTCTGGGATAAAATCTCTCGAAGAAAAATCAGGATGAAATTCCTGTAAAATATTTTCCAAATTAAATGTTCGGACGAAATGTCACGGCCGCGCCGCATATCCCTTTATCATAACTCTGGGCGTAGGCGGACAAAGTGAAATCATTTATATTCCTTTTTCCACGGGAGCAATAATAAAAAGGAATCGACCGTTGTTCTGGAATCTATTCAGCCGACTAAATGCTCAGTCAGGATCGCTTTCCTCATAAATTGACTCTCGTTCGATCTCCTTTTCTAAATCAAGACGGAGCAAGGCGGTTCCTCGGCAAAAATCCTTGCCGCTCATTTTTCTCAATTTCTCCCAAACCCTTTCCAATAAACCATGCGGATTCCCCCTCCCGGTCCTTCGTCTTCATAACTCAACCGCCCCTTTTACATCCTCATTTCATTATTTTCATGATATTTCCCCCATCCCGTACCTCCATCTCCAATATGTTTTTTCCCGCTCTTGGCGATTCTTTCCTCGTAACGATAGCAACGCTTTCTCCTTAGTCCGATTCGAATAATCCTCCAAAAAATCTCGTTTATCTTTCCATCGATCACTCTCGTGCCATATCTTCGAATCCGTTACATTCATTAAATCCCTTTTCTTTTCCATTCTCGCAACATTTTAAACCCTCTCTTTACTTCGCCCCGTCGTTAATCCTTCGGCCATTTATCTTACTCACACCCTCCTTCGCTCTAATCCATCCTCCTCTTCATTTGCGTCTGCGAAACTCTACTGCGACACCGATGGTAGTCAAACGGGAGTTTGCGAATATGACAGTCAAATGGCGTCAGTTTTGAAGGAAGAAAGTGTGGCGGTCAAAGCGGGCAGTGGGTGGTCGAATGGGAGTCGAAGGATGTCGTGAATGAGAGAGGAAGTCTCCTATTCAAAAATGTCCCAGACTTTCACTCTGCAGGGAAAGCGGCCAATAAAATCGGGACTGCGTAAAGGAGGACAATGGGCTTGCTGTTTCGTTTTTTTTTTGGAGTGGTGCATTTACGAGGAGACGTATTTCTGCAGAAGACGCATTTACAGGTAGAAACTGTGAAACTTTCTGACCAATGAGATTTAAAGAGTTGACTATAGCTACTCAGCAATTTAGGGTCTCAATTTAATCTCATTTCCGTTGGAAATTTCCTTAATCGAGCAAAATTTGAGCTATGAATTACGATATTTTTCACAAACGTCAGGAATAACCAAATATTCTAATTCAAAGAAGTTAGCAATTATGGCCTATAGTCTTAAAGCTACATATATGATAATTATGAGGAAAGTAGGAGAAAAATATATAATAACAAATTTTCTTTCACATTCCATTTAAAGAGATATTTTAAAGTAGAACATAATCAACTCCGACAGCACCCCCCACAGTGCTATATATGAAGTTTGGTATTGGTACGACTAATAGTTTATACGTTAGAGCGCCCACAAGCACACACACATACACATACACACACACACACATACTAGGGACCCCAAAACATGTATCTCCGTTGAAATCTCGGAGTCGATTTTTTTTTCATGAAAACAATACTTTCTCTATACTACGTATATGGAGAAAGTAAAAAAAAACATTTCATTTGACACGGATCTAACCGAAGAGCAAAAAATCTGATGTGGCCAACACATGACTTTCTCCATATTTATTGAAAACATAAGCCTATGCCGGTAATATATAAATAACTCCAAAACAATGAGTGATACAGAAAAATGTTTCAAAGAAACGTTGTAGTAATTTACGTCATCTATAACTTTTGTATGTAAATGTATATACCTACATTGCATTCTGACAGTGATAAGTATGAAAAAATTCCATTTTTGGATAAAAAACAACTTCCGGTTAACCATTATTCAAGAATAACTCCTAAACAATGAGTGTTACAGAGAAATGTTTCCAACAAAAGTTGTAGTAATGTACATTATATATAACTATTGTATATACCTATATTGCATTCTGACAGAGATATTTAAGAAACAAAGTTTTGTTCCGGATAAACCGCAACTTTCGGTTAAGCGGTATTCATAAAAAAACTAAACAACTCTTGGCATTGTTAGGAAAATGCTAAATATGAATTTTGGAAATGATCGGATAATTACTTTTTAAGATAGAGCGCCAACAAACTTTTTAACCATAGACAGACACACACACAGACAGATATGTTCTGGAAATAGCGAAAACGAACTCTATTGGCCCCAAAACATCTGTTTCCGTTGGAATCTGGAGGTAGATTTTTTTGTCGAATACAATACTATCTCCATACATACTACGTATAAGGAGAAAGTAAGATTAGCATAAGTTACATAAAATACACTTGTGAAATAAAATTAATTCGGCATTAAATTTGCTGTTGCATTGCTGTTTATGCTGAAAATAACGTCCCTACTGCATTTTGCAGTATCTGATATTTTTAATTCCGCAAGGAACATGTTGAGGGCATATTCGGGACATTGCAATGTTTGAAATTTTCTTAAAATTACCACTACTCATAATAAAGTTATACTTTTCATTGAGAAGCCTTTTTTGGAGTTTCAGTGGTGTTCATGTAACTCCACCTTTGCCGCAGCACAGGAGAGAATATTCGGAAGATGAAAAGTAAAGGTTACTTCGTTCGTAGAAATCTCATTACGATCCTAAACGATGATTCACTCAATCAATTAATGCATGGCTCGATGAGAAAATTTAATTTCACGATGAAAATTCGCTCATTCCACTCACCCAAAATCAACAAAAAGAGTTAATGAATGTAATATGTGAGGTACATAACGATGCTTTGCACGGAACAAAATTATCTTCGAAATTGAGTAATCTGAAAAAACATCTCGGAATGACGGAAGGATAATGGCAGGTTACGAAGGGAATTGGCTTATCTAATTATCCGAACCTTCCTAAAGGTGGGTGATCTCATAACTACATGTCAGAAGATGCAACAAAAAGGTGGGAGGAGAGACCATGTTTTTGTATACATAATTTATCAAATCCTCAGTAATTGGTTCCACTCCTAAAATTCCCCTAACGACTCATTCTCACTCCTTCGACATCCCCTTTCTTTGATTCTCATCATCCTCCAATATTCCCCTTCCCGATCTCTCATCTTTTCCAACCCCTTCCCCACTCACACCCGTGAGCTAACCAGCGAAATAACAAAGTAATGATTAATGAATGGAGCGGCTCCGTGGGGATTGGGGAGGGATGTCCGAAGGTGGAGATCCGGCGATAGCTGCGGAGTCTCCCGTTTTGGGGAGGGGCAAAGTTTGATTCTCAAAGGAGTCGTAGAAATGAATTCGTTCGGAATACAAATTTGAGTTCTCCACCCGGAGAGCCGTTCCTTCTAAGCCATCTACTTGTTCACCACTTTGGCCTTTCCACTTCTCTCAATTATATCTCTTATGAATTTCATTTGGTCCACTTCAGTTGCGGAGCACTGCTGTCACGTCCTCACCAACGAAAAAGTGTGCATTTCGCACATTTTTGTGCATATCCACGAAAATGATTACTAAGAAAAAATTTCATCCAAAAACAAATAAAAATATTAAATTTTAAGTAACTCTGACTCTAAAACCCATTCTCTAGTTAATGCTTCACAAAGGTTTAAGCTGGATATATTTTTGCAGTGACAGCATTTACGCTTTTCTTTGTTTTTTTACTTATGTCCTTCTCATTTTTCTATGCTTTGATCTCTTCCCTAATAACTCCAATGCATTAGTACGAACTTTCGTAGTTTCACGTATCTGTCTCTTCTTCTAATCGATTTCCTATAAATGACGTACAATTTAAACTGATTTTAACTGATTCTTACATTTACATACGTTACATTAGTAAGACTCTTTAGAAATTTCATGAATATCCATTTCTTTGAATAACTACTTTTGGCTGATAGGAGAGAAATCTAACTCCTCCGAAGTAATAGGACTTATTATTCTTTAGCTAACTAACGATAGACAATTGGTCATTTAAAATACCTGTATATGAATACAATTGTTTAGCAATATTAAATGCACGCCGATTAACATAAAAAACTAAGATAAGAACTGTGGTAGCTTGTAAATTAATGTAGCTGCTCATAAGGGTGAAATTTAAGGGCCCATAGTCTTAATTTCGGATGGAGTAGATTCTCTGTCTATACCCTTCCTCCATTTCCCTCTTGGTCTGTGAACTCCCCTTCGCCAAACTCATTCCCTTCTCACCTCTGCCCTCTCAAATTCCAATTCCTCCTTCCTTTCCCTTAATACCGTGCTTTCTTTTCCAATTCTTTCCTCACCGATTCTTTCTCAGGAATTTTCCGAGGGACCACTTTTCTTCTTATTTCAGCGCCGGTTTCATTTCCTTTCCCACCCACCCCTCCTTCACCCCTTTCCCCCCTCCTCCCTTTCCCACCCTCCCCTACTTCCCTCTCCCATTCCTTTCGTATTTTCCTTTGGATTGCAATTTGGGTCTCTTATTCCTTCTCTCAGAGTAAACCCGGCGCCGGTATATTATCTCCTTGAACGCCTTATGAGATTATTACGGTCCATACTTTGCGTTATTATGGCCTTAGAGTGCGTGCGAGTTATTGGTTTTTATTTGAGTATCATTTCGAATGGCAGATAACTTTTCAATGGATATTGACATTTAAATATTTTTAAATTTCCTCCCCCCCGCGATATGACTACCACCTGGCCTTGTGCCTATTTTTATTTTTTAATAATGATAAATAATAATAATTTTACTAAAGGAAAAATACCGTGAGTCTCCATCGGTATTTCATAAATAGATTCATATTAAAACCACTTCTGAATTGGATCTTCTGATAGATACGTTTTGGATGCAATCAAATTTGAGCCATCTACTTACCTCCAATTATTTCGGATACGAATGGTAAAGAAAAATCGGTAAGGTTGAATATTCTGAAAATAATACTTTTTAGACTTAATTTATATTATGAATAGTATATATAGAATATATGTCTATAGCTAGATAAAGCTATAGCAATTCAGAGTCCTCGAATAAAAAAGTAAATACCTGCATGTATATAATTACAAACAACTGTTCCTGTACGTTTGAGGTTATTTTGTCAATCACTAATACAACTCACGAACCCATAAGTTGTAAGAAAATGAATAGGCAATAAGGATATATTGGAACCATAGAATCGAATAATCTATTTCACAATCTCTGTCCACAAAAAAAAACATTATACAGTAAAAACTACGATGGCCCAAGAACATGATCAAAAGACAGTCATTTTCGGAGATTAATAAGGATCCTAATGATTGGACAGCTACAACGAAATCGAGCAATGAACCGTAGTTCGGACAGTATATGACCAATATTTCAATGCAATGGAATTAGAAATAAAAAGAGTGCGCCACAATGGACGAGCGATTAGCACGAGTACTTTCTTCCTCCCCATATTTCGATGCTGCCCGTCCGCGCAAATCCCTCTCGCTATTCCCAGGCCTCCTCTCTCTCCCTCCAGAGGGGGATACGTTCATACTAAACTACCCCATCGTATTGCGAATCGCAAATGTATGCGATCCTCCCCTACGGAAACAATCTCCCTCTTTCCTGCCGTTATTGGCTTTGCATTGCCCAGTTTTCACGACCTTATCCCCAGATTTCCTCAAAGGTCCGAGCGACTAGCCTCCAGCTAACCCAATTTCCACGCACCGGCTTCATTTTCTCCCTAAAGCTCTTTTCGCCCCTCCCTTTCATATCTCATTCGATCGGCTTGTTCGCGCCGGGTATTCCTTCCTTTCTCTATTCAATCTCCGTGGACGCTTTAAATCACTTCTTGTTTTCCTTTTGCTGGTTACGACTCCCGAGGCAACAAATCCGCTCCAAGTTGTTGTAACGTGAATAAAATGGAGGGTATTAAACCGCAACTCACGCTAATTATGATTCGGGAAAGATTAATTAAGGAGGCGTTATGCGCTGTTGAATCTAACGTTCTGTTGAGCTGTTCTATGTAAACATTACACGTTATATTGCTATGGAAATAAACCGCAAAGTAGAAGTTGGTAAACACCCACAGTATTATGTATCCACAGTTCAATAAATGCATGAATTCAGCTCAATGTTAATGCGTGAGCTAAGTAAACTATTATTCGGTGAATGGAAAAGAAAGCTATTCTTAAGTTATATTAAGGAAATACAAAAACATGAATTATTCAGTAGAAAGCAGTTCTGCTCATTTTATTACTAAATAAGCAAAATAACGTTTCCGAACAGTAAAATAATAAGTAATATACAAAGATATAGCAAATACTATGGGAAATCAAACATTCTCCAACTGCAACATGATATTTAGCGTGTATATTACACGCTTACTTCTATTAAGTCTACATCTGCAAGTTTTTAGAAAACCACTCCTACAATTTTAGTGGTAGATTGAGCTTTATTAGCATAATTCTAAATTGCTGTTAAAATATTATTTCGTTTATAAAAATTTTAGAATTATTTAGGCATCGCATCAGGCATAATTCAATATGCAAGTATAGCAATTTAATCACATCAATCCGTTTTATATTATGAAGTTTAAAACTAATTTAACTGATTAAATGATTCATTTAAAGCTGCATATGTAAAAACAGTGCAAATTTTATGTACTTCATGCGTAGAAACACAATAGAAAATGCAACAAAACTTTGTTTCGAAAATATTTTTTATTTATTGTGAAAGCATTCGCACTCAATTCGCCTTTAATGAGATAAAACATACATTATTAACCACATCACCTAATTGTCACTCTGAAAATTACTACTAAGCAGATAAAAAAGGCCCTCAAGTGAAATAAAGCCGACTTAATATACAAAATTAAAAAAAAAGAAGGCGGAGAAATAAAATTATAAGATTTGGTGAATCACTTAGGAAGTGCCTTATTTTTAGAATCATATCCAGCATTTTTGAACCAAGTGGGATTTACGTCTTCTCAGAAACTGGAGTCATTTAAGAAGATTATTCAATTTTCGGGAAAATGACGTCGGAAAAAAGACAAAGCTCGACACCCAGAGGAGATTCTGCCAACCAATCTTGAAATTCTGTGGATCTTCCTCCTCCGTTACAATTCTTGGCATCGGAAGTCACAAATGATACTGTGCTATGGTGTTAACTACGAAAGGCTATTAGTAGCAGTTGAGAGCTGCATTAAGTATAGGAAATAAGCATTATGAACTAATTTGAAGGTCCGTAGCTGCCTCAAATGTCGAATAAAACCTACAAGCAGATAAATTGAAGCTTACATTTTCAGTTTTACTAACAAGAGAAGAGTTTTACTTGTAAGAGACTTAGGGGCTAGCAGGAAATCAATTTATATCCATACAAAGTTCTAATGTTATTACATTACAGTGAAATTTAGTGTTTGATTCGCTCATTGGTGTATACTGAAATCAAATAACACCCTTTCTAGATTTCAGCTGTTTCATTAAAAGGAAATATTAATGCACGTATAGGAACGATTTAATATCTATGGCACGGATTTGGTTTAATGTTGGAGAGAATTCTCAAAGGTCACTTATACTGTAAGACCATACACAAAGACTCTTGGTCGAATGTAAAACGATCACCGTAATTGAGTGGGTCATTGCATGGATTCAAACTGATGAACATCGAAACCGTGAAATGCAAACGAATTCCAGTTCAGACTGAAACGAAGAATATAATCCAATTACTTCGCGAAAAGAACTAAGTCGAAAAACAAACTGGCTTGAATATCAGATTTTAATGAAACCCTTGTAAAACTGAAGAAAAGAAAAAGCAGCAATTCCCTCATCTCAGTGTTAAACAAATGCAGGAGGTGCAATGGAGATGTCTAATCTCGACTAGCGAAATTCTGAATACTAAATTATACGAATTAAAGAGGAGAGAATTTCAGGAAACAGGAAGGACGACGTTTGCGAAGAGAAAAAAGAAGGGATTCATTTTATATACTCCAAATGACCCTCTCTATCATTCTCGTCCGTACTTTCACCTTCCCACAGTCCTTTGCGCTGGGAACACGCAACCTCCATTTGGTTGGTGCAGCGTCCTATTGTCATCATCTCCACTTCCGTTACAGAGATCCACTCTCTTACCCCATGTAATCTCGAAATTCTCTTTCTTTCACAAGATTCCTCTCCAAAGCAAAACCCTCGTTTATGTAGTGCTGGATTACGGTACGTCTACAGTGAATTGAATTTTAACAAAGATAACGTTTCAAAAAATAGTGTTTTAAAACTAAAAAAAAATGTTTTATTTTCCGAATCGGATTCCATCGGTTAAGTTTTTCCTTAGTTTGCTCATAAAAAATCATTTAGTTAATGAAGAAGACTGTGACGTTTATAGCAGAAAAGGTGGAGGGAGGAAGGGTCCGGCGTTACGTTTCTGTTACATGGGGGGAGGGGGGCATCGAAAATTGGAGAATTTTGCGTTACGTGATTTGTGTACGACCCCTTACAGGATTTCAATTTAACGATGCATTTTGGTAATCTCTTACTTATTACTTATTATTTTTTTATTTTATTGGAATATGAGACCTCCTATTCTCAAATTTACCCGAAAAAGACGTTTGAATTGAAGTGTTATTATCGAATTTACATAAAATGCTTCACATAAGTCAGAATGATAATTATCAATTATAATATGGTCATATTCCACATATAATCTATTTTTCAGGAAGGTTTTACTCATTCACGAGGAGAAAAGTACTATCTTGAATATTTTTACCGTTGTGCTAACCGATACCATAGTTTCGGCCTCACTTCATGATTTCAAGCATTCGTTCCTCTCGGGAAATTACACTTTAAATCGAAGCAAAGAGGGTCACATCTGTTACGGCAAATGAAACAACCTCATAGCTGCGCACTTGTCTCATATTAACGACTCTTTCAATGGTTTCGATGCGTGTAAACATCATCCATATTCCAGACTCCCTGTTAATGAAGAGCAATATTTTTTAAAGTACTAACTTCAGCGTTGCTAGAATTTTCGGATACGAATTCCTCAATTAGAACTGTTGAGGGCCCCGTAGAAGTCGTACTAACGAAGCTATTTTTTATAAAAACGTAAATGAAGCGTGAAATTGGAATATTATTTTAATGCGTGATGTCAACCGGCAATTTTTTTCTTTGCTTCCCTAAATTTAATGTAATTTCACGATGTTTAATTTTAGAGAAAATATTTATAATTATTTATTGAAATTTGTCCCAAGAAAAAATTGTATTATTGAATTCATCTATTGTTCAGGAGAAGAATGAGAAATGATCTGTCGAGCTCAGCCTACTTCGCAGCATCAAGCACGGCATCCGTGAATCGCGTGCTGCATAACATCTGCTTTTATAGGGAGTTAAAAATTGTCAGCAACTGAAACATCAACATATGAAACAATTAGAGGTTTAAAATCTTCAAAAACTCTGCTCGCCAACTTTAAGAGAAGAATAAGAGCAGTTTCATTGGGTTTCTTAAATATAAGCCAATAGGCATATGAATTTATATATACACGAGTATATATCCTACGATACAAATCTACATATATCAATGTGTTTATAGTGTGTCGTTCATAATGTTTAATCGTCTATTTTTTACGATAATAAAAGTAAGCTTTGACGAATGTGGAAATAAATAATTAATTTGTTCATTCAAAAAAGTGAATTGTAGCATTTGATTGTAAAAGATGAATGTTTCAATAAATTTATCAGAAATCGTCTTTCAAACTTTTATGATTTATGCTGAATGATAGGAAAATAATGTTGATACACGACTTATGAAAAATAACTTTTGGTATTTACGGTATGAATAATATCAGGCAAATAAAATGAAAGGCAAAATCGTTGTAGAGATCAGGAGGACAAGCTTTGTTATACAATATCAACACTTTTATGTGTGCTAGAAACTTCCTTCCCATCAATCAAATGTACTCAAGCTCTGAGCTTCACTTTTGAATAGCCTCAGATACGTTTTCCGGTTCTGAAACCTTTTCCTATAGACTTCCTTTCACTTTCCGCATCTTCATTTGGTCAAACGAGTGAAAGGACGTCTGCTCCTTTCTCCACTTGGATCTTCCACTGAGGCACAGAGATCAAAGCTATTTCGCGCCAATAGACCATGAACAACTGCCCACTGGCTGGAGAGGAGGGCAATAAAGTTTATTACCGATCTATAATGGGACTTTCCGTATCAATATCTGACTTCCGAGGATTAACTTGTTAGGATGCTCATCGGTCTAATCAAACCCATTGAAGATCTACTCTCTTAGTTCATCAAATTGAATTTATTTTCCAATCATTCGGTATATTTGCTTATCATATCAACGTACAAAGCATGTGTGAGAGGATGCATTGTAAAGTGCAAATGAACTTAAGCTTAATAGAGAAATAATGCGTTAAATGCAATCAAGTGGCACTATAAATATATGTCCGGGGAATAAAACTAAAATAAGCCCCGTGTCCCAAATTTATAGAAATTTATCTTTTAAATATCTGAATTATTATTAAAATGATAATGAAGACAGACAATATACACAGATAAATTATTAAAATTTTGAACTAAATATGTATTTCACTACTATATTTAATTTTCGTGCCGTTTTCCGTGCCAATTTGCGAAGCTTAATTATATGTTGCTTCTGCTGAAATTCGAAATACGAAATAACCCTTTTTATTGTATTTATGGTCTGGTGTTTTCTGATATAATCTATTCACTATCTAAAACCGAACCAAATTAAGCAACTATTTTTACAAATGTTTTAGCCCTTTTCGTCCAGGGTATTCGAGAAACGGAAATTACGATGAAGTAAGCAAAGATGATTGTGAACGCGATACCTGTTCTCCATGGTGCTAATTACATGCTGACACATATAGTATAGTGAATTCCCAAATAAGAGAGGAGTGAGGCATTGAAGCATAATCGTAGTAGTATTGTTAAAAGTGCTTCGACAGCTTAGGTCATTTCGCACATTGGCTCCCACCGGGAATCGAACCCGGGACCGCTTTCACCAAAGGCAAACGCGCTGTCCACATGACTATCCGGGAGCCCTGAAGCATTATCGTTGGCACCCTTCGAGGTCTCTAGAAACGGATCCGAGGACGCCAAAAGAAAAGAAGTCGGGTCAGTGCAATAGGAAAAAAACAAAGGAAAAAATAAAACAAAGAAGAACGTAAGTGTGAGAGAGAAAATTCCGAAAATAGAAAATTAAGATTTCAACGAGAATAGAAAAACTTCAATTGGAGGGATTACCGCTATAGAAGGAAACATTTCTTAGTTTCTATAAAGATTTATATGGACGAGTATTTTTCTCCTTGTGTACCACCTTTTGCAATTAATCTAGTCAGTGACGGCGTTGAACCTTACAACTAGTACATATTCTTAGACAGATTTTCATAACAAAAATTTTAAAATTAAACAGAAGTATCATATAGTATAATAAAGAAATATTTTATATGTTGTATGCGTTATACACACGATGTATGTGCCAACTGGTTTCTGTATACACGCGCACATCAAGAGCGTGTATGTGTATTTATTTAGAATAGTTGCTTATTTTCAGAGAAATTGGTTCAACACAATATCCTATTCTCTCACAACTAATAAGAAATGGATCTGTGGTAATTAAGGTCATGTAAATAAACTGTAAGAATAAGATAGACGACACCGTTGTTGTAAAACTATGAATTAATCATTGAATTAAATGTTAATATATATACAACAATGATGATTATAACTTTTATAGTATATTACGTATGATTCGAATAATTTGGTAATGATAGCATATGTTTTCTATGAAAAGTGCGATTTTTCGTCAAACTGATACAATGATACTTTGATTAATCATAGTAAAATGGAACTACATAAATGATTTTCTGATAAGGGAGCAACACTCACCGCTACTGCCTCAGAATTGGATTCTTAAAGGTTATTGGAGTCTCTGAGCCCTTACCTGCAAAATAAAAAAACAAATTAGTTATTCAATATACTTTTGCAATTATAAATATATTAATGAAACTATCTTGCATACAAAATGTTAAATTCAAACAATATTGCATACAATTTCAATTACCCATTGAATAAAGCGCGTTTCTTCGTGAATCAACTGAAAATTAATGATTATATTACAACCACCTATGACATTTAAACTTGCTAATTAAATATAAACAAAATATAAAGCCAAACCGACATAAGTTATTTACCGACATTCTAAGATTGTTTCTCCTTAGTTCGTTCCAATCATTCCCAGCGATCATCTAAACGGCATTTCATGATGCCTAAATTAACTCGGAGATAAATTTACACGTTCACAGTCACAAAAACTGTACCTCCGAAATCAATTCAGCTCATTGGACATATATTAAGTCAACAGGTTCACTGTTTAAAGAACTAATTGCATGCGACCGCATCCGATGCACATGAATGCCCGTGTATCCGAATAAATAAACACGTCGTTTCGTCAATTTTGAAACTGAAATTTTCCTTTGTCTTAAATTTTATATGATGCTCGCAGTGTTTATAAGCGTTAAAAGGAATCATCGAGACAATGAACACGGTCAATACCGCAAGGAGGACGTATCAGGAAACAGTAATATATTACGATGGGGTAGATGTAATGAAAAAAAATAGGAGCTTTATATTTGCCAAAGAAAGCCCGAAAAGGAATCGGTAATGGAATCCGACATCTCTAAGACAAACGTTCAATAGGAGGAATTAAACTCGCGGGGTATCGTTTATCACTTAGGAACTGTCGTTCTTCAACATACACAATCAATCCAGAGTTTATCCTTTATAAGAAAGGCGTTAATGGGCACATGAATTCCCTCTTGAGCGGTGTAAATTGACGAATGGGCTATTTAATATCTCCTGATGTCGCTCTCAGCAGCCAAGGGTTCGAGCTGCGGGTGCAACCCGAATGCCCAAGTGCCGTTTTTCGACTTCTCAAGCAGCCATCCTTCCTCCAAACAATTCCTTCTCCATATATCGCCGCCTCCTATTAAACCTCATTTACATTCAGACGCGAAAAAAGCTTTAATCGGCGCTTCACACGGACTTAAACAACTGAATTCCGAAATCCCAGCCATTCTCGTGCCATTCGTTTCTGAATACCTTTTGGATTTTTTCATTCCCTTTTTTTGAGTCGCGCTCTTTTGCCCTTCTCGTCCGAGCCGGAAAATCCCTTGACTGGCACTCTCTTCAAACTTCTTTCTCGTGACCCAATTCCTTTCTCCTCCTTTGTCACTCTCACATTAGCAATTACCTCTCCGTACTCTTCCGTTTCCCTCGCCTATCAATCATTTTCTCGATTCTTCAGGAAACCCTTTCTAGAGCTCACCGTGGAACTGCTTCGGAGCGGAATCACTTAAACCCATACTTTATCCACACCAAAAGAAGAAAGATCATACGCCAATGCTGCAACCTGTCTCGACGTATGGTGATATTGATATTTTTCACATTTAATGGGTCAGTTGTTCCGTGCAATTTACTTGCATTTAAATATATTAAATGTGAAATGTATGTTTTTTAATTAATGTGATTCAGAAACAGTTAATATGACCAATAACAATGAATTGTAACAGAAATGGAAAAATATAATGTTTGTAAGTTTTAACAAGGAGGCTTGGTTGATAGAAGCTTATTTAAATTTTAGAAGAGCGAGAAATATTCCTGAAATTAGAAGATTAATTTGGAGACAGATGTGAGCGAATTATGTTCCATTTAATGCTCGCAAATAATCGAAAGAATGTGAACTAATCTTTTTTTCAAGCACTAAGAATTAGTAACTCTTTATTGACAGATTTACGTAAAAAAGTTATGTTTCCGTAAGCTCAAGTTTCCCTCATTAGTCATCTATGAGATCAGAATTGCGGAATGATGGATATTCCTCCAAAGATATACCTTTTCTCAAATAGAGTGGGTTGACGTCAAATTCTGGAACAGTACTATCAGGAATAATGAGCATCGAGAATACTACTTAAATCAAATCCTATTTTCATATTCAATAATCATAAAGATAAATTACGAACAATGTAAAAATGTACGATAATGAATTACATAAACACATCAAATAAAATCTGCTGACATGATCTAAAGCTATAAAACATCACCATTGAAAGAAGCAGGAGGAAGAGAAATTCACAATAAGGGAATGTATGTCGGAAAGGAAAAGAATTCCATGAGTCACGAACTTTATATTCTCTTAAAGGAGAGAAATGAGCCGAAGGAGGAAGAAATTTCCAAAGGTATTCCTTCGCATTTTCTCGAGCCAAACTTACTCAGCTGCTGCCAAGTAACGGTTCCCACGTCCCGAAAGCCGTGTTGGGGATCCCATAAAACCATTCCGTCCACAAGGGGCAGTCAGTCAATGTCCTCGAACGCCTTCAATCCGATCTTTCCTATCCGTCAACCTCGCGTCACCTCCAAATATCTTTGGAAAAAATCAAAGCGGAATCCCTTAACTCGGTTTATTTCTCCGATACTCCCCATCCTACCTTTCCAATCTACTTCGCCTTCTGAATGGGGGAAATGTGTGCGTGAGGCCTTCCTCAAACTTCACTCTCCTCTTTCGGACCTATCCATGACAACTCCTCTCTCAAAGTCACCGCGCATCCATTGGGAAATTCTATATACTTGGAAGTTGAGATCGGATAAGCTACGAGAAATATAAAAAAAATGCCGACTCCATCGGGAGAAGGGAATATCTTGCGTGAGCTATGAGAATGTTTTCTCGCCACAAGAGCGAAATTTTGTTTCCGAACCTCCCCTGTGTATTTCGTCTTATTCTGTCCGGGACTGCTTCTTAACTCGGTGGAGAAAGAGTGGCCGAGGGCCGCTATTTGGTCTCTTTTTTTCAGATTTGGCTGATCTTCCTCCGATATTGTACGCATTTTATTAAAAACCATGTTACATTAGGTACCAAGGGGTGTGTTTTCTGTAAAAAAAGATTTTAGGGAATCGAGAATATCAAATTTCAACTTTTATGCCCAAGCACCCAATCTTAATTACAAACTTAAGAGCTCGCTTGAGGCTATAATGAAGATATTTCTCACTTGTGATGCTCTGCGCCTGACACAGGCTTCCAAACCCTTATAGTTTACAAAACCTTCTCGCCACTGCTGTATACTCCTCATATTAGCTTTTGCTATTATTTGCAGAATCCCACGAAGGAATAACTAAAGTTGCTTTCGCATCAATGCATAACCAATCTTCATATAATAAAATCAATATGAGCTGACTTTACTAGGTGAAACGCCATTTATGAAAATAAACCGCAGACTTTGCATTTTCCACAAAAATATTTTTGTGGAAAATACAAAGTCTGCGGTTTATTTCCATTCATATAATAAGGCTACATAAAGCTCTTGTAAATGGTTGGATTACTCATAATATTGAGAGATCGTAAGAATTTTTTCGTACAAAAACAGTACTTACTAATGAAAAAGTATTTTTTGTCAAATAAGTTTTGTATTTAGTATATATTCGGATGGGCATTGCTAAAAATAGCACGTATATTAGCTCCTATCTATTGTATCTTCTTTAATTTACCTAGAGTTTGACCGCATTATGCGAGAACTCTCTTATTAAAATTATGTTTTCTATAAACCAATGTATAGCATAAATCTCAAAAGAGGATCTCCACCACTTACAATGCATCATATATATATAGGTATAAATTATAAAACATTGCTAATACATTTTTCCAACTCGTCATCGGAATAATTAATTTTGAACTAATACATGATGTAATTAAGCGTTTTATTTCTCTAAATTTTTATAGCGTATTTGCCCAGAAAGAGAAGAGGCCAATCCAAACCTTATTCGGGTGATATAATGCCATCGTGTTCCACGCCATCTTATTAATTTAATACTCCGCAATGAATCCGCTGCCTATTAATTCGAAAAGCTTCATAATTATTCAAGGTGCCGTAGGAAGTGTAAGCGCGACCCTCTAGGCTATTTTGGTGCATAAAGGTTTACGTAAATACATGAAAAATTGTTCAATAAGAAAGATAGAAAGTAAAATGTAGTGAAAAGCAATATCTGTCTTCTGGAAATTGATTGTATATGGTGGTCGTTTTTTTGGTGGATTTAAAAGTTTGTTTGTTCTTTGCATGGTGTTACACCGCGGTGACTTGAAGCGTCGACGTTTCGCCTGCGTCACAGTGGGCTTCTTCGGGTCGAAGAGATACCGATTGTAACGTCGTCGCTTCGAGTAACCGCGGTGTAACCCGGAAACACCATGCGTAAAACAATCGATCACCGCGGAAACCTGCAAACTACAAGTAATCAATTCCTTTACCTAAAATGTCAGAGCGAATTTCCAATAAATGCAATTGAGGGATGACGGCAGACGGATCGCCCGGATTGATCTTAAGTCGATATTCCCGAAACCTAATCATAAGTCTCTTCTGGAGATCAACCATTGTGAGTGTCCTCGCACTTCTTCCGTTTTTCCTTCTCTCTTTTGATTACCT
This sequence comes from Sympetrum striolatum, assembly GCA_947579665.1. Taxonomy (NCBI): domain Eukaryota; kingdom Metazoa; phylum Arthropoda; class Insecta; order Odonata; family Libellulidae; genus Sympetrum; species Sympetrum striolatum. Next base: position 6,799,363 of record OX388347.1, read on the forward strand.
TCTCCGCCTTTCCGTTTCTTTTAAACCACTACGCCACCATTTATCTCTTTCCTCTCGCATAACTCGCCGTTTATCGAGAAATAATATATTTCTGCAGAAAATGTCATTTCTTATTATCATATTCTACCAAAACATGGTAGATCTTTAATTCTGAATATATTACTAATCGTCCATTCTACCAAGGCTTACTTCCATCGGCCATACTGGATATATACGACCATATCCTTCAATTATATTTCAGCATAAATACATATAATACAGTCTAAATCAACTAAACTATTTAAAAATGTACATCGATATGAAACGTAAGTATGTGGTAAATTCATTAAAAGCTAATATACTAAAGACCATTGTGGGTTATTAATCTACATAATACATGAGAGTGTATCACATAGATTTAAATACCTGTTTAGATGGTTAGCTAGTGAAATTTATACAGGAATTCAACTCTCGGGAATTAGCGCTGTAAATATAAATTCAAAATAAAATGAAACCACTGATTTCGAAGATGAAGTATAAAATACCTAGTTTAATTTTAAAATCTGCTGATGATTCGAAAATTATTTTAGTTAAATACTTCAGGAACTTCTGCCTTGTACCGATGTTTTTTATTTCCAACCAGAAAGTACTAATTTATTATAATTCTCAAATTAAAAAGAAAACGCGGAAAAACGCGTTCAAATTTTTCATGAGAATTTTAATACCACAGATTTTAATTTCATTACTGCTCTTTCACGATAATTGTGTACAAAGGCTGTCATAAAAAGGTATAATAAATGGTTTTTCCAATTTAATCGTATACCCTCAGCCTAACGACTAGTCTTCATATTCTTCCATCCTCTTTATCCTTTCCGTTATTCTTCTCTCCCCGTCAATAAACATAAAAAAGAAACGCCGCCAGACTGTATCCGCGCTGAGATAAATAAATGACAGAAGCCGAGTTCCGCCTCTACGCAAGAATATAAAGGATTCCTAAAGTCGAAGGACCAAACCCTTTCCCTGTCAAGGTCGAAGGGTTTCTGCAAAAGTGTATACAAGAGACAGAAATTCTATCGACTGAAGAGGAAAAAGTTGCGATGAAAGGAGGCGAAGAGGAATCAGTGGTGTAATGTAGAAGGGAAAGGCAGTGCGGTGATCGCACATGATGAGATCGCCCTCGGGAAGCAGAGGATTCCGTGAATAGAATAAGTGATGAAGAGAAGCAAAGAGGTCACGCGGGAGTGCAAGAAAGTTGTAGGAGAAAATGCTTGCAAAAGGACGAGGACTCCTATGTAAATTTGCATATTGCACCGAATTGCTGTACGTTATCATGATGTAATTTAAATTTGTAATTGTAAGTAATACTTAAATCAAACTAACTTTCATACGCTATGCAAGAAGATTTGATAGAAAAGGGCACTTACCCCTTCCACTTACCACTTCCACAATAAAACTTATTTTCAATCTTCTTTCGTAGATATGCAATATATGTACTCAGAAATATTTTCCACTTCCATTTGATCTACAAATAGAATAGGAGAGCATATAAATGTCAGAAATGTCTACATTATACGGTAATTCTGAGCATTTGAAAGCAATTGAATTATATAATATGAGGAGGAGCTGAAACAAACTACGTTGTGGATGATTTTTGAGAAGGGAATTAAAACGTACGCAAGCAGATCTTTGCTTCATGTAAAATATAGAAGATCCATCATATTTTACGAATTAACGGAGCTATTGCATCAAAGTAATAGCGTTTTGATACAGATAATATCCGTACTTCGTCAAAACACATCTTGATTTCATTTTATCTATGATGAAGCACAGAACAAAAATCATTGAAAGTTGTAATAAAAAGTTGAACATCATTTGGCTGACACTTTCTTACTGAGGATAGTTTTGCAGGAAAATGAAGGAGTTGTATCATGCTAACTCAATTATAATATTATACAGCTGTAAGCCATTTCCAGTGGTAAAGAAAGAAATAAAAAAAATCTCGAAATGAAAAACCACATATGTTATTTCCAGATATGAGAATCCACGATGAATTATTATTCGTGATTATACTTCCTGAAAGTAATGGTGAGATTCCAATATTTACATTATAAACTATCTTTAATCTAGACTTTTCATAAGTATAGAATAGCCTTTCCTAAATCAGCTCATCAAATTCTCTAGACATAAGTGGAAAATATCTCTTGGTTCGAATCGCGCTTGCTTGATAAGGAAAAATGTCACTTCACCCGTGGAATATTTTAGAATCTATTCTCGGTGATTCATCTGCCAGCCTTCCCTTGAGAATCATTCAAACTGTAATCCTCAATATGCTAAGGATGGAAAATAGCTCTTTTTGCTCGGTGTGGAAATAAGATTGATCTTAATGCTAGGTGAGATTGGCGAGAGTGACGGCTGAAGGAAGGCAGAGAAAAGAAATTCCTCTAATGAGAAATGCGGAGTTCAGACGGAAGGAAGCGATCGCTGTAAGAGAGTTGGATGGAATATGAAGTTCGCCGATGAAGTTCTCCAAGAGGCGATAGGCGGTTGAAGATAATTTGAATGCGAAGCGAGGGAGTGAGTGAAGTTTGTCGGAAAGAAGTTGAAAGAGACTCGAAATTAATGGAAGATGAGAGTGATAAAGGCAAATGAAACTTAGTTGGTCACTTCCTCTCCCACATTTCACCACGTTACGTTGTCAAGCCAATGCCATAAAGTAAAATGATTTCTAATAGTAATAGAACAGTTTTCCTCCATTTTTATTCCACTTCTTAACCCATTCTTCCACAAATTATTTTTCTATATTCCAGTGTCGTTATTTAAATCATTCATTACTTGATAAATTTATATATGATATTATAACATTCTTGCAGGGAGATTAACGTCCAGTAATTAAATAAGTATGAATTATTACGAAGAGCTATTAACCGGTATTAATATGTATTCGTATATATTCTAAAGTATCGTTTTTTTAAAGTCACCTAATCTCTCAATTGAATTGAACATAACCACTAAATTTTTCGCAAACAATTCGCAAAAATCTCAATTAAGATACTTGAAAACTGTGCACAATTTTGTGCGCGGCAAGGATTTTAATTCCACAAAGCTATCAACGAATGTTTTTCAATTGAATATATTCCTTTTTGAATTAATATTTTTCAGAAGTCTTCTCATAAAAGTTAAATACTTCATTTACTGCCTAAACCAAGACTTGGGTATAGCTTTGGCTCGGCGTATACGATAAAGATATGTTCCATTCCGTGCGACCGCAGTGGATAAAAATGTTAGCTGGGAGAAGTTAGTGTAAGACGGAGAAGAGAAAGTTAAGCGAAAGAAAGGTCGGACGGTGGAGGAAAAGTGGTCTCGGGTGATAAAAGTTTTTGGGGATGGAATGAGAAGGGAAAGTGGATTGACGCCTTCGCATAGGTGACGCTGTCGAAAGAAGAATAATGGTAGAGAGGTCCATAAAAATTGGATTGCGAGTTGTAAAAAGTGATGGGTGAACATTAGTGTAAACTGTACTGCATGAGTAAAAAGTACTAGGGAAAAGATACTACCAAGAAATAAATTGGATTCGTGATTAAAGTTGAACAATTAAAATGATATCAGCGAAGTGAAATCATATTCCGAATTGAATGAAGATCATCAATTTAAAGTTAAATTATTTATATGATAATATTTTTTTAATATTTCTTTTTTTATATCCACTTCATATACCTGTGGCGATGCGCCGGTCAAAACTTCGCCACATACTTTCGATCCGTCTTACTTTCTCCCGCTCGTCATAAATATGCTATTTTCCATCATGATAGTGATCCTGACGCATAATGGCGTAGTCACCGTAATCTTAACCCTCACCAATTTATGAATTCGTAAGTTTTAGGTGAATTAGATGGAAACAATGTTCATTATTCTATTTTCATTTACAAGGACGAGTATTTAACTAGATAACTCCTTTAGCGGAATTTCAACTTCACCCAGACATACTACCAACATTTTATACAAAGGTGTGTCATCATCAAACGAAGTCATACATGCTAATAAATTAATAGAATGACCTACAGCGCAGGTTAAATTAAAATCGTTCCTTGAAGTTGGTAAAAGGTTCCTCAGATGGCGTTTTAATCATTTAAATTTTCAGAACTAGAAAAGAAGGGAGTTTCTATGTATTCCCCAAAAGAACTTTTGGGAGAAAATTTTGGAATGAATAAAGAATGGAACTCGGGGGAGCGTTTACAGCGAGGCATATCTTTATTTCCCAACATTCCCCAACCGCCCAAAACACAATCCCTTTCATCGAGACAGCAAGATTTCTCTCACGTTCTGCAGAGAAACGGGATTCTAGGCGGGCCGGAGTTTTGAGCTGTTTCTCGAGACAAAGAACACGGCTGGCGATAAGGGGAGGGAATGCTTTGAGAAATCTCGCAGAACAAGAAAGGATTGTAACGAGCTTAAGGAGAAACGAAAGAAAGGAAAATTATCTCCGTTACCAGAAATTTGGCAACAATCGCTGTCCTCGTCAGAGAAAATGTACAAAAAATGAGTCTTCTTGCGCTGCGGAAGACGAAGGCGACTCCCAAATGGCTGTTGCTATGGTTCAGAACCTTGCGTTTCTTTTGTTCTTCTAAATCGAAGTACTAATTATCGATGTCACTCTAAAACAGTGATGGTTATCTAAGAGCACACACAAAGATGGAAGCTAAGCTATTGCATTAATAACCTCACTAACTGTAACTTCAAGATATTGTTTAAATGGTACTTAACCTGTTAAACCAAAACTGTGACTTCATAAAGTTCCTGTCAACATATTTCGATGAATTTAATACTTTTTATTTGGTAAAGGATAGATCAAATATATTTTCGTTCATTTTTTCATAATTAGTTATTTTCATAGCTATTTAAATTCAAAATCTACCTATGTGAAGCTTATCTATTCTGAATATTGCATACATTTTGATGACTTCTTATCAAATGAAATGTGAAGATATTTAAACGTTTATGGCCTCGAGTTGCTTCAACATCCTTCTCGTTTTGCGGCTACAGATGGAGGAAATGTGAATATAATCGACTCTCGGCAGATAAACGAATACTTCGCTATTCTATACGAAAAAGAAAACAAAATATCTCAAAAAATCTAACCTACACAGACCTCCCTGCAACCTATACATAACTCGGGATTTTTGCATAGATCTCAAGAAATAGAGGCCGAACAGTGACAATACTAAATTAAGAACCACATTGCACAGGGCTGACAAATTCATTTCTTGATTCCTTCCTTGAGAATCGCTGGCAAAACCCTTTCCTGCTTCCCAAGTCGCTTTTTCTTTATGCAAAAATTTATTTAAAACTAAAAGCAAAAAATTATGATTAAATAAATATAAATTAACGGTAAAAAGTCTGTCATTTTATGGCTAAGCTATTATAAGGCTTGAAATTCAGGAGAATTTGGCCAAGTGCAAAAATTTGCAACAAAATTTGATTTGATTCTGCAAAATTGGCCAAACGCAAAGCGTTGATACCTTGACGATGAATGTTTTATTTAAAAAAACCTCTGAATTTAATCTTAGGAACATGTCAGTGAAGGATTATGCATACTAAGATAGGGTAGTAGGCTTTCTATAATGAAATAGGAATTTTGCTTTGCCATTAAATCATAGGCCAGTCAATTAACATTAATTAACAATAACAGTGAATGACGATTATACATTTTTCAAAACGTTTAATATTTCAAGAAGTTATTCTTCGCAGGTAACTCACATCAAGCGAAAGTACTGATCCATACAAAAAAGAGTGAAGTTTTTGGAAGAAACCTTGAAAAGGACAGAGCCTCCAGGTAACTTTTACATAAATTCTCACTAAAGAAAGAATACTCGACGCCATTATTTTCGAGGAGCGTTTATGATTTAAAAAGCGTCATCGTGCGAGGTTTCTTCATAATGGGCAATCGGAGGAGTAGAAAATACATGTGAAGAGGAGCGTTAAGTCAAGATTCCCAATGCTGTATCTGGAGACCGCAAAAATGTCTCATTTGAATGCGATGTTTTATTCATGGGATCTCATTCGGTGTCCGATCGCGAAGAGAAATCGGAAGTGCTGAAGGGCGAGAGAGTTATCAGCTTTTAAGTGCATTTAAGGGAATTGCTTTGTTAAGTCATTCCCAGTCGACATCCTAAACACGATTCACCAAATACGGACTTAATAAACACAATTTTATTCATTTATTCCTCTTCCGGAATTAATGTCAAAGGGTTTTGGGGTCCCTGGTGAACATTCCTCCCGAAGGAATGAATAAGCAAAACACACAATAAGTTTGAATCGGAAACAGCATTCATTTTGTATCTATCCTGATGAAGCAACTATTTTTGTGGTCTCAGTCTTTCAGTGAGTTCATTTCACTCACTTAACCCCTACGATATATATATCTATACTCTGCTTTTGCACTTACGCTGAGCAGTTAACCAGCCAAACACTCAGCTCTTGATTTGCTGTCATAATAAGGAAAATGATTTACTGTTTTTTGGCTTATTTTATTTGGAGTAGCACTCATTGAAGTCCAAAAATCAATTTCATATCTGATGTTTCTCGAATGATGTGAATTCGAAAAGTACCAAGAATAAATGCGGTGTAAAATCCAATAATTAATTCAAATGAAAAATACTTTTATGGCTATTCCATCACCAAATACATAAAAAACGAGACGCAAGCAGTTATTAAAACTCTACTAGAACATTACCATAGCTCTTGAATAATGCACATCTGGCTCATTACTCAGCACGGTTATTGGCTGATAAAATCTAGAAATGATTTCCAAATGGCATAAATGCTCCGAAGAAATGAAGAGATCGTATAAAAGGCTCAGTTCAACACAAATCCTTAAAGACGGCCTCTAAGGAAGAGGGACGTGATTGAAAATATTGGAATCAATTACCGTAATGGAAACGGATATCTTCCAATAAAGTCTTCCATTCCGAAAAAAAGGAACCTTATGAACTCAAATTTATTCATGATTCGTCCAGAAAGGATATCTGTCACAGTTAAATGGAAAAATTAGTCCTTAAAATAAGTGGATAGTTTGATGGGTACATTTATGTAATGGAGAGATGTTTCCGTTCTGTGGAACCCTTAAAAGGTGGTTTTAATTCTATATTGAAATTAATCGAATTAATATGCGAAGATGGCGGAATTTTCCGGAAAGTTGTATGGATTCTCCTTTAAATCTAAAGGAAATATATCGCTAGAAAAATTTCAACATATACCATTTGATGTGAGTCATAATCAATATCTACATCAAATATTTGCATATGTGAATGAAATAAAGGGATAAAGTAAATGCTTGTAAATTTTAAGGAATAATTTATTTAAAAAGCATTACGCTATTTTAGAGCTTTACATGCAGATATTTAATTGTAACTAAGAGTAAATAAATGATGAAGTATTTCTTAATGAATTCATGCTAAATAAAATATTTTCTTGTAGTAAATATCATTAGTATGAAGCACAGAAAAATTCGGAAGTGACTGTTTTTCATTTTTATGTTCAAATAATATACTAAAATCACTGTAGTTGAATGCATGAATAGACAAGATATACGTTTCAAAATTTAGATATCATATACACACAAGATTAAAATCCGAAACTCTCACAATAACCATTACTTAGAAATTGCAGGAGTAATTTCAGTTCAGAATAAACTCATCGACTGGAATGAGGCTTTACCGTTCATCTTGTTCTTACGGCTAATTTACAGTTCAAGAAAGGTTTAATAAAATGATAAATTTCTTAGATAAAAATTTCACAAATGTGATGTAATATTTTCGCTGAAAGATAGAAGAATCCAAAACGCCTACTATGGAATAATGTCCCAAACTGAAGGAGAGACAAAAAATGGCTAGAATAAGAGAGAATAAGAGGAAGAAGCGGAGAAGAAGGGGCATTAAAAGTGAAAAGGGCAGAAGAGGGGCGAGACGGATTACTTAGCGATTCCTTCCGAAATAAAATATGAGGCCGAAATAAAGAAACGGGAATAAGATATGATTTATTCGGTGAAATATTCAAAGGGAAAGAGAAGGGAAAGAAGACACGGAGGAGCATCTTTGGAGCCTTAGAATGAATTAAAGTGAGGGAGCGGATACGAGAGTGGGAAGACGGAAAGTTATTCATTTGCATGAATATTGAGCAAAGGAAATGAATGGAGGAAAAATTGAGTGATGTTGTGAGAGTGCGTTTGGGGGTGAAGGAGTTGGAGGGAAGGACGTAAGGGCGGCATAGAATGGGGCATTTAATGCTAGGATGAAATCGATAGAAACAATGGAAATGAATTAAGGGATTTTAATATGGTTGAAAAATCTAAAATTATAATATGTAATACTGTACTTTGATAGGCTAAGATTTACTGCTGTAATATGACAAAACATGGCAATATTCGCTAACTTGGACGTAAGATAGAGGCATTAGGAAATCGATAAATTGGGAATTTTTAATTAGCAAATGTCATGGAATAGTATTCCATTAGCAGATGATTCTTTACTGTTTAAGATAATGTTCTACACCAATAGGTTATGGTGGTAAAGAAAACATTATCTTAAACATTAAAGAATTATCTGTGTAATTGTAAGATTCAGTTACCTTAGATTCAGAGAATGAATCGTGTATTATATTTAGAGTTTTTAATGAATCCGGTCTTACTGCTTGTGTTATAATATAAATTTAATGTTTAATAATAATAAGTGATAGTGAGAATTATGTCAAACAGGAAGATTCTTGATTTTATGTATGTATAATTACCATGCGAAAAGGTAAACACTTAAAAGTTGCAAACAAAGCAGTTTCATGATTTAGAGTATACAATATGCGATCATTCAATGAAAGCTTATACAAAATGGGCAATATTCATAATCTAATTAAGATGGTGTTGTAGGCAGGATAATATAGAAAGAATGAAGTGAGAAGAAGACAAAAGAAAGATAATAGGATAAGTGAAGTAAGGAGGATAGGAAAAGGGAACGATCTGACCATATGCAGCATTTCTCTTAGGTTAATTTGTGGGCATTGAGTTGGGAAGAGGGTCTGAACTAGGCCTTCGACTGCGGGACTTCTGTTGGGACAATGGGCTAAGTACACGTTCCATGGCTCATACAGGAAGCCGCTTGGAGGCTCATTAAGCCGAAGGGTCTACGGAGAACGTTGCGGTTTTACTGCACGCAATACAGGTTTAGATATTCAAATTTGAGCGCAATTATGGACTATTTACGGAAGACAAAGTTTAATCGCGAAGAAAAATGCATACTTATATCAATGATTGCAATTTAACAAAATTTAGGAGTAAATGAATCATAGAATTATAAGTTAAATTACTAAGTAGAATGGAATAGGATATTCTTGATTATATGTTGTTATAAATTTTAATCGTCTCTAGTTTTACAGTCATTGTGTGAAAATTTTCCTTAAACGCCTTAAAATATACCTCACAGTCAACATATAGATACTGAAATTACAATCGTTACTGAGTCAACTAGCCTCTTTATAAATTTAAATAAAATATAACGTTATCTTTAACAATCCCAATTGAGGAATTCAAATGAATTACTCTAAATTGCTAGTGCTACAAGTATTTTTCTCACTGAGGAATAATGCCTTACTTTATTTTTATTATATTTAACCGTAAGCTATAGATCCATATTATCTAGCTATCATAGATTAAGATGATGCGGTAATGTTGTAGGAAGATATCATAGTAATGTAGTACATACATTATTCGATTTGCTTTGGCAGAATTTCTAATAAACATATAAATAGATCAAACCTTTTTCAAAATGATTGCTTAAAATTTTATTCGAAAGATTTGAATAACCCAATACCTGAAATCAAGGTTTTATTTTTGTTATTTCTGCTCCGCTTTTTAAACAGTGTTGGAAGGGCTTGCCTTTTCTTATGGTTTCAGAGCTAAACTGCCTGGAATAATTTCCTGGTATGGTCATGTATGCTAGGAACATCAATAGGTAGGGTCAAGACGAAAGGAAGTCCACGCAGCATCTGTACCACAGTGAGTCGGCTACAAAAGCGTTTATGTCCCAGTGGGGATGAGGGATGGTGTCAGGTTAAGGACACCGTTGAGGAGAGCACCTCGACTATCACTAGCATATGATGAGCCAGAATAATATTTTCGGTAATGGCGTGCATGAGAGAATGGAGTGGGCCTAACTCAATGAACAAGAAGAAAGGAATTACAATTAGCATTAAATAAAAAGAAAATGGTGGATTAAACAAAATGTGGATAGTTCAAAGATTTAATTTAAACTTAGGAGAGGGTGAAAGAATATAGAGGAGTTAGTAAGAATATTATGAGAAAATTGTAAAGAGGTATGTATTTTTGCAAATGACAGGGAAGCTGATGGGTACATCTGTAATGGTATATTAGTCCAATAAACATTAAAATGAATAAAATATGGGTTTTTTTGTAATATGCTGATAATTTCAGAATCAAAAAGTTTTCAAAAAAATCTATTAATTTAGATCGGAAATGTATACGATTTTCAGGAAATTAAATTTAATCACTCAATTTTAATTATAATTTCATTGTAATAGGTTTCTGATACTGCGACTAAACTAGTGAACTGTTCAAAATTGGCGTTTTCCGAGTGTATTTTATAGGAATCAATACGTATTCAATGCCTCGTCTAAAACCATCAAACATTGTCTGCCGTATGATCTTCAAAGTATTCCCCGAATATCCCACTCTGGAATCAGAAAGGCAGCCCATCTCCAAGCAGTTCCGTCTCTTTTTTACAAAATCGCGAAAGAATAAATCGCAAATAAAGGCAGATTAGACGTTTTTATCGAAAATTAATTGCTACAGAAATGAGTGGGGGTTGTAGAAAGGGGGGAACTAAAGATAGGAGGAGAAAAGGGGTGATAGAGAAGAAGGAGGAAATATTAAAGAGTAGTAAACGTAAGAAGAGGAGGAAGAAGTGATAAAAGGAAGGCTGAGCAGGAAATACGGATGAGTGAGCGGAGAAGGGTAACAGGCTGGAGAGAGACTTAAGAAGTAATAAGAAGATAATGGCTGAAAAGAGGGCAAACTTAGGAGGAAGAATACGATGCAATGAAAGATTTAAAGCTTAAAGGAGTGGAAGAATATGAGAGGGGAAGTTTTTAAGTAGGGATGAGACTTCCGGAGGTGAAAGGCGATGCGTCGAAAATGAGAGTGTGCAGATTAATTAGAACAATAAAGCATTAACCACGTGCGGGAGGTGTCGCTAAAATACATAGCGGTTATTATGGAACGCAGAGAAGAACGACATCAAGGTGAAAAATTGGGTTGTTCTCCACAAATAGGATTAGTGTCCTAAGGACATTTCTCATCGAGAGAATCCCATATATTACAAGAAATGGAAGTGATACATTTCCTAAATAAAGCGTAAAATATTTCATTTATGCCGCTGAGGTGACTGCGGTGTGGTTCTGAGGGCGAAGGTCACGGATTTAGCGCCAGTTTGAGGTGAATTCATCTTCTGAAGCTATATTCCTGTTTCTAATGTCACAGGGACATTCATCAGTGACTGTTTCGTAGGCTTAGCAGCAAATTATTCCGATTCATGGCGTCTCACCTTATTTCCTCCATTTAAGCGTGATTTATCGAGCTAATACGATTAATGATGGTGAAAGTTTGGGAAGAAAGGTTTGCTTCTCTTTCCACTCACTGATTAAGTTTTGTATGGATTGTCGCTAGCAACAAATTTTTAGCCAATATTCAAAGTATTATAGTTTCGGAAAACCGTTTACATACTCTGTAATGCAAACCTAATTTTAACGTCTCCTTGAAGGGATTCAATTGTTAGAGAGCAGTGGAATCCCGTATGTCATTTTATACACTTGCTGTATTCTTCCTTAAGCTTTTGTTATTCAACTTTCGCGACTTTGTCTTCATCATCACCCCATTTATTCTCCCGAACATTTAGACTTCGATCTGCTCCTTTATTAATAATTTCAATCTATTAACATATTATATTTTATTCAGTGTTATCAAAACTCTAAGATGAGTGAAATAAATTTCCAATTTGAATTGGAGAATGGAACGAATCCTTGCATCGCCGAAGCTGTGAAGAGTCGGGATTTAGAATGAATTATTAACTCGATCTCCATCGGGATAATTGAACGATTTACCTGATTTATATAAATTGTGAAAGAAATCATATAATACACTTTAGTTATGGAAACAATGATTTTAAAGAAAAAGTAGAATTTTTCTCACATTTGCCAATACAAGATGTAGTTTATGTTTCGCTAAAAATGAAAGCAGGAAAACTTACTTATTAATTTTCCTCCGAAAAGCTTCTTCTCTGTTAACTCGCTCTGCGGGCTTCAAGTCAATACATTATATTTTCGACCTTGAAAATCAAAAATAGTTCCCTCTATTCTTCAAAATAATCAATGGGTATGATATTTAATAAGATAAATATAACTTGTATTAATGTTTTATATTTTTAGCTGTTAGATTTTCATCTTCTGCTTTCCCTCAAATAGCTAACTCAACTTTCCCTGGAACTATTACGAACATACATATATAAAAATACTGACGTCAATTTCAATAGTGAGTAGTATAAGAATAGAATAATAAGAATAATACTGTGCGTTTTCTGCCGAATTATGGTATGAAAATCGTTTTCCTGCTCGTTCAATTCTAGATCGGATAACGAAGTGACATTTCTTTAGCCTCATGGACAGTCCCCACAATTGCAACGTTGTAATGCATTTCGGAGCCCCGTTTACCGGTTAACGTGGGTCCAGAGAAAACCAATGGAGAATAGAGACGCAAAACGAAGCTAGAGGTCGAATGGAGTCCATTTCATCCCTTCTTTGCTCCAATAGATGGAAATAGACTGCACTAAGGGGTTAACCTCCCTCTCTTTCCGCACCCTCGTCACCATACCGTCTCCACGGTAAACACGTCTGCCTTCCAATATCCTGGGGCTCCCTTTTCAACCTCCCCCGGTCCCTTAAGGCATCCTGGAGAATCCCTAGGAATCCTTCCCAAGATGCACCAGCCTCTCTATTATTTAAGGCTCCATTTTCGAGGCGTAGGGGTTCGAACCTTGGGGCTGTGAAATGCGAAGAAGGAGGGAGTGCTTATCACTTATTCAGAGCGTCGATGAGGAGCTGAAGATGGCGACTGCAACGCCCTCTCAAAACAATCGCTGTCCTTTCCCGTCGAAGGAAATATCGTCAAAGAGTATTCCCCCCTTTTGACGGGGTGCATATGAAAGAGATGGCCATATCTGTCCTTATGTGCAGCGATGGACATCAAAAAGACGCCGTGAGTGATACGGGAATAGCTGTTGAGAGGGAGAATACGAATTTATCAGAAGTTGAGAGGTGCTGAACAAAAGAAAGACCGTAAGATATTGCTTTTAAGGTTGGGATCAAAGAAGGAAAGTGTGTGCTGCCAGTTGAATACTTGCAGAATTATTCTATCCAAATTAGGAAACGCTACCGTTGGAATAGAGTATCGATTGTCACTACTTCCCCATGGATTGGGCATCGATGCAAAATATTATATTTCAAATATCCGGAATGCATTGCATACCAAATTGAATTGTAGCAACACATGTAAAAAAATTAAAAGAAAAGCCTTATTGTGGATTTTGTACAAGTGATGCTATTGAAGATTCTTATGTAATGAGATTCTACCAAGTATCGCTGAATGATATTCACTAAACGAAATTCTTTGCTAGAATTTAGCGAACAACAAGGTTAATGTTTATCGAATTCAAAGACTTAGTCCGCAAAGTAATCAGGTAAATTGTTAAATAGTAGCTTAACTAATGAGAGTAAGATGAAAGTACATGTATATAGCTATAAGTTAATCTGGAAAGGCATGCAGAGAATTTGTATTATACAGTCTCAGAAATTGATTCTAATGCATTCGATCGCGTCAAGAAAGTATGTTAAACACAAATCACTTGCTACTCTTCTAAAAGAAAACCAATTTAATACTTTTCAGCATTTGTTCTTTGAATCCGAAACAGCTTCTATTAAATAGCATTCGTGCCAAAATTAGGTTAGCAATTAGTTCGTTAATAAAAATAAGCCTAAGAAGATATTCAAAGAATCGAACTAAAATGTTCAATTACTAAAAAATGAATTATTATAGAAAATGAGAGCCTTTAACATGGATTTATAAAGGTGTTACTAAATCTCTTTACTCATTAGATACACAATTAAAAAAGTAAACAGGACTGCATTTTGAAAGCACTGAAGCTGGAAAGCATCGTTAAAATAAAAAATTGTAATTTAATGCAACTGATCCAGTTTTCTTTATATATCTTCAATCATTACTTCGAATCTTATAGAGAATGGACAGTGTCGATAAATTTAAATATGTAACTCTTTTTACCGGAATAAACAAGTACATGACAAGATCTGATGAAGTCCATATATCATTGGTCGAATAGAACGAATAACCCAGAAGGGAATATAATTATTTATACGCGTTTTCTACCCTCTATTAAAGCATTTTTCTCCATCGTTCAACCGAAAAGGGTCTCCTGCATGAGCCAACTTCTCTTCTCCTCTATTCACTTTACTCTTTCTTCTCCTATGAGTTCTTTATTTCTATTTTCCAGGAAAAAACGTTTCTAAAGAGATGTGTATGTGGGCATTAATAAATGAGAATCGCATAGGAGAGAAAATATGGTTTGTGTAGGAAAATAAATGGAAGAAAGCGTAGAGAGAACGGAAGCATATATCTCTACGGACATACAAGGAGTATGAGAAAGAAAAAAAGTGTCGTATCGTAGACAGCGGATAGAATAGGCGAAGCTGGAATCAGAAAGAAGGGAAGAGTTAACCTAAAATAAAAATGCACGCGTTTCTAAGCAGAAAATATTCAATAAAAAGGATTTTTCTCGAGCTAAATCATCTCTACGTGTATTTTATTTAATCTATATTCAAATGTTCACCCGATATTACATAAGAAATGCGCCACACAATGTGATACTAAGGACTTTTCGACATTACCAACTGATAAATAATTCAAAGTTAGAATGGAACGTTACTTCTTTTGTGATATACTATGGAAATTAATTTTTAGACTCCTTATTGATTTTGAAAAAAAAGGTAATGTATGCATCAATGAATTAAATAAAAAATACTGAATTTCCTTCGATATACAGTTCAAAAACTACTTTGATTGAGTTAGACAAGGGGAAATATCATTGAAGATATTTGAGATTTCAACTAAAATTTGCATTTTTTGTAGGAGGTCTGCTTTGACGGTAACAATCCAAGGGGAAATCGTGACTAACCTCCATTCCTCCCATCTTATGGGATCTCCCGAGAGGTAGTCCCACAAGATAGGAAAATGGGACATAAAGACGCTTTTCAGCCCAAGAAAAGATCAGTGCAGAATTTAAATCTTCCATTCGATAGGCAAAAATGAATACTATTGAAAAAAATTCAGTGCATAATTTAAATGGAAAACCAAACATTTTTGTCTGAGATGCACCCTCCATGGATGTATACTTCTGCTACGAATACATTGCGGCTAATAATGCTTTCGATCACGCAACTAAGCGAAATTCACCTCACTTTTCCACGCGCACGCAAATGTTGAGGCTACAGAGCTGCAATTTCTTATGCGAAATGCTGATGAGTGATAGATTAGGATATCAACGTCGCACTAAAGATTAAATTGTGCAATTAAACTCATCTAAGACACAATTTCAATTCAAACCACAAAATCCCGATATTAGATTTACATAATGTTCTCAAAATGTGTAAATGCATACTGCTTTAACTTAATCCTACATTAACATTGGTAAAAAGGTTTATATGTTGTTTAGATTTATATTTACAATTAAATTTTGATAAAAAGCTAGGCATATAGTCAAAATTAACCCTCGAGATGTAGAAATGTAATATTTTTTGTGAATTTTGTATTCTTATACCCGCATTCAGTTAGGAATACACGGAAAACAATCAAATCCCTTTCTGCATCTCTGGAAATTGTCAACATTAAATCGCATCATGGAATTTACTCAATTCAAACTTATAAACTAAGATTGTTGAATATCTCTCCCATTGTGTCATAGTATTTTAGATTAAATACTGCGTTTATACCCTTCATTAAAATGCAGAATATCTCGAAATCATATGTGATATAAATATCTGATTCAACTGAGAAAAATATAAATAACCTTTGTCTGATCTTGAAATTTTAGTGCAATGATAATGGTGATAGACAAAGGTGGAGAGTGATTTGGAAAACTATAGAAGTAGAATAGGCATAGGAATAATCATATTAAATATTTTCATATGCAATAGATGCCTATGTCATAAGGTATTTTTCGCTTAATGCTCATTGCATAAACAAAGGGATACTGTAAAATCTGAAACGAAATAAAGTGGGGATGAAAGATAAAACAAACCAGCTGAAGAGGGTATAATAATGGCAGTGCTTAGCGTGTGGAGGGAGAAATGCGGTAACGGAGTCGAAGGATAAATATTTTATATTAGAAGAGGAAAGGAAAAAGGGAACACGAGAGAGGAAAATTCTGTAAATGCAGAGAAGAGAATAAAACAGGAAAAAGAGATCCTGAGAGAGATGTTGGGAGTTGAAAAGGATTTCATCCTGGAGAGTAGAAATAAAACAATTCCTTCATAGACTTAATTGACGTATTAGGTCATCCCCTGACTCCTAACTTTCCCTAAGTATTGTACATTCAAAGTGCTAAATGCAGGAATCGCACAAATTAATTTTTGTAGATTATTCTAAGAATTGAATGATAAAGTAGCCATTCTTGTAAAGCGGATTCAGAGAATTTGATTAGAATTCCGTCGCGAATTGCTTTTCGCTCTAAACTTCCGCAGCATTGATCTTTTCATATAAATGCCTTAAACCTGTCGTCCTCCGCGCCATAAAAAGGGAAAGTTCATAGATTGTTAGGAAATAAATTTTCCTCGCAAATTATGAGTGGACCTTTCTTTTGAAAGAGCTTTCGCTTTGGTGGCATAAAAGACTGGTTTATTAGGATGGGGTTGGCCAAGTTTACCCCCTTCCGATGTGGGTCATCGCCGTTGAATTATACGACGTCAAAAATGTTTGTCGATCAGTTATCCCTTGAGTAATGCCTTCAAGTTCATCTGACGCGCCAACATTTCCGTTCGCAGAATATTTTTGAATCTGAATACAATCGTCAAAGTGATATTATATTTACTCGTTTCTTAGAAAGGATGTTATGAAAACCTTTCGAGAAACACCGATTCCAGGAATGGAATTGCTATTCGACTTGTTTAGGAAATCTGAAATTTCTCGGTAAGCATTGTATTGCCATTATATCTGGAAACAAATCTGATTTTATACTTTCGTTGCATCAAAAACATATGTTGTTATTTGCCAATTCGTCACATTTTCCTGGAAGTGTTTATATTCCTTCTGTTTTCCTACAGCCTATGTTGTTTTTTCAAAGTTGTGGCGATAACATGTTTAAAAGAATGAAAGGCATTTTTGATTAATGGATATGAATATATAACAAAACGGAGAATTGAGGTCTAATTAACATATGGCGTTTAAAAATTTGAGCTTCTAAAATTCGTCATCTTCAGAATAAGACTTGTTGAAGAAGAGGATGAGCAAAACGCATATTTTCCCCGATCATATGTTATAAGAATTTATCAGAATAAAATAAAACTAAATATGAAAGGAAGAGCCCAACTATATTATAATTAACTACTCTTTCCTTTCTGAAAATTAAACAGGCCATAAAGGTTCACCTACTTGTCTCATTTTTTAATTCATAATTATTGCAATAGGAGGAAATCTCAGACGAAACTGTTTTGTTTTTTATATTTTTTATAATTTAGATTATTTCAACATTTATAGCCAGTTAAAAAATATAGAAATATATGTGCTGCAATATTTTGATGAATGGAATATTTTTTATCCCTCTTTTAGCGCAGAATAAAGGGTAAGCATCTTTAACTTACTTCCGTTTCGGTCTAGTTGAAGATCATTATAAAAGAAAAATTACTAGGAGAAGAAAGAAAACTACCTCATCTTTCATATTGGGCCTCATTCCTTTTGTGGGTTTTGAGAGATATGGCGTTTGCGGTAGGGTTCAAATCAGCATTGCGGCTGAGTTATTCTAACGCAGACACAAATTCGAAATAAGCGTTATTGAAATAACAAACGATTCAATTGATTTACATTTCAATAAAAAAGGGCGGTCAATGAAAGTTACCGAGTATTTAAATGGATGTTATCCGTAGGATTAAAAAAGTGTCTGAGTTAATTCGTCAAATTTTCTTTATCATAGCGCGATGAATCGAATTTGCCCACCGAATCGGACCCTTTCTCCACCAATCACCGCCGCTAAGCGCGACAGTTATTTTTCGAATTTTCGTAAAAGTTTCTAACTCGGATGGCCAGTGGACGGCCGTGGGAGCATGTGTGGGAAAACCGCCGCCGTAAATTGGAAAAGGGCCGACCCTTGTTTCCCTGCTCCATCTCCCGTTGGGGAATTAAAAATACAATTAACCCGACGGAAACTCGCCACGACGCCGATGAATTACTCATAAAAACTCCGCGTTTTTTCGATGAAAAAGGGAATTGAAACACAGAAGTTTTTTAAGCTAGGAATTGATGAATTTTCTGGGAGAAAGTAGGTTTTTTTAGACCACTTCGACTCCATAACACTTTGCTCGATCGGCGACTTATTAAATGCAACGTCGATCTGCTGTTTGATCATCAATATGGGAGTCCGGAGTCATTTGGCCTTAATGAAATTTCGATAACCAGTACAAGCTGATGACCAAATTATCTTGTTAGTCGAGCGAAATATTTTCGATTCTTATTTACGGAAGTGCTTTCGCTATTTCCAGCCGCAGTTTGGACCACCGTCGCGATTCTAATCAGAATACGAAGCAATGGCTTTCTCTTGAGGGGAATTCAATTAACGAGAAATCTCTGCTCTTCGATGGTCTAGAAGAGAGCAGAAAAGAGTCATATCCTCAAAACAAACTCCAGGGAAAGAAGACATTCTTTGGGAAACGAACTTTGTGACCATCAATGATAACATTCAATTCATTATAAGGTGAAATTATAGCCCGATGGAGATTTAACTCATACTCATACCAGAACAGTCTACTAATTCCCATTTGCTCCGAAATATTTTGTCTGTTAATATTTAAAATCTGTAAAACAGAAGCTTGTAATGCAGGAATCCTCTAAAACAAAAGCTGTTAAAATAATAAAAGATTCGGAAAATATTACAGATGGAGCAATTATCAATTGAGAAGTATAACGTTTTGTCTAGATAAAATTAATTTCAATTTGGTTAATTAGTTTCACTAGTTTCCGGTGTACTTTCTAAATTCAGAAAATGCAGTTCATAAGAACAATTGCAACATATACAGGTATAACAAAGAATTGTTGAGACCTATTAACTTGTATGACAAAAAGGAAAATATTAACTGGGCTATTTGAGATAATAATCCAACATCAAGGAATGCAAATGTAGAAAACGTAAAAGTTGGGGGAGAGAATGTTCAGATATGTTTTACTTACAGGCATATTCCTTTTATGTGGGAGAAATGAAGACATAATAATTAAGTTTGACCCATTATTTAAGATTTATTTAATAGATTAGCTGAAGAAGAATTGGGAAAAAAGGAGATGAATTGAGATATGAAGAGAGTAATAAGAAACTTGATCCTGAAAAATCTTGCATGATAGGTACAAGAGAATAAACGTATATGCTGTTTAAGTTATTTTAAAATTCATACGGAATTAGCTAATTCAAAGTGGTGTTTTATTACTCATATGTCTATTTAATGTTTATGTTTTTGTATTTATTTATTTTTTATTTATATGGGTGCATAGTAATCTTTTTTAAATTAATTGTTCCATAAGTTAGCGTTTCCACAAGTCCTTGAAACTAACTGAGGCGATTTTGTACAATAAATAAATAAAATAAAGGCCAATGATAATAAATGTGATGGAAACAAAGATTTAATTTTGCACGTGAAAGTGTGCGGATCAACCCAAAGTTTTTCATCTCTGTATAACTTTGATAATAAACGTTGGCATAAATAGCTAATGGGAAATAATTAACTTAAACAAACAACTACTTTAATAGAAACAAACCCAAAAGGGTGATGCAACAGAAATAAGTAGCAATTATTGAAACCGATTCTTGGTTTACTGTAAGAATAAACTCGAATGGATCTCGAATTACGCAAATTTCAACCGAATTTCAACTTGACCTACTTATTGATCATTACTTTCAAGAAGCATAACTCCATCTGATGAAATTGGGCACACGATACGGGAAATCTTCTCCTATAAAAAAGACACGCGCCCTTTCAAAGCCCACTCATCTCCTTTCCGCTATCCTCTTGTTTCTTGGTTAGATCTGATCGCGGCGTTATAAAAAGTGCAGCTTCAATCCCATTGGTCGTCTTGACCCCTTGCAACTCCTCTGCACCCCATCCCCATGGCAACACAAAAAAGCCGACTCCCACCACAATCATGGCTTCCATTTCCGGATCGCAACTCTTGAAATAGCCAAAAGGCGAACGGAGTGGACGAGAAGGACACTCCATCACTTTCCGTGCCTCACTTACGTCCGGAAAATGTATTCCTCGTGCTGATAACACGCATTTTTCTTGCTCCGCGTTGTAATGCGCGATTTAGGGATAGAAAGGGTTGGTGAAATTATATAACTTTAACCTAGGAAAGTTACTAATGGACAGAGAAAATTGAACGTACCATGATGTATATAAATTATAAATAATCAAGGTCAGGGAATAAATTAAAAGGGAAAATTTAATTAGATCGATGCACGAAAATACTTTAAACAGTCACACACCGATATCCGAATGATCTTGCAGGTGGGAATAGCAAACTTATCAACACCAAGGTCGTATCCTGGCTGATCTGGTATTTCCTAGTTTGGGAATGGTTGCATTCTTTCCTTATTAAGCACTCATACCAATTAAACGAATAAAAATACACACGATACCAAATTTAAAAAAACACCGGTTGTAGCAAGTTCAAAAAGTCTTATCTGTTTACGTCAAAAACTATCACAACCTGTTCTACTTTTCCATTTGGTAGCGTACCTATCATTAGTATACTTTTTTTTCTCATACTCGAAAAATTGCATTGTCTCTTGCGTAGTAAAACTATCCTTGGTTCTTATATCAAAACCTTATTCCTGAATCTTTTTCTGAACAACTTTACCTATGGATGTTTGACAAAAATATCCGTCTAGTTCAAACACCGTCCATAACGTAGAAATGGCTACTATGGATTTTCTTCCTAGAGAAGAGAAACGTCGACAAATCAATTCACATAACCAATGTAAGCGTAATCCTTCGATCCAAAAAATGTCTCCAGAGAATTGGGGATTTGTCAAACCTTAATATTTTTATTGAGTAGAAACAGGACTTCCTATGATATTATTGTTGTTATTATTATTATTATTACATATACTATATATATAATTGGACGACAGTCCGGTAGCGACGGTCTTACAAGTTAAAAATACATAAATAATACGCAATACATAATACACAAATAATAATACACAGTATATGCAATACACAATTTCATCCATTACTAGATACAAATACATATCTTCCGTTCAATCTCATCAGTCACCACTCCTTGATTATAACAACAATTAGTAATCAAAACTATATACCGTACATCCAACAATTTCTCCATTTCGTTCAATGCCTCGGACATAAATCAACCAAATTGGAGAACATCAAACATATACAAATCATTGCAACAATACACATACGAGATTGTGATACTTAAAGTAAATTTTTGTTTGTAGCATCATATGTAACTCATCTATCATTTACCAAAGAAGTCAAATATATCTTTTTAGCTCTGAAATTCAATAGCTAAATTGCGTAATAATATCTTTAAAATTCAGCAACAGATTGAATGAAATGTGGGTATTTATCAGTTTAGCCATGATTTTGTATAATTTTGGCTACAACAATTGCGGAAGAAATTCTGTAAGTGTTAAATAGGTCAGGAAGCAAGAAGTAAATGGAGTAAAGTAAGTAAAAATGCGGGAATTAGCGGCAAATTGGATGTGAAAATAGGACGATCAGTGGGTGTCCATTCATCCCGAGAAGTGGCTCCGTGCCGGAAGCGTCGCAAGGAACTGAATGCGCCATTACTTTGCGAAGGAGGCAACCGCATGGAATGGGGTGCCCTCTGGCGAGAGAATAGTGAAACCACCGCGAGGGCTCTTCCTGTAGCACCTTCTCCATTGCAATCACTTCCTCTCCTTCTCTAACTCACTCCCTTCCCTTACTTCTTCTCGTGCATTTTTATTTGTAGACAAATACAATAATACGATGTAGACACATACATGTACAATTAAAACGATTTGTCCTAACACAAATTTACTTTACTGTCAATGAATTTGTAAATGAGGGGAATTTGTAATATGTTAATGAGATGAAATGTGTTATTTAGAATAAAATTGCGTACGTCTTCGGATGAATAGAAATTATAATATTACCTATTCTTCTAAAATAAGCAATATCGAGGCACAGAAACATATGTTTATATCGAGAAAATGGACAAATTTAATTAATCCTATCAGTTGATGTTGGCGAATCTGCTCAACGAGGTGAATGGGTGATTTCGCACGAGATGCACCCAGGAAAAATCTCAAGGTGGAAAATACTTGAAAAAGGTGAATTCCCAGTCCCGTCGAAATATTTTCAAGTATATTCTTAAATAAAATCCATTGTTGGAGGCGTTATTTTGTGGAAATCCATCACAAGAAAATAAATGGAGCGAGTACTTTTCCCACAGTTTATTTTAAACGACCGTTTTCAACGAATCATCGTCATCTTCAGGGCCTTAATTTATTTTTTTAAGTATAACCTTCCTCGGAAATCTGTTTATATAAGTGATCTCTATAACATTCCTTATTCTATTGTCGGTTTAGTTTTGTAGTTATTTACCTGTTTTTTTCTTGAAATCTAATAATTTGCTTTTCACTGCGTTATTCACCGTAATGCAAATATAAATATATTTATTTATTTATGTTAATGTGCATCTGGATTGCGTTTTTTACGTTTCAGATCTTTCTTAACCTCCTTTTTCCATAAAAATTTAATCAATTATCCGTAAGCGTCTCAGGTTTTTATACACCCCTTTTTGCGGCTGTTTTCCTACTGCGGTGGATATTTTTTTCTGAGAAAAAAAAATAGGTTTTTAAATCTGTAAGGCAGTCTTCTTCTGAGAAATGTTCTTTACATTTTCTCTTCCCTTAAAACTTCTCTGACGAGAGACTAAATTTAAAAAGAAACTAAGTAATCTCAATCTCATAAAAGACGACCTAATAAGTAGCTTATTATTATTACATAAGATGTTATTCAATGGAGAATTCTTATTTTTATTTGGAATAAGAATTTAAGCGAGATGGAGAAGAATATTGTTGCTTCCTAATGTAATTGAAGGTTTTTTGTCCCTTCAAAAACTATCAGATAGGGAAATAATCATCCAATATCTGAAATCTAGATGGTCAGGGGCGTTATCACCGAATTTTACCTCGATTCTTGGAATCGGAATCAAAAACGAGCTCCAATGCTCGAAATCGAGTTGAGCTGGATATATATCGAGTCATGACCGAAACTCACCAAGACTACTCGACTCGTTGTGATGAGCTTCGCAGCGACGTTGCCGCCTCATATAGCAGTTGGAGTATCGCATTTAATGCTCAATGAAGCTCAACATATGGCTTTACATTCACTTTAGGATGAAAAGTGAATATAAAAGAAGATAAGGTAGCAAACGATCTAAGTAAGAATAATTTCCTTTGAATGAATAATCGAAGATGACAACTGATGTAAGTCTAACGAAGCAGGAGAAACCATTTCCAAAAATTATCGATTGAGATTTAAGTCTACATGTTAAAACCACTAACAGGCAACAGCGGACCAATGATGGCGTATTTCAAACTGGAACAATTTCCAAAATAGTGGTGCGGACCTCGACTTTTTGGCCAAAAAGAATGCGGCGGATTCAGAGGAATGAAGATTCAGAATAATCATTCGGTGGATATGATGAGAAATGCAGGGAAAATGTCGATGAGACAATTTCACATACATCTTTTTTGATAGGAAAAAACTTTGGAAGAGAAAATCATTGAGGCATTCTAATCATCATTCCGGCCATGAGAATTATTCATGCGGGTTGAGAACAATGGGAGTAAGTAGGATTGGAATCGAAGACTGCTTTGACTAAGACGGGGTCGCCAGGGTAAATGAAAGGTAATCAACTGCTCCTCCGCACCTTTGCATCAAAGGGTTCCAGGGTAAAGGATGAGAGGGAAAAATACGATAACGAAATAGAAGGACGGGTGGAATATAATGGGTTATCAAAACTTTTATCATTTGAATAATGGAAGCAATTATTCAAAACGGCACTTCATACAACCAAAGCTAAAAATAATGGGTTAGTATTCGGTGATGAGTACTGTTGAATCAAAGGGAAATGATTTTTATGGAGGAAATTGAATTTATTCATCTAAGGATATTAAAATTCGGGAAAAATAGCATATTAGCTTGCTAATGGAGCAAATTTTTCGAAGGAAAAGTTGTATAATCAACACGAAGGAATTTATTAGATGGATGAGTCATTATTGATGAGGTCCTAATTATGCATGAGTTAACTTTAGGAGATAGAGATTAATCAGTAAAAAGGGTAAATTTTAAATAAAATTAGAATGTATAATTTTGGAAGTTGCCTTGCGTTTCTAAAGCTAGAAATGTTTTGTCCTTAACAGTTATCCAAGAGTTTTTTTTCTCGATAAGATTTGCTATCCTAGCAAAACATCTAATACCTGCACGGTAGGACCTACAACGAGGAATCCAATTAATGAGCTACTGAAAGAGATATTTTTGGCATAATATCCCAGAATGTCTACACTATAAATGAAAAACCTCTACTTCTGTTTCCCATACGTTTAATAAACATCTATTTAATTCAATCAGAATGATTAGGTGAATATTTGCCTCTGAAAGTCAAATAGGAATTCAAGTTTGGCTTATGGAGGAAAATATCGTTTCTAAACTCTGGTTGAACTTAAAAATAATACTCAGCAATAGGAAAGTGGTTTACATGGCGTCTAACTTGACATACGTGAGATCAGTTAAGATAAGTTCCTTTCCAATGTCGGTAAATGTTTAACGGTAGTAGAAAAGCATCCGTGAAAAGCCGCGCTCTCGTCTCGATGTGAATGGCAGATAAATAGAGAAAGGTACACTCTGTGCCTTCGAAGCACGTTTAAGTTGATTCGAAACGGAATGAGACTAATAAACGAGCGGAATGTCTAAGATTGGAGTCGAAGAATGTAAGTAGACCGTAGAGAAAGTTAGGTGTATAAATAGTTGATCAGCTTCCACGAGTCGTGGGAAAAGCAGAAAATCAAGGCGAAGGAAGAAGTTTAGGAAAAGAGAGGTAAAGGAGAGCCGAGGAGAACTCATCTTTGTCAGATCCTCCCTAACTTTAAATGTGGGGGAGAACAAAGAAGGTGCCAGAGATGAAAAAGAAAGGAAGATACGTAACAATATTAATTTCGAAATTGACTGACGAAGAATATAAGGAAGAAGTAATTAAGAACTGAATTTTATATGAGGCGAAAATGAGGAAGTCTAATGACGGAGTTAAATCAGTCGCGTACGAGAGAAAGAAATGATAAACTGGTTGAAAAGAGAAAATAAATTCTGAGACACTTGCAGGGTAATGGCGAAGGTAAATAGCAAAAGCACAGGGGAAATAAAGGGATGCGGTCGTGCCACAGAGTTATAATTATTAAGGAACGGAATTCATACGAGGTTCCATGAAAAATGAACTCCAAGACCGAGGAATGAACGCAATGAAACAAGGGTAAAACATACTCCGGATGGAAAAGGGTGAGAAAGAGAGGGGTTTTTAAAGAGAAGAGAGGAAACGCAATAGGCAAAGTTTGTTGGAGTATTAGGGAGGATGGAGAGAGAGAGAGGAACGGCGAGAGAGTTGTGGATTGCTGTATACATTATTTAAACGCAATCACGTGTAGCCCTAAGTTCCAGCATCCCAAGCTCCTTCCCGCTGGACCCTTCCCCTCGCCCCCTCAGGATATTCCACCTCTTATTCCAGGTCGCCTAGATCGGACTCTCCTTAGCATCCTCCCATTGAACGAGATGTAATCTATTTCAGCGAGAATGATCCATGCGCTAGATAGTTGCTTTCGGAGAGCACGTCATTAAATGCCCCAACTCTATTTGTAGCTTCCTCATCTACCTTCTTCCTCCTTTATACACACCCCTTTTTTTTCATCTGACACACACTCAATTTTTCATATTTTCGACCTTCGTTTTCTCCTTATTCTATATTCCATTATTCTCACCTCAGTCATCTCTATCAGTTTTAAGTTATCCTCGTTTTTTTCTATCCTCACACAAAATGGCATTCATATACTACACTTTTCTAGTATTTTCTCTCCTTCTCATCGTCTTCGTATTTCATCTCCTTCATCATCTCATCCTTAACCATCTCATTCCATGTTATCCTGTTTTCGTTTTTCCCTATTTCCTCCCACTTTTATCATTTTCATTTCCTGATGAATCGTAAATTTTCCTTATTTCCTCGTGAAGTCCTTCTCATCTTACATACTACCCTTTTTAAATCTCTTTTCCTTTTTCTTCTCTTTATCATCATCTCACCTTCTTCTGCCTTCCTATATCTTGTCCTACAGTATTTTAGTACTTGATTTCCGTGAATATTCAATTCTTTTTTAGATGTGATTTAAAAATATCTTTTCTTCATATTTGCATGCTAAATATTTCTTTAGCTCTTCTTCAGCTTAAGCGATTTTTACTATATTTCCATACACATTTATGTACCTGGGCCTTTCTATCTCTTCCAGCTTGTATCCCTTTAAATTTTTTTCGCCCGATTACATTCTCGAATTGCTTTCTGCTAATTATCTTGGATTTAATTCTGTCATTATCATATATCTTCCGTAACTCAAAGTGACATTCATTCAGTGTTAACCTTTTGATTTGCTCTTACTTGCTTTTATATTTCACTCCTATTATCTACTAGTTTATATTATTCCTGTCATCAACTAATGTTACCACTTTGTTCTCTTCTCCGATGTTTTTTTATTAATCATTATTTTTCTTCAATTAAATTTCTTTATCTATTTGAATTTTTATACTTTCCATTAATATTTTCAATTAACTCAACGGAGTAAGTGAATTATTATTGTTGGTGTAGTTCTGAAAATGAGGTATTTAAAGCAAGTCCTCTTTAATCAAGCTATCGTTCTGTTTTTGCCAATCCTTCCCTTATCTGATACATTGTAATTTCATCTAATATGTTTATATATTGTATAACATATTTATACTTCATCACCATTTTGTCAAATTATGAGGGATGTGAGATTATTAATAGTTTCACAGTTAATGTTAGTTTTTTTATAATTATTTATCAAATCCTACTTCAAACAAAAATCACTTCCTATTCCATCCATCCACTTCTATCTTCCCCATGATTTTCATATTTATTCATATAGGATCTGACCTCTTTCTCTTCCAAACTTTGCCCTTCATTTCTTAATTTCGTTTCATTTCCAGCACTCTGCAGACATCTCTTTCCCAGCGGAGTTGAAATACAAAGCCTTGAACGAACCAGACAATCTGTATCAAGGCTTCTTTTCATCTTCGAGAGCCAACATAATTCTCTTTCCCTCCCTCAATCCCAAAAACGTTAAACTCTTATTATTTCATATTTTAATGCCCCGTCTTCCATCCTTCAGCCAAATCCTCTCTCTTCCCTCTTTCACAGCAAATAATGACGCCGACTCTTCCAATGCTTTTTCCTCTATCTCCAATTTTATTATATTTTATTCTGAAATCGAACTCTACAGTTTTATTTGACGGGTAAAAGCAGGATCTACCGTTACGAGGGAAGATAGCATTTCATAATGTAGGCACTTGGCCTACATTATAAAAGCCCATATATAAAACCTAAATAAACCTAAACCTAAATAATTAAAATTAAATTTCATTGCCAGATAGAGACAAAATTACTAGAGATATTTGAGTTCTCCAAAATGATTCAAACTAACTGTTATAACTCTTAAAATAGTGCCTATAGCATGTGATTCAGTTTAGTGACGATTTGGATGGATTTACACGGAAATAATGTTTTAATAATTCACTCACTGCAATGTTCATCCATTATTAACGAGACATTGAGTCGACAATTCCACTAACTCAGTTTTCTCACCTTCGGGCCCAGAATAGAGCGCATTAATATCCTCTCGAGAGCCCTCCGGTAATTCTTACAGCATCAATTCTCAGCTGCAATCTACTTCCAAAACTTTTGCATTAAGCGAAACATTATCTTGGCATTGGAAATTGAATCGTAGAGGAACCATCTCATTTGCATTCAGTTCAAATCAAAAGGATATCGAGATATCCAAGGGCATAGTCACGCATAAGGAAAAGAATGGTTATTACGAATGAAAGTTATGAGCCCCAATTTTTTCGGCTAAGGATATTCAAGTCGCTTAACGCAGCCCAAATTTTGCGATGATATGAACGATTTTAGTGAGAAGCTATGGGAGTGCGTTTTTTCAGAGGTCCGTGGAGGAATTATCTCGAATGAATTACGGGACTCTAGGAGCGGAGATGTTTTCCCAGAGTGTCTATCTCATTCCGAAAAACTGCTCCATATGGAGTTTTCTACGGTTAAAAACCCAAAATGTCTTCCGCAAGAAACGTAGGCAAAATAAATTGCTCTATTATAAACTATGGGGAGGTGCGCACACATTTGCATAAAAAATACAGCAAAATATACATATGTCAATTCAAAGTATCAGATTCAAAGGCGTATTGATGATAAGATGATATCAGGTGATATTTGAATGAAGAAAATAGGTGCAGTGGAATCCCTCTCGCGATTTCACTCTATCGATATTTTTTAATAATATTTTCTAAGTCTAATATATTGGGTAGCAATATAATTATACAGTCTAATATATTGAGTAATATGAGAGTAAAAGAGAATAAAGGGTGTCTTTATATATATATATATATATGCTCTAATAATATAGTAATGGGTAACCTCAGGACAGAGCTTTTTCCAAAGGTGGTATCCTTCATTTGGTCATCTCCTAAATGATAGGAAGAATCTCTACCGTTTATGTAGAATTATAAATTGATATTTCAAAAACAGCAAAGTAGATTTCCTCTCCTACACTATAGCTATTTTGATATTTCTCTATCTCTTTTCAGTTTCGATCCAACAGGAGCCAAACATACAGCTCCTGTTTAACTTTGATGTGCTTTGGCCCAAAAATCGTTCACTATAGGACAAACAAACAAGCAAAACTATATGATTGTGAAATTATGTAAATACATCATATATTGAGAATGATTTATCGGGATATTTTGTAACGTATTCGTACACTTCCTTTGTTTTCTTCTTCTTCCTTTGCCTACCTATTTTTCCAACTTTTCTAGCGATCAAAAAAGAGAAAACTCACTTGTCGCGTATCGACGATTGCCTCAACGAAATCTCAACAATGGTTGCTTTGTTTGCCGGTTGGCAAGGTAACAGAGGAAGGGGTGGATTAAACTGGGAAGAGGACCGAACGAGCAAAAAATAATAAAGATTTCCACAATAAAACAAGAGCCGAAACCCGATGGCGCAAAAGCGAAAATTTTAATCAAAAGAGACGTGCGCACCCTGAGGGCCCAAATAAGGGTTCCGCCTTTTTGGAACCCTTTCGGTGAACATGACGCGGATTTTCGTCAAGGATATGGAAAAACTGATCCATCACAAGGGATTTAGGATGATAATATTGATCGGAGAGGATTTACTCATACAATATCTCGCTATTTTCTCATAGTGATTTGGAGGAAACATCGTGATTG
Source organism: Sympetrum striolatum (assembly GCA_947579665.1). NCBI lineage: Eukaryota > Metazoa > Arthropoda > Insecta > Odonata > Libellulidae > Sympetrum > Sympetrum striolatum. The sequence goes on from OX388347.1 coordinate 6,829,300, forward strand.
TAAAAACAAGTCATTTTGTAAATGAATCCAATTTATTCTACTTGCAGTGCAGAATTTACGTCTAATCAAATCATGCAAAAATTGTAATAAACAGCTTGAGCTCTTTAGCTGTTTCATCATCTTATGGTTAACTTAATACAAAACCGGTTTTCAAGTTTTTAAATGGTATATCCTCTCAAGACTCCAATTCGCCATAATAACTGATAATGTCATCAAAATCTTTATTGTGGAAATATTGCTTAACCTTCAAAAAGAAATTGAAAAATTACTTAACTTTATCAGAGTCCTGCCCTCTAAAAAGCTTCTATTATACTATCGATATATATGTTACCACATCCTCTCCACATAGAGTGTTGTCGGAGCTATGCTTAAGTTACTTTGAAACAACTTAATTAAACGCGGTATCAAACATTTACAATACTGGAAGTTTATGAAGGGCTTTTCATATGAATTCGACGAGTAAGAGAGAGATATGGTAACACAAAAATTTTTTTGAGTTTAAATTCATGCGTAAGATACTTCATTTCAAAAACCTTTGATGAAAGGTTGAATGTTTCCCATTTTCCATCTGAATTTCTTTTTAAAATACGAGTTCACGAAGTGTAGAGGCGTGATGATTTGCCGTGCATTTCATTCATTCGTCGCTCATTTTATTCCAAAATAGGGCATTCGATAGTGTATTCATTTGTTTCATATCTCCCGTAATATTTTTTTCTGCACGTCGAACGGGTATTTTCCACCTCCAAGGTGCCTCTGATGAGGAGCGCCTCAACCCCATTTTTTTCTCCCGAAAAAACTTTGCCCACGCTAACTGCTCTCTGACTTCGATTAAAAAGTTTTCAGATAGAGCTATCGAGTTTTTTTCGGAAAGAAGAGCATCTGGCGCTCAGGAGCGACAGGTTAAAATGTGAGCTAATAAAAAAAGCGTGTCATCCGTTCTAATTTCGAGCGACTCGGGCTTTGAAATATCGATTTGGATACTTCAGACAGGCGCTCCTCCATTAGAAGGAAAGTTTACGCTTTGATACGCAATTTTAAATGCAACTGCAGTTGGCGTTGCTGGTGAGATAACGGCTTTTTCTTATCAATGAAGTTGAATAAAGGCTATGGAACACATTTCTTTGAGGGATTCAAAATATACGCATTTTGATCGGATAAATAAATACACATAAGGCAGAAGCTCCATAATTTGTGTGTAAATATTTAAAGTGAGAAACCAGTTTTCTAAGATGAACGATAAGAACATAATTATTTAAGGCCCCTTTAAATGCAGTTTCAAACCGAATACTTTCCTTTAATAAATACTATAATGAAGTATTTGTATGTTTTTTAATTTAATATATATATTTAAATCTGGTGATGCATGATAGCAGATAAGTGGGCTATCATCACCATCACTTCTTTAATATATGTAGGAAATAACGAATTAAGCTATAAAAAAGTAAAGCATGTTGCGAAGTAGTAAAGTCAGTAGGATATGCAGGTCACAAGGTAATTGTGCGTTATTTCGAAAAGGGTTTACAGATTTTACATGATGCTCGAAACGATAAAATATTGCAGATTGTGATGAAAATTAACTTATTAAAAACTACAGTAATGCGTTTTACAAAAGGAAAGAAAGATGAGTTACTAATCACAGAGGATTGGTGAAAACGAGACAGTCAAAAAATTAAACTAGGTGAGGAATCTCTCTTATCAGGGCAGTGTTCTTTCTTGGGATACAATGATGAAAAGTCAGAAAAAGAATAGCTTTGAACCAAGAAATCCTTTTTTAAATAAAGCTAAAAGATGGATTGAGTTTAAATTAAATTTGAGAAGGAGGGTTTTATTTGAAGTAATTGGGTTTCAGCTTTGGAAATGGGTGAGTATTGAGAGGTATTGATAATAATAGTGTTTTTATTAGAATAGAAGAGAAATACAACGGAAAATATGATATATAGGGTGGGGTGAGTTACCCATAAACGAAAGAAATTGTATTGAATAATGAGGCATATGAACCTACCAAAGGGTAGAACTATTATGTACGCAAGTGCTACTTCTCAACTAACTTGGGAAGTTCGATCGTAATCTATTATCGTATTTATATATCAATCAGTAATCTGAAATCTGATATGAAACTGCCAACATGTGTAATTTCTGTGTATTTTTCTAAATTGAAACCTAATGCGTTCTAGATGAGTATATGAGCGGACTTTAGGCCGCAGGCTTCCTTCTCTTCGTCTATGTCGTAGTAGTAGCCTTTATAAAAAATATATATTTTGTGGAAATAACCAAGCGTTTTACTTCTTTAGTATGGCTCCCTTCCACAAAGTCACATATTAGAATAGTATAGTGTATAGCTTTTCAGTTAAATAGTGCCAAATAACATTTGTCTGTAGAAGGGATCAGCGAGGTTGCTATTTGTACATGGATGCGTTTAATCATCAACTCTACATTCTTGACCAGCAAGGCGTGCCCTATTTGATACAGGACACATACGATATAGAAGATTTTATGTAAATACTGATATTTTATATATTAAGGATATCCATAACGAAGATGTTGTCATGTAATATTATATATTTCTTTATTATACCAATTATTGTGTAAATTGGCATAGGAATGTTAAGATGGTTATTAATATAAACGGAGAAAATTTCAATGCTTATCATTAGGCACATCAGGTATGTACTCTGCCTTTCGGAGTGTGGGTGGAACAAGGACACGAAGAACAAGGGGAGCGAGGTATCGAGTATCAAAATTCCTAGGGAAGCCATTGCTTTCTTTCCATCATATCCAGAACAAAGGGGACCCCAGTGAACTAACAATGCTCCCTCCTGGAGAGTGGCGTTACACCGCACTCAACATCCGCAGCACGCACCTTCCACAAGGCCTTTCGAATTCCCCACATGCGTACTCGATCGCCGCCTCAATTCTCCCTTAAATACGAATACCTTTGCCCTGCAAACAAACCTATCGCGTAAATTCTCAATACTGCTGAACCCTTCCAACTCCGCCCCTTCATCAGGAAAACTCCTTATCTCTCATTCCTGCCCTCAGCGCAACCCTTTCTCCGTTTTACCCTTAACGGAACCACGATACCATCTACGGGATCCCTTCTAGCTTCCTTACCTCCTCCTCAATCTCCTCTGCCGGCCGACTCCAGAACTAACAACCTCTGATGACAAATGACATCCGAGATCGATATTTAATTATGCGAGTTTGCACACTCCTCGTTCGGTGGGAATGGAGGGGCAAAGAAGTTGGGAGAGAGTTTACGCGGAATAGAAAGAGAATCGGAGGGAATGTGGGAAGTTTGAGGGCAGAGGGACGAAATCCGATTGGGGAAGGGTCCGTGGAAAGAACAGGGTGTGGTGGGCATCTTCTGGTTAGATGCGCTGCAAGTTTGTCTCCGAAGAGAGATAGCGAAAGAGGTATCGGCCAAGTTTCCCGGAAAAAAGATGAGTATGAGCGGCGAAGAGTATAAAGTCCTACGGTTAAGGCCTCACGAAGAAAAAAATGGAAGCCAGTATTAAAATTTCTTGAAAACTTTCCCTAAGATTGGAGTTGAAATACGATAAAAAGGAGTGGTGTCTAACGTGGACGAAGGATTCCTAAATTACTCCGACATCTATTGTTTTTCGAATTCAATTACCGGAGGCTCAATTTTTTAATCGACTCTCTCTCCTCATTAATGTAAGAAGCGTACTCGTATATAATCTTACGCAATTCAACATTTTCTCTCATCATCTGTAAAAATCTATACAAATTAAATATGTCTATTTTACATAGAGATATATTTATTTCTTGTAGATATTTACTTGGTAGAAACGGTATACTAATTATTAAGATTTAGAAAATATATCAAACTTCAGAGATTATCAATTAGCATCCTTTGTCTGATTCTGAGCTGTGACACAACTTGCCAAATAACTCTTTGTTGCGAGTTCCATCATCCTAATATATTATAATCTTTTGACAAAGTATTCACCCAGAATTCTGATTGTGAGTGGATTCTCGATTCATTCACCATTAGCTTAGGAAACTTTGGAGAGAGAATGACTACTGCTGGGTGTGGAGTGAGGCTTTTGCACTCTTCATTGGGAGAGAACAACTTAAAGGAGGAAAATTCAATGACAGTGCAGCACAATGACCCAGTGAATAAATATGTTCATAGTATTCCAGAGAGTGACTAATTTAGATGCATATTTCTTAGTATCACTCATATCTTATTAAATATCATTTATTAACAACTATTGACACTAGTGAGGCCAAAGTGGCGGCTAGAAGAAAGATTTTTCTGTAGCTTCAACAATTGATAAGCGAAACTAATCAAATATTTGCAAACTATCATCTTCATATCAACGAATAATTTACTAGTGTGGAAATAATGGGTATTGGAGTGAAACAGAGATTTAATATTAAATAATTATACCATGGTGAGAATAAAATTAAAATTTTAAATTATAAAAAACTAGGAGTTCACGTAAGAGCTGTTCTTTGTGGATTATTAATTCGGAAGATTAAATTCAATACAACTATTAGTAATTTATTTGGAGTAAAGTTTTCAGCGTGGGGCAAAGTATATATCATTCTATATTCCTAAAAACTACGTAAAAGAGGTCATGTAATAAAATATCCTTCCTTATCCTTAAAACACCCTTCCAAGTGCACCGGGACTGAAAAACATTTTTTCTGAATGAATCAGGCACTCAGCCCTCGATTTACGATTTGAATGCTCACATGAAGCTGTATGCAACATCGATTTCCTTTGCGATGTCCTCCTGCAAACGAATTCTGCGCCCCCACACTTTCCAAAAATTAATTCCAGCGCCGAATTAGGACGTAAACATCGGGACCCATTACGGCGATAATTTCCCTCGAAAGCCAAACATTCAAAAAGGCGAAAATACTTAGGAGGAAATCAGGTCGAAACTGGCGTGTAAAAAACGAACTTTTAATCACGGATCCTGCGACGGAATCGACGTACCGCCGGACAAAGAATTTTTAATTGAAACCAAAAAAGCGGAATACCCGAGGAGAAAAAGCGCTGCCCGTGGCGACGCAACTTTGCCCAAAATGGCGCCCAATCCGGAGATGGGAACCTGAAGAATGAAAGGGGATTCAAAAACTATTTGAGGATAAACCACCTCGTACTCCCACCTCAAACCGCACTCACGTTCTCTTTCGACCCACCCTGCGAAAACCTTTAAATGACCCAAAATGTATAAAACCTGGCATTCCTGCACACCTTGCTATGACCCTTTTCCCTTTAGTCTCTTCCTTGATCTCCCCTTCCCTCTCTTCGACCCAAAGATGACCAGGGTCCTTTCTTCTTCCGAGGCGATGTTGGCTGTCAGAAGCAGGCGAATAACCCTTTCTCCGGGGCAATATACCATCGAGACTCTCGAAAACAACCATCCAACTAACTAAAACTCTCTCTTTATCTGGCCTTCCACTACTGCTACTGAACGTGAGCAAATTTAGTGGAACTATTTCGAAATATTTGGGCTGCTTCCGTGTAAAGGGCAAGGAGTTGGGCAATGAATCTACGCGTGGTTGGTTAGAATACCTCATCCCGACAAACTTCTCGTTTAGATATGCTTAAATAGCCTCTAATTATCCCAGAGGATTGATAAGGCGCCAGAAACATTACGGACAGGCAATTTTTCCTGTGCAGTTTCCCTGTGTCGAAATTTCATCCGAAGTGAGGTATCCTAAGAACCATAAAATTGGAAGATATTTATTGACCCGTTATATCTGCGAGATTTAAAACGTTCACGTGGGCAACTAATGATTTTCGATGATTATTAGAATGAAATTTCATTAATCTGATTTATTTCATTGGAAGTCCGCATCTTCGTAATAAAATGAGGGTGTTTAACTCTAATTTCCCAAAAATTAACGATAAAATTTTCCATTGAAATGGTATTATTTTCTGCGCAACCATGCTATCAAGGATAATGACTTTTTATTTGAGACGAATCACTTTGACAGTTATTACGAATACCTGAGAATCATCAGAGAGAGAGAGAGCACTACTTCTTATTAAATAAAGTGGTAATTTATATTGTATAAATGTTATTCTTCATTCCTATATTATTTCAAAATCAATTGTTACTAGCAATACATTGCACTCCCAAAAAATCTAATAAGTTTCGTGATCCACTGATGCGGAATAGTTTATTTTTTCCACTAAAATAATTCGAAAATAAATTTAAAGGAATTAGGAGGTACAATTCTTTAGCTTCTTTCTTTCACTTCCACACGAAGTTACTTATAATTAACGAATCGAATCGATAACGTTATTGAGTGTACAAACATCGTCGGTTCTAAAACTGTAATGAAGAATAAATTCGAAATCTATAAAAAATATTAGGTATTTGAGAGTACAGCACGTACATCGCCTCACGGAAGCATAATATCTAAAATTTCATTTTGCTTTCAAAGGGCGAATAAGAAAAACATAAGAAAGTAAGGAGGAGAAGGAGAGTGAAGAAGGAGAGGCAAACAAGAGGGAGATCCTCTTTGCGTCCACTCCCTTTTGCGCCCCTGGATTGCCCTCACTTCTTAACACTACACTATCGGCGAGGGACCGCTATCATCCCTCCCATCTTTTCGGGGCAAACTGGAGCAAATTTGCCCAGACCTTTCTCTGGAGAAGAAGCTGAAGAGAGGATGGAATTCCTTTAAGAATATATTTCCTGGGTACCACACGAGAGAGTATAATTAAAATGATTCGATGTTATTGATATCTTTTCTTTCAAATGCACGTTTTAAAGATATTGAAGCTAAAGTTGATTTCAAGCCAATTACATAAAAATGTATGGAATTAAGACATTTAGCACCTCTAAAATTGTGTTTATTATTTATTCAAAGCATGCTCATTTACTAAAATTTTCTCTAAATGAATATCGAGGGTTACATTATTTTTCCTCCTAAATTCACCTTGGGGTTTATTTTATGAGTGACTCCTCTTTTAGTTATGGTGGTGTAGCAGCACAGAAAATCCACACATGGAAATCATCATTTTGTTTATAATCATAACGAAGAGTACTCTTTTGCAAATAAATAATATTTAAGTACTAATTTCGATAAAATTATTGATATTCACATTCAGCATTCCATATACGTCCTTCGTGTGCTTCAACGATTGAGCGAAGTCAGTCCGGTTAACTTATGAGCTCAATCAGGGTTTATATTTCAGAAAGAGCTTAAATTCTCCTGCAAAATCATATTTCCAGAGAAAACGGTAATAGAAAGATCGCTTTCAAGGTATCGAATAATATTATCCAACGAATTATTGCGATTAATCTTTTTGCTTCAGTTAATTGATAAATTAATTATAAGTTTATTTATTTTCATTTACTGCCTCCCAAAATGTTACTCCGAATCGTATTGCCTTAAAGTAAGGAAATGGCATAATAATATTGAAGCTCAAACAAGAGTCCAAACATTCACATATTTCCATTTATTCCCGTTTTAAGTGAAGTTATCAAAGCGCAAACATTTTGGGTATATTTTAGAAGAAAATTAATTCATTATATACATACTGCTCCGGCTGCCATTTCAAAATGTCCATATTCCGTTAGTGATATTAAACCTTTCTTCAGAGTAATAACAAATTCAGTAATGTAAATCGAAAAACCTAGTCCATAATGATTCAGAAAATATACGGTAAGTATCTGCATATACTTAGATAAAAAAGTGCCAAACGTTATTAGAAATTGTTAATATTTTTATTAAATAAGTGATTAAGTATCTAAAAAAGTGCATGCAGAATAAAACATTCCTTAAAGTTTATACATAATTCAAGATTTATATAAAACGGAAATACATTCTAAGTTTTACTATAATTTGATTTTTTTCTGATTAAGATTGTACATAAACATTATTGAAGTAACTGTAGGGGGTTCTAAATTATTCTTTCGAGAAAGAAGAAACCCCCTACAAGCAAAACAAAAGTATTTGATAGGTTAGGCTAGAAATGAAAGAGAGGAAAAAGCAAGTAAGAGAATTCGTCAATGTCCTCATACTCCTTCGTAAAGGCAGGTTAAGCCAGTATTCCGCGTCAGGTGAATACTTTTTACGATTCAAATGCTTTCGCCCTAAGGACATTCCTTGGATCTGAGACTTCAGATTTTCAATTTCTAGGAGCGAAAAAATAATAAATAGATAGCTTGGAAATCTATTTCATTCTCTGTATATGCTGAGGATTTTTCCTTTCACTACAAAGGACCGAGCAAACATTCGACACTATCGAATACGCTCAAATATTGATGATAAGAAGTTATATAACTTGGAAAGCAATATTGTATTCCGGTCTCGTACTTTCTAAGCTCCAAGAATGAGGAAAGTTTGTTAAAGAGAACTTTTTGTGACTTCTTTGACGATATTCGGAGCGATTTCCGATTACTAGGTCAAGTTTACATAAATGCACTCAAAACAATTCATTGCTCATAAAGTCCTTCATTTTATTAAAAATATGAAATTTGTGTCACTGCAATGTTTTAATCTGGTAACATCAAATTTTGCTCGTGCGTCGTTGCAGTTTGAATTAAAATCTATAATCTTACGATATATTTTGAATTTGTGTTTACGACTTTAATCCACAGTTCTAAAAGTGAATCATAAAAACGTTTTAACTTCTAAATAATATTCCGACGGAGTTTTATGTATTTTATTTTCAAGTTTCATTTGTTACAGACAAACTTATTCAACGATTTCTTCCAATGAAATCAATCTGGTAAGCTTTAACTTTGTGGAACTCCATCCCAGTAAATGGGCCGGAATAACTTAACAAAATTCCACTGTTTAAATGTTTTTAATAACTGCGACCGGTTTCTGACGTTACTCCATTATCAAGCACATTACAAAACGTTTAAACAGTGGAATTTTGTTAAGTTACTCCAACTGATTTCTTCCAAATTGAGAAATTACCTTTCCGTTAATAACGCTGTGTGAAAAGAAAGATGACAATACTAAACGAGACACAAACGAATGATACTCCTCAGGTAGATGATAAATACGTTTAATCAATTTGTGTTGTTTATGCAATAGCTGTATAACGATTTCAGAAGCGGGCATGCAAATGAGTTTTGATATAGCAGCTACTCTATAATCTCAGATGTATTTGGAGTAAATAGAAATGAAAATTATTTACTTACTATTCCCTCACTCACTCAAGTCTATGGCTCAAACATTCAAGCGTACCTGTAATTAAAGAAGATACATAATATAATAGGAGATATTTAAGAGAATACAAAATTGAACCAAAAAATAAGAAATTAAAATATATTAGAAAAATGTGAAGTATTTCGCTTACTGTAATGATTCAATTTACATTAAAAACTCAATAGTATGTATAACAAATATCTGAGAGTACCAAATAAAGATTCAACTGAATGCACTTAAAAAACATAATGTATAAAAATAATCAGTAAAATTGTTAGGTCATTGAATAATTTTATAACGTAAGTATTGTATTGCTCTAACACACATAACGAAAGAATATACCTTACTTTAGAACTTCTATTCTGCATTTCCTTATCTATAATGTTTCCAGAGTATAATCTATGGTAGAAATATAATCATCCGAAAGCAAATACTTTTTAAATTCGGAAATAGTGATCTTCAACGAATTCCTGAAAAACGGTGAGTAATTTTACTGTTTAGCGAAGACGTGGAAACCTCTTTGCTTTTTACTCCAAAATGCGAATCGCGGCGATGAAAAATGAAGCACCGGGAATAGATGTTAACGTAGGCTGCGGAGGATGCAAGATGAGCTCGAAAAACGGAAGAAAATGGAGGAAAAGAAATGAGGATTTGGAAGTTGATGTGCAGAAAAAACGGTTGGAGGAGAGATGAAAGTAAGGCGGTCCTTCACTTATGACGTGGCAACTTGTGACTGTCCTTCAGTCCTTTGCTAATTGAGGCGTCTGCTCGGGAATTACTTTCGACGCAGCCGAGGCCACACCTGGTGTTCGGGACGACTATATCTTACCAGTGTATCTCATTACGGCCTTCTTAATTGCAGATTTCTTCATAGGATCCCTTCTGAAGCTACTCTATGCAGAAACTTAATCTTCGTAACTAATCATAATTCGTAATTCGTATATAATATTCGTAAATCATAATTATTAACTAAATAAATTGCCTTATACAGTTTTGTAACAAGTAAATTTTAAATGGCGAACTGCTTTTACTCAAATAATCGTAATGGAAAATTTAATAATGATACGGAATATTGAAATCATCTTCATGAAATGGAAACTTGGCATATGACATACGGTACTTACTAATGGCATTCTGTTTTACAGAATGGTGATGTCACTACAATAAAAACGATATGATTCATCACATTTCGCTTAAATATTCTTTCTTTAATCAATTAATTATCGTCCGAGGTCGACTCGATATACTACAAAACATATACGACGAAAGTACATTAAAATTTTAAATTTCCAAAGTCTTTCTTATTTGGATCATAGCGAACAGTGGTTTAAGAATATAGTATGTATGGTATAACTATTTATAATTGTTATTCAGAGACCAAAAACAGTTCCTTGATTATAGCAATAGATGAAATTGTCGATAAGTAGATAGGAAGCGGTTCAGATCGACATATACCACCGGAGTTGATGAGAAGTGAAGACGAATTTGAATAAGGTACGAAAGGAATCTTTGGGTGGGATAGAAGGGCTGATCTTGTACAGACGTTGACCTTGTAAAGAATATAAAAAATATAACGAAAAAGGAATCAAAGATAAATAGGCAACAAACATTAAATGGAAGAGGATAGATGGAATGGATGGGAAGAGAGATAAATGTTTAAAAGGGAAATGAAGTGGAAGGGGAAGAACTCAATCAGGATTTCATTCTTCGGCGGCGACAGTGAGATGAAGGGAAGCCCTCCTAAGCCTCTGAAGAGTAAAACAAATTTCCGGTAAAACCCATAAACGTCGAGCAATATACGATAACAGAGGATAAAAAGGAGGCAACAGAAATGTTATGAGAGAGAGGGGTTGGAAAAGAACTAAGATTTGACATATAAGAAGATTTGTGGGGTAAAAGTATACAGACTACACCAACAATCCTTGGAGGAGTAAAAATATCATTCACTCATGATAAACCACCTATTTACAGATTGATGAGGTAGATACCCTGTATTTAAATTCAGTACACACATTTTCCAAACTCCTGCATCAATAAAGAAATATTATTATTGTTAAAAGTGCTTCGATAGCTTAGGTCATTTTGCGCGCAGGCTCCCACTGGGAATCGAACCCGGGACCGCTTTCACCAAATTCACTGCTTGAATAAAATTGCCTACGGTACATATCTCAATTTATTCTAATAATATCAATAATAATAACGAATTTATTTATGGGTATTATTGAGATCAATAAGTCTAATCTAACTTACAACCCTAAAACACAATACTATAGACAAACAAAAAAGAGAAACCCACGAAATGCCATTAATGAAATGATTGGGTCGATACGAAATACATTTTTTGATATACCATAACCGAAGCAAGGGAGCCGATGGCTACAACGCTTAACTAAAAAATGTGGATACGTTAGTTCTTAAAATTAGGAATAAAGTCTACCGATAAATGTGAGCAAATTCTAAAAGTATGCGGAAATTACAAAGGTTATTATTTTCAGCGTGACGGAATATCTACGCCAAAAAAATGAAGCCCTTTTTATCTACTTCCGAGAGGGTATTTCGTGGAGTGGAGTTTTGATGCACTTGACTTATCAAAAATCTTCTCCAGCACGTGATTGCTGATTTCATTGTGGTTTCTTCATGGAAATATCGACAGTCGCCATTGCCCAAGACAAATTTTATAGAACAACTTAACGGCAAAAACATATCGCTAACTGGAGAAAGTTTCCGATTGTGTTTGAAGCCATTTTCTGAGAAAATAAAAATATGGAACTTGTAATACTAACCAGAGAATATTGCGTTGAGCGACCATATGGTTTATGAAACGGGTAGTCGTGTCAGCATATGACGCAACAATGGCTAGGATGCAAGTGAAATGTGTAGGAGTGGGTTTGGATTGGGGCACTGTATTATCCAATAAGTGAAGACACCGTCATCTATCTCTTCGTTGCGGTGGTAAAACATTTTGAAAAAATAATTTTCGGTTAGTATAATAAAACAATAAAAGATACAAGATTGGGAATCCATTCATATCTTGTGTATGAAATAAAAAAAATTTAATGAAATAAATGTACATAAAAGTTCTCTTTTACAGTTTATTAATAACCTAAATAATCTGTGTTGGTTTCCGTTTGTATTTACACTTTCTTTTTATCTTCAACATAGTTTTTTCAACTATTTATTTTCTCATGTAGAAGATTCTGAGAATTTTCAGTCACCGAATTTTTACCGAAAAAAATCACAATGATAATAGTAAATAAATAGTACATTTTTAGTTCGCTTAGTAAATAATTAAAATATACTGGAGAAGAGTTATATCCTGTTAACGTGAGAGCTTGATATATTTTGATGGGAAGATATGAGAATGTACCAGATTTTGAAAAGATTGAAAGAGATGCAAAGAATCCTTTCCAAAGGTAGGTACGTGAAGTCACGTTTTTGGTTGACGTTCATCATATCAAAATGAGTGTATCGGATAGAATATCCCTCTTCACATCAATAGAATACGCTCAGAAATAACGCACAAAAACATTCGTGAAGATGCGTAGTTATTAAGCGATTATAGTGGTTATGAGTTTTCTAGTGAGAAAAGTTTCGTATCCATAAAAACCCGTTCCATGATAATGTATGCCTATATTGAGACTCGGGTTCTTTGGACTCTCTCATGATATATATATATAGATATATTTACAAATGCCTTTTTGCACCTTTGCTTCGAATGTAGGGCATGGACTCCAATGACCAGGTTTGGAATACATACCGTATATATTCGAGTATAAGCCAACCCGGATATAAACTGAAGCACCTAATTTTATAACAAAAACTGGGAAGTCTAATTGACTCTAGTATAAGCATAGAGTGGTAAATACAGAAGCTACTGGTAAATTTCAAAACAAAAATAGACACTAATAAAATTACAGAAATTGAGGAATAAGTAGGTTAATAGGAGAAAACTGACAAAGTATTGTTTACTGAGCAAGTGAGGAATTTACAAGCCAATTTCCGGCTACGGCAGACTTTTGGAAGTGAGACCCCCACACGAGCAAAGGTGCAAATGTGCTTACAACTCAGCTTATAGACGAGTATACACGGTATATATTAAATAAATATTAGCACATTATTATAAGATAGTAACTACCGTGACAACGGACTACGAAGTATATTAAAAATCAAAAAAGTTCATTTTCGGACCATTAAAAAAGTAGTTCACATGGATTTTTCATGTTTTTAAAAGGTAAAAAAACAAAAATCGCTTCTGTATTTCGGAAGAACGATTTCAGAAAAAAAACTTTTCAACGCCATTTCATCATGTATTCTAAGGCATTCCGCATCGTTGAATAATCTGACATTTTCCGCGCTGTCAACGCCAACGTCTTGGGAAAAGTAAAAGAAAGATTGAGGTGTGAGAGAGGGATGCAAAGGGCAGCTTGAAGAGGAGTTGAAGGCGATGGAGAAATATGATGTAGAGGAATGGGAGTTGGCATGCGGGAAAGAATTAAGAGAAGATGAGAATGCAAAGCAGGAGGAGACGCTTATGGAAGAAATGAAAGGCAAAGAAAAGGGGAATGAAGTAGCAAAAGCGGGGCTTCTTGTTTGAGAGAACTGTGGTCTAAATAGCTATTTAAGAGGGCGTGATTTACACCAGAAGACAAGATCCACCTTGTTAGCGGTTGCAATGTATTCAATTGAGAAGGAAGGAAAAATATGTGCTATTACGCAAAATTTTAAACCTGGAGACCAGTAGTTTCGGTACTACATCCTTCACACGCTGTGCCCATTTCTCATAGAAAGGACACCGAAAAGATATTTGAGTTAAGGGGAGATCGAGAAAAAGATGACTTGGAAAAATAGTGAGGGAAAAATTCTTTGGTGTTTTCATAAGGTCGGAAAAGAGGTCTTCGTGTCTTAATGAGATAACATTTCTTAATTCATTTAACTCCTATCAAATTAAGTATTAAAAATCAATCATCTCAGAAATAATATTTAAACAGAAAATTTTCTTGCTGCCAATCCACCTGAATTAAGAAGTAACTAGTCCGATCTCAGACACTGATAAAAGATGTAGAAAGTAATACAGCACATTTAAGCCATCGTGCATAACTACATCAATATAAAATCTCCTAAAACAGCTGTTTCCAAGATAGTTAGCAGAAATGGAAGTAAAACACTTCAACACATCTCCTACAGCATTAAAATTACTTTCTATCAGTGTAAAAAGAGCTATGAGCAAAGAATTAAAAGTTGAAGAAATGTGAACAAGAAAATGAGAAAACAAATTTTAAAATCCTTCCTCTTTTTGCTTCCGAGTATCTAAAAAAAATGCATTCGTATTTTTAATAATGTTCCTTCATTCAAGAGAGAAATATAATATAAAGTATCAATGTAATTTTAATGAAAACTTCATTCATATTTAATTAGCAATCTTAAATTTAAATTCCCGTGATAAGAGTTAATTCTGTTGAGAGACGATTATTATTTGATGTAAGTATTCGATAAAATCACATCTTTCTCCATTTTAATCCAGAAATGTGTAGAATATATTTTATTTTAGTATAGAAACATAGAGAATTAAAGTTATTGAAGTTACTTGAAAGAAAACAATTATCAATCACAATGTTTATTTTGAAGTAACCATGGTAATCTATCATCAGACGAACACCTGAGCTCAATATTTAGATAATAATAGATAATAGATTGTCTTTATTTTTGGGCTTTTCAGCTATGATCATTCTTACAATAAAGCCCATTTTTTAACACACAGTAATAACAGCAACCCTAACCAGGATTCGAACCTTGAACCTCAGCATTGCAAGACTAGCGGGCGAAGACTAGCGGGCTACCCACTACGAGACCGGATGTTGGGGTCGAGGGAGAGTATTTGTTAACAAATAACAAAAAGTTGACGTTATGCGATAACAGTAAATATAAAAAAACTATCAGCTTAAACAGATAATGAATAGAGTGGAAGAGATACGTAGATGGGAGAGAAGCAAAAGGGCGTGGCGCTGCGGAGAGCGGTGAAGCGACGAAGCACACAAAGAGGAGGAATGGAAAGAGCCGTGACGCAACGCACGACGGAGTCTTCAGAAATAGACGAGGACCACACGCGTGGCGACACCTCTCTTGAGAGGGAAAAATGAGAACAAAAGAGAGATAACATGGCGGATATATGTGCTCGGAAGAAGGGGATTTTTCGGGAAAGGGTGGTTCCGGGCCATAAAGAAAGGACGGCACGCCTTTCAAGTGTTTCTTCCGCTTTCGTCTCTCTCTTTCGCCTCTTCAGATGTGCCGCCACCCCCTCCCACGTGTTTTCGTCCGAATCCGGGATCCATTGGCAAAAATTTCGATCGTAATGAATGGAGTGAATGGGTGTGATTAAGTTCCGAGGAATCTGCAAAATTCTCATCCTATCAAAGCGTCTAAGATTCCGTTTCGAACGCTCATTGAATATTCAACAAATTTCTCTTCGGCGCGATTTCTACGTGCCTCGCTCTTCATTTCCTCGAGAGTGTGTGTACTTCCTTTGGAATACCGCGGAAATATTTGGCGAAATGAAGTTGTTTTTTTTTAAAGTAAAATTAGGAAAGCCTTCTCTTCTTCTCCTTGGTGGTGTCCTTCCAACAGACCCTTTGAATCGGCCCTAATTATTCGTGTGGGAGTGAACGGAGGCAGAGACAAACGAAAATTGATTTCTGCGGAATGCAGTTACGTTGTTTGCTTCGGTGTTTAAAGAGGCGTTAAATAAATTTGAAACATTATGACATCATATTAGATATAAGCTCAGTGCCGCAAAAATTTCAATTACATCGAATGAAAACGCATTTAGAACTATCGATTTCAATTACACTCTTACGGAGTTTGGCTAAAGCGTTGAAATAAAAATTATAAACGGCAAATCGTTCGTATGTATCCCATGTATCATACTTTGTCTAGTGACATACAAAATATTACGAATATATAGTAGAAGTAATATTTCCATAAGCTGCTCTAGAAACTTCTCAACGTATGTGCATACTAATAAGATAAACCTGAACGAGAATCCCAACCTTAATATATTTTAATCAGACATTGACTCAGAAATATAACTACTCTAATACTCTAACTACTCTAATACTCTACTCTATAACTCTAAGATATGAGATGCATTTATTTCAAATGCATCAATCGTGTACGACAAAATGTACTATTATTAGCAAAAGAATGTCTAGCGTGAACGCTGAATGAAAAAAATCTCATCAATCTACCTCCTTCCTTTCAACACCCTGTTTCCGTCCTCCACTTCGCTGTGTCATTCTTCAGCCCCACTTCGGGGAATTCCCCTCATCCTTTGAGAATGCTATGTCCCCGCCTCCGTCGCTTTCCAAACGTGATTAACACAGAAATTTATTCATCTTCGCTTAATTGTCTTTTTTGGTTGTCTTTCCGTCTCTTCGAGGAAAGGCATTTCATCGCCTCCGAAATGTTTAATTAGACCGTCGTATTGCCGCTATTTTCCACGCCCTGTGAAAGAGGATTATTTCGCCTTTAATGAAACCGACCCGTGAATACACTCGGACGAGAGCGATTTTCTTTGAATGAAACGGCGATCCCGCGGAAGGGTTCGCCAAATGAAAAATTCGCAGTTGAGATCTCGTAGCTCATCGTCAATTGAGAGTGCGAAAGGTCGATATACTTACTTACGCTCCGAGGCCACGCTATTTCGAAATATTTACTCAGCCCGGGATTCCTAATTCGAAAGAAGTCTTTTTTGATACGCCCGCGGAGCCACGCCCCCTTTTTATTATTCTCGCCCTTAACAACGGCGGGGTTTTATAGGTTTTGTTAATAAACTAACGGTAGCGAGCAATTTGTTTGGGCGCCCAGGCAACCAAAGTAGGAATAATTCATCCCCATCTCGCAGTAATGAGAGGATTACGCGGCTAATGCCAAATAGGATATCTTAGTAAATGGAATATGTGATGGCAGTGCCGAAGGGTGCTTAATCCCTTCTGGGATTAAGTCTGGAGCTTAGAGAGAGAGCACAAGTTGGTGCACCTTCTTTCCTTCTTCTCGCTATTAAGGCGGTAAATATGCCAATAAACGAAGCGTCGGGAGCGGCTTTACGAGGTTATAGAAAAGCAGAGCGGGAAAAAGAAGAGAGTTGGGGATATACGTAATCAAGTGCATGAAGAATCAGCGCTCCCTAAAAATCCGTGTTTCCCGCGATTAAAGCGCGAGAGAGGATATTTCGGTTTCCGCTAAGCCGAAAATGGAGTTATATGGATGCAAAGAGGGAACACGGGCAGCGATACTCGAGGAACATAATGCGGATCAGGGCAAATATCGCCAAACAATATCATCGGCTAAAATTCAAAGGTTCTTCGGCGAGATAAGTAAAAGGGACGATTATTTAATCCTTAAACCGATTATTCCGCATTGTAGACGCTCTCCTCGGCTCGTTCCTATCGGTGCAATCACGCGCCCAAATGCTCCGAAACGGGGCACTTTGAACTACCACCGATGAATACTTAACCCATCACTTATATCCATCCGCGGGCGTTTGCATATCGCCGAATGCATCGGTCTTTATGCTCGGCCTAATCGCATTGAGTACCTTCTTCCCCCTTTTGGGCGTACGTCGATATGATTAAATAACGGTCGCTGAAGACTCAAATCAACAATTTCGACTTTTTCCTCCGATCCACGCCAATAAGCATTCGCGTGGATTCTCCCGAAGATTGAAAGCAATTTACAGGTGAGCAATTCCGACTCGGTTTCCATTCATTGGCTTCCCCACCCCCCGCACTCGGATGATGAATGGGTCGGGCTGAGTTACAAGCCCCCGAAAGGGCAAAGGCATTCGATAAGTCAATAAAGAGTGTTTTGCAATAAGGGAATGAGGCAGGGGTAGAGAACCTTGTTTAGGCGGCATACAAGGAGAGCGAAACCTCATATCTCTGTATCTACGCCACACCCTTTCTCCCGATCATACAAGGGGTTGCCCTCGACGTGTACGGCAGATAGAGGAGTGTTTGTATAGAGAGAGACGATGGGAGAGGCGGAATCACCCGCCGTTTTATCAGCGGACTTTCACCGCCGATGCAGTTCTATATTTTAAATGGCGCTAATTGCCCTCTCCGTGCGCTAATTTAGGGCGAGACTCGCGATACGACCGAGGTTTCAAAAATGGCGAAAATTGATGAAAAGGTGAGTCTCGGTGATTTGAATGCCAGATTCGTGAGTTTCGCCGAGTGGAGGAATTTAATACGCACGTGAGGAAGATGAGGGGCCTCAATTTCGAAGATGAATGCACGCTTTCAAATCACGGGTTAGGGTTTTACTTTTTAGGAGTAAATACTTTCAATTACGTAAAGTTTGACATTTAAGGAATTTAACGAAACATTCTTAGACGCCCTATTATTCTAAACAATATCCATTTCGATTATATTCTTTTACAGCACACTCAAAGTATTCCTCAAACGACTAATATGAGAGCAAAATAAATAGATTTTTGATAAGTATGGTGATATTTCGCTTTACTATTAAACATTCTCAAAGTTCTCTAACTTTTTAATGGAATTAAGAATGGGTAATAAAAGGAATGAATCAGAAATATAAGCCGGTCAATGATATAGAAATGAGGAAAGAGTAATTAGGACAATTTGACACATTATGGATTTTCATGAAAATTAGAAGTTGAAGAGCTCAGATTTGGTAACTGGGCAGAGAATGTATTTGAATAACTAATTTTTGTGGACAGTAAATGTGAATTTAACATGTATGTGTACATGCAATCTCTCCAAATTTCATTAAATATCAGCATTAAAAATATTTGTGTGCGCATGTTACCAATTGCAAATTTTTTAATATAAAATGATGTTGTAATGACTTCCATATTCGAGATAGCAAATACAATAGAAACCGTAACTGAAGTAGAAATTTCTGTAAAATATCTCATTTTCCGTAAGCTCATCTTTATTACAAGCTCTATAGTATGAAGTAAATAAATAAAGAGAACTCGGAGTATTTCCTTTCCGAACTGAAATTCATTAAAACATGGCTCTTAGGGAATTAATTTAATTTTGTAAATACACAGCAAAAATTGAAAGAATACAAAACATTGAATGTAGTTCCGGGAAGAGACCACGCAGAGGAAAATTGCTCAGAGGAAGAGTATAATTAATATTTTTGGTTATTATCATAAAAAATAATTCGAGAAGGTAATGGTCTTTACTAGCCATAATATAAACGTGTATTTTTTCTAAAATTTCATCTTTAGCAAGGAGACTGAATCTACTTAAGCGTTTGTGAGTATCCAAATGAATCGCCAGTTTATTTATCCACAATATGACCTCCTTTTGGAAACAAATGTGCCAGAGCATGTGATTTAAATCATAGCTAACAAATCCTATTTACTTAATGTCCCTTATGTTGGTTATTGAGTTACCATTAAATTGAATTAGCGCCTCGTTTGCTCTCGCTTGCCCTATTTGTCAAACATCAAACAAAATTTGTTAACTAATTTGAAACCAAAATTTTGCTTTTCAATCTTTTAGTAGGCATTAATTACACACAATTATTTGATTATACATAATTGAAATAATTGCACAATGGTTTAGCGATAGCGACATTCTTGATGGGCAACACTGCTTCACTGAAAAATAATAAAAGTATCTTTTATCTCTAGAATGAATAACAGCTTCTAACTGCCCTTCCGATTTACTGAGAATCTATTTAAGGTCATATCGGCTCGAGTATCATTTGAATATGTTGATGATATAAGGATTCGATAGACGTTAAAAGGGCATTTTATAAAAAAAACGACGATTTAGTAATTATACCTTATGTTAAGCGTAAAAAGTCAAGTTTTAGACTCGATATACAAAAGTTGAGTATTTATAATAAACGCGAAGAGATCGTAATTAGGAGGAAAGATTTATCAAAAAACCGTCTGATAAGTATGTCCACAAACACAGATAAAGGCAGGAAAGATACTCCAGGCCTAACTTTCATTAGAAAACCACGCATACCAGAATTTTTCCATTACGTTTTTATATGTTTTTTGCAATGCTATATTTTTATAAGAAAACTTGGCATCCAAATTCCCGAAGCTGTTTTTTTATTATAATACATTATTTTAGGTTAAGGCATTCATAATAACTTATTTATATCACTAGATTTTGTGGTATGAATAGTCGATAGTTTTATAGTCATCATTAGACAAACATGGTCTGTAAAGAACAGTTCACAATTTATTAAGGCTATCAGGAGTTAGAAACCTATAACTAAGGATTCAAAAGTTAAAAGAAGCCCATCATCATCCTTTGGACGCTAGACTAATTTAAACTGGGATAGCGATCCCATCGAAAAGACCATTCGTCTCAGAATGTCTTCGAAATACTCATAAATTATCGAACCCGTCGCTTCTTTCCTTAGTCTTTAAAGAAAGCATCTCCTTGTCAACATAAAATATATAAAGGGAGCTCCAACATGCAGACAGACCACCCCTCGCGCCTCGCACGCGTGTCTATTGAGATCCACGAATTCCTCGGGGCCACACGCAACGTGTAGTGGAATTCCTGGGATAACTCGGCTCCATGCGATTTGGGCGATCGGCCTGACCGACTTTCTTGTCTTTCCACGCACCTCCGCATGCCTCCGAACATCGGAATGAGGGCGGATTACGCTGCTCGGATGTTTCTACTTGTTCGGAGCAGAAAATGCAGCGTCGGCGGAATTTTTCTTAAGAAGTCCCGTCTCATACCGTCTGGGGAGGCTTTATGCTGCGAAATGGCTTTGTATTTTTTTCATAAGAAACGTCTATGGGTTTTGGAGGCAAAGAATATGCTCGGAGGAGAATCTTAATCTCGTATTTACTTTGCCAATGTATTCCGCATGAAGAGGAGCAGCCGAGGGAGATTTATAAATAGATAAATTATATTAGTACTGTCATTTCAGGATATAAAACTATGGTTTACATTGGTAATTCCTGTGTATAACAATTTCATTAATATGACTGATAGATTCTCGTAAAATAGCCATTTTGGAGTAAATTTCTGATTTCAAAAACTTTAACTAAAATATTCCTAGACACATATATTGAACGAAAGGTAGATTCTATACCTCGTAGTCTACCATTTGAATTAAAGATCATCAAATCAATTTCATTGTTAAACATTTATCTTGACTTTGTAATAGAATAAGCTTATATTCCTTCCATTTTCATAATGAATAAGTCAGAAAGAGGCCAAAAAAGAACGAATGAACTCTCTTGAATTTCAATGAAGAGTCGATAGTCAATAAGTTGTGATATTGAAAGGCAATTAATAATAGATATGCCTATAAAATTAATTATTTAATATGAAATAGTAGCGTTAACAAGGGTGACAGAGATAATATTTCCTTAATGGCTGCATGTTCCGATTCCTGGTTTTCAAATTCAATTCGAATGTATTTCAAAGGAGCAAGTACCAATTATGAGGGTTCTTCTTTATCAAGGGATCCTCCTTTCATTCCTGGGATCCTTAAGGGCAATAGCCTTTATTCATAGGCATTGCTATGCGACAGACCTATCCTAAGGTTAAACCGCTCATTTCCTTACTCCCGTGTCTCTCCTCCAAGACCTGACCTTAGAAATTCCTCGCCCGGAATATTGCATAGCTCCGCTCCTCAAACTTGGCTGCATTTGATACATCGACCGAAAGGGCATTCCTCCCTTATTTGAAAATCCGGAATGCAATTTAAAGGCCTTTTAAAATGAGATTATAAAGTTTTTGCTTCTATTTCTGATAGAATTCCCGGAAGCTACATAATCCCGTAGGTAGCGAAGGGCTCGATATTTAAAAGATAATTACACGTACACAGCCTGCGTGATCCATCCGTTCTTCCGGTGCTTTGATAACTCAAGCGAGGAGTTCACTTTATACCTAGATTCCGATAAAATTTCCATCGCCATTTACCTTCAATGCAGCCTCATAAACTTTAGTCTGAAGCTAATGCCGAAAATCGGGTCAGATATTCATTTCGATGAGGAAGGCATTAATACCTTGAGATACTCCATCCGCCTTAAATAGATTATAAATGTTCTCCACAGTTGAAATCTTTATTTTAGTTTCATTACATGCTTACAGTACAATAATAAGCTAGTGAGCTCATCACGATATCAATTTACTTGATAGTCCAAGAAGAACAACAAAGAAATAGTAAAGTGGAGTAGAGCAAAGAGTTATTTACATATGAATTTTTATTAATGTTAGAATAAGATGACGGAATTGATATTATCTTTAGTATTTGGGTGTCAGTTGTAAAAATAAATTATTTTAAGTCTGAAACAAGTATTTTCATCACAAAATATTTCTTTATTGAACTTCAAGCATGATAAAATCAATTTCTCTGTGTTCACTAAAGTAAGAAAGACTAATCATTTCCTTCCTATGTTGTTTAATAAAATTTTTCATAATCGATATCCACGTTTATTTCAAAAAAATGTACTGTTACACTGTATCTATGTTTTAATAATTAATAGAATTTGATATCCTATTACATAACTAGTAACTCTTGGTTTTTCAGCTATCCATTTAAACAGTGGTGAATCCAGATAATGTATCAATTTACCTAATTATGATCACATTTTAACTTTGAAATAAACTCACTATCCCTCCATCAAAGTCCTTCAAAAGATTCTAAAATTACAGCAAAATTCCGACTGTTCTAAGGCCGTTGGTATCGATTATATCTCAACTTAAACAATTCATTTTTGAGCCGAGACTGCGGTATAAGAACATATAATTGAATGAGGCTTATTAAAATATTTCATCAGAGGGTAATAGTAAATTATTTAAAACAACCATTGCATCGTCCAAGAAAGACGAAAGTCAAATTAAAATAACAATTTAAAATAAGATATAGTTTTTTATGAATAAAGATTTCATAATATCTAATGATACGTAAATAATCCATAAATATCACCGAAAATAAAATCCCCAATGGCAAAGCGCTATGGGGAAAAAGACGAAGAATAAATATTCCCAAAAGACGATTCCCCTATCAATTAGGTGAGATGGATGGCAAACTCTCCCAATTTTTTAAATACCAAAGGATGGCCGAAAAATATTACGACACAAAGCACCTGGATATGGACCCAGGAATGAAATCGGAATCGAAAATAATAAATTTCGAATGAATCTGCACCGATATGGCGAAAAGAGGCGGAGACTTGAGGAATTAAATTAGCGGTACCGCCCTTAATATAGGCGATGAGCAGAGATCTCATGGGATGACGGATGGAGCGATCGTCCCTCGAGGAAAGAAAGATTAGATAAATGGGCGATTGGCGATGCAGAGGGCGATGGACAAATCTGGGGCAACGTCGCAACGTGAATGTTGACGCGTTTCAAATGCGGGGATTCCTGCAATGAATTCTGGGTCAGCGATGCTTCATTACGTTCATTATGCATGCCGGTAACTGGCGCTAGGAATTTAAATTATTGTGTTTCATTGATATCCTTGATAACGCTTTTGATGGTCTATATGATTGGCCGCGTTAGTTCGATGAAATTATAAATAAGCACTAAATCGCAGATACCAATAGGGAAGTAGAACATAAGTATTACTGGTACATTAGAGGATATATGCGGCCATGCATGCAAATCAGTTTGGTTGTTATAAGTAATAAGTGATGTTTCTAGATTTTACGACATTTCCCGTTTTCAGAAATGAATAATAAAATTATTTAATTTCAGGTGCTTTGGAATAACTATAAGAATTAGAAAGAAAAATTGTGCTAGTATTTATTTATTCGCGAGATATTTGTTGTTGTATGAAAAAACTTTACATAATCAGGGGAGTGGTACAAAAAATATCATATAAGATTTAGAATAAAATGTAGAATTCAGAACATAAAGAGTTAATTTTGTCCAAATTGCTACCGAAATTGGATATGTAATCCTATAATTTAAATTTGCTATTTATTCCACAACAGATGTGAAAATAACTGTTCAGGATGTAAGAATCCCTGTATATATTTCTTCATCGGCGCCATACCACGAAGTCAATGCCCGTAATTTTAAGCAACGCGGATCTTCAACGAAACATCCTTCTTCGCATTTACATCCACGTTATTCACAAGCCGCCTTTCGGCGTATATGTACAGACTATCGAAGAGATATTTTAAGGTCCTTAAAATTCTTAATGTGAAATCCATTGCCAAACTGAATTAAGGATGGATTCTAAAAATTCTCTCTCAGTCGATAGCTTCGAATTATGGCAGAATTTCCGGAAAGATCTCTCGTGAGTTGGATCTCCACAACCGAAAGCAAATCATTCGAGCGTATTTATTCGGGAATTTTATCTGGAAACATGGCATGCGTAAGCCACGGAAAGCATGTTGAGGGAGCCTTCGGCCCTTGCGGTGGATAAGCACAAGTAGAGTGGCGGAAGAGATTACGAGGAGGGATTTATAAAAAAGGAGGAATAGATGAAGACACTCTAGGAGTCTCCATTCCGTCAATGTCTTCAGCTTACGCAAATCCTCTTCGCTCCGCCACTTCCACTATTTCTCACATTTCATGCACTTTTCCTATTTCAGTGCGACTCTACAAATGTCTATCCTCTGCATCTTTTCCCATACGTCTTCGAACTTTCGTATTGGCCATGTTAATTCTCTCCATCATCGAAGACCACGTTATATCTTACATTTTAAATCCGTCTGTAACGAGAGGCAACCAGTTTCAATCTTACAGATTATGGGAAGTCCTATCAGTAACACGTAATATTTTGTGAACCAAGTCATGACATTAAAATCTACTCGTCACTTCACTCAATTCCTGCCTGATTCTTGCGTGTACTGCAATTTAGTTCCATAATAGTGTTTTATTAGTACATCCATAAATGAAGCCTTCCTAGCGATAACAATTTCTCATTCGTATACAAATATATTAGTCAATTCTAATATTGTAAATCTTATTGTTCATACGGTTCTAAACTGGCAGAGCTGAGGGTTTGCGAACCGTGAAACTTAATGAGAGTGGAAGACAAGAAAGGAAAGTGTTAATTTGAAGTAAGTTTAATTAAAGTAAGAATTTGAAGTGTTACAAACATTTTTCTGTGTTAACATAACTGAAATTTTACCATTTTTTCAATTTTAATAAGTAATAAAACGAATAGTAGACGTTCTATCACAGTTATACTGATAATCAAATTAAAATTTCAAATACTTACTCTTGCCTTTATCCCCTCTTTATTTCTGGAATCAAAATCAAAAAAGAATTCTTCTTGTGTTCCTGCTGCAAAATTTTCATAAATAGAATTTATCTATCACTCTTCGACCTGAAGACTGAAATGTAGGCGAAACGTCGTCGCTGCCGCTCCGTTCATCGCGGTGGAATCCCGAAAGAGAGACCATGGGATCAGAATTTATCTATTAATAATATTAATATATGTTTTCTCTTTTGATATTTTATTATATGATTTTTCATGTGAAGTGCTTAGCTAAATATCGGAAGGAGAAAAGAAGATTTGTAGATCCACATAATATCGACGATATATAGATACGAGCGTTTTCGAATTCACAATTTAAGCTCCAACGATAGCTCATGTTTAAAAGTAAATGGCCGAAACATCTTAATCTCATTTTTAAAAACAATCAAAATTAAATTTTCCTTCTAATGTTTGACGTCATTGCAATATTTTGATTTTACATTTTCTGCATTCTTAAGAATGTAATACTCATTATCTGTTATGGAGTATTTCCGCACTCTTGTACATGCAACTCCAGTGAAATATTTTCTCACTTATTACTCACGAGGAAATTTGTGTTTCTCTTTCTTTATTACTCTTCCATTCCCTTTTCGTTTTGTGAATATACTTTAGCAAATTTAGTCTGTGCTTGAATTAGCTTTTCCACTCAAATCCTTGGGGACCATTCCCCCCTTTTTAATATCCTTTTTTATTACTTCCCAGCACCTTTTGCATCCGTTTTTTTCAACCTCATCATCACATCTTAATGTGCCTTCTTTCACCTCCTACTTCCCGTACTACATTTATTCGCAGGACTCTGCAATATTTATTCCTACTCTTACTTTGATGTTTTCAATTTATCTGTCTCTTTCTTTGCTTTGGCATTTTCCTAATCTCACCTGTCCAAAACCAGCTTATATGCGTATCTCACTTAGTCTTTGAGCGTCTCAAACAGGACAAAATTACAGAGGAAGAAAGGTCTCCGAAGTCTTATAACGAGCACGAAACAATGGACATTGCATAGTTTTCAGTAAAAAGAAATATTTTTTACTCAATGCTACATTTCTGGGGAGAAAATTTTCAAGTTGACCAATATGTGAGAGTGAATTTTAGTGACATATACAAACAATAGAATGCCTAATACTCAGCAGTCAGGGAATATATGGACTGAGGCAAGACAGAAAAAAAATTAAAAAATGAGAAATGTTATTGAATTGTAGGAAACAGAGTGAAATGGTTGAGATACTATCTGAAAACTATTTCTATCTAAACGAACAAAGTTATAGTTAGAGGAATTTGTAAGAGCAATGAAGTAAAGTATATGAACATTTTTCAGTAAATATACGAGCAATAATTATTCCAAGTATCCAGCATAAATCATACAGACCTCGAGGATCACCCTAGAAACCAATCTGGAGAGAGTAAAAAACTGAAAAAGCAAACAAGCTGACAATCATAACAATTTAAGAAACACATTCATAAAGGAGAGATTAAGATATTACAATCCAGTCGTATTTCACTATTCGCAGTCGAAACTACACGAATTGACGGAAAACAAAAGTTATAGAAATAGATAAATAGGAAGGGAAAGTCACAAGGAAAATGTACGAATTGATAAAGATAAAAGGGATGAACATATCACACACTAGAAATCTACAAATACACGGAAAATATCAATTCAGTGTTCAGGAAAAGAAGAATGAATTTTTAGGCTCAAGCACAGGATAAAGGAGAACGAAAACTATTCTCGAAATGATCAACCACGTTAGGAGAAAAACAAAGCGGATAAGAAGGCAACCTCAGATGATTAGAGATGTCAATGGACGATATAAGAGGTCGGTTAAATATTCAGGAACGGCAACACAAAGCTCAAATTAGAAGTCAGGAAATACAAATTAATGACAGAATATAAATGGAAGGAAGAGCTAAAGCTCAACACAGTGGAAAATTGCGTAAAGAAGTAACACATAAAATACCACAGAAAAATACAGTTTTAAACGCTCTCTTTAAGTAAAAATTATAAATACTAATTAATCAAAAAGAGGTAAGAGGGATTTAAGAGAGCAGCGGAAAACAACTGTGAAACACATAATCACAAGAGCGTCAGAAAATACTTATGTAAATTAGGAGAAAGCCATTAGTTTGCATAACTGTCTAGAATTCTTGGAATGGCGAAAGGGTATTGCATTGCTTTTTTCCGATGCAAATTGATATGCGTCGTAAATTGTCAGAATCCGTCGGTAGAGGCGCTGAATAAGACAAAAGCGGCATCTTGTGAACACCGAGGAAATAAACGGCCGAGACTCGAATTAAGCGAATGTCTCCCCGTTCCTCATTCTGCAGGTTCATTCCCTCGAGGCTTTTTCTTCGTCCCTCGGGGAATTCTCGAGGCCTTTATCTTGCAGCGATCATCCATAACTACCTCAGCATACCAGTCGTTCTTGTTCTCGGAGTATGAGAAATGGCTTAAGATTCGTTTCCCTTTCCCCGGAAATGGGAGAAGGGTAAATATTGGGTCTGATGGCACGGAAAAGTCTCTGATTTCGAATCTCATACCGCAAAAGACCTCATCCTTCAAACACATATCTTACTCATTCAAAACGCATTCATACATATTTTCCTCGAGTTCCTAGGCAATGGCAAGCCAAAGTACAGCAATGAGGTCTCCAATTTATTTCCTAAATTTTTCTCTTTTTTGTCCCTTCAAGATTCACATAAAAATAACAAGCCACCTGGCGTCGAATTCTGGGTCTCTTTAGGAGATTTATTTTCCGTTCATAAATCTGAAACTTATTCTTTGATTCTCTCTCGGGTAGGAGCCCTCTTACTCTGAAATGATTAAAAATTTCTCTATTAATAGGTACGAAACTGTATTGAGGAAAATAATCTTGAATTAGAGAACTTTTAGGATTCGGGATACAGATGTAATTTTTTTAGGTGAACTCTAAGGTTTTTAGGACACTTCATAGTGACATGACATTGACGCCTAAGCTAAATTTAAGCCTAAGCTCTGAATTTGTGTCTAGGATGTGTTTGTAAATATGATTATTATGGTCTAGGTTGCGTGTGCATTTGCTTGCTAGCCTATCAACGATAAGATCTCGGGTTCCAATTCTGTTAAAGGCGTGGTTAATTTCGTGCGTCTCTAAAAACGTGACTTTAAAAGTGATTTAAATGCTAACGTATTTTTCCCGTGGCTGTAGAATAATTACTTACCAGATTGAGATTAAATGCTATTTTATAAATTGTCAATTTCTATTTTTCAAATGATTGGGATAAAGTGAATTTAACTTTGATGCTGCACTAGCGCGTGAGTAATTATTGTTTAAAAAATGAAGTACTTTGAAAGTGACCGTCGAGGAAGAGGACTACGGCGGCTTGGAACTTCAAATTCAACGTTATTGAGAGGTAAATACCTACGCATTTTGCAGTAGGCTTACTCTGGCTTAGGGAGTCGGTTGCAATTGTTTTCAAAAATTGGTCTTCAGCTATTGTAGTTTATTAAACACATCAATAATGTGCCGTTATTTTACAATGTTTGGATTTTGTAATTTTTAGTTATTTTAATATCGAAATTAACAATTGTTAGTTAGTCATGTATGTATTAATGTTTCATTCTAAGTCATTCTATTTAGTTTTTAGGTACGTGATTGTTTAATTTTATCAGTTTTTCAATTTTTATCAGCTTTACGAATGTATATAAGTAATACGATCGGAGATCAATATAATGATGTTTCCTATTTATTGTATCCGTTTGACAGTTTCTCTTTTGACAAAAAGAGAGCATTTACATGTCGGTTTAACAAATTTAGTCTAAAATAAAGCTACACCTAGCCGTATTCATCTTAACTTGGTTGGGATGCTGTGGATTGGGTGGATGACCTCCTAAGAACTCTCATCTCCACTTCACCCTAATTCTGACTTCTTTCGATCGTCCCCTTCCATCAGCTTATGGACCCCTTTATCCTCCCCAGGAGGCGCTCAACCCATAACTCAAGTCGGATGATAGTTACTAAGACTCGGGCCGGGAGATAAGGTGCGTTCGACTCCCGCTTGGGGGAGACTCTATTAGAGATCACGGGCAGCCACAGGAATTAGAGAAACACTCGAGGGTGGATCGAGAAATATTGTGATGAATCATTCACGGAATTTCTAAGATCCACGTGGAAAGAAATCGCCTCTCCATATCTGAGATAAATTCGGAGAGTAAATTTTCATTACTGATAGGATCCGGTGACTTCCAGGCCGTATCTGATGAATTTTGGATGAATTAATTACTTCCTCGAGTTCTAGATTTTGCCCTAGTCAAGCTTCTTTAAATTATGCACAGGGGGAGAATCGTATGATAGGGAATTCAAGTCATGTCCTTGGCAGAAATTGATTGGATGCATCTCAGCAGTTCGCACTCTTCGCTCCGTTTTTTTATCTTTACTGCTCTGACTCATGCAGAATTGCTATTCAAAGACTCGTTGGAGATTAATCCACTTTTCTTGTTGCCAAAATGATGTCTGTATTCACATGGCACATTCAGTTAAAGAATTCAAATCTTATTCTTCAAACCTTAAAAATATCCGCAGAAAGTAATCAGTTACTAATTTATGTCCATATGTATACAAGAAGGATCACAAGACTCATAAATTAAGTAAATTTAATAATCATACAGAAAGGAGAAGAAAAATTCATCTATGTACCTTACCGCAATTTTTGTTTATCGGCAGGTTTCGAGAGGTACTTCCCGTAATCCGTTTAGTTTCATTTCTACTGACGGTTTCTTGAGACATATCGAAAGCCCCACTTTGGATTTTATAAAATATGGTACTTATAGGCAATTGACTTCATTAACACCCACGCTTAACTACGAGAGAGAAATGTCTTCCTGGGTTACACGCTTAAGAGACTAAATGTCAGATACAGCCCACCCATTGCTCTATCCAGGGTACTACCCTTATCTCAAGGTCACCATCTCTCGAGGCTTGCTCTAAGTATATCACTATGTGAGTTGAAGCATCACTACATGACTATTTGTTTACTAAATGTCACGAGTAATTATTGCCACCAGTGAAAGCCGGTGTAAAGGAACGACCGGGGATACTTGGAATAGGAAGACGTGGGAAGAAGGGATTGAGAGGTAAACAGCGACGGTCTCAATCACGAGTCGAAAGGATAAGGAGATCGTAAAATTGATTAGCACTCCCTCCTTCTGACGAAACTTGCCGCGTACCCTCCACGGGTTCCGGGAAGAGTATTTATGACTCTCTCACCGGAAGGAGGCGGGGAAAGGAAGCAGAAGTAGCAAAGAGTCAAAACCAATGACAACAGAGGGAGAAATTAGGTGGATTGTGGTGTGGTGATTGTTCCGACCACGGAATATTGGCGACCGTTTGGAAAAGGCAAAGTTGAGATTGAGCCAGAAGTCGCCATTTGAATTTTAGGAGTAAGAGTAAGTAAATTATATGTTGAAATGAGTCTTCATTAGATTATAGAGATGATGCTTTCTGGCGATACTTGGTGGAACTTCTCCATAATAAATAGAAAATAAACTAACTGTCTGCGTCCACAATTTTATTTTAAAAAACACGACCGGTTTCGGGTTCAACCCATCATAAGTAAATTATTTGTTGAAATGAGTCTTCATTAGATTATAGAGATCATGTATTTCCTGTTCCAGAAAAAAATGCAAACTTAATTGCTTTCTCACAATCAAATGTTTGACGATCCGTCAAATTATTAAATATCTACATCAGCTGTATCTAACTATAAATTATATAATTTTTGGATGATTCCCGATGGGAGAACGGAAATGAAAGTGTGACAGGTTCGGGAGATGGTCAAAACGTCTCCCCGAAAAGAAATTTAGATGACTGAAATTATTCCTGGTATTAATTATCTAGATTGGAGAAGATTCATAGTGATCTAGCATGTATTTGGTAGCATTAAATTTGGGTTTCGAAGTATTAAGAAACTACCTGTATGTGTTACAAAGCAGAAGCAATGGTACTCAACATTTATATCACACCAAGAATTTAAAATGTAATCGACTAGCAGTACCTCGATCTCTTACACCCCTACTTTAGGTATCCATACGCACAACATACATTTGTTTGCATCAATGAAGGCGAATGAAGAGGAGGTCTTCTCAAAGGTCACGTAGTGAATGCAAATGACGGGAAAGGGAAGGAGTTGCACCGAATTTCGAGAGAGAAAAAAATCCACGGAAAGGTAGAGCGGAGGATTATTTTCCCAATTGATCGCGAAATCTCCGTAGAGGAAGAAGGAATGGCTCTACAAATGGGTGCAGTGCTCGGGGTAAATGCCGTGGAAGATAGAGGAGGAGTAAGAAGAAGAATACTCGGCTGTTAGCGGAGGGGAAGGGCGAGAGTAGTTCTGGGAGATGATGACGTCAGAAGCCCGAAATGATTTCCCAAGAGAGAGAGAAGGGAAAGGGTGAGGTCAGAAGAGACACACACGGAGGATGAAAAGGATAGGTTAGAGATGTTTGCCGGAGAGTAAAACAGGTTTGAAAGGAGGCGAAAAGGAATGAAGATGAGGGTAAAGATGATGATACTGTAATGCCGAGGAATGTGCAAGTAGTCGGCGAAGGCAGATGGGGGAGGTGGATGCGAATCCAAGGCAGATGGGGTAGGAGAGTGTCACGGATGAAGATTTTCTTTTTGAGGCGAGCAACCGGAGCAATGTCCTTGTAACTTTGCGCCCACCAAAATCCTAATTACGGCATGCCTCCGGTGGAAACGCTGTCTTTATCGTCTGCCACACCTATTAGCCCGTCGTAACAATTCTACGTTTTGGTGGAATGCTGAGAAGAAGACGAGAATGTTGTGATCGCGTGCTTTTTTATTTGACGAAAACAGGCTTCCCTAGTTAATTGGAGGATGCATAAAATGTGAGGCCTCCTTCACTTGTCTCCACAAATGACGGCGGAAAAGGTGAATCTTTAAGAACTCGAAATTTGTGGTTGGCAAATTGTTAACTAACATTTCATAACTTAATAAAAAATAATAAATTTTATGAGGGGAATAGTGAGAATTTAGTCAAAACTTGCAAATACCTGCATCAACAACTTTGATTTTTTATGTATGGTTAATTACTTCACTTCTTTAAATGAGAGAGGTATTTAACTAATTTGGCCAAACTTAATATGTTGTATTTTTCGAAGCAATAAACAATCAAATTAATTTTCTAAAGTGAAATCTGGTGGAATAGAATAACAGAGAGAGAAGACAATTTTTACCATCACTGAAAAAATTTAAATGTTTTGGTGTATTCACTCCGAAATATTGTGGTAGCACCATGCACCTGATGATGGCGTGAATGGTTTACATGAGTCTGATGATTATATAAAAACTTGTCTTTTGCCCAAAACATATTCTGAGGAATACGTTCTAATCATCATTTCTCACTTTTATTAAAGAGCACTATAAAATCACTAGAAAAATGTCAATTTATTTTCCATGACATATTATTTATGACCAAAAAGTAAATCCTTAAATTTAATTGATCATTATTGCAGTATCAATATTGATAAATCGTTAGTATCCACGGTAAGCACCAAATTATTGAAGACTTTGAAACGTGATTAAAGTTTTCATTTGAAAAGTTTGACAGTTCATTAAAACATTTTTAATTACGCCCTTGTGTATTATTGCGCATTGAATAGATTGAGATTACTAGGAAATTGTGGAAATACCACAATGGATTATATATTCAGCAACATAAAATTGAAATGCTCACTCAGTGTATTTTTTTAATTGGAAATTTTCAAAAATCTAACAAAGCAAATAGAAAGGGAAAATTTCTGTGGCAATCTGAATGATGACCCCTGAATATATCCTCATAGATTACGAAAGTAACAATAAAATAAGGTTTTTCACTGTCTTGTTTCGATCCTCCTACAATCTTTCTTATCTTGCGATAGCTCTTGCATCCCCCGGAGGAGAAAATTCGAAGCTGATAAAATCACATTCTCAGATTTATCCGTTGATAAACGATTGTTAATCTAATAACTGTATGATTAGCAAGAGTTAAAAGGGAAAGGTTTTGAAATAGAATATCTTATTGAGCTATTTTCCTTCTTTATTACAAAGAGATCAATAAGACGAAGTTAATTATTTCATCTGCTTCGAGATCCTTTCACTCGCACCTAATTAAAAAGAAGTCACTCTTCCGGCTGAACTCGTATGCTGAAAATTCTGAAAAGGAATCTGGAATTATACTTAATATTTTATATAAAATAATGATATTACTTCAGCTAAGTACCGACATCTTTAATGAGATTTTACTGATGGCATTATGTCTTCATGTATAATCATTGAATTTGATATTATTTTCCCAATGGCCGCAATTTTCTTTCCCTCTTCATGTCTACATTCAAGACTTGCAATTCATAAGGGACAATAATTAAGAAAAGGCATTGGAAGGAGACAAACACCGTCATTCTACGGTATGATATAACTCCTAAATTTTCTTAAATTTAATGAAATTTAAGTTATTAAGTTGTGTTTGATTCACTTTAATGTTGCAGTAAAGATGGGTTTAGAATATTACAGAGGTGGCAGAAATATGCGTGGAATAAAGATTAACGT
Organism: Sympetrum striolatum; assembly: GCA_947579665.1. NCBI lineage: Eukaryota > Metazoa > Arthropoda > Insecta > Odonata > Libellulidae > Sympetrum > Sympetrum striolatum. Next base: position 6,863,265 of record OX388347.1, read on the forward strand.
ACAGTCCTGGCCAAAATTAACGCAGCACTTCCCTAGCGATTTTAACGACCGGTGGTGCGTTAATTTAGGCCAGGTATGTACACTAAGTACAATAAAAATACATTTTCCTTGGTAATTTTCCTGAGTGCACGCGCTTAAGTGCAAATTTGCCTTAATCCTTTCCCTCTGCTGAGTTATCTCTTAACCGATGAGTGCAGGCAAGAGATGACACATACATGAAAAAAAAACCTTTCATTTCCACCAAATCAATGAAATACTTTCACTGCCACTTATGAAAAGCGACTCGGAAATAATTGTTCAATTCAACAATTCAATTTTTAACCGATGTTTACCGCTCACATCAATTAACCGAAATTAGGTTTAGTGCTCCTAGAGACAGACGTGCGTTTAAAAAGCAATACATCGGTGCTCTTTCATGCAGGTAATTGGAAGGAAGCGAAAACGTAATCGATTTCCTATTATCTTAAGAAGAGCAATTAGGAAAAAGACTTGGAGGTGCTATTTCAATGCACCCGTGACTCACCACTTGTTTTAAATGGCAGAATCAATCACAATATATGTTTCACAATGTTGTGAGGGAGGCTCATATCGATTTATAGGGGAAGCGAAGGTCGTATTCCCTCGAGAAGGACTCAGACGGGGAATAGAAGGAATGGCTTAAGATTAAAGAGGAAAGGAAATGAACACTAGAGGAACATAGTACACAAGACTTATTTGAAAACATGGTCCATTTATAACAAAAAGTTTATCATTTAAAAGTATTCATAAAATGTTCTGCATATTTCTTTTATTGATAAGACTGTGTTTAGGAATTCCTGAAACAATATCTAGGTGAATTGTATAGTATTTTTATTTTTATGTTGATATAGGAGAGGGAAAAATGCTTGATTCATACTCCTTCATCTAAGTTTTGTAAGTGGATGTGATAATGAATGGCGTTGATACTGGTATTCATCCTGATCAGCTCTTATTGATTTAAATGAAAAACTTGATAAGTCGTGTCATAGAGCTGTGCTTCAATTAGAAGTTTTTCTCTCGAAGTATTCTAACACAACGAAGAGAAAAAAGGACTTCACTCTTCATCTTGCACATTAAGCTCCATTTTTTCTCAAGAGCATTTGGTTACTAATGGTAAAGGGTTTGATGATCAAATCGGCCTCATTGCGAGCACTGGGCTGACAAATGCGTTTCGAAGATATTTTACAAATAAACCAGTAAAACTGAATATTTTGAACCAGCTCCTCAATTTTTTGAATCAACAAGTCATTACAAAAGATAATAATGAAATAAATATACTAACCATTGCATATGTAATGATATCGCAATCGGCAGAAAAATTATAGTAAATCTATGTTAATTCACCTCCCAATATTACATAAAAACTCATGGGGCCTGCCTTTGACAAATTGTACTTTAAATTTTATCATATCCATAGCATTATTGACTATTTTGACAGAAAAAAAGAGATGCCTTAAGTCGAAAAAGAACTGACATACACTATTCTCGCCTTAAATTTGACGCCTTGTTATCAATCGGAATACGCTGATTTTGGAAAGATAAAGATAAATTTTTAATTCGCTGTACTCCCTTTGGTGATAAACACTCAGATGCAATATCTTGAGTGCGTCAAATGGCTCCTTCGTTCGAATAGATGATGACTCGGAGAGGATTTATAATTCAGTCTTAAGTTCAACTTGTTAATGTAACGACGACCAGTAGGGGATGCGAAAATCTACGCAAATTTAGATTCTGCTTCTGTATTACTAAAACGGACGATGATTTGGAGAACTGTGTTTTGAATTTCTCGAGTATGTAAACGGACGGCTCTGTTTTATAGAAAGTACGGGTGAATATAGATTAATAGCATGCTGAGCAGAGAAAAATCTTTATACGGATTCAGGAAAGATATATTCTAGGCTTACTTACTACGAAAGAAATCTTCTGCACTCTAGCTTCTCTTGGAGTTATTTCTTGGAAACGGTAAATCATGATTTAAAGATGCGACGCAAATAGCTTCCGTGAATAGAACACGTAGTAGGCGCTGCTGCTCGAACTATTTACTGAGATTAGATTCCTAATACCACCCAGGACTAGTTTTAAGCAATGCATTAGACCTAAGAGTTATAGGAAAACTTTTTGATTGATTAAATGCATACATTCAATTAGAACTCCTGCACTCTGAGTTTGGATATTTTACAAAAGACATCTATACAAAGCTTAGTCTATAAAGAACAAGGAGATTCGATTGGGAGTACAGATTTCGTTTGATTAAACTTGCATCATAAGATAAAGTCCTCTTACTGCTTTGTGTTTTATATTGCGTTAAGATTTAAAAAATATGGAAGCGAAAATATTTAGGAGGGTAAAATGAAATTAAAATTTATATAGACGAACTATAGAGTTAAATTCATATCAAACCTTAATTCTTTACCTTAGAAAACAATAAAAAAAATCATCCTTGTATAAATACTTCAATAAAATATCTGACAAATAATTTTCAACAATAAAAAATCATTCTTATGTAAATACTCGAATAAAATATCTGATAAATAAATATCAGTATTTTTGATAGCGAAAATTTTAAATCCATAATTCCCATTCGAGTATCAACTTCTTAAATTACCGAATTAATCACACAGGGATTCCTAAAATGATTGAGCATCACAACTTTCTAATGTACGTAGAATTAGAGATTGGAATAAAGAAGCATATGGAATGAAGACTAACAAAAGATATTTAAATAATGGTAACTTTCAATTGCTGAGATTATCTCCTCTCTAAAGCATCTTTCAGTTGCATGTACATATCAGTTGCATGTACATATCAGTTGCATCTTCATATCAGTTGCATCTGCATATCAGGCATTGCTCACATATTATTCTTCCGAATTTCAAATCATGTTCCAGCAAAATACTTCCGGAGTTTTTTAATAGAACCAAAATATTTCGTCGGGTTGACATTCCCATTAGTATACACAGTTACATTCCAAAATATGAACCTGCTCGAGATGTTTCTCTTGTCCTTCCGCTAACGATGATCACGCTAACGAGGTCCACTCCAACGAAAATACATGGAGATGAGCAAAGTGGGGCACGGCCAAGATAGCAATGGAATATGTCAAGAGATGAAAGTCTTTGGTGCGACGGCAATTCGAAAGAGTCGAAGAATGGTAGGAATATTTTGGGCAGCGTAGTGTGTTCCCATAAAGAGACGGAATTAAGGGGTAGAACAGGGTGAGTTGGGGGGAACATGTATAAAGGAAGGGATAATGTTGGTGAGGAAAAAAGAGACAGGGAAACTCGAATGAAGATTCAATTTTGAAGTGGAAACGGTCAGATGGAATCCCAACTGGTCCAAAGATTTGAGTAAGGAGGAAATATAAAAAGGCAAATGAAAGATTAGACAAAGATGATAGTTTGAAATCCTGAATTTAGATATAAAAATACCTATTATAATGGTTTTCTGCTAAAATTTATAGTTATTTTCAATCCTAGATATAACACGATTATGTCCAACGTTCTTTGCTTGTAAATCCTGTACGTAAGATTTTGAAATCGAAACTAAATGCAATATGTATCTGATATCAATTGTTACTAGGGTAATGTACCATGATAATTTAATTTCTGTTTGTAAATCATACAAAGTCAAAACATCTGGACCATCGGGAGAGGAAATTATGAAATCATTTCGACGTAGTGTTGATAAATCCTTGTGTTATTCACAGCTTTAGGCTTCCTATAGTGTAAGAATTCCTCACCTTCTGAACTTTCTTATTCCTTCCATTGACCCTTTCAAATTGTCACACAACTCAATCTTAAAATGTTTGCATCACGAATCTTTGAAATAACATTTTCTTGTAAAAATATTTTTAGTATTAGATATTGCTAATTTGTTTCTATTCCTCCTATTACCTAAAGTAATTTTCTTATATTTTCAATCACATCGACTTTGACTTGGTGGACCTACATCTTAAAACGCAAGATTTATAACACATGTTTGATTTAATCCAAAAACGTTTTGCAATTAGTATTTTGTTTTATTATACTTTATCGCTTTTAATTTACTCTAAGACGCATCAGCGCTAGTGAATCTACTTTATGAGAACACTCCAGGTGCTCTTGAATATCCCAATGGGCAATTGGCAAACAACTGAGGGTCTACAATTTCCACGTGCCCCGGAGGAAGAAAAAATGGAGTTCAAAAGGTCGAATGGAGTCGCACTAAATTGGAAATATCGAAGGACACCCTTTGGGCTATGATATATACATTTCCCTACTGTCACCTCCGACTAACCAATCTCCTTCAAAGTTTCCATTAGAAACGAGGCGGTATCCTTCAAGCCACGAACCCAATTTCGCTCCCTCTACACATCCTAACGTCATAAACCTCATCACCGGCGTTGGACCGCTTATGTATCGGAAGAGTGAGGGACAGAGAGGGTAATAAATCATCCACGATGCAACAGCCCAAGGCGCGAAAAACCCCGAGTGGAGTGGCGCCCGTGACAATCTTTTGTTATACGGGCGATATTTTTCCGTCATTTCCTAACTCGTGTTTCGCATTAGGTCACCAGTTCAAGTTTGAAGGGCCTGGGTTTCTGAGGGAAGAATGCTTGGCTGAATGAATGCCATCCAATAAGACATGCCTTCTTTTTAAGTATTACTTTCGTCTCATGTTTGAGTAGTATTCTATGATAAGAACAACTAAATCAGTTTTCGGTTTTCGAGACTAGTTCGTATTCCACGAGCAGTATATATAATATTGGTAAATTTCGGAGTACTCATTACTCAAAGTTGAATTTCCCATCAAAGAGAATAAAGCTGTTTAGAGTTATAAGCATTGAGATTTAGAAACGGGCAAACCTAAGATAGTAATGAACTACGATAAGCTAAGAAGAGAAAACTAGAGTGGTCAGGAGTATTTTTATAGGGTATTACAATGGAGAAGAATGGCAAATTTGTAAGAATCAGCGTTTGCTTAAGAAAAATGGGGAGGAAGAGATCGAGTGCGGAACCTGTAATCCTGCGTCCGAAGCAGAGATTAATAGAATGCTCTCTGCACTAATATCACTTCGACCATTAACTGCCGACTGTGTATACGCATAACAAACTTGTCGTGCTTCAATTTCTCTCGTTCTTGCAGGATATTTGTAATAATTCATTCCTTTAACTTCGTTTCTCGAAGTATCTATTGTATTTTAATTTTGAAAACATTTTCCGCAATTTAAAGATTTTTCTTCAATGAAATGAAGCTTTTAAATTCAGAATGTAAGCTAAAGACGGGAACTCTCTCAGGATATTAACTAAAACGAAGAGTTAGTGCTAAGAAGTTCTCAAGATGATAGTAAGTATTGGTATCTACGAAATAAACAAATTCAGGAATGAAAAAATTGTAGACTGCTGCTAATGTAATTTAAATGGCCAATTTGAAACTTGCTTTACCTCCATAATTCCTTTAGTACGTTATAAAAATTTAATGCAACTCAACGGCGTTAAACATAAATTCAAATTAGAACATACATTTAGCTAATTCGAAGCTTATATGTCCTATTGCAATGGAATTTATTGCGAAAACAATAAATGCCGCGTTTAAAATAAGGCTTTACTCGGTGTTATTGATTAAAACAGAAAGAAATTGTAACTGATTTCACTAAACTACACAGAATTTAACAATAAACGACCGGTTTTGCAGCAAGGTTGCGTCATAAGGTGAACAATGCCGTGATTCGCAGCAGGTGATGATGCAGTGTTATTGAGAAACCGGTCGACTGCTGGTGAACTCTGCGATATCTACTAAAATTTCGTCTTCTTAAATTCCATATCATTGCCCTCATACAGACTTATAACATTTATTTGCATTTCTTTCACTCGAAAAGCTATTTGGGCAGAAAAAGTGAACGCACTCACAGTTCGATAGAATACCTTAGCACGGCATATGAGGTTATTCCGCTCGCTTTTTAACGAGCTACGGCTCACCCCAAAAGGAAAGTCTTCGATGCGGCAATAAAACATTAACTCCCGAACATGGGCCACTTTGGCGAACCAAGAAGTGCATCGAATTTAATGGAAATTAAACCGAAAATTCTCCGAGGAAAAGCACGCGAAGGCGAATGGAAGCGATTTCTTTTTCTTTTTGAGTTCGGGAGCTGAGTGCTATATGCAGCCTCGGGGGGAGTTGGGAAAGGGGTCGCAGAGGAGTGCCTCGAGGATTTCTACTGTTTTAGGATCACTATAGTAAGATGGAGCGAAGATTGAAGGCCCTGAGAACTGTGGAAGAGATGGTGATGGACTAGGAGAATGGAGAAAGAAAAATGCGGACATGAAAGAAAGAAGATAGAAGGCGATACTAAAGACTAAAATAATGAAAACGAGGAAAAAGTGAACTTTAAGTGCGATGTAAAGGTCAAAAGCTGTCTTAGAGATTTGTTTTACGTTTGGAGATGATTTGAATGATTGAAGACAAACGCAAGTTCATATGATATAAATGACAACACATTTTGTTATAAATTAACACATTAGCGTTCTTCAATAAACACTACTGAATTCTCTCTGAATATTCTCGCATTCCAATTTGGTCAATAATAACATCTTCGACGGAATTATAAAAATAAAGAGCATCTGAATGTAACAACAAATATCATAAAATAGGACAAATACAATACGCAAAATGACTAAGCGGAAGTTGCAATGCAAAATTTCAGTTCCGAGAGAAGACGAGTTGACTCGAAAGAGGAGTAATATAGATGTTATTTAAAAGCCTTCACATAGAGTTTAAGTGAATGTCAACAATATCATTTTCCACTAAGCTGCTTGGATCCTCCCTATTAATAGTTATCCAAAGCTTAAGAAAGAGAATGAGGATTAATATGCAAGGTAAGGAGACAAAAAATATGCCCAAATTTCCTAAATGTACCAAAAGAGTAACATATTGAGAATAATTCTACGAAAGAGTGGGACAATGACCACGTAAAATTCGTATGTTTCGAATTCTTTATCATCTATTCCTTTTATCTTCCCTAAACCATTTTATCGGTTTGAGGAAAGATGATTGCGATGCATCTCCATAAACATGAATAGCCTCGTCCGAATCGAATAAACAGTGATCTATTTCCACTTCTCCTTTTCCGTGACTGGAACGGAAATGTTTTATGAGCGATTCTCCCTCAAAAGGAAAATTTGCAACCGTACCAATAACGTAGAGATAAGCGATACTTGTATCATAAAGCATTTCGTACACTTTCTAAATATCTTAGCAAAATTGGTACTGCTATTTCGATATCTCATCTGCGTACATCCTATTGCTGAGGCTACAGAGGTTAACCAGGTTAATAACCCGGTTAACCATCTCTGTGATCGAGATGCGATGATGATAAAGACAGCTAAAGATAGGATGAATGAAGAGGTTCTTCGAAGAGCTAATGAAGACAAATCTGATGAAAATAATCATGATAATACTAAGAATAACGTAACTGGGAAAGCGTAATAAGGCGCAATAATCTATTAGAAACATTATTGTGAGTAATGTAGAGAGGGAGGAAAGGTAGAGAAAACCCCAGATTAGATTATGAAAAGTAATGGTTAGCGTGAAGGTTACGAATTATGAGGAAATGAAGAGATTGGCTATGGCCGGGAGAATTTGGAGAATCATAAAAATTCTTATAATTTATAAATCGTGATAATTACGTGAAATACCAAATTACTGATTTATTTGTAGTTGTTTTCACTCCATTAGTGGATGACTGAATACTTCCTCAAAATAATTTTATATCAGTACCAAAATATTACTATGGATCATTTTGATTCTATTATAAGAATCGAAGAAGAATTTTCAAGGAACTCTACATTGCTGAGAGAAGTCAAATTCGTGTATTTATTGCCATCATTGTAACATTATTCTTAAAGCTGTCATAATGTAAATCCCAAATATATCATTCTATACTTACATTGCAATTGCTTTTTCGGCTAAGACCAGATTTCGAAGCTGACCTCGCAACAGACAACGGGGAAATACGGAGAAGGTATTCTCTGGGCTCACTTCCGCTCCGAATAAAAAAGGAAAGCCATAAAGCGAGGAGAGATGAAGTGTACGATAGAAGGAAATCAGATAGCGCGGAAGGAGGTCGGGAGTGGAGAGACGAGAAGACGAATTGCGAAGGAAAAGAGAAACAGCGATAAAAAAGGAGATGAATAGGACGCGTAGAAGAAAATTGCGCCTGACTCCAACTTGGCAGTGGTTATGATTTTTGATTCAGTAGTCGTTTTTCTTAACCTACATGTGCCATCCCATCTGTCTGCACTCAGCGACCCTTTTTGCCCCACTATTGTTCCTCCCCGACTATGTTTTATTCCTGTCGTATTTTTTCATCGGCGAAAATAACCGTAAAGGACTCAAAGGGTTAATTCAGGTTTTGGAACTTCCTTACAAGAGCATTTCTAAATCAGAAGATGTCTCTTTAGTAGCTTCATAAGCAGTTTATCGGTGGCTCGTACGCTGTCAAGGCTTTTCAACGAAGTGTTGAGGTTAAAAATTGTAACGAATCTATAGAAAAGGAATTCTCCTCGTTTGTCTCCACTTGAGCCTGAAGCGGGAGCAAAGAGTTGCACTTGTTTCACTCTCTAATTTTTTGGACTAATTGTCTTGTCATTTAAATAAAACAATATTAGTTTGGCAACTAAGTGAGGCTAAATTGTCGTATTGGTAGTCGTATCTTTCAGAACTTTTCAATAACTGAGGTCGCTTCTCACTAATGCCCCCCAAAGGCCAACATAGATGGGAGCACTGTCGCCTTACGCCAGTGAATACATAAATACATTTGTGACGAAACATTTAATGCAGGTTCAGATAATTCCTAAATCTGATATTATGCACTATCAAAGGATGCGCTTGATTTCTCAAGTTATAAAAACCATAATGCATTGCTAATCTAATTGCTCCAATATCTGATGGTGCAATTTAAAGATTGTCACATAAGTAAAAATACCACATATGGCTCACAGATAGCCAAGTGGGTGGCGCGTGTTTTTTAGTAAAATTGGTCCTGGATTTAATTCCCGGAGAAGACCCATACCCACAATTGCCCAAAGCTATCGAAGCACACAAAAAAATGCCATATCAACCAAATCACTGCTATTGTTCGCATAGTATTTCCTTTTAATCTCGTCAGTTACTGTCTCCAGTTGAGAAGGTAAGAGACTTGGAGCTCTTTAAATAGAATGAATCTTTACTTTCTACCCGTTCTAGCTGATATTTTTTAAGGTTTAGTTGGATATGAATTTTAGTGTGAGCGGTAATAACCGAGGCGATACTCAAGTTTTTCCAATCGACAACTTTCGCAGGAAAGAAGAGTGAATGGCGAGAGAACTATATAGATAAACAGAGGACTCGCATAATAATCAATCTCATTTAATGGTTCGCACGAAACGAGCGCAGGTATAAATCTGGAGGCCATAAAACGAATGAGTTGCAAACCAACAGTTTTTACGCACCGAAAAAGATGCGAAAAAGGGTTTTCCACGGACAATCATCCGTCGATGACGAATGGCAGTCAAACAAACATCTAACTTCCGAACGATTACTCGGACGAGATGAAAATCAACTCTCGCTTTAATGGGATTATTTCGAAGAAATCCAGAGGCGAAAAAATAACCACCGCAGTTTACGTTTTGATTAACGATCAACTGGGGCGTTATATTTTAACCCGTGTTAACCGGCGAGCACCATATGCACCAATGTTCTCTCGAAAAAAAGGACAAATATTCGGCAATATGGCCGTCGGCGATAAATAACGCTCCTTTGGAGACTCGGAAGGGCCAGTAAGTGAGAATTTTATTCCCTTTGGAGTTTCCTGGACGACATTTTCGCGCGGGAAATCCCAATAAGTCACCCGAATGTACTCTTTCCCTCGGGCCTTTCTCCGCGCGGACACACTCGCTTACGAGAAAAGGGAAAGTTAACACGTCCAATACACATTCGCTCTTCTCGGAGGCTGAGTGATTTTCCGATATAAAAATTGGCCTCGTTTTAGGCAACTTTCCTGGAAATAAACACTTTGATGGAAATTTCGAGTGGAAAAGAACACGTCACTTTGAGATTAACCATATTCCTCCGTATTTTCGAAACGTCATGTCGAGACAGTCGAAAAAATAATTTCTTCCCCAGAAATATCCGGCAAAGGGCTTTCAAAATTTGATTCATGGTGTAAGTTAGATCGTTGGCAGCAATACATATTGAATAGAAGGCAATGTTTGAACTCAATGAATTCTTAATCATGGAGTTATATTCATTAAATGAGCACATTAAATATAGAAATAAATATGAACTGTCCGATCAAACATGATTTTTTTCAATCCGATAACTTCCGACGGACGGAACGCGATTGCAGAGAACATTAATAAAGAATCTTTGACTGAGCAAGAGAGGAATTTACTATTCGATTTCCAACTACGGCAGACTTTTTCCATCGGAGAACAGGTAAGAGAAACCCTTACTCTTGTATAAGCTGAGGAGGACTATTTCAGTATAAAAATGTGCTGAAAAATTAGTCTTATACACGAGTATATACAGGTTCTTACAGAATTTTTAATTATTTTCTCGTATTTCTTATGTTGCAAAGAAATTCGGTAATTGAGTGCCAATAGTTGTATTCTAGGCTTCGGATCGTTTATGATTTTAAAATAAGAAAAAATTGAGATTCAATCGAACACTAAATATGCAATTGGATATCTGATAATGATTTCAAAATGACCCGCGTAAATGATAATATTCAAATTACATTGACATATAATCCACTTCACTTGTATTATTGATTTTCCTAAAGTATTCTAATTAAAGGAACACAGTTAGTTACAAAATATCCTAGTAAGCTTCAATCTGTATTTTTGGAATTATTTCTTTCTCAAAAAGACGCTAAACGTAATGTAAATGTTTCCCTTTAGTAATCTGTGGACTTTCGTAGTCACCCAAAATATTCGGTAAGTATTTTTCCTCGTCATTCCGATGGCTCCGCTTTACAGCTCTGATCCGAAACATTTGATTTATACGCTTTGCCTTTTCCGCATCCCAATGAAAGAGAGACGAAAAGAAAGGGACTTAAGCTCCAATCGAATGGGATGAAGAGACTTAAAACCCAAGATTGATGGAGAGGAAAGCTGCAGAATGTTTTCATTTGTGTAAAAAAGGGATTTTTCAGGACCGGGTTTGGACAATGAATTGTAAATAAGCTGCAGAGACCTGAAAGATTTTCGCCTCCTTTGCGCTGCGGGATTTATCTAGCGATTGTGTTTTTATTTACATTTTCCGAATGAAACGCGTTTGGCTGATTTCTCCACTTGCGATACGAATCGTAAATTTGGCTGTAACTGCGGAAGAAAGATGGACTGAATCAGAAGGAAATAATTATGTGGAATTTTTGACCTGCTACGGAATTTATGAATTACAAATTTTTAATAGTTACAGTCTATTTAAGAAACTTTTTTTCTATTTATATATGATGAAATTATCCAGTAAATAGGTAGAGATGCCAAATTTAAAAAGTAAATAGTACATAAATAAATTGTTTGTTATGTGCCAATTTGAATAGATTCATAAACTTTTAAGGGTCGAACATTGTGAACATTGGTTTAACCATGTTCAAAAGCATTAATTTCAGCTAGGTATTAAAATGGTATCTCAATAAGAAATACTGTTTTTCCACCAGAATTCATAAAAATTTTATTGAAAAATAATGTATTTCTTATCAATGATATTTCTTCACGAAGTTTCACCTTCCATTATCGATTTCAGTGGTGGAAAGTGTTTCATATATACTATCTACAAATGTATTCCATAGAAACCTCATTTTTCTTGAATATAACCACACAAGCATTCATCCTTATAATCAGAATAATTCTTTTCCCATAAAATCTGAAAGTATAGTTCAGCCTTTCACGCAACTTCTCCCAAACGCAGCAAATATTTGGGCGTCCATTAGCGCAATCACAATAAATATATAAGCGGTCCGCCGTTGATTTCCCCGAAGTAGGCGAAGTTCCAACTCCAGGAAGATAAACAGATTAAGTTACGATCCCACGATTTTGTATGAGGACCTCCGAGGAAAAGAGGAGAAAATGCTTATGAGATGAAAATGGGATGCAATCTAAAACTCAAACCGATTGAATAATAGGTAGAGATATTTATAACAAATGTCTTTGATCGTTCGCATTTATATGTATCTTTCAAAGAATCTAAAGATGACAGGGATTCGCTTGAAAAAATATACCAGAATCGATTGCGCAAGTAATTGGATTGGACATCTCCCAGACTTGCACCTTAAATGTGAGGAATTTGAAGTAAGAAAATGAGTCGGAGTATTTGATTGACTTTCTTCAAAAAAGGTGTTAGAGAACTTCGTTCAGATAGCGGTCCAATCATCAGTAACTTTGATAAGGTATATAGAGTGTTGATTCAGTTGATTACAGTGAGGAATGAAAATCATTAGCAAACAAGGATAAGTTGGGTAATTACAGCACCTCTTTCTTAATACACCACGGCCTTAATTATGCACACAGGAAATAAATCGCCCAAGCAGTTTATTTCCAGAACGAAAGCTGATAACGACTGTTGTGAAAGAGAATGCGTGACAGAGAGAAAGAAAATTATTTGAGACAGCGTATCTGCAGGGATCGCAGAGGAAAGATGGAAATACATTCTTGTTGTTTTGTTACCGGCGAATCTGGTCAGTTTCACGGAAACATTGCGGGAGAGCCTGCGTGGCAGATGTCTATTCGGTACCGATACGAGCTGAAATATGCTTTCCCAAACCACAATTTTGGCCCCACAATCGCCAAAACAGGATCTCGAATCCATTTTATTCCCCTATTCTCTATTCTTTCCTCATTTAACTGAATTTTCCCTCGACCACGCCCGTATTTCATTGGGAGCTTTGATTAACGATTTAACTTGTGACCCTTTCTGTTTTCCTTGCGACTCCGACTCTTTCCCCGATCTTTTCTGTCCGCGGAAAAACAGAAACCGATTGCTTCGGTGGATAAGAGCCTTACGAAAACAGAAATGCCTTTTCCGTTCCGATCTCCGCTTTCCTATTCATTTATCTATGATAACCGAATCGCGGGCGATTTTCCCTCCGACGGTCGAATGTCAAACCTCACTTTTATTTTCCATTTTTGACTGCTCGTAAAATTTTATTTCGGCGCTTGGGAGTGCCACTTCGGCGCGAGCGCCTTTTAAATATTTAATGCGGATTTTTTCCATGGGTGCCGCGAGAAGGAATTTTTGACGTAAAAAGAAAAAAGTGTGGAATAATAAATTCCTATCCGAGCGACTCCGAAATCTTTATTTCCACGCCCTTACAGCGACTAACTGCGTCCTATCAAAATTCGGCAAATCAATAGCTGCCGATGTGGCGCACCGTGGAATAAAGCGATCGATCCAAAGTCGTATTTTTAATCGGCACATTTCTCTCTCGAACAGATCTCGTCTTGTGGTTTTTGGTCTTTAATGGACGAGAGTTCAACCACGCCTCGGATAATATCCCTTTTCTAGTGTACCCGATTTAGCAGGAGTATTTCCCCCTTCCACGCGCCGCTGGCGGATTGCAGGGTTTAAATATAAATGCATCTCAAATTAGTGAATTAGAAAATTAAGAAGTAAATTAAAATGAATTATGCTTCCTATTATCACCGAATTAGAACTGATATTTATTTTTTCAAAATTTATTAACTGATCATTTGTAATCTATTCATCTTCGTCGTGATTTCTTTCATCTTTCTTCATTAATAATGAAAAAGTATTTCCTGTTTTTATATTGTTTCTTAAAATTTATGATGTGCGTGAATTAGAAATTTATCATAACCTACGAAAGGGGTATAAATTAATCCTTAGCGTTAATTATTGCAAAATGCTATTCATTTATTCTTATTTTAGTGAACATTTTTACAGAGATATTTCTTGTGACAACTAAAAGAGATTTTGTAATGATGCGTGACTTTCCTCTATGAGAATAAATTATTTTGGTGATTTCATAAGGAGCATATTTTAATATTAAGAAATGATAATTATGATAATCATTATTGTTGGCGATAAGCATGAATCTTTAAAAAAAAAATCAATTCTTAAGTCTTACTGAAATATTTACATTAGTCGGTTTTAGGATTTTTACACCTGTATTCTATAGTTAAATTGGACATTCTCCTGAATTGTGATAACCAAATCAAGGAATGATGAAATTTTGCATTATCATGGCGTATTTAGTAAATAGCAGGTATAAACGTATCACACGGAATCAAATTTCGATTTAATCGAATTACTTGAGATTCGAACTCCGATACAAATCGAACTGGGAGAACACGCTCCCTGAGCCAATCAAGAGGCGCGAGACAAATATCGATGCGCGCTTTTTATATTATCGCTGTTATTTTTCACGACTGAGAGTCTTCCAAAGGGAAAATGTATTAAAGGTGAGGATGAGATGGAAACGGATCGCTACTGTGAAAACAGGAGCAGAAAAAATAAAGTGCACTTTAAAAGCACTGATACGTCTCGAGCTTTCACCAAAGCTTAGGTCGAAGAGATTTTTATTTTTTAATTCCGAAAAATGTCAAGTCGTTGGAAATGTTTCTTCTCCCGTAAAAATAACGCGTTGCGTCGAACGAAATAAAATACGCCGAACCGCGCCGCATCTCCATAACATTCACACATCTGCAAACTCTCCCACAAGACCCGGAGCCAAACTAAGCCAATAATGATGTTCCTCTTTCCATAATTTGGGCTGCGGCACCCTTCTCTGACAACTCTGCGGCTTCCCGCTCGCCGACCAACATCTCACGCGCGATAAAAAAACGCTCCCTCGCCATCTGAGGCCCATAGAGTCGCACGACTTGGCTCTTTCTTCATACATTACGTGTGACGTCATCCGGGCCCTCGTGCCTCTTTTCCCGATCGCTTATTGGGAACATGTCGAATCCGCGGGCCACATGCGGCCCCCCCACCAAAGTATACCGCTCCGCGATTTCGGAATTCTATTTTAATATCGTCCGCGAATGTTTCTGACCTAAATATTCGGCGTACTTTAATGTGAATATCTTCGCGTAAGAGTCATTTAAAGCGGAGAGGAAAAATTCAATTTCGGGACCGCTGCATTAGATAGGCAAAGATAGTTACGTGAAAGAACTCGAAGGATCTTCAACCTCTATGTCGCTAGACTTATGAAACAATTTGCGTAGTCTTAAAACACTGCCCCGCTATCCTAATGAAGCTGCTCTCATCAATTTTCGGTTAGGATTATTCGAGGGAAATTATTTTATACAATGTGTATATGTTAGGATTCTAAGGCTTTCAGGCTATGTCTCTCTCATTGCTTATTCTTATGTGATTCTCTGGTTTCATGAACCGAGTAGTTTACTCGAATCAAAAGGTATAATTATTTTAAAGTTTTAGTGGTCAGGACTCAGCTATAATACAATCCCAAAAAATAACAAGGGTAAGGTACGATGAATAGTCAATTTGAACTCAACATGGATCTCCGGCCAATATATAAATAGCGAATTGATTAGCGCTTTCGACTTTGGTTAAATCAGTTCCGGTTTATGTTCCTGGATGGTTCTCATAAGTGCTAAATGAACTTAGCTGTAGAGGTACTTTCAAAAATTCTACTCTTCTTCGTGTTAAAGCTGGAAGATTTTTATTAGGTTAGTAATTCTTACTTAGTTGAATGAGGATAAATTATCTAAGTGTACAATCTGGAAGTCCGAGGAAGGGGAGAACTTTAACGTCAGAATTAAACAGCGCAAAAATGTTATAATAAATCTCACTTTGCTGAGAACCATTATAAAGAAAACCTCTCATCGGATTTTTCGGCTCAATTATTATATACTCGCCGTAAAAACTTCAAACTTGATATTTTACAACAGCTGGAAATCATATGAGGCTTACAATGTAACACACTAACCTTCACCATTTTATAACTTCCTCCTCCATTTTCAACTGCCAGATACCCTAACCTCTTCCTCTACCCTCCAACATATATTTACCCCGTTCATTTAAATCAAATTTAACACATTCTGGAATAATTCACCTCGTTTTGCAGTGATCGCTTTAAATACGAACAATATTCTCACATACTTGCACCCATTCAAGAATATTCAAGGTGATCCAAACAACCCTCTTCTTACCTCACGAATTAGTTACTGCGATAATTGCCGTTTTATCCTTCGAAGAGTGACTACGGTCACCTTTGCGCGAACTGACCCAGTGTCTTCAGCGGCAGCATCACCCCACCTTTATTGTCTCGGCTCGCACGAGGCTGTTTTATAGCTTCTGTCCGATGTTGCTATGAGAGGATGTCATGGCGACCTGTGCGTCTCTCGAGGAGGGATATAAGAAACGCCCACTTGACGTCGCCCCGGGACGCTGAATTACGACGGAAACCTTTTGTGGTAACTTTTGTGGACGTATTTGTTCCAGCGTGAAATGATTGCTTTATGCCCCTCCCGCCTTAGGAATCGCGGCTTATTCATGGATGCGAACAGGACATTTACGGCTGAGTTTATCCCGAGAATGACTGGAAAGTTTACGCGAACAAAGGGAAAAGGAAAGCTCAAAGGGCGTGCTTGTTTAGCTGGGTGCGACGACCATTTTAACTTATTCAAGTGCTATTCAAAACGGAATGCAAGGAATTGACCTTTCCCATTGCGCGGAATCCCGGAAGAATTATTTTTTTTCCGTTTTCAACCGTGAGAGAAGGTGGACGATGAATTCCCGTCTAACGAGATGTAAATGAATTTAGATTCGATTTAAAAATTACTCAGATGTTAAATGCGCAAATGCGAAGGAGTTGACGGCTCCTTCCATACTGATAAATGTAACAAGATTCACCTACATAAATGTTTTCAATTTTAGACTTCGAAACTATGACAACCACTCGATAAACATTAATCTACAGTGGAAAATAGCAGCGAAGTGAGATTGGTATTTGTTCTGTTGCAAATAAATGAAATCATACATGGATCACATTCCAAATTCAGAATTGCATTAAAAGGAATGGCTTTATTAGCATACTGCATTGCATTAAATGCTTGAAAACGAATTTAACTTGAGTTTTGATTCCATTGAAAGCAGTAAAATTTTAGAGAATGAAATAGTCAAGTAATACGGAAATAGCATTTATTCTTTTTTGTAGTAATTAGAGAATATTTTAATTTTTTTACATAACTATCGATACCGTATATCAAATAAGTAAAACATTTGAAAGACCGAAATTTATTTTCAAAGATAGTTTTACTAGTACTACACTTGAAATGCGAATTGAAATAAATAATAAATATCTCCCATACAAAATTAATGGAATTAGTATCAAAGTAGTAGATTCAGTTAAATATCTCGGGATCAACATTACTAATAACTTAAATTGGAGCACGCATATTCGAAAAATCTGCGGCAAAGCAAGGAAAAGGCTTGGCTTTGTAAAGCGTATTGTCGGTAAATGCGACGAAAAGGTGAGAGAGCGATGTTATTTTACCTTGGTCAGACCCCTTCTGGAATATGCTGCAAGTTTATGGGATCCGGTGGATGAAACGTGTACTCGCGAACTCGAGAAAGTGCAGCGTAAAGCGGTTCGTTTTGTTAAGAAATGCTACGATAAAAAAGCAAGCGTTACAAAAATGCTCTCAGACGTAGGTTGGGAATCCTTGAAAGAAAGGAGATTGGAAGCTAGGCTGCGATTGCTTAATAAATTCAGGGAAACTACATTTTCCAAAGATACAATCGGTATCATGCAACCCCCCTGCTACGTCGGTCGATCCGATAATGACCGTAAGTTAAGAGAAATAGATGCTAGGACGAATCGTTTCAGAGATTCATTCTTTCCGCGAACAATACGTGACAATAATCGAATAAGGAAGTAATTTAGATTCAAATGGTGTTTACACCCCCTGCCACACGCCGAAAGGCGGCTTGTAGGGTATTAATGCAGATGTAGATGTAGATTGAAATAAAAAAATAAATCAATAATTTGTATTAAAATAGAAAGAATAAAAAATGAGTAGTTTTATTTTTTATTAACCTTATATGATCAAATTACTAGAGCAACTTGAACTTGCATCAATGGTAACGAAGAGTAGCAACATGCTAAAATAAGTACCAGCTTTTCATTGAGGTCAATCGCCATATGTATGCATAAACCTAGGTTTTCATGACTTAGTCGCATTTCAACGATCCCTGCTATTTTTTCATATACTATTTACCAATGTCTATGTCATACGCAAAAACAGGTAAAATTTCTAGGAAGTATTCACCATTAACGAAAGTCCCTTACCCAATCACGTCCCTTAGTACGAACTTCCATTTTCCAGGTAAAAATAAAAAAACATAATTTGTGATTTCGGATGATTGAATACAGCCAGAAGTTCCTCTAGATGATTTATAATTTTCAATTGCCATAAGGAAGGTTGCGAATGGATTTTTACATTATTATAAATAAATAAATCTCGCGAAAAATATTAAGGCATTCTACCCCGTTCTGTAAAGTATCATTTATTGGAAAAGCATTGATGGGGCCATCGGAATGGAACGCCCTCAAATGTGTCCTTCGTTACGACATTTTCATATTTCATAAGAGCGCAAGTCATAGTAAACTTCTTTCCCATTCCATAAAAATTCATGATCGATTTTCGTCAAAACTCCTTCCAAAATAATGTGAAAGCGATTTATCTCCATCTAATGAAATAAGGAGAATGATGGAGTAAAGTAAATATTCTGTCAGCTGTTCTTCCAATCGCCATAAATTGTTTCCCAGAAAGAAGATAAATCAAATGGGAAAAGAAATAATGGAATACGCGCAGTCTCAGAGGCTTTAGAGCTACAGTGAGAGAATGCATGCATAAACTGGGCATAAATGACGAAGATTAAAAATACCCACGAGAATTAATTAAATGAAAAATTAAAATTATGTGTTTTCATTGTTCCCTGAAGTTTACTGGTTCTCCACATCGTAAATGACGGTCCTGCTATTTCGAATGAAATAAAAAAACCCTGGAGAATATCAATCAATACTGCATAATTAATATTGTATTTCAAAATAATTCCAGCCATTAAACGTTTTATTTTATTCAGGTTCAGAACGGTACGCCTTTATCAACTCCAGTTTCGTTAGTACGCCATTGTAGCTGTGACATTTTCCGCGATATTTTCTCTGACCCACTTCCGATGAGGAATTTCCACGACCCTTGCTTTGTGTATTTACGTTTCTTTCGGCAGACAATACTGCTTCTGCATGTTATTGTACGCGGAGATGATAAATTTCAGCCTAAGGTTTAATATTCCATAAAATACGCCCAGAAGGGAATTTACACAGCAGGAATGGAATTCTTCATCAGAGCCACTCTATCCACCGTTATCCTGCTATGTTCATTCCAAATGAAATTCATTTTTAATGACGCATTGTAGTACAAATGTTTATTCATAAGCTATTATTACGTTTGCCTCAGAAATCGAATGTCACATCCTGGATGGGAAATACTGCTTCATAATACATAAAAATATATTATCCGGGAAGAGTCAGCATTTTCATACAATAAATTAATAAGAAAGAAAAGCATTCTCTTATTAGCTTTTTTTAAATAATGATTGACTGTTCTTGTGGCATTTTGTAGTCAACTCCTGCAATCTTTGCGGGACAGAGTTATTCTAAGTAATTTCTCGCATATTTAAAATTAAATAAAAAATATTATGTTGTTTAAATATTGAACTCTGCAATATTAAAATGTGAATTTTAAATCTTCAGCACCTTTATGTACTTGCGCATACATGATGACAACATGATATTTTCCTACATTGATCCTCTTTCGCCAGCTACAAGTACGTATAGTTAGTTTATGCATCCTTGCAACTCTTGCCGTTTATGAAAGTTGCAGATTCATTGCACCAATTATAATGAGAAAATATAATAAACTCCCTAAAACAATTTTCCAACGTGTATAGCAGCTTCCCTCAAAATTCATTCAGAACTGTGAGTGAGAACTTTTTAGCGAACAATCAAACGAAAGATACTTTTAATCAGCTTCTGCAGAGAACGCAGATTTCGGAGGGCGCACCTAGATTAACTCACGTCTATTCCAGCAAACATACGTGAAAGGTCCCGACTTAATTGCGACATCCGAAGCAAAAAAGTAAACGTTGGCACAGCGAAACGAAGGTCTCGCTTTCTTGGATACCGCACACACCGAAGCTTATACACGGATGAAATCTGTTTAGAGAGACTGAGTAAAGAAAAGGAAGAAATACTTCCTCAAAAAATTCCCGTCGTTCCAAAACAATGGCGCGCAGTTTGTTTTCCAGTGGGATAACCTGCGAAATCTCTTTCGGAGCGTCGTCCCTCTCTTTTTCACGGGTTAGTCACGAAGCAGTCCGAGAAGAAAAAGAGCCTCTAGATCTCAGAGATCGTCTGACCACGCCTCCGATCCATACCTGGAAATTGGAAGCTATATCAACGGCGCTACTGTTCCCCGAAACTACACGGGGGCAATTCGAATGCTCGGAGTTCACCCATCGCTTTTTTCCTCCTTCCGCCCCATTCGAAAGTGCCCCATTCAACCCTCCATTTCTCCTCCTTTGGCGGCTGTTCTTCTGCCGACTCTCACCTACCCAAGTGGCTTCCTTTTCGTTCGGAATCTCTACCAATCCGATTCCAGAGTCACCTCGGCTCTTCTATTACATTTCCTTCGACCTCAGCCTTCCTTCTCGACGCACTTTTGCCCTCAAACACTTCGACTCTCGCTCAATCTTTCCCTCTCATGTTACTGCTTTATCCTATATGGCTTTCCTTCTCCCCACAGATCACGCTCCTATTCCCAATCCCCTTTTGCAAAACTCTCCGATTTTCCATCGAATTGTAGTAGACGGAAATATATTCACCGCTTCATCACATTTTCTCCTCATTCTTTACTTCATATTGCGATATTATTGACAGGATCAAAATATTTCTTAAGAGTAATCGGCATAGCTGGCGATGAACAAAATAAGTTGGTTTGCATTTTTTTAATTTATGCACAAAAGTTTTAGCAGCTTTTGACCAGAACACACTCTTATTTGAAATCAAATATCGAGGAATTTTATCTGAAGATAAATCAGCAATAATCCATCCATTTTTTGGTTCCTGATCTAACATTAAACGTTCTTGTGCCATAGTCTATGGAGAGTACATATTTTATTGAAATTTTATCTTTAAATCTAAATCTGATCGGAATAAGTTAAATTCACTGATTTCGCTGAGCGTATATTTTTATACAAAACTATTTGGACTATGATACTGGGCTATTAAGTAAAATATGGATAAACACAGTATAAGTTTGCTAGGATGTGTATCGAGGATCTCCATAGAATGAAAGCTTAGATAAGAAGTTGTTTGGATTTAAGCCAATTGTGTTTCATAAAAGTAATCAAATATACCCTCATTTAATTTTGAAGAACACTAGGTAAATACACTTAAATCGTATTCTTTTGTTCGGAATCATTTGACTCGTTCTTATTTCATCATTTGGCCATCGAAGCTAAATATTTCATACTAATCTATAAATATGTTATTATAGATTAACGTTCCTAATACCAAGTAAATGAATCATTGATCCTTAAGATGATCCCAGAACATCCCCTTCCTATATATTTCCGTGTGTATCCGCCAATTCCTCCTCTTCATGATCGTCGGAAACTTCCCTCTTGACTGACCCTCCCTTTCTCCATTACACTCTATTTCTCTCTCACGACCTATTCCTATCTACGCTCCATCATTTCTAAGTTTCAATGCAAACCACTCCCCCGATATAAATCTCCCACTCGACCCAACTTTCTAATTTAACAAGCTTTAAACGCTTTCCTCTAGGCCATTTCCAATTAAGTTTCCGAAGACTAGTCTTGTAAAGGACCTAAGAAAGATGAGAACGTCATTCCCTTGAGATTTACTCCCTTTTAAAGACATCTGTAAAAAGCGTTCAATTGAGAGATTGATATTCCACTGACTCGCAGCAGAGGAAACTCTTAGAGTTACTAAAGGAAAGAGGGATTTGAAACATTCGCATTTATCAATTTACGCATTTAGGACCCTTTGAGTAGGTGTTAAATGCTGAAAGGGAATGTTTTCTAATATGATACATGTTAGAGTGTATATGTATATCATCGTTTGCCTTCTTATGCCCCCTTTTTACCAATACATTAAAACTTGAACTTCCTACTTTTCTCCATAATAAATGCTAATATTCATTTATTTATTGGATTAAGATTACGTAGACTTTTCAAATGTTTATCGTGCCTAATCAATGTTTACACAAACCGCAGTATTCAGGACTTAAGAAAATAAATCATTGAAATTCTGCCCGTTTTGTGTCGCGCTGTAAGGGTATGTACCGCATGTATGATCCGTGGTTCTAACGGAAAATTGTGAACACACACAGAAACAATTCTGTGTGTGTTTGAATGCAACATCCTTCTGCCCCAGAGTTTAGGATGTTGATATTCTGCAGCATGAAGGATATACAAGTTTATTCATTTTATTGCAAAAATGTACTATTAAAAACTCACTTTCTTTTTAATTCAGTGGTATTTTATGCAATAGTTAGCAAGCCTTGAAACTTTGCTTCGTTATATGACTACAACACAATGTTAGGAACATTTTGTGTATAAAGAAGGGCAAGTACTCTGATCAATATATATAAATAAAAATAAAATATTGCGCAAAGATTTCTTGGACGGAAGTTACTAGAAGTTGAATCAATTTTGAGGCGAATGAGACGTATTCTTTTCTTGATTTAGAAAATGTTATTTGGAACATATAGAATTTGTTCACAATTACATGATCTTACAGACAATTCACAATACAATCATAATACACAATTTAATTCACCTTTGTTTACGACATACTCTCCACTTTAGAAGAAACTGTCCGTTAAAATACATGTTTGCTTAATACATAAATTAAACGATGAAGACGTTTTTTTTTTATTGTATGAGTAAGGAAGGCGAATAAATATCAAATTATTTATGCTTCTTTCAAAATATAATGTTTTAAAAGAAATCGATACATTTTATTCCTTCCGATAGATTCAATTCTCACCGAAAATTAAAATCGCAATTATGTCAATTCTCTCTCAGGCAAAACAACTGAAATTTCTCTTTTTCTGATACAGTTTTCATTCAATTTCAAGAGTTTAAGGCCATAAATGCCAATTATTTTAAATTACTTTGGCGCGTCTTTGATTCCTGGATTGATATTGAGGTCGAGGGTTCTCCCACTTCCATCCTAGGGGAGATTTGCTACTTTTTTCTTTGCACTAAGAAACACTATACTCTACTTACATTTTCCTTCCTATTATTGTTTTATTCCTTTCTCTCTCCAAAAAAATGTTTCCTTCCCCTTTTTCTGCATCGATCACCCCATCTGCAATACATCAAAAGCTTTTCCCCTTTTCCTTTGCACTCTTACCGTCTTTCGAAATTTGGTTTGTTTTTCCTTTACTCATTTCTCTAGCCCCTCCATCTATATCCAATTCGTTCCGAGAAAAACAACTCAGAGATAAAAGGAAAGAAGTATACAATCCTCCTTTGCCACTCTTCAGCTCATTGGTCACGTCCCGGATTTTTACCCTTTCCTTTCTTCCTCCTTCTCCCGCCATCTTTTTCCTTATTTTCCTCTCTTTCTTCCATCAGTTTTCATCTTTCGGAAAGAGTTCCCAGAAATAGACTTTTCCTTTTCCTTCCTCACCGAGTATCTTTTTCTCGCTTTGAGATCACCTCATCTCCTTTTTCCTCCATCTATTACTTTTCTTAGACGAAAAAAACTTTCTCCCGAATGAGAGGGAGACCTCCTCTTCCTCGATGCTTTCTTCTCACGCCCCCTCATTTTTTCCTTCGATCGCTACGAACCTTCGATTGCCTTTCCTTTAATCCCTAAAGGGTTTTAACGCCTCACTTCGCGACTTCACGGGGAGATTCTTCGAAATGCACTCCTTCGAAAGCAAATGGAAAAATTTTCAAACCCATTTCCGTCGGAAACTCTAACGGTCGATTCTTTATAGGGAGAGTTTCCGAAGCAAATTTTGTCTTGGGGTTCGCCTCTGTCATTAGATGCAATTGCTTGGGAAAACATCTAAATCTCAATTAGATTACAGATGATTTCAGTAGAAACAATTTTTAGTTCTAAAATATCTAAACCTATGGTTGACATAACATAACTGGGCTAAATATTCATCGTAATCGTACACCCCACAAATAGGGTTTGGATCAGACGAATCTGCCATCGGAGAAGTAACTAATTTATCTAATCGTCGCGAATATCATTGGCTAATAACATATTTACTTTCCCATGTACAATCAATCATTGCCATACTTTTAACAGTTTATTTGAAATTTTCGATAACCTTTAATATTCCTCAGTATTCTTTGGAAAATAATCTTTCCTCTCTTTCGTCCCAACTATGGATTCCGTCCCTCTTTTAATTTCACTCTCCAAAACATCTATTTCTAGAATTTATCTTCTCTGCAGCTAAATGGAATCGCTCATAAACTTCTAAACTATAAAATTCTTTCTGTGGACTTCGTTCCATTTTACAAAAGCTTAATATTCACTTATTATGTCCTCATTAATCGTGTGCATGAGCATATTTGAAAGGACATCTTAATAAAATTTAACAACCCTGAGAAGTGAGATACATAAGCCGATTTATTCCACGCACTATCAATTCAGTTCCTTCCTCGCAGCGTTAGAATTGTAATATTTGAAACGAAATCATTTCCAGCAATAAAGGAGTACAACACAAACAGCAAATTTAGATGTTAGCTAAATGAATTGAGCATGAATCCTGCAGAATGCGCGGTTTTTAGAGAGAATTCGAGTATGCTCATCAGGCCAGGTGGCCAAACATACTTGTATATTAAAATGCAGAAAATATCAACAGTAACAACATATCATTTCACTATTACTTCATCTTCGAGAGCTAATGCATTTTCCAACCACTACAGTGAAAGAATGACAAAAGTAATGAAAGTGATAAATTTGAATCTTATAGAGGCAAGATCTTAGAGAAGGAAATACCACAACGTTCGCTCCATTCCTCAAAAAAGAAAGAATCTCGATCGCATTTAAAATCTGAATTTCTCTATCAAATGTACTTCATCTCATGAGTACATTTTGAATAGAATTTGTTAGGGTAAGAGATCCTTAGTGTGAGAGATGTTAAATCCGAGCTCCGGTATAAATTATTCATTGATGCCACTTCGGCCGGTTGATACACTAGCTCGGAAGATAAAGTTTAGAATTCATTCTTCTTGCCCTCGTTCCCACTGCCGCAGCTGAGATAAATTACGCCATTCTGCATTTATTCCAATCTAGTCATAAAGAATGGAATTATTTATTAGAGACGCGATTCAAATTTTTATTGGCAGAGCCCTTGAAAAAATGTGCATCCATTTCCAAGTCTATTTTGTGAGATTTTCAAGTCGCAATTTTTATCTCCATCAAAGCTGAGTCATTCGGTTCCTTTTTGCTCAAACCTGCGTCTAAGTTTTGACTGATACTCCCTTTTAATAATGCATAGCATTACTGGAAAGTCAAGTAAGGACTGGGGATAACTATAGCCAGACTCTTTGTATTTTTTCTTACTTGATTGATAGAAATTTGGCTCAAAGGCAATGAATGGATTACTTGTTTGACTTTGACGTGAAATTTAGAAAGCAAAGGAAGACATCAAACGATTTGACTGCTATAACTTGAAAATATTCCTTTTGATACCATCAAAATGTGATTAATATATTTAAAAA
Organism: Sympetrum striolatum; assembly: GCA_947579665.1. Lineage (NCBI taxonomy): Eukaryota > Metazoa > Arthropoda > Insecta > Odonata > Libellulidae > Sympetrum > Sympetrum striolatum. The sequence continues at coordinate 6,889,062 of OX388347.1, forward strand.
AGTATGAATAAGGTCTTGAGAATATTCCCTTAAATTTTCATAATGATAAACAGTTTTATATTCCTTATGCATTAATCTCCATGCATTCATAACTCGTCTTCACATTAAGGAGTTGTAATACGATAACTGTATCGCTAAATGTTTTGTTGTAATATATATATACGTATCTGATTAACCTAGATAGCGGAAATGGAAATTAAAATTGATTAAACTTTAATTAAAATTTAAATAAACTCCGGTATATTTTCAGATTCAATTAATTAGTTTAATGCACTTTTTTAATTACCGAATTAAATTTAAAACTTTTTTGTCAGAGATGCCTTAAAAAACTTAATCAACGTTGATTTATGATAGGATCGAAAAAGTGCTTTGTCGAAAGTGCTCCGAAACTTTAAGGTTTACGAGAAAACTGTATTACAATTTACTGATTCATCTCAGCTTTCAAGAATCAAAACTCAAGAGAAGTATCCTCAAACTCAGGAAAATATTAACATCCTTTATAAGGGAAATTCAGTTTCTTCGTTACTCAAGAACGCCATTTCGGAAGCTTTTACGATTCAGTGCGCAGCGTTAATGTGCAATTACAAAGGAGAATATTTGATTAGTACTTCTCGGTTCAAAGCCAACTTCCGAATCAGGCACATGCTACTTCGAGAGTTCCAGCATCGAATCCATCTCATCTTCAGATTCTGTTTTCCTATCCTTAAACGAATGCAACTTTTTTCTCTTAAGTCACGATTTCCCTTGCTTCTTAGCCAAACGCCTTCCTCTCGTATCTCCTTCCTCGAAGTCTCTTCTTCTTTAACACCGATCCTCGTTTCACGCTGCACAGATCCAACTTGCTCTTACAAGAAGACTAAGGAACCTTACAAGTTGAAATATTAATCATCTGAGTAGTGTCTTGACTGGAAATTCCCTTCAAAAGTCTCCGCAAATGCCACAGTGACATAAGCTTCTCTATTTCCTTCTTTCTCTGCTAAGTCTTGCGCCTAGCCGAATATGGAGACTTCTTCATACATCTTCATAAGGAAATTACGTTCCGCGTTTGTGCTGGATCCTAAACCTGCCTCAAATAATCCAGTGCTACAGTTTAACCGATGTTACCTAAATATTAACCAGCCTTCCAGCCCATGCGGGGCTTACCTAAGTAGCTTGGTTACTACGGAGGAAATCCTCTTGAGAGTCCTTTATGCTGACATTGGACTTTGCAAGCACTGAATAACCCAATGAGGAAGGCACGATTTCCTTGTACGAAATAATTTGGAATTGCGTACGTTTTTAAGACTTAATTGCCGCACCCGTGAAAAATAAATAAGCGTAATTTATTCTATAAAGAATGTGTTGATTTGCGGAAAATTAATAGAATTAATATTTACATGGAGTTTTCATGACATGAGAGTCTTTAAATTTCTAACTTCATAATTGGTGGTGTAATGGTTTCTTCAGAATTGAAACTGCGGTAAGACAGCATAACCGTTTCCTTATTATAAATATATGAATTTCGTATCAGTTTTCTTTGGAAATGTATTACGAAATCTGACTTAAATATTGCCAATTAAACCAGTTTCAAGCAAATTGTAAAAAAAAGCAGGTACATCTATCTTATGTCGTTATTATAAGGCCCCTAGTTACAAAAATTGAATAATTTTGGTTTTTTAGAGAAGAATGGATCCCATGAAGACCAATGGCATAAATTTAATTAACTATATCAGAAGTTGGCGTTGAGGTGGAGTCACGACGTGATACTTCGGTGGAATGAAAATTTAAATTAAGAAACGATATCTGCAAAGAATGGTGGTACACATTAGTAATCAACATCGTACCTCAGTATTGAAAAAAGGCAATCAAATTACCTAAAACAGATTTTTGTGAAAAAATGTAACAAAATCAAAAAATATCCGTAAATTATGCTAATAATTTAACGGAACAATATTTTGCTTCGAATAAAAATATCATAACTCCGCATTTTAGCATGAGAAAATATAATATTCACATATTTTATAGAATAAGCAGCGATATTTATTTTTATAGTCCCACTACCCCAAAAACATAATGCGCAGATTTAACGTTTCAACTGTTACGTACTTTTTAATCAGATTACATCGATGAGAGGCTTCACTATCAGGAGGGAATCCAATTCATGTAAAGCCGTCATAAAAATACGGTATCACTACTACAACTTTTTTGGGCTGCATCAATTCTCATACTTCGACCGGTGGGGAATACGCATAAATGAAAAATGCATGGGGATATAAATACTACTCGGGTCACAAAATCCATTTTTATGACGAATTAAAAAGTTATGCGTCCGATAAATCAATGGCCACGCTTTGGAACGGAATCATCAGTCGCATAATAAAGCCATACAGGATTCAAATCGGTCACACAAAAAAACGACGCAAGTCAGCGCTTTGTGGAAAGTAATCAGCGAGGACGCGGATCAAAAATGTCTTCCGCAAAAAATTGCTTCAAATCGTGTCACGCTCAAGCTACAAAGTCGGTCATAAAGTACACACATATCAGTGTTTGCGACGGTGAATATTCAGAGTGCACGATTGGAACAATAAATGTCGAAGGCGCAGTCATTGAAGTTTATTGCGGGCCGTAAAACGTTTACGCTTGCAAGTAGTGCATTTACAATTCAAATCTCGACCAAATGATGCTCCGTATTAGAGGTGTAAAATAATAATTCGTAATCACGACGGCTGATATTCGGGTATATATTTAAAAGGAGTGGAATATGAAAGAATACTCACGATCTGTTACGACATAACCCAGAATGATTCATGGTAGAGTTCCTTACCTGGAAAATAAAGCATCGAGGTTATAAAATATATATTATAGTAGTAATTCTACAATAACTCTACAAACTGTAAGTATAAATTCTTTTTTATTCGATTATATCAGAACATTCTTAGTTAAGTTACTTGTATCAATAAAGGTTTACAATTTCGACGTACGCTTGATCCATCGATTACATATTCACTTGGCGTCTAAGATGGCCTTCTAATTATTACACTCACATTTTGAATCATTTCAGCCCCAATCGAATATGAAACAGCATCTTATACTCAAAGATATTTCCTAATTACAAACACACATTCGTATTTGTTTAGGAGAAATAAATACAAATAAGCGAATACTTTTCGTGCGCATTTGAAGTTAAGCAGTTCCCATTCCAATTGTTATTCCGATGTTCCCCGTTAAGAAAAAATAAAAATGCCGCCTTTATCACAAAAATTTCCATTATTGATAAAATACTATCCAATTTGAAGAGTTTTCGATTTTTTTCTAATCTTTTCTCTAAATGGGTAAATAATAAAACAACCGAGAATTATTTTCATTCCTAAAAAGTAATTCTACCATTTTATTCTGAAACCAACTTTTTTCTTTGTTTTTATGCGGTTTTAGAACATTTTGGAAAATACCTTATTTAAATGTCATTAAGTACAGGGTTTTTTCGGCAAAAATAATTTGTAGCATAAGAAGAGACCTTATTTTATCCATATTAATCGAACAGTCTATTCCTGCCATCACTTTATTTGGCCAAAAATATCAATTCAAGGAAGACCTGTGCTATAAAATACATACAAAAATAAGAAATTTATTTTTACAAAGATTTTATTAAATAATTTTAACATGGTGAAGCATTAAAAGAAATTTATAGCGAAAATAATATTTTACGTGCTTCAGTCATTAGGCAAGCGAATCAGTGCCATAATTAATGAACGAAAGATGAAACGGAACGTCGAGGTGATAAGGATGTTATGGGCATATTTAGCTGTGGAAAATATTTCAGAAACAAATGCAGCAATCAAACTTTTTAATTGTCTCACGACCCATTCCCCAAATATAGGTCACGTCTTTTTTGAAGCCAAATAGCAGACTGTAACTAGATATAACAGGTAGAGTTCGAAAAGGAACTTATTATCTCCTTTCAAGGAATATATTCCACCAAAAAGGAGCGAAAGCAAACGGTTTCCAATAGACATTGGAGACGAGAACAAATCAGCCCAAAAACAGAAGACTCGGTGGTTAAAGCGACGGCGGAATCACTTGAGTCCACGCAGGAAACACCTTTTGCCGCATTGCTGCGAAACTCTCGAAAAACAGCGAAATTTGAAACCTTTATCTGAAAGCGGTTCACTTGGCCCGAGCACAGGCGATTCGAGATAAAAGACGGGTGCACTCTGGGAAACGGGAGAAAAAATCACGTGGAAGGAGATTATTGAAAGATGGTGGGGATGGACTCCGGCGAGGTTAAGGGGAAAGCTTTTATGGGCTGATAGTGCCCATGGGAAAGGGTTTGAGGCAAAGGTCGAGAGATAGGGGCGAAAAACAGTTAAAAGATGAGTGCACGGGTTGAAGGGAAGGTCAGTTTGCGGGACAAAAAAGCAGCGACAGAGAGAAAGAGTGTTTCGCCCACGTCCTTGGAATAGTTGTTACGGAAGAGGACGTGTTGGAAGTCTCAGATTCAGAGGTTAAGGTTTTTTTCTTTGAGAGAGCCCTCAGAATGAAATAATATCCTTGAGAAAGATACATGCTTTTCTCCATGAGAGATTTCCGTTAATGAAGCAAAAGGGTAAGAAGAAAGAAATGATCTATTGCTCAGAATCAATTGCCGACGACTGCCGTGAAAAAATGCATTGTAAAACGGATCATAACTTAAGAAATCTCTTTCAGTCAAGAATCAGACAAAATTTCATGAAATTATCTTCAGGAGTAATACTCATGGTAAGCAGTAATTTGTTAGATACAATTTATTGAATTGTATTTATACAAACAAGAAATATCTCCTTCATAGTATCTACAAGCCTAGTCTTTTAAGTTTTTTGCTCTTTTCTTTCTTGACCATTGCTGGTAATCTCATGTCGGCTATAATGGTATATATTTTATAATTTATCTTTTTAAATTAAGTGCTATTCCATTGTGATACTAGCATAGATTGAATATTCATCCCGAATTAAGGCATTTGCATTTATTGCCTCATAAGTGTAAAAGATTGGGATATTTTAGAGCATGAATTTGCAGAAAACGGAAACTATACTGTGTTATGGGTACACAAGCAAAACGGAGACGCGTGTACAGATAATGAACCAAATTGAATTCGAATTGAGGAAATTGTGAATATCTTTTGCACTTACGTGAATCGCATAATATCATAAAAAGAGTAGAAAGGAATCACATCCCTAATACGGAGACGCCATTTTACTTAAATAAATGTGATCTAAAAACTAAGAAATACGCAGGAGGATAGTAAAAGAACATTTCAACTAAGAGATGGAATAGGATAACCAATAAAATCCAAAAAAAAAAATCACGAAATATTTAAATTCACTCCAGGTGTTTTAGATTTCAAGAATTCGGAGAAAAGAAAGGATAATTCGTTCTTGGATAACTGGGATTAAATGCAACTCCATCTTTCACTCGATGATTAAATTGTAATCTCTGCGGGATGCCGACCTTTGTTTATCAGCAGCAAAGTCATGACAACGCGTCGTTCATACATCAGGCCTTGAATGATCCACAAAAGGATATATCTCATCAGCTGTTCGCTCCTGTTTCCGCAACTTTTCCCATAAAATCGAATCCTCTGTTTATTCCGGCTATTAATCCATTCCGAATCTATACTTCGTGAATTTACGCCACTGACGACGTGCGCTGCGAGTTAATCGCAATTCATTCGATTCGATAAACAGACAAAAAATGAGCGAATCTTTGCAGCGGACGGAGCGATGACGTTTGAAAGGGACGGAAACCGTTGGATTCTCGCACGTAAATTAAATCCAAAATTCCAAATAGGAAGCGAGTAATTTTGCAGTCTTTTGTCGCGTATCCGCAAACGCGTGTTATTAGGTCAAACTTCGGCGTTTCCTAATGTTTATTCCATCGTCGATCCGTCGCCCGGAGGTAATTACTGTCGGTGTGCGGGCACAGTTAACGTTTTGGCGTCTATTTTGAACGGAATCTCGATACAATTGAGAAGGGAAGGTGGATTTATTTAACCCCGCCATCTGGCGTCTCCGAGAAGAAAAAGAGCGTAAGGGATTTTTTCAAGTGAAAGACGTTATCTCGTGCGGGAGGTCCTCTATTGGTCTGCGCCATCTCTCGTGGAAAAATGGAATCTTAGCAGGGATTTCTCCCCCTTTATCCTTTCTTCATCCATCACGAGGAATTCATTTCCTTAGGAAAAGTCCCATTTTTGAAGGGGAATGAATTTCGCAGGATGTGAGCGATAAATAAGAAGTTAAAATATTCGGAACTCGATAGAAAAAATCATCCGTCAATCGTCGTGTAATGAAATGGAGTTTACATCAAAGGTCGTTGCGGGTGGAATATTTCGTGTGAGGAAATTAATTTCTCCTTTAAGTATGGAAGGTGATCCGATTTGAAGAAAGATGGCGCGCAAAAGAAATGGAATTTGGCTTTCGGAAATGTTAAATGTGAGGTTAAGGCACTGTCAGAGTGAAACTCGCTGAAATTTAGAAAATCGATGTAATTGGACACTTACGGAATCACTACCTACCTCAATATTAAAGCAAAATGTTTAGTATCAAAATAATTAGATAAAAATGTTATAGGTTCCATTTTATCATTGTGATGAAGGTACCAACATGTATTAACTATAATGTAGAAATGCGCCATGTTAGAAATACCATAAACTGTTTGTTTTTAAGATGGTGTTTTGCATTCCTTCATACTAGGCTTATTTAAAAAATCGGTTAATGGTAGTTACCTGGGGGTTTCACCATTACTTTTTTTTAGGTAGAAATTTGGAGGGTCGCCGTCCTAATCCGGACCCTTAGCTCGATTACGCAGCTCGGGAGCGCCCGGCCGCCATAGCAGGGGCGACCATAAAAAACTGACCGCGTGGAATACGATTTAAAAAGTTATTAACAATTCAAATGAGCAACAATTTATTATCTTCGTCGTCTAACTCGTCCTAAGAGATATACAAGCGTCTTTTGATCGACGTTCTACGATGAAAATGAAGATTTTTCGTGATTTTGCTAGAAATGACCCGTTGAAGCACGGAAACGTTGCCCCGGGAATGAGTTGCGGTTGGGGGGAGGGATTTATAACAAATATCTAGTCCCCCCTGCTGTGGAGATCGGGCGCTCCCGAGCTGCGCAATCGAGCTAAGGGTCCGGATTAGGACGGCGACCCTCCAAATTTCTACCTGAAAAAATTAATGGTGAAACCCCCAGGTAACTACCATTAACCAAAAAATGTTATAATCCAGTGAAATTACAAAGGTTTGTACCAATGAAACTTTTATTTTTAAGCGAAAGATAAATAATAATCAAGGTAATGTAGAAAAATGAATTGACGATATTACGTATTATCATCTCTTTTTAAAAACTCAATTGAATAGATATAAGCAATAATATTTAGTCACAGTATACATTATACTTGTTCCATTTAAAAATACATTAAATCTCTCTTATCCAAGCTAAAAATGATTAATTAATTACGAGCATTGGTCCTTTCTATTTATAAATAATAATGGCGAGGATAAGTTGATTGTAGACCTCATGACATCTGGGTTTTTAATAAATACATTTATACTTTCATAGCATTGAACATTGGACATTGAACATTGGACATTGAACATTGGACATTGAACATTGGACATTGAACATTGGACATTGAACATTGGACATTGAACATTGGATATTGAACATTGGACATTGAACATTGGACATTAAACATTGGACATTGAACATTGGACATTGAACATTGGATATTGAACATTGGACATTGAACATTGGACATTGAACATTGGATATTGAACATTGGAATGGACATTGAGAAAAGTATTTCTTACTGCAAGCAGCTCCATGAAAAGATATTTTGAATCAATTATAACATGTCTAGGGCAGAACTAAGATTCAATGAAAATGAAAATAGGAACTCGTAAATTACCAGAGAATCTGTTAGGTCCGATTAACTAATCAAACTGATCATTATGCAAAAATACAGAGTTTCCAAATCCTGTAAGTCAATATTCAAAAGGAAGAAAATGTATTTCCTCGACAGAATCTCATTGAAACTGAGATTTGCAAATAATAACGATGCTCGGAAATCGACATTGGGAAATATGTAAGGAATAACTGTTCAACTCAAAACGTCATCCAAGAGGACATCCATTGAACATCTGTTGCAGAAGTTCGGAATAAAGAAGTATAAAACACAAGAAGGGGAAAAGTAGAGCACCATTTTACTCCAGCGTAAATAAGATTATGTGCACTAAGCATTTCCGTCTGAAAAAAATAAACGCGGAGAGAATGCACCTTTCCGAGCCCTAACCTAAGAACTTTTCCCTCCTGTCTTGACCAGAAACAAAAAGATCCGCGGTTTCTCAGGGTGAGAAGACTACGAAAAAAACAACAGTTTTGAGACGGAGTATCTAAGGAGCGAATAAAGGAAGGATCCTTCCTCCTTTTAGCCTGCAGCGAAGTCTCACATTCGCCGAGGAAATAAAGCAAAACACACAAAAGAATGGAGGAAAGTATAAAACAAGAAGTTGCCCAAAGTGAAGCGTCAAGAGATTGCAGGGAGGAAGGCTTTTAACCAAAGACTTTTTTCGGATGAGAAAAGAGTAACGAGGGATGGGGGAGAACTTTTGTGACCGGTTTTTAAGAATTCTCTTCGCATCCTCCAACTGGATCCACCCGACAGAATGTTTTTTTTCTCTCCCGCGCGGTTTTGCGTCTGGTAATGAAGACCAGCTCCCTTCCTTCTCCGCGTTTCTTACTTCGAGAAACTTCTAAGAAAGCCGTCGGTAATGCGCAGGGAAAGACCTTTGGGCCCATTTTAAATTGCCGCCGAAGATTTTGCATCGATCGTCTTTTGATATTTCTGCGTTATTTTGGCGAATCCGTCCGATGCATATACATTCGATGCTCCAGGCGAAGCAATTAAGTGCACTCATTTTTCGTCGGCGCATGGATCAAAGGTGTCGAAGTGTATGTTTGAGGAGATCGATTGAGGAGAATCGTTCAATTCTAAATGTATCAAATAAAGTGTAAATGAAGCCTGAAATTGAATAATTATTTTCCATCTTAGCGAGGCACTGAAAGGCTAATTCATAGTTGATTTTCACGAATAGAAAAATAAAGGAATTCACAATAAATAATGAAAATTAACTGAAAATAAATCGACGTCGGCTCTACATTGCGTTTGAATAAAAGTGTATTACCATCAGTAATTCGTCGTAAGCAAAGAAAATTTGGAGCACGGCTGTTAACGAATTAGTGATATAAAAGATCTACAAAGCCATCTTCGTCTGCACTCGTTTCCATCGGTATTCATCAGCCCAACTTGAAGCATCGAAATGCGCGTAGGATGATTCTTAGGAAGTTGGTAATCCCAGACCTCTTGTTGTTTCCGAAACCTGCGGCAACGAAGTGCGAAACAACACGAGAAAGAAGATCTTCTAAATCTCTGAATCCGCTATTTGGAACGCTAGATTTCAACTATTTCATTGGTTAAGCTAAATAAAAGTCATTCAAAGCCAAATGTCGAAATACGCTAATTATTATACACAAGCCTTAAAAAAATCGTTGCCTTCCCCAATTAACGCCTTTTTCTTAACATCTTGATTATTTATCCCATTTATTTATTATTCAGGAAGAATTAAACGAGCGATATATATATATTATCATTAATAATGTACTTAATGGAAACAATGTTATTTTCTCTAATTAATCATCTATTTTTGCATTAAGTGTTAAAACAATTTAATTCTTAAAAAGTTAGTTTTTTTATTTAAATATATATGTATATAAATAATATAAAATAAAATATAATAGTTTTGCCTTATTCCCTTTCCCACTTTGACTATTTCAATTCCTTATTTGCTATCCAAACTCACACTACTTGATTTAAGATCTAATTTTGCGCTTGAATAATATATTTCTTAACTGTTTCAATTTCTGATTTTCTCTTATCAATTTTTACCATTACATTCTATTGACATTCAAAACAAAACTTTGTAAGTGTTTTCACCATAACTGTCTCAACCTTAGTCCTGTGACCCTGTCTTTCGACAAAATATTTATCTTCGCCAATATTACTTTAACTTTATCTTCCCATTTAAGATGCTTAAAATTACTCTTTTAATCAAAAGGACATAGAACTTGAAATTATGTTTCCAAATAATAAATTTGAGGATTAAATGTTTTCATAACTACGAACTTCTCTCAACATCTTCCATAGACTATCAACTTGACTTTCTTTCTAAAATGCCCTTGAAATATCACCAAATACGGTTGATATAAAAGAGGAATCTGAAGTGCCGTAACCATTAGAAAATTCGTGGGTGGCAAAGTGCGATGAGAAAATATACAAATATTGGGAGATGGAGGGAGTGAAAGGGGGCGAGTGAAGGAAAAGAAGAAAAGGAGTGACTGAAATCCCAGTGGTGGGATTTAGCTACTTGATGGAGCGATGTATCTTGCCAAAAAGGCTTTGTGCCATGGGCTCAACCGAAAGGGATTATCGGAAGCGAGACTAAATGTCGCTCTTGGTAATGAGAGATTCCCAGCATGTGAGAATAATTCATCGCAAGCGAATATTTAATTGTTAAATAAGCTACGATACTAATAATTCTAATATCTAAAGGTAAGAGTTACGAAAATGCTCTCCAACGCAGGTTGAGAATCCTTGAAAGAAAAAAAGATTATAATCTGCGATTGCTTGATTAATTCAGAAGTATAAAGTTTATAGAACACGTTATAAGGCGACCCTCGGCTACTTAGGCCGATTCGGCAATGCGTGTGGAACACATGCCTCGTAAAAGTGTTTATATTCATTCTTTCCTACTATTTTTTAGTTATTAAGCAGGTCTTCTTTTATTACCGTTAATCCATCCACCATTTATAATCGAAAGAACCGTCTTAGTTGTAGGCATCAAAATGAAAATTTGTCCTGAAATATTGCATAGATTAGCTTGTCTTATTTCATTATAATTTACATCTGGATGTTTTATTTACAGTTTGGCAGCAACTAATTTAATCAAAATAGCACATAACTTAGATGTTTGCGCTATGTTGTATTGTTTCTACCAAAATGAAGCGAATATTTGATTACTGTAATAGTGAAGATTATGACTAATCCTTCAATTTATATTCTGGACCAAATATCTCTACAAATCAAGATTTATGGGAACACAAAGCATCAAATTAGAGTTACAGAAAACAAAAGTTAGAATATATCGCAAGCCTGCAGTAAGGCAAGAATAAATAGCCTAGAAATTCACTTTCTTCCCCTTCTGAACAGGTTATTGGTGCACGCCTGAAGTATTCTATTCTCTACCGTTGAGAATATTAATGAGGTAATAAGTTACATGTTATTTAGTTTCGATATTGGAAAAGAAGAAGTCCTCCTTAACTAAAATCCAGACTCCATTATAGCCGTATTTAATGAGAATGATCGTAAACAGCGAAAGTTTTCGAAAATGTAAAATATTATTTTTGGATAGAAATGGAAAATAGCGTATGAGTATTACGAGTCCAAAAATAAGTGTAGCTACCCGTAATTGTGAAAATGGCTGTAACATTCCAGAGGAATAACGCAAAAGGGTAAATGATGCAAGGAAAAATTCCCGCAGAATATTAAATACACTTTGTTTACTCAATCAAAATAGCATCGCAGTTGAGGACTGTGTTTTTGATGGAATAGCTCCAAGGAAAATTATATGAATAATGAATTCGAAAGGACCACGAGGAGTCACGAGGTCATTCATAAATAATTGAGAGCTATTTGCAGATACGAATTATGCATGCATGCAACAGGAATCTAAAGTAAATTGTGACTAGACGGCAGAATTAGAACAGGGCACATTCTATTCTTCTAAGAAAATTGTTGCTGGAGTATGCAAATTGTTGGCACAAGAATTCAAAACGGTTGAGTAAAAAATATTGTCATTACATTTATTATTTTTCTTGATTGGGATATTTTTAAACAATATACATATTTCTTAGATCTCACTCAAAAAAACTTAGTGAAGAGATTCAATGTACTTTAACATTATTTAGTATGCTTTATAAGTGTGGTTTAAAATTATAATTTCGTAGAAAAAATGTTATAATTTTAAAACCAAATTTCATGAAGAAGATGAGAGAAAGAATCAACAATTTTAAAAATTTAGGGACCATCTATAGTTGAATGACTACTAGTTCATCCCCATAATCACACAGAGATAGGGATATTTGGAAAAGTTTTGGAGCTAATTCTATCTCAATAAACAGTCTCCTATACTTACTCCTGATGAAAACTCTATAGGAATATATCGCCATCGTGAAATATATTGCTGAGTATCCCTTGGATCCAATATTAAATCGATAATTCCTAGATTTCGTGGTAAAACGAATCCCTTAGAATGATTGTTTCTTTCGGTACATAGTGTATCGGTGAAAAACAGAATGTGGCGATGGGAGAGCTGTATCTCAATACGCCGTAGCAACTTTGAATACAGGTATTTACATAGGTGTATATATTTCCGAATGCCGAGGTCTGGGATTTGAAAAGGGAAGAAAGGAAATGCACTTTCTGATATGAGAAAGGAATACTTGGACCAAACTTTCTGGAAATAACTTGCGCGAAGTACGAGGGCTGGAGATCGAAACGTTTTCATTTCGGCGATTCTCCTTTTAGCGCACAAGGTCGAGAGGAAAAAATAGTTCTGGATTTCTTTTAGAGCTATTTCATTCCACCTATACGCCTAAATTCGGGTTTCACTCTCTTACGGAGTGCATTGGGGACAATATTTGAGGTTCGAAGTAGAAGAGAGGAGACATTGAAACATTACTCCATTCTGATTATAAAAGAAACACACGTAAAATTAAAAAAAAAATCCATTAATAAAAATTATGACAATGGCTTACATTTGAATTATATCGCTCTCGATATCGAATTTAATCGTGAATATGACTAACAATCTCCCTCTTAAATGATTCATTGGCGGTATTTTTCAAACTTATACCACTTAATTGGATCATTTCAGAAACAACGGTACAAAGAATTCTCACGAGTAGTTTTTTTTTCCTTTATTAGTTCGCTTCATCTGCCAATGTATTCGAAATGATTAAAAATCTCTCTAGGATACGCCTTCCTTGATTCTCAGTCATTTGATTCAAAGAACCCATACATACGTTCTAACGTTGGGCGAAATCAGGGCTAAGCTATAGTAACGCATATTTAACCACTGCATTCTTATATGAATCAACACATTCGAAGGATGCAGCCATAAAAAATGTAAATCATAATATATACAGGTTTTTAAACAACTAAAATGGCAATAAAATGGAATAAGGAAAGGAAATACCTTTGCACGTAAAATCATTCGTCTTAAACCAAAGGAGAAACCGAAGATAAAAATAAGGATTTGGCAGGGACTCAAATGTAGCAATTTCATTCTATGGGTAGGTATTCTAACTCTAATTCAATGGACTCTCACATGTCACATCAATACCGTTCTGCTAACAGGATGATTTGCTAACAGTTTTGACTTACAGAATACTAATTATGCATCACTACAACGAGTAAGAAATAATAACGAATATTGTAATAAGTGAATACAAAAGTCTCAGTGTTTTGCAATGGATCTTAATCACGTATAATCTTTAAGAGGATCTGAAGTACTAAATCATTTGAGGGGTGGTCTTAGGACTCCAACTAAAAACTAACGATGCAATTCGGTGCAAAAGGCTTCAGTATAAAGACTGTTGTACTGAATTCGAAAACATAGAGAATAATCAGCGTACTACTATATAAATTGCAATTACTTGACAACTTATGATGAATAGAGATTTGGATACTAAAAGCATCTAGGGGTGAATAAAATTAAAATAGGATACCCAAAAATGTAAAGGTTAATGATGAGAGGATCAAGAATAAAGAAAAAGAGAAAATCATGGAAAGTTTGCAAAAAGCGAGGACTCGCTACAGGAAAAGTTTATCGGTATTAACATCCTTTCTCTTTCGTCCCACGTGATTTCCACTGCTTTACATCAAAGGCAATGAAAAAAGAACAGTTACTGAAAGCTATGTCAATGTAAAAAGAGATATTTTTATGGAAGGATTCTCCGATAAAGAACATGAAAAACCCGCAAAAATTTACAGAGAGAGAAGACGCACGTTTCTCAAAGTGGTTTTGACATTGAAAGTGAATAAATATATAAAGCGACCGTTTTCCTTGTATTATTCATATAACAATGTATTTTGGAATCTTATTTAAAATCCATTATTTGCTTTAGATGATAATTCGGCGAAAGCGTTTCTACAGGATTCCAAATCTTCTTAAATCCATTTATCTCGGACAAAACAAAACCTCCTTTAACTTCATCTCTTGCTGAGGCTGTGGTATTATTTTGAGATTTAATTCAGCATTTAAATATTCCGTTCTTTCGTCTGATTACAATTTTTGGTAAACGGAATAAAGATCTCTGTGAAGAGAACGGGGCATTTTCCGAAGTAATGAATACTCTATCTCCATGAAATCTGTTCCCATCGATAAGAATGTTATCTCTATTCTTCAATTGAAAAGAACGACCGTTGGCATTATTCGTTCTACGATAAAAACAAATATTCCTGAGGCCAAATGATTTCGCATAAAATCAACGAAATGAGATGAGTAATTTGAATAGATCCTCGAATAGCAACTGAAGAACAAAAGCAAAAAGACAACAGATAGGCGAATACAATAGTTTATATCTTCAATGAAAAATAATTACTTTTTTCGCCAACAGATTGGTTTCCTTGAAAGAATATATAAAAGCTCAAGAGATTCTATGACTAAGAGAACAATGTAATAATAAAAGAGCAGAAGGTATGCGAAATATAAAATCAAAAAGAGTTATGCGTAATTTCAAAAACCAGATAACAATTTTGTTGAGAAGAATTACCACTGTCAATTTCTAAAGAAAGCTCTTCGAAGAAATATGTTTCATAAGAATCATTTTGCAAAAAATGTGACCTTTCATCGAAGTTCACGAAAAGCAGAGTAATTGTAATAGTTGGATGATTATAATAATAAAGTTCGTTCTTCCGATTTTTATTCATTTGCGCTATAAATAAAGGCTCGAATAACTTTATTTTAGCCACATACAGTTAATCTGCAGGAACTTTATAAAGCAAAAACAATATGCTGGATTAAGGACTGACGGAATAGAAATATATTATTTCAAAATACATAGAACACACAAATGATATTACGGGAGATACATGTAGGTCTCAGTAGAAAGCAAGAATAATTTTTGGTGAATATTACGAATATACCAATAAGGGCCAAATGATACGGCGTTTGCAATTTTAGGGACGAGACGATAGGTGAACAATACTGTAAATATGAAAGTAAATCTGAAATTTCTTACGCAATGTATTTAACTGATGCCAATTTAGGGAAGGGAATCATTATCTAGCTCAAGAAGATTGGAAAAATAATTGAAAAACAACTTATATAAGAGAAAGAAACACATTGACGCTGTTCAGTATAAATGAAATATATTTTGTTGTGAGAAAAAAATATAAATTTGTTCGAAATGACAAAGAAAAGCATGGAAATGAAAAACCACTTCAACATTTAGCAGAGCAAACGTGTGAATTGTTATAAATCGATGCAGCTTTACAAAAGTTCGAGGGAACATTTTTTTCCTTCAATTTGAACTAGCGTACATACACTTGTAAATGCCGTGTTTTTCAGCACGTTTTAGAGGTTTGAAATCTCTAATTCCTTAAAATCCGTCTTTCAAATTTTCTTCACTTACAGTTTTTATGCTGAAAAGGCCCCCCTCGGCTTATGATCAAGTGAGGGTACCATATGCCTGTTCTCCTGTTAAAAACGTCTTCCGTAATAGTAAATCTGCTTGAAAATATTTCACTTGTACAGTTATCTGTTATTTGTCAATTTAATTTTATTGCTCTCTATCTTCTCACTCCAGGCTTATTCTCGAGTCAATTAGTTCTCCTAGTTTTTGTGATTAAATTAGGTGCTTCGGCTTACACTCTAGTCAGCTTATACTCGAGTATATACGATGAACAGTTTATGACACATGAAACTAACCAATCATCATAGACGCTCAGCCCCACCGTTCATAATATTTCGATAATGTTTACCGTCTCCTGACATCGATGGGAGCTCTTGCATAGCAACCTTCTCAGGCAGATGTTTTCCTTATGAGAAATGAGAATGAAGAAGTGCCTGCATTACGTCACGTTCCGCGGAGGTGCATGGAAAAGGCACTGAGGAATGGCGATGAAACGGAGGTTGAGCTGAGTATCGGATCGGAGGAGCAAGGGGAGAGAGAAGAGGGACGGACAAAAGGTACGAGTGCTATAAGGAATCTGGGTCCAGCGACAAAAGGATGAGAGGGGATGTCCGAAATAAGGGAATCGGAGAAATGAGGAAAAAATCCAGCCGCTTTGTAGAGGAGGAAATAGAATGAAATGTGGTGAGAGGGGAGGAATAAAAGGAAGGAAAGATAAAAGAGGAATTTGTGGAAACGGGGATGGATGTGGGTGAAGAAGAGGAAAGAAAAGCGGCTCCTATATGAGGATATAACGGGCGATATATCGTGATAAGGTGTGTGAGGTCATAAAGTAATGGTGAAATGGATAATGAAGTGAAGGAGCAAGCGATATGTATGGCCGTCTATCCTTTCTTGCGTTATATTTCCACGACGAAACACTTGTTTACGACATCCAGCGATAAATTGATTCATTTAACATAGAAAGCAAGAATGCCAAATTAATCAAAATGTTATTGGATTATAGTATATAGGTAAGAGATAAGGGGGTATAAGTAAGGTTTATTCATCGATGAAAATAAATCTTCTGCACAAACCATTAATCTGATCAAGAGTAAATCACGAAAAATTACGAAAAAAATAATAAATATATTTCCAGTATTTCGTGCATTCATTTATCATTATCCATAACTTTAAAATTTTTGAGAATTATACTCACATGTCAACTCCTACGAATTACATCCTACATGTACACTCCTGGCCAAAATTAACGCAGCACCTCCCTAGCGATCCTTACGGCCGGTGTTGCGTTAATTTTGGCCAGGACTGTACATGAGTGCGAAATCGTAGAAACATATTGTAAGACTAATTTATAAACGAAACCTAAAATAAAAGTAAAAAATTCAATTCTGAAAGGGAAACAACGAGAAAAAAATAACTATTTGTAGAAAAATAGAGAGGAATGAGGTAGTGAAGGAAAGCAAGTGAGAAGGAAATACAAAACAGAGATTTTACAAATGGCACACCTTGAGCTCTGCATGAATTGCTGCAAGTGCAGCATACATAAACAAATAATGTTGTAAAATATTAATAGAGGAAATAACTCTTTTGGAAGAAATTATTTTGATTTTGGCCTATGATTCATTTATAAAGAGACTTGAATACAGAGCTGTTAAAAATATTTCCGTAAGACAAAATTATATGATCGCCGATCAACCTTCAAATTAGTATCAACATAAATGAAAAATAACAATAGACGTGTATTAACAATAAGATTGAAGCTGAAAGATCGGAAAATTAAAAAAGAAATTTCTAGCCATGGACTATTTAACAAGTAAAACAAGATATGTCTAAAAGATTATAGAGCAAGTAAATATTACGGAAAATATACAAATATTAACCAACGCTTAATTTGGTGATAGCCTTAACTCACTATCTTGGTAAAAACAATATTTATCTATTCAAATCGCACTAAGGTAGTATTTAATACAAGAAGGCTTAAGCTCATGTAATTAAAAAAAATCAATTAAAAAGCTTACAAATACAAAGTATGAGTTGCATTATATATACAAAGAAAATAATGCACAAAGTAAATAAATTACAAATTTCTGTAAAGTAAATAATTCATGAACGGATAATCAATTACAATATATGTCGTATGATATACTGTCCAGCCTATCAATTCCTTAACGCAATATATTAACCTAATGTTTGAAAACCATGCACCAACTAAAAAAAACAAGATTGGGAAAAATAACAAAGATTTGGATGTCTCCGTAATTGCTTTCAAATTCCGGCAAATTGCTCCGTTTCTACAATTAATCTCTCTTTAGTCCATCTGCTTTTCCGCGCATGAGAACAACAAAAAAGTAAAATGCGTTTAATCACAATAGAACAGATATGGGCGGAAACGTTAGACTTAAACGAAAATATAGTGAAACGAAAGGACCCGCAGAGTTTAGAAGTTGACGCAAAACTGCGGGATTGTGTGTATTTCCGGAATGGTTAAAGCATGAGCGTACACACGAATGTCGACGTAGATCATTAAAAAAGTTTCTCTCGTGTTAGCTCTTCCTCTCCGCGAGGAACATTCCCCCATCCCCTTTCCACTCTACTCCATTACACCCTCTTCCATTCTACGATGTATTACTCCTTTAATAGTCTTTCCTTATTGGTATTATATATATATATATATATATATATATATATATATATATATATATATATATATATATATATATATATATATATATATATATATATATATATATATATATATATATATATATATATACGAGTAAAATGTAGCTTGCATACTGCAAGCAGATCGGCAGCACTAATTTCATGTCGGCATCATATCGGGAAGGCCGTCAAAAGAAAAAAAAATGCATTGAAAATATTCTGATTATTCGCTGCAATTTATTCGTCCGGCATCGAACCCGGGTCTTCCTGGTGATACTTACTATGCAGCACAATAGAAGATCACCATCTCTAACTATCTGTGAAAATTCAAGCAGAAATATTATCTGCAACTGCCTCAAACGACGTCCTACTTTTCCCTTATATTTCTCATGAGAGAAATGTTAATGTGCTCTGGCATCGAACCCAGAAATAGTTCGATCTTCTGAAAACTGTTTTCGTTAACCAGATATAACCATACATCTTCCAGCCAAGCACGAACTTCCTATCATTTCGATAAGTGCATCAAAAAAATAATGAAATACTACTCCTATGTATTTTAAAAGGGAGACATATTTACCGCCCGGCATCGAACCCGGGTCCTTCTGGTAAAACTTCCTATGCAATATAATAGAAGATATTAATCTTTAACTATGTGCGAAAATTCAAGCAGATATATTTTCCTGCAACTGCCTCAATCGAAGTCTTACTTTTCCCTTATATTCCTTATGAGAGAAATGTTAATGTGCTCTGGCATCGAACCCAGGAATATTACGGTGTTATGAAAATTTTTTTCTTAAACCAATTCTTACCTAACACATTCCGGCTTAGCACGAACTTCCTATTATTTCGAGAAGTGCATCAAAAAAAATAATGAAAAACAGCTCCCATGTATTTGAAAGGGCAGATCTTTGCATCGTCCTAGCATCGAACCCAGGATATTTTTTGTAAAGGTCATTGATGTTTTCAAAATTCCAAGACCATAAGTATAGGCACCATGAGTTTTATTTCTCTACCTATCCGGAAAGTATTTTTTAAAAATTCCCGAAAATCACGGCAATGCATTTAAACGGGAAAAATCGGGACTTTGGAGCCCTCTGGAATCGAACCTATGACACTGAGGATCAAAGTCGCTTTTTTCCTGGGGGTTTCACGTTATGGCCAATATGTCATAAAAATTACAAGGCAATGACCCTTGTAGTTTAGCCTGTGATTTTGTATCCTATCTATATAGCTATATAGCTATATGGCTATACGAGTAAAATGAAGCTTGCATACTGCAAGCAGATCGACAACACTAATTTCATGTCGGAATCATATCGGGAAGGCCGTCAAAAGAAAAAAAAATGGATTGAAAATATTCTGATTATTCGCTGCAATTTATTCGTCCGGCATCGAACCCGGGTCTTCCTGGTGATACTTACTATGCAGCACAATAGAAGATCACCATCTCTAATTATGTGTGAATATTCAAGCAGAAATATTGGCTGCAACTGCCTCAAACAACGTCCTACTTTTCCCTTATATTTCTCATGAGAGAAATGTCAATGTGCTCTGGCATCGAACCCAGGAAAAGTTCGGTCTTCTGAAAACTGTTTTCTTAAACCAGTTTTAACCAT
The DNA here is from genome assembly GCA_947579665.1 of Sympetrum striolatum. Classification (NCBI taxonomy): domain Eukaryota; kingdom Metazoa; phylum Arthropoda; class Insecta; order Odonata; family Libellulidae; genus Sympetrum; species Sympetrum striolatum. The sequence goes on from OX388347.1 coordinate 6,909,109, forward strand.
ACATCTTCCAGCCAAGCACGAACTTCCTATCATTTCGATAAGTGCATCAAAAAATAATGAAATACTAACCCTATGTATTTTAAACGGGAGACATATTTACCACCCGGTATCGAACCCGGGTCTTTCTGGTAAAACTTCCTATGCAACATAATAGAAGATATTAATCTTTAACTATGTGCGAAAATTCAAGCAGAAATATTGGCTGCAACTGCCTCAATCGAAGTCTTACTTTTCCCTTATATTCCTTATGAGAGAAATGTTAATGTGCTCTGGCATCGAACCCAGGAATATTACGGTCTTATGAAAATTTTTTTCTTAAACCAATTCTTACCTAACACATTCCGGCTTAGCACGAATTTCCTATTATTTCGAGAAGTGTGTCAAAAAAAATAATGAAAAACAGCTCCCATGTATTTGAAAGGGCAGTTCTTTGCATCGTCCTAGCATCGAACCTAGGATATTTTTTGTAAAAGTCATTGATGTTTTCAAAAGTCCAAGACCATAAGTATAGGCACCTTGAGTTTTATTTCTCTACCTATCCGGAAAGTATTTTTTTTAAATTCCCGAAAATCACGGCAATGCATTTAAACGGGAGAAATCGGGACTTAGGGGCCCTCTGGAATCGAACCTATGACACTGAGGATCAAAGTCGCTTTTTTCCTGAGGGTTTCACGTTATGGCCAATACGTCATAAAAAGTTCAAGGCAATGACGCTTGTAGTTTAGCCTGTGAATTTGTATCCTATCTATATAGCTATATAGCTATATATATGAATGAATCCGGAGAAGCATCTATATATAATAGATATATGAATGAATCCGGAGAAGCATCTATATATAATAGATATATATATATATAAATTAACTTCCTATTATTTTCACTTCTTGATACTGCATTCTTTTTCATTCTCCACGAGAAGGTGGTGTATTTTTTATATCAGCTCTTTCCGCAGTATATATGAGAATGCCACAGCTTCTGTAATGCTGCATGAAGAGACCGATGAATTCAAGATTGAAAGGGAGTTCGACAAGGTGTCGGTCTATCTCCCATCTTGTTCACAGCCATTTTAGAAGAAGTTTTTAAAACCCTTGATTGGGAAGAGAAGGGGTTAAGAGTAAATGGGGAGTACATCAGTTGCCTCCGTTTTGCAGATGATATATTTCTCTTTGCAGCCAATGCAGAAGATCTAACTTCACGACTTCAAGAAAAACCTCTGGATGGTTGCTTGTAATACATGTACCTGGGACAACTTGTAACAACACGAGAGAAAAATAGGATTAATGAAATAAATAGAAGAATGGAACTTGGCTGAACTGGGAATTCTATACATTGCACTAAGATTACCTACTGCGAAAATTCTTGTTGGTAGGAAAAAACTGTAACATTTTTTGTCTTTATACAAAAATATTTAAAAACTTTACGAAAGTGTGCTGTTTACTAAAATTTAAAAACTTCCTCATGACAGAAAGCTACATTTTATTTACTTTTTTTTCTTTCTAGTTGTTTTCTAGGTACAGAAATAAAGTTTGCTTATCAATGTTTCCTTATGAATGTTTTTAGAAAATTAAAATGTATATAAACGACTATCATTTTGAATAAGAATAACATCAATATGTGACAATGAAGTTCTTATAACTTACGGATAATATATATAACCTAATTCAAATTTTGTTAGCTAAAGGAAAAATTTATCTTACACCACATATATATATACCGGTTTTTTAAACATTTATATGGAATTTTCATGGCATGAAAGTTAAATTTCTACCTTCATCATTGGCGGTGTAATGGTTTCTTCAAAATTGAAGCTGTGGCAAGACGGCATAAATATTTCGCTTATTATTCAGAAAATAATAACATATCTTTTTCCTTACAAAATATACTACGAAATCTGACCTTAATGTTGCCTATTTTAACCAGTTTCAAGAAAATTGTTGAAAATTCAGATACATCGAGCTAATTTCACTATCGTGCGACCCTAAAAAAAATGTTGAGTGTTTTAGTTCTTTAGAGAATAATGGATCCCATCAAGACCAATGGCATAAATTGAATTAATTATTTCATAAAGGTAAGCATTCGGAAAAATAAACGGAAAATGGTGCAGAACAATAGCTAAAATTGCTGTAGAATGCCCGAAAAGGACACCGTCTAATTATTTTATAACGCACCAGGAAAATAAAATCCTCGATTGAATAAAAAACGTGGAGCGGAAAAAAGCTTAAATCGCTTAATTTTCTTTCACAATGAAAAGACACGCCCAGTGGCCATCTTGTTTTCACGCTCATTTTGAAAAGAGTTATTTACAAAACAAAAGAGGGAAGAATAAATCATCTCGACCTTTCTCTTTGGACTTAATTATCCATTTTACCCAATTCTTTTTTCCTCTCGAGGTACGTGGAATCAATTTCTTTCGTTCTATTTCATCATTCGGCCATCTGCTCTTCCTCACTGTCAACACGCTGAGCTCAGGCATATCTCTGCTACCTTCTTCCTTTTCACTCTCATGCTTCTCTGTTTCGTACCAATAAAACAGCCTCTAAGGCATCTGTGGGAAATCTTTTTGAAGGTTCGCCCATATATCGCACAAATCTCTAACTACAATTTTTCATGTGCCGGCCACATTTTCTAAGAACACATTATTTGTTTCTTTGTTATTTCATTTTTAATTTCCTAATAAAATCATGTGAAACTGACCGAGCGAAAGTAATGACAGCATTTTGATGAAAAAAGGACATTCCCTTATGAAACGAAGAAAATTAGTTTAAAAACTCAATACTTTCAGGCTTGACTGTGTTCATTTCCATGGTAATATAAATTTATTTTTACTTGTGAAAATAAATTAATTTTATCATGGAAAATACACTTGCTTTGCGTACCAGAACCAATGCATTCACATGACTTGTTTGGCACGTCGGCCAAGGGTTACCCACTCCAAGATGAGATAAGGATCCAGAAGATTATTTTAACGAAGATCAGTATACATTTTATATATTTATCTCTCACAAGCATCCTTAATGGACAATTACAGAAGGGGGAAATAACAGCAAGAACAGACGACACAAACAACCACCAGAAAAATCTGGTTAGCCGGGACTCGAACCGGGGTTCTTAGTGTTGAAGGGCTAGCACTCCGCCATTCCGGCCGGTTTCCCTTAATTGTATCCCCAATGATGGAGGAATCTGTTTATATAAATGCGTACAGAGCAAAGAAACATGGAGGACTACTCCTGAGTCTAAAGAACGTAACCGGCAAATGAATGGCAAATCTAGCCTCGATAAAAATTGCTAAGATCGCAATTCAAGGGTTTAATATAAATAATTTACAGTCGATTACTGTACCTCTAAATTATGTTTTCAGCTGAATTTATTTTATAATTACTTTAATTCAAGGCCAGTAAATCAATTAAGACTGGTCTTATCAAATAAAAATACAAGTAAGAAATAATATGTTAAAAACAATGGAGAAACAAAGATTTCCAATACAATGGGAAGCAAATCGTGGTATAACGACCGTTTTTTGTTGGAAATGTATCTCGATATCACCCATCATTTAGCATCATATCTGCTTCAGAAAGCCCAAATATTAGCAATGTACCACTGAAATGATCGCATTCTGCTTTGCTAGCAATATATGCATATCTATAGATAATGCTTTTCATACATTTGATCAACATACCTCTCCTAATCTAAAAGCGGTCATGTATAAAGCTTACATCTCTGAATTTTCAAAACCATAGTGGTCCTTTAGCTTATATTTCACCATTTTTTCTCTTTATAAAACATTTTTGAATTAACAATTCGCTGATAACTTTATTTAATATTAAAGAATCTCTTTATTTCACGAACCCTTTACCTTCAACTCACACATGTCTTTTCTGTTTCGCTTAATAATATTCACGCATTCCTCTCCTTGAACTCGCTTCCACGTTCTTAAGCTTACAAAGCGCATATATCACTCACGCACCAGGATTACTACTTTTTTACGAACTTTACGGCACTGTTCCGCTTCCCAAGGGATGTACAATATCATTGCGTGAACTTCTTTTTTACCCTTTCCCGTCGCACAGGCGTGGAGCTTAGAAAGAAATTAAAAGAGAAATGCCTCTGGAATTAATGCCATTAAGATGTAATTATGCGGAGGATAAAAACAACAAAACAAGGACAAATAATGAGTGTTTAGGGAAACGAAATATTCCCTTATTTGGTAAACTTGCGAAAACATTTCGCGGAAAAAGAAGTTAATTTTGATTAACTTTTTTCTTATGCCATTCCAAGAATTAGAAGCAATTGGAATATTAAATTTATAACACGCTGAATATTGATAAAGGAAATAAGCGTGTCACAGCTTCATTCCATTCATTTTACTATTCAATGTAAGCTGCTATACACATAAAAATAAAATAGGAGATAGAAAACAAAATAATCTTAAAATAAATTAAAATGTTATTCATATGCTTAAAATTGTATCTTTCCATGTAAAAGAGAATGTCATTTAACTGCTAATAACTGAACCATGGCAATAGCACCGGTGATGTACAAATTTTATCTTATTATTTAAAGTATTTATTTACATTTTCACATGCCTAATTTTCCAAGTTAAATTTAACTGAAGAAATAGCAATCTTTTCCTTGCATAGGTTTAGCCATTTAAACTGCAATATAGTACATTTTTTGGGTTTAAATATCGTAAATCGGTTTCGATATCAAAATTATCGTACATTGTGAGGAAATGGAACACTTTACGGAAAGATGGCATTCAAAACTACTAATCATAGCATTAGTTACATTGTAATAGGAGTTGTAAAATCATTTGAAAAGAATTAAAAGTATGTATAAAATATTCTCCTCTTCCATTTCATGCAGAATACGAAATTAAAATTAGCATATCTTTTACCTCCATGAAGTTTCGTAATCGAAAAAGATGAATAAAGTTACTAAAATTGCAACAATCTCAGAGCGAATTTATATTAGAGATAGATAATACAAGAAATGAAACATTATCTAATCAATTCCTACTGAAATTTTAACACTAAAGTAATCAAATATTTTAAAGACATGTCCCAGCCTAATGCGTCTATCACGAATTACGTTTCTTTGATAGAAAAGTTTTAAAAAGAGAATAAAGTACGTATGTGATGGAATTAACCCACTGAGATATATTTCCTTTAATTTCTTCCACATCATTAATCCTTTGCTGGAGCATTAAAGCTTTGCCTCCAGAACTCGAAGTGAGAAAATGGCAAAGAATTGATATTTAAAACTAGAGAAAACTCACAAGCGCTTATTAATGAGAGCATTAAAATTCGGTAATCTTCCTTTTCCTCCCACGCCTCCTCTCTATCTTCCCTTTCGCTCTAATTCCTTTTTTTAATCTTCATTCTCTGCGCTTCTCATGCTCCGACTTTCTCCCGTAATTTTTGGGAGTTTCATCGCCATTCCTCTTTCCTCAATCACGCTTTCCTTCTCTTTCCATTAGTTGTCCGATTCTTTCGCCTCATTTTACTTCCGTTCTCGTTTCCCGTCCCATTTTTATTTCCTCCAACTTCTATTGATTTTCGCTCCGCATGACATCCACTTCGGGCGAACACACCCGTCTAGGAGGAATTCCAGAAGGAAAAGGCAGAGCTTTAATTTCTGGCATGTTTGTATGCCTTTGAATGATGTTAAACGACCGAATCTTCATAAACTCAATCTATAAATAGAAACGAAGCTAACGTTGACGAGTGAATATGACAGAGAAGTAACTCAGAAAATTTATATTTTAATGTATTCGAACGAGCGATCACATTTACATTGTGTAGAAAGACAAAAAACATTCTCTGAAATCTGTGTTGCGTCTACTCAGAGTATAAGTTTATCTCATATCAGTCGTTTGCTTATTCTAGTTCATAATTTTGCAACTTTCCCTTCGACTGCAATAAAATAATTTCCCCTGACCAGTTATGAAAATTATTTTTATATGATGAGGAAAAGGAAGTATTTAAGTGCTTATAGGCGTGCACATTAAAGACCCAAATATGAACGAAAGTGATAAATATTGACGTGACTGTGACCCGCACCTGCACTTCCCTTGAAGGTAATATAAGCAACAAACGACTATGCTGAATCAATTCCAATCTGTTACAGGAGCGAGGTAGGTGGCGCAACAAATAGCGGCACCAACCACCACCAGGGGTCCTCACAGAGGCAGCCGATTCAAAAAGTGGTAGGTATTCCCCCAAAATAGTTACTTAAAGATGAGGAACAAGATATAGCTTAAGGTGCACGACGTAAGGATATAAAGACGTTTAAATATCGGCACTGAAGGAATACGAGCCTGAGAATTGGTTAGAATTTATACCTCAAAAGTGGTTGTATCAGTGGCTATACCGCTTTGAGTCCTATTCATGTCTATATCTCCGAGTTCCCTTAACTTTTGGATGGTGATTCTTGAGAGGTTATTTTTCCAGTATAATCATGATCATATATTTCAATGCCTCGTCCGTAAAGTTACTTTTCGATAGTGCTCATGATTGAAACCCCTTTACAAACCTCTTCTTGCCAGCTGTTAGAAATTCAGGACACTTACTCGTGCTGCAAGTGCTTTCATTGGTTTTCAATTTTGGTGAATATATAATCGTGAATTTGATGTAAGATGGATCGCTTTACACTCCGATAGCTTAACCATTACGTGGCTATGATTATTTAAGCATTAAGACAGTAAATATAGTGAAAAGAAGGCGGAGCCTCTATTTTTCTCAACAAAATTTAACGAAAATTTTTATTTGAAATTGAATACATCTTAAGAATACATTTTCATTCAACTCTTCTGGTTTATTTGCTTACATTCCAAATCGCATTCACCGAGTTTATTTCGTAGAAGTACAGACTAACTTGACCTGAAAGGATGCCATCTTTGATAGCTCTTGTAGATGTTTAAATAAGAGAGAAGGAGGAAACAAAATAATTCCGACTTCGATGAAAGCTTACTTTTTACTACATAGAGAGCAGCCGTACCAAAAGAACGACAAAAAAGATCTTAACTTTGAGAGGACAACGATGATCAAAAATAACCAACAGACGTCTGGATACGTTGGCCCCTCAAGGCAAGGATCTTTCAGTAGAAGAAGGAGGGTACTTAAGGGCCACTCAAAGCAGACGGGTCTCGTATAAATTAATTTCCGCAAGGACAAATTCATTTTATTCCGGAAATAAAAAAACTCACCGTTTCAGTTTTATATGATAGGTTTTGAAAGTAATAGACAATCTAAAGGGAGCATTCCATTCGCGATCACATATATATAACACACAATATTAATATATTTCGAAAACATTTAGGAAAGAATCGTTGTCCTTTAAAATTACTAGTTCAGAGTGTTAAAGGAGATTCCTTACCTCCGGAGAAATAAATCTGAATGTAATTCTGCATGTTGGCCGCAAAGAGAAGAGTTAATTAGTTAAATACGGAAAATATACATCAAAGACGTTGAGTAGCTAATGCAAACAAAGTTATGCTCGAAAAGATGAACTGCCACTGTACTGATCAACTTCTGCCTATGTATAAGCATTACTATGTAAGGTCATCATAATCATAGGTGCATAATTTAATCAAGGTAGAAGTAAATTTTAATTATAATTTATTAATATTCTATATGCTTATTGATTATAATATAAATCACAACTTCAGAAAGAGCTGAAATAAAAACATGATTACTGGATTGATACTAACGATAATATCGAATATCCTAAACTTTCGTAAGCAACGCGATTTCACTCTTAATAGGCCATGTTGAAATAATTCCATTCCCACTCCACTGTCAATTGCCAATGCAATTTAATTTCCCAATACAAAATGTGGGAATGATGCAAAAGGAAATAAACGACTACTAAAATTTATTAGGGCCAAGAATAAGCAATAACGTAAAGAAGATTCATGGAATATTGATGCTGTTTAGAAAGCAATGTGGGATACTTAGGAATTACTTGAACGCGTAAATATTTTTATACTCTTTTCAGGTAATTTTTAGTAGCATAAACAATATTTATATTCATAAGATTGAGATGTCCAGCCTTAGTGTCACCTTCGTAAGAAAATTAACAACACTCATGATATGCATGTAGAATATATTTATCTTGAATATATGGAAATCATGATTACAGGCAAGAAAATCATATGCAGCTCCAATAAGACTTGCAAGGGCTCAAAGACTATATGTGGAATTTGTAAAACCCCTTATGATGCCTCATTTTCATTCAATATTGTACAAGGTAAATATAAAAAATAAAACAGTAGTCATTTTCGCTTGGAATAAATTCAAGAATAGTAAATTATCGCAACATAAGCAAATAGAATGTTTAAGAGAATTGACTAAATATCTAAATAAATCATGTAAGTTATTTCCCAATTTAATGAAATACATCTTTCGTAACGGGCAGATCGGTTACAGCTGTGAATCCCATTTCTGTGACGTCAGCATTTAGCTTTATCGGCAAACGCTTTCCCGGTCCCTCCAATTTCTATTCCTCTCTGCTAATTCACAGTCTTATTTCGGAAGGTTTCATCTGCTCCGCTTCATTCATCGATACTTCTTTATCCTTTCTCTACAAATAACTTTCGTCCTTCCACATTTCTTAACGAACGTGCCTCTAAAACCTTCGTCCAATTCAATTCCCTAGGCTGCCTGAGATCCTCTCAACGGTAAGGACCGTGCCCTGAAAGGGTTCACGAGAGGGAAGGGTTATGTGTCGTGCTTCGTTAGGGTTCCTTAACAACAGCACTGCTCCTGAAACACCCTTCGTTACGGACCTTTCTCGTCCTTTTCCGCTTCCCGCTTCATTCGCTGTCAACCGTTGCGTGCGCTGGCGACCCACGCACGGCCGTGCCCGTAAATTCGTTTCTCCGTTGTTTGGATACTCGCCGTCGGAGAGGACAATGTCCCGCCGCCGATGACCCAAAACAAACATCCGTGCCCAAGGACGGCAAGCGCTTTAACTTAAAAACATACGTTGCGATTTGATCGTATGAACCAGTGCACGGACACGTTTGCTTATATGTAAACCTTTGGATGCAGCGCAACGTTGAAATGATTTTAAAATAAGAGATTTTCCGGTAACAAAAATACGATTGATGTATAAGAGCGGTTCCATTAAACAATCGATTAGCTAAAGACCACGAACTTAGAAAGTATAGGACTGGAAACTGCTGAAATTTTTTGGCTCCCTTAATGTCCGCATCCGCGAGATGGCAGCACTGAAGTTCGCCCTTTGAAACCATAATCTTATGTGGAGTAAACGGTGAAAAAGCACGATAATGAAACATATGTAATAAAGAGTAATATTTACCAAAGATGGAATTAAGAGTAATTGTTTTATCCTTCAATAGGTACTTTTGAATTGAATACAAAATATTTGAATATGACGGTCAAATTAGCAAATCCGAAGAATAGGTGATTGCCTTATGTCCAAAACACAGGTAAATTTGTCACCGTAAAGTAGTAAAAATATCAAATAGTAATTAAATCTTTATTTAAAGCAACCGAATTTGTTTAAAAAATAAAGAATAGCGGCCTTATGCACCCCAACCGATGGGGTGACTTCGGCCACTAAATATGTTTCCTAAATATCACCTATAAAATTAACTATATGACTAATATTACGACCATTAATATATTTTAAAATCTTTATATTTAATCTTTGTTTAATAGGTACTGAGATAAGAAGTTATTGACTCATTATAACGTTTTTCCACTTTATTTATAAATTTTCAAAAGAAAAATACATTTTAAATTTTTTTTCCTCCAAAAACAAAAAGAATGAAAACTTCTTGTAGAAAACTTCCACTCACTGTCACTCGAACCCTTTTAAAAATTTTTTCAAGCCTTAGAGTCAGTGTTTTGTTTCTACTAATGAATCTTCGAACCCAAACAATTACTGGAATTATTGTCAAAGCACTGAACATTTACTTTTTACTGTTCAAATATTTTGTACTAAAATTTGGATATCACGAATACTCATAAAAAATTTAACAGCACTTCCATTAATTTAATCTCTTTTTCACGAAGAAGCACTGTTTGGCCTCCAATTGTCTTCAAATGTTTCCCATCTTGCTGAGTGTTACTGAGAGAAGTTAACAGACTGAGGTTTCGTAGACTTGTCTCGAGAATGCACGATTTTCAATTTAGTTCCCAATGACAATTGTACTGTTAATGTTTAAAGGAGCAAGACGGATTTGCTGACGATATGTCAAGACAATCTAAATTCTAAAGGGCTGGAAAATATAGCTACTTCTTGAAATTTTAGTACTACATAATTTATTGTACTACAAATTTACAATTTGTGGAGCAGTGCACGCGTAGCCGAAGTCACCCCTTTCTACGGTAACGTTGATGTAAGTTGGAAAGTGCGACCACGTTGCGTGAGCTGAAGATCTTCATTGTCGTTACTGCGCTTGAAGACTTTTGATATATTTTAAGATATCCTTAAGGTATCCTTAATTTTTAAAATGCCTTGTCATCGTTGTATTGCACCAGATAAAGAAACACAGCAAGTGTGCTGTTTGCCAGGCAGCATTAATTCATCCGGGGGCATTCTCTCGCCATCCAGTAGCAAAGTTAACAAATCTTCCTCATTTCCTGGAGACTATTTCCGGGGACTTCGATTTTTTCTCAGGAAATGTATATACGAGGGTGGTCTGAAAAGTTTCCAACCCCAGATTCTTCAGACATCTTCTGAACATTTTCAGAAACCATGTCAAGAAATGTTGAAATGTCGGAAACTTTTCAGACCACCCATGTACATCCTGCGATTCTAGTTTTAAAAGGCTCTAGTTGAAAGTAGATGTAACGTTGGTAATTTATTAAGGATCAATTATTTTCTGTGTATCCAAGCAGAATACATTGCGACGAAGTTACCTGTGGTGTGCCCTGAAGGCAACCAGCACTTATTCTTCGGATTTACTAATTTGCCCATTTTATTCAATTTTTTTCGGTACTTATAAATGGATAAATCACTAACCTCCGAATTCCATCTTTGGTATATACTACTCCTGCAAAGAAAAAGAGGGAAAAAGTATCATAATCGTGCTGTTTTTTCCATTTACTCCCTATGAGATTATGGTTTCAAAGGGCGAGCTTCAGTGCTGCCCTCTCGCGGCTGCGGACATTAAGGACGTCAGCCGATTGCACAGTCAGCATATTGGAGCTTCAGGGGCATGGTTAAAGACTTACAGAAAGCATGTACTGAAAATTGGATTATGCTACGTCTAGATTATATATGTTAGATCATATGAAACATTTTATAAACTTTTTTAAATTATCAATTCCTGAAGAAAGGTGTACAAATGTCATTCCTCACGATTGGAATTCCTGTATTAAAATTTATATAGATATTTAAATTTATATATAGAATTTTAAAATATCCAAAATATTTAGGAGTCATCCGATACCAAATTGATATTTTAGTTGTATTACTATTTGGGCAAGACCTGAAAACTGATGGTAGAATCGGATTTCCCGCATTATACACGGAAATCTTTGGAAAGCTTCTTCGGACAATTCTCAAACGAACACACCACCGGTACAAGTGCTAAAAATCTTAAGAGAGAGAGATGAAATTTTCAAGATAAAAACTGGGAAAAAGACGACGCAACTCCCGATCATGGAAAACCTTTCAAAAGGTGACGGCTTTGTGGGATTCTCGATAACTTCACTGTTTTCATCGTGGAAAACCCTGCGGCTATTCCATTTCTAGTTTGTTTCTCCGGGAAAATGAAACGTCCCTCTCTTGAGGTATATCGCTTGGTGTGGATTATTGCAAAGAATTCCGGAAAATCGCGAGGTTCGGCTATAGAAAAGAAAATACGGAGAATTTGTCAAAAAGATATATTTTCTTTTTCGATTTCCTTGGATCGCCTAGGAAGTTATACAGCTGCAATTTTTGGTTCCCATTCACAAAGATACAATTAGTTATTCAATGCTATAATTCACCGCCTCTTTAAATTACTGATTACCTCGCAAAACTATAGTTACCGGTTCTCAAGTAATAGTCTATCTGTTAGCAATGTTAAGTCTTTCTTTAAACCAATTTACTTTGTTGATTTACTGACTTGTTGCCTCCACTAGCATGTAAATATTTCTCAATTAAAAACGGACATATAACCTCTTTGAACATTTCATTAACATTAAAAATAACTAAAACCGGTTTAATACCAAAAAATACTTAGAATTCAATATATAATACTTCGGATTCTATGATTTGGATTTTTACAATTCGCGTTACCAGAGTTATCTTACTTAATTTGTTATAAATCAACATAGAATCCATTAATCCATAGAACTATTTAGAGATAAACATTTTAATTCGAACGACGTTGTGGAGGAATGTAAAATAAAGATAATGCTCAATCGCCATGAATTATTTTCTAAAATTCGCATTTTCTGCCCCATAATGGTACATTTTTAGATTTGTAAATAAGTGAACTTCTGGTGAAAAAAGAATGGTAAGGAACAGAAAAGGAGTAAATGTCAAAGGGGAATTAGTGAAGTCAGTACGGCACTGAAGATGTCAAAGGAGAAGACAAATCATTGTGTGTGGTTCCAAAAATGCAGGTTTACTAAGAGAAAGAAAGCTAAGTTAGCGATAAGGATTGATAAAATAAAACTAGAGCAAAAGAATAAATTCTCTTCTTTAAGTGTGGTTGTTTCTTGGGACAGAACATGCAAAGATGAAGCTCAAGAAAGAATAACCTTAGCCAAGGTCGCCTTTAGCGAAAAGCAAAGGGAATGGACGATTACAGGTCTCAATAAAGGAATAATTAGAATATTGGTATAATATTTTATTAGGAGTGTTCTAATATATTAGTGTGAAACGTGAACTTTAATAAAATAGGATGTCAAAATTATAGAGGCCTTTGTGATATCGGAGTGGTGTAGAATGGCAAATGTAAGTTGAGTTGACGAAAAAACAAATTCGGAGGTGCTGGAGATGGTTGGGAAAGGCTTTAATTGAAGTAATTAAGCATCGTCAGAGGAAATGGAAGGGTCGAATATTGAGGGGAAGGGGACTAAAGAAAGTAATTGAGGGTGGGAAAAAAGGGAAAAAACAGAGGGGGAGATAAAGACAGAAGATGTTAGATGACTTAAATCGTGGAGTATAAAGAAACGAAGTAAATGGCGTTGGATAGAGATAATTATGACACATGAACCTACCAAATGATATGAAATTCGTGCTTATATATCAGATGTATATTATGTTATTTCAAATTGATCCAAATAAATGGAATAGGAAATATCAACAAACTGCATTATTACATTGTGCATATAATAATAGTGGGATATATTTGGGAGTATCTTTACCATCGTTACAGCCTGAGAACTGGTAAAGGCTATTTGTTTACATATACTCTTTAAGTACTTGCCCACTGTATTTTTACCGATGTTCCTATTTTAAAAACTATATAAAATTTCAATTCAACTAGAGTTCTCAATAATAGAATTTTGATTGCATTATTTGTAAGAGCCGTAAAAATATTAACTGAAGAACTCTTCACGAATAGGGAGTACATTCGATTTTCATCTGCACAGTAAAGGTATGATCATACTTGTAAGTAAAATACCCACAACCGAATTCAGTGGAATAAGGTAGCTTTAATGTATCAAGAAAAACTTACACAAACCCATAACAAAAGTATGGAGACTTCATCAGTCCCACTGCATTAGGAAAATATCTTCAGAAACGGCGTTTCCACAAAAATAATGACATCGTTGCGAGAGAAGAGATTATTCTTCAAATTTTCGTGCGCTCGTACTTAATGATCCTCGTTCTCATTTAACATAGGCTTCGAAATATAACGACGCCAAAAGATCCGCTGCCTTCCTAAATGATTAGAAGGCTTAATTTTTTTTCCATTCTACTCAAAAATCTCCGATCAGTCAGAAAAATGTTCGAGGAGGGTAAAAGCTTCTTACAATGACATTATTTAAACATTTCTACAGGATCATTCCATATGTAGCTCATTTATTAAGGGCATGTTTCATCATTTAAGAAAAGTTTAATCCTTTCACAATGTTAAATCATACATAAGTTATACATATTTATAAACAACATCAAATATTATAACAACGATTTGCAATGATTTCTTAAAACGAAACTATTTCTTTCAAACAGAATTTTCTTTTACCTTTTTAGGCAAGTAATAATCGTTTTGAGAATTTGGTACTACACAATTGGAAAAAAAACCCATAAATATTTATTTGCGGAATTTCGAGAGTTTTTGTAATACATTACTAAGCGATTTGATTGTATATGTTTTAACTGACTTTCTCTATTAAAAAATTAGTCGTTTGAAATGAGAAGGATGAAATTTGATATTAAAGAAATATTTAACATAAATATGTATTTAAAAGTATAAGTTTATTGATCGGAAGACGAGGAAATTAATAGTATGTAAGTAAAATATATAATTATAATAAAAAGGAACAAGATATTCTCTATAATGGCCTACAAATCCACCCAAAACTAACTACTAACTAACGTTAATTACTCATAAAGTGATGTTATGCCCAGGAAATAACCTTTTTCTTTTGATTGATAATATTTTGTTTCCAGAAATTATGAGAAAGTGACAAAAATATTAAGCAGGATAAGAAAAAGTTAAAAGCAACGTATGTCATTGACCTTCTTTTCCTGAAATATCTGATCAAAGAGTAATTTATTTTTCTGGAAAAGGGGGGACTCGAGAATGGGTCTGCCGTCCTGTTTCGGCATTTGCTTGTGCATTTTTCACTCGTTAAGCCCATAAAATGACTGACTATGAATACGGAAAGCAGAACACATCCATGAATATATTTTTTCGATGCAAGCAGAGGAAGAATTTCCATAGTACTGGACATAAGTGCGGCAATGAATAATGCATTGAGGATCGACGGGACTCAATAAGGGGCTCATCAGACGAGCCTGAAATATGATGATGACCTAGAACCAACGGTGATCTTTTATTGTTACGTGGGAAGGCTTGAAATTCGATTTAGTAGAAACTAATGAAAAGCAAATATCTTATCAAAATGCATACAGAAAAGAAATTCCTCAAGAAAATCAAAATATTTAGCAATTAATGGTTTAGAAATTTATGTTTGCCAAAATTATATGATAATGGTATATGTAGTACATTGATATCCCACTGCAAAATCCCTGGTGCAAATAAGTTTTGTAATTTGCATTGAAATGACTTTCTAAGGATATGGGGGATTACTCCACTTTGCGGTACGGTTGTACCAGTGGCAATCTTTGAATAGCCACTTCCTTGCTGATAAAAGCTCCCGTTTACAGGAATGGGATGGACGGGCAACAGTATTCCAGTGGTTAGAATACCTGCCGAGAAGGTGGGAGGCCTGGGTTCAAGTCCCAATCATGTCACTATTTTTCACTTCTCGTTCAACTTAAAATAAATAAATTATCGAGGACGATGACGCTTGCAAATCCAACAAAATAGGCTTCATGGCCTTCATCATGATGCCATCAATACCTCTCCTAACGGTTCCAGAAACACCGAGTATCTACCATCGATAGGCCCATCTGCGTCAGTTTGTATCGACTGCATTTATAGAGCAACCTTTCGATTGCTCCGAATGGGAAGATATGATTTCCTAAGATATGAGAGAAGTGACACACACAGATGGATGATTAAAGGAAAGGAAAAAACAAAGGAAAAAGACGCGAAAAGGCATGAAGCGCGAGAACGGGAAAAGGAGGGTAGGAGGCTGGACCCGTAGGAAAGACAGAGAAAGAACGCTTTTCCAGGAATTTCCACTGAAGCGGAAGCTTTGTTTTTTATAAGAGAACGCTTACCGAAAAAAATCAGACGCGATTTCTCTCACACACACGAGTTTCAGTCAACGAAAATTTTACTTCGATAAACAGCGGCGCTCTGTGAAAAGTGGTGCAGAAATGGAAGGAGATGTTGCCTTTTAAAACTGCGTTTGAGTCGTATTACACTGCGAACCATTGTGAGAGAAATGTGTATCACGTCTGAAAGGATCATAGAAGGTTATGTGCTCGTTACTTTTTTGTGTGAAGCCTTCATAAAACGAGGTTAAGTGAAAAAAGGGGAGCTAAGTTGAGCCTTAATACTGGGGAAAGGGGACGATGGATAAGAAGGAGTGCAGTCTGCGGGCACGATCAGTGACTGTACGGCCAGAAAATGTATACCTCACGAATGCCTGCTCTGAGAAGAATTAAACGGATTTTAATTAACAATATATGTTGATCTTTGAGCAGTGAATTATATTTATCTTCTATTTATTACCTTTCCTTCGTTGATATGCGTTTTATTACGACGGTATTCGTCATTATTTCATTCAAACGTTGTAATTGCTAATCTTAAGGGAAAATAAGGAAAAATATTTAATTTTCAAGTTTACGCATATCGATCAGGGAAAAGCATACATAAATAAGCTATCATGGCGAAAACTATCCATTTTTATAATAAAAATGTACAAGAGCTAATTTTGGTTTTGATTTCACTATCTTTTCTCGAATTATCTCATGTTTTAATAATGCTCCTATAGACTTGGAAATCTTTGTAGCAAGTCTAGCATGTAACTTATATTGCAACTATCTCTTTGCCTAATATTAGTCACAAGATACAATGATTCATGACTGTTTGACAATTTTTAACACAAAGAAATAGCATCTTATTTCCCTTAGTAAACAACAATGTTTTACCAAGACCAGCTTCTTCAATAATTATCAACTGTTCCTGTTTTATGAATTGTGATTTTCAGTATGGATAATAGCAACTAATTGATACAGTAGGTGGCTGATTACGAATTTTACGATGAAAGTAGAGAACTAATTTTAGTACACATTAGTTAATACAATTAATTATCATGGGAATTTTTTAATGAAAAACGCCATGCTTTTTTACCAACTAACTAAAATCGTTTCCATATTCTTTCTCAACGTCTCTTTTTAGACGCTTTAATACACCTCACATAAATATATTTAGTTCAGATGAAAATTCAAATAATAAAAAAATATGGAACGATTTTATAGAATAATTTTTCGGTGTACAGTTGAACTCATATTGTGTTACGGTAAATCGTTTATAATTAATTCAATTCCACTTATATCCTCCGACACAGTAAATAAAACCACGCAATAAGCTAAGATGGATAAGGCACTCCCGTGAATTGGGAAAGAGAGATTTCAATCACGGTGTGGACATTCTCTCGCATTCATGAGAGAGGAAATTATTCAAGACTGAATCAAGATAAGGAAACAAATTTTTATCGCTAAAGACCCTCGCCTCCTCAACCGCGTTTTCAAAGGGAATTTCTGCGCCTAATGTTCACTATCAGTGGCAGTATCCCTTTCGTCATATGAATAGACCTCTCCGCTCCCTTTTTTGGCATAGAAGCCTAGATGCTTACTGAGAGACCTAATGGATACGACAGAGCATTGGAACTTATCTGCATGGAACACACCTGAAAAGTATAAATAAATGTGGCTAACCTAGTTCATGGGCTCCATGATTTTTGCTTGCTCTTCTCAACAGTAAAATATAATAGATATCAACTTGTACTATTATTAGGTGAGTGATAAATGGTAATAATTGGTGGATGTTTATAACATATTCCCTCAATATTGACCAAATTGCCTAATAGGCTGGTGATAACGAAAGAAATAATTTATTTCCCTTCATTGAAATAAATATTTCACAAGTATCACGTTTAATTTCATATGAGCTACATTCAGAATAAAAAGAATGAGTCTTTTCTGAAAATATTCGTAACAGAAAGGCAGAAATGAAGAAACTTATAAACATTTAAAATTAATAAATTATAAAAATAAATATATTTAATTCGTGTTTATCAAACACTACCTCTCAGTCAAATGAAACCTGCGTTGGCTTAGAAGGTGGATTTGAGTTTAAAAAATCGAAAATAATATCTTCGGAAAATGGATAAGCATAAACGTATAAATACAAACTTTTGTCAAATTTTGTTTATTTTTCGGGTTTTTAGTCTTTCTTTCCGAAGCTGTTTATCATATTTCCTTACAATCCGTGGAGATTTCTTGAGATGAATATAATTTCTTCTTCTTTGTTTAGAAAATTTATGTATGAAAGTTATTTAACATCTATTGATACAGGTAAGATATTTTATAGTAACCTTGAAGCTTTCTTTATATAAGTAAAAAGAAAATGTTTCATTTATATTTTTATGAACATTTCTTACTTTCGTAGCAAAGTCTCTCTTCTCCTCAAAAAAGAATAAAAAAGTATTGCCTTTCTTTTTCTTTGTCTTTCAGTTTAGACTGATTCCTTTTATCGACCAAAGTGGAATTTATAGTTCCTTAAAGCGCGATTCCAGTATGGAAATGGCGAAATTGAATTTACATGGAGTTGAAGAGATCGTATGAGATTTTTTTCCCTCCATCCCCTTCTCCGCCATCTTTAACCATTTACTCTTCAATTCCCTTCCAATTTATTCCGGTGGATATGCGCCTCCTCATTTTGTATTAATCAGAGCCCTGTTTTTACTTCGGTGCAAAATCAATCCCTTCCTATTTTCTCGCTTTCCTTATCAAGTCCGGTGGAGCTATTTTTAGACCCTCTTCATTTGAATTCCATTGATTCGTTCGGATCTCAAATCACGCCATTCTCTTCGCCCTTATTCACTTTTTATCAGCGAATACGGTTTTCGGACAAATAAAAATGCGAGTCGTGAACTTGGTTCCTGATTTACTGCTCTTAAGCCCCGATCAGTGCGTGTCCATGTCTCGACATGACTTACTTTTTTATATTTATGAATTAAAAAAGTAAAGGTTGCAACTCTTATTCGACCATCTAATCCAAAGTCTATGAAAAGATAATAAAGATTATTTTAGGATTTTAAATACGGAAATTGTTTACCTAAATTCTCGATCCAACTCTGAGCAACAAATGTCTCTTTAGGTAGGTTTAGTGTTTCCCTCAAAATTTCTGCTTCCGATTATTATTCCAATACGTTCACTATGTCTAAATTTATAATAACATTCTCTGCTTGTAAATTATGACCTCTTGGTGGAGGTGCCAAAAAATACATAATAACTTTAATAAAGAATCCATTACAAAGACTTCATTTGCGAGTTAGCTTTTATTAAATATTCTATGTACAAATCAAACCAGTACTATAGAATTAATCAGTAATTTCAACTTCCGAGTACGCGAATATTCAATAAAAGTAGCACTTAGCATCTTCTTGACTCGATTGCTATATTTATTAGATATTTTATTGCTGAAATTTGCCTTGACTACTCTATTCACTAGTATTACTGTTATACTTTCTAATAAAGCTTGATGAAAATTATTTTCTTTATTTATTAAACGCAAAAGATTTTAAAACAACTCGAAACAAAAAAAAACTGACCAACTGAATAATCTTTAAGGGTTAAATTTTTAAACACTCAATAACACTCAATGAGGCATGACATAACTAAAGTTATTTCTTCCGTTGAATATATATATATATATATATATATATATATATATATATATATATATATATATCATCCTCTCCAACTCTAGGGTTAATTAATCTACATCAATTTCCATTGAATAATCTTCTTAATCGTGAATAGATACTTCCGTGAGCTTCTTTGCAAGAGATATGCAAAATTATCCAAGGAATTCGGAAAGATGGAACTGAGGGAGTTAGACAAAGTAGTTGTTTGTGAATACGGCGCATTAATTAACATGATCACGGCAGAACCATAAAGAGCTTTCTGTTAGGCGGAGAATTTCCTTGAAAGAACTAAGAAGGCAAAGGAAGCCTTTTTAATCCTCGTTGGTTGTTTTCGCAGGGATGAGAATGGGCGAACGGTGTTCATTAAAACCGGTTTCGGAGGAGCGATTGAGCGATAGCCGTAACAAGGCAGGTGTTCTCGAGGAAAAAATATGGAAACGGGAAGAAATTTTCTTTGCGGGGGTGTAGGAGCACTCCAAATGGTCAATTAAAACCACTTAAAAGAGTCGTATAAAAGGGCGGAACATGCCATCTCAAATCTCTTATTGGGTTAGCTCGGAGCGAAAGGAGTTGAATGAAAGGCATGGAAAGCACTTGATGATAATAATCAGTGTCCTACCTAAAGGGTTGATAATTATATTAATACAAAATCTAATGTATCATTTGCGCCAAAAACAATGATTTCAAAAGCAATTTTCTCCCTTCAAGTCGCAGTTAAAGGTGAACCATTGGTAGTTTAAACTTTTTTAAATAATCACCCAAAAATATACTTGTGCATAATTTAACATGTGTACATATCAATTTTCATCTATACACGCATTTGTAGCGAAAATAATTAACATTGAATGCATGCATAAATACTATCATGGCGAAGTTGAAAATGTATTACTTATTCTTTCTTTGGCGCTAATTCGAGGACATGAAATTCAAGTCAATTTTTTTATTATATCGTGCACATTTTCTTCATGGCATAGCTTTGTATCAACGATATGCAGAAAATATAATTTAAAATTTACTAAGACACACATAAATAGGAGTACTGATCACGTTACGGCATTGTAAAATTAGATATGAAAATAGATGAGTCAAATTACCAACACATACTCATGATTTATAAATTTGAAATAAAGAAGTAAAGCACCGAAGCAATAAATAATTATTTCGAAATTGCTTTTGCAACGATTATCCTCTGAAAATGAGATTTCTCATAATGAAGTTGTTTAAATTGTGTTGACGAACGCCAACCAAACAGAATGTAAGAGAAACCGAAAGAGACTTATTTGTACAAAAAGGGTTTTAAAAATCATTATTTCTTGTAAAATCTTAAATGATACATCCCATTTCATTCACTTAGGAATAATTATTAATAAACCCAACTAATCCTGGAAAAAACTACAGTCTATTGGAAGCAAATGTAATTTATAGAAAACAAAATAACGATGACTAAAGGCAAGTCACGAGGGAACAATTGAAACTGCGAAGGGTAGAGAAAATGCGGCGGAATTTATGACAACGAAGCGATATTCTTAAAATGAAAGTGAAAGCGAGAGGAGAATAAGAATACACAGAGAGAAATGCGAAAAGGCGAGAAGCAAATGGAATTAACGTAAATAAAAAAAAACAAGTGCGATGGAGCGGAAAGAGATAAGTATTTTCATGCACTAAAGAAGCCTTTTGGCGTTCGATTTAGGTTGGTTTAAATTCAGCTGATTAGATGATAAAAGAGGCACAATGTGGTTTCAGTCAAGCTTCTTTGAGTTGGTGAAAAAGAATATACGCAAATTGTGGGCGAATGTGGATTATTTCAAAGGAATATTGGATATTTTACATTGGGTTTGATTTGGAGGCCGGTGAGAGGATTTTTGCTTCTCCTAAATCAATACGGATTCTATTGAAATGGCTTCTCGGAATGATCGAAAAAGATTTCAGAGAGAAAGATAAGGGAATTGAGAGGAAGCAATAGAAGATAGTAAAATCGGACAGGATCAATAAGTATATATTAGGAGACATATCTTCAAATACGATATTTTAACGCGTAAGTGAAATATCCAATTTTCAAATATGCTCTCAAAATTGAAATGGAAATCAACTTCATAAAATAGAAACCCCTAACTATTAAGATTTAAACAGAAGAGCGGGTGGATTAGAAATGGCAGAGAAAGCCAGTGATTCAAAAGTCACTTTCTTATTACGTACATTTGCGGTATGGAAACAGAGAATGAACGGACCATTAGAGCACCTACTCTATGAAAAGAGTTCTTCTCAAATGCGTAATTGATGGAATTTTATTGCATGAAAATCTCTCGGCGATTTTCATTTTTTTTGTGAATGACAGGTTTGCACAGCTCATAAGAATGTAACCGAGAATGGGCGGCATGAATGGAATGAGAAGCGGTAGCAAATCATAGATGAAGACATTTGGTAATGAAAAGGTTATTTCTATAACCTGCAAGCAACATTCATCTGAACAAATGAATGTGATATCTTCTGATGACTTGGAAATTTATTTATACTTACGGTAATGGGTGACTAAATTAAAATTCTATTCATTTAAAAAAGCTTGATGTTAGTTAAACAATGTAAAATAAGCAAAAAACACAATCAAACAAAACAGGAAAGTAAATGACATTCACCGTTGAATGCAGTTCATCTTTTGGACTCTGTTTCGGAATCTGTCTTTCATTTTGAACCCGTCTTATTACGTACGACATGGATCTTTTGAGAAGCTGCAACAAGATGCAAATCCAAGACCAGTGTCTGCGAGAGACAAGAGAGGGCACTGCGGAGCTCACGCAAAATTTCCGGTTGGAAACGTTTGAATCTGAAAAAAGTGTCCATCTTGTTGTCGAGAGGCACAAAGCAGCCAAGCGGAAGGACAAAAACCCTGAATTAAGGAAGCATTGGAATGCACCGAGAGACGAGCACGATACACAAGTTGAGAAAGAAGAATTTTTTAAGTAAAAATTAGAAGAGAAACAAGGAGAAAAATCTCAAAGGTCCTGTCTCCATCAACAAAACGAGAATAGAGCGAAACTTGGTACACAGTTACAGAAAGAGTAGCAACGAAGTTCTCAGTTACTCTTGAGGAAACGGTCTTGACACTGCATGGACAAAAAATTGAAGTCTAGCTCAATCGAGAGAAGATAATAGTTTCTAAGGTTAAATAATAAGTTCGCACAAAATTTCGATTAGGATGACAGTAAAGCATCCCTTAGTATTCTGATTAAAACAAAATACGGAAACTTTTTCAACATAACGCAATCACTAAGATGATGAAAGTAACTAAAGTAACTTTGCACATATCGGCGAGGACCTGAAAAACATACAAGAATAACCAAAGGAGAAAAATAGCCACACTACTAGGACTCGATCCCGGAAAATGTAAGGTGAATCAAGGCGGGTAGTGACTATTAGTTTCAACGATGAAAGATAAGTTAGCATTTAATCAGAAATGTTACAAATTAAAAATTAAATATATAATCGAAAGAATCCCAGATTATTTTGAAAAGTATCTCTTTAAATTAATTTAAATATCAAAAAAGGTAAGCAATATTTTATCCTTCCACATCAAAGGGGGCTCTGAAATATTGAGCACCTGCTTCAAGGCGAGAGCACAACCACAACTTTAGTACTGTTTATAAATTGATAAATATACATGTATATATGCATTTATACCCATACAAACTTGCACACATGAGATGTAAAGTGGAATCAATGCAAACGTATCCGACGTAAAATGCATAGAATAAAAATGGAAAGATAAAAACTATCGGAGCATGAAAAATAATAAAGCCGAGTAAGAATACTGGAAAGACTGAAAGAATTCTGTGACTATGCGGGAGAATGGGAAAGAGAAACAGAGACGCTTAGGTAAAAATATACGAAGAGACGCAATGATAAAAAAGGAAGAGAAAAAAATGAAGATTCGAAAAAATAAGCGTGAGATAGGGGAATCCCGATATGAAAAGGGATGCAGCAGATGGTGGCCAACACATACACGCTCACACATCTTGGTAATGAAAAGAGAAGAAAAGCGTGAAAGAGGAGAATATGAAATAATGTAGAACGCACGAGGGAGCAAGGAGCAAAACGGTAAGGGTGCATGTCCGAGAAAATGTAAATAAAAAAGGCGAAATAAATAGCGAGGGAGGGAAAGGGTTCTTTAATTCTTTCATGCAAAAGAAAGAAAGGCATGGGGGTGCTAACGAACCCCTCTCGATCCTACAAGTGAGGAATAATTCAAAGCAGGGGTCGCAGAGAGGTGCATGCGGGACCACAGAAATCAGCGACAGAATTAAAATCGAGGGGTGAGAAGCGGAAAGATGGGAAAAAGGGCCTGATGAAGAAGGGAGAAAAAACTCCTTCGCCGGGGATCCGTGGAAAATGGGGAATCAGACGACAGCCTCCCTGTTTCAATATTTAAACTAATTTCCCTATTTCAACGTCGGTGTGAGGATTTTCCAATTCCATTTCCATTAGTGACGTTCGGTCGACCCCATCTTTATATGTTTAGACATTTCCGGAAATGCGAAAGGGAGAAATAAAAACCCAGACGTCTTTTCCTCGACTGCAAACATAGAGTGCCTTCATTTGAGGAATGAATACATCTCTCGCAACCATTACGGGGCTTACTACAAACAGAATTTATTGGAGTTCGGAGAAGGTCGTCCCATTAAACGTGAAAGGTTCGGTAAATACCGAAGATATGGAAGGATCTTCTCTAATGAAGAAATAGAGGAAAATATATCCGTTATGAAAAATCCGATGAAGACTGGTAAATAACCTACTTGTGTTTTCGCGCAGGCACATGCATGCTAAGAGGAAGGATACTCACTTATTGATTTGTTTGGGATTAAACTGCGTGCAAAACCAACACAATCATTAGCATGAACATTTAATTGTACTTAAAATAGAATTTAAAACATTTTAAAATTATACTTCTTTTAAATAACGCAAATTTTGTTTACATTAAAACAATCTGCATCAAGAAGAAAATATATAAAGAGATAAAGATATAGTACAATTATAATTGCAATATAATTAATAATTATGAATAGTAAAGATTTTATAAAATATATCAAACCGTCAAATATTTTAAGTTTTCTCTAGTGTTAGTATTTTAAATGCTATATAATGATTACTGATGATACTAAGATCCCAAAATTCTCATACCTTATATAATAAGTGTTAAATATTTCGTGTAAATAAGTAATATTAACTTAAAATAGCATTTTTCTAGCTGATACATATCCTAATTGATACCATTTATTTCCTCTTGCCTTGCATTACGTCCCAAAAATATTAATTTTCCGAAAATAACATAATGAATTTTCTGAAAATACCCGTGTAATTGAGTAATTAAATAATACATGTCGTTCAAGGAATAATAAAATGAAAAGTGTAATGTCAGATAAAAGTACCATAAAGACACTCGGACGTGATGCACCAAATGGTGTACCATTTAGTTTCGTGACCTAAATAAATCATTCACCCTTTACCCTGAAACAAAGAGTGGAGGACCAAATTTTAAAACAATGAGAACATTTTAAATTCGAATCCGACCATTGCTTGGAATAGTTGCGAATTCCTCATTCACAGAACTGTGTATCACTCGATGGGAACTTGGACTGGTATTTCGCAACTACAGAACGGCGTTGGAATCAACGGCACGGATAGCCTATCTGTTCCTCGCGTGAGTGAGTTTCGCTGACGTGATTTACAGCACGACCACGCCCATCTCTCGACCTTCTTTCAAACCATTTGCAATCCTCAATAAGAATGTTTGCAGGTGAAATTCGTTTTTCAATATTCTAAGCACCTGTGTTTATTTCGAGTGCAAAGGAATTGCACATCCTAAATTTTAAGTACACCGAGGTCATCCGCCTCTATGGGTTTTGTTTAATGAAATGAAATATTCCAACATTACTGTAGTAGCAAATGAAACACCACAGAACTTCAAATCTTATACCCGGTGCCTAAATATCTTTAAAGATAGGCGCAATCGAAAATTAGATGATAATTTTTACTTTATAATTTACCCCTCATTTATTAAGAAAGGCTTCCAGTGGTTATTAATTAGTTGCGGATATCATTGTTACTTAAGTAGTGTAACTGAGGAGAGTTGGTAGTACTCATGAGAATTTCTGGGTCAAAATCACTCGTAATGCAGGGTTACATTCATGATCTTACAACGATTCTTCCTCCTCATTCACTGTGAATATTCAACAAATGATCCTTATCTAAACGTAGGCATGGGCCACCATCAGCCAAATCAATATCCGCTCTTCATCTATACCATTATCTACACCTTTATCTAAACATTTCGTAATACCCTCTATGTGAATAAACTTAACATATAAACTTATACATAAATAATTAAATTAAAAGAATAAATGATACGAACAAATATAGATTTTATTAATAAAATAAAGCACGGAAATATTTTTTTGTATTTACGTTGGTCCATCCATAGCAATTCCTTTAGAATGGCACTGGAAGGAAGTTACTTTGCAGTAAATAAGCTCTTGGTGTGCAAAGTGATATTCTAAGGTTATTCGAATTTTGGATAGTATATGGGCTTCATTTTTCGCAATATTTTGCCAATTAATAATGCAATGTGCTGTAGTACTAAAATCGCTTATTCCTCACTTGGCATTTCTTTTGTTATTTAACCTGGAAACAGGCTAAAACACACGAAGTTTTATTTTTGTGTTCCGCAAATTTCGAAGTTATAAGTAAGTGTGCCATGGAACTCAAAAGGTTCGGAAACAATTATTTTTATATACTGCTGTTCTTCACCGGTGAGTGCTGATGAACTTATCAGGAGGTGCTTCACCGAGGCAACAGTAACAACGAACACACTCAACCATTCCCTGAATCGGAAAAATCCGATCAGCCGAGATTCGAACCCGGGATCTTGGGGTTGGAGCAACAGCTTAGATGGCATGCTATCCGCTCCGCCACCAAGGCCGGTAATTCCATAAGAAACTGCTGAAAAACTTCGAATAGGTCTTTAGTATTCCCCTTTGCTTAAAGTGAACTTTTCCTAGTGATTATGCAATCGGTGAAACCAATGCGTATCTTAATTGCCTACACGGCAGGATAACATTTGTCTTTGAAAGATGTTATATTCTAATTGTAAGTAAGCGACGAAGGAAAATATTATGATCGTATAAAAATGTAATAAGAAATTAGTTAAAATTGCAGTTGAATATTACAAAATATCAGTAAAATCGATGCAAGAAGCAATTTTACTCTACTCCCTGTATTTATATAGCGACTTAAATATGTAGATAACAGTGATTAGTATTTGCATTAAAATTAGGAATTAAACATTATTATACTGTAGAATATTAAAAAGATATCTAACATATTCTACGACCTTATATTATTAAGGCCTTCATTTAGCTTTGCATATCGGAAATTCTACTGTAAAGTTGTAATAATAAACTTTCGTTTGCATTATCATTACGTAGCATTACAGAGCGTAGATTTACTTTTATATAAAATAACCGACAATTTATTAAAATATTTATATGAATGATAATATGCATGTTCAAATGAGCACATCTTTATATATAATTTCCGAAGTGTCCGTCCGTCCGTCCGTCCGTCCGTCCGTCCGTCCGTCCGTCCGTCCGTCCCCCCCTTTATTTCAGAAACGGTTTGACTTAGAGATTCGAAACAAACTGCATTGTGTTTATACGAGTTAGAAACCCCTAGGAAAACTATTCCCATTACTAAGAAAGCCCGGGTTCGAACCCAGGAGTCCATAATACGGTTCCATAAGGAATACACGTAAACTTCACTTTTATCGCTTGCAGGCTTTGTTTCTTTCGCAAAATTAAATTAGTAACACAAGTCGTACAAAGTCGAGACAAGTACCAAAAGAAAGGAAATTGAATGGAAATTCTTATTTCAGTCGTAGAATATCGTTTACGATTCGAAATTGTAAACATTTTGATAAAATGCACCAATATTTTATCAATATTTTGATGTTGTAAACAACTCATCTCCATGACGACCTAAGTAATTTTTACTTTCTCCCTATACGTAGTATAGAGAAGACCTCCAGATTTCGACGGAAATAGATGTTTTGGGGCCCATAGAGCATGTTTAGCTATTTTCCCGAACATGTCTTTCTGTGTGTCTGTCTGTGGTTAAAAAGTTTATGGGCGCTCTATCTTAAAAAGTAATTATCTGATCATTTTCAAAATTTATATTTAGAATTTTCCTAACAATGCCAAGAGCTGATTAGTTTTTGGAGATTATCGCTAAACCGGAAGTTACGGTTTATCCGGAACAAAATTTTGTTTCTTAAATATCTCTGTAAGAATGCAATATAGGTATATACATTTACGCACAAAAGTTGTAGATAATATACTTTACTACAACTTTTGTAGCAAACATATTTTCGTAACACTAATTGTTTAGGAGTTATTTCCAAATAATGGTTAACCGGAAGTTGTTGTTTACCCAGAAATTGAAGTTTTTCATACTTATCTCTGTCAGAATGCAATATAGGTATATACATTTACACACAAAAGTTGTATATAATGTATTTTACTACAACTTTTGTAGAAAACATTTTTTCGTAACACTGATTGTTTAGGAGTTATTCCCAAATAATGGTTAACCGGAAGTTGTTGTTAATCCAGAAATGGAAGCTTTTCATACATATCTCTGTAAAAATGCAATGTAGGTATATACAATTGTAAACAAAACTTATTGATAATGTATTTTACTACAAATTTTGTATGAAACATATTTTTGTAACACTGATTGTTTAGGAGTTATTCTTGAATAATGGTTAACCGGAAGTTGTTGTTTACCCAGAAATTGAAGTTTTTCATACTTATGTCTGTCAAAATGCAATGTAGGTATATACAATTATGTACCAAAGTTGTAGATAATGTTTTTTACTACAAAGCTTGTATGAAACATTTTCCTGTAACACTCATTGTTTTGGAGTTATTTATATATTACCGGCATAGGCTTATGTTTTCAATAAATACGGAGAAAGTCATGAGTTGGCCACATCAGATTTTTCATTTTGAGCTCATGAGTTTATCCATAGGAAGACATATAGAATAAATGATCAGTTAAAACTAATGCTGAAAATAAGAGATACACTATATTAGATATACAATAGAAGATATTATATTTATACATTTATATATATAATTATATTATAAACATTTGCAGATAAAAACAATATCCTCCGAAAAATCTCGCGAAAAATATACCAAAATTTAAAAAAAATTCAAATTTTGTTTATTTCTCTGTAGCAACCGAACCTTGTTTATATCAACGTAATTTTTAACAGTGTTTCCGTGAAATAAAACAGTTTTATTAGTATTGTGCTTCTTATAATTGCTTTCTCTCGATCAATTCAACTGAATACATATAAATAAACAGGTACGTTGCGGATGTTTTTGATATAATCTTCTGAATTAAGTATTAAATCATATATATTATCAACGATGAATATTTAGAGATAGACAAAAATGTAGTCAGTGAAGATCGTAAAGATTTCTCTTGATTCGATGCTCGGGTTCTCACAGGAGTAGAACATCCAGTGATCAATACGTAGCAAATCGCTAACATCGCATACCTGTCCAAAAAGGTAAAACAATTTTATGTTTTGTTATATGCAGAATACAAAAAGTGATTCATTTGTGGCAATTTTGATTGCTTTCACTCCATATAAATTTACTATCTTATCGTGAGCTGTTTAAGTTTCGTTTCTGTTTTGGCATTGTGATTGAGTTTGTGTTATTAGATGGTTTTCCGTGTTTATGTTACACATTTTAGTATTGGGGTAAAAGTTAGCTACACAACTCACTTACTTTCCGCGATAAAAATTGTTGTTGGTTTTTAGGGGAATATAGAATTTATTTCTATATAATCATCGTTTCCGTTATCTCTTTGTGCCTTTCTTAAAATGTCTTCTTATCCTAATGTGATCTTAATAGTTTCATTTCCGGAGTCTCCGGGATCGAAATCCGGAACCCATAATTCGTTTCCATTTAAATTACAAGCACAAAAAACCTACTTTAAATCGTCCTATTTTTATTCTTTTTAGTGATGCATAAATTAATATCCTACTGTTATTGGTTTAAATGCCATGGTTTTTACACTAGTGTTCCTCTCCGAGACAATTACCTGCTGACGATGTCACAGCATTATTTTTTTTATTTTCAGCAACTGACCTGCTTTTAACTATTTAATTTACGAGAAACTTTTACTAGGCAGTAGTGAACCATTCAGACGTCATTTTCACAGTGATTGCGTTTCGCGAAGACGAGTGAATATTTTAAATTGGTACTTAATTGAAGTGTAACCACATGGGAAGCAATTGAATTAGGTGGCCCGATGACAATTTTCATAGATTGACTGAAAGTGATTACTTTTTGTGAAATGGAATCGGTCATCAATAATTACATTAATGTGTCTGTTTATATATTATTATTAATTAATGCATTCAGAAGAAAAGAACTAGGTATACTTTGACTGATTTAAACTAAACCCTCCTGAGGAAACGTTTTCGTCTGAAGTACCGAAAAGCTTAATAAATAATATACATTTATTTTAGTTTCCACAATTGTAAATTCAGTTTTGGAATTCTTTGCATTGTTACACCCAAAATTATTACTTTATGATTATTTTAGTAATAAGTTGATCAATGAAGTATCTTAATGTTTGTAGTAATATAAACTACTACGAAAAATAACTTTTTTGTATGATAACGATCAACTATGTTACTACAAGTAAGGTATACTTACTTATTGCGAGCTAAAGGTAAAATTTTAAGTAAAAATGCAAGGAATTGATCATCATCATGGTGCATAGTCGTGCTTCTCATCGATTAGAAGTAAAGAATTACTTTTAATATTTCTCCCATGTATTCCACATGGGAGAATCGGGTCCATCCTGGCATCGAACCCTGGGCATTTAAGAAATATCTCTAGATATCTAGGTCAGTACAAAATGACCATATGTAATTATGCGTACGATTTCAAGCTGAAATCTCACCTGTAACTCCCTAAATTCACGTCCTACCTTACCTATATATTCCTTATAGAAGGAAATTTACTGTAGCATGGCTTCTTACCCCTGGAACAGTATAAATTTAAAATATTGTCAATGGACGTCTAATAAGATGTATGTTAGTTTCCGGTACCTAAAATAACACTAGTCGATAGTAATTATGACTTATTGTCACTATCAATTACATAGTATTGATTTATATTTAAGTTAAAACTGATTTTCTAAACTTAGGTCCGGTATTATAACATATATTTAGAGTCGACCTTGACTGTAATCTTCACGTAAACTCTAAAAAAACGTATTTTTTTCGATACTTAAGCCTTAATTGGTATTTAACTCTTAAAAGTAACTTTAACCGCAATGCATCATGGATGTAAACAAACTATATGGCGGAAATTTAAAGAGCTAGCCTCTCGCCTCAGTTGGTTTATCGCTGAAAAATAAGTTTGTTAGTGGTTTTTTCGGTTGAAAATCCTCAAAATATTTTGAATAAATTTGTCTATTTCCTTTAAACAGATATTTCTCGCGACATTGCCTTTTTCTTTATTGTAAATCATATCACAGACGTTAGGTGCTGCGAAGTATTTTTTATGATTCAGATACTTCAAAAGTGTTATAATTAGTTATAAATTGGAAGTGAAATGAATTTATATAGTTTAGAACTGCCGATTAAAGTTAATAAAGATTAAATTATTGCATTTATTACTGATGAAGTATAAGCAGAACTCAGTTTTACGTCAACATAGACGAATTGGACATAGTTAATAACATACATACGAGTATTGTCATTAACTTATTTATTAGTACAATTAATCATGAATGCATAATGTAATTTACCTATGTTTTTAATTGAAGTGTTTCACTAAGATATAACCGTGATTTTGAAAACTGGCCATCAAAATTTCAATATTTTAGTATGTTAGACTTTCTACCAGTACGTTCGTTAGGTTACGTACCTTAGTTAGTATTATTGCAACCTTTTATGACGATAGTGTGTGTGTGCTTTACGCACATATAAGCGTTGGAGATTTTCCAAAATGACACTAAGTACGCGTACAGAAGATTTAAACTTTAGTGAATTTAAATATTGTCTCATAAGTAATGTACGGTATCTGTAGAATGGGAGAAATGAGAGGCATGTAGTGTTGGAATCTATCATTAAAGGTCTATAAAACTTCTTGGCTTTCTACAATCGTATTAGAGCCATTGTAACTGTATACTCATTTATATCGAATGCATACAAATGAAATACCTACAAGTATATGTATACTTATATACTATCCAAACATCATAAATTTCATTCTCAATCCATTTTCCTAGATAAAATCTTTAATGCGAACAAATATACAAACCATAAAGTCATCCACCTAAAGGTTGAGAGGGTCTTCTACCAGTCAACCATTAGCTGCAAAAATCGTGAGAGAGTATAACTTCATATATGTTTACTTATTATCCCCGTTGAATTTCAACGGGCACTTCCGCTAGTTTATCTTAATTTGAAATTAATTTTAAATCCCTCGTTGAACATTTCTAGGAATATCTCTCATTTATTCTCTATATAATGCTGTGAAAGTAGCCGGTGATCTTAGTAAGCCTTGATGCGAAAGTTCAACTACATTCGGCGAAAAAGAAGTTTGTTTCAGAAAGTTGCTACCCGACAGAAGCGCTGAGTTTCCGATTCGCAGAAATTCCCCGTTAAGTTCTTCCTGCATTGGGCAGAATATAAACAGAGCACCTAACGCGCCGTCTCGCTCCACGAAGGAAGTAATGAAATGCCGATGAAAGTTATGCTACGCATTTTTCCTTAATTATCCAGAATCACTCAACGACATCTCAATGGGAAGCGGCTCCTTCCGGAAGTTCTATTTCGAGGAAAAAGAAAGTTCTTGGAAATGGCGAAAGGAAAGCTGAAACCCTCCCGTATCTCAGTCCCTTCCGCGAGAAGTTAGGGGATTCTTCGGATGTACGCAGAGATGCTGTCTGCAGCAGGGAGTCCATGTACCAAGATGACCCTTAAGTGTCGCACTTCCCCCAACCAGCGCCGCCTCCAAATAAGACGGCGGAGACGCGAGTTATCGAGTTGGATGACGGGCCGCTGGCGCTGGCGTCGTTTCATACTAAAACAGAAAATCCTTCCCATCTGCCTCCTAGGGCATCGGAAAGTGCCGAAAGATCTTGAAAACTCCTTATGCCACGCCTCTTGAGTCACCCCTTTTGGATAGATTCCAATGGAAGTGGGTGAGAAAAGGCAAAACAGCGCCGAAAGAAAATAGCGCCGGGAAGAACGACAAACGGAATAAAAAATTGGTCGTGCTTAGGAGATTTCCGAACTTGATAACAATTTCGCTAACGGATATGGAAGTATTTTGTTTTGGAACAAAGCAACTAATGCATCAATAATGTTAATCAAAGACAACAACTAAAGACGGCGTTTAACGTATTAATATAGGAGTAAATGTTTGAAGGTTTCAAGTCCAGTAAGATAGCTGCATATAGGTATTTTACAATCACTCTATAATCCTATCTTATTAAAAGAAATGTTTACTTTTAAAATTTACTCAAAAGTAAATATTCACACAAAAATGAAAATGCCACTAAATAAAAATCTACTATTATTAGTTTACAATAAAATGAAGTTATTAAATGCGTTACTTATTATTATTATTATTATATTAAATATTTTGAGAAGTTGCTATTTATAAATTAGCAACTTAGGTTATTAAATATAGTTCTGAAATAGTTTATTTTTTGTATTAAGTTGTATTTTTTTAATCTGGCATATATATATCTAACATTCCATTCTCTCTCCTTCAATTCATTTCTCAAAACCGTGTACTTTTTTAAATATATCAGCCACTTTTGCTCTTCTCCCTTTCCTCTCCTATTCCTTCTATCGCATTCCTTAGAACTTCCTTCTTCATGCAAAGTCAATCCAATTTCTTTTCCTTTGATTGATTAATTCAATAAATATGATTAACTCTTTGGCTCTTCTAATAATTTCCTCGTTTCTGACTTCGTCTGTCCATCTTACATTTAGTCTACTCCTATACAACAATATTTCAAGGGCGATGAATGACCACACACTTAACTTTGGAAGTTTTACACAATTATACTTATACATCCTTCATTTTACCAGAGATGTATTAATTGAAAACACAAATCACGAAGTTCGCTGTTAACGACAGTTCTTCAATCAAAATAATAGATCAAGCTATTGTATGCATTGATTCAATATAAATAATAATGCACGTTTCATTTTGTTGACATAAAAGTATAATATCCTGAATTCAAAATGATCTAATTACCATACGCCTAACTGAAGCTATACCTAAAGATTGTCCATTAGTTCTCCATTGAATGAGCTCCTGAAAATTATAGTATTTTTCCTCTGGATTAGAATTCAATAAAGGTTGTAAGAGGAGTATTTCATGTGTAAATAAATATATGAGATGATGAACCGAATCTGAATGGCGGACTGGGAATAAGAACGTAACCAAAAGAAAGCATCTTTTCTAAGTTAAATATACGAGATTATTCGACACAGAATCCCTTTTTCTTCTTTGCATAAGGAGGAGTGGAAGGAATAAAGGATTGAAGAAGTAAGCGTGAAAGGATCATTAGGAATTGAGACCGCTAAATAGCTTTCCTCAGAAGGATTTGAGGCTTAAAACTTCCATCTTAAGTTTCAAGAAGAGGCATAGAAGAATTATTCACGTGGTATAGGATGAAGGAACCAAAGTATTTAATTTGAGGAAGTATACAGGATAATCGACATTATTCAGTAAAACATCAAGATTTAGGAATTTACGATAAACTTAAAGGTTAGAAAGGTTAAAATAAAATTGCCTTAAAGAAGAAATCAAGGGGATATGATCACTATTCAGTAAGGCAAACAAAAACCTCAATATGTTGCAGATGGAAAGACAGTGATATTTTGTAAGAGAAAAAGGAAGGATAGAGTAAAAGAAGATGGCGGCCATGGAGAGGAATGTCGTAAGCATATGGCGAATGGGGTGAGAAAGAGGGGGCAGAAACAGCGGGGAGCAAAAAATACGGAACGTTTTCATTTCGGTTGTCGATTGTGGAGCACAGGGCGTAAATATTGACTTTCGACTTAGTGATGGTCCTCCCCTCATCCCCCACCTCCCCTCATCCCCCACCTCCCCTCATCCCCCTCCTTCCCGCCAATGTTTTTATTCGAGTTGCCCGGAGTTTTTGCTTTTACTCGAAAAATAAAATCTAGGGGAAAACGCCATCGGATCCAGTGAACTGGGGACTTTTCAAGGCTAATGTGGCAAAAGGGTTCCAAAATACGAAAAATTATTAACCTGTCCTTCGCTTCATTTATTTTCTGCCAATGAAGTTAATAAATCCGCAAGGCGAGAATAAATTAAGGATGCGTACGGGAGTTTGATCCGTACAAAATGTCGGTCGCAGCTATTTCGAGTTCATTTGAGAATGTTTGGGTTTATATTCGATTTCGACGGCGATAAATAACGAGTCTTATAGAATTTAACAGGTTTTGCAGCCAAAACAGATTAACAGTTGCGCAAAACGACGATCACATTCTACATCATTTCTTAAATTATATGCTTTGATGCTAAATTTTAAAACTAAACAGAAACAGCCAAATTTACTATAAAAATGGAAGTGAATCTAATTTATTCCATGCGTCTTTATTGTCATTACATTAGTGTATTTAGTAAATAGAACCTTATAACCACTTAGTCCTTTTTTAATGCCTTATTTTGCAATGAAATACATGTAGTATTAGCCAACGACATAATTATGTCAATGCATATATGAAGCTGTTATACACTGATATTATTGAGTGTTATTTATATATCTTGAAATATTCTGCTTCAATAATGAGTGCTATAAATAGTCAATACTCACTTAGTAACGTAACTACATAATATCAGTATATCAGTAAGAGAACTAAATTTATTTCATTGACCCTTTACAGTGGAAAAGAGAGAGAGTTGTAATATTCAATCCAGAAACAAAAACAGAATATTTCTAAAGAAGACATAAAGAAATCAATAGATAGCATTAAAAGAGCAGAAAAATCTGTATCGGTTCAAAGAAGCAATATCAAGCAACTTAATAGGGATTTATCAAGAGCGCAAAATATAGAAATTCGACAGAATTCTTCTGAAAGTAATGGTCGAGCGAAGAAATTTTGATGCCGTCATGGATTGTATTTCACCATTAGTTAGCAAGCATTAGTTTAAATGATATATGATTTTTAAGATTAAGATTATTATAAGCATTAGTTTAAATGATAAACAAGTAAACAATACGAACTATAAAGTGATCATGGAGAGACTAAAAACTGTCGTACAAAAATATATCCAAGGCTACTCTCTAATATGGTAATTTTGTCCCGAAATAAACTCAGTTCTTTATGGCATCCCTTTGACTTCTCGAGAATCTCCAGATAGGAATACGATCGAATGGGCGAAAATCAGAAGTTATTCTGCAGCGTTGTTTCCCTTACCTCTGATCCAATATCCCCATCGCTCCCACTCATCTATTCCATCGCTGAAGCTTATCTAATTTTTCGTATTCTCATCCCTTCGTTTTCTACTCATACATGCTGAAGATATCTTATTCAACTCTCTTTCTCCCTGTCTCGCCCCTCTTATCAGCTTCCCCACGACATCTCTTACTTTGCGTTCGATCTTCTTTACCTCCAAGATGTGTTTATTCTCGACAATATATGTCTTGTTTACTTTTTTTCCACCTCTTTGGCTTCATCATGAGTACGTGAATACTAAGTGAGTACGTGAACACTCCGAATAACAGAAAATTTACTTAATTACTTGCTTAGAACTGAAAAGTGGGAATTCGATCAAACGAAGCAACAAGAAAACAATGAAAGACCAAACGTAGAACATCTTAGTTACTGAAAATAATACGGAGTTAAAATAGAGAAAATAAGCTAATAAAACACTAAAACACAATATGGTGAAGCAACATCAGGCGAAATTTGTCACAGTATTTCAAAGTCCAAATTTCTATCTTCGTTGACCAATGAAATTATTTGACTTAATCATGCTTTTATGTGACATTCTTGCGTGTATTAATAAAGCCGTCTTTTTTGCAGGCGAATTTTAGCCATTGAAGGCAATTCTTCCAATTAACCCATTTTTCCTTTTTTTGCATTTTCCTTTTTATTAGTAAACACACACAACATACACAGATAACCTGGATACGAACCCGGGACCGTGAGGTTGGAGCATTAACGCGCTAGCACGCTAACCCCTCCACTACCACAGCCGGTATATACGCATAAGAGATTCGAAAGTATATTTTCGAGAAATGTGATTCGAATTCAGTCATCCATGCTCTTAAATTTGATTTAAATAACTCCCGTAAACATTAAAAAATCATATTCAACTCAGAAGTAATAAATTTCAGGACTCGAGACTTTATTTTTCACAACTAAAAGTTTTCCTTGTAAATACAATTAATCATAGTTTTACCTTATGTTGAGTCACCTGCCTCCTCCAAATTTAAAATAATACGTACAAATTTATCGTATATCAAATGTTTGTGGTAATATATTTCCGAGGAAATTTTGAAACTAAAATGTCAAAACGTATGCCATGGTACTCCTTGTAGAAGTCTCCCTTCAAAACCCAGGTCTTTGCCGCATTGCAAGGCGCGTCAACTGACGAAAAATGAGCATTTTTCAGAAAAGTAGAAAGACGTATGACCTGATTAAGGAATCACATGAAGGAAACGGAAGCGAGCGATAGAAGTCTTTTCTAGGATGGTATTCATTTCATTTACGGAGCTCATTATTCACCGTCCCCTTTGTGTCCGCTCGCTTTTTTAACGTCACGAATTCGGCAGCGCTTTTTAAAAACGCCGTTCGCGCGAAGAATGAGCGGAAACGCGTTCGGAAATGAAATATGCGATGAAACGCTGAGAGCGCTCGCAGCGGAATATTCCCAAAGCGATAAGTCGGACTCGTTGCATGTTTGCGGTGGATTGGTGGAACGGCATTTGTTTAGGTTTATTTTCATTCCGAAGATACTTACTTTCCTTGGACATGGCAATCGTAATACTATAAGTATGTTTTAGCTACTTAGAATAAATGTTAGATTCTGTCTCGTCTTATGTATCAAATATTATGAAAGTACGCCTTTTTGATTGAACTTTTACCATTGAAAGGTTACTCGTTTTGGTTCTGATTTTATTATCTGTTTTGCTACGTCCGTTTCCATTCGCTCACCTCTGTTAACATCCCATCATCGCAGAATAATGACAGCATAACAATCATCAAAACACTAATATTCTCGAAACAAACCTTTTCAATTATGTGTGGAATGTACTGTACGATAATAATATTATAAAAGATTATCTTTTAATATATTTCACAAATTTAAAATGAAATATTGATAGATTAAATGCAAAATATTTCTATAAATATTTTGCATACTCTTTTCATTTCTTCTCTTTCTATAAATAGATAAATTATTAATGAATCGTCGAATAAATTCCTAAATAATTACGTAAATTTAAACCAAGCTAAAGTTCATTGCACTACGATTCTCTCAATGTTTTGTTTAGCTCATTACATCCATACGTCTATATTACCCTCCATCTCTAAAAGACCTAATTTCTATCTTATCCCCAAAATTGTCTTTCCCTTTTGTATCTCAACCCTTCTTTTAATCTATTTTCCTGTATAAATTCCTTCATTAATTAATATCTGGTAGTAGCTAATTTAGTTTTCTAGTTTGTTTGCCATATTTTGTTACATCGCCATGTTTCCATGTTAATATTCATAATTTATTATATTACTAATATGTTTTATTTTTTTCAATGGCTGTTACGATCCGTTGCTATTCGTTAAATTCGTTATATTTGAATCACATTAAATAAATAAATATCCAATAGCAATGCCATAATGCACCAAAACTTTAATAGATCCAATTATTCCATAAATTTAGAGTGTATTTGGATACCAGTCTAAGAGAAAGATGGCTTGTTGCCTCGAAGAAAATAAACCGTTCAAAGAATGACAAGCGGCAAATAAGCATCTCACCCGTTTTACGCATCGTGGCACGCCACAGAAATCGTTATGTTTACCGTTTTCATATGAATGTTATTTCGTTAATGTCCCAATTTGAGCTGAGAATTGAGAGCCCGTCTTCCTTCACCGAAATCGCAAGAAATACATAAAGGTTAGCGTTTCCCACGGCGCCTCCGACACATTAGGGTATTAATTTCTGTGGCGGCACACCTGCGCCATTCTCAAGAGAGCTGCTTATATGGATCTATAAAATTTGCGAATTTATTAAGTAGGCGAACACCATTTGTGAGGGAACCGAAAGGCATTTTTATGGCAAAGGGAATGGAATATTCGCCGCGAACGAGGGAACAAATATCTCTGCGATTTTGGAACATATTGAAGTGATTCTGGGAAGGGTTTTGCTTCAGTTGTTTACTTCTGTTGGAAGGAATACTCAGAACGGGTTTCTTGTGACATTTAGACTCAAGTTTGGTATCACTTACTAAATATCTAGTATTCAGGAATGCGTGCCATTTTGGTACCTCGTGAAACAGAAAATGCCTTAAGACTCGAAATTTAAATATTTTATGAAGTTAAGGCAATTTGCTGTAATATTAAAAAATACAGCTTATACTTTACATTTGAAACTTTTCATCACATATATCTGCGCGCAGTGGCTTGTTGAACTTTAAAACTTATACTCCCGTAAAAATGAAATTAGTGTTATTTATTAAAGAAGATTAGGCAAACCCAGACTGAATCTTTACTAAGAACTCTTAAATTTAAGGCAGGAAATGAACAAAGTTAGAATTTTATCACATTCTTCAATGCTAACATGAAATCATGTGACCATTTAAACGTAACAGACGCTAGTTCTGCGTGAATTGATCGACCATAAGAGCACATTTTTTCACAGTTTGATTGAATTCCTCATTGTCTCAAAGGTGAGTATGCAAATGAGAAATCTAATGCCTGGGCATCAACTTTCCGAAGTAAAAACTGAATATGAGAGAGTCTTCACATATATTAATCTGAAGCTTCGTTCCCAAAATATTTGTACTGAGGAAGGGATTTAAAACAATCGCATTATTAGATAAGAAGTAATATATATGAATATTAGCAGCCTACCAATTAATACGCAATTAAAAGATAGAAACAGCTTTTGTTAAATTTAACTTAACCATGATATTTGCTTATAGTTAGTCACGATATCTATAGATGTAGGTAATATATAATTCAGGTATTCGGAGTAAATGATTTATCAACTAAAAAGTGAAAAGTAACCTCTTTTGTGGCATCTTTATTGGTAAAACCACTGCCTTAAGATAAGAAGCACCATTGGTTCAGTAGTTGCTGATGTGTTCATCCCTTGAGCAAGATAACTCCGCCTCCAAAACGAATTTCATCTAATGATACCGGAAAAACCGCAGGTTTCTCAGATGGATACATTAGCAAATGCTCGGAGTGAGGCGGCTGCTTTGTGATTACTTCGGACCCTCTTTCCCAGCACATTCTTACACTTCAACCTGTTTACGTGCTGCAACTAGTTTGGGGAGCTTTCATTTTTCGTCCTTTCCACATACATTTGGCATGACGGTCACGCTTTATCTGCCCTCGGCGTGAATTGGAGTCATGCATTTCCTTCGGTGCCAACCATTTGTTACGTGGTTATCGACCATTTTCATTTCCGAAAGGTTTCGTTCATTCTCTCGAGGTGAACGGCCAAACAACGCCACTTTATAAATCGCCCTGCGCCACCTGCTGTTTGTTCTGCACCCCATGCGAATGCTACAACGCTTTTTATGGCCTTTTTTTTCTTTCTATTCCAAGAATCAAAACCTGTGGCATAAAGAATGTAATAAGGAAATTCGCCGGAATTACCCCACATTCATTATCATACTCACTACAGTTTTACCTTTGTAAAAATCGCTATCTTAAGACAGCCATTTATTTCATCTCCTTGCAACTGACGTCTCTTTTAATACCATTCGCATTTCCTGGTTCACTCTTTGCCTTCAACTCGTCTTTTACGCAGAAATTTAGATTATTTCCCTGCAAAATATGCTTTAAATGTACTTCATTTATATAGGGGCGTGCAATGGTTGAATTAAATAAAGCAATATTTTTATATGAACCGATTATCTTTTATACCTATTGTTTTAGTCTCATTAACCTGACATAGGCATTGCAAAATTCAACTTATAAAGGAGTGATAATTATACTGTTCCATTATCATGAGACTTCTTAAGATACCGCAATTCTAATTATGATACACTTTGGTGATGTTTAATTCAGAATAGAATTCGACGAATAAAATATTAAAATATCAAATTTTTTAAGATGTAAATAAAGCATTCTAAATTCAATCACTTCGGCCTTCACATAGTGGAATTTCATTTTAAACATATAAGATATAATATTAGTTTATATTAGGAATAAAGTAATATTTTTTTAATTTCATGAGTTTAAAGCATAGTAATATCTTACTGGTTCAATTAATTTCTGTGGATGAATTAGCCAATCACTAAATTACCATCCTTATCATCTATCAATTAAACATAATTTATCACGTACACGCATAGGTTTGTTCTAATTTATACTTTAGGAAACCTACAGAGACATAATTTTTTTATGTCTAAACATACTCATAAACTGCTATTTGGCATATTATCAGCGTCAACAGGACATTATTTAATTTAGGGATCGTTACCAAAGCGCAGTTAATCAGGAGAACTACATTTTTTTAATGTAAATAAAACTAAAGAAATAAAAATCATAGGTATCACCTAGTATCAATTCAAGGTAAATACAATTGCATTTGTATATATATACTTGTATAGCTGCTAAACTTTGGAAAAATAATTTCTTATCGCTAGAAAATGGTGGTAGCCAAGCAAACACGTTTGGCTCACAATGGATTAGATAGAGTATTCAAGAAATCTCCTCCAAACGATACTGTGGACCTCAGTCGGCAAAACTTTCACAAGGAAAACATTTAAACTCTTTTGATTCGAGCGTCAATTCTTTCCGATCGCATTTCTAAACGGCTAAAGCCATAAATTCGGCTTCTTAAAAAAGTAGCAAGGCATCGCTTCTGAGCCATCGCCTCCGAAGATGAAAGTAACTTATTCTCCGACTTCCCCATCGCGTGTTACGGAGGAAATCCCCAAAGAAAAAACTCGACCGAAAAGGTGGGAAAAACATCCACAGAGTGAATGAAAGAAAAGGATTCTTCTAGGTGGACTGAGGTCGTCCATGGGGAAAGTAGCGACGTGTTGAACGAGAGAACGATACAAAGATAACTCCCTTCCACTCTCCCGGGAGAGAATTGACGTCAATTCACGGTTTCGAACGGGGGGCCGCAGACAAGGAAGGTCAAGAAGATTCTCTTTGAAGGGCAAATACTTAGGCAAGCAGAATAAATAATAACAAACGTATGCACAAATTTATTATTATTATTATTATTGTAAAAAAATGCTAAAATACGTCCAAATTGGCAACATATTTAAATTGAGATTATTATATATTGAATATCATGAAATTTGAACATATCTCAGCATCAACGATGAATAATTTTAAACACTGACTCTAGTATCAGAAGTCAAAATATAGAGGAAGTCTTAAATCGTTACGCGATTACAATAGAACAATAGAGTATGGATATCATTGAGTTCCCAATTACTTGTATAATAAAACGAGATGTGAATTACTTAATGGATATATGGCCAATTTATAACAATACTGTACCTTTTACAATATATCATAAATAATAACTCTAACTTCACTCTATAATAAAAGCAAATTCGGAACACGACTATTAATGAACACCCAATGAACATTTCGGAAGCGATGTTTCTAAAAATTCGCTGTGATCATCTCTT
Organism: Sympetrum striolatum; assembly: GCA_947579665.1. Lineage (NCBI taxonomy): Eukaryota > Metazoa > Arthropoda > Insecta > Odonata > Libellulidae > Sympetrum > Sympetrum striolatum. Next base: position 6,951,546 of record OX388347.1, read on the forward strand.
GTTTTCTCCGAATACCGGTAAATGAGACGAGGAACGCCGACAAAGACGGCTATTGGAAATTTTAAATCTCTAACTTAACTTGTTTGCATGGGAAATACATGAGAATTCCTACAACACGAACGCAGATGAGATTATCATGATTAACATAAAAATAATATTTTAACTAAATGATCCGCCAATTATCTAGTTTAAAAATATTATTTTTTCTATAGTAAATATATTCCAAAGTGCTAATGAATGAAAAAATATGTAGAAAAACTTAACCGAAAGAAGCTACAACATTAAATTTTACGGTATTTTGCAAAGAAAAACGGAATTTAACAGGAAACAAATCCCAATGAAAATATAATAAGCTACTGAATATGATAAATTGAACATTAGAAATTACTCATTTTACTTTTTTCGTCACATTTATTTAAAAGGAATTACTAAAGGAGATATCGTGATACAATATTATTTGTGTTGTTTTATCACGGTTGTTTGCTTGGGTTTAATAGATTTTTTAATACAAAAGAAATATAATTTGGTATATATGAAAGAAAGAATACGTTGCTCAAAAAAGCCCCTGCATTTCCTTACTATCGAAGAAACTTTTATTTTTCTTTTATTAATACGAATAACTCAAAGTAATTACGACGGCCACGAACTACCCATTAGTAGTTAGTTAGTAGTGCATCAACATCTTTTCGCTGCGTAAGATGCAGCGGAAGTCCTATCTTCTCGGCGTTAAATTGATTAATGAGCATCGCTATCCAACATATATCCACTCGCAGCAAACACTAAGGAGTTGCTGTAGCCCGTCGCTCTTTCTTATTCAATCTCCGAAGCCATCAATATTGTTAATTACCAGGAACTACCTTTTACAAACTAGTTAAGAGTGGGGTTTGCCACGTCGCGCTTTGTCCTCGCTAAGGTTGCCTTCGTTGTTTACCAGAGAAGAATGATTAATTCCGAGAGGAAACGCTTAGGCCTCCAGGATTTACAAAGAGTAGTTTCCCAAACCGGCTCATGTCGCTTCCGAGGGCTTCTGGGAAAGAATAAGACGAGGCGGAGGGAATTCACGGAACAAGAGATAGTCGTCGACTAGGATATGATGTTAAATCATCCAAGAGATCCACGCGGCGCTTGTTCAAAGATCAAAAGGGAAAGGACGCGTTGGGGAGACAAAATGTCGCGGAGACATTCAACGGGAGCCTTCGCTAATGCAGCGACGGAGGACGGAATTTTAAACCGCCAGCAAATGTCTTTCTGAATCTGAAATATGACAAAGAATTACAGAATGGAGAGCTGGAGAAGTGAGGCTGGTGCCTCTGTGAAATGATAATTGAAATCCGTGCTGCAAATGAAGGGCAGAAATTCCTTGCAGTTATGCAGGGCAAACATTCGATATTTTTTCTTTTCGTATGTATTAGTGAAGACTTAGCTTCATGCCAAAATCAAATGATTGACCTAAATTCGAATAAAAACTAGTTTAATAATGTAATGAAAATCTTTACTCATGACGGCTAATTTTACGGTAGCGTGCACTTATCGCTCAAAATACGTTGCCAGCATTTCCTCTAAAATGTTATCAAAGAAGAAAAAGCGTCCATTCTTAATATAAACCATCTGAATACATCACTAATAATTATTGGAATTTATTACACTCAAGAATTCCAATTGTCATTAACTATGTTCAAGAAGTAAGGTCATCAACACTTTTCTATAAAGAAATATGCTAATTATCCACATACTGTGAGATTTCACGTTCAGAGGAGGTTTATATAAATCAATTTGAACCTCACTAAAGGTGCGCATGATGGTGATATTCCGAATGATTATCTCTACTAACATGCGATCTTCGTAGGATATTCGCACCCTCCCTTCACTTGTATATCTCCAGAGTGATGCATTGGCTTTGATGAGACTCAGCTTAGATGGACTTGCATTCTAGATTTGCAGAGAAGAATTCACTTCATTGATACGTATGGATTACTGATATGGTTAATTAATATTCAATTCCACAACACTACAAGGATAAGCCACATATTGTTTCTTTAATTCTGAAGTTAATATCTCATGAGACCCTCCCTTAGCATGAGTGCTTGCATTATGATGATAAAATCAATATGTTAAGGGGCTACTTTGAGAAAGGGCATATCATCGCCCACTGTCATATATTAAACCACAAATAACATTCTTTTTCAAATGTATAGATTTAAAATTCTGTGTAAGTCGGAAATTTAATGGTAAGGAAGCGTTAGTTGAAATCTGTTTGTGATTTAAATTATTAACCGTTTATAGTTTTTTATAATTTTGGAAAAGGTTACTCATAATTCAAATATACGACAGATTATCTTGAAAACTATCACAATGAAAAGAACTTTTCACAAAACATTTGTTTTTCGTATTCACCAAATTGCTAATTATAACTAAACGTAGATGCAACTATCATTTTCTCACCAATAATTTTAATCGAGTGCATTTCCAAACGTAATCGTAAATAGTAATAGAATCTGTATCGATTACCCCTTCAAACAAGATGGAGCAGTATTTAAATTGAAATGTACGTTCGCAATATTTCAATGCATAACTTATTCATTCGGTTCCCACCTTACTAATGAGTAGCTATTCCATTAAGTTCTGTTAAATATTCTCCATAATAGAATTCTTCATGATAATTAATGTAATATCATTGGAAATCATTCAGTTTCTAAGCATTAAACAAACTCGTAGCTCTAAAACCTAATTTATGTTAACGGCCGTTGTTGCCGTAAAATGTTTACCTTTTCTCATTTCCTTCAGATAATGCGTAAGTTATATATATTTGAGATGTCTCTCGTTAATTACTGAGACAACCGTGGCTGCTGTTCCGATCCAGCGTTCAATGTCAAGTTTTGGAACAGCTTATGTGTCGTAGATTTGTTGTGACGGACAAAATTCTGTTTTTAAGAAAGAGGCCATTTACTTTACAAAATTTCTATAAAAGTTCTATAAAATATCGGTATGTTTTATGAAATATGTTCCTAAAGTGATCTGAAATACATTCTTATTACTAAATGAGTCATGAAACTAAAAAGGTTGAAATTTTATCTTTGCATTTAGACGTTAAATACGTTTTTGTTTTACGTTGGATAGTAGAGGCCTTAACATAGTGGTATTCTATACTAAAATAATAAACTATAAAGACAATTTATTTGTACTTAGTACCTAGTGCCTAGTTTTCAGAGCGTAGCTCCATCATCAGACAAGTGAAATACGATGAAGCTACGCTTTGAGACCTAGGTGAGGTATCTTGTGAAGTTTTCGTGGTTTAGTATAAATAAATTGTCTTTATAGTTTATCATTTTCGCTTTAGTTTGATTTAGAAACTGTTCTCATCCCAAAATAATAACATCATAATCAAATTTCCTTATGGAGAATTTAGGTCTTTGCGAAAATCTCTCACGAATCCAACTCCTTTAACAATTTTCAGGAACCTAATTCCCCGGAAATAAACGGGAATTAATTCGCAAGTAATCGCTGCGAACATATTTTCTTCCTCTCCAATTCCGAATCCAGGCTAGCGATCCTAAACGCCCTTCTTTTATTTCAGCGCCTCCTAGCGGAACATCTGCGAAACTAAATAAAAGCTCAACTAACTCCCTGTCGCGGGCGAAACGGCTAAATCTCACCCCAGGTGCAACCAATTCGGTAACAAGATCGCGGGAGGCCCATCGAAAGGAAAAAGAGGAGTTAAAGAGGTACTTCCTCTGCGGTACGGACGAATATTTGAAGCATCTCTGTGATTTTCAGACGCACATCGGAATTTAATGAGTTTATATCATTTAATGGGAGGCTATCTCAATTTGATGTCTAGGTGTTATTAAAAAATTAATTCACCCCCTGCCTTATCACCGGCATAATATAGGTTACTGATACTTCTACGCTTTGTTTTCTTCTTCATGCAAAGATAATTTTTACTGTTAACATAGCTTTTAGTTTTCGCATAAAATAACAATTCTGATGTAAATATTTGGCAAAATGAGTCAAAGAAGTGGAAAAATTCAATCTAATAATTCATCTTATATTTTTACCTATATTACTAAGTAGCTAAGCCTCCACCGTTTCCCTTAAAGGTGGCTTTTTCATAATTATTAATGCAATTTATATCTCTAAATGTTACTATTATAAGTCAGATTTCACTCAAGCTGCGGACTAATTTGATTTATAAAGATATCCTACCTAAATCTCTGATATCAAGCTTGACCCTATCATTTTCTAACCAAAGGGAATCCTTTGAGGTGATAAAATTTAAAGTAGAATCATAATAATATTCAAAGGAACACAATGAAACGTTCAAAAAATTCGTTACATCCATTTAAATTTTCGCAGACTGACATCCTTCTCATTGCTCCATAATTATTTGATATACTACATTTCTTTATTGGATAAAAATGTCTCCATTGAAAAAAATAAGAGAGTTAATAAAAAGTAATTCAACTTACCTTTTAATATGAATTGCAGTGCCTTAGACGTCCTCCTCCACCTAAAAAAATTAATTCATAATATTAGAATGATATTTTTTACTGCTAAAATCATCTGCACCAATGGAATTCCCTCTCCACCTTTACAACATGTTCAAAACGTAAGCTCATTTCGAATAATAAGGTCTTACCGAGCAATTATGCTCCATCAATAGCTGCCTATTCATGGATTAATCAAATTGACATGCTGAAATTGTAGCGAGTATATCATGGTCTATTTTTTATAACAATCAGCTTTTTGTGTGTGTTAGACAAATATCAAATAACAACTGAAATAAGATTTCATTATATTGATAAATGAATTACTCAGCGCAGTACCTTTTAAACAGAGTAAAACATCTTCAGAAAAGTTGTTAATATTACTTGACAAAGTTAAGTAACTATATTACAAATATAACCTATTATTACTACAAAATAAATTTCGTCAAAGATATAAAGCTATATTTAATTAAAATGAAAATAATACCTGAGTGAATTGTCATTAAAATGAAGATCGAAAACCAGCAAATAAAATCGCTCAATGTATGAGCGTCATCAGTATTTATGCTCCCTCCACTCACTCCCTCCCCATCAATGCGAGAGCTGGCAGGAAGGAATTTATTAAGCCATCAAGCATCGTTTTTCATCAGCGAGCATGTGCACTGCGAGAAACAATGTTCCACAGTTAGGGTGTATTTGCGTGGATACCTTGCTCACTATTTTCATTTCGAATCACTTTCCTGTCAACGTCCGACGGCTCGCGTGTTTTTGATTGAGCGGTGGATTATTTACCTCTTCCTCGTTATCCCTTCGTCTACACCTTCACCACTTAAACGCTTTTCACTCTCTTTCCTATCACCGAAATTTTCCGTGCCGTTGGTTCCACCCGAAGAGGATCGAAAGAATGAGTGAAGCATTCCGCAAATGGAAATATTTGCACGACTGGATTCGGGTGATCATTCCAATTCTTTGAAGGACTTAATGGATCGGGGGAAGTACTTTTTGCTTATTTGCCCACACAAAATAGACATGATGCGATTCATTATTCTTTCAAGAGAGCCACTTTGCTAAGTGTTAGATACTGGTCTACTTTTGTCACTTAAAATGCATAGGACTTACCTCGTTAGAAATTATTAGTCACGCTCAATAAAACTTAAACTTTTATTGATTTTATTCATCCAATATGTCCATTTATCCTTCGAGAAAGAATTCAATTTTATTAAGACAGAATGTTATACCTAACTAAAGAACATTGAAGCTTAAATGTGAATAAATTAATTTAAAAATTTGCATTTTCGTAATTAGCTCTTTTGTACTATGATGTGAAACAAGTGTCATTCGATTAGAGTTAATGCGAAATAGCACAATTAAAGTATAACTCTTCAATAGAGCAACGGCGTACTGAATCATAATAATTTATGTGATTTCCTTTTTATCATTTTTTATTGTTATTATAATCATTATTTATCATATAATTAATTGGAAATAATTGATAAAAAATTCCATGCTTCAAAATAATCAATATCTGGTTTCTTTTCCTTTGATATCGATAATCATCCAAACTTTTTCTAATAAATTATCACTGTTTTAACTTCACTTCGCTTAATCTTTTACTAACTGGAAACTCTGCCACCGTCTTGTCTTAATTTTATCATCATACGGTTTGTTTCATCAACGAGTTTTTCTATCAATTTACTTCCGCCAATCATTCTTCTCCCTCCTTTTGTTCTCATTGCCGATATTTGCACTCAACCGATCGAATCGGCGAACCGAAATGCAGGAGAACGTTCGTTCGGCTGAACTGGTATCCACGGACAAAGGAAAAGCCCAATGAGTAGGTGAGAGACACCGGAAGGATTAAAACGGAAAGCGATGATTCAAAAAATAAACGAAGCGAAATATTTCTGACACACGGATTATTTCCTTTCGGCATTTTCCCTCTTCCGCGGCGAAAAATGTTCACTTAGAACTCCCATTATCGCTTCGTTTGAGTAACAAATTAAAAAGTGAATAAGACGATATTAAATGCATCGTTCCGGTTGAAGATCGGGTTCATGATATTTGCTAGGGCATTTTAACAATACACACACATTAATATCCTTCATTAAGTGTTCGTAGTAAAGATTTCATTCCATATATTACATCCCTTCAATTTTTGACCGGGTTTTAATTTGTTAATACGTAAGGTGCGAGTTTACGTACTTCTGCAATTCACGATATAAACCATAACAAAGACATAATAAAGTTAAATGCCAATCCTCAACGATAAAATTATCATAAACGGGTCTTAAATATGATTGAACTCAGTAAAGGCAACGATTTCGTTTCATTTTAGTAACGAATAAAAAAATAATTTTCGCAAATGAAATAAATTTGATGTTGCGTTTCCGTGAATTTCTCATAAAATCTTCAAAGCGAGCACCATTCATAAAATACGCTTCATAAACCAAATTAATTCACGAACAAAATTCTCTTAGGTATTCCAGTTTTAATTCGTCCTATGTGAGTAGTTATGTTCGCAAACCGACTGGACATCTCAGAAACAAAGAGTTAATTAATGCAGCGCAAAAAATCTGATGCCGCCCACGAACGGCCCTTTCATATTTAAATAGACGCAGTAATGAAATGAAAGGCAAGGTAACTATTTTTAAAAGAGCGGTAACTCAAGAGCATCCGCGGTAGGTGGTCAGCGAGGTAATTAGGCGGATGTACTCTCCGTAACGCTTTTTCCAGCGCGTCCAGATTAGCTGTCAAGTCCCGCTGAAATATGCACGGAGCAAAACAATCTCTCTCCAAATGAAATATTTGTGACGAAGAATTCGTCTGCGTGCATAATTCGAAGAAGTCCCCGCTTTTGATTGCATTCTGACTGTTTATTGAGTTCCGATAACAGACTTTTGCTTGGAATGAATTTTATCAACGATCACTGCTTCAGACATTTAGGGATGCCATATTGGAGCTTAATCTCTCCGGAAAAACTGAACATTTCTCTTCTCTCAAATCGAGATTGAGCTTAAATGCATAACGTAACATAATAACATAAAATTGATTTTTTAGCAAAAACGTATTGTTTAGTATCTTTTGGAACTTCTTGGAAGCATGCTTATGATTATTTGTTGGAAAAATATAAGAAAAGAAATCTATGAAGAAGAAGCTATCAAACTTTTATCTTTTTTCTTTTGAATTGCAGATTTATCACTAAAACGCTTCAATGTCGATTAACTTTAGTATAATTTCTTCTCAAATATATCTTAAATTTAGAATGGTTTTCTAATCCATCTGGCTATTGTACATACTAACAAGCAGATACATAAGTAAAATATTGTTCACAAAGCTGTACTATTGGAAACCTACACCTATTATGAAATATCATATGGAATATATCATATGATACAATTGATAATTATCTCCATACGTGTTCTTCCTTTCCGATTCCTCTATTTTTGCTAATACTGAGAATTTTCTATTTTAAGCTGAATACAAAAACAATACATTTAATTGAGTTGGGTGTTTTTTTAATTATATCCTGAAAAACATTTTAAGTATCGGTCACTACTTTTGTATTATATGAAATTGCATAAGAATGTGAAATTTATCATAGTAAATCAATTTTTGGAGGTTGAGCAATCTTATTCGCCTATAGTTTTGTGAGCATTAGCTAATTTAACCCCTAACCAAAATCACATCTGAAAGCACGTTATTTCTTTGGCTACCCACAATAGAGAAGGGATCAGTAACTACCAAATATCAGTTCGCCCCTTCGAACAACAGTTTCTGATCACGGAAGAATGCCACCGCTCCAAATCGAGTGGAAGGGGAGGGCGCGCGGCCACACGTCGACCTTATCGACCTGCGACTTACCTCCGCTATCACCTGAAGCGCCTCTTGTATTTGTGAGGGGTTTCCGGGTGGGCACGCCCGCTTACACGGCCCGAGATCAAAGAACAAAGCGGAAGGAAAGGGTGACGGATTGGAGGATCGAACTATGACCTCGATTAGGACTCCAAATCTGCTTAAATGGCGATCACGTCCGATGGCATTGGATTTGGAGTTTCCTGATGGAGCTGCTATCGCAATTTAAATAATTAAGAAAGGAAAACGAATAAACACGAAGGGATATTCCGAGGATATCCATTAATATTCTATTCCCATCCGAAATCTCGATCACGTGCATAGACTTGGATATTAACCAGATAATCCCTCAATGATTAAAAGCTTTCGCTTGGTAGGCGAGTGGTTTTTGTAAAAACGCACACTATACGAAAGGTTTCGTAATACACATTCCCAGTCACAAGTCTACATTTGTTGTGTACTTTGAGAGACCAATAATCTTTCCGATTCCCAAATACGTTATCATAACGTCTACCTCGTGAAAAATTAGCGCATTAATTTACAAAAGTAAAAACGCAATGCGCGAGAAAATCTCCGGGCAAACAATTCTGATTCTTCTCTCAAATGGGGATATTGCCACTCATTCAAATCTACAAATTTCCGTCAGTTTATAGTATTATTCGGTCATCACTAAAACATTCATGATTAAGAAATTAGTAAGCCAATTAATTATCATGAAAGTTTGATTTCACCTTGTTAAATGTGCGTGTCTAGAATAACTGATATGGGAGAAACTACGAACAATTGGTAATAGATAACAATGTAAAAGGAGGAGTTAAATATCTCTATTCCTCATCTAAATAGGAATTATATTTATTTCCTCCCAATATACAGAATGCTAAGTGATGCCAGCACAATTTTTAATGAAATGGACATTCACAACACCTCAACTGATAGCATTAAAAAATATATCCAATCCAAATTATAGGTTTACTATTCTTTAATAAGAGAATAATATCTCTTACATGTTTTGTAATGTATGGGTCTATGTATACTATATATGTATTGTAATCTGGGTTAATTCACTGATACTAATGGGCTTTACCTATGTTAAAAGCCATATTATCATTTAATTAATTATGAATTATTTTTGAATATTTAAATCCCATTTCTTTGTATACAAATTATGTTTCCGCAATTTAACTTTAGTTGAATTTATATATTTTGAATTTCTTCTGTCTACATAATACATTTATATATTTTATTGTTTATATGTAACTGGGCTCTGCCCGTAAAATTTATAAAATAAAATAAATAAATAATAACTAGTCATAATGTACAGAAAAAGCTTTCAGACTGATGAAGAATAGGCATAACTAATATAATAATTGATAACGGAACTTTTTGTTGGAGTGAATGCATTTCTTGGATTAAAGATATCATTACGAACAGTGAACATATAGCTTTGTTCTCATGGATTCATAGAATACTAGCAGAAGTGCCCGTTGATTCTCAACGGGGAGATCCCAATTGATAATTACTCTTGGTACAGTCTTGATCGTAACACTTGCCTCATAATTTTAGGTGGATGGCTGATTCCAGGCTATAATATTTTCCAAACCAATTAACAAAGCAAATAAAATTATAATTATGTCTACAATGTCACCTAAAGATTTAATCTCATATTCTTTAAATGAACACTTTCTTCGATGATGACAAAAATGATTTAAAGATTATAAAATATATTGGATGATCACATTAGGATAAGCAGCACCACCTTCTCGTAGACATTTTCTGAAAGGGAAAAATGTTTCTCGGAAACGATAATTAAACTCAAATAACAGAAATATATTCTAATAGGCCCTAACGTGAAACCCCCAGTAAAAAAGGTGACTTTGAACTTCAGTGTCATGGGTTCGATGCCAGAAGGTTACAATATCCCGATTTTTTCCATTTAAATGATGTTCGGAAATTTCTAAAAAATACCTCCCGGATAGGTAGAGAATCAAAATTCAAGGAGCTAACAGATATGGACATTATCTATCGAAACCATAAATTGCTTTTATAGAAAATGTCCTGGGTTCGATGCGAGGACGATGCAAACATCTCCAATTAAAAATATATGGGGTAATTTTTAATATTTTTTGGTGCATTTATTGAAACGATAGGAAGTTCTCTCTTACCTGGAAGATGTATATTAAGTCACGGTTTAAGAAAAAAAATTTAATAAAACCATAGACTTCCTGGTCTCGATGCCAGAGCACATTAATATTTCTCACATAAGGAATATATGTGAAGTTTATCTAGTTTTCCCGCCTTCTACTTTTCCCGCCTCTAGTTTTCCCGCCTTCTGCTTTTCCCGCCTCTAGTTTTCCCGCCTCTAGTTTTCCCGCCTTTAGTTTTCCCGCCTCTAGTTTTCCCGCCTTCTAGTTTTCCCGCCTCTAGTTTTCCCGCCTCTAGTTTTCCCGCCTTCTAGTTTTCCCGCCTTCTGCTTTTCCCGCCTCTAGTTTTCCCGCCTCTAGTTTTCCCGCCTTCTAGTTTTCCCGCCTTCTGCTTTTCCCGCCTCTAGTTTTCCCGCCTCTAGTTTTCCCGCCTTCTAGTTTTCCCGCCTCTAGTTTTCCCGCCTTCTAGTTTTCCCGCCTCTAGTTTACCCGCCTTCTACTTTTCCCGCCTCTAGTTTTCCCGCCTTCTACTTTTCCCGCCTCTAGTTTTCCCGCCTTCTAGTTTTCCCGCCTTCTAGTTTTCCCGCGCTCTATTTTCCCGCGGCTCCTGCGAGCAATTGGAAGTTTAGTTCTGGCGTTTAATGCGTTTGATGAAACGCTGAGGGAATATTGCGCGGGAGTAAATTCGGCGAAAAATTTCAGCGCGCATTTCTGCACTTACATGTAGCATCGAAATATCAGATTATGAACTTGGAGAAACATGTCGTCCAAACACATTTACTACATTTAATGCCTGATCCCATCCTTATTACCGTTGATTACATCTCTACCACTATTCTGCACTTTAAAGCGTTGCTCTGTTTGGCTCACTGCGAAGAACTTCAGTGAGTTGTGGTTGGAAATTACTGGTAAATTAATATCCAAAGTAATACGTTAGTTTCCTTAAATGTGCATCATTCACTCCATATCCATAAAAAAGGTGTGATGCTCTGACATCTTTTCCTATCAGGTAAGAAAAACCGCATATTCAGGTAATTTTACGATTATATTTAACGCTAGCAGAAGTGCTCGTTGATTCTCAACGGGGAAATCACAATTGATTATTACAACGTATATAAAATATATTTACAGTCTCTATCCACTTGCCGAGTTTCAAGTTTCTATCTTATCGGAAAGTGATTCAAAATAAATCTTAAAAATCGCGATGTAAATTAAACGGGAGAATATTTGCCATGACCTAGCGTCAAACCAAGGATAATCTTCGATGATGTCTTAATGGTTTTTGTCGGACACGCACGGCCTCCAGCGATACCTCGAATTTCAAATCTGTATTTAGCCAGAAAGTGCCTCAAAAAAAATTTCGAAAATCCCCGCCATGTATCTTTATGGAGAAAATCATGACTTTGGGGCCTTCTGGAATCGAACCCATGACACTGAGGTTCAAAGTCGCCCTTTTTCTGGAGGGTACACGTTATGATCACCACGTCACAAATATTTCAAGTCAGTGGTACTTGGGGAACATGGGTAGAATTTCGATCCCCTATATATAGGTATATCCGGAGAAACGTCTATATATATAATAGATAGATATGAATGAATCCGGAGAGGGTGTTATATATAATAGATATCTTACAGCATTAATTGTATCTGGGCATTCATTTTCCATGTCTTCTTATGGAATTACGCATGAGCTCGAAATCAACAATCGGATTGATCGTCAGGGGGATGGGTTGCTTACGACCTCAAAATTTCCATAAAATGTTGACGTACTTTATCTAATTGTGCACAATTTCGAATCGAAAACGATATTCCACGACCAAAAAAGGATTTCTATTCTATTCTCCTTTTGGTGCTAGATTCGACTTTCTGGGACCATTATTTCTAATTTAATTTTGAAAAAGAAATGAATCCTGCTACAGAAAACTGACCTCTACGTGTATTTCTTATGGAAACGTTTTGACCCGTCTGGGTTCGAACCGTGGACCTTATGGAAATAAAAAGTAGCCTATACTCTGCGCGGGGTCGACTTTTAATAATGTAGAAAATTTCAAAGTTGTGCGACTCTCGGTTGTCGAGTTTTTAGCGAACATTCACACACCCACACTTGTTGTATATTATAGATAGCCCCAAATTGCATTTAATATCATTGTCAGAGGAAGCGTTTTGAACCTAGATCAATACAAACACATACGCTTTTATTTCAAAACAACCACGATTTAATTTTTAAACGTATAAATTGTCACATTATGATACAGGTCGAATCAAACACGTTTAATTAATTTCAAAGGGACAAAATAACTTTGATACCTACATTACCACCCTATAAAAGGCAATTCGTTCGCTCAAAAGCTGTCGTAAAACGTTTTAACAAGTCGCACATCTTTTGCAGCGATCGAATCATTGGAGAATAACAAAAAGAGCTGCTTAATACAGAAAACTTCCTAATTTCCGATCACAAACTTTCATTCCGTTTCGATTGAAAGCGAGCACTGTCTTTCCTTTATGCGGAGCGAGTGAGGTTTGAATCAAAGGATCGACAGAGGAAAGTATACACGAAGCAAATAAGGAGGGCTTTGTGAAGAACGAGGTTAATTAAAGCTCACATATTTCTGTACGAGGATGTATGTGCGTTGAAAGGCATTTGAAAGGAACATTGGCGGAATTTTCTCCTTGATTTATCAAGGGAGGAGTGTTGAGGAAAAAATTGCTCAGAGATGAAAGAGGAAATTTTTAAAATAACGGGATAAGATTGAAGAAGAGAAAAGAAATATGTATGGCTGTAAAGGGCAGACAAAGGGCTTTAGTTGAAAGATTGAAAAGTAGTTTGAATGGGAAAAGAAACATTAAATGAGTGGCGAAAGTCCGCAGTGGGCAAGAAGTACGAAATGATCCTTCACGGGAGAAACGGGGTCAAAAAAGGAAATGCTCGTTAGGTAACAATGGTAAGGCAATAATTTCTAAATAATTAATCATTTACTTAAAAACCCTTCTTGAAAGAAGGAGTGGTATTTTTCTTTTTAAAAATAAAACAATTTTATATGACAATAAATTATCCAAAAGAATATTCTACTACTGAAAATGCATGTATTGGCATAATTCAGTTGGATAAAGTTGAATGTTAACAGCTTCATCAAATAGAAATTAAGAGGTTCTGCTATTAAAAAGAAAATAACGTATCACTTTCATTATGGCAATGGAACCGAATTAGAGGTGAAACAACCTCTAGTGCTGATGAAGGTATACTCAAAATGAAGTACGTATGTACTCACTGGGTGAATCTTCCGTAAAAGAAGTGAACATGAATCGGTGCTCTAGTATCAGTTATTCCTTTGCGGTGGCGTTGGATTACTAGTGTCTCAAACAAACTCGATCAATGAATAACAGCAATTGTGGCGAGCACAAATTCACGCAAACAAGCGGACAACTCTGCACGCTCAGCAGAAGAGTCCTTTCTCTTCTTTGCATAGAAATTGGAGTTGGTCAATACACTTCTTAAGGGGTCATCAAAACGAATGTCGTATTTCTTGAGGGACTCCCATGTAAAACTTTGAGCGACGGGCACGAGAAAAATGATTGAGAATTGGGAGGGGAAACTCGTCGTAGACACGTCCGGTTCGAGATCAGAAAGCAACGGCCGGAGGACAGAATGAAAAGACACAGATTGCGAACGATAAATTAAGGGAAAGAGGGGCAGAATGATGTGCTCGCCTGATGGACTCCCAAGATTAATGGAGACCAGATTAAAGTTATGAAGTAGTAAAGCGAGGACGGAGAAAAATAGCAGGACTGTAAAAGCAGAGTTGGAGAGAACCCTTGTAGAAAGAGAAAGTGTGGTTTTAAGGCCCGAAAGGGTCGAATGAAGGAGGGATCTCAATGAAAACGTGGGCTGATTTTTCTCTAATGTTTGAAGCGATTATCTCCCCGACCCTGTCTTTAACCGTCCCTCATCCCCACATGGAACGAGTCTAATCCATCCCGTACATAAAACACACAAAGAGAAATACGAGCAGAATATTTGCACTCGAGCTATTTTTCGGCAACGAATTTCATCCACAATTTCTGATTCGCACAAATATATTGGCGCCTTATTTCCAAAAACAACACCTTTGAAGTTCTTTTAATGGCATCGTTTCAAAAAGTATAATGAAAAGCACCGCTTCTTAAGACCTAAATAAAGACAGGAGTAATGATCTCCCACGCGGTACGTAGGCGAATGTGTGGCGAGGTTCCGATTGGTGGCTTATCTTTGGACTCTTCTGAGGGTTATTTGTATTTTTTTTTAATTTTTGATCGAATCCGAGCGAATAATTGGTGGAAAAGGCGTTGTTAGTCGGTGACAAATGTATCCACTGCGAGTCGACAAATGGCAAACAGGGATATCATTGTTTGAGCTGTCCTCAACCTTTAATCCTTTGACAGGGAATTTTTCGACTAAAAACTGAGAGGAAAAATTAAATCTCGTTAAATACTGAGATATTCAAACAGAAAAATCTACTGAAATCAAGGAGAAGGGAGACATTTACGGGCAAAAGGTTAAAATGATTTCGAATGAAAAATGAAGAGATTAAATATTACCCCTCGACGGACTACGGATGCCATATGGCATCATCCGACACCTTCTATTATTTATTTTGTATCACAGAATAGGAGAGCTCGATGACAATGTTGCAATTTTGTATTTGTTTGGCTGGTTTTATTAATATTTTTGGCATAATATTTTATGGGTATTGATTTCAGACAATCACAACGCGAAATAAGTAAGAAATTTAAAATAATCTCAAATAAAATAATTCCAGCCTTAAAGGGTTAACATTTCAATTAAAGATTCCAATTTTCAGTCTATGAGATAGCAACTATTAGATCAACGATGCTGTTGTGTATGAATGTTGTACTGGAAATACAGGACGACACTGGTACACTAAGGAGCTAAGATAAAATCAATCAAAAGAATAATTTTAATTTTACAATTGAGATTTAAATTTCTTACGAAATGTATGATCCTCAAAGATCAACTCACTAATATGTTGGTGAAAATATAAGTTAGCCTAGTTTAAAGTTAATGCGATTATTTTACGTATGACAATGACTTACTATGTATTTTAAAAACACTTTCAGGTTAGATTTTAAATCTTGATATCTTTGATATGGTTGTGTTCATAAAATTAATCCAATATGTAATATTACATTTTAAAATATCACAAGATGTGATATCACAAGTTCTAACACATTTTATATTAGATGTATTATTACAATTAATTATTATATTTTGGAAATTTGGAATTATTATCAGTGCATTTATATTTTTATTGATATTTTTTATAATAATTCGATTGAAAAAGAATTAAAGTTTGAAACATGGTCAATTCCATAAGTTCATTTTTTAAGCATTTCAATTAAAATCAAAATTTATAGACATCCCTTTTAAAAATTATTATTTCATTTTAGTATAGTAATAGCACAATCTCTAAAAATATTTTCATATAGCTTCTTAAATACATGAGAAAATGAGTCATTGGATTAATACAGTAATCTAAAATAAATACATGGTAAATGAATGATAGTGGAATACAAATGTATTTGTAAAATGAGAATATATTCCCTTGCGTCAATGTACAAATATAGTATTGAATTGAGTATGCAAGCGGTTTCTGGCTCACAATTAAACGGACATCCTAAGAATTGGTTATTTCGCTTCCTCTCTCGATATAGGCGTCAATTGGTGGGCGATGTTTGCAGGAAGTCACCACCCACCGCGTTTCCGACCGATTAATAAAGCCAACCACACATTATCCTCACAACCGACAAAAGAACACGTTCGCTCCCACTTAATTTGCTAATCGCGCAATTATTCCTCCTTTGGACGCCGCCATTAAACTCGAATCGACCAAAGACGCTCGAATTATCCCACCCCGATGAATTAACCGTGTTTTACGCCACCCTCCGGTGATGCGATTATGGCCGCTCTGTGACATAATGCAAGAGCTGAAGATGATGGAAGACAGAGAGTGGAGAAGAATCAATTTTCCGTGCATCTGCCGAACCCAAGTGCACTCCAGCAACACGGACGGTCATACATTTGGGAAAACCCACTTTTTTCGTCAATAATGCACGGGCAGTGGGGATAACTAAAGGGCACAATTGAAGGCAAAGTGGCCGTAAATTATCAAATGGAACGTCGCGTCCCCTTCGGTTTCTATGGCAACTGACACGAAGGAGAGTGAGTGTTCCCACCCCTAATTCCACCCCCACGTGTCCAATCCCTCCGATATCCTCTCTTAGCCTCGTGTAATAGTGCATTCGGCTCTTTCTGCGACATCGGTCTCCTTTCGGACACTCTTCTTAAAAACATTCCAGTGGATTGCATCGTCACTCGGTTCAGGAGCACACCAGTTTTACAGGAAAGACTTCGCGCTATGAAAGCATTCGTAAATTTTGATTAAAATATAAGTGAAGAATAACAAACTTTGGGTTTTAATTTCCCGATGTATACCCGAAAAAAGCACCGAATTGGGTTCTCTGGAGCATTGCAGGAGAGCATTTAAATAAAGAATAGATAGGTAATTGTTAAACCTCTCAATTTGGGGCATAATAAGAGAATTCAACATAGACTAATTAATTTATTTGATATTTTTAGCAGTAAATCATACTTACAATAAATTAAATGAACGAGCAGTAGAAGCAGTATCGCTCTCTAGCGTATTATTCATTAAATCCTGAATGAACTACACTCTAGTGAGATGAACGGAATTTCTTCATCCTGGTTTGTTAAACTACTCACACGGTCACATTGTCATTTCCTTTATTCCCACTTAGCCCACTAATTTTCTTTGAAACAAAGAAAGAAATTTTACAATAAAATGATCTAAAGTGACACATCCTGATGAGATATAAGTTGGCTCAGAATCATAATAATCACTAAGTTGCATTAAATATAACTCAAATAAATTGGAGAAACGTGCAAACTAACAAGTAGAAAGTAGAAATTATTGAGATAAAGATAAGAAACTCTTATGAAGTTCATCCAACTACAATTACTTGAGGTTAGGCCTTAAGTTTTTCTTTAACGACGAATGAAAACAATAACTTTATTTCCGAGGAAAATATATTAAGAAGTTTGTGTACAGCAAAGAAAAGCCTTTTTTAAGACCAAGTAATTCTCTCGAAATTGCCAAACCTGTATCAAAAGATAAGGTTAACTCTCTGAATGGAAGATTTTACGGCTACATTCTGAAATAATATTTTTATATCTATAACTACCTCCGCAAAGAGAGACCACTGTACTTATGGTTTGATTACCTTTGGGAATTCACGATGTACGGACTCACCAAAAAATAGAGCGATAAATTAATTAGGCGCAATGTTCGGGACACATTTATTCGCTTCTACAGAGACGTAAGATTAGAGGCCATAATTTATTTCCTTCCGTGGAATGGATGTAATCTCCTACTTATCCCCCCTCATCTGCGACCTTTTCGAACAATTCCCATGCCTCCATGCTTTTGTTACCGCCTTTTGTTTCCGGGAAACCAAAGAGAGTTCGGAACTTGTATATCAATTACTCAGTGCGCATCAAAAAAGAAATGTGAGATTTATGCGCTCACAATAAACGCTGCTTTAAACAGATATTTTCATCCGTGATATATTCAGCTACGAATTTTGTGCCTTTATTTAGGCTCTCGTGAAGCCAATATGGAAATTATGTTTTCCTTTTGAGCTTAATTATCATTATAAATGTACGCATTTGTATTTAAAAGCAAGAGAATTATGGCTTATTTTCGTATTTTAAATTTTTATTGTATATTGTACAAAAACATTTCTCCGTGATTACAAAAAATATGCTGCATTATGGCCACAGAGCTCATTGTAAAAGTAATAAATAAGGATTTTATCCGCTATAGGCTCTATTCTTTGTTAAATGCTGAGCTGCACTCAAATTAAAGATAATCTTTTTTCAACTCATAGAGATTGGATTAGATGACAGCGCATTTTCAACTCTATGTTGGAATGCATCGAACATTAAAACTGATAAAAACTGTACGGTTTTATAGAGAATCTAAGTACTCGCGCTCGTTGAGTCTTAATACCTTTTTGTACTTCTTGAGTGTTGAAATTCAGAAGATTAGAACATTCCAATAATAATGATGGAAATGGAGTTTTACTAAGTACAGGAAAACGTGCAACTTAACCCAAGGTTATACAAGAAGTGAAAAATAGTGACTTGTGCTTGTTGGTGCTCACATAGTGGCACCAACCACAGTGACCAGAGGTCCTCACTGAGGCAACTGAAACACAAAGGGATAATAACAGATTTGGTGAAAGCGGTCCCGGGTTCGAATCCCGGTGGGAGCCAATGTGCAAAATGACCTAAGCTGTCGAAGCACTTTTAGCAATACTACTACTACGATAATAACAGAAATCCCCTCTAGGACGGACGTGGCTCGGTAGTTAAGTTGGTAAGAACACCTGCCCGGAAAGTTGGAGACCTGGGTTCGTGTCCCAGCCAAGTCACTATTTTCTACTTATTGTATAACATTTAAATAATAGTTCTGTTTGAATGGCATTTTATTGTCCATTCCACTTGATATTTTGAAGTACTTAAAATCGTGCTTTTACGTACTTCAATTGCGATAATTGTGCTATATAATATGCCGTTGATGTATGTCCTTTCCACAAATACTGAGTGGAATCACTGGCTTAAGTTTTGACTTTATGGAGAAATATGATTCATTCGGCGATGAATCCACCTCGGAGCAGCTTGTCTGCATTCTAAGGAAATATAATTGTCTCTTTGCATGCATTTCTTAAAGGAAGTTTTGGGTCCCCCACTTGGGAAATATCTTACGGAGATAATTCTCATGCAGATGGTTCACCGAATTATAGCACAGGTTGAGTGTCCAATGTCATTCATATTCAGGAGGCATCATCAACTGCATCAACCGACCAAGACAAACCTCTGTCTCGAGAAAGGAACAAGAGTAAGCGACCCTTAGAGGATGGATCGACCGGAGAACGAGATTTGAAGTAAGGAGGCGGAAGGATATATCGCAGGGGAAAGAAATGAGTATCTGAGCGAGGAGGAGGAAAAAGTTTTAAATCCAGAGAAGCAGGAAGGAAGAGGAGGATGGCTGCACGACTTCGTATGCAGCCTACGGACTGGAATTTTACGAGCGGACGCGAAACCCGCTTAAATTATTTAGCGAGGAAGGGACGAGCGAGGAATCGGGCCTAGAGGAGAACCGTGAGGTACGCGGGAGCATATGGCGGTGGAATCGGGAAATACGATGTTGAGAGTGTGCCTCGAGGAATCCGGTACAGTTACTTAAGAAGATGGAGAGGAAAAGAGGGGAGGGAAAGGCGAGCGGTCAGATTGGACGAGGCAATTCAAAGGAATCCGCTTTGATTAGATTAAAGGGGTGAGAAGTGATCACTCGGACGTGGCAAAGGGTCGTGTCGGGATCAAACAAAGGCCATTTGGAGATGGCCGTGAGGCGTCGGAGCAACGATTTTCGTGCATTTTGATCGAAGGTTAGAGGAGATTGGAATCGACGCCTGGTGGGAGTAGCAAAGAAAGAAACAGATGTCCCTTGTATGCGGGTCGGAGCTGTAAAGTTTCCGCAGCAATAACTTTCGTCCGTCTGGTAACTGCCACGGCCATCCGTGACTTCGGATGGTGGTGAAAGTGCTTGCAGATGAATCTTGTTGAGTGAGCCCCGAGATGGGGCCTTAGTGTGCCTTCGAATGTCCTTCTCAGGAAAAGAAAGGATAAGTGTGAAAAATGGACTGATAAAAGGAAGATAATAAGCTACATGTAGGAACGCAGTGGAACAAACAGTTCGGCATAAAATGGAGAATGAGTCTACGAAAGTTCGAGAAAACGCTCCAACATTGTGTGCTTATAATCTGCTTTAGTTGGTTAACTAATACTCTAATCACTGAGCCAACCCTCCCACAGTATTGAGAGGAATAATTTGAAATCTAATATCCTAAACAGAAAAGTCTCTTTTTATTTAATAAATTATGCATTCTGACATTTTTCACAGTTGCAAACATGCAAAAAATTATCGATGAGAGCCATGTCTCTAATTTAATCCTTGAAATGATTCTACCTGAAACTCAAAAATTATTATAAATTATGGACGTTAATATTTATATATCTGATAGGGGAAAGAAATAGCAAGAGAGATTTGTTATTCTGAAAAGCTATTCATAAGAGTACCTATTACAAATTTCATGTTCTCAAAATAATATGGAGCGATCATTATGAAAGAGAAAATATCGGAAAAAATAGGAGATTCCTATTATTTCAGACCGATGTCAACAGAATGAGAGTGCGAATGATAGGATTAGCAAAATAAAATCCTAGAATTAATTAAAACAGATCCCTTCAGCGTGTAGTAAAGCACTTTCGAAGACATTCTAAATGCTTTCATTTTAAGAATACGCTCTGAAATTGGAAGAAAATTTTATTTTAATAATAAAATAGATTTATCTAATCTTAGTTGAAATAAAAAACCGCCACGGACTGCAGTGAAAATAAAATCTCTTTGGTGACAAAAACTCCCTCTGGGCACTAATTAATGGTAATTATCTCATAATGTTATCCCATAACCATTCCAACCCCCAAAACTATACTCATGAAACCTTAAACAAAGAGAGTTTTTTCCAAAGCCAATTTTCTTCTCTCTCGAATGGAAGGCGTTCATTTGAGGACATTAATATCCCCAGATATACTTGGGGTTAATAGGAGTTCCATTCCTACGAAACACGAGTCCACTTAAAAGTTAAGCAATTCCGGCAAAACTCCATTCTTCTGAACCGTGCACGCGCGCACACACACACGCACTTCTCCAATCAACCAAGTGTGCCTCAACAAACAATTTCCGGTTTAAAAGCGTTGTTAATTCCATCTCTCCCCTGCAGAGGGGGCGCATGAGGGACTAAAAAGCCTACATTTCTCTTCTTCTACAAGCGCCGTCAAATTGCGTTGGCTTAACGAGATCTTTTTCTCATAAATTTCACATCGGCCTAACTCCTTCCTCTCTCCATGCATTTATGCCTTCATCCTTCTTCTACTTCTCTAATTTTCTCTCTGTTGCCATGTTAAATCTCCTTTCTATCCTATCTTTCCCTGTTCATACTTAGCAAGCCACTCATTTCATAAAAATTCATGCAGAGAAAACCTATTTCCTATTAATTTTTTTCACATCACTAAACGGTTAGACATAATTTATTTCATTAAGACAACTTATCAATGTCTATCATGTATGTTACTCGCCTTATTAAAGTTTGAGATTCGCTAAGCAGTTGGCTAACCCAACGTTTCCCTTTTTCAATTTATGTAAAAAATCCAATCATGAATTTCACTTTCAATGAAATTTTAACGTATTCCAGCTGATTACAATATAAAATACTTAATGTACCCTTAATGTTGTCGTACTCTCAAATGAGGATTTTCGTGAATCGTACTATATCTCTCAAAATTATTTTAAATCATTTTCCTGGTTTTAGACACTAGTCTAAGGTCGTTTATTTAATCTTTCATAGCACAATGCGGTTTTTATATAATGGTAAAATCGTTCAGTTAATTTTTTTCGATCCCATGATTGTCTCTCTAACAATACAGCCTAATGCTAAATTATCTTACTTTGGTGATATAATTCAGCCTTAGCGAGGATATAAAATCCAGTTTAGATTACTATAATGTAAAATGAGACTTGTGACAAAAATAATAATTAACAATGAAATCTGAGAAACTTCGTCATTAGATAAGACAAAATGTCAATACTAATATTAATCTTTAATTACGAGTTATCACCATTCTTCACAACTATTTCCTCAGTTGCAGTATTTTTTCTTCTTAATTCTTTCTTCCCACCTAACTTTTGTTCTCTTTCATTACAATTCTGTCCTCTAATCTAATTTCTCTTTATTGTTTTTCCCCCATCTATTTTCCTTCCTTAGAATTCCTTCAATCGGAAAACGTTCCTTGTTCTGTTTCTTTTCAACAACTTCTTTTGAAATTCGATTCTCAAATCCAATCGGGATTCCCTAATTCAATTCTTCTCACGTTCAATTCTTCATCTTTGTTTAATTGTTTTTTCTACGGCTGCATATTTACACATTTTTGGTCTTTCTCCACGCGCCCACGAATTCTCTTTATACCCGCATATTTATAAGCACTACCTCAGAATATAAAGATAATTTTTTCTCCATTTTAATTATCTAATTCGTTATTCAGCAGCACAAAGAGAAGCAGTTCGTGAGCTAAAATGCATGTAAATGCCCTAAATACTGTCTTGTTTTTCATTATGCCATTCTTTGTGCCGAACTGTACATTATGTAACATTTTCCACTGAATTTCACAATATAAATCATTTCAAATTTCCGTAAGAGAATTAGAGAATATTTAAAAATATCATAATAATACTACTGCTCTATTTATTTTAAATAGAAAACATTTAAAATTTAAAGCTCAACATTTAACAGTAAATTGGTACAAAATGCATTTTCATACAATATTATTATTATTTATTGTATACATATTTCTATCAAATATATGCAGGAAAAGTGAAAAATAGAATCTAAAAGAAGGATTTAGTTAGCATAATGTATGAAAAACTTAAGAACTGTAAGCAGGTACTGTTATAATCTCTTCACTGCTCTCAAGCTCCACGATTTTTGCCTAATCTTCGTATCTAAGTTACTCTTTTACTTTGTTCTTCTTTTCGACATCTCTCAGGTAAATGCATTACTTTTTAACCACTAATTATTCGAAGTTTTGTCTTTAATATCATATTTTTCATGACAAAAATTGAAAAGAAACCGTCTGTATTGAGTATGATATAACCCATTTTAACATTCAAATGTAATACACAAACATAGCATTCATAACGATGAATTATTATGTAGATAAATAAAACTAATCATACTCTAGTGATATGAAAGATCGTATACCTATGTATGTACAGTCATCATAATGAAAGATGTCATATTTTTCAACATACAATAAATTTCTAATACATCATAGATTATATATATATATCAGTAA
Source organism: Sympetrum striolatum (assembly GCA_947579665.1). NCBI lineage: Eukaryota > Metazoa > Arthropoda > Insecta > Odonata > Libellulidae > Sympetrum > Sympetrum striolatum. The sequence goes on from OX388347.1 coordinate 6,975,071, forward strand.
CGGTGCGTAACCAATAGTAAGAGATCGCCAAAAAAGATCAAAATATGACAAATAAAATCTCTAAGTTAAAATAACCTCCTGGAGCGCATCTTTGGAACAAATAACCACCACATAATCCGACGCCATCCGATCCAAGGTCGCATAACCTTAATCTGTCTTACTTCTATCACAGTTCCCCCAAACTATTCCTTGTTTTATCTCCCTTTTCCTTTCTATCTAACCTCCTTTTCGAGTCACTTTTACCGTGCATTCCTTCTTCTCTTTTAACCCAATGCGAGTGGGCCGTTACGCTAATACGGTTTTCCCTCTCGCAACGGAAGAAGCGCCGCTGCATTATTGAGGAGCGAGGGGGAGGAAGTGGGAGAAAGCAGGGGAAGAGAGAGAAATAGGAAAGGGAGAAAAAGGCAGAAGCGTAGTTGGGAAACAGATAGGAGAGAGATGGACCACGGTTATGAAGCACGGAAATTCACGTTTTATAGTGTGCAGACGTGATGCGGAATCCGCCTCTGGGATTGGACGAGATTAAAATCTACTGGAACACTCGTTAGGGTGAGCTGATCAAGTTGCTTGTTTCAACGCCGCGCCTCCTATGCCACTAATTACTGTGCAGTTACTAGTTTGCTTTCCGGAAAATTGGAATAATGGGATGGGACATTAGTTGTGATAAGCAGAAGTAAGGTGTGTTGAGTGCGCCTGCATTCAAGTATTTCAGGCGATTGGATGCGGTACGCTGAAATATCTCCGAGACAGTGAAATGGTATAATCACGTTGTTTGCATTAATTGCGGTAGAGAAATGTCGCGAAGATTCCAAACACACTAATATGATTTTGCGCGTACAAACATTTCTGTATCCTAATCGGATGCTTCGTAGATCGCCGAGCAAAATAGCAGCTACGCGGAAACTAGCGTCAGCCGTAATTTGCCCCTAGAGCAAGTTTTTGTATTTTTGAGTTATCTGTACGTTTGTTTAATATGAAATTTTCAGGGAGTCTCCACAGCCCGCTTCATGGGAGCTATATTCCATATTCTAGCCTGTATCCTTATCTATTCAAAATCTCGTTATCGTTAAATAAACACTGCGGATGATATTTCCGAGTAATTCTAAACTGCTGATGTTGATTCGCCGAAGAGAAAACTAAGTAGTAACAGTAAAATTGGTGATATATTTTATAGTAACCTACACGAATAACTTAAGATGGAGTACTCATTATACGTAGACAAGGAGTAAAACTCTGTATCGTCAAATGAATAGACGATAGGAGTTAGTTAGGAGTTAGGCTTCATCTTGAGTGTGCAATATGCAATGCATACTGTGCATGTAGGATATGAAACCCTACTGAAAGTGCTTATTACGATGCCGTATTTCTTGTTACAGAGACCGTTACGGTTTTACAAAATCAGAAAATTACATATTAGAACAATTCAATTCGAGAATTCAATTTTTCTCGTAAAATATACGCTGTACTAATTGATTAAAAAAGTAGACTCATGCACCCTGTGGAACGCACAAAAAATCTGCCGCTAGTTTATTTACATAGATATAAACGATTGTAATATTGATCCAAGGATAAAAGTAATGGAGTACAGTACTTAGGATGCATGTGAATTCGGAAAACCTTCTGTTAGTATTCAAATTATTTTAAATAATTTTATTCTAAAAGTTACCATAACTCACTGAATTTTTACATGAAAAGCATAATGCCAACTCCATCATACTGTATGTGATTCCAACAATTTTTAAACCGTAAATAATTTTAGCACTGCATGCACCCTGTGACGCAAAAGGGGTTTTTGCAGGGTACATATTTAGATGCAGATAAATAACTGTTGATAAGTGGAATCCAAATTTACCTAATTCCTCCAGTATATGCTGAAAATGTATTTGTGAATAAAAACAACCTTTACTATCATCCAAAAGGAAAATTGCAACGACCAGATAATTCTTGTTGTTGTTGTTTAGGAAAGCTAAATCCACACAAGAGCGACGAAGGATACATTCCATCCAATCTCTGCTTTAAGAGTACACAGATCATTTCCGAAGCTACTCACTGATACAAAATGTTTGTTCGAGCAGTGCCTTTGCATTTCATCCAGAGTTTACCAATCTAAATGGAATCATGCGGAACGCTACCCAACATCAATTATAAATCCTAATTCCCTCATTTTCACAAACAAGTTGAAAAATGGAAACGTATAGACAATTCTCACGAAAAGAGAGACGCACAATTTTGATCAAAATTCAATGCAAAGCAACCAATCAGCTGCGGTTAAGTGTAAGAGTAAGTGAGACATTCAACTGATTTAATTCATTAAACCCGGTGTGGTTCCGCAGCTATCCAGACCCAGACTCCTTAAGATGTTCCTTTGAAACGGAATTCCGTCAAATTGGATCCTATGGCTTCGCGGTTTCCCTTCGGAATGAAAACCTTTTCCTTCGCCTCAACACGCGCCATATTAAGGTGCGGCAGCCATTTTACAAGCAAAGACGAGGATTTTCGCGCTGTGCGAAAATCTGCTATAAATTGCGCACAAGCGTTCTTCTTTTTTTTCTTTAATCGGGGAAATAATCGCGAGCCGAGAGTATCTGAATTAGGTATATTTTTACGGAAACCAACTGAAATTTTTCGAAATATTACGTATTGAACTTCATTTTGAAATGTAGATAAGATACTTTTCTGGCTCTGATTCATATAAGTGACTTATCTAATTAGTACCAGACGTGAATGCTGTTAAAGAAGCAGGAATACGGAATAAATAAGAAAAACCGTACCATATTTTCCCTTTTCGAGTTTAAATATAAAATATTTACGGTACCAAACAATGATATATAGGTAAAGTTCTGAAATTATGGATATAAAGTTTACTTTTCACATAATTGATTCAAATTTTCCATCCAGTGATAATAAAACGCCATGAAATCTAAATGTACACATTAACCTTGTACATTTGAAGATTCAATGAGGCATATCTTATGGTATACTTCATTGAGGAGAAGGCGCGCCACTGGCGGATTGCAGGGTTTAAATGTAAAAAAAAGGCAATTCCAACAAGCGAGTAATATCAATTATCGTGATTATTATTCCAGAACATAAATGTTAAAACATTTTTAAATCTCAACGGTAATTTAATTTCAAAATTATTATTTTCTTTAAACTCCCAGGAAAGGATAAAATTCTAATAATTTAATGAAATTTTAGTGAATAAAATAATGTAATTAAAATATTTTATCCCATTAAGTTTTGGTTTTACTTATAAAAATTAGGAATTGGCATATTTATAATTATTTAAAAGTACTCTGAAAATGGGTATCACGATACACCATCTATTTTTAAAATAGATTTGCTTCGGTAAGCTTGTGATGTTTTTAAAATCCTTTGAACACATGTTATCTATTAAATAGCTTTAGGCAACGTTTGTTTTTCATTATAATATATTTACCTTTGTTGCTGATGGCGGATATTTGTGACTGAAAAAGTACCTCAATGACTTTTTTGATAAGGAAACTAATTTTTTAAGAAAGGTCTAGGCTTGCACTTTATAAATGGTTTTCAAAATCTTGATTCTGTTTTAGCTTGAAGCGTGGACCTTTCGTTTCATGCGTCAGCACCAAGTAAAGAGTGAAGCATATCTACGCAACATCAGCCGTAAAAACATTGGCCTAGAAAAGAAATGGGCAAAGGATCTGGAAAAGAATAGACGGACAGACTTCGTGGTTCAACGTCCTCATCTCCATTTAAAACCTTTGCTTTTATCTCACAGCGCCTTTTTTCAAACTGACCTGGATCTCATGCGGATTTCACCACTTCCCATTCGCGGATCTTTTCCTCTCAAGAACTCCTTTTTTTCCACCTTAAAATTTCATCTCTGCAATTGCCTTCTTGGACCCTCTTGATCGAAGTTTCTTTCTCTTATGATACTTCAAAAAATTTCGATTTTTACGAAATTATATTACGTGTATCGAATGAGAAAAAAATTGAACAAATCCCGAATCATGCCTTTATTTCTCCAAAAGCATTCTCCATATTCATATCGAATATTTGCATTGATTATCTGAATATCAAAACCAGCATATTTAAACGCCATATTTCAATTAATTAGTCATTAGTCACTAAATTACTTAGGTTCTGTTAATTTGTTTAACTACAAAGAAATGGGATGTTTGAAAAGAACACTTCTTACTGAAAGCGTTTTTCCGCCTATGATATGTATGTACTAAGAAAATAATTTTTGATTGATTTGATTTTCCAAATTTCTTTTTCATAAGGATCAGTGCGTGTAATGGACCCAGTCTCTTTCCCCTCATTCCTAAACTCGCTGAACAGATGCTTTGGCGCTGACATAAGTTCAATGAGTGTTATCTGTACTGTGCGTTTGTTGCACAAAGAGGTGATCAGATACCTCAAATACTTTCGCAAATTTACTCAAAGCTAGGTAAACAGCAATATTAATTAATATTAACGACTATTCATTTTCCCTTAACCATATGTAATTTCTCCGCCAAAACTATTTAGTATATTTACACTTTCATTTTAAGCTTGGTTATAATCTCTTGTTGTATTTTTTTACGATCATACGAACCGAAAAAATTAAATTTTCAATCAAAATCTCTATGAATTGATCATAAGTTTTGTTGAGTCAACATTTATGAAATATTTTTTCAGTTTCAGTTTCCAGCTAGGGAAGGTTACGACAGATTTATTATTACATAAAATATTCGCAAATATTTTATAAATCTTTCTATAACCTCATACCATATTCTAGTAGTAGCACAAAATTGTGCAAATAAGTAATGAGAAAATTTGATATAAGAATATTTTTACTCTCCACGAGAAATTTTGATATAACGTAATTTAATTATCCTGTATTACTTATTATAATTCTGTCATTATTTTCCAGTAAAGACTTACAACGTTAGTTTCCTTTTACAGAAGCTCTCTCATCGTATGTTTATTGATTGCAATTGAAGAAATCAAAGTACTTATAGAATCCACATTAAAATGCATATTTGTCAACTCGTATGTATTTGCATGGAAATCGAAGATTTGAGCTACTGCCGCAGAATCTCTAAAGTGATATTATTAAACGAAATAACTGATAATCTCTTCGAAGAATATTTTTCTCTGCATACAAAGAGAGATAAACCGCAAAATTATTCGAGATAACGAGTAGCTGAGCGTGCGATTAAATATCACTCAGACGAGTCTCCTTCGAATGAAATAAAGTCTCCGTTGCAAATTGATCCGACGAAGAATGGGATGGGTTTGCCGTTTGAAAGACATCGTTATAAAGGAGATGGGTGGCCAGCAAAGGTAGGGCCATCGGAGCCAATAGGAGCAAATGTTAAGGAAAATCCTTTCGATGGATAAGAGAGACTAACTGAAGAAAAATAGGAAAGATATTGGTAAAAATCTTAAGGATATCCATAGCGTTAATCCAAATTTTGCATTGATTTCTATTTTGTCCCAAATTATTCAAACAATGATTCGTGCATTAGTAATCACTCTAGTAATATAAGAATATAACTAAGGGAGAGCTCAAATATCGTATAAAATGACATCGAATAAATATGGTTCGAGTTTAATTCAAGCAGCTATTTTGTAACTCCTTCTGATTAATAAGTTCTTATTTGAACAAAAACTGTTAATTTTAGTAAATTAACAAAGACTAAATTCCTTTAAAAATTATGAATAGTATATCATTAAAATTATTCACGGGATCTAAATAATGTTCAATTTCAAATATCTATGCTAAGAACTATTTTTGCCTGAAGCAATGCACGATGAGGGCACCGTTATTTTTATTATTTTTAAATAATTTTAGATTAATGCAGCAGAATTGGCGTATTCGAGTAATTTTTTATTTCGGTTACCCTTTCCTGCCCTCTCAGATGCTCGACCTTACGTATTTAAAACTATTACAATTAATAGTATCATTCTGTGTTGAAGATGCTAAACATCTTCTTCTACCTAAAAGCAATTTCTATTCACTTACAACACTTGGCTACTTCTAATGCACTTCAATGGAATCCATTCAATCCCATCCACGAATAAATCTTATGCTTTCTGAAGGTTCCCGTTGCATGTGATGGAATATTGCTTTCAGCAGAACATCTAAGGACGAAAGAGGCATTCCTCCGTAAACAATAATTTTCAATCACTCCTTTTCAAAGGGCTACGCAGTACCTGAGAAAAGATTTACAAATCTTAAGACTAACTTAAGGAAAAAATTACATACAAAACGTAATGCGGTGAATGTATTTTCCGAACTAGCCAGAGAATGGTGTGCAAGGAAGAAATATACACCAATGATCTATATTTTAGTTCTAAAGCGATATGTATTTCATTCACCTTTGCACTTTCAGTCACGTGGTCCTTCTCGAAGGGAAAGCGCGCACTTAAACGGAGTCTTCCGCCATGAGAGACAGAGGAAGAGAAGGAGTAAAAAAAGAAAGGAACGAAGGGATAAAAGAGAGACCTCTTTCGGGAAAAAGGAGAGCTACGTGCCGCGCTGGAGATCACCCCCGCTAAAACCGTCTTCTCTTTTGACTTCCCCGCGGAGAGGAAATGGATAGAGAAGGGCGTAAAGAAGCGAGGGGAAGAAAGAAAAGACATTTCAAGTGCAACGGGAGAGATGTCGTACGGGAGGAAAGCGTTGGATTTCGGTGCAAAATCCGAAGCGGTGTGCGATCTCGAGGAATCATTATTCGGGAGAGCATTTTTTGTTCGGGAAAGATAGATAAAACGCGAGGAAGTGGGCGCTTAGTGCCTCCACCGATGGGAGATTTTTTCCCGCGGTTAGAGTCGGGGAAACGGGCGTCCCTTTCGTGGATCCTGTAGGACGAGGTGGTTATGGCGAAAAAGGGACGCCAAGGGTCTCCCGCAGCTAAACCGCGGGGTTTCGGTCGGATGAGATTTGGAAGAGAGTGCGCTGCTGTAGAGTCATCCGTAAGCAGATTGAAAACGCTCTTGTGATTCATAACAACCTTGAGGCACACACGACGAGGAATGGTCGAGAAGGAGATAAAATAGAGCCTGTGAATGAGTCAGGGTAAATTAAGCGAAGGGATTGTCTTCTTTCTTACAAAGGAGAAAAGGAAAAACTAGATTTTTATGATGTTCGAGATGATTTATTTAGGTGAGGCATGGATCCGCCATTACAAGATAATAGAAAAGAGATGTACCAGTGGTAATATTGTGTGTTTGCAAAGGTGAATTGACGATATATACATTACAGGGTGCTAATTTTAATTTCGTAATAATGACCAAAAAATTCGGTAAGTGAGATTAAAGATTTATAATGATGGACGAAAGAAATGGCCAATCAAAGTGTGGAAGATATCTGGATAATTGACAAAGGTTAGGCCATGGAACTGCATAGAAAAGGGAGACAGAACTGGCTGGTGAAAATATAGTTAGGCTAAAGTAAGGAAAAGAAACATAAAGAAAGTTAGACAACCAGCCTACATCATTAATGAATGAAATAAATCATTTAACAATCTCAGGAAAGGATAGGTCAGGGTGTAAATAGAAAGGTTTGTCAAGTATCTCGTTAAAAAGCCTAGAAATAATGCATATGAGTTAAAATTCTGGAGCATAAACAATCGGATAATTTCATGAAAATATATATTGTCGCGCTAGGAAAGACTTAGCTTCCAAATTTATTAAATCATAATTACGATTACTTGTTTCAGCTTAGCTTTTCCTACCTTACAAGATTAGTTTCTCTTAGTCCTTCATATGTCGTTTAGCTTAGAGATAAAGGGCAATTATGGAGGTTTAAATGATTCTCTCAACGGAATTCTATCGAATATACCTGATAATTACCTAAATTCACAAAAAAGGATTTTTAATTTAAAAATAATTACGTATTTATTTTATTTGTGCTAAGACCAACGTGAATGTTGGTGTAGTTTTACCAGTTACATTAAAATACGGTTTGACGGACATTTCTGCCTTGTTATATGGTTTTCAAGTAACTTAGTCCATTTTTAATCAATTTTCTAATGGACTCGTAAAGGAGTTCCAAGAGGGACGAAAGATCAATCTAAGGCACTCTTTTTCTGAGCTGAACGTTCGGCAAGTCTGAGAGAGAACTCAGTGTTGTTTCACTTATACGAATGACGAAGGAGAGTATTAAGGAAGTAATAGGAGTTGAAATACATAGAGATCGAATAGAATTAATATTAAATTAATAATTGTTGCACTAAAGGTAAAAGGATTTAGCAAACCAATATCTTCCAAGTTCCAAAGATCTTTCGTAAATTATAAAATCGGATTTTAGGTATTGGAAAAGAGACATTGACGTAAATAAGACAAGAATGTACGGTTTTTCATGAAATGTAGAAAATTGAAAAGGTAAAAATTCAGAGCCGCGGAGAGAATGAGCTGAAGTAGCGGCGGCATTGTTCTAAAATACGAGCGTCAGACGAAAAAAAATATTCCTCAACAGACCTTTCATATTCACGCGGAAACATGTTTTCGAATTCCCTCTTTTGAGAACCATTCATAGGAGGAATACGTTCACTTAAATTCGTTTCAATTCTCTTTTGTCGAGAATCATTTTGCAGAAACATTCCGACTTCCGTCCTTCAATTGTTTGAACAAATGAAATAATATTCTTCCGCTTTCATGGACTTACTTTGGGGCAAATATAAAACTCGGTGTCTTTTGCCGATTTGTAAATGAACGATCGCACTTTGAGAGAATTCCCCATTGTGGGAATTGCACCCTCGAAGGTTGTCGACCTCTGAAAGCGCGGAGTTGCGTCTCCCTTTGGAATGGCGGAAGGAAATGAAAAAGAGAGAAAGTTTCTCCCGAAGAAAAGAGGGCCGCTCACTGCATGCCAAACCACCAACTTTGCTTCTTTGACGAGAATTGCGGATCGGAGGCCCATGCGTGGCCAATACACCCAAAAGAGACTTAGTTTATGCCTTTTTCTTCCCTCCAATACATGTTTTTACTGTCGCCCCTAAACCCTCCTTTATTTGCCTGAACTTTTGAACAACTAGGTATGCCCCGACATTGGCAGAATTCAAATAAGTCCATGAGTCTAGGCCAAATCTCTCCTCTAGAATCATTTGATAAAGGTTACAAAGTTTAAAATGTATTATTCATTGAGTTTGAATTACAAATGAAGACGGTTAAAAATTAACATTAAATGAATCCGCGAAATATATGTCATCTTACATTTATTTTATTTCAAGAGAAACACTATACGTAAAAAATAATATTTTCTAGAAAATATCCCTAGTTTTAGGTATATTTACTTATTTTACTTGATCGTGACCATTAAATATTAATCCTATCTTGTAAAGATTTAGTTACTTTTAAATAGTCTCTATTGACATTTTCATTATGAATATTACGCATCGATCTGGAAGACATAGGTAAAGGTTAATAACAATATTAATATTTGTATAGATTCTATAGGGAAGACACCAATCTGTTCAGTTATGGGCAGTGAATGAGTAGATGAATGCGATATAATTGAAAATGAATGTTCTTTAGCAAGATTGCCATATTCAGTTCAAACCAATAATATAAAAGAATTTCAGCTTTCAATAAATGTTGAAGTGAATTTTGATAATGGTTTTAAAGCGTTAATCAATTATTATAACAAATATCAGATTATTATTCCATATTTTGGAATCAGTACCACTTAATTCATAATTTATTTAAGTGAATGATGAACTATTAATTAAAGCACCAACATGCCATCGTGTCAAAATATAATTCATCATAATATAATAAAGTTTGATTTTTTTGGATATTTTTAGGTTGCTATTGTATTGTATTACTCAATAAAAAACTAGGGTGGTGATAGTATCCGATATCATCATTTAAGATTATAAGATGTATCACCATTAATGGACACATTTCTAACTTCTTAAATCCCTTTATTTTATTAAGGTAAGACTTTTGCATTAGAAAATTATTTATATTTAATTTATACACCTAACAAATGTAAAATCTAAGAACAAAGAAGTACAGCATTCTCCATATTCTAGTAAGTAAAATAGCACATCATTCAAACTATAATACTAATCATTCTCTTAGGTGTAGTTGAAATTGCACGTAGAATTTCCTTTCGATGATATCGATGGTGATCGTCCATCTTCAGATACACAGCAATGAATTTCCTCTTCTGTCTGCTCGCTTCACATTCCAGACTTTCCTCATTCTTATAATCTCACCTAATCCCTCAGCCCCCCTCAACGCCTTAATCTGAGAATGCTTTGAAACACAGCACGCCGCGATCGCATTTCAGCGGAGATTACCCCGTGTGGCTGCTAGATTAAGCGCATCTAACCAAAGGCTTTCCACCAATTCTGAAAGCTAACTGCCATAACGTCTACTCTGGTTTGTTTTTCCGTTTGCTTGAATTTTTTTTCTCGGATGTAAAAGAGGGGGATATTCAGAAGGAATTTAAATTCAGGAACGGGGTCCGAAGAAAAATTTTTCCGAGTCTTCTGGCTTTAGGAAGGGCTTAAAGAGTTTTATGTTCTCTTTCTGAATGCGGGTATTATCCAAAGGGTTTGGAAAGATGGGTTTCTGCATGGGAAGAGTCACGGAGTGCCAAGGCGTGAACGGCTTTTTTCCTTCGGTGAAAAGACCCGAAGTACATGCAAGGCATCGAGGTCTTGAGAGGTGACGCCCACAGTACAGATCGTGAAATAGTGATCAGAGATGATTAAATTATATTTTCAATGACCACCTGTACGTTTAAGAAAAGTGAATCATCGCAAATTAAGTATTATTATACACCTTTACCAATTTATAAAGAAATTGAATAAAATAGCCATTTTGTGTGGCGATGACTTCAAACGCTCAAAAGTTTATTTGTTGAGTATAGCTATTAATGAAACAGAGCATTGAATAAGCAAATACGTGGGGAGTGATATAAATAGCTACATAGGCTATTATAACGTATAATATACAATACGTATATGTTTATATGGATGCAAATGATGGCATTTCGAATTATGACTGATATATACGATGAGCCAGATTTTTTTGTAATTATATGAGGTGATAAATAATTTGCAGTTGCTGGTCAATAGAAATTTTTCATGTCATGTTTCTTAGGGAGAAGATAATCTTTTCAAGTTTGGCACAACAAAATAGAACGTAATTAAATATGAAAATACTACTTCTTTATATATTAATCAAAAATTAGTTGCAATTTTTGTAAGTTTAGCATTGTCTTCGGGGAGAACCAAAAAAATTAGAAAGAGGAAATCCCCGTAAACGATTGGCTGTGTAGGTCTTTGAGAGAGATAGTAGAGTTTTAGCTAAAAAGAATAGGTAACTTCCACAGCTGGCAAAAAAGTAAATTCACAACCGTATAACTACGGCACTCTATATTCAATTCTGAAACAAATGTATACTCTAACGTAGGGATTTGATTGAAAAATTCATCCAATATCACATCAGATGACAAATTTATATATAGAAATTTTGCTGCAAAATCTCGAGGGTGCGGAATGATTTGCTGTTCTCCAGAGAAATCACGAGTCACCAAATTCGATGTTTGAGTTCTGTTTGCACGTATCTTGCGAAGGGGTCTTATTAATTCAATGCCAGTAGAAATTTCCAGTCTGTTAGGCAATTATGAGGATTCCCAAAGTAGAAAATAGCTATATTTACTCATTCTGATCTAACATTCTCAACAAACACACTGTTGCGAATCAGTTTATGACACCTGCATGGCACTTTTATCGTAAATAATACGCGTGAGTAAACACATTTCAAACCCGATTTTAGCTCAAAGTTAAAATCACTCATATTTAAACAAGCTCATGAAATGTGTGCCTTTCCACTATTCTATTCAACCACTTACATAATGTACGTGACTTTTATCATATTTCCGGAATCGATACCACCTCGAGCCCTTTGCCCGCTTCTTTCCCTCCCAAAAAACAACTTCTCTTACTCATTCCTATCTCCAAAACCACCCAAACCAGCCCTGCAACCCAACATTTTTATTTGCTAAACGTTTGGTTCGAGTGAAAAATGCCTCCCACTAAATTCTAGGCCTAACTCCACAAGTCTGAGGAAAGGGCACGAACGGTCCCCTTTTACATCCCTTGTGTCCCCTCGCACAAACACGCTCTCATTCGAAAGGGAATTACAGGTTAGGAGTTATAGGGAGAGAAAGGAAGGTCATTGAAAAAGCAGGGATACAAAATGGGAACAAAAAGACCGTAATGTGTAGGAAAAGAAGGAGTAAGACGATGATGACTTTAAGGTAAGAACTCAAATTTCATTAACTCGATGAATGAAAAGTTAAGCTTCGGAAATTAGGTTCCTGAGAACACGAGGACTTTCCCTAAATATTGAATGGAAGGATTACTTCTATATATAGGAACGATTCGAGTAGGGGAAAGTTATCATTCTTTTTTCAGACATCGGTAGATTTTAATCATGTTAATATCTTGAAATAGAACAAACAGTAGCTCAAAAAGTAACTAATTAAGTACGAAATCACTTTAATTATATTTCGTATACTAGCATATATGAAATTTAGATGATCTGGCGTTACTTTGTGGAAAGCCATTTTAGATAATGAATAAAAACTGTAATTTTCCACACTTTTAAAAGTGTGGAAAATTACACTTTTTTTATTCATTATCTACTAGCATATAGTTTTTAGCCAAATCAATAACCTTCTCTTATTATTTCCACATTAATTTCATCATTAAGCCCTCCATCTTATATTTTCAGGATCAATGGACCACATCATTGGTCAATTAGCACATGCAGTAATATTCTAAAAATACATTCAACCATTCTCAATATTTTTTCTCGTAAGATAGGTTGATTTATTTCCATGTAATAATTGCATTCTTAAATCAATCGGAAGTAAGGAAAAATTAGAGATATTAATTTAACTTTCGCTCTAAATTACTTTCGTTAAAATTTTTTTGTACAATTTGAATTTGATGAATTAAGTCATTAAGTCATTTGTGTTTCGTTCCCTAGAGCAGCTCAGCCTTCTCTTCAGTATATTCATATGAATTAATAGAAATCCATTGGTACTAATCTTCTAATGGATATATCAGAAATCTTTTGAGTACCTTATGAGATACAAAGTAATCTTACAGAAAGAAAATACTTTTATATGAACTTTGGCAAAGTTTCTGAGAAAGAGAGAGAGACATTAAATCATAAAATGTAATTGTTTGTCTTTCCAATATGAGCTGAATAATTCAGTTAAAAATCTACTAATACTTTTCACGAATTCATTTTTACGAAAATCATAAACAAGTGATGTTAAATTAATGAACATGAAGAAAGATTTTTACTTCATATCTCGCACAAACACCTAATTGTGAGGAAATTATAGAAAATTAAAAAATAATAGAATCAATAATCCTGAGTCCAGAACATGCTTTAATGCTGAGATTAAAGATAATCAAAAATGAAGATTAGAATTGAAAAGACAAGAAGAAATTATTTTAAGAGAAAAATCTGCAGAAGGATCGGCTAAAAGAAAATAATTATGATTGATAGCATTAGCCGTAAATTACAAGGAGAGGGCGAATTGTTTTTAATGAGGAGAGTGAAAAAATGAGCAGGACTGCATAAATAGGAATGGAAGAAGAGATAAAAACGAAGGGATATTGAAATGGAAAAGGCGGAATAAGATTTTCGAAGGCGGAGGGAAAATATGAGAATTTATGGAGATGAGGGAATAAACGAGGAAGGAAAATTGAGACATATGGAGGAGAAGGTTGCGAAGAGGGGAATATGCGGATTGCGAAAGAAGATGTCTCGGAAGGGGGTATTAATTAGGGGAAAGGAAAATGGAAAAATAGGGAAATATGTAAAATATTATAGGTACAGGACGGCTAAATTGAAACAAAGGCCAATACTAAATTCATGCATTTAGGTCTAAACCAATTTAGATTATCATTGAGAAATGGTGAGGAAAGAAAGAGTTCCATGACTTATGTTTGTTAAGTTCTTTTTGCGCTGCTGATGATCAATAAATCTTACCTTAAGCTGGTTCAATCAATATGTGAACTCGTAAGACACTGCTACCAGATCATAAGATACGGCAACAATTGGTGCTAACATTTTTTCATAACCACTACGAGATATGATATACGTGGATTTCGTATATACACAAATCAATCAACTCAATTTCCCCGGTGTTTTGCATTTAAATTCTATGATTCGTAATTCTAATCACTTTGTTTACTTATTAATACCTGAATAACAGCATAATCGAGTATTTTCATTGCCAACAGAAGCAACAATATTCTTTTTCATAAAGACTGAGCATAAAAAGTCATTCACATTATATTGGTAAAATAACATGAATCCGCTAATTTGTTGTTCGTTACTGTATGTTTTCCTCTTTCGTGAATGACATCTTTTTGAGTATTAATCAGATGAAATGAAATCAGATTGCCATTCTGAATTGTTTTCGTGGTGAGTCTTTAGGTTAGTAACCGAATACTATAGATAAATATACTGAAGACATTATATTTTCAGGAAATTTGGAAGCCTATTTAGAAAGTCATTATCAACATTTTATATTGAAAGATTCAGCAAAAGCAGGAATACTGAATGGAAATACTACACAACAGGTGGGCTTTTTATTATAAATTTTTATTATATATTTATTTATATATAACTTAATATATAACTATATATTTATTTATTAAAGAAAGACTCAAGAAAAAACAGCAATGGTCGAAGAAAAGGAGCGCTCGAAAAACAGGGAACAAAACTATTAACCAATAATTATCACAATTATTAAAGTGAATTACCACTGTTTTCCTCGGCCCATACCAATATGGGTAATGTTTCCCTCTTTGTGTTGGCAACATGAAGAAAGAAAAAGACCTACACAGAAATGATATATTTTCATCGATTTATAGACCAGCACATCATTCACGTCGTGAAGTAAGTGAACCACAATCTGCATCAAACTCGAAAAATACTAGGGAATGTATTTTATGAACTGACGTGAAAGGAACGTAATGGGAAGAAAGGAGAAAATTGGCTCGTAAATATGCATGATGCGTATAAGGTTAAAATATGGAAGAAGATGCTGAAGCACATACATCCAGAGTCACTTCAATGCGATAAAATCCCAGGATCACAGTGACGGCGATCCTTATCATTCCAATAATCACAGAGGTTCGTGAAATGGCCATCATTCTGTATCCTCGAATCACTACATCTTGAAATGAGGATGTATGTTTGAAAATATGAGGACCCCCTTCGAGAAAATCGCAGAGGAGAAGGAAAGTGTAAGATGAAGGAAATCATAGAGCGCCGTGGAAAGCGATGGGAAAAGGTACATAAAGAAACTGCGGTCTGGAGAAGATGCGTTTTGAAAAGAAGAGTTTTTTTGGCTAAGGAGAATTGAGGACGTGGGGAGCAATTCTCGCAGATGGGGTTTTCGAGAATAAATATATTTTCCAGGGAAAGGCATGACCAAACCCCAAACGGACTTCCCCCGAGGGTAAAGAGGGGAAGGGGTAAAAGGGTTAGCGGAAGGAGAAATAGGGGCATAAAGAAGGGTGGAGAGGCTGATGGGAAGACAAACTGTGAGGAGGAGAGGAGTGCATGTGAAAGGCAGTAAAGAGGAGGAAATATCATTGGGCTGAGGAGGATATGGAAAGAAGGATAGGGAGATGGATGGGAAGGAGAGAATAAAGAAAGAATGATGGAAGAAAAGGGAATAAATAAGAATAGAGTAAAAGGGACCGAGAGAATAACGAAGGACCGTACGGAGACTTATGAGTCCCGTAACAGATTTAAAGGTAGAGCGAAGGAAACGAAAACAAAATGGCGTCTAATAGATTAAGGACAAAGTAATGAAAAGAATAATATCCTCGAGGAGAGATCGGAGACTTTAAAGTCCTTCTTCAACGTTTGTGAGAGAAATAGATATGGAAATAATAAATAAAATGTATATATGAGAGAAATATGGACAGGACTGGGACTCAAACTCAGGTCATCTACTTACACATTTAAAGGTGTTTTAAGAGAGCATCAGCCCGGAAAGTGGACGAACGGGGTTCGAATCCCAATTACGTCGATATTTTCAAATTCTTTTCATCCTCGGGTATAGATACATGCATATATAGGACTGTTTAGGCTGATCCTTGAGCTAAAAATAGCAGAAATATGAGAGAGAGTATAGAATTAGGATACGTTGTTTATATTTAGGAATAAAATTTAGGTTCAATGCTAAATCAATTAGAAAAGTTTATACTCGAACCTAACTGAGGATTAACACTCACCTATTATTCGAATAAAATTTATTGTACGTACGCAACCATCATCAGATTTGAAATTGCGAACAACGGAACGAATGTAAGAACTCAGATTTTCGTGACGTCATTCGACCTGAAGAAGCCATTGTTATAAGTAAATGCAGGCGAAACGTCGTCATCGGACAGCAACAGACACTGAGAACCAAGAAACCATTCTGAGATAAATGGGACCAATGGAGAGAACAACAACGAATAAGTTAAGTAGTAACTGCAGTCCCCCTTTCTAAGTGTTTAACGCTCTCGGGAGTTAGCAGGTTAAGGCTACAAATAACAACGGTGTGGATGGAGGTAGTGTGGCCGGCACTACGCTTCTCCCACCTACTATTACCAAGAGTACCTCTGGTACTCATTTTTGCACATTTACAGGCTAAGTGTGGCCTCCCTGAAAAATGCCACCAGGTAATTTGCCGTGGCTGAGAATTGAACCCCAGCCCTCTACGTGGCAGGCGACCCTTAACCGCTACGCTGCCGAGGTTCATAATTAGTTAAGTAAAACAATGATTAATTTCTCTTTGTCAGTAAATAAACGCCCATCTTTTAAAGCTTCATAACACCAAACACTTAGAAAACCCACTTGGAGTGTACGGCCACTTGGTGATCCAAAGAAGAGTAATGAATGGCGGGAGAATCCCTTCCTTAAACTTTCGATCGAATTGTTAAGGAAAATGAGGAACGAGTGAACGATACTTTCGCGAAATTTTGACACGAAAGAAAAATTCAAGGTAGAACCGCTTAAGAAAGGAAAAGAGATGGAGATTCCCAAGTGAGAAGAATATAATAAAGGGGGAAGGAAAGGAGAGAGAGGAGGAAAGGGCTGAATTGAACTAGAAGGCGACGGAAAGAAGGAAAAGGCAATAAAGGAGAGGTGGAGGAAGAAGGAGAATAAGGAAGAATGAATTCGGGAAAAGAGGGAGTTAATGGGACGAGGGGTATGGAATCCAAAGCAGTTAGCTATGTGGACGTCCTGGATTCACTGCGTTGAAAAATAAAGAAGGTCACGAAGGCGTGAGTTATAGGGGCAGTTACATCGACAAATGAAAAACAGAGAGCGGTGTTTGGAATTCGTGCACGCGTGCAATCGATTCGCCGAAACATGATTCCGAGAGGCAATACGCGAAAGAGACGTGATCGTGCAGTAATTCACGGAGATAATCCACAGCGGAGAATGAATCGTCGGCGATGGATTGTGGACGGGAAAGGAAAGTGAAAAATAAGGAGAGAAAACAAAGAGGGGATAATGGGAACAGATTTGAAGGAAATGTCCAGGAAACACAACATGAGAGGAAGAAGTGGGGATATTCGCAAGAGGAGAAGGAAGTGAGGATGAAAAGAGATAACGGACAGGAAATGTGCACAAAAAATAGAAGAATGATACGCACACTTCTTGTGGAAATATTGCTTCGGCAAAGTTCTTGGTGGAAGAATGTTAGAAATTTGGTAAAAATTACTCTGAACATTTTCTATTCCTATCAAACTTTAAAGATCTTTTTAATAGATTTTTAATAATTCAATCTTCCATAGCTACTTAAAAAGCAAAGTGTTTTCCTCAATGCACTTGGAATTACAAGAAAATTAACTAATAAGAGTTCGAAAAGAAGAGTTTTGTTAAATTATCAATAATGAATCGAAAACTGCGATGCCGTCAAAATTCTGTTTATCCTATGGACATACAAATGAGCTCCTTTAGGGTTGAAAGCAATTGAAGTTCGCACTTAAAATACAACTACTAATAAAAATAAGTTATCCTTCAAGTAGGTACGCACAATTTTTATGGACTTCATTTCGTATTTGAAAGAGCAAAATTATAATTAATTAAATATCATTTCAAAAGTTAACCATTTCTTATTTATTTATGATTATAGATTCTTAAACAACCCTTCCACAAGAAAAACAATTTCAAGATACAATTAATCAAATAGGTCTTCGAACCGACAAAAGTCATCAAGAGACCGAGGGTTTCCATGATTTCTCTTGGGGTTCAAACAAGTTATTAGTTTTTATTCCTTATCATTCGACGGGGCGCTCAGAAAATGAAATCCAAAGGAAGTTGCCTTTCCTTCTCAGAAGACTTCTTCGAGAAATACGAATACCATTCTGAATATACGATTAAATGAGTTATGATAGTTAATCGCCGATAATAAAAGATTCGGTAGCGCATTTTACAAAAATATTTGAGGAAACCCAGCGAAGGAATCTCATCCCCGATGATGGCCAATAAAACATTTTGTAGGACTTAAACCCGCACATTCCAGACGTCCCTCGCTAAGAGTAACTCCGAAAAAATATGAACCGTAGGGGTTCTCCATTTCCAAACAATGCGAGCGCCATTTTTGTGGCAGTAAATCCTGTGCGAGAGTGAAAAGAAGTGCCTCCAAGAGGGAGTCCCGTATTGTTATATTAGCTCCGCTCCGTGAGATCCACCTGGAGACGAGGAATCTGAAGAGTTGCGATGGAGACAGCAGCCGGCAATTTCCGAGAAGAAATCTCGGCCGTAAAACTCCCTAGTTTGGGGAGCTTAAGACAGGGGACACAGGATAAGCCGAAACATGAAAATAAATAAAAGAGGAACAGAGAGCCGTAACTTTTTGTATTCAATGAGCAGAAAGATGGAAAAGGCCTATCTCTATATTAAGATGAATTGAGATTACGTGATTAATTAAAGGTGCGATTCTGTTCCTTAAATCGTACGATGACAATTTGCTATTATGAGTTGGTTCAAGGGATTCACATTCCAATGTTGGACTTTCTCATTAAATAAAAACTAAAGCCAACATCGATATGCGATCCAAAATTACAGCTATAAAAAATTAAGCTTAAATTATTAATTTCACGTATTTCTATGACGTGAACGATTCCCAACTGAAAATAATTCTCCAAAACTTCAAGTAATTCCAGATATGCAGTCAGACAAGCGATCCAATTTTCCATAATTAATTTCGTGCGAGTGGAAACCGCAAATGAATTAATAATTCCAACAAAAGATATATAGATAATTAGTATTCACATTACGGCTGCATTCAAAATGAGGCGGATATGGAAAAGCGAAATTTTTACGAAAATGAATGGCAAAATCTAAAAGGATAAAGGGAAAAGGGAAAAATATTGGCAGAGTTTTAAGATGAATCGGATGAAAGAGGTATAAAAGGTATTTATATTCTCGTATTAGAAAAATTAAAACTCGAAAGCTACTTAATTTACTACTGCTGGCGAGATAAAACAATTTTAATTCTTGGAAACCCATATTTCTGAATTATTAAATCAAAAAATACATAACTACGTTAGTCATTATCTTTATTTTTATCCCAAAATCAATTGCATTACCTTTTCATGTACTAAAGTACAATTATATGACAATTTCTTTCGTAGAAAATAACAGGTTTGTTAAAATATAACCTCTGAAGCTAACAACTTCTTTTATCAACGATTTTTAATGGGCTTTCTTTCAACTTCAAATGTTGCTGAAACACACACTGATAGGGCCAATTTTATGGAGACAATTAGGAAAAGACTTATTTCGCAGCAATCTGCAACAGTTTCCCAAACAATAATATTGCCGAAAAATCAAAAGGGTCTTTCTTGAATTTGCAGTTGCTGAAACTATTTCGATACCATATTTAGATGAGGATTTTTTCCGTGCGGCTTAAAAACAGCTCCGAATTCCCATTACAAAGACCGCAGAGAATATATCATAAAATATCCAACGACAACGAAAATTGAAATGCAGAAATAAAATGTGGGATGAAGAATTGGGACATGAAGAGAGAGAGAGACGTGGGATCTCTGAAGTGCTCTTACGGATCTCTTTTCCCATACTCGAGTTTCTTGAACGTAAATACCCAAAGGAGCATCATGGATGTAATGTTTGTAGGGATTTACCCTGCACGGAATTATTAAGTAGCATTTTTATTTTCTTTCCCAATGTCTTTATCCTTCCAAGATATTACATTTCGGAGAATTTTTTCAGCGATCTGGAAGCCTACATTCTCTCGTTATGAATATTAATGGTCATACAAGGAACAGCGAAGAAAGGAAGATTGCATTGGGTACATTTCAGTCGACGAAGGAGATTCTAACTTATCTCTGGGATTTACTTGCTACGGAAATATCAAGGATGTGTATATACTCCAGATAGTATCCGCAGCCTTCAAATATTACATTTCTTTTTCCTAAGTATAAAGTATTTTACTAGCCAAGAATTATAAAGTAATATTTCAGTTCCTATGTCTGTATTTATCTTTTTATTATTTTCGGTTCCTATTTACTTTTCAGATTTGGTATTGCGAAAAAACTTATCCCTTCTGTATGACGAAGGTATTTCATCTCATCGTTGTTAATTTGAGTAGAATAAGGCTTTAACACCAATAAAATATGAAATGTTGAACGTAACTGATTAATGATGATGAAATGGTATGTGGCACGAAGCTAGGATATTATATTTATATTAGATAATAAGATATTTAGAAAGTTACAATAATTAAGAAAGATACCGGTGAAAAGGCATGGTAATTTTCGCAAGATGCGGTCAGCAAACTCAGTTCTAACTCGTGAAAGATAATTAGAGAAAAAAACTTCTCTATTTTTTGTACATGGTTTAAAAATAGGTAACACCGAGAAAGAACGAAATTCTGTAATCTAGCTATTCTTATATATCTTTATGTTTTTTATTACAAAAGTGTCTCAAAATTCTTTTCTCGAAACTTAAGTTCCTTCCCGTGTGGTTTCCAAAGACTTTTCCCCAAAATTTACGTCTCTTATTGACAAATTTTGATGCGATGATGAATCTTGTCTTGCGTACTAATGTTCACCTCTGTTGTCGTTCCTTGCTCCTATAACATTGAAAGCTCCTCCTGACATCAAACCCAGGACCGATTCTATGAAAGTTTGAGGCTCGATCATTAGGTGGAAGCACTATCGGTAAAGTGTTTGGTCCACATACTGCTCCCGTGATAATTGCTACTCAACATTGCCTAATATGAAAGAACTAAAGTGGATTTTTTCCGATCTTTCTCTTTTGCTAACATTGTAGAACTTCCCCCATATAGTATACTTTAATGATTAATTATAACAATTTGAATTTAATTGATATATTTAAACCGTCGTCTTAGTAGACAGTGGGTAAAAATGTCTTCACAGAATTAGTCTTTTAGCTATTACACTCAACTATGAAAGAACAACTAAGATAGCCAAAGTCAAGTTTCAAAAGAGATTTATAAATAAGTTAATAGCCCTATTCCAATAACCCATTTCACGCTGAGCCTCATTAGAGCAAGAAAAACAAACGAAGGGAGGAACGAACGTATTCAGAAGATACGAAAGACGCATCCCGGGTGACAACCGCAAGAACCGTCTCATCACAAGGAGTAACAATCACAATGCTAACTACGCAGTTGGGCAAACCATAAAAAAGTCCTTGTTTGTTAAGCATTCGAGCAATAGACGGAGGTGCACTTTATTTACCGCGGCCGCCGTCGGCCCCTTTGATGGCGCTGCACAACTGCATCGGAAAGAAATTCTCCCTCTTAAGGAGACGACGGCAAAGGGAGCTTTTCTTTTCGCATCCTAGGGGGCGAAAGGTGTTCCCCGAGAGTGGAAGGAATAAAAATAGCGAGGAAATAAAAAATCCTCGCGCTAAACGCGAAAACCCCCAGCGGTGGCTCAATCTGCCGGCGGGTGCTCGGATCAACGGAGAAGGCGGCATCGAAAACAAAATAAAATCGCGGTGCGACGTCTGGATAATAAAAGGGGTTTCCGCCGTTCGCTTGTTTATTTTTTCAGCGTCTGCGTGACGTCGGGTAAGTGTTGGGTTCTGCGGAAAAAGGTGAATCTTTTGCATTTCTCCCGTTAAGGGGTGTAAATACGAGGAAGGAACACAAAAGGGACGATGATTGCGGTATTTGAGACTACAAAAGCTTAAAGAGGGAAATGGGGATGAAGCGTAAAGAACAAAGGGCGAATACTCGAGTTCATTTGATTCCGAGGATTAGAGGGTATTCAGATCAGTGGGAAATTCGTCTGGAAAATTATGAGGTGCAGAAATACGTGTGTTGTGGTAGACAAAAATAGTGGGCTCAGATAGAAAATGATTTGAATTAATGCGATGTCTTTAGTGGAAGAAAACACGGAATGTTAATTCGAATAATACCGGAAAATTGCGTTGGTTTCGTGGCAGACGATTTCATTAAGTATTCATGACACGAGCTCAGAGGAATGTAAATGGAAAAGGATTTATGATTCGACGAAACAAAATATTCCAAAAATTTCTTTTCTGGAATTACTATTCCATTGATAGTGAATTTCTCAAATATGCATAACATTAATTGTAATTAAATTTTCATCTTTCCTTATCGCCTATTTACCTAAGAGTTTTAATTTCCCCAGCTTGATTTCATTACAATAATAGGAAAAGAAAGTTTTACTATTGTATTGAATTCTATATTTTAATTCCGGAAATTATTCAAAATATGAATTATTCTTCCACAAATAGAAAAAATGCATTTCAAATGAATTATTTGGACTGGAGAATTAATTTAATCAGTTCATCTGATACTATATATAGATATATATAATATAATTTATTATACTAGTGTATTTGTATACGCTATTTCGGGTACGTCTGTTTGATAGTATGTATTCATATAATATTTATCCTTTTAAACTCTTAGAAAGTAAAGCAAAGATACGTTGATCTCTACCGCTTTCTAAATAATTAATGAATTGCTATGAATAGATGAACACGTAAATATATTCTGATTATAAAACAATAGTACGTAACGGAAACAGTAAGACTGATATTGTGATTGCATCTAAAGTGACTTGGTGCTTCGACTGGCATTTCGCACATGATCTCCCAGCGGAAATCGAACGCGGGACCGTTTCTACCAAAGCAGAACACGCTGCCCAATTGGCTATCCGGGAAACTGTTTGCCTGATATCATCATCTAGAGACTGGCATTCGCTGTGGAGATAAATGTACTTAAGGAATATTGGCAAATGAACGAATGAGATACTGATTATAGTATTTTATAAATTATTTAAATGAATATTTAAGCATATCATTGGTATATTTCACTATTTTAAAGTTGCACAATGGTATTTCCGTGACAAAATGCCTGTCTAATTTATATTAATTTCAAACATTAAAATTAAATTCCACAATAAAGGTAAAGGAAACTAGAGAGGTCTCGCTGCATCAACCAACGCGTCAGTGAGATATTCATCTTTATATTTAATGTTCATTTTCAATTGTATTATTGTGTCGGGAGAAGTAAACTGAGCGGCGAAAATTGTTTCTCTCTTCTTATAATCGCAACTTTATCGAATCAGGAAGGGAAAGTCTGAAGACAAGAATCTCTAAGGATGAATACATTTTTTGTAACTGGAAAATGAATTTTGTTAACTTAAAACGAAGTTACTGACGACGAAAACAATTACGCCGTCGCCTCAGAGGAAGAAATATTAGTGACGGCTTTAACTTAAGCAGAATGCAAAGTGGAGAAGACAAATTCGATTCAGGGAATTTGAGAAAAAGGAATCCCAGTAGAAAAGACGGCGAGTGAGGGAGGGAGATGAGAAAATGTACAGAGATGCAGAAAGGGAGAGAAGAATGAGGGAACAGTATGGATTCTATTCAATCGTATCTCATGGTTAGTCCGACGGATGAAATGTCGATTTATATCACAAAAAATTACACTACACTGTGTTAGGAAACAACATATTTTATTTGTGTAATCCGTGGATAATGTTTTTGAAGTATTACATTACGTCAATTTTCATTAGAAACCCACATATAGCTAGAAACGTTCTCTCTTTTGTTCAGTCTATACACTTATACAAATGAATCAAAAAAAAAGATAGGAAACGTATAAAGAGAGATATCTTGAATTAATGAATTAGTGAATTAATTCAATGTTAGTTGCTCGTATTTTCGTAATATTTCAGAGATCTAGTTTTATTTTAATTTGAAACATTTTTCTCATGACAATTTACACTATTAATAAAAATCTTATACCATGTTCAGACCGGATATATCATTGAATATAGCAATTTGGAAACCCGCGTTGGAATACCGGTCACGTCCTCGAATGCATTTCCTCTAGAGATCTCACACTGAATGTTGAGTTTGGTAATATTGGATTAGAAGTGTCGAACTCATCAAATTTACACATTACATTGACACATTTTGTTTCAGAGGTTTATATCTCGTTGTACGTTATTAAAATGAAAAAACGACAATGTATATCGTTGATAGGTTTTAGTTCCATAAAAGGGTTTAATTATTGGGAGTAAAATTGCTGAACTCTTGGAAAATTATAGTATTTCTCCTTAAAAAAGACTCAACGGGGTTAACAGCAAACGCAAAATTTCTCTGAAATGGATTTAGAGATGCCTCGAAACGACAATGTGAGAAATGAAGTGAGTGTAATGTAAGTAAAGCTCTGGATTTAAGCGGTTGGAAAGATATAATCGAGAAAAATACAAACAAAATAGGAGAAACTCGCATTAAAACTAAAAATAAAGTAAATGAGCGTGAATGAAGATGAAATGAAGCAGGAGTCTCAAAGTAAAGAAAGGAAAGGCATGCGAAGAGAAAAACAAAGAAAGCTTTAATGTAGAAAAATATTCGGAATCTCAAAAGAACAGCGAAAGAAAGAGAAAGGCATTCACATGAAAACATAAAAGGATATTTGGATAGAAAAGGGTCGCGAGAAAATTAAAATATTAGGAGAAGCGAGAGAATGCAGACATCGGGGATGATGAGAAAAAATAGCGAGAAAGGGGTAATCGGGCAAAGGGAGCTCAAACGAGAAGGAGATAATGAAAACATAATAACCGAGATAAGGAATGAGAATAATCTCACAATGCGAGATTAAGAGAAAGGATGCGAAAGAGAGAGGCCTAAAGGGAGAAAAGGAAAAAATAAATAATGGAAGAAGGAAGGCACCTGGAGATGAGCGAGTTAATGCAGGGTTCAAGGAGGACAATGGTAGGAGATAAATGAAAGGGAGAAGAGGATAATCGAGGATATGAGAGAAGTTGAAGAGTTTTGCTTTTGGTTAGAACGTGTTCTGAAGAGATTTTTACGAGTCGTTGTGAGGGTTTAATGGAGGAATAAAAAGTGCGTATGTGCAACAGAAGAGAGAAGGGAAAAGAAGGATGATTCCATGCAAAAGGAGGCTTGCTGAACGCATTTGTTTAGAATCTTAAGAAAATTTTAATGAATAAAGGGTGGCTTAAAAGTAAGCCAGCAATATAAATGTACGGATATTATGGACAATGATTCGTGTACGATTCACAAGTTCTCATCGAAAAGGTTAACTCTCCAGAATTATTGTCAAAGGTGAGTTACAACCGTCTCCCTGCTAGAGGATTATCAATCAGAATGTTTGTCGTCTATGTTCGAACACAGGTTCAAATAATATTTCTCAATTTTAGTATGTGCCATTATAAACACCATTAAGATATTAAATTGACTTTGAAACCCGGTGAAATATACAACTTTAAAACTTGACCCTTATGGATAACAGCACAGCACGTGGTAAGAAATGAAGACAAAACCTGATTAAAATAGCTTACCTTAGAAACGAATAATAAGCAACTTAAAGGGAAATATTTCACAAAAGTAAAGTTATTTATTGGGTTTAAATTTCAATTGCAATTTTAAAGCTGCGTTTGGAATTCGTAAACATTCCTTCTAAACATCATTCGATTCGCGTTAATAGAAGTTGCAAGAAAACGCAGCGGCGCATACAATACCCAATGTGCCGTATTCTATGCGGGAGACACTTTACTGATGTTTACGTGCAAGCAATTTGGCGAGTGCCAATTGGGAAGCGCATGCGGATTTGTGTCCAGAATTAGATTCCCGGTGGGAGCCCATGTGCGGAATGACTTAAGCTGTAGAAGCACTTTTAAACAATCCGCTTTGATCCATTTAGTTCAAAAATTGAATTATAACTCTCCCTAAGAAACTATAATATATAGTGCATTGTTTTGAAACTCATCTAGAGGATGAGAAAAATAATATAAAAGCATTCAAACTCAATTTTACAGGTGTAACTATATGTTCTTTTGGTGATTCTAAAGCGATTAATAATCGATATGCATTTTGTAACATGACCTTCCCACTTTAAAAATTGTTCATAGGTCAGGTTTTTAATGGTAGTTAAAACCTATCCAAATCTAAATATTTAATAAGATGAAGCAATGAATACTATTTTTTCCTGAGATAAACTAAATAGTGCGTGGAGAAGTGATCATTGAGCAATGATTTCGCTCCATCAGCTATGAACAATCAAATAAATCCAGATTTATGGAAGAATATAACTTATATCCATTTTCGGTCATAACTTTATCTATTCGATATTAATAATAGCTTGTTATAAGATGTCGAAGGCCCCTTAAAAGTGCCCATGTATTGGGATATCTGCAACCGAAAGGAAAGTGGGAGAAAATGGAGGGATCGCGTGTTCTCCTCGCATTAGCTTATCAGCATTAAAGATTAGCCCCGCCCTCTTTACTGCAAGTTATATCCTTCCCCTTCAACAGACACGTTACAACCAAACAGCCCTTAAAAAATTCGAGGTCGTTTCATTCCATCCCAAAACCCATCTCTCTCGGGCTTCATCTTTATTTCCTTTCACTTTCAGTTCCGAAGCGTTACTGGCCTCTCTTAATCTTCTCGAACGGCTTGTTTACATTACGCAATTGCGATTCGCCCGACTTTCGGATGCCGCACTTTCAACATCACAAAGAGTGAAACCATGATAACTGTCTCCGTTTTCGAAACACGAATTAAATGCGATACCGTTAGTGTCCTAATGTACGCACTCTATCTATATTTAAAAGTTTTTTTATATACATTGAGTTCTTTGGTTGATGATTTTCAAATGGTAATTGAGTAGCTTCCCTATTATGTAAAGCAAACGTTTCTTAATCAGTACCATGTATTTTCAAGTTAGTCAATCACAAAAATGTCAATAAAAACTTCTTATTCAGAATTACTTTCCTGTTATTTACACCTCAGATATAAATAATTAATTGGAAATTGGAAAATGAGGAATAAGAAAACCCGTACCCGATGCTCATTATAAGGTGATATTTCTCTATCCTAAACCGTCGACATATTTTACGATGATAATATAACTTTTTCACAATTTATTTATGCAGATTTGTCAGAAAAGAGTTTTTCATTGACACCAATATTGCGCATAAAAATATCTAATTAACGCTTCATGACATTGAATGCCACAATAGCTACGCGATATGGGTTCGCAATAATTACATTAATATTAAACGAATTCAAACGCACAGCGAGCTTGCGGCATTCATTCTGAATAACTCCTTCAAAACCGGTCATAAAGAAAGGAATTTATCGAATTGTATAGCTTTTTATGTAAATTCAAATAATTAAATAAAACAATATATTTATCAATGTTTTATGCATTGAACCGATGTATTAATGTAGCCACTCATTCATGAATGAATTTGATTAACATGATAATATATTAAAATTCTTAACTATGCACTCATTTTAATATTTCCTCATTTCTATTATGTTTCAACGCCTAGTAATAACTTTGTAAGCAGAGGACTCATATATTTCAGGGACATATCTTTCTAGATAAAATTAAATTCTTCATTAGCTGCTAGTCAATTAAAAAATCTCTTTGTGTTAACGAACCATGTGATTCCAATAGACCGAGTAAATAAAATATTTCATGATGATCCTTGATGAAGTGAATACCTTGTACATACGTTTATTTTATAAAATAATGTGATTACATAACCTGCTTTTTAGCAAAATAACCGGAAAAGTATCTACTGAAGTCACTTTTTATTTCTATCTCGGAGCCGATTACCTTATTTTAAGAAATTATATTACATTTCAGAGAAAACGTTTAAATTGCATCGATAAAACGTACGTCACTCTTTTGAATTGAAAGCAAAACTTCCAGAAATTACTGTTTTTCTTGTTAAACACTATCTAGAGTGGGCAGTAGAGAATGTAATGAATAGGGAAAATATGTAAGCTTCCTTCTCTGTTATTTTTGCGCTCTTGGAAACGAAAGAAATGGACGTGGACATTTTTGTGCCTTCAACAAAATTGTATTTAACATTGATCTTTCTTTCTAGGCAATTAATTGGTTGCACCAGTTATTCCATTTCTGTTTGCTGCGCAAATACATTAATTGTTTATTGCTACCACAATTTCAACGTATTTATCACAATAAGTAAACATAATTGAAACAAATAAAAGTCATTGTTAAATTTACTGATTAATTGAGTCTTTCAGCAGGATTATATCGTAAGAAGTACAGATTCTTCGGGGATAAATAGATCCATTTTACAATTATTGGTAATCTTTCCAACATCGATAATATTATCTTGCTACAATATATGCATCTTGCGGCTGAATATTTTTCACTCGTATTTTAGTACAGGAGTAAGGAAAATTTATCTGTGATTAAATGTTACGAGGATTCCTCCATGGACTGAGGGACCGTATTTTGAAGGTTTTTAAGGATTCGATTAGCCCTAAGGCCGATGATTTATCGACAAAATATCATCATTAAAATATTTCTGCCAGATGGTGACATACAACTATAACCATTCGTTTACAGTAACAGAGTAATACAATTCCATTTTTACATTTGTATAATTTTATGATTTTTTAAAGAGAATATTCAACGCCAGAAGGCAGCACTATCGGCATTTTCCTCGTCTTACCGATGTTGATCAGAAAGTGCCGTTTTGCCCGCCATTTCGCTAACTACCCGCGAGACAAACTCTATCAATAGTTTCTAAGAAGTGTTTGAATATCGTTTCCGAGATTTTCATTCAAAATAGCCAAATTCCCGGATATTCGCTCCAACCGCAGACATTTTCCCTTTCGCATCCTTCAATGCGTATCCCAGCGCAGCTCTTCCGTCATGCCTTCCGTCATCTCCGAGATAAAAGGGGGTTTCTTTCACTGCTACATGTATGGAAGGCCGCACATATATTTATTCAATAGAAGCGGAGGAACACGTGGATGCAGACGACTGATCGCCCTGACTCCAAATCCCGTTCTGACTAATCACGAGAGACCGATGCAACTGCAGAATTCCTTTTTCGTCCCTCCGCATTTTTTCGTATCCCTTTCAGGACGGCCTCCACTCGCGTGTATTCAATAAAGGGAGATAATGCGCTCAGCGGAGATTGCGACGATGCGCTTCGGAGCTGCGCTTTCTGCGCGGGCAATATCGTCCGCGAATTTCGCGTATTATTTCTTTACTGCGTTCGTCGGCAAGAAATTTCTTCGGTACGTACGGACGGAATGGAAATCTGCGTGAAAAAATCTATAAATATATCCGTTGAATATGTTTTGCATGTATTTGGAATCAGAGGTTGTCGCTATTTTTTATAACTCCAACCTACATTTTGGGAAAGAAATGCATTTTTGAAAACTTTTCTACTATTCCATATTTATTCTATTCCTTGGCTTCCACGTTTTTTGTTTAGGAAGTAAAGTATTAGCTTTCAGGTTTATTTAAGAATTCATTAGATTTTTCTTCAGCTCTTCCTATTTTTCCCGAGCCATGCATAACTGCATAGAAACATTTGGTAGAGAAAATCGAGATGATTATTGCATCGCTTTGACTTACGATGAAAGGCGAGGAAAAATGTTAGAATGCATATCATTACATTTGAATTATTAGAAAATTTTAATTTTTTTTAACATAGACATAATGCTAGAAGACGATGACCAATACCTGTTCTAAAACTCCAGCGCACTTTTCTTTGAATAAAATATACGACTAATTGCATTTTTCCATCGCTCTACAATAAAATTAAGAATTTATTCCTAATGAATAAAATATTGATCCACAAAGTTAAAAGATACAGTAAATTAAATAAATTTCCTTTCGAGGAAAACCCCTTTGGAAACTCTTTTTGTAAAATATTGATTTTTGTAAATTATGTCGCTAGATTAAGTAATCCAGAATAAGTAAGTTTGTTTTTTTCGCTTGTCTCCAATTTTAGTTTTTTCTGTTACTTTGCAAAATATTATCAGAGGCTTTCAAGAACAATGAGGTATTTTGTTTTTAATTCGGGTTATGACGTCTGCAGCGCTTTTCCGGGGAGTGTTTCCTTTTCCAGCCGGATATGCTATTCGTTTAAGGGGAATTAATTTTAAAATCTTTTCACCGGTTTTAGCTCTAAACTATTTAAAGGACAATTTCACATACTGCACAAGCATTACTAAAATTCTGAGAAAATGCTTTGAAGAAGGAAAACTATACTTAACGCGCAGTATACTTTTACAGGAGTTGCATTTTCCCTAGTATAATGCCAAAGTTTTTCAAAGAGCTAGAATTTTGTCAATATCATTACCACATTCAATTTACTTGCATAATATCGTTAACCACGTGCTCAATATATACAGGAAAAACTTCCATCTGTATATTTATGATAAACCTTTTAATATTTGCATAAATGAAATATTTGGGCACCTTTCCACTCTGCGCTCGGAAAACTCTTTAGCGAAGCGATTTTCGCAGCGTTTTTTCTCACCTGTTTTCCGGAAGGTAACTGCCGTTTTTTTCGGCTTCCATTACGGCTTTCGCGTGATATAGTGTAAGTGGGCGCGTGTTTGAATTTCAAATCGTGCGTGTGCGAAATGCATTAGCAAAAAAAATCTAATTTTTGCCGCGAAGTTTGGGAAAAATGAATAAAATTCCGCAAAATTGCCCGAAAGCGGGGAAAAAACTCATCAGAAAAGTTAAAAATCGACATTTTTGGGGGTGCTATACCGAGCATCGTGGCGACAAAAAGAATAAGTGAAAAAATCGCAAAAAACGGATCGAGAACTAGTATTCGTCGCGATAATGCATTCGCAATTTATAATCACCAGTTTCCCTTTTGTGGGACAGACGTAAATCCCCATCGTCAACAAAAACTGCGCCTTTTGTGCACTCCCACTTGCAATTTCACATCCGATTTTAAATCATATTCATCTCAGTGAACCGCCAGCCTTTTCATCTCTTAACCTTTTTCAACTCAATACTTACGAAGCCTTCCGTACCATTTCTCTTTCTCAGATTTTAAAATTTTCATCGTATTTTTTCCACAAGACGTTTCTCCATCGGTGCTATTTAACTAGAATATCGCAAGCATCACCTTTTCTATAAATATATGTAGCATATAAATATGTTATATGTGAAATAAGTTACTTATTTCTTCTCGTTTTATACTTTTATTCGTTCCAACGAACAACTTTCTTTACTGCTTCTTTATTTTCCTTCCCTTTTATCCTTTTCTTCAAATCTGCAATATTTATAGCTCTTTTCCCAACACCAATATTATCAATATACATTTAATTGGTATTCTGTTTCTTTGTTAAAACTTCCTTGTTTTTGTTTTTATCCTAACTAATAATATTTCACCGGAACAATTTTTACACCTTCCGTTTAAAAAAACCATGAAAATTCTTACGATCTCAGCAAGTAAATCCACCTCCAGAGCTTCGAAGCAAACGGATATAATTTCCCCGTATCTAAGCAATCCCTAATGTATGCCCACTGCTCTATGTCATGGCATTACATTCGAAGATACCTGAATACAGTCTCATACGTTTGAGAGATCAATACTGTAGATAATGCTATTCTTAAAAAGAACAAAATGAAACATTAGGAAAAAATTAACAATCTGTAAATAACATTTTTTTATTGTGTACTCGACCTCTAGTTCTAATTCCTCGCATTTAACACAATCAGTTCATAAAATGAAGCTACTATTGCTTGGATGCATGAGATAGGGCTTGATCTTAAGGGGGGAGGGTCAAGTAAAATCAAAATTTTTGACAAAAATTTTTTTTTGCTTAGAAAATTAGTTTAACATCTGGAAAATATCCTGTCAAAGTTTTAAGGTGGAATTCGATGTCTAAGTGTATCTAGAAGTCGTTATGCTGACGCACTCCAACCAGCGCCGAGCACAGGTATACGACCGCGCGCATGGAACCCCTCTCCTTACGGTACTATTGGTCCTTTGGGACAATGGTAAGGGTTGCATTCATACAAACGTGCAGAAGATCTAACTGAGCGTTTTATCAATCTGTTTGTCTCTCAAACGTGGTCATAATCTCTGTTTTCAGGGTGTAAGTTTCGAATTATTTTTCGAATGTTCCTTTGTGTTTTGCGATGAGTAAACGAATCAGCACTTTCGAATTTTTCTTATGGGAATCTTATCTTATGGTGCGAGTCATCTATCTTAAGGATGGGCTTAAGAAGTGCACGCGTTGCACATTGTGTGCAAAACACTCGTATCGTAGCGTCCCATTGATACCGATGTCGGCTCTAGGCCTGCTCTGCTACCGAAAATATCGCGCGGTACGTGAGCGAATCTACCAAAAAAATATTCGATTTTTCGTGTAAAAAGGCGAGTGAAGAAGAAATGAAGTTAAACGAAGAACATGAAAGGCCACTGTTGCATTTAACAGTCTCGGGCGATGGATCGTGGAAAAAAACGAGGCTTCTCTTCTTTCTATGATGTTACAAAATTTATCGGTTATCACACCGGTAAAGTGAAGGACCTTGTAATAAAAAGCAGCTATTGTCAAGCCTGCGTCTATTTCAAGAATGCAAACAAAAATGATCCACGATATCTGGAGCATAACGAGGAATGCCCAATAAATCACTCCGGATCCGCTTGGCAAGATGGAAGTGGATGCTGTGCTTGAGATGTTCCAGAGGTCGGAGGAACTTTTTGGTGTAAAGTATTGGAATCATGTTGGCGACGGGGATGCAGAAACTTTGAAGGCTATTTTAGATAAGAGACCTTACGGTGATAAACTGAATGTAATTAAAAGTGAATGCGTCGGCCATGTAGAAAAGAGAATGGGCAGTCAGCTCCGTAACATAAAGAAAACTGCCAAGCTAGGAGGCAAGGGAAAACTAACCAATGCGCTAATAAAAATATTAACCAAGTACTATGGACTAGCTATTAGGCGACACGCCGATTCTATCGACGATATGAAAAATGCAATTTTGGCTACGTATTACCATCTGTCATCTTTGGACAATGAACCGCAGCACCAACATTGTCCTCCGGGCGCCGACTCTTGGTGTCCTTTCCGTGATGCAGAAACAGAAAAGAAATTAAAGGACTATCATCACCCTCCTCTGCTACATCCAGATGTGAAGAAAGCCGTATTGCAAATTTATGAAGATATGTCTAGACGTGGTTTGCTGGAGAAATGCTTAGGTGGCTACACTCAAAATGGAAATGAGAGTTACAACTGTACTGTTTGGCGCCTGGGCCCAAAGCATCTTATAATTGCGGATCAAAAGTTACAGAAATCGCTGCATCTTTGGCTGCCGGCGTTTTTAACGATGGATATGCCTTCATTATACATGTAATGAATGATATGTGGCTTCAAATCGGACTCGGCTGCAAGAAATTCGCAGATGCATGCGACGCCCACCGTGTGCTCAGATAAGAGTGTCACAGCCTTGAAAGCACTCAAGAGGCCAGGAAAGCTCGTAAAATAGATAAAGCGGCTTCACTGGGGGATTATTAGGAAGACAAAGACCTCTTCTACGACCCTGGTATAGCTGACAAACCTCTTCAATCAGCTGAATGTTTACTGACACTTTTATCCTCTCCGAAAACTTTAAACGCGTTTTTCTCAAAACGTAAAATTTCGCACGCCGTGCAACGTAGCTCGGCTAATTTTCAACCGATTTACATGAAATTTTCAACATATATTCTTTAACATATTCTTCATGGCATGAACCTAAAATTTAAACAAAAACATAACAATTATCAATGTTTTTTGGAAATTGTTTATAAAAAAATTGATGTCTTTTTTTCAAAATGACGCTAAATTTTTAATTTTCAATATTTTTTTTAAATTTCAGGTTCATGCTGTGCTTACTATTATTTGTGAACGGAAAATTTTTAAATTTTTGATTTCAGACAATTAGAGCGACCTGTGCGTTGCACGGCGTGTTTCAAAGGAAGCAAATTCAACAAGCCACTACTCAACAAATTTTCAACATTTTCAACAAATAAATTTTTCCTGTTATATTTCAAATAGTATGTTTTAACAAATAGTAACTGGTTGCGCAGTTCAATCTATGATCTCTTTAAAACAAATTCAAGAAAAAACGACTGTTTACTTGACCCTCCCCCCTTAATGATAATTTTACAATTAACAAATATTAATGAAAATGTAAGCGATATTAAACAAAGTCTTAAATGTTTATAATTTCTGAACAGTAAAATTTAAAATGCGAACTACTTATATTGGAATTCCCCCAACTATTAAGCTTGTTCTCTCAGGTTTTGATATTCAGCAGTGTCTTTCCACTTGTTCCTGTATTTTAACCTTGTTTTCCTTATCCCTCCAAGTCCTCACGTCTTCCGATAAACACGAGCAACGAAAGGAAATATGCGCCATCTTCCTTTAAAGCCCTTCTTTCAAAATCCGTCGCATCAATCTCATCTCTTTTGCGGCGCTATTTTCGTTTCCACCCCACTTGTAATTTCCTCACGAATTTCCTTCATCTCGCCCGTTCTTTTGTTTGACGTCCTTCGGACTGTTCTTTTTCGTACCTTGGCTCCAAACTTTCTTCGCAGTCCCGCCATGTTCGGATCGCAACCCTTCTCTTTTGTACTCCTTCACCTACTTTCCATTGCCGCACTTTCTCCCTCCCAATGTATGTTCTGCACTTAACCTAATTTATCGAAACTTCTGAATGTCTCGACTCCTTTCAAACTCTTCACCACTTCCATTCCAAAATGAGCCTTAAAGAAGATTAGACAGCTGTAGAATGTAGTTGCTCTCTTGTTTTCAGCATTGTTGAACCACTTTCTTTTGCGAAAAATGCCAGCGGTAAATTATCCATTTCCTTTTAATTGATCGATATTTTCGTTTTTATTGATCTAGTATTTATACATTACCTTGACTGGTAGCACATATATCTTAAAGTTTTTGGAATGCATTGCTTCGGAATTTCTTAAAAATTATGAGCATCGTCTCTTGTTATAATTAATCAAATTGGCCATTTGGAACTTTTAATGCTAAAATGAATTTTAATTTGCCTTTAAATCATAAAAATAGATTTAAGTTCCAAATAGTAAAACCTATACTGAAGGTGTGAATCTTCTCAAAAGATTGCTGCTACCAAATCGAGGGTTTTGATTACCAACCGAAAAATTGAATTGAACCGTAAGTGTATATTGCAGTTGGACACCATCTTGATAAATATGAATGAAATTAAAAAGTTCACAGCTTAAGGTTAGCAATCACTGAAGAAGTTCCAATGATTCGAATATGGATAACAGTCTAATCTGAAGAAAGGACTTATTCTAAGCTGAAATTAAGCATTTCGGAAAGCTAATACTTTGTAGAGACATCTAACAAAGAAATAAACAAGCGTTATTAGACCTTCTAAACTATTGTATGGCATTTCTGTGGCGTAAACAGTAAAATTTATTCACATATTTTCTAATTTTTGCGCATCCCCAATATTTTCGCATTATTTCTCCAGAACTCTCAATTTCGGCAAAGTAGCAATTTCTGCTTTTTCTCATACTTCCTCTCTCCCGACACCAGCTTCATCACTTAATGCCTAAACCAAGATCCGCTACCCACTCACTTTCCCGCTCCCCTTTCTGCCTATTGAATTCCCTCCATTTAATTAAATTCCTTCCCCCAACCCTCTCTTCATTATATTTGCCTTCCCAAAAGGATTTTGATTTTTGCCTTATAGGGGTGGATTCAGGTGCGCGCGTCTTCATTTGATACGTGATATTCATTCCTTTGCGGCGTAATTGAGAACCTCCGTTGGAAGATTATTTAAAAGCACTCGAACCGCTCTGGGAATTCAGCCATGGAATCTGACTGTTGTCGTTGGTTCTTCCTCAAATCGTATAAGGAAGACCGTTCTTGGGAGGGATGACGCAAAGCTACGAATGATATGGAGTGGTTATCAACTATTACATAGAGTTACTGAAAAAATTCGTCAGTGTACCCTCTCAGTTGTAAGGCCACTCAATAAACTAAACGGTACATAGAATAAATCAATCGTTTAATAATTATTTTACTTTGTATTAATTTCAAAAATAAGAAGAAGATATTTGAATAATATACAAAATTATTTCTTTCTACCTTCGATAAGATTATCGTACACATATATTAGTTAGGGACGGTGAATAGCATCGTCTTAAGCTTTAAATAATCTGTAATATACAAATCCTGTTACTTGATTCATTCAATATTTGTTCATTAATTAAACCATAAAATGGAATATTTAATGCTTTAATTTATTATTTACCTCCATTCCAGTAAATTCTAAGTAGAAATTGTTTATATTCGGTCTAAAATGGACAATTTAGATAGGATCTTGGGTTTGTGATACATTGTCTTTAAAATTACACTCGGTCATTCATCACGATTCAAAACAAAATCCTTACCCGAGTCATACGCAAAGGTTTGATATGTATGACGCCTTATCTAAGGTTATGGGATTGAGAAGGTCAAACTCAGAAGTCGATGAAACATCTTATTCAAGTAATGAAATCATTAGCTGAAGAAGAGGAATAAGTGGAGAAGGATAAGTGGAGACGACAAAGATGCATTGGGTCGAGAGAGTGACACACAAAAAAAGAAGATGGAGAGAAGAGGAAGCAGAGGAACCTTGACACAGTCCTCTCTTTGAGTATGCGAAGGGGTAAAAAGCAGGAGAAGCAATCGTAGAGGATCGAACGTTCCCTTCCAAGCGATGCGTTATCTTGGATGGGGCAGACGAATAAAAGGGGAAAAGAAGATGGGGCATTTATCACCTTTTAGCAATTCCAAGGGGAGAAGAAATTCCTTTAACGGCGAACCAACCGAGAGGAAAAAATTAAATGGACCGTTCGTCCGAAATAATTTGGAAGGAGGAGGACTTGCTACGAAGTTGTATACGAGAAATAAATGTGGTTGAAAATGAATCCGATGTTTATTTGAAGAAAATTCTTCGTTTGTATTTCTCAGAGACGCGAGAAAGTCGTTAGTGGACTCAGATTTCCTGTTCGAAAATCAACAGAAATCGATGTTAAATAAATATATCAAGGACGAAATTAATTGCGGGATACAGGTCTCATCGACAGCGGTACAGTTGAACTCTCAGCTATATTACGAATTTGATAGTGCAACGTTTTTTCTTTTCTGACGTCTTTGTTTATTCTCGTCCTTATTTATATAATGTCTGAGTACATTCTAGATCTATAAATATTTTTAAATCAATTTGGAAACATTTGTGGAACGGTTTTGTAGGCAGTGATAGAAAAATATTTCCAACCTAGTAGCTTCCTTCGATTTCATGATTTTTACAAATATCCTAGAGATAGTCAACTTTAACGAGTCTGTAGTTTTTCCATTTATATTCTCATCCCATGCCATTAATAAATAAATAAAGTGGAAGGATACGGTGACTCCATTCAGAATTTTTCAATAAGTATAATTAACTCGCAGCGCTCTTTGCATAATTGAACAATAGTTATTGCTCCAGTTTATTATTCTACCGGTAATAGACGCCCTATCTTGATCATCATACGATTAAGGATGTTCCAGTTAATTATAGTTCTTAAGTAAAATGTAATAGAATAGCTCGTCCAGTCTAGTTTATATTGCTTGAAAAACTAGCTAGTTCATTCGTTATACATTCGTTTATCGCAGTTAATCTACTATAACGCGTAAATGAATTTCCACGAAGTAAGTACCCTTTAGTCACCATTAAATACGTATTACCCAATATATTACAAGAGAAAATAAGACATATTGGACGTTCACGTATCATAACTTTTTATTGAAAATGCATATTTGAAGTGATGTGAAGCCGCAAAAGGCGAAGTAGCGAAGGATGGCTGTGATTGGTCTCCTTGTGGAGATTTATTTACTCAATCCTTTAATCCGAGTTATCCCTAAAATATCCCAAAAAGACCCTCAACATAATAATTAACGCATCTAATGAAAATAAACGCGATAAGGTATTCTTCATTTGAAAGAGAAGAAAAATTAGATAAATCTCAATGTCATTGCTTTTTTAAGAGAACGGAAAATTAACTGAATGCCTTCCCGCCGTCAGAATGGATGTCAATTATAAATGCGTCAGAGAGAGAAGAGAGGAAAACAGGGCAAAAAGTAACTAATTTATAGCATAAATGAATCGCTGCTCCTTTTCCCTCCAAATCGCAAATTTCCAGCGGAATCCCGAAGCGAGAACAGAGAATTTGTTCTAAGGGAAAGAGAGAATAATTCATGAGAAGTGAAACAAAGAATGTTAACTCGAGGAATCTCAAGAGACAGACGAAATGAGGAGGATAGATAAAAACATTCCTCCCGTTCCCATGAAGAAGAAAGGAAACGGCAACTGTGATATTTTGAGCGGGAAAAAGGACTTGGAATAATGACTCCATTATAATCGCTCTGGAAGATTTGACGCCGAATAAGATGAATGACTCGGAGGAGCCAAGTAATCGAGGCGTGGGAAAACTTCTCGATAACAGGGATAAAAGGAGTTTGGGGAACAAGAACCCTCGATAAAATTTAAAAAAATTAAATTATACACGGACTACTTATCCAATTATTAGGGAAAATTTTCCGAGGATCGTTTCAGTAATAAAATGGGCATTTTTTATTAGGCCTTGGTTAAAAAAGTGGGCAAACAATTCCGTTAATGGTTTTCACAGAACCACGTGATTTATAGATCCACGACTGAAAGCGAGAGTTGGGTGGTGTTAAGAACAGAAGAATTTATAAGCGAAATTGGAGAAGATGATAAAAAATTAAAAACAATGTTTATAAAAAGAAGAGATAATTCATGCGGTGCAAGAGTGAACCACGGGAAGGACAAATACTGGAAGAACAGTGGATGGAAAACAGAATAAATGAAAGAACCTTAGGATCAAGATGGAAAGAATGAAAAATAACTTTATCTGGAGTAAGATGAATGAGGGACTAAAGGAAATTTTGAAGAAGTTCAAAGGAGACTAAGTTACTAAAACTACTGGAATGGAAAGGTGAAAATTAAGCCCAATCTCACTTCTACGCAAAACTTTCCAAAAGACAAACGGTAGTGAAATTGATTAATTTACCAAAGGCTAAATTAATATAAAAATATATTACGTAAAACTAATTCAATCATCGATTAAACGATATTGTTTCCGACATTTTCGGCTTCCAATATTTTCGAAATAATAAAATTGCTCTGTTGTGACTGTAAACAATAAAAATAACTATCTCCCTGAATCTGAAACCGGTAATATGATGAAATAAAAAATAAATAAGTAAATCCACTCCAATAGAATTATCAGGATAAAACTAAAGAAATTGGAGAAAATTGTTCCATTTCCTGCATGAGTTCGATGATTTGCTTTGATCCTTCCCGAAGTACAGAAATGTCACAAAATAAGGGAATGTCGTTTTATACGATTTCCATAGGAATTATGAGCAACTATGAAAGGGACCAGAAAAGGAGAGGATATAGAAGAAGATTTGCCAAAACGAAGTAAAAGAGAGAAAATAGAAAGGAGTCCGAGGGCTGAAAATGAACTAGGGTAACATGTTATAGAGAAATTAAAGTCCATGTGAACAAATGAATGAGGTAAAGCGGAAAATTGTAGATTCATCTGAGAATGGAAAAGAAAGGAAACGGGGACAAGCATAAGAACATTACAAAATACGCGGAATTTTTCGAGAAAAAAGCGGAATTGACTGATTTGAGTTTTTGAAGTCAAATAACAAAGGAATCGCATTTACATCACATGATTCATCCGTGTTTGAACAAAAACGTTATCAATAAAATTTGATAGATCCATAAGTAATAGTTGCATTCAATATACATACTTGTTGCTAATTATTTAAATAAACACAGGATGAAGATTTCTTAAATAAACAGAAATTCCTTCACTTCTATTACCATTAAAAATCAATACGTTAGCGATAATACACGGCATCTATTTTATAATAAAGTAATAAATTCGATAAATCTTCATGCGATCAATTAAACCCACGACTAGTATCCAATGCATATATCCCTAATTAAGAGTCGCAGAGCTCAAATTGGTCCGCAGAATACCTTGAGTAAGTCATCGGAGGAACATAAAGGGATGATGAGGAAGACAAATGATTCGCAGCAGAAAGGGGAAATAAAGGTGTAAAGAGGAGTAATTGATTAAGGGGATGTAAATCTGCGGGAAAGGATTAAAAGAGGAATGAGACTAAGATTCGAAAAAGACATTAACTGTTACGCGGTCAAAGGGAAAACGATGAGAGGAAGAGAACAAAGAGGAGAAGAATGGACAGAGAAAGGCTCTGATTGGCTGATTAATTAAATCCTCTTTCAGCGGAGAAGAGTGGATAACGCAGTATTTTGAATGGTATTGGCCGTTACTTGGAGGAATTCCATAATGGATGAAAATAGAAGAACACTTTGTAGTAATTCCACAGAATATATTTAAACACGACCGGTTTCAACCTTTGAAAGTCATCTTCATTCTAGAAGATGACTTTTAAAAGTTGAAACCGGTCGTGTTTGAAATATATTCTGTGGAATTACTACAAAGTGTTCTTCTATTTTCATCCGATAACGCAGTATGCAAATTCAAAGAGATGTATTTCTAAAAATAGTCAAAATTACATATAATTCTCAAGTTTATTCCGATCTATAGTCCTCCAAAAAAAATCTTTCTTAGCGAAGACAAGCTACGATGTAGTGAAATAATCTCAATATTAAATGAAGGCAAATTAATAGACTAGAAACAAACGATTCAGGATTCTAAGACGATCGGAAAGAAATTTTATTTAGTACGAGGAAGCGAGTGTCTTAACCACAAAAGTTAAGCAATGAGTGGACTGACAGGCACTCGAATCTTGATCTCCCGCTTCCCGGCCAGTTATTTTAACCACTAATACCATTCTACGGCGATTTCACCTTTGCTAAGATGCTCAGAAGAAATCCCATTAAAAGAAATGGAGTTAACGCGGCATGGTAGTTTAGCGGCTAGTATACCAGCCCGGAAAGTGAGAGACCTCAGTTCGAGTACCTGTTATGTTGATATGTTTCACTTCTTGTTTGAATCTATACTCATTATAAATCATATCTTCTTTGGCAAATTAGCATTACGTTAGTGAAAAGTTAAAGATTATTTACGATCAATTTCAATGAGCTATACTATAAATCTCAGATTGGTTTACAATGCCAATTACCCTAATAATTATAAAATTTTATGTAAATTAACTATTTTGACTGACTGTAATTTCTCATCTACTTTTATTTAATAATATTAGATTTTTACTCCTTTTCACCATTATGAACTGCAACTGTAAGAAACTATCAGAATCTAGGAAAATCATAATCAGGCGACTTGTTTTCGACTTTATATTAATTCAACAAATAATAAGCATGTAAAAGCAGAGAAAAATATTGAATTAGCTGGGTCTTGAACCCAGATCTACCACATTCCAGGCAGGTGTTCTAGCCACAAATTACCGAACGAATTCTTTTTTAATTCTGTAAATGGGAAATTTTATGTTCAAATATTAAGAAAATTAATTGTAATGA
The DNA here is from genome assembly GCA_947579665.1 of Sympetrum striolatum. Lineage (NCBI taxonomy): Eukaryota > Metazoa > Arthropoda > Insecta > Odonata > Libellulidae > Sympetrum > Sympetrum striolatum. The sequence goes on from OX388347.1 coordinate 7,016,955, forward strand.
GTTGCATAATTTACTAATTTAAATTAATTAAAATCTACTAAAAGTTATGATGAGGGTAATATCCTACCCACAGCAAACCTTTCCCCGAAGTAAGGTTGGAGGGAAAATGTCTTGAAAGACTTTAAAACACGTTTGGAATGTTACTGCTTCGCTTCATTATGCAGGTTATTCGAATAAATAGTACATTTTGGGTTTGGAACATAAAGTAAGGATGATTCTACTACACACAATGTTTGCGAATATGTAATTTAAGTCAGACCCTTGATGGCAGGATTAAAATAGCATACAAGGATCGCAGAGAAGGTGCAAAATGTGAGACCAAAGAAAGCCAAAAGATGAAAATAGAGCAAAGGGGGAAAGGAGAGGAGTTGAGCAGCTCAGTCTGCAAAAATCCTCCACCGCCTCGGGGGGTCTCTTGCTAAACGCTCTCCTCATAACGCTCCACTTCCCTTCCTCTTTGTTTGTTCTTTCGCGTCGCTTTTTTTCCTTAACCCAGGGTATTTTCCATTTATCGGAGAGAGGGTCTCTCTTTCATGGGAGTGACGATCCTTCGGGAGAGATAGGTGTTAGCGGAGACAAATTGCGACTGTCGAAGTTCGGGAAATTTAAAAATCGGGACAGTTACGAAAAATCGCCAAGAACGTTCTTCCTCCAGCTAGCCTAAAGTATTGAAAAGAAAAAAACAATGGTTCAGCGATTTTAACGATTTATCCACATTATTTATAAAATTATTCTTTCGTTATCTAACGGTTTCATTCCAAATTTATGAAGAGGTCGTTTTGGTAAAGGAAGTGCCCTTTAAGTTAAGCGCACGGATAGAGATACTTGGACTATGCAAAGACCGTTCTTCGGTGAGCATAAAAGAATATTGTATTCACTTGGGCACATAAAATCAAGGATGCTGATTGAAGAGCGAATTTCTGATAGAAAAAGAGTAAATTCTATTGAAAGTAATATTTTTATCAAAAGCTCTTTCCAATGAATCGTATTTTACAGTTCACCCACAAATGACGGAAGATTCTTCCGCTTCCTAGTAAAATTATTCAATTTCAACATATTGATACTTGACATTTCAAGGTAGAAACCTATTCGTATAATTACATCAATATTTATTCAAGAAGACTACAGTTTTAAAGCGGAAGACATGAAATAGTTAAACATCTAAAAACTTAGCACCCATTTATAAATAAAAAAATATTCATGGAACAATTTTAATGCAGCTGCGTACCCTTCCTCTACTCATTTGGATCAGAGAGAAAAATAAGACAAAACTGTCTCAATCCTAGGATATGGATGGGATATTGTGGAGAAGAAGACGGATGATAATGGAAAAATTCTTGGCGAAGCCGGAGTTAATAGAAGCTTCGGAGAAGAGCAAGTTCCCTTGAGGAGAATATGTTAGAGTATCAGAATAGAAAAAAGTACGCGATACTCTATTCAATCATACGCATCTTCCGGGCTCAGTACATTCTACTGGGCCTCTCGAAGGGACTTCCTAAAACTCGGCTGCTGAATAAAGCGAAACTGGATTTTGCTTTATTCGATCGTTTTTTCGATCGTAAACCTCAAGTGACGTCACAGGTCGCGCAAGAATTTCGCTCTACACCGGGATTTTTTTCCATAACCGAACCCACCCTCCCCCTTCTCCTTGTAACGCACGCTCTCGCTTAAAGACGCGGGGATATTCCGGACACGAATCCTTCCCTCTCAACTTTTCTTCTCCTCCACTTTACATCGAAATACGTCTTTTCGCCTATCTTCATATCCATCTCTTATCTATTCTCTAAAAGGAGAAGAGTCTTTTTAATCAAGATAAATTCGGAATTCCACCGTCCTCTTTACCTCCCTTCTCCAGATAGCAATGTATTTTGTCGAAGCAGGTCTGCTCTCGACTTATATTGCGTCTATATAAAATACCACGATATATTTCGATGCAAAATAATTGATCTCCATTTTAGGCTAGCAAAAGGTTTACGAAAAGGTAGGAATTATGGTTTAGAAGAGAATGTCAACAATATGGCATGAAGGAATGCGACATAGTTAAGCAATAAATTTAAAATATAGAAATACTCACAGATATGCTTCAGCTGGAAAACCAAATATTGTCATGGATGAGGATGTTAATTGTTATTTACCTGAAAATAAGGAAAAACAATAATAAGTAAATCATTCAGATCGATATTATAAACAAATATTTAATGGAATAAACTTCGTATTTATGTATAATTAATTACAGTTAGAATGATTTTTAAATCAGATGCACGAACATGAAATAATCAGTAAGGAATGTGAAGCTCTCACTTCTGCTTTTATGGTAAACATTTCGTGAAATGAAATTAGAAGACAAATAATTTAACTTAAGGCGACGCATTTGCGAAAGGAAAGTTTCAGAATAATCACGAATTGCCTTCTTTTACAATATAAATAAGCGAAGGGAGACACCCAAATTAATGAAAAGGTAATGCATTGTACATATCACAGCGATTATTTTAGAAAAAACGTAATTTATTACGAACCATGACAAAAGGCATTCGGAGACAATAAAGGCAACGTCGAGATTTAATAGTTCAATGTGATGAGGCAACATCAAGTTCATGGTAGCATAACAGAAACTATATAAACCTTCTGCGTGGCCGAATACATTTCGTTTCCATATCAGACGCGAATTCGTCGTACTTTGTATGCAATAAACGTGAGACTGAAATGGATGAATGAGAATTTTTCATCTTTTGATGATTAAAAAAAAAAAAGGACCTTTCAAAATTAGTCCCCGATTCAAGCATGGACGAAAAGGAAAATACAAGCGAACTTTTAAAGCTGCCACCCGAAATTTTAACCTAAAAAAGTTTCGAATTCCGATCCCATGAACAGAGTTCAAATGGAATTTCAGTTATGGGAAAGGAAATTGATACCTCCAACTCGGGAATGGAAGCGGGAATGGTGGCGCAATTAATTCAAGTCGGGAGCGAATCGGAATGTTAAACCCCACCATGGAAGGCTCCCAACCTATACCTATCCGAGGTTGTATAAGTTAGGCTCAACTTTCGCCTCGACAAACCCAGAGTCGTTTCCTTGGATGCTAATTCCTTCCATAATAATTTCACGGAGTGTGAATTTTGCCTCTCGAAATCTAAGGCTCTGTGGTAATATTGCGAGCGAAGGTACTTTAATTGTTTGCCGCACCTCCGCTGTCTTCCTACACGTAACGGCTTCATTCAGAAATCTTGATCTTTGAACATACTCCAGTTTTAAGCAAAAATCTAGAATTACTTCTCTCTCTGATGTTCTCTTAACTTATAAAACAAATATAACGCCTAATTTTCATACTCCAAAACAGTATATTGGGATTAAATAGGTGTATACAAAAAATTACATAGTCTATATCGAATTCTGACTATTACCACAGTAATACTTCATAATTATATATAATTCTAATTGATTTACAAAGGAAAATATTAAAATTATGTATTAAAAGAAATTTTTAGGACGACAATATATGTTGCACTCGGTACCGTTATTGTATTTGTAGAGAAAAATATTCGATAACTCGCCCTGTTCTCTCTCCAGTATGCACGAAACACATACTTAGAGAATATTTTCTTTTTATCTTTTAAGGATTCTTTATAAAAAAAACAAATCCAAATTACTATTAATTCAACTCAGAAATAAGAGTTTCAAAAATGTAAAAATTAAAATATAAATAATAAATTTAAATGTTCACAATGATTGCATATATGTATCTATTTACCAATTTGCACCTAGAGCACCTCATAGATTTCTTCCAATAATTATAAGAAAATGAAATTTACGATTAAAAATTCGATGAGTTGATGAGCCTTTGGGAGGTTTTTGGGGGTTTTCCTCTCAACTAGGGAGAATACCAGGCAGGTAATGCATTTTCTTCCACTAAGAAAAGATAACTACCACCTGGCTTAGAGCCTGTTTGTATTCCTTACAATTAATAAAATAAATAAGAAACAAACATCAACAAGGACCCCTGAGCAAACAACAAGTAAACATTGCAAGAAAAATCCAATTTAAAAACTGATTGCCAAGTAACCAGATTCCAAATGTAATCATAAATATCCTTTTTTCCATCACTTCTCATCTGATATGAATAGATGAGCGGTGATCTTCTTCCATATTTCGGTGCCAGGGACCCTCTGGTGACACAGTTCCCTCTTTAAAAGGTATGGAAGTATTAGGGATGATATCGCTGCCAAGGGAAAGGCTTTTAACTCTTACTTTCTCTTCGCCTGGCTGCTCGTGATAGCGAAGCTCCTTTCTAAGAGTCGAAAAACTCTCGTCTAAATTTCTCTCTCTATTTATCAGGGTGAAAAAACGCTGCATGCTCCGATTCCTGCTCAGAAGTAAACGGGAGAAAGAACTTTCCCCAGATCACGTGATAATGGGATAAAAAGAAGAGAGAGACAATAGAGGAAAAGCGAAAAAATGCCAGCGAGGGGAAGTCCCATCCATTTGAAAGGTACGTGACCTGTTCGTGCACTGAGTTCACTCTTTCTTCATGTTTCGGGAGGTATTTTTCCTTCTATCGCGTATGTCTCGATCTCGCCAACTTTGCATGGCTTGAATTTCTTTGTTGACATAAATACAGCTTCGCATAAGAAAAGATGCGTTAGAATAATCTGCCATCATAAGTTGGCACTTTCCATTGAAAACATTTAACGAGTCTAGTACGAATGACTACGACCTGATGTGTTTCTGAGGACCTCATAATCATCAGTGAAATGTTTCATAGGATATGCTATCAACTAGGGGATATAAAGAGAGAACTATTAAACTGAGATAGTGTGAAACGAAGGATATATGTTGATATTAATTTTAGAAATCGTGAGTTAAGGGGTGTATCAATGTCCAATTCCATTTACGACGTTCATCTACTTTCCAGGTGAGTCAACTAGCGCTCTTCCTATTTTTTTCGAGATTCAATGTCCGCCTAAAAACGTTCACACTCTTCAAGTAAAGGAAATCTTAATCTTGTGTAGTTATTTATTAAAAGTAATTGAGTCTTCATGAGGTTAATACATGTTACCCTTTTACTCTAAAATTAAAAAGTACCTCAAAAAGTGACTGTTAGCTTCGAGATCATTATTCATGTGACGAAAGCAATCTGTCTAAATGCACCATGATAACTCACGCAGCGGTTTGCTTTACTAATGCATTTCCTGAATTATAGCCCACCACTTTAAACATTTCTTTTAACTGTAGATCATAAAAATCAACTTCATCAGACGACACGCTGGTCCAAAAAGTTTAACATCAACTTATTCTACTCTTCTTTCTATTCCTGTAATGACTCCACAGACTAAAATTATACGACATTAATCCTTGAACAGATTGGAAAAAACGCTAATAAAATATTAACAGACTATAAAGTGAATTACAATCATTGACAGAAATAATGTTAGACTTAAAATATGGATAGGAGAGTTATGAAGAGGTAAAGTGAAGGCATTGTGAATTAACGAATTATGAAAGATGATGTTTATTTTTATAGCTACAAAACCGAGACTAATTAAAGTGGAACTAGTAGTGAAAGGGATGTCGAGGCAGTTTGAAGTAAGAATTCGGGGTTAACGCAAAGCTAATTAGCGGTGACCGGTTGATGGAAGAGAAAGTCGAAGGTTAGTAAGTTAATTTCGGATCGTTCAAGTTTATATGCTCAAAAGCCGCCATCACGAGGATGACATTGATTCTGTCAATGCGCAGTTAAATGAAAGGTTACTTCAAAGTTATGAGTCGTAGTCTAACTTAGCGATTACATTAAAAATACAGAAATATCCGGAACTTTTAGTTTTTGTGCAATTTATGTATGCTAAATAATATGGAATTTGCCAAAGAAATAAATGTACTTTAGATTCAATCATAGATAAAAATCTCTTTTGTCGCACTAACTTAGGGTCGTAAGAAGTGAGCGTGGAGAATTATAAATAAACAACTGCAAATAATGCGTGGTAATGGGAGGAAATTAAACAAATGAAAAACAGGCAGGAGAAAATCGTTAAAATTAAGGAAGATGAAGGGTTTCATAGAATATCTATGTAAATTATTAAGATACCAACCGTTTTCAAAAATGGGGAAATTAAGCAGCCGGATATTATACGAAGACAAATATGTTATGGTGAATTTGTCACTCGTATTCATAAAGTAATTAAAGCCTTTAACAATATCTACTGCAGCTTTCTCAAAGGTAAAAAACAACATGGAAGAAATAATTAAAAACGCTTTTAGGCATTTAGACAGTGAAAACTATTTTTTTTTGATAAAGTAAGCATACGCAATTATTAAACATGGTAATTAAATATCCACAAACTGGAAATGTGAGTAGGTTTAACCTTAAAAGAGAAAGCGATGGAGAAGGGAAAAGATAGTGATATTAAACAATTCATGAAATAAGTTTAAACATCGAAACCAATACTTGCAGCAATAAAATTACTTAACTTTGAAGAGCTTTAGAATAGGAGAGGATAATAAGTATGTTATTTAATTTAAGATTCTTTTGACATTTATGTACTTCCATTTATTAACGCAGAATATGGGTCAACATTACAAATAATGAATGACTTACCAAATTCTTTTATCATAGATATTTTTATAATCATATTCACAGATAATCAGAAGGAAACTACATCAGATACCGTAAAAGCTATGGAAAATGTATCACCTACCGTTCTGATGTAAGGAAATATCCTCTGTAAAAGTATTAAATGGATAGTTTCAAATATAAGTTTAAATAACAATTAAAGTGATGCTCTAATATTTATATGCATCTTTATTTAGTTTATAGGTATGATCACGTAGTGCCTACGATTGTCTTTTCATTCATCAGGAACAATTCAAAAATTAATAATCTATAAATAATTTTTAAATCATTATCCTCTATGGATCAATTTAGTTCTTAACACAACGATGACTTAGATTACCGTGGTCACCGATTAGAAAAAGTACAGTAATATTCTAAAATGTCTCTGTTTCATCAGTATGTATCTTAAAACGATTAGATTAGCTTAAAAAGATGAACTAAAAGAAGCCTTTTCTGAGTGTGGCGTGATTGTCGTCGAAACAGGAATATATATTTTGGAATTTGTACAAGTTATGTTAGTGAAGACTCTTTTTAAGAATGATTTTCCACCAAGTATCGTGGAATGTTATTCATCACAAAGATGAGCTATATTTATAGTTCAATACTCAGCATTTTATTCTCAAAACATGAGATTGGTCAAAAGGTTTTCAACGTTCCTTTCAGCTGTGCTTTAATGAAAAAACATCAACTGCGTTTGATATCGACAAAAGTTTCAGAAAATATTTTAGGTTTAGCAACTAAGCGAGTCCTTTTAAGTACCAATCAGTAAAATTAAACCTCTATTGACGATTCAAGAATCAAATGCGAGCAAAATTAATTCAAACGGCTATCAATGGAAGGATGACCCGCAAAAAAGAAGTCCGTCGCAAACGGGACGGTCTCTTCAAAGTAAAACATCTAAAGCGGCACAACATGAAAACGTGTATGCGAGGAAACTTAGCAGAAACACTCTGAACATTTCTGTGGGCACATTTACGAGGAAATAACGCAGATATCAGCCGCAATGCCAGCGATTTTAATTAGGTTCAAACTGCTTCGCTCGGTTTAGCTTCGTAGTGAAAAATCTCTGCTAGGAATTAAGTTTATTACGTCCCCGACTGCTCTCTTGAATTGCTGTTGTGCAGCTGCTTTTCTAACGAGAAAAATCTGCGCCTCAGAACTGCAAAACTCCATGGTAAGCATAAATGCACATAGTTGCAAAAATTAGGAGAGTGGGGGAACTAAAAGGCTTTGAATACTTGTCCTAATTTCTCTGTCTGGGAAACGGAAGCTGAAATGTTTAATTAATATAGATAAACCGAGGTGTAGTTAAAATTAAACATCAAACGTTCTTAATTTATTCAAAATATATTTCGAATTTCAGTAGGGAAAAATGACTGGGTAATCCGGATTTTTACATAGAACTTTTCCGACGCTCTTCCAACTTCTTTCACTGTTCATCTTCCTCCGTAAAGGGATTGGCATTCGTATGTGCACAAACCTTATAAAAGAGATAAGAGTCCAATAGAGAAGAATGGGAAGAATTAAAGAGAAAGTTGATACAAGTATCAAGCGGAATAAGTAACAAGGATAGTAAAGCGAGGTAAGAGATTAATGCATAAAAATTACAACATTAACATAAGATCGCCGCAGAGACACTGTATTCCAGATACCTCTAGGAGAATGAATGAATAAATTATTTGAATGAAAATTACATTAACATGGACTATTACGTTCAATATACTTTATCTAGTAATAGTTAGACCATCGAGGTCATCGATATTAAATTAAATATTACTGATTCATAGCTACTTGTTGTAATGTTTGGAAGGTTGACCTTTTGAAATCAATACTAAACATTATTTCAATGTTGACTTTTCTCAAGCATAACTATGAGAGGTAGGAGGTTACCTTAAAAGATATCAAAAGAAGAGGAAACCGACGGTCACTTCTTTCGGAATAATTGTCGTTCCTGAAATTTTAGCGCATACAGACTGCATTCTAAAATAACACATAATTCATAGTAGCACCGAATTTTATAAGAAATGAATCTTCAAACTTATTCAGTAACTTAGTACTTAGAAGAGTAATAAAGGTAAGCCAAGATACAAATGTACCACAAATAATCATGATTTTTACCTCGGATAAAGAGAATACTTTTTCAATGAAATGCCAATTTGGGAAATGAGAAAACTTGCGCCAGGAAGGAAGATGGTTAAACGGTAGGAACTAAGAGGATTTGAAGCAAAAGAAAAAGACTAAAATTCTTAGTTCTGATGCTAATATCCGAAGGAATTATCTTCTATTTTGATGTGAGACCCGTATGAATAAATTTTCGTTTCTTGAGAAATGGTTAAAGGACAGGAATACCGAACTCTCAGCCCTATTTCATTGGAGAATCGAGCACATATCGGGAACAATTGATAATTAACTTGATAAGTGCACAAAAGAATCACATTAGGCTTAAGTAAAGGTTTTGTTGACCTTGTTCACCCCAAGAAGGTCTCAATCAAGGATCACAATGTGCCTCGGAGGCGTAGTGGATAGCCTTACAACGCCGGGTTCGGATCCTGATTTGGGTATGGTTGTTTGAGCACTTGAAGGCTAATTGCGAGAGTCGTCTCTCTAAACTAAATAAAATCATTAATATAGCGTACGCGATGGCGAAGAAAAATTTAGATTTATTAAAAGTTTGTAGATCTTTATAAATGTGAAAATAATATATATTGATACAACGAAACCCATATTCGCCAAACACATTTGTCATTGTTATTATATACGCGGTGGCAAATGAACTTTTATATTTATCAGAAGCTCGTAGAAATGTAGAAATCAAAATATATAGAGTAAATTTAACAAAACGAACCCTATACCTGGAAATATTCCAGAATTTTCCATATCCATGACAATTCAAGATTATCAACACCTCTGAAACAGACCAATGCCAAATTTGAAAAATAATCTTTCGATCTCTTAAATGCATTGAGGACCTGGTAAAATGAGTAAAAGTGTAAGGAAGAGATTCAGATACTGAGAATGAGAGGGTGAAGATGGAAAAGAAGAAGAGATTGATCGGTGAAGGGCGAATAGAGATTTCAGTGACGCAGAGAAAGGGGTAGTCGATCGCTCGTGAATGGGAGAGTATGTGATGAGCATAACTTTAAGCGTGATGGAGGCACCGTTAATGGCCCTCCCATCGACCGCCAGTGATTCATCGGAGAAGTACGTGAATACAGCACACATTGTCCCGTGGAAACACTCCATTCGCTCATCTTTCTCGGACGGTGATTTGCATTGATGTTTTAGATCCATTCGATCGTATTCATATTTTTTTGATTGGAGGACAAATTTTGAAATTTACCTCAAACTCTCCTCCACGAAGCGTTAAGAAAGCGTTGAAGCCAAAAATCTTTGGCCGTCGGAGAATCAACTCTGAAAGAATTCGAAACGTCATCAATTTGTTTCCCTGAGAAAGAGATTCAAGCCATTTTTATTTTCAAGTGTCTGATTTCCGTTAGCTGAAAAATCTGGAAGAGTGAGAATTGATAGATGAATTGATTTGGAGAGCTGAATGTTACGAATGAGTAAATAGTGGATGTAAAATGATGGCTGAAAAAGGACGATTGAACGCAAAAAGGCAAATTTTGTACATTGGGTTCCCAAGTTTGGCTGAGATTTATCTATTGTTGATGTACTTTTTTATTAAATCCCTTTCCCACCGCACGAGATTCGAGGCATATAGAAAGTCGACAGCAAGCAATAACATCGTCGCATTAAATAAAGTATCGTTTTCCCTCTAAAAACCAAGTCCTTTTCTCCGAGGAATCTTTTATCCAGTGGTACAAACCTTTTCTCAAAAAATACGCGGAGAAAATGAGATACACGGGGAATCCGATACGAGAGAAGCGAAAATCCACTTTTTCTTCGTTCGTCTTCCGAAATCTTCCATTAGATAACAGATAATTAATTCCTCTGCCCATGACGAGAAAGGGGAAAAAAAGACTGCCGTAACGCGAAAGGTTCCTCACAATCACTCAACGAGAGGGAGGAGCGCGTTTTATGGACTCCAGAAAGTGTCCTATCGGAGCGGAGGTGTGATGTCCGAAAGGGGTGGAGCGAGATTGAAATATTCCACGCCATCTCTCTTTTCCGCATTAAGGAAGCTGCTCACGACAAAGTTAATGCACTCGCAAGAAATGGACGGAAAGAGGAAGGGAGAACGTGAAAGGGGTGCTATGGATGGCGAAGGGAAGGGGATTAATGCCGCGGCAAAAAGTGAGAAAAGAATTTAAGGAGATCGAAGGAATGAGGGGAGGATATAAAGATGGCATTGGAAGCAATGGGGAAAGAAAAGGAGATCACAAGGAGAAAGAGGTCCCATTTGATTGAAGGTTTTCCCATAGCAGTAAGAAGTGACTGCTCGATAAAGGGATTTATACTAAAGCGATACGAAAGAACGAAGAGAGTTGAGAAAATTAGCTTTCAATTCATTTCTAAGTCCAGCAATTTAAGACCAGAGATCCGGAAGTTACTATTATTACGCTACACACATGATATGAACTTTAAATTAATATTTTATGTTATCATAATATCAATTAGTAAATAAGTATCAGTTAATATGTCATCGGAGTAACACTGTGAAAATGCTTAACCGTTTAAAAAATAAATCACGAATAAACTGCTTCAAAACATATAACTATGCGTATAAAGTATTCTTAGGTTTATCATGACTTCTGTCGCTACTTCAATACTGTTTATTATCTCCTTAGTTTATTCTTCTGTTTCGTTCTATTAGTTATCAATGCCAATTTAATGCATGTTTAATCAATAATCTTCGGGCCTGTTACTGTCACTTACATTTTTCTCATTTTCACCTATTCTTTCTCCTTTTAAACTATAGTTGCAACAGTAAAGTGCATTTGCCTTTTATTTTGCTGTTTAAAAGTTACACCTTGAAATATTAAGTTAGGTAAGTTATATGTAAGGTGAGACTTTTAAGTCTCAATCTAGCTCATAAAGAAAATTATTTATTATTATTATTAATAGCCCACTCTTGAACAATGTGTCTCAATAGTTAAATATTTAGTTTACAGTTCCTTAGAATATAATTTGATAGTCAATGTAACATAAGTTCATACATGAAGATATACTATTTGAAATAATATGCTCAAAATATTATTTACAAAGTTTTGATAGATTTAATGCTGAGCTATAACTTCCAGCAAAACTCCTAGTAGTTAGAAAAACGTTTACAAAGTTTAATATCTTTAAATATTTTCTTCATGCGTCCTCAAATGAACTTTTCCTGAATCAAAAATCATTTCATACAACGAAAGCAATTTTTGGCATTTCATCAGGAAATTTATATTTCAAATCCAAAGGCAGGAATATTATGGTTAAAACTGACGCAGTAAAAGGTTGAAATGTTTTAATCCGACCTAAAAAATGCATTAATTAAATAATAAAATTACCCTTTAAGAAATTAAACGACACAAGATAGGGGAATCATAACAACTAATCATGGTAAACGAAGCCATTCAGCCTCTTGATTCTGTAATCATGGCAGTTATCGTAAAAGGCAAAGAGTGGAAAGACAGCTTATGGCGCAATTCCGTAATCTCTGCAGAAATTGGCGAAAGAATTGGCCAAAGGGAAGGACAAGCTGATGCCCACGTAAGAATAGACGCGAGATTAAAGAACGAAAGTTGAAAAAATCGCTAATGAAATTCAAATAAAGATTACTATATAAAAACCCAGATGGAACAGAAGGAACCAAGGAAGAGAAAAAAGGGAAATAAATGGCGGGTAGATGGTTGAAAGTAAGAGGAAAATAAAATGAATCTTAATACGGGTGTCTGAAATTGGTGGAAGTGGAGAGAAAATGAGAACATTAAAGGAAAGAGACCGTCGGAATTAAAGAAAGGGAAAAGATGAGAAATATGATGAGGAAGACGAGCGAAGGCAGAGACGAGGTCTAATAGAATTAGAACTAAAAAGTTGAATTCTCAAAGAATTGTGACAAGTCCGAGAGAAACTGAAGAGTGTTTTTTTCAAAAATAGTGGGATTGAACAGTGTCATAGATGCACTAATGATAAATTTGTTCAATTAAGATCCTGAGTGTTTGGAATGCAAGGTGAAGTTAATGCTAAAAAGGTGGTTCAGATGAGGAAGTACTCGATACAGAGATGTCCATAAAATTGATTTTTCATATATTCTAAACAGAGAAATGAAGATTGATTTTGAATCAAGTATTACTTACACGAAAGTATCAGCTGAGAACTGAAAGGGTATTAGATTTATTCAGGCGAAGGAGGAGATATAAGATAAAAGAGAGTAAATTATATCCTAGAGACCGCTGAGAGAATATCTCTTCGCCTGGAATGGATCGAAAAAAGATAGTCCGAGGCTACCGCCGCGACAGAGAAGGAAATATGACTCGGATAAAAAAATCACACAGCCCATTTGAGAAAGGTACGAAAGATTGGAGAGGAACGGAGGAATCCATCGGAAGGTACGATACGAAATGAAGTGTTTCAGCGGAGGAACTTAGACTTCTCTCGATCCGAAAATTGTTTCGGAGACGAGAGGGATGAAAAAGTAACATTTCACAGGTGCCGAGTGCGTCATGAGGCCGTTTTAGAAGGGATTTACACGAAGGATGGAAAGGGTTTGAGGATCAACATTTCGGAAATTTCGATATCCTTGGTTGGCAATTGTGTGGAGAAAACGGTTCTGGAGATGAATTAGAGTTCTCATCGTCTTTTTTGAAGTGAAAACGCGGATTCCGATATTCGGGCGTCGAAATTCCCAAATCGAACGGCTGCGATGGATTATTTCGGGCCTTTAGACAAACGGAACGACTGGAACGCAGGATGGAAATTTTGCTATGAGATATGTTTTATTAAGTAATGAAATAACTTGCAGAATTCGGTGATAAGATGCCTTAGATGATTCCATGGAGTATTCTAGATGATGAACTCTAAATTTCTAGATTTGAGTCTCAGCTAACTGGGCTATAATTGATTATGGGTTGGTTGTAGTCGTACTTGTTTTCACGTCGTTCTGTCGACACGACTATGCATCATGGACTGGATGGTTTTTGGAACCTTTTTAAATCCCCAGATGTGTATATCAAAGGAAGTAAGTAGAAAAAATGTGATAACATTCTAAGGACGATATTTGTGGAAAGATGAATATTTTCTTAATTCAACAAAGGGAGCCGTATGACTGAATGTTAACGGGCCAACCATAGCTTTTGTGAGATATTTTGAGTCTTCTAGAGATACATTTTGTATCGTAATACACTCAATATTATCTTCTAACTAATAATTTTATGTACTCTTCTAAGAATTTCTCCTTGAACAATATTCTTACTATTATTAAAATTGACATGGCTCGGAGATGTTGAGTGTGACATACTCAATAATAAATCTATTCGATATTACTTTTCGCTTTTCATTATTTTCCTATAGATAAACTTTTAAAATTATAAGAGGAAATATAATACATTAAAGGTAATTATATAAAACTCTAACGTTAATTTTATTATTTTATTTCCGCAATTTTATCAACATATGTTTCCTTAGAAGTTTTATAATTACAAGTGTAATATAAAAAAAGTATTTTAAATTGATTTTTCATATACACCTATATTGTAAGTTGTTACTTACTTCGGCAAGGAGATAAAAAAGTGATCCATCTAAGTAGCAAGAAATATTCTCCCGAACAACCAATGACATATACATGAGTTATCTCAACCAATCGTTCAGTTTCTTACATCGATTTTTTTTAGTGTAAGATCAAATGTATGATATACCTTTGGAATACACTGTATCAGATACTTTTCTCCCAAACACAAGGAGAGCAATCAAAATTTAATGAAAGTGAAAATAATAAACTGCTCTTTCATTCTGTTGGATAGGGGTAGCAATAAGAAAGAAAATTGGGAACTTAATTAGAAAATAGGATTACAAGGGTTTTCTTTAGTAGTCAGTTTAAGATATAATCGCGGTATTACTGGGAAAGAAGAACCGCTCGATCATAAAAACGAAGAATGTGGGCGTCTAAAAGGTAAGTGGCGCGTAATTAAAAATATAATGAGAGCATGATGGGAACAGAATGCCTCTTCCATCAAAATATATGTTGGGTCGTAAATTCTAATTAAACGGTGAAAAAACGAATGGATTAACAAAGACTAGGTAATGATAGAGATTAACACAGAAAAAGGATTCAACCATGACGACCACCTATAAAAATAGAATTGTTTTCGCAGCGTTAAAGAGACGAAAGTAGCTTAAAAGAAAACAAAATAGTATTAAAAATCCATAATGTGTTTTGATCAATCTTTTCACAAAATCATAATCCCATTTCCACGTTCAGAATTTTATTACTCCGATCCGCAGAATGTTTAAAGGTGGCTATAAATTAAAATTTATAAATAAACAGAATTATTTATGAACTAGAACTCATCAAGTTCCATGAATTACCACATATTTAACTGAGAACAAAATACATTTCTACAAATCGATCGAGTTGTAAGATTCCGCGGTTCTCCTAGATACTTCCTAAAACCAGTAAAATGGGAACTAACTAACTTTCTAAGAACATATCAAACTGATTAAATATAATATATTTAAATATATCTTTTATTATTAAAATAGAGGGATTGTATCTGCAAAAAGCTTACTAGATATTTGGATCAAATAATGCTTGCAAGTGAAGGGTTACTGATAGAGCAATAGGCTTCAATCATAAAAAATGATTATTCTTTCGTTTCAATTTGATTCTAGTTTGAACACGATTTATGAGTAAAGCGTCTTAATTAGTAACGGTTTAATTTGCATTACATTTAACTTGGATTACAGAAGTAAGCATTTCTACCATTACTGAATATTTTCGTTCATTTCACTACTGTTTATTTATTGAAAATGAGCAATATACATATAGATATACGAGGATAAATTAATGATTTTATTTTAACTATTAAATATCCAGTTCTATATATAAGAAGATGCTTACGTTCTTAAGACAGATAAATCTAGTGAACAATGTATTTTATTTAGCGAAGGATTTATAATGAGCATGATTGGGTTCGTAAATGTAGGTCAGAATCCTAATTAGAGTTCACAATACTGTTAAAAACAATTCAGTTAAAACATTTACGGTGACAATGTAAGCATTGACTGTCCCTTGAATACCAATTCAAGTATTGGTTCTATCCATGAAGTATTTTCTGAATAATAGCAATAATGGTAGAAAAAACTGAGGATTTAATTTAAGAAAATATTAACCAAAAGAAATATATTCATTAAGGTAAGATAATTTATATTGAATATTTATCGATATAGAGCATCTGTAAACACTTTATCTCGCTATTTATTTCAATATGGCGTCAGTTCCTTTGCTTAAGTCGCAACGCATGACGGAAGCGAAAAAAGTGCTTCGAAAATCATGAAACGACGGAGGAAATCGTTAGACGCTTTTGAATGGAGGCGTCGTTCAATTTAAGCGAATCTTTTGAAGAAGACAAAAGACGAGCGTTATTTAGTTACTCCCGCGCCTCGGATAGCTCAAACAAACCGCTGAAATTCCATTACGTGAGCACACACTTATTCTTTCTTGGATGTTTAACGAAGGGAGTTGCGCTGAAAGAGGGAAATTAACGACGAAGTGCAGCGGGAATTATGACCGAACTTCGCCCAGGGAGCGTAAATATCCGTTGGATGATGCGGAGGGAGCTCCATCTCAATATGAAACCATTGGCCGAATTTGAAATGGAATTCTGATTTCAATAAAATTCCAACATAATTAAAATTATTATTATTATTATGCGATAAACTACAACTACGAGGCTGTAGGCTGGAGTACAACTCGTAGGCTGTAAGCCGGGTGGTAGTTTTTACTACATACATAAATATACGTATTACATACGTAAACATACATAAACCTTTTGTTATTTTTACTATATGAAAACTTATGTAAATCTATATGTACATATTACACATAAATATATACATACTGTGATAGTGGTTCATCTGAATACATGCATATACATATTACATATAAATTGCTATATCTGGATTTTTCGGGGTTCATGACAGGCCTTCTCGGCCACCGTAGCGGTCCCGGAATAAAATTGTGGTTTAATGTGCGTAAAGATATCATTTAATGGCTAGCTATAATGCAAGCATATGATAACTATATCAGTATACCAATTACTTGAAGCTATTAAAGCTCCATTACATTTTATAACGAAATACTTTTACTAACACATATTATTGTATACGGAATAATATATATCCAGAGGAGGAATACGAACGATGTGACAGTCACGCTATATATACATTTCTGTGGCTCTTGGGTTAAAAAAATTCAATTAAAATGAGAAATTAGATAAATTAAAATTTACTAGAATGAACTTCAATACTCTCATATAATATGAACTCAGCCATTTCGCCATTTCACAGTAATTTTGTCATAGCATTCTGTGTGTTGGTACTCATTTTCCTAAAGCAGTCTGTCAAGCATTTTTAAATTAGCAACCAACAGATAGATTGGGCGTTAAAACTGCAGTAAAATTTAAAATTTCGTTTACTGGTTTATTCAGCCTTAAAACACTGTGCAAGCTGAGGGTATCCTGCAATTGGACTGAAAAGAAATATTTTTATTCTAAAATATCATAAAAAGATACCGATTTTTTCGTTCTGCCTCATTTCGTTTCCATGTGGAAATATCTAGAAGAAACCCTGGCGGAAAAGTGAGAAAGTTTTGGATTCCGAAGCATCGCATTTCTAACTAGGGCGCGTAAGTGAATTGCTGGTAAGAAGAGATCCGAAGTCAGAGCCACCTGGCGATAATAAAAGAAGTTGCTGTGATCACGCGTGAGGGAGAGATTGAGGAGGGCCGGTGCATTATAAAGGGACTACCGGACCCAAAAGGCATGGACCACTAACTTCTTAATCGCCCTCCGACACCGATCGCCAACTTTTTCTTCCTCCAACTTTCTTTTCTTTCCCATCTAATACAAGTCCGGAAGATTTCCTTTTTTCATTTGCACGGAAAATGAAGACATGCCGTAAATATCGATCGTGCGATTCATGACGCACAAACGGCCCGAGAGGAAATGAGGCGGAAGTATCACGGGGAAGATAGATTTAGTTCTCTCTTCAGATTCCGGGAAATTCTTCCGTTCGAATGAGTGAGAAGTGAGTCGAATCCGCGTAGCAATTCGTATTCCGGCATTTTTGTTTCCTTTTTTGCTGCGTTTATTATCGGGTCGTTCGAAGGGCTTCGGTGACTACCGAACTTTCTCTGAACCGTAATTTCGTAGGATAAGAATAACTGAAATTTCATCATGCGACCAAAAGAAATTAAAATTCGTTGAAACTTATGTAATAATCGATCTATATATGTTTGACTGTTATGCATAAATATGCTAACATTGAAAATTATCAATGACTAATTTTTTTAAATAGAGAGAATATTTCACTCAAATTTTAAATAAATATTTTATTTACTAAAAATAGAAAAATCAGTGAATCTTTATCCATAAAAAATAATGTATAATAGACAATTTTCATTCTCAATTTGGTTAAAATATCACTATTTTCAGATATAATATCTTAATGGCATCATCCGTAGATACTGTTGGTGAGTCGTAGCAAGTCGTAGCCTAAAAACCATAGAATTGTTGTTTATCCCCAGAATAATTAACGACAACATATTTTGGTGGCTACTTGTGTATCGAAAAAAGTTTATAAACAATCACCAATGAAAATACACCTTGAATTACAAAAATTAGCTGTTAATGGACCATTTTCTGATTATTTGACCTATTCGAATCTTAATCTTATAGATGGATGGATTGATAATTATCAGTTCATCGATATCGATTGAGTCACCCATTGAAAATAAAATATATGTAATAAATAAATTTCAACAATAATATTTCATAAATGGAAATGAAGGAGAAGAAATAACTTAGTCTCAGTTATTTATGATACTTTATTGATTTCCTTATGGATTTCCACAAAGTTACTGCTAGCTCAATTGTTAAATATAAATGGAAAGTTATAAATCCATTATAATGGTAGAATCAATAGATACAGATTTAATGTTAAAGATTTTTAATATAATATAATTTTTAATGTAGTATAAACATAATGGATATAATCGCAAAGACGGAAAATGCGGCCTTAAATAATGGATTATCCTTGATCCACAAATTAGTACAAATGGGCATAGCAATGATGGGTATAATTGTAAGCATTCATTAAACAACTAAAAAGTCTGCAAAATGTATAACTTTATATTTTTTATCAGCAAGAGCTGAATGCAACTTAGATTCTAGACAGTATGGAAATATAATTTTACTAAGAGAAAAATTTCATGAATATCAAGGAAAAATATTAGTGATTCCTAAATTTTATGAACAAATAAAACGATTGATTTTGCTTCGTCATAATCTCGCCAATGGATATTTATTTGGTATTCGTCATCTGAGAATTATCTTATGATGATATTGCACACAGCTCTTATACACCGATATATTTCCTAAAGAGTCGTCTAATTTTGTTAACTTAAGGCAAATTTAACTCCCAATAGAGGAACTCTTTCGACTCTTTCTATAGACCCCTTTTTCAGGAATAAAAAACTGTGAAATTGAATGAATTGTCTCTTAGGTAAGGAAAAGAGAACCACACTGCTACAACGAAAATGGAAAGTACAACCAAAAGAGAAAGAACGTGCTTCGGAAAAGAGAAAAGAAAACAACGTATATAACTGATATATGTAGCGAGAGTAATAACATCCCCAGTGTCGCACGGCCCGAAGTCTGATCACGTGCCGAATATCCACAAAACCACGGATCTTTGGCCCTGGGGAGTAAAAAGCAACGGAATCGAAAGATTTCCTAATCTCATTACGACCCAGCCACTTTTAACCTGTATGAAACTGCTCCCTGCAATCGTGTAATTGCTATCGGTCTCTACATAAATATGCTACCCATGGAATGAATGTGATGATTGATCCATCCTGACAGGAAAAAACAAATCTCTGTACTTTGTGATCAACTAAGTTAGTAATCTATTTTTAAAAATTGATTCACTAAAAATTGGAATAGAATTTTACCTGGTTTTGAAACTTCCGCGGCTCTGTTCTTATGAGAACCCTCAATAACGGAATTGTTGAGTGAAATATAGTTTTTATTACGATTCAATTACCTTCCAACCTATCGAGGATGAAAGACATTCATCCTTCTACAAAATGTACGTTTGATCATGTAAGCAACAATATTAAGTGCGATAGATCGCTTAAGTACATCTGCTAGTGTTTCAGTTGAATATTTCACTCCGATAAAATATTGCAAAACTCCTGTCTTCTATCGAAATCTGCATTTTTTAACGGAATTTTTCTACATCCATTGCTTGTGGAAACTAAGAAATCAAAAACAGTCTTTTAAAAACTGTATACGTACTTCGAAAATAAATACTGCATATGTATTTCTATAAAAATCCACTTAGATTTCATACAAATTAAAAATTAAAGAAAAGTTGATACCCTTGTTCTCTGCAATGTCAAAAAGCGCTAAATATCGGGCTCCAGATAGCGAAGTTGGTACCTCTTTCCGCTTTGGTGAAAGTGGTTCCGGGTTAGATTTATGGTGGGAACCCACATTCAAAATGACGTAAACACTTTCAACGATACGAATACTTCTATAGTAAATATTAGATTTAAGACAAGTTAGTCGATTGCAAAATGTCTCAATGGAGCATTATACCATTTGGAGCATAATTCAGTTAGTTAGTTGAACCCTTTATTGGCGAGGTTAGGCCCAGGTGGGCCTCTCTTCCACTTAACATCGTACGTCGATTACATTTATAGTTAACCAATTAAAAAAATACAAAAAGAAAGAGTAGAGTGTGGGAAAAAATCTTTGCAATTGAAGGTTGGCAAAGAAAAAAAACCCACGTTGCAGGAAAACACCTACAAAGAAGGGGGATGAAAAAAACCCGCGAAAACATAGTAATAAAAATAAATACAATAATAGACAAACATACAGCAGAGGGCTGCACTGATAATTATATGATTCAGAATAAAGTCTTTATTCTAGTTGTTCCATATCCAAATTACGTAACCATATCTTAGGCTGAATCTATACATTCAATACGTAAAGTACATGACTATTCCAAAGATACGGTCATGACAAGATTCCACTCTAGCGAGCTATAGTTAGCAAGTGTTTGAGGTTCAAATCAATCTCCGGAATAAATCCCGTACATTTGGGATTAAAACATGCATTATTCGTAGGCAAGAACACCTCCTTGATATTGCCATAATGAATTGGTTCTATATCTCCGTTTCTACATAGCCTGCACAATGTTAATTAATGGGTAGAGGAGGGAAAAGGGGGGACCTACATGAGTATAGGAATATTTATCTGCTCCTATCGCGATGGTGGTTTTGGAATTTGACCTTCTCTCCGTAATTGCAAGGTATCGCTTAAAAGAGGAGATCGGAATCAATTAGAATGATTGCTTAAGGTCGTGACATCAAAATTCAATTCCACCGAGAGATGGAATTGGGAGTAAAAGAGATACAGGGCGGTCGGAATGGGCTACGGGGGGTGGAAAAGGAGGAACTAAGAAAATTACTTCCTCACTATCTTATTTAGTAATGGCAACTTTAGATATCTGCAAGAAGATTTTCTATCTTAGCCTTTTCTTCTTGACGTATGAGTATAAATTAACTTTAATCAGCTTGGAATAATTAGGCACACAAAGAATTATACTAAGTTTATGAGATTACTTCCGAGACAAAGATCGGCTTCCTCTCCACTCCAGCGTCCATCTTTAAACAGTCCGGAATGATGCTATTCTGTGTACTTCAAAGCACTCATGATTTTTTGGTCAGAAAATGTTTCTGTCAATGAAGCCATTAGTCACATGACTGGATCCTCTACCAATCTACGATGAGTTGCTCAAAAGAGGATTCATAAATAAAATAAGAGGTTAAGTAAATTAGTTCATGCTTTATGCACTGAGCCAGAGTAGAAAAAGCAAATGCAAATGCAACACAATGACCTTTTGAATAACCCTATTTTTAGAATATAATGAGAGCTTACCTAAATAACCCGATTAGTTAGTATAATTTATGCATCAGAAAATTTCACATCACAGGCATGAGCAATTTTGAAACTAAACCATTTATAGCTTAATAAAAAGTATGGCAAATTTTAAAGAGGCTCAAATGAAATAAATTATTAATTTTGAGCCTTTTATAGAGGCATATTATACAAAAATATAGAGTTAATATATCAATAGTTGGTAAGGTACAATATGGGTTGCACGACTGTATATTAATACAATATATTAATACAATATATTATACAGAAATTGTATATTGTATATTGTAATTGTATATTGTAATTGTACATTGTACATTGTAATTGTATATTGCAATTGTATATTGTAATTGTATATTGTATATTAATACAATATTCATACAGAAAATAGCATGAGTTCTACCACGTTAGTGCTCTACTGTTGGATGAAAACTAGCAAATCATTATGATGTAAAAGAATTTTCAGCCTACAAAATATATGCCAACAAACTAACGAATATCGAATTGAACACTTACGGAGCATTTAATATTTTTTCATATTTGTTACACCGATGCTGTCCTTGTGGTGAAGTAAGTACGAATCAGGATGATCATGGATTCTCATATCAAAACATATTTACTCAGTCAAAGCTGCTTGGCTCCAACGATAACAAGATACCTGGCCTGTTTCAAATTCTGAATTGAATCGATATGACCGCTTTCAATGGTCTTCACCATGTTAAATCTCAGAAGAAGTCGTCTTTCAGTTTTCAGACCTCGAGGGCACACACAATTTGGATTCACAAACGAGGTTGAAAGAGACTCAAACATTCGATTGATAACATCTATGTCCTGAGGATAGCGGAAAATATTTTGGTTGAATTCCAGAAAAATATTACTCAAATGTAAGCGTAATAATAAGCAATTAAAGAAGCGAAATATTTCTACGAACATGCTTATTTAATGATTTAACATTTATTTAACACAGGCATGAAATTCCACTTTGGGATTTTACTGAAAATACGAACAGTGCCGTAAACGAGACATCAGCAGTCGACCAACGCGTACTTTCCTTCAACGCCTACAAATGTTGATCTCCTCGAGATGAACTCTCATTATATTACGTGAGCCATTTTTAGCTTTGAGCAGCTATGTTATAAACTTTTACGGAAGGAGTTCCATCTAATTTTAAAAATAAAGAAGGTTCTGTTTTACAGATGGAATTGGCAACAAAGCGTTCAAGATCGCCAATTTCCACTCTTCAGACTTCAACTGGAGAGTAACCTCTCAGAATGAAACTGTATCGAGAGACTTTTATCTACCAAACAGTTTACTTAGCATGTCATTAGAAAAACTCATCCGTTTAAATTCCGTAGGAAACATTCGTCATCTATTTTTCCGATACGTGTTCAATGAGAAGCGCCCGATCCAAAATTAATATTCATTTCCTTTTGCCAATATTTATCTCGGGTACGAAACACACATCTCTCTTTTCGATCGGAGCACTTGATCCCAGTCGAACAAACATCTCTCCCTGCAAATTTCTCTCTCTTTCTGAGCAAACACGAATTCCTTTTCAAAACACCCGTAATGACGCAATAGCCCGAATGTGTGTGCCTCACTTTCCTCAGAACCATCGCCTTTGCCTAGAAAACCCATCGAAGGCTCCGATCGCGGTAATAACCAACGTCTCCATGCAAATAAAACCGGAGGGACGCTTCAATTACATCCCTCCTGAAGATCCCTCTTCTTCCGCTACGCATTATCCGTCCTTCTCAATTTATCTGCGTCTCGGATAACTCCTTTCCGTGTCCCTAGATGGCGCCTTTTTCTCCTCATTCTCTCGACCTGAATTTGCAGTTCTTATAAAACCTTCTTCCTTTCCTTTTATTGAGCAAACAAAGGGATATCTTTTCCAGGTTCCTCTTTATCGCTTCTCCCCTCCTCCTACACTCCATCTTCTGATCTAATTCCGGTCCATCGACGCCATACAACGCTCCGACGTCCACTTCCTCATAATCGCACACTTATCCGTTACAATGCCCGTGTTTTCGTTCTTTTGTCTCTTCGTCGGACATCTCGTTAGTTGCGCTCCAGAAAGGGATTCTCAGACGCCCCTCAAAGTCTCAAAAGTATATCATTTGAATGGCACGAGTGTGCACACACCAGTGATCTCACTCTTCTATGTCGTTCAGAGCATTTTTTCCAGAATTCGGAGGATTTTCAACGGAAGAGTAATATTTTTATTTTACTTTCGAGCAAATAATAATTTACTGAATGAACACAAAGGTTATTTATTATCTGAAGATATAAGAAATTCCAAAATTTGTCAGGATTTGAATAATAACGATAAAAACGGAAAAAAGTTACTGGAAATTATCGTAAAGCCATTACTTAATTGCTGATGTCGTTGATTTTTACGAACATACGAACATCTGTACGAACTCTGGTTAATTCGTTAATTTTACAAATCCGTTAATTTGAGAATGTGACCGCAAGGGCGTGCATAAGAAACTATTTATAAAAGGTAACTCATAAGATACCATGAAAAATATACGAAGAAAATACCACGTCAGTAATCCATTTCGACTACAGTGGAACCTCGGTTCACGACCACCTCTGTTCACGACCAACTCGGTTTACGACCAGCTTTGGCAACCAAATTTAGACTCGGTTGGCGTACAACAACTCGGTTCACGACCAAGGCCAGTTCAGTAGGCAACCCCGACACAACACAGCATCGTTCCTGAGAAACAGTTGCAGACAGGTTGATCAGTGAACACAGTTCGTGAGCAATTTGCGGATTACTTTATCAATGAAACAGGACAAATTCCATAGCAGTATAATCACATTTAGCTATCTTAAATTCAAATTACTGTATTTTATATTTATTTCGTAAAAAATATTAATTGATATAGCAATATAGAAAAATAGCAGCCATCTAGGTTGAAAATAACACAGATGATCTTTATTGCAAACTATATACACTTATATAATTATTCAATTATTACTAATATTATTATATACATTATTATTAAAAATACAAAGTTCCAGAGTCTGGAACGGATTAGTTGTATTTACATTAATTTCAATGGAAGAAATTGTCTCGGTTTACCATCAATTAGGTTCACGATCAGGGTCCAGGAACAGATTAAGTTCGAAACCGAGGTTTCACTGCATTTCCATTGTATAAGTGTAAATTCTCGTTAATACCGAAGAATATTATGTTTAAGAAGATGGAATCAAATCTATTACCTACAATGTTTTGCTTAGAGCATAAAAAACTTATTACATTCATTAAAATCTGAGTAAAAAGTCATGTGACGTAGTCTCTGATCTTTGATAAGCTCCTTCTCCGTCTATTCCGCTGCACATCTCTCCTTAATGCAATCTTCCTTGGCCTCCCCCTCCGTGCGGTTTCTCCCCCTTAATCCACGAGGCCAATTCCTCCCCCCTCTGTTCCCTGAGGGATGACCACCCTTCCCCCTTAATTTCATTTCCTCCCTCCAAATCTTTACCTTTCCTTACGTGTGACTCCTCCGAAATTCCTCCTTCTGCCAAGTCACACTCTTCGGACTCGTTATTTACCTCCTCAGCATCCCGCGGGAACGCGTGCTCGCCTTCAGACCCAAACACGTTCACCGGCAATAATCCAGGTTAACCCTTCTCTCGCGATACAGATGCTTTTTCCCAATGGGTTCGTCCGAGACTCACATTATTGCCTCAACTCGTTTCTGGAAGTAGCTTCAGTAGCAATAACTACCGGATTCCCGACCACGCCCCTTCATCCTCGTTTCCCCTTTTGCTCTTCCTTCCAACTCTTCCTTTTACTCGGCTTACTTTAGCTTTATTCTCCCGCTTCGCTGAGACAAAAGTTTAAATTCCGACTACTGATTCAGAATAACATTTTCATTTAACTTTTTATCTCGAGAATATATGTGAAACTTAGAAAATTTGACATGCCGTCGTAATTATTTAATTTTTCAGGCTAATCTTAAGAGCGTCCGACTTCCTTTATCGTGGTAGAAATAACATATACATAAGAAGGACGAATCGCGTGCTTCAAACCGAGAGTTAAATAAGAATCACTTTCCGATAAGGTTTTCCAACAGGAATGGAAATGACGGGTCGTGCTAGTTGTGCGATTAGAATACCTGCCCGAAGAGCGAAAGAGCAGGGTTCGAGTCCCAGTCACGCCATTACTTGTTGCTCATTGTAATCTCACGATTAATTCCTTATAATCTCATGCAAGTTTTCGAACGAACTGAAGTGATATTAATTACAATTTATTGGGTGGCGGAGGATATTTTAATTTGAAAAAGAAGAAGAGAATATTATAATAAAGAAGAAGATTAATGTTTCTATAAAATTTACTTAGTTTATTAGTGTAATAAAAAGATAAGAGCACTCAAATTATTCAACGAATATTTATTTGAAACGAGGTAGATTAATAATAAATCTCTGAGATGCTTTCGGAATAGTGCATACGACACATAAGAATACCTAGAAATTATAATTTCCTAAAGTAAATAATGATTGCTAGAAATTTCAAATTTATAGATGTTAAGGTAGGGTCTTAGATATTCTCTCTCTCTCCTTCGTTCCTCGTTTCCCTCTATTCCTTCGTCTTCATTATTTCCTCAGGCGTATCTCATTCCACATCTCTTCCTTCCTGTAAAATGGAGGCCTCAGGGTCTTGCTCCGTGGTTTACATTATCAACTCCGCTTTCGTTTCAAACTTCTTAATTAACGACGCGATTCCTACTAGAGGACTTTCACTTCGCTGGAAGAATGCTCATTAATATATTTGCTATTTATGACACAAGTGGAAAACTTTGCCAAGCGATTCCAGTTGCAAGGATCCAGGGCAACATTTTTCTTTTCGTCCTCGATGCATTAATTTTCCATTTTTCATCGAACAAAGACTGCGAACGGGTTTAATTTTCGAATGAGAACGACATTCATCCTCAAACAACGAGCTAAATCGTCATGAAATATCTCTGAATTAACCCCCTTCGCCATTATACAATTCCGAAGATAATAAAGTTTGCCGGAATGGTTTGAGTGTCGAAGTTAATTTGATCCGAAATTTCGTGAAAACTTCCAAAATAGGATTGAATCGGGTGCGTTTGGTTTCTATCACTCCTGGCAAGAAAGGCAATTGTAACATTCAACCGAGATCAATCATCTTTTACATTAAAAAGCGATTTTATAATCAAATGATTCATTCGCGAAATCCCTTAATTTTCGGATTCCGCTAATCTTTTGATGATCATAAAGAATTAACCTTTCAAATTTTTCAGAAATGATTTAACCACGAAGTTCTGACATTAAAATATACATGTCGGTTTTAATTATATGGTTAAAGATCCTCATCGATCCTGAAAACGCTATGCGAATTGAAATATTTAGCAATTAATTTCCTTTTCCTATAGATATCCAATTATTATTATCGGGACGTTGACTTTAACGACATTACATATATTGTCTGCTGCATACTTTGATACTATAATGCATTCACTAAATTCTTTCCAGTGTCGTTACATTCATCCGAATCAAATCATTGTACAGAGCCACCCTCATTTACATATTTTAAATATTTTGAGAGCTTGTTCATGAAAAAGGAATTCTGCACACTTATCCACTCAGAACTAACTGAATTTTTCCCGTATGTACTTACGGGAAAAATTCTATATGTTTCCACAGCGAGCCAGAAGACCTCCAGGAAGTACACCGTCGTCCATCCCTTTGTGTGCAGATTTTTTACACTACAAATTAAGCACCCATCCATCTTTTGACTTACTTTTTGATATATTTAAAAACATTGGACGCTTTAGACTCTTCATCAAACGTTCATTTATCTGATAAGAAGAAAATTGGATTCAATCTGACCATTGGACGAATATTTAAAGATGAGATACGGATTCGGAAGCTGTCTCTTAGTCTACAGCTTTTCTTCTGTTTTTCATCTCAATTCCTACTGAGGTAATCAAATCATCCCTTCATCTCCACTCAAGCGTCGTCGTCTATTAACCAATTTCACCCAACGCCATCTACGGCGTCCTTTCTCGCATTACATCTTTCCTATTTGTTTAACTCCAAAAGCTTCCTCCTGCACCACTCTCTTAATCTTATCCATCCTTCTTTAAATTTACATAATCTGCCTATCCCTAGTTCCATTTAGCTTTTGCTAGTTTTAGTTGGTACCTCTTTTACCATCTCTTCTTTGTCCATCTCATCTTTTCCGGTCCATTTTAACGCTCAGTATGCATCATGTACCTGTCCATCAATGTCCACGTAACTCACTTTCATTATAATCGATCTCATTTTTAGTTCCTCTCTGCCCTTGCTTCACTGTCCCATCCATCTCCCTAACATCTTACTAACCCTCATTCACGTCCCACCATTCTCCTTTCACTTTCATTTTAGTCTACTTTCGCCTATTCCCCCTTTCACTTCGCCCTCTTTTCACTCCATACCGAACCGAAGCTATTCAATCTCTGATCCTGTTCTGGTCTTCGAGCTTTCCATACCACCTCTTATTATTGCTTGCAAACTGTATCCTACCCCGTGCTTCTCTATGACACCACCAGCAGGACATTCTCTTTATGTGTTCACACTCGGTAGAGGATGGCCTTCGATATAGGGAGATGTTAAAGGAGTGAAAGAAGAGTATCGAAAGATGGTAAAAGAAAAACTTGAAGTTGACAAGGTTCTTACCTAAGGTTAAAGGAATAACTTCAAAGAGAAAAGTGAGGATATATCAGAGGTTTTGTCTGTATCCATGACTGCAGGAGATTTACATGCGCTTCCAATTCCTCTTTCAATTCAATTTGCACGTATCATTCCTCCGAATCACTCTTGAACCATTTATTTCTACAACTGACATTTTATAGGACAGGGTAATGCTAGTTAAGTCAGTGCTAGTCTGTCAAATGGATCCACGGATATAAACCTTCAAATTAATAATTTTCATCGGTCAAATGAGTTCCGTTTGTCACAGTGTCAAGTGTTAAGATATAGTGTATTTTAGCAGATTTGATTTCTAAGTATAGAATACAATTATCAGGATAATTATAAGAAAGCATTATCTTTCATATTCTAACAATAAGTACTACTCCCATTTGCAGATTACCACTGCAGCTCTCAGACAATGCAAATTGATGGGCTGTTATTTCGTAGCACCAAATCGCCATCATCTCCAATCGCTGCAGTTCATGTGTGTGTATTTAGATTGTCATCATCACCAGAGGAAAAGTGTGATGAATCTTAAAATAATTTTTAAAATGGGTTTCACCGTATTGGGTATAATGGATGGATTGCGACGGACTATTCAGATTTCGGTACTTCCTTTGCTTCCTTTTTCTCGAATTCATCAAAACTGAATCGCAATAAATTAAAAGAGAGACGTTAGGAAATGATTAGTATATCCTGAATGATAGAATGTTTTGGACATTAGAAAACCTTTTGGCATCTGAAAAACAACTAAACAATTCGAATTTGTTCTCCTTAAAACCCAAGGCTGAAGGTAGAAAATGCTAATTTTCCCACTAAAAATTTCCTATCTGATTAGCTGAAGGTTTCAATGCTTTATAACGGTGAAGATATATTTCTGAAAAACTATGCAGAACATCAAGATAAGATCAAACACAGTGCTCATAACCTAATTATTAAATTATAGTATTCTATAAGACGAACAATTTATTTTTACTTTTCCCCATTTATGTTAATTTGCTTAATTTATTATAATGCCAAACTTAACAAAATTGAATAATTTTTTGTCATCTTAAACAAAAAATAATAGGATTTTGGTGATAAGCAAAGGTGCTCCACGTAGATTGTTTCGTGAAGAAATCCATAAAGGGATCATATTTACGATAGTGGAAGAAGTTACTCAAGCAGAAAGTAAGCGAAGGCTATGATTTCTGCCTCACAGGTTCAGGGAATCTTTGTCAGACGGAGATAAAAGCGTTTCAACGCCGATTATTATCATAGTCTACGGGCACACAATAGCAGTGCATGTATTGAGACAAGGAAACCCTCGGTGGGAGTCCAAACCCATCCAATTCCCATTTCGAGTGACAAATATATAGCATTTCTCTTAGTCAAGTGAATAGGCCGATACGTAGCGAGCGACACCGAATCCAAAGGGACCATTTGCGAAGAGATAAGAATCTAATGCCCCGGAGTAAGGCGGTCACGTTGCGTGAGGAGAAAGAACGCAGAAATTCAATAGGAGGAATCCTACGTCCTCAGGAAGTGGCCATTATTCACTGGAATGACCGAACCGTACCACTCTCGATCCTTATCAAACCATTCGAAGGAAAAACAAATTAACCTCAGCCAGTCGATATCCATACTAAATCATAACTCCCTTCTCATACGCACCTCTCCACACAACCCCTAACCTTCATAAGTTATGTAAATTTTTATGTTTTCATTCCCTTCCTCGCTACGTTGATTTACCGCCATAAAAACAAAATATTACGTCGTAAAAAGAGAAATGGCCCTTCTTTAAAGACTTTAATTAAAACAATTCGCCGCGGGATAAGAAAATATGGATTTTTATGATCCACCAAAAGGGGTTAATAGACCTCGTGAAACATATTGCTGAATATTTTAGGTTCCCAACGTTATATCACATATTAAAGGGCTCCATTCAGTATACATACAGATGATATAAATTTTCAATTTAATGTCTATTCAGATATGCGAAATACGACGGGATTTACTTAATTCAACCTTTAATCTGCTCGAAAGACATACCTCATCACCAATAAGAACATTCAAGTCCTCGGTCTAAATGCAGAACTATTTCAACGATACACCTAATCCATATTCCTTGACTGGTTCCATTTCACGATGGTTCCCAAAAATAATGAACCAGAAATTTACGTGTTTATCTTCTAATTAACTATAATTACCGAAGGTATTGAATAACATTTAAGTGCAAGATCTTGTAGTGTATTAAATCACATGAATAAGATGAGAACGCAAGTAAGGAAGGCGAAAATCAAAAACTGTTGTTTAAATAAGGTCATAGATACAAATAAACCATTGCATCGGACGATTTAATGTTGTATTTTTTACGGACACATATCTGAATGAGGTTTTAAAATAATTGAAATATGGAGAACTTTCAATGAATATCCCTCTGAATTAAATAGGTATTACTATTAATAGCATTCCTCATAATTAAGGATATATTAAAACTCTAAAGAGGTTGTGGATATTGTTAAGGGTGTTGTTATGGAAATTTAATTGTTTAAACCAGATGAGCTGGATGATATATAATTAATATCCTTACGCCATGGAGTTAATATTAGTGAAGTAATGCTGGTTGAGGTAAAGGTTGTACGTCGTTAACCCTAAAAAGAAAATTATACATATTGTAGCTAACCGTGAGATTTTGCGTCATTGGTGAGGTAAGGCTCTGCCTTGTGTAGTACGTAAGAGCATGCAAGTTTAGTAATTAAGATTAGTAAGAGTAAATTCAGTTAAAAAGAGGCAGCGTGGGATTCAATTGTTAGCTTGATAAATAAATGAAATTATTATATACTATACATCCTCAATGTCAGCTTCAGATTTCAATCAATCGTTATACTTAAATTATATTTAATCGAAATGGCATATAATATATTTTTTATTACAAAAATATACAAGGGAACGATCAAAAACGATTATTCTGCAAATTGACTCCTCGGGAATTAATTGCAGAAATATTCAACTCGTAATGCGCCATCTTATCAAAATTAGCCAAAATAGAAACGTCTTAAACAAATTTACGTTACTGCCTTCGGTAAGTAATGAATTTCCAGCGGCATGTGTTATCAATTCCTCCTCTCCTTTTAGAGAAAGCAGTATTTCCCTCACTAGGTCTCCTCGTGCACACCAGAGAGCAGCACAGAGTGGGAGATACCATCTCCCTTTTCACAAACCCAAAATTCTCCAAAAGATGTTTATATGCGGCTCAACAAGCTACGTCAACCTCCGCACCTATAGTTCCTCCTAACCTTTGACCCTCTCTTCATCTCCCTCGCCGCCCATTCGTTCCTTCTCTTGACTTTCTCTGACACCACTCGCTTTGTCCTCTTCCCCTCATATATCAGTTTCAATCCCACGGGAATAGACTAAGTGTCGCTAGTGTTCGAACAAGTGAAAGTCGCATGAATTAAAATTAGGTCGGATGGCGTTCCCAAATTGTCCTCTTGGGTCAACATTCGCAGCAAATTACGTACCTTTATTGCCAGCATAAAATCTTAAATGAAAAGCGATATTTGGTGAATTTCGCGCTTATTTTTTCCTATTAACTTTCATTAGCGATAACTCACTTAAATATGGCTACGTATTACCAGCACTTCTAGTTAAATAAAGAGAACCCTTTAATTTCAGTTGACTAATTTGCTTAATGAAGGAAATCATACAAACGCAACCTGTGATATTACTTTTCAAAATTATAATATTACTTTGCCGTAAAACAATTCTTTAATCCCAAACAAATACGTTTTAATTACCGCCTTAAATAAAAATAAAGGAAACGAACAAACTAGAAAACCAAAAGGAAAGAATGTATCGCATGATAAGGACAAATTTAGTATTGCTTATTTTATAATTTTTTCATCTAATGTTGAAATAAGAACATTTTTAATTTAATTTGGATAATTTTAGTCTAGTGTAATACTATCACTGTAATTTTTATAATCTCTTCTAATTTGTGTATTTGTTGAACTTGCAAAGATCAAGGTGGGCGAATATGTTCCGTATTAAGTTGTGTTGTTGGAAATCGAACTCAGTTTGTTATATTAACCATTTGGGAACATGAAATTGTATTTATATGGGGTGTCTTAGTAAGTTTCAACAATAAAATTTGTTATAACTCACTAAGTGTCATCCAAATATTACGTGAATTACCATTTTTCTACGAAAACTTGCCATTCTACAGTTATAATGGGTACTTACAGGAAGTAAAGGGAGGCAGGAATTGCGGCAAAATGTGAGAAGGCGCTCACTTTAAATATAAAGAAAAGACCAATGAACGAATGCTATTAATGGAAGAATAGAAAAATGAAATACTATTTGTAACCTCTTAACTCAGAGAATATAAACATTCACACTCTCTAAAATCTAAATTTTAATATATACTAAACCAGTTAATCCATTACGTTAAAGATAATATATTTTTGTAAATATGAGCTCAAGCTTTTTATAAATATATCTATTCGAATTTCTAACACGTAAAAATATATAATTGGGCCAATTTATACGAGATTTATAGTTATTTAACGTGTAATTAAGGAAAATCACACATATAAGTTGAAGGACCATCTAAGAGCAAACCCATAAATACCAACAGTCCCCTCTCGTATTACTAAAATAACGCTACCAAATTAAAACACCAGTCAATTTCAACCGTTCTAAATAAGAGAAGTAATTAAATCCTAAAGAGATTGAGTAGTAAGATGAGAAACAGCTATTGACGAAACCCGAAGTTCCGAATCAAATACGGGTTTCAATTTGATTGTTGAATTAAGTTAAGCCATAATTTTGTTCTATTTGAGTTTCATTAATAATATTTTTGTAATATTTTATTCCGTTTGTAATAAACGAGAATGGAAAACAACCAACAATATGTGGATTCATTCACCAATAAATGACTTTTGGTAGTGATGAACTCCAATGTTTTTCATTGCTGCCATTGTCTTCGAACATGACCGCTAAGCGGAGCGGATGTGCACATTTCCACCAAATTGAGTGAAAGACATGTTTGATTTGTTGAATTGCTTCCGCCGGAATTATTTTGAATTGAGCAACGAATTTTAATAAGGTAGGATCGAGTCATGCGGTAGAGTCTACCTCAGATAAATTAATGATATTCTGCCCCATCTGACTCTATTGTACGCTCTACTCCATGAAATACACTCCCCTTCTCACGGAAGCAGTTTCAGAAATCACCTCCTTCTTCCATGAACATTCTTCTTTTATATCTATACCACCTGAAAAGAACCATTCCCTCGCTTAAACTCCATTTTCAAGGTTTCATATCCTAACAAATGCACCGACGTCTTTCTAAAGAACACGTCTTTTATCTGCCAGATATTCACTTGCAATAGAATGAAATCGAGGGTTCCGAAGGACGTTAGCTTGAAGTCCTTACCATTTTTCTTCTTTCTCCGGGCCAAGATATCTCAAATCCATAATAATGATTTTTTCATTGATTTATCCATCGGAAAAGGACTCGTGGAAAACATTGAATGCAAGCCTTCTAAAGTGAAATTAGATTCAAGAAGTTCCATACACACTCTAATAGCTCATTATCTAATAAAAATTTGTAACTGAGAGTAAAATTAGACTTTTATATTCCACTATGTCATTTCCTCCTTTCATAGGGAATCAAATCGCATGTCTTATAATGAAAGACCAAGTTTGCCACTCATATTGCAGTCATTTCATTGATTTTTTTAATTCTCTCAGCGGAATTTTCTTCTCCATCAGCTAATGCCATAGAAATATTCGTAAGATTAAAAATTTAAAAAAATCGAATAATATTCTTAAATATTACTTCTAGTACCATCATTTTATAATCGGATAAAACAAAATGCGTCTTTAGGTATACCTAAGTGAGATAGAGAAAGATATTGACAATAAAATCTGAATTATCCGAGAAAAAGGCATAGTAATATTTTTTACACCAAAGCTCATGATCTGACACGAAAATATTGGACAAATTTTAAATGATGGGCTAATTCAACACTTCTTATTCTTATGGATTAAATAATTCTCAAAAGAAATTACGCAATATCCTCTAGTTGGGTTAGTAAATTTTTTGTTTAAAAGAAGTATCTTTTAAAGATGGGAAACAGATTTTCGAGTTTCAGAAGCCTAAATCTTATGGACCAGATATTTTCTGCGCAAGTTCATGATTTTGTATGAAATAAGTAAATTATTAACGAATGACATCGCTCATCTCTGACGATGGAGAGTTGATATCTTACATTTCCTTCTTCTGTTGCAGGTTGATTCCGATTCAGGTTGGAAGATTTTCTCTTCTTGTCGATATACAAGGCTCGGTCTATACTTATTAAATGTATTTCGATTACAGCTGAACTCTCATTGTCTTATTGGAACAAAGCTACGCATAATTGTTAATTATTTAGATATGCTGCTCATATAACAATGAAAAAGGAAGACAATAAAGATGCCCACCTACTTTAAATTCATTTTTTTTCGTTTATCACGTTTGCCAGCAACGCATTTGTAAATGAAGTTGATTTGATATCTATATTTCACAATTGAAGCTCCCTCCAAGATTTATTATTAAGCTCTTGCTCAATTACGGAGCGGATGAAATCCGAATTAATATCGAATAAAATATTTTAGAAATGAAGGACAGAAATTTATTTTAAGCGTGGATTTATGTCAATAAGCATAAAATATCGAGGAACTGTCATATTAAACAAGTGGCTTTGATTTATAATTTCATTCATTTAAAAATTACCCATGATGCACCTCGCGATTTTATTTTCAACCGAACAAAAAAAGAGAGCTTCGTTAATTATTCCGATCCGCAAACACCGAAGAATCGGTAATCAAACTTAATGACGGAACTCGACTCCATTTTACATTCTCTTTTTTTCGGACGTCCTTCCACTTGATTACGTATTGTTCGGCTTCATTTTACTACGCCCTCTTCTATTTCCGGCAGCCAATGAGATTTTTCCGGTTCCCTACCCTTTGTACGATCTTCAACTTCCCTGTCTTTCCAACATCTAAAGGGAAGAGTAGGTTAAACACCAATCCCACTGCGAGGGGCAACCACATAACGTCCACCCACTCTCCAGAGTTTTCTTTACAACCCATTTATCGGTCCCTTTCCTACCACTCAAAGCCTCCGATAGAAGGTGTTCTCAGTTACATGGATTTTGCGTGCGGCAGCAGCCTTATCCTGGAGCTAATCCGCCTCGTAAGGGACTCATATCTCGACATCTCTCTGTGCTTCACCCACTCCATTCCAACCCAGTCTATTGCTTCCGTAAACACCACCACAAACCCACCTTCCTCTTCGTACACCGAAAGTAAAGGCAAACAGAACCAAATTCAATGGGTTCGAGAATTCCTGCATCCTACTAGCGTCGGTACAATGATTTATGACTTTTTACTCTACCTTTGAATCATGGAAGGCACTTGGGCGTTCATACACTAACTATCGCAGGTATGAACACAAATTTGGGAATTTTATCCTCGGGTGTAACCTTTTTATATGCCCAAGCTCAAATCCAATCTGTTGAGTTGGAGGATATTATCTGAAAATATCTCCAATCTCAACTTTTTTATGGTCTTTGAATACGACACCGAGCCGTATTAGCATCGGAACGTTATAGCAATACAGAAGCATAAAAAATAAGTCGGGAGGAAAATGAAATACTACCTTTCGAATAGCAAAAGAAGTGTATATATTCGTTCAATAACGATATTTCTATCGACATGAATCAATTCTTTATTAGAAAGTCATTATGTGATGTACGTATTTTTTTATAGATTGAGTGCTTTTTAACATTATTGACAATTATCACACCCTCATGTGTTAATCCTCTCGCAAAATGAAAATGGATGTAGTTTAATTCCACAATGATAAGATATGATTCAGAGTAAACTAATTTGGACGAATCAACTTATCATCTGAGAGTGCGCCTCACTATTGAGAGTATCAAAATAAAGAGAGCTTCCGAAATCTCAGCATCGAATGGAGCCTTCCGAGGCACCAGAGACTCTTCGCCATTTTTCGCGTCATCTCGCACTCGCATCACGAACGACGCCAACTCATTTCCATTTTCCAAAATGGCGCTCATTCCCTCATCTCTCGCATCTCCGCCACATTTTTACCCAATCCCTCCAACCGTCATATTCTTCTTCTCCTGTTAAAATCCTCCTCTTTCTTCACTCACTGCCCTTGTCACTTCATTCATTACCATAAATCCCAGCGACTTAGCATTTCCGCCTTCACTCGCCGCTTACCCCCGCATTTCTGTTCCATTTAACACCTCATTACAACCACCCTTCCAGAGTGCTTCCTTCACCCCCTCCCGATTATGACAGAATAACGTATCACTATAACCTAGATTAAGTACGTTAACTAGCCTCTGTTCTCATTGATTGCAGAAATGAGATGTTTTGGGATGCTTCCTTATCCCTGCTTCGTGCCTATCAACGAATCATAGGACTTCGTGAACATAAATATGAATGTTTAATCTGAAAATTTCCTCCTTTATTACTTACATTCTAACTGATACATTTATTTGGAATGAAGTAAGTAAAATCTTTACCTAAACGTAGATTGAGAATTAGCATCGCACAACTAGAACAATAACTTTTAACTGATAAAAAGAAATGTAAAGTTCAATGATCTGTGAAAGCAAACATTTTTATCACACAATAATACTGACGATGGTTCACCATGGCTCTGACGATGGTTCATAATGGTTCTAACGATGGTTTACCATGGTTCTGACGATGGTTCGCAATGGTTCTGACAATGGTTCACAATGGTTCTGACGATGGTTCACAATGGTTCTGACGATGGTTCACGATGGTTCTGACGATGGTTCACAATGGTTCTGACGATGGTTCACAATGGTTCTGACGATGGCGTTCGGTCCCCGAAATCGGTAAATGTCTTTTTTGGTTCTATTTGTAGAATTTGAACAGATTATATCTTTTGACTTTCTCATTGAGAATTTTTTAACAAACATTATCAGATCAATGAACCAAATATTCCGGATACAAATATGAAATAACGATTGAGGAATGGGTTGAGCATTGTGGGTACTACTATAATCGCTTTTATTGAAGTATCTTTGAGTTAATAATTGTCTCAAAGTGATTAAAAATTACCATTGATCCAAATAGGTAATTCATTATTTTCCTCAGAGTGAAGATACTAATATACGAACCATCATTTATGTTCCCTTATAATAATTTAAAATTATGTGCTATTAATTTCGTAACATACATACTATGATTGAACATCCACATCTATTTTACTAAATGAAAATCAGCAATTATCTTTCCGGCCAATTTTATATTTTTGGGATATGGAAAGTCGAACATCAAGTTCCAAAAACCGAGCTTCCAATAGAGACGTAGGTGCAAAGATTGCTTTACTCTTTTGGAAGCGTAGTAGTAGTTCTATGTTTTGTTATTATTTTAAGTTATGTATATTTCTCTGATAAGATAATGTTCCCTGCCGGGTTAGGTAATCAAAACTTCCTGTTGAAAATTATTATGAAGTTTCTCTTAAGTATAACTGAAAATTTATTTAAACATTTTTCGTTGTTTTCTGGATGGAATCGTGTTTTTGTACTCGTTAGGACTTAACAAACACAAATTGCACACAAACTATTGTAAAAGATATTTAAAAAAGTTTACTTCTTAGTCTCAGTGTCATCGCATATGGGGTCGGCTGATGATTCCTGATGAT
Organism: Sympetrum striolatum; assembly: GCA_947579665.1. Taxonomy (NCBI): domain Eukaryota; kingdom Metazoa; phylum Arthropoda; class Insecta; order Odonata; family Libellulidae; genus Sympetrum; species Sympetrum striolatum. Next base: position 7,055,113 of record OX388347.1, read on the forward strand.
CATTCGTGATGACGATGATGAATTCAGTTTTGGCACCGACTTTTACGGCCGGATATTCTTCCAGCCACCAATTCTTATCGAAACCTCGCCCCCTCCGGATATCGAACACAGAATCACAAAAATCGAACTCTCTGCCTATGCGGAGCACCAAGATAAATAAAAAAACGAAATTATGTATACTCCCTTTTCCAAATATACTCACGGGGAGAGCATTCACGTGTAAACGCAGTGCAGGTGTAGCAGAGAGCGCATAAATTCACCTCCGTCTTGATGCGGCGCAGAGAGGATAAGAATCCTTCCATGCGTGTTATTTGCCACACGTGATAATATACCCGCGTCACCGCAGGCATCGATTTTTGTGATCTTACTCTCGGCTTCCTATTTTCTCCGTGTTTACGTGACAGAAGAAATAACAAAAATCTCTCGAGAATCTTGATACACACTCGAATACATTCGAACGCATCGAGTACTGAACGATGCACCTTCTTCAATCCATTAAAAGAGAGGAATTTAAAGTCTTCGCAGTCTCACACGACGTGATAAAAAATGTGAAGATCGTTTTGGCCTATTCGATCTTCTTTCTCTAAAAACAACCCAGAAACGTAAAAATGTGATCCATTTTTGCTTGAAAAACCTTTAAATGATCGCTCTTGTGCAATATAATCTTGTTTACGTGTCCCTTCATGGAAACATTCAAATCCTTACTTTGATGGATAAAACTGAGAATGGCATGTAATTAATTAAGAAATATGAACAGATATCCGAATATCTCGATTCTATTCTATTACTTACTATATTATTCTCATTCAATGGAAATTTATTAGTTTCAACGAATCTGTGGATTTTTTCCAACATTTGAACAGCACACTATGAAGTATTAAATATAGCAAAATCGACTAGCCTAATCCAGGAATTGAATAAGAGAACAGAGAAAAGTATGTAATGCAGCTACTGCCATTATTTATAACATATCTGCCACTTTATATTAAAAGAATATTTGGTCCGTAATTTGAGCTTCATAATTTTAATGCTGATAGCATAATCTTTCGTTCCGCCTCAAAATAGCTTCAATATTGTAAGCACATTTCCTAATATTATCTCTGCTACTCACTTCTAGTCTTTAAATTCTTCTGCTTTTTCACCCTATATCTTGTAATCCTTCCCTCTCCTTGGTCCTTCTGCTACAATACTTCTCAGGCTTACACACGCATTTTGCGAATTCACTTGTAATTTATTTTCTCAATGAGAAACTTCCAACACTCTACTCTTTGCTAATAACTCTGGGCTGGAAGGCTCTAAAAATACAGAGACCAAGAATCAAAATAAACACCGAAATATAATCCTCTGGATTTTCATGATAATAAACCCTATTAAAACCTAATATAAATAGCAGTATTAAAATAGACATTCAAAATCAACATTGCCTTTCCTCATGCCGCTCATAACCTAATATTCGTGGCCAAATATAACTTCCGCAGAGTGCCTTATCGCGCCACGAAATTATTCCCACTTCTAACTAATTGAATATTTCATTCGGGATGAGGAAAAAACCTCAATTCTCAGGTCTGGACCGAAATCTCTCCCGCATTGGACGTGACTTGCTCTCCAACGCCTTCGATCGAGAGATTGAAATCGTGCCTTGCTTTCGTTCCCGGGATTGGCGCAGCAATTTCGCACTAGATAATTATTTCCACTCTTCCCGAAATTAGATGTGAATCGCACCGAGTGATCGATAGCGCTCGATGTAGCAAATCGATTTACGCGAACGGAACTAATCGCTACACATCCGTATGCGGGGAAGCGGATTCTGCACCCGTGAATTTCCATCTAGTGGCGGAAGACCTAATACGTATGACATCGAATGGCGTTTTGCCAGTCCCAGTATTTAAGAGTATAGTTTATACTTCAAGCATATATCAAACTAACAACATTAAATTGAATATTTACACAGGTGGTACATGTGGTAGCCGTAAACTTTTTTCATCACTTCTTTTACATTACGAGGTATTTTCATTCATATACTAGCACATTACATACCTCACATAGTATACCAAATTATGTAAAGTTCATGCAAAAGGATAATTTATCATATTTATCGCCTACTTTGGTCAAACATAACTTTTTACTACTGAAGATTTATTCGAGAGTCAAAAAGGTCACACTTCAAATAAAAGAAAACCGCCAAAATATTATACCCATAAATACCGAGGATTTCACTAATAAATATCGGGAACTTTATGAATAATTAACAAAACTTTCTAAAATATACATACCAACAAAGATTGAATGAATATGAAAATTGAAAGGAAGACGTTTTATCCTACCTCACTTAAATAGCCAGCTAATTTGGTTAAGAGTGCTTCGAAAAAAGAAATCTTAAGCTTGGAGCGCTAAAATACACAACAGGCTGAAACGGAAATAAAAATCAACGAAACTTAGCATAGATTATCTATCATACTATACTATTAACAATATACGAATATTTTTCAGATTAATTAACCAATCAGGATATTTAAATTTGATGGTCTATGGTGTAGAACAATTCAATTCCAAATAATATCAATTAAAAAGACTTCATTAACTAAGTAAACACCGATGTGAAGTATATTAAAAATGTATACAGTCGAAGATTTTTCTTACTTATTTATGCCTGATGTTTTCCCACAAATCTCACAAGGTTGACTTAACTTTCCAAAATTTCAATGTAAATTCGTATGGTTTATGACATTTCCGTTCATTGAATGTAATGGAATGAACAATTTCTCAAGAATCCTAACCAATCATCGGAGAGAATACAAGAAATTTGGAACTTCATCTCAGATATGCTTATACTGCTATAAAAAATCTAGTGATCCTATACATGTTTGCTTTATTAATGCGATTTGAAGAAAAGGAAAAAAATTTGGTGAAAATTCTTATCACTAAAACTCTATTATCTATCTAATCTTCTAAAAGAATAACACTAAGATGAAGTAAATATACAATAAGTTAAAACTGTAAAGTTTTCCACGAAGACTACAACTAATATTCCTACCGGATACTTCTACGATAGTGTAATTGATAATAATATTCTTGTGACGAAGCTTCAACACCTGAAAATCGATTATCAAAATAAAATATACTAATACGGATTATACTGCATGAATCTAAAAGTAGCAGCTTCAATCACATTTAAGTCTCTCTAAATTATAAATCCTTAAAAAAATTCCATCAGACACAAATAATTTTCGTCGTGGAAGCAGTAACAGAATAAAAAATAACAATTTCCTAGTATAAAAGATAATGTATAGACATATATTATTGTAAATCTATTGAAAAATATAAGCTAGAGTAATTCAATAAAATGTCATGAAGACCATTTATTGAAATACTTCCAATTCAATAAGCCATTAGGAATATATGGTATTTGCTTCAATTGCTTTTAAATGTTTTCCTTCTTTGTTACTCTACATTTACATAAACAATTATTCGATATTGACTCATAAAATATCATTTAATTACCTACTTCTATATTCTTCGTACTTTTTTAGGCTTATTGCGTTTATGAGTAACTCAGGGAATATTTGTCTGAAGAATTTCTCGAGGCACTTGAGTCCATTCCTTACTTATCCTAGCGGAAGAAAAACTCCTGATTGGTTCTTGGAGTTATTTAAGAAATAACAGAATTTTCCATTACATTCAATAGTCTGAAAAGCGCTATCTAAAAGTTTACCGTCTTGATCGAATCCCTTTCAGCGACGAAAGAATATTTCTCGGAAGTAGAATTGGAGTTCGCGAAGTAAAAAATTTCTCACTTGATGGACCAACTATACCACTTCCCGTAAAAAGAAAATATTTCACTCGGTGATAAGTTTATAGTGCATACTTTGGATACAGTGTACGCATCGACGGAATGTCCTTGAACCCTTTTTTTTTTCCTTCGCCGCCTCCCTTCTACGTCTGGCAAAAGCTGCGGCGTGCTTCCATTCTTTTTATTCTGTTTGTCTGGAAGTTTGAAGGCTCTAGAAAGTTCGGTGAAATGGGCCTTAGATGTGGGTTTAAGCTACTTTGGATTGATTTTATTGTTTCTTTAAGGAAACAAGAATGCGCGGTTTGGTTTAGGGAGGAGGGATGGTTTGGAGGAATTCTTAAGGAACTTGAAATGTGTTTGCGTTCTTAACTGGGGGATCTCCTTCCCAAACTTCCGATCTCAGTCGCCTCGTCTTTTATTTGAGTTCCGCATCTCTTAATTCTATTGAAGTTTAAAACGCTGAGAAGTTCGGCCCCAACGGTCATTCAATTCCTCCGATTGCAAGTACTACATCGACAGGACCAAGAGGATTTGTTCAGCGATAAGCATTGCCCCTCTTCCATTGCTAATTTTAAGTTTTAAACATTGGTAAACCAAGTATAACCTAATTTCTTGTCGTACAAAATAAATGATTCACCACGAACAGCTCTTAATTTTACTGAATTTTAAAATTATGCTGATCCTGATTTCTTAAGCCTCAACTAAATTATCTATTTCACGTCGTATTTATTGAGGATTTGCATTTATTGAATATCCAATTTACTGATGATTTGCAACGATTGCATATATTTTTATTGCATTCGTAAGCGTAGAATGATCAGATTCATCCTTGAACTTGGTCGAAGGTAAGGTTAACTTATATGTTTTAGTCAGAGTTAAGAATTTCGATTTTATTTACTAATTGAACGACAATTTATTATAAAAAAGGTCCAAAATCTACACACAATAACATCATCTATGAATAAATACAATTTTCGGTTACATTCAGTTTAAAACAGGTATGGCAAAGGAAGCATGCAGAACAAAGAGAAAAGATTTATGTTGTAACATCAATGTAGAACTGAGGAAAAGGATGTCTAAATGCTTTGTGTGGAGTGTGTTCCTATATGGCTGCGAGACGTGGACCATCCATAAGAGACAGAGAAATGGAATCGAAGCTTTATAAATGTTGGTTTGAAGAAGAATGTGGAACATCAAGTGGAAGAATAAAGTTGGGAATGAAGAGATATTAAGGAGGGTAAGTGAAAAAAAGATTGAAATATTTATTTAAAGAATAAAGAGTTAGATGGTGCATACAATAAAAAACTGCTTTCTTAAGGATATACTGGAAGGATAAGTGAAGAGAGGAAGGAGAAGTGTGAAATTCGTAGTTACTTAAAGAATGAAGAAGGGTACAGTGGGATGAAGAAAAGAGCGGTAGCTAGCGAAAATTGCAGAAACAACTGTTAGGACCTGCGCGAGCAGACCACCCATGATGATGATGACAGTGGTCGGCGTAAAAAGTAACAATAGACAAACACACACAACCATTCTCCAACCAGAAGAATCTGACTAGGTAAGAATCGAACCCAATACCTTCGGGTTTGATTAGCACGCTAACCGCTGCGCCATCGTGGCCAATGATTACCTTCAAGAAAAGTTTACAATTTATAAATCAGCTGCAAAAACTCAACAAGATTAATTTTTAAGAAAAAAATAAGCAATGTTATTTCATTACAGATTTTCGATAGTATTGTAATGACAGAGTTCCTGGGTGGAATGACAGCAAATCCCCCAGTATATTTTAGTCCGTCCATCCCCCAAGTTTCGAGCTTATTTTATAAAACTAATACTCGACTAACTTAATATTTCCTCTAAGCTAGAATAGTTTAACCATGTGGACAAATATGAAGCTCAACCAATGCACCGTTAAGTGGAAAAATTTCCATCACAGTTCAAAGAGCAAAACTCAGTAAAGTCATATTTTGAGACGAGTAAGCTTCCTTTTCTTCTCAGATGGCACGTGAAAGACATCTGCCCATTACGTGCTACGCAGTTTCACCTTCGAATCACGAGAGGGAACGACGCGAGCGTCAAAGATTCAGAGGAAATCTGACAAAAAAATGGGAAGAATAAATGTCGCCATCTTGGGAGAAAATGTTTGATCGTTCTTTTCCGCGATGAAGGAAAAAAATATCTATAAACAGGCGGCGTGCGAGTGACATTGAGAGGGGAAAATCTTTCCGAGAAGGACGCGGAAAAGAGAGGCAAAAGTAAGGAGACGGAAAAGGTGATTTCGAGAGTGGGAGGAAAAAGAGAATGGTTGAGCGAAAATTCCAGGAGCTGTAAAAAAATAACTGGAGGTTTGAAGTCCTCCGGGAAGCGGAGATGCACGCTTCCAGAATACAAGATAAAAATCACCATCTCAATCACTTTGAATTCCACAAAGGAAAATGTGTATACTGCCATTTTGGCCTCCAACCTAATACTAATATCTCTGACTGTGAAGACCATCATCTCCCCATACATTAACTATACATATTTTTTTGTCTCTTTTATTTCGAGTATTTCGCTTGGAATAATTTCTAAACCCGTTTTAGAAAATGATAATAAGATATATTACGAAAGGTTAAAGGTAAACATTTTGGAAATGTTTTAGCTATTGATTCTCTTTATAAATTATTTGCTTTTAGGTTTTAAAAAATGTAATGTTCTTCAATAGAATCAACAGCTTAGGCCGTGACTTCGTGGTATGTCTCTATCAGGAACAAATGAAAAGTTAATATTTTCATTCGTTCTCCATATTATCTTTGATATTTTAGATGTAATCACGCATTTATTTTAACAATACATTCTTACATTTACGTTCAGAGGAATTATAAATTTCTTGACCGTCATATTTTCTAGTGGACATTGAATGGTTACCATTTCATGACCGATCAATAGTCATTACCATGTTTTTAAACGTATATATAAACATTCAAATAGTGCAGCAATGCACCAAATATATTCGCATATTATGTACCAAAATTATTTATCTGAATAATAAGTGGCTAAAGTTGCTTTATTATCTAGAGCTGGGTACCTCATGAAAGTTGTATATAGCCTAAAATTGTACAACTCTCACATTAGTAACAGAACAAGTGAAAAATATTCTTCTCAAAACGGATCACAGATAATATTTCTATGTTAATGAACCTTAGTTTAGTTTATCATTGATGAAAATAGTTTGGGAAAGACCAAAAGTAGAAGGTGGATTAGAGGGAAAAGGTTTGTAGTTGATGCCAATGTTACCTTTCGAGGTAATTAACTTCAGATACAAATTGATTGCTTCCGTTCTTTACTACCAAATTCGGCACAAACTTCGGCTAATTTTGGTCGTGAAGTAATTTGTTTAATGATTTTTATCTGACGATTGGCAGAAAGAATTATATGGAATAAACAGGGCTTCATTAATCGTGCAATAAATTTGAACGGAGCAAAGAATTTAATTAACATAATGAACTACGATCTATCTTTACATTTTACAAGCTTTCGAGTCAACTAATTGGTTTAAGACTTCTCTTCCCTATGCTCGAAACTGATGAGAGATACGGTAGCTCATACTAACAGTACTTTGCTGAGCGGATGAAGGAAAAGGGAGGAAAGTATTCAAGAGATAAGAGAAGAAAGAAAGAGCTTCCTACGTAAGACTGACTTCCGTTCGCAGAAGAGATCTCCAAAATACGCCGGAGAAAAGTGAGGAATCAACGTTGATTGGAAATCCCTTTGCCTCCTGTCTCGTACCTATTAGTCGACTAATTAATATAGGAGTCTTTCCCATCACCCACCTTTGCTTCGACCGAAGAGGATAACATAGACGTGTATCAGTTCCTTCTTTTGCAACAAGATCCACCGAAAACAGCAAGAACAACAGCACTTGACCTGCTTTTTCGTAATCCTTTGGGTACTCGATATCGGGGACGAAGTACAAAACGAAGTGCGGGAAAGGCTGTAACCGCGCTAATGAATTGGTCTCTGAGGCTTACGACGCCCTTCGATCATACCTCGAAAATTGCTCCATTATATATGTCTATACGTGGATCCAATGCCCTTTGGTGATTCTAATAGTTGGGTTTCCATAACTATATTGAGCCGTTCTGAATGAGGTCACCTAAGATCTACGCTTTACGATAGAAGCTCTACTGTTCCGAGGGGAATGGTGGCGAATAAATTAAAGAAAAAACATTACACCACGGAGTTGGAACTGGTGATAAAATTCTACCAAGAAAGGAATGAAGAATAAATCATAAATTGAGACAAGGAAAAGGTATGAGGGGTTATTAGACGATTAAATAAAGTTTTGAGGAAAGACTGTGGTACTTATAAGTTTACAATGTATTTGTATACAATAGCGTAGGTATCATATTGAGCAGAAAATAAAATAAACAAGTTTCTAGTCATGATTTCTTCTTTTTTATGATGCATTTGATTATGCTATGCCTCAGCTTAGAGACTGACTTTTGTCGTTGATGCATACATTCAAATAATCAAATCAGAATCAGAAAAACTATTAGTACAAAGGAAAAAAATGAACTACTTGTTAATGATTTTCTAGATCTATTGTAAATTGCCGTGAAAGTGGTACAACTAAAATTCTTTCCATGTCAAAATACGATTTCATATTTATATCATATTATTTCTAACAAACAACCGAAGTAAAAATTGAAACAAGAGAAATATAATTCAGCTTATCAGTTTTAGCGTTAACGAAAGAATCTTTTTAACGTTGCGTAGTATGCATTTATAGATCTATATATTACTGCAAGTTCCGAAGAGTTCAAGCCAATGTGAATCAATCAAGTAAATTTCCAGCATACTTCTGCGAATACTGATTGCGAAGGAATTAGGAAAACGTTTTCTTGGGAAAATATTCCTGACGTGGCATCATTTACAGCGATACTTCTGAGAGGTAAAAGTAGACGGAATGGCAGAAATCGGTTTTAACTCATTTTTAATGTGAATAGGAACCGGCAGTCTTGAAATCAACCTCAGAGTATCCACAAGCAATAAACAATCAATTCTTCCTTGAATAGGTGCACTCGGTTGATTATTTTATATTTAATAAGCCTTGGAGTGAGCAGCATACGAAATATTATGGGTATAAATGTTTGTTTTTAGGTAATCATTGATACTTAAATTCACTTTACAAATATATTGAAGATGATGAGCATCAATCTCTATTCCAAATGTAATGATGGTCCATTTACTAATACAGTCTTGAATTAATTAGAATTTTTATCCATAAGTCCATGACATACGAGCTTGTACACCTCGTGCATAAAAATTTAACCATCATAAAACCCAGCCTTCTTCATCAGCCATCAGTCTTCGAGTTGATGCATTACTTTATAAACGGTAAATTCAAAGGAGGGACAACGAGGGAATTTTTTTCATCAAATCCGATAAATCCTCTACAAATATGAATAACTACTGTGAATATTTGTAATAAAGCAATAAAAAGGCGTAGGTGATTTGTCTCTGTTCAAAAAACATAAAATTAGGGTCAAGCAGTTCAGCTTTAAATGTTAATCCGATACACCAAATATATTCATTTATCAATAAACCTAAGATATGGAAAACCTTACAATTACTTCAGTAGAGAAAATAATTGTGAAAACGTTTACCTCGATTTAGAGCGTGATTCAAATTTATTTATTTTTATTCCCCTTTTATTTACATCCTCTTAAAATAGAAACGTGACTGAAATTAATGAAATGTTTTGCAATACTTAAATTTAAATCTTAAAAATGTAATTCACTTCAGTTGCATGCATATTCATGATGCTTACACATTAAAATAAAAATGAAGTTTCCAGAAAATGCAAGACCTCGCTTCGAGGGTAATACACTACAGAATTAAGTTCTACAATTGATAACTAACATTTCATTGTGAGATTCCATTATTAAGACGGATTCCTAATAGAATAGGCTTCCGGTATTGGTGGAATGAGTATCTGGCTCGATTCTGTTGAGCGAGCATCGTGAAAAATTCGGAGGCAAGCTGTATTAATAGTTAGCGGATGCATTGTGGTTTAGAAACCGATATGAGTCGATACTCCGACCGCGAATCTCCCCCAATATACAGTCCCCCATCGACTGGCCATGCATTTCATTTATCTCTAATTGAAGAGTTGGCTATAATCTATATGTGACCCGTAGATACGGTTACCAATTCAATCGAGTTAAAAACAACTAAAGAGAATGGGAATGCAACAAAGGCAACGCCCATCATAATTAGCGACCAAGACTGCATAGCACTTGTAAACGACCCTAAGACGAACCGCATTCACGCATTATCGTACTTCAGCTGTTTCTAGGGCACAGTTATCCTAGGCAAGCGTTCCTCCGACATTGAGTTTCTCATCTGTTGTAATTATCCTCCACGTCTTCGTTCTCTTTTGCTTTCGAAGGCTAATTCCTCGGGGCAGCGGAAGACGAATTAAAGCCGTATTAATGATGCTACTTCAACTTCGGTGGAAATGGCCATCAAAGAAACAACCGTGGAAATTGAGCCTGGGATAATCTTTATCGAATCCAATGAAATGCTTTTCATTTCCCGATTTTGTGCCTCCAAGGAGTGGTCTGGAACGGTATTTCGCAAAGATCGAAACAACGCATAATCCTTACGCCAAGGAAATGTTTTTTGAATAAATACGACAAACATTCGCACCAGTAATGAAAATTCTGAGGATACTGAACATTGAGAGGAGAGAAGAAGTGTTCTATGACTACTTGTTTACCGTGATTTAAAGAACCCAGGGATCCCATTTTCGGCTGGGACACCGAAATATCTCTTTCAACCATTTTGGGATAGGTGAAGATGTCTCAATCTCCCCATTAATGAAGTCGTCATTATTATTATCTATTTATCATAAAAGCTAAAATTTCCTCGGAAAAAATACGTTCATTCGAAAATTTAAACCATTTGAACGTCAGTAATTGATATAAATCTTTAAAAATAATAGTTCAGAATGTTTTCGTAGTCTTTTAATATTTATATAGTTTATTAATTTATACATTCGGAGGTATTTTTAATTTTTGCAAGCTTTGTTGATTCAGTTACATGTTTTTAGTGTCACGCGAGATGAAAATTATTCAAATAGGTACCAAGAGCGTGAATGCTTTGGATTTATTACATGAGAGTGACCTCAAGTTTCCTCTTAATGAGTAATATGACCTCCCGTTTCCTCTTTGAAACTTGGATATCGATTATTACTGCACAACCTGTGCTGTTTGCGACGATTAGAGAGTCGATTCACCAACTCTGACTCCAATTAAAATGTTTAAGGCCGAATGCGTTACTTTTCCATGTAATTCAAATCAACCTCAATTATATTTCGCAATTATAGGAAACTCTAGTTGTCTGTGAGCTCTCCACTACACTACAATTAAAAGTGCCACCGTTAAAAGTTTGAAGTCGATATCATGCCAGGAAGTACCTAAAATATGTTTGCGTTTTCTCCATAACAAATGCATTGAGGAATGCAAATTGCCCTCTGGGATCGAACCAAGGAACATCAGCGAATAGATAAAATTAGATTATGAAATTTATTCATGATCTCTATCCACGTGCTGAGTTTCAAGTTTCCATGTCATCGGGAAAGGATCCAAAAAAACTTCAAAATCGCCACAATGCATTTTAAACGGGAAATATTTGCCCTAACCTAGCGTCGAACCAAGGATAATTGTCGAAGACGTCTTTTTGATATTCGTTGGATATGCGTGGCTTCTAGCGGTCCCTCGAATTTCAACTCTCTACCTTTCCGGGAAGTGCCTCAAATAAAATTTCGAAAATTCCCACCGTGTATCCTTATGGAGAAAATCGGGACTTTGGGGCCTTTTGGAATCGAACCCATGACACTGAGGAACATGCTTAGATTTTTGAACCCCTATGAATGAATGAATGAATGCATATATAGGTATATCCGGAGAAGCGTCTATATATAATAGACTCGCTCCGCTCGGTAGGGGGCTCCGCCCCCTTACGACCCCCACGAACGGCTTTGCCGTTCGTTCTACCTCGCTCCGCTCGGTAACAGGGGCTTCGCCGTTCCTTATCCTTATTCATCGATTTATATTGGACGTAATAACATTTCACAAATCTGGTATAGTAATGCCACACAAATTCTCTGCTAACATCTGGATTCTAATTAACGTAACGCAGCTCGGCTGCACTTTGCACGTCTAGGCTCATGGTGGCATGCCTTTTCTTAGCCTCGGTGCACCATCACCACGGAAGAATTATAAATTCACATTAAGAAGCTTCAGGCGTCCGTGCCTCACTTTTATAGGCCTACCTGCACTTTCCTACTATAGTCACGTACTCTAAAGGAGTAAGGACTACTATAGGTTTCATAGAATTCTATTTGGGATCGACAGACTCATGATCTGGGTTCGGCGACGTAGATTGAACAGGATGGTGTTGTTCCACAGGCCGCTGGAAGCGCAACTGGGTGATGGTGCACCGTCTCCCGATCCCATCTGGGACATCTATTCCATCTTAAAAATAATCTTGCCAACGATGAGTATCCGTCGCACCTAAAAATACGGGCTGGATTATCGTTGCCATAAAATTTAAATTTGCGCTCGCCGTCGACGGCATGATGATTGAAAATAAAGAAATTGTCTTTCCGACGCCAAAAAGCAACGATCACATTCAGGCCCATCAATAGCAATCCAACGTGATTTCCGTTCACGGACATGATCTCCTCCAAATTGCTGGAAAGTGATGGCACGCTCTACTCTATATCCTCACGAGATGCGGGATAGTGCACACGGGAAAAGTCTTCGATGTTCACTGCTTACCCCAATACAAGTAAATTCGCCTGGTTAAATGTGCTAGAGGCTACGAAGGTAAAACGCCTAGATAGAGAAGGCATGATAATAAAGACGAATACGGGACTTATATTTCAGTATACGTACAGTCCATCCTTAGGTCTTCACCGACGTACTCAATCGTCTTCTCTTAGCTATACCCTCTCGATTCCCTTGGAAATGCTAGAAGGTTGAAGTCCTCTTCCAGTGGTAGGCGAAAGAAACGACCTGCAGAAATTAAGCGACGATCACCGCCTTCCGCGAGTGAGAAGGAGAGGCGAAGTTAGTTCACCCCAAGAGGAAGCCCTTGCCAGTGTGGTTTAACTCAATAGTATAGAATGCTCTGCTAATTAAAAATATTAACCATGGATGATAGAAAAACGTGACAACAGCTTTATACATCTGTATGCCTACGGCTCAAGGCGATGACCGAGTCAAATCGCAGTATGTAATTAAATTGGGCTTCAATTTTATTACTGAGGAGTAGGATTAATTGACACGTTTACAAAAAAGAACACACCGCCAGGCATTAAGACTGTAATGCTGACCTATAAAAATAATTCATCTTTCATACTGATACAAATTTGTGTAAACACAACAAAAATTGTTGAATTAACTCCCCTCCTTAGCGCGGGAAATTCAAAAGACAGCGGAAAAGAACTTCCGAAGTAGAATACATGAAAGTCACAAACTATGAAACGTAAGAACATAAAGTCTGTATCATTGTTTAAATGGTATTCTGAGCTACCAGGGAAACCACATGTGAGAACAATAGATTCATTTGTTTATGAGCAGTCAGTCAGACAGTCAGAAAACCGGAAATTTCGGGTAATTTTTCACCTAGTTTCGTGTTGTAGAACCTCTGGCGAGAAAGCTACAAAGCGTAGAATGACGCAGTTTAATGTATTTTGTAGATGAATCTATTGCCATTAATGAACAATCAATTAAGTGTTTGTATTATTGTTTAAAAGTTTTACAGATCAGATGCAATTCACACCCAAGACCGCATCCGAGCTAAGTAACAACCAACTTTATTATTTCCCCTCGGCGTCTTTAAAACAATTTCTTGTTTTTGCAAATTATCCATTAGGATCTTATTATGTAGCATGTGTATGGCCAATATCAGGGTCATTACTGTATTATAGGATGCGTAACGGTATGTAGTATTGGAGAAATTTCGAAAATCTTGCGGTAATAGGAAATTGGCTCCACAAAATCAGAGAGTCATGACACATATACGAAAACAAAAGACAAAAACGGTAAAACTATAGTATTTCTATAAAAACGGACGTATTTCACTTGCATTCCACGTTTACTTTAGGAGCCAAGGTCCAAAGAGATCGAAAATCGGGAAATTTTTCACCAAATTTGTTATACAACGCCATCCGGTGGGAAAACTAAGAAGCGTGGAGAAACTCAATTGAGCTTGTTTTGTAGATTATTCTATCCCTTTTGTATATTATTCTTCAAATTTAAGATCGCAACGAAAGCTAACAAGATACGGAGCGGGAACCAATGTTCTGCATTTCGAAAGCGTCGAAAAACCGCCATTTTGATTTTTTTTGGGCAGGTTCCGGTGAAAAACATCCGGTTTTCTGAATCTTATTTTTTGAGTCATATTATGTAGCATGATTAAGGCCAATATCAAGGTCTCCACGGTATTATTGGAGGCGTAACAGTACGAGGTATTGGAGAAATTTCGAAAATTTCACGTAAATGCGAAATTGGCGCCACGAAACCAGAGAATCACGACACATATACGAAAACAAAAGATAGACAGCGGTAAAACTATACATTTTCTATAAAAACATATGTATTTCATTTACATTTCACTATTAGTTTAGGAGCCAAAATCCAAAAACCTCGAATATCGAGACATTTTTCACTAAATTTGGTTTTCAACGCCATCTGGTGGGAAAACCAAGAAGCTTAGAGAGATTCGATTGAGCTCGTTTTGTAGAGGAATCTATACCAAAGCTGCTTATATTCATCAAATTCAAGATCCGAATGAAAATGAAAAGGATACGGAGCGAACACCGAAGGTCTGCATTTCGAAAAGATCGAAAAACCGCCATTTTGTTTTTTTTGGGCGGGTTCCGGTAAAAATTTCCGGTTTTCGGAATTTTTCCTCCGATGAATTTGGCCAAGGAACGTTCGTGCAAAATTTCAAGTCTCTAGCACGAGCGCTATAGTCTGGGAATTTGTATACATGTATATATATTACACGAAGGGCTTTATATATACTTAGATATCACAGAAACAACTTAAATTTTTCACATTAACTATTCATCACAGAATGCTTACGCGTAATCGATATATTGTCACTAAATACCAAAACCATTAATGAATGGTGCGCACTCTCGCACACGTTGAGGATGCTTCCTTTGGAAGCGCACATCAGGCAGATCAATGGATTTGTTATTTAATGACTATGTATTCTATTCGTTTTCCATCAGCGGGATACTTTTAGCAATCGATGGAGAATAGAGATCCGATTTTACTCAGAATAATTTGGAAAATTTAATGAATATTTTTTTCTAATTTAGAGTGGTCGCTAATCCGTCCTAAACCACTTAAAATTTTTCTCGGTATAAACTAAATATTTTCAATATCAGGCCTACAATAAATAAAAAGAGCAATAATCGGCGGAGGAAGCAGGACGATTTCCATACGAGCATCAAAAGGAGGAAAGATTGGGGAGACGAAAAAGAGGGATTTATACAGTAAAACTGCTACTGAAGGGTTATCGACCAATAATTTTAGCTACGATTTGAAGCATCTCTTTCTAAGTTCTAAGCCCGATTGCAAACGCTCGAAAGAGTCTCCAATGAAATTCCCTGTATCTGCAAGAAACATTACCCTTAATAACTCCAAATTCTAACCCATAAACTTCACCGTTGACAAATATATGGACGCGAAAGTGAAATAACATACGTTGGATGTTATCTGCGATGTCCTCACCTTCACCATCGCCCGTATTTACATCCTAATTACGCACCTGTCTACTTCACCTTATCCCAAGTTCATTATCTCATCACCCAAGTCATTTCTACCCACTTTCTAATTTCCCCATCCCCTGCCACACACCCAGGCGCCGATGTTCATTAATTCCCTCGCCTGTCCACAGAGGGCATTGGTTCTCCATCAAACATCCTCCCTTAACTGGCTGCTGCGTGCTTTTTTCCCCCACCGCCTGAATTCCGCCACTTTCATCCTCTCGCTGCAAAACTTCCTCACGAGGACTTCGTCGCCCTCCATCAATCCCTTCCCCCTTTTGACTTCCTATCAGAATGCCCCCGGGGGCGGATCCGGGCGAAGCAATCTCATCCGACCCCTAACCGAGGAGCTGACCCAAAATAAGAAAAGACAAGGAGGAGAGAGAATCCTACCTGCGATTACCCACACCGAGAGAAGCCATGGCTGAAGCACTTTCTAGAGGATCTCAAGGAAGCAGTGAATCTTTATTGAGCGATTGAATACTTTCGTTCCTTCGGCTAAAAAGACAATGATTGCTGAAGCTTATCTTATAGTTAATGCCACTGATACTACTTATAATATTTTGAAAACAAATAAATATTCAAATTTTCAATGGTCATGACCCAATTCTTGGAAAGGGATTGCAATAGACTGATAATTGAAGAAAAGGCTTTTAAGCAAGTTAGGTAAACTGATAAAATATTTACTCCTTCTAGAGAAGGCATAGGAAAACTAAATTACTTACCCATCTTTCCTAATTTTCAATAAACTAATACACCATCTTGGTCTCAGCAGAATGTTTTCAAGCTTTTTGTAAATTGAATTGATGGTGAATCCGCTTGGCGATGCCATTTTTGACGTGAACAAGGTCTTCTGAATCATTCATTGAGTGGATGTGAGCCATAGATAATGGCATTAAAAACTAACTCCATAATAATGGCGATGTTTAATATCCATTAAACACTGGAAATATAATAAACTAAATATAGAGAAAAAGGTAAGGAAAATATCATAAGAGAGCTAAAATTTGAGA
Organism: Sympetrum striolatum; assembly: GCA_947579665.1. Taxonomy (NCBI): domain Eukaryota; kingdom Metazoa; phylum Arthropoda; class Insecta; order Odonata; family Libellulidae; genus Sympetrum; species Sympetrum striolatum. Next base: position 7,071,746 of record OX388347.1, read on the forward strand.
TTTACAGGTAAATTACACTATGTAAATACTCTGACTGGTATTACTAATTCACTTAAATGTATGCTTCTGTGAAAATATTAATCAACCACCATTAACGGAATGGTGATTCCGAGGTAATCATCTTCCCTATACGGAAAGGGATTCTTGCACATCCATTCTAATTCCACCTGAAAACTCGAAGTCGGGTTTATAGAAGTGAATATATACTTCAATAGAACTAATCATAAAATTATGCTGCTATCTTATGAAAATCCAATGTAAATAAAGCTTAAACACAGAGAGAATTTTTAACTTAAGCTCAATAGATTCTCCAAGTTTTAAAGATAATATTTCAGATAATCATGCTATATATTGATATCTGTTAATCAACTGTAGCATAGCCTCATTAATCTTAGGATATTTATTGTTTTAATTTAATTAACTTTTCTACACGTTTATGTCACTTGTTTCCATGCCGTTCGGTGAAACAAAGATAAAAGACTCTTAGGCACATATTTAATACATCCAGAAAAATAAGAAACTGGTCCTTGGAAAACGTAATTCCATAAAAGCGAAATAAATAAAATGAAATACAAACTCGTCCTATTTGTAAAAAGTTGTTATCGCTATAATTTAAGAAGCAGTGTTTGTACAAATATATGACACAAACGTTTGAATTTCATTAAAGAGTAAATTACAGAGGATAAATAAACTTTTATACTAGCTAAAAAAATCACAAACGGAAAGTACTGCGTTGAACAGGATTTAACATCGACGCTTCCTTTTACAAATCATCTAGGGTATCTTTTATTTCGAAAATATCAAAAGAATATGTTTGAATAAAAAGGTTAGGTTACTGACAAAAGTAAGTACTCTATTTTTAGTGAGTGTATTATTCTAAAATTTTATTTGCCGTTAACAAGATAAATCTATCTTTCGAAAACAAATTCGTGCCCAAATTTAACTCTTTTGAAAAAATCTTTCCACAGAAATACCACTTTGAAGGCATGCAAACGTACTCAGAGCGTGGATTCCGTCAGATGCATTACCATTCCCATTTTTCTTTTGACGTCCATAAAGGCTCTCCGAATTACAGATAAATGTGTGCGATCGGGCTTAGCGAATAGGACGACGGGCTTTGCACATCTCTTGTGCCGCAGCAAACATATTAAAGTTGGCAGTGACGCACGGCGTCGATCACTGTTTCCGACGACTGTCCATCACCCTTTTGCATGAACACATATATCAAACACGCAAGTTGAAGTTTCTCTGTAAAAACTAAGTCAGATTACCAGAGGATTATTAAGATTACAATTATTTATAATCGCCTTCTTAAATGACGTTTTGAAGTAATAGAGGGCATTGGAGGAAATATTTAAGCTTTTTGACTCAAAGCTTTAAGTATTACATTACAACAAATTTTTCATTCGAATCTAGATAACGGGAATTGTGCGAATACTCCCGTTATCTCTGGAAGTAAGAAAGTTACAGAGATTCGTCATCTTTTGCTTTTAGAATACTTCATTCTGATAACATATTAGGCACTGAATCATATGGCGAATCAAAACTCTTTGCTGTATAGATGTATTACGTATTGTTTTAATAAGAGTTAACACTCTAAGGTTTATCTGAACGCCATTACACGAGAATTACATTATAACATTCATACATACTATAAGGATGCTTAATATAAATGTCGGTAAAGAACAGGTAGCAAACGATGAAGCATATTACATTCATTAATTATATCATTGGTTTTTAAAAACACGAGAAAACTTTGAAATGCACTGAATCTATGGTATGTTGACTGAATTTAATGTTATTTAATATTTTATTGTAAGACTTTTCAATGAAGAACAAAAACTTTCGATCCTTTTTAATTATTTCACTAAAAGCGATTGGCAAAATTGAGCAATTAGATATGTAAAATATTGACAAAAGTTTGAGTATAACTTCAATTTCCCTCGAGATGGGAAATATTATATATTGCTAAAGAATATATATTATTATCTCCATGTACAATAAATCTAATTCTCATATTTCTCTACCTTTCATAGCTGTTCAAAGCTCTCGTAAACTACCACCTTTCAAACATCTATATTCTTCTCGATGTATATCTTCGATTTCATCATCTCTTGTTCGTCCATTTCCCCTTTTTTTCCTGTCGACCCCGCGTCGCTACGACCACTGAGGCCTTTGGAATCCCGCGAGAGGCCCACGGTCGGATCGCGGTGCTTGGAATGGAATGTTTTGGTGCAAAACGCTTCTGCTAAAGGATCTCTGAAACGTGATGCCAAGCTTGAGTGACAAGAAAAATGAATCTGAGCAGAACTGAAGGAAACAGTGCGGAAGGGAAGGCAGTGTTGTGTTTCCTCTTTTCTTCCCAACATCGACCTGCATGAATCCGTAATGCAAGCCAAATTAAAATTCCGTATTTATCTTCCTTTGGTTTACAAAGCTGTGAAATAAGAAGACTTGGAGTCGCACGCATTGTTCGGTTTTGAGTTATGCTCTGAAATATGACGCTAGAAACCTTATAAAGCGGACGTTTAATTAAACAGCTCCTTAAACATTCCCTAGGAAGTACACAAAGGTTCATTACCACGCATTCAAAAACATCTCCGCAGTAGCGGACGAGCATTGCCCTAATTATGCGGGCGTTCGTTGGCTACTGAGTTTTAAAACGTTCAATTAACTTTGGCACTAAATCGAGGTTTTGGTGCTTCGTAGTTAGCAAAAGACTGCGATGCCCAGGAAAAATGGCTGCGGAAAAAGATTATCTCCTTAATATTCAAACGGCTTCGAAGATTAAAAATGAAATTATCATCGCTTTGATGACTTGCCTGCTATTATATGCTAAGAAACCACTTAAACTCAGCTAAGATATTACAATACATTCTGGAATTCAGGAAAATTGGTCTTGAGGAGATTATCATGAGGGATTGCTTAAACATAAAAGGGTTAGGTCGTTTTATTTTGAAAAAGTTTTGAATATGGGCGTACTTAAAAAAAACGGAAAACATAGAAAGCATTTTGAGCTTACTTTATCAAGAGGTTTGCAAAATTAGGAAATATTTGGCACTAAACTAAGACTTCAAATATATATATTGTCCTAAGGATTAGTAAGAAAGATCCTTTCAAAAAGTGAAAGTTTATTCGTCTAGATATTTACCAACAGATTTGGTTATTTCACGTCTATTTTATAATCTTGATACATTCCAACAAGTTAAATATATTAAGATTAAAAAACATATTTAATGCGAAATATTTTTAGGGGTTTTATTTTTGCAGGAATTTAGTATTTGAGAAGAAGGTCATGGCAATAGCATACAGGTTTTGTCAAGCATCAACACATTTTTTATGCTAACGAGACAAGTAACTGAACAACATTCGTCAAAGAAAATGAACACATTTGAGGTAAACGAGACTTTTCTGGAAGAAGTGCATTGAAGATTGTCTTGCTTCGTGAATATCTCTTACGCAATTAAAATTATCTACTCATATGCTATTTTTGCGATTCCTAAAAGGAAAATATAAGCGATATAGTACACGCGAAGAACTACGACTACGACGAATAACAATATTTTATTCAGTTTGATAATACGTTTATCATACATAGCCTAGTAATACTTAGATCAGGAGAAAATAAAATATGCCTGGCAGGTTTTATTATTCGAAAGAGCCGTTTTAATTTTAAATCTCCTAATATATAATAATAGGATTTCCTATCCTTTTTTAGACTTCGCTGTGTTTGGAACATATATACTAAAGGAATTCTAGTTCGCCAAGAGACCTCTTATCGTACGAAGTATTATTGCATGGCCGCTTCACCAGCATCGGAGCTCCGTTTTCACAGGAACACGCTCTTTCCCGAATGTGTTATTTCGAGGGACACGGAGCGTCGGAAGGTTCGTTGGCTTCGTTAACGGAGGCACACTTCGGAGGCCCTTTTGTTCCTAATAGAGAGCAGAAAAACAAACGGAGCGTTGGGGAATTTACCAATCCTTCTTATTATAATTCCCCTCTTTCGAGTCCATTTGCACAGCGCCCTCATCAGAACATGCACCTGTCCCTTCTTCATCTCCCTCATCGTCTAATCCCTTTTTCCTTTTAGCGCCTTTATCCACCCACTTTCGCTGCTAAACAATCGTTTTTCCTCAACTTATCTCCGAAAACTTCTTGTTATTCTTGCAGTTGGGCACCGCGTTTTCCTTCGCTTCCTTAATTTCTCTCTCTTACAAGACTGAACCAGTTTATTTGGGAGGTTGATAGGGTTTTTATCAGATACCTTTTTATGACAGTCTAAGTTTGGCACATGAAAAAGTTCTGCCGATCTGAAATCTAAACAGCGCCCCTTTGTAAGTTCATATCTAATAGGCTAATAAATGTAGGGAAGAGCTATGTGATGGGACCCATAAGTCTGAGATATTTCTGTTGAAATCTATGTTTTGATATCAAATGTCATCCAAGCAAACTTCTTCGTGAAAATAATATAATCGAAAGTAAATCATGATAAATTGTTAATTATTTATAATTATTGTTAATTTAGTATTCGCTCTTTTCCCCTAAATTTTAAGTTACGATTGGTTCTAAACATCAATAAAGAATTATTATTCAAAGTAAATTTTGAACAGAGATAAATAATTCAAGTGAGAAGGAATTAAGTTTCTCTTCGGAATGCATTCATAAATATGACGAGAATAATAAATATAAATTGGTTAGTAAATCCTTTGAATGGGATAAATCACTAAAAATAGCAATATCAAAAATCGATGGGCGCTCGAGTAAATAACTTTTTATTGCAATACTTAGCAAACTAATATCAAAAATTCATTCTTCATTTTCCTCATCTTTAAATTCTATTTAGATACCATACTTTCGGTGAATTTGAGTGCCCATTTAAGTCATTCGGCGACGTAATTCATTTGCTGAGTTCTTTCCACGATTACACTTGTGCAAACATCGATTCCAACTCAATCGAGTATTGAATTTATCTTCTAAGTATAATTACGCCAAGCAGCTGTTTTCTAAGAAATACTCGTAATTAACCCCTTCCTCTCTCACCGTCCTCCTCAAATTTCGCAAACAATTATCTTGAGTTTGAATTGGGTTTCATTTCCTGAAAACAGTTAAAGGTCATGGTTGACATTGAAAGGATTCAACTTTAGATCGAAACGAGATCTTCTAAAGCTTTCCTTTTCACTCTGAGTTATGCTTTTGCTTTCAGAATCATTCGACTGAAGACATATTTGTAAAGTACTACTACTCATTGAAAATATTAGTTTTAATTCAAAAGTTAAAAAGAAAATTAAGAAGTCGAAATCTGTAGAAAATTTTTCATTAAAAATTTCACTCCATGAAATTCCTAGAAAATATTTATTACAGTGCCCATTCTACTTTAATTTAATATTAGAGATATTCACTACCTCTTTATTTATGAATACTGCACACAATCCATAACATTATTATCTTCCTGAACGAAATCGATGGACCCGCATTTAAATTTTGCCAATATTAGTATATATAAAAGCATTATTTTATGCTAATTGATTTTTCCAACACCGAAGTATCCCAAAAACTAAGATCTCTCTGATTTAACGTTAAAAGCAATTCCAGCCTATCTGCTATTAAAAATAAAATTCAAAACAGTATTCGCTGCTAAAGACAAACTTTATCTAAACGCATATTAAATGTGCTGGCACCGGCGCGTGGCCGCAGTATTTTATAGTTTATTGTAAATTTTGTATAATTCTGATCAAAACGTAATAATGTGTAGTAAAAGAGAAGTAATATTCAAATCACACTGATACATATATATGAAACGGATCGCCCGATTATTCCAGACACCTGGCTTACAACGGGTCAAATCATTGGAGTAGATTTTTGAGTTAAAGATAACGTAATGCGGAATGTTTCCTCCGGATGGAGTGGTTAATACCATCGCAGGTAGTCCCGACTTTACGTACCGCTACAATGGCCAATCAGGTGACGTTGCGATGTTTTCTGGATCGGGTCCAACGAGGCCAACCGCATATAACTATAACCGCATGCATTCAGGTTAATTCATAGGCCTACACTTCTAAATGACCTCCAATTTATTCGCATCGGAGCGGAATCGTCCGAATTTTCATTCCGCAATTTTATTTTCGTTACAATAATCCGCTTAAAAATTGTGTAGCGACGAATTTTCCCCCACATCTCAAAATGTCGTATCCTCGAGAGTGAATTAAGGAGGGCAATGAGCAATAAATGTCCAAAAAGGCGCGTTGCAACCCCAAAGATTTATTTTTGGAATTCGAAGAAAGCTCGGAAACTTAAGCTTCTCTCGTGTTACCAATCCTCACCTCTTTAATCCCAGGATCAAATCAACGCCAAATAGAGGACACAGAGTGCAAAGATAAATAGGAGTAGTTGAATTGCCCCCTTCCCCAGACATCGTTTCTACGGGAAGGAGGAACTCCGCAGCAGAGACCTATTTAGGCTAATTAGATCTGCGCCGAGTGACATCCTTCCGTATTTGCACCGCTCTTTTCGCCTTCAGAAGGTGAAAAGAAAACTTGCGAAGAGTTTTGCCGTCGACGTTCCTTCTGAGAAAGACCTGGATATTCCAGGTCTCGAGATAGGAAGGAAAAGAAGGATATTATTATACTGTGGATTCGATAAAATAAGGGAATGGCGGATAAAGGATGGGAAGAGTTTCAGAATGGGGAAGAACAAGGTTAATTAAAGCTCTCCATATAAATTGACTAAATGCAGTAACTGAGGTAAGGCTTCCCCTCAGCTGAAATCTCGCTACTTTCGAGATAAGGGAACGCTATTAAGCGCTGAATGAAATCACGGACGCCGTGGTTGCTCTTAGGAAACTAACATTCCTTTGGTGATAAAATTCCAATCGGCAAAGGCTACGCGAGTTACTAATTAGAACTAAACCTGACCTAAGAGGAGCTTTTAATTCTCTTTCAGTCACTATGATTCGTCATTTTGTTTCTACCGTCACCAATGGTCTAACGATTTCATCTTTTATATCTTTCCACTCTGTAGTAAGCATTTTCGTAATTATCTTCAAGCAATATCCGATATCATTACACACTTGAGTAATATATTTCATAAATAGGTGATTTTAGTGATTTTCCATCTAAGATCTCCAAATCAGAGCACAAATTAGAATAATAATGTCGTCTACGTAAAATAGCACGATTACATGTAGTGAGCATATTTTATATCACATAATAGATATTCAAACTAGTAAGGTTGTTTGAAAAAGAACATATTTTTACAGTAACCTTTATGGTTATCAAATATTTATACATATAAAAATATACATCTGGATGTTACCTCGTGTATGTATGTGCATATTTCTGATTTCTTCGTTTTTCTGGATGAAATAACAAGCATGAATAACATCCCGCATTTCTTTCGTCAGTACCAAAAATTTCATGATTAATTTTCGATTGCAAGAATAAAAGCGCTCTTTCGACAACACAGACTTTTGCATTTTCAATCATAACAACGTTGTAGGTAAGATTAATTTTAGCGACTGATATAACATTTGATTTTTTTACATAAAAAGTTGCGGTGCTACGTCTCTCACCCAATGCATTACGTCGATCTTTTCTTGATCGGTAAAACATCTAGAATCTACAGAACCGTATTAACATAGACTTTATTGCGGGAAAATGTCAATCCAGAGCATTTAAAAAATACTACGGGACTTCCTCTGACTGAAAGAGAAAGTCTCGATTCCATTATTTCACAAAAAAATGAGCATCGGACGGAAAAGAAACGGAAGTAGGTATTCTTGCAGATAGGGCACTCTCACAATGGTCTTCAAAACTACTTCAGGATATCCGAATGAAGCAAAATGTATTTTTTTCTAGTTTCCGTGAAACGGTATCTCATTTTTTTCCTCGAAGGAACGTAGCGGCAGTGAAAAAGAGGGACCAAAAGGCGTATGCGAGGAAAGGTTTTGTGACGGACATATAATGTCAGACAGCCTTTTTTATGCGGGCAACAGAAGGGAGAAAACATTGACCGCGTGAATTGAATAGCACAGAATCTGCAGGGGAAGAGAAACGGTACAAAAAGGGAAGGGCAGATTGGCGAAAGAGTTTATAAGAGAGACAAGAAGAGAATTTAAAATGGAATGTAAGGATCATTTCGAATTACGAGGTTCAAAATAATTAGTTATAAATACGACGTTAGAAACTAATATGGTTTATGATAAAAACACCAAAATGTTGAGGACTAAACTATTACATTGATCTTTAGATTCTTTTGAGATTCTTTAAAAATTCTATCGTAAAACCAAATTTATATACGAATGCATACGGTGAAAAATGTCCCAATCATAGCTGAGTCATTCCATTCAATTTCAACATAGCCAAAAATCAAAATAATTCGAAAAGATCCTACTTTTATTTTGACATGCTTTCTGATCCCTTAAAAGATGTGGAATTGACGCGGAATGGTGGTTTAGTGATTTAAAGATCTGGGATCGAGTCTAGGTCGTGGCGCTAACTTTGACATCTGCTTATGCTCCGAATTCATGAATATTTTGGTGTAAGCAGCAATTAAAGAGTTCCTTTATGTTGTAAACATCAGTTTGTCAACTTCCACCAGATTACAGCAAGTCACACTGTACCCGCATTACATGATCAAATAGGAGAATAACTATATAGGTTACGTACATCTATCGCTTAAGATTAAAAATCCTACTGTCTTACATCTGAACTTCTCATAGAAGCTGCCTCCTAGTAAATGTATGAATGAGTCGTGTTTTTCTTTATTTAGAAAGTCCCCCGTAAGGGTAGAGGTATATGAAGAGAAACGACGAGGGACAGAATGAAGAAAGATATGAAGCCCTTCCAAGAGGAATTTTTCGTGGAGTGGACTTGCAATCCATAAGGCTGGAAAAATGTCCGAGTGTTGAAATGGAGAGAGCGGCGCAGTTCCACCTGTGTTCACCTCTCTCTCTCTATTGTCATCAATTGAATGCCATTCTCTGTTATCTACGCATTTGTACTGCCATATCTAAATGTCAATTATTCTTGATATGAAACTCATTAACTAATTAAGTAAACAGTTATCTTATTTTGTAAAGATTTTTTTGCAATGTGATTAAATTGATTTAACCACGGCTATTTTCTGCGCTCCGAAGTTGCTATTGGAAAATTACTATTTTTGAAGTTTTTACGGCATCAAAACGTGACCTAAATGAAGTTAAAACATCGCGAGTTATTGCATCAGCCACAATGTGGTCAAATCTAGACGTAGACTACAAATCCTGATGCTTTATCCTTTGTTTCTCTCTGAGAGATTTCACCCTCTACGACTTATCAAATTCCCTTTCTGCTTATTTGCATTTACATCTTTTGAAGAGATATCGTTGCTTCATAATAATACCTAATAATACGTTTCCCCATATCTATGATAGGTATGTGTTCCAAATTACAGAAATATTTCCTCTCGATTATCGAAGGATAACTGGCATTCGTAATTTTAGTGTCTTTAAATTGGATCGTTTTGATTACGAAAATATTCTATTTTTTTCTATGATCCTTAAGACTCACTTATAAATTGCTATTTATAATAATACACTTGTTCATGCTATTAAAATAAGTTGCATTACTATCAATGACCTCTGTCACCACTCATTTATATAATGATAACACGTCTTTATTGGGGCGAGATTGCGAGAGAAAGTTTCCTCTTCCTTCCAACCCATAACCATAAGGATATTATTTTAGCTTTGCAGACCTCACAGATTCAAAACTCCAGCTACATTCCTCTCCAAAGATTCAACGGGTTGATAGGGCTTCCGAACATTAATTCAATCCATTTCTTCTCGCTCGATTTTTATCGTTAGAGGTCAGGTAAAAGTAGCCTTCTTCCGACAACTTCGGGCTAGTTTTATGGGTTCGGACCGTTGCTTTTAGGGAATGCAAAATTGGTGTCTCCATGCGTGGCGCACCAGAACAAACACACGCACATAACGGCCCGTTATCTGAGCACTCCCACACACTCTCCTTCTTTTTCCCTCCACTGGAAATCGTTACTTAGTTCGAGGGTCGGATGGCACACGAGGCAAAATGAGCTGCCTCTGGGACAATCGATTCTCTAAAAACCTCTCTCTCTCTCTGCATGGCGTGAGTTCCCGAGTTCACGATAGTTTCCTCTAGCTTTGTTTTTTTTTTAAATTCGACGTTGACGACTATAAAATATGCTTTAGGTGAACTAGTAGATTAGGGAAAGCATCCTGTAAATTAAGACCACTTCCATTAATTTGCGTAAAGAAACACTTCTTCTCATAATATTTGTGAGGAAAACAACCTGATTGTGAGGCAATACTACAGATAATGAAACAATCTTAAGAAAATAACGTCAATTTGGAAGGTTATTTCTTCTCAATCTATATCGCATGAATAAAATAAATACACAATTGATTTGTGACTATATCCTTCAAAACGCGAAACTCTTGCAGTTGATGTAACCACATAATCAAAAACTTTAATTCAAACACTAATTTATCTATAAAATGTAAAATACAGAATAATCTTATTAGATTAAAACCAGATTATCTTTTCACAATGATTTATACTTAAATCTATATTAGGTCGATATAAAATTTAATAGAAGGAAAACCGCGTAAAAATTGGACAACTGTAAAAAAACGGTGCCAAATAAAAATAAAGGTTTTACTTCCACCCAAAATTATCAAGAAAATTATGTAGAATTCGATGAATGGTACCAACATCTTGAAACTCGTATTAAATAAGGAAAATTTTAAATTCGTTTTCTGATGTACAGTCTCTGAAATATTTCCTCATTTCCTTATTCCGAAAATAGAATTTCTCTTATTTTTCCTCTCCATGAACTTGATTCCTGTGCAATGTGAATCAAAAGAAACTCACAAATACTCCGATATGGAAAGAGGAAAAATATAAGCATATTAAATAAATACCATAGATATTAAAGAGTGACGATTGACGTAAATAAAAATAAATTGAAGTCTGAAAACCTGCATGCTAGTTTAAAGTCAATAAAATTCCACATTAGTATAAACTACTTATCAAATATTAATTTAAGTCTTGTAAGCAAAGTATCGATACCTTTAAAGCATCCATTATCCAAAATATTCAACTGTATTTCTTCCACAGAACCATAAAAATAGTTATACTAACCAAGATTAATCCAGAACAATCAGAGAGGAATTAATCGCAGTAAAATGGCTGTTTAATTTGAGAATATAAATAAATTTAAATAAAATGAATTAATAAATCTATAAAAATCATGCATCGTTACCACTCTTGAAGCGTTAAAAAGCTTAAGGAAAATATCCCGAGAATTTTCGGATGTTAAACTCGATTGTGAAGCTCAGACAATATTTAGTTCCAACTTTTTTATCACATCCAGTTTCACAATAAAGGGAACCAGAATTATCCTAAAGAAACATCTAAAAAAAAGCTGTATTTTTCTTAGTAATCAAATCATAAAGTCGCAAATTCATCCCAAATAAATGTTTGGCCTGAATGAAGATAAGGCCTGAATGAAGATAAGAAGCATATGATTAAGAAGACTTGATATCATTATAATACAAGAAGCATGGCTATGTGTACGGAGGAAACCTACTAACGTCATAACAGAAAGGTTACTCTAGTAGAATAGTGGTTAAAGTAGGCATGAATAAACTCTAGGTGTGTTGGCCTACCTTTGTGGAACGCCATTTTAAAAATCTAAAAAAAACTCAATATATTTCCACAAATTTAGATAACATGTTTTTGAGAAAATCCGTGGAAAGTAGTAATTAGAGAGCATAAAATACGTAACAAATATCTGATTGATATAAATAGACTTCATAAAGTAGATAAATATAACATTAAAAATTTATCTTTATTACTTGATTAAAATGTTGAATCAACATTATTAAGTTATGTAAAAATGCAGTTTGGCTTAAGCGTCAAACTCACAGATATGAGTTACACTAACGATTAGTATCAATCAAATAAGAAAAAATTGATTCATCTCGCTAATGCTACTTGAAAATCAGAATCGTTAGGCAAAGGTTCACCTTAGACTTTTAATTATTTCCAGTATCAACGAATATATACTTTACAGCGAGAAATATATCACCTACCACTGAGAATGATATTTATAAATCGGCAAATAGATAACGAAAGTTATTTATGTAATATATAAATCCACTTACGTCAAAAGTTATCGGGAATGACTATGAGACATTATAGCTTGATTAATTACTGAGAAAAATAGGTTGGACGTTATTTTTCCTCCGTATCCACGAGCAAATTGGAAAAGCGATTTGTACGACGCTTTGGATAAGTTGTGTGCGCTGAAATCGTTCGGACAATCGTGCATGACAAATACTGAGAACTTTCTCAGCATACAACACTTTCGTATCCAACACAGCCGCGCCATCGCCTGTCAAACACTTCATTTCCTTTGAATACCATTATGCGCTCCGAGTGATTTACAACCCGCAGACATGAACAAACATTTGATCCCGAGAAAAATGGCCGCGTGGTCCGAGTCTAGCGACGGAGAGACATTCTTTTATGCCGTCCCTTCTCGACCTCCATCCATCTTTAGCCATGTGCACTTGATCTCAACTGGAGGAAAGAACTCTCGCACAGAGAGATTAAAAGCCTTTCTAAGTTAACCTTTATGAGGAAACAGCACATTTCTTAAGAGGAATCACATGAATATCTTAAATGTACATCAATTAAATGCGTATCTGCCGTATATTCTCGAATCTATGACGCACCTTTTTTGCTCTTCTAAGGATTCCAATTATCGATTGTTTTATTATCGTGATTTTCTACACATTATCTTCCGGTAGTTATTTCCAAAAAAATCATTTAACCCTTTAAGGACCAATGGGCATATTTTTCCCATGAATTTAATAAATTCTAGTTAGTTTATCTTTCGTCCTATTCTAATGATAGGCTGCCGACAGGAACATATTTGTCCCAATTCTATACCTACGTAATTAGGCTATGTATTTTCATAAGAATTGAGTTGGTATAAAGGTTTGACCTAAATAACAGAATTTAGAAGAAGAAAAAGGTATTTCAATTTTAGTTTTCTTACGGTCCTTAAAGGGTTAACCACAATCTATAAAGCTATGGATCACCTTTCCTCGGGCCAGTTAATGGTATCTTCGTAAGCAATCATCAAGTCTACACGGGCAAGATGTGACATCCATCTTATAATCGCAACATTATCCTCCCTTTCATTGCTTCCAAAACTTGGCTGCGTCTTAGATTCAAAAGTAAACGATATGTCCGAAAAAATATATTTGCTATATACGATTATACGATTGTCATTCAAGAACTTTTGAACAGTAGATGACACGGGCTATGGTGCCTAGACGCATTGTTGATATCAGCTCCCTAATTACAGGTTTGATATCAGTATTTTGTAAAAGAAGCACAAACGGAGATTGAAGTAAAACGTATGGACTTATGCTATTACTAGGTTCAAAGTATGAAGGTAGTTTTTTAAACTGATGTACTTCAAGAAGGGATATCTTATAAGTGGTATTTCTTCTTATGGAATATCAATTGACTATTTCTCAAGATATTGCAGTCCTTTCTTTCCTTCTTCACAAGTTCTAAGAAGCATCGTGAGAAGCTAAGACATATTCTAAAGCAAGAGTAAACATGAATACATTTCTTATTTTGTGCAACACGGAAATCATTTCACAGATTTTAGTTTAGACATATTCCATATATAAAGAGCTAAGGACACAGTATGACACGCTGTTTGGTAAATACTGTTATTACTTGAACTCGTTAGGGAACCACTCAATACGAATATGGCCGAAAAAAAAAGAATTTCATTAAATTAGCAGCATTCTCAAAGATTCAAAGGAAGATTTTTCCAAATGTTTCAATATCAGAATGAAATATCCTATAATTGTTTATTCTTTTTAGTTTATAGAGAAGAAATTATGCAGGTATGTTAAAATCAAAACATCCAGAGTCCAAAAAAACGCGCCTTAAAAAATTAAATCCTTTCTCTACTTCCTAAGCATGGCTGTCTACCTTATTTTCGTCCTTCTCAATCCATTGCTGTTCTCTTTCCCAAATGGATCAACACGTCGTAAATACGATAGAAAAAATCCCTCAGATTCCGTTCGGTCCCACGCCTTAACGTCATTTGACGGTCTCTCCTTTCCACCCCATTCGACCCACTCCCCGTCTAAAAAGTAATAAAAAGTTCGATACGAAGCCACTTCATCAGAGGATCGAAGGCATGGACGTGAAGGGGGCGGGTGTTTGAAGGGCAGTGCGGAGATATTTGATTTCGGAGTTGGACATTTGCTGTTTGTCGCCTGCAGACACGTTGGCTGTAGATCGGCACTGCAAGAAGTAAAGTTTGCTTAGCACCCTGTCTTCTCCAAGAATATGGAATACTAAATTTATCTTCCCTTTTCGCTCACACGCTGCCAACCCAGTTGGGTGCAAATAACCAATGTGACAGGAATGCTCAACCTATATATAAAACTGAAACTAAAAGAGAATATGCTACAACAGTTCGATATATAAAACTGTCAAGTTATTCCAACTGAAATTTAAGATAATGAAAACGTGATTTACTTATTTTAAATTACATATTACAAAACTCAAATGTATATTTTTTGGTCTAAATCAGGAAAAAGTTAACGACAGAAAATGTTCGGTAAAATCAAAAGTAGTTCCAGTAGAGTTGCCCCTTTAAGAAGGCGTTCTTTTAATTAAGATAGTTAATGTTCCACTATGGTAGAATTATAGGGATACTCATGAACAAGCCTGCTCATTTATCGATGGTACAAAATTATGGCAAAATAATTGCCATCATTGGGAGGATTGTATTGCTTCCGAGGAGACTTTCAAGTAACAACAGTTGATTACCTTTTTCTCACAATGATACTGCACAAATACTCTCGCGATTTTCATACTCAAAGTCAAATCACTTTACAACTAAATACAATCCGTAATATCTGAAGAAGGTTCAAATGAAGAAAAAAATCCCACTATCGACATGAACGTTAAATATTTATCGTCGCAGAATTTTTTGACCCTTTGCAAGCAAAATTTCTATCCGCGCAAAATTTCTCTCGAGTGACTCAGGATGAAACGGAGTTCCAATCCAAGGGAAGCAGAAATAACAACAAAATTGTCTAGTTATTAATTTATAATCATGTCTATAACCAATTAATTCTATAGTATTTATTAAAAGAAAGTATTTATAATACTATTTAAACATTTATATTACTATTTAGAAAAACATTCCTGTAAATTTAAACGTCAGAAGACTTCATTGCAGAAAACTAAACAAGTAAATCGTGATTTGTCTTAAATATTTTCAAAGGATTATTTTTATTGGTCCCGATTTCATGGCATAAACAGCCGCGCTAAATCAACAACTCTCTCTCTTCCATATGCCTCAACCGTTTCCTCTCTCTCACCGAATTCACATAACGTTCTTATGGTCATCCATTTCGAAAGCACTCTGTGTGTTTCCTCCGTGACTCGAATGCCATAACCTATCCGATAGACTATTACATTCTAATGTAGAATTTCCATTTACTCCTCAAAATGTCATCTTTATACGAAACCAGTCACCGCTTTTATGCAATATGCTGTAATGCATTTATTTATTGTCTACGGATCCTTCACGAGAAGCTCGCTTAAGTTTGCCAAGTACTGCGATTGTTTCTGCGTAAGAAACTGCAAAGTTAATAAAGGTCTTTGTAAATTTAAGAGTGAAGATAAAAGACATAAAAGGAAGCTAAGAAAAGATCTCCTTTCAAATATTATCTTCAATATATTTCTATTGATGGTTTGATGTTGGTTTTCATTTGAATGTCGCATCTTCTAATTCAGTAATAGCGTACGTATGTTAAGCGTACATTCTGTTAGAATCTTGCAATAAAGCAAAAACTGATAAAACTGACATGAAATCCCAATAAATATCTATAGGTGATAAAAATGTAAATGAAAAAGTATGCCCAAAGGATATCTTAATGTGGAAAGAGAAATGCCACCCATTGCATTTGGAGGAATAAATTCTACTAAATGACACTTTCTTCAAATTTATTTAGCAAATATTGGATTAAAACTGTACACTTTGAACTGTACACCAATCTGTACTGTACTGAACTGTACACTGAACTGTACACCAATCACGCCTAAACTGAAATTGAACGCAAAACTCAATATTACCTCCGAATCTCCATTAAATAAACATTAACCGACGTGAAAATCGCCAACTGACCAGAAAGCCAACTTGAAATGTAACTTAAATAAATTTATAAATAGATATGAATAAATTCAATCGAAGAAGCCTTAACTTATCTCCGTAACCGGAATCATATTAAATAAAAAATGCAAAATTTTTGGTGGAATTTTTCATTTTTATTTAATATGATACCTAAATAGATGTGATTAGTGATTTAATCCCTCTTAAGTTTACTTACAATTTCTTCACCCTCAGTATCATAATTCCTTATGTCTCTGTTTTAATTAACCTTTGAATAGTTTTATAAATTCTAGATGTGACCGGAGGTACTTTTATTCAACTATCAATTGAAAATTATATAAAATTAATTTTTATCCATTTATTTTATAGTTTGGCTTGGTCAGTTAATTATGTCTAAAGCTGTTTCCTTTTGGGATTTTAAAGAAAGTTTTCCCCTAATTTTCCCTTTTCGTAATACAGATTATCATGTTGTAAAGCGTGGAAGAAAGCGTTAATTCTTTGAAATAAGGCTGTTAATAATGCTTTATTTAATCTTAATCGCCTGACGCTGACTCCAATCCAGAAACAGACCAAACCGGATAACCTGAAAGGAAAAAAGAGAAGGTAAAGGAGACTAATAAAAGGACCGTCCTCTTTCTTCCTCCCCTACCTTTTTTTGAGCGAACAGCTACACTTCATCAAGAAACACACGCACCCTAGCAGCGCACCCTGGGAAAAAAGCTCAAAGGATTCGGAAGAAAAACAAGGGAAATGCTTTTCATCGCTCCCTTCAATGGCTCCCCTGGATTTCGTCACGGATTTTTCCACAGCGTCAAAAGGTATTTGAATTGAGTAAAATGGAAATAAGCCCCCCTTTCTCTCCCGCCGGCGACTCATAACCTAAACTAAGGGCAGTTCTTTTTTCGCTGCCCCTTGATAAGGGGACGTTTACCATTCTCTGCAAACTCGGTTCCTCTGCATCCGCGCTAATCCGTGTCCTTTTGCACCAACCGTTTTTATTAGCACAAGACTCGTAATCCTTTGAGTCAATTTATAATGAAAGTGGCTCTTCTCTGCCTTTTTCATTCGCCCTTAAGCCGGAAATAATAAAAAGAGATAAGTTTAAATATTCGTGACGCTTTTTTACGGATGTGTGGACCAACCGAGGTGAAGATTTTTTTGTGGGGATTTCCCCGAAAAAATCACTTCTGGGAAATTAAATTGGAGACCGAATGGGGAAGTTTTGCTCGTTTTTTCGGCTTCCATTGATCGCGTTTGATTGATAAAGACGGGAGAAAATGTAATCTGTAGTTATCGAATCACGATTTGGTAACCTTTCAGAGGCTAATACCTTCACGGAAAAATGTCCTGAGGGACGTTCCTTTTTTTTGAGGGTGAGAAAAAGTCGATTTGATCTGGCACAATTTCAAGTGGAGCAATTGGCCGAATCCACCTGAGAGATGAAATGGGTTTTCGAATTAAAAAATGAGCGGTGCTGCTTTCCTATAAATGCTACAAATTTAAGTAACACCTAAGAAACATTTATACTTGAGTTTATTTTTTACTTTCAAAACTAACAAGAGTAATTATAAATTTTTATTTCTTATAGAAGATACAAGAACAGGGACACTTATGAAAAATTTATTTTGGTCTTGCCTTTGATTTTTTCAACGTAAGACAAAATGCATTGCTTTAAACAGCAAAGCTTCGATGACATAGTGCGTAAAGTTTCTACCAAACACCGAAAGGGGGCTTGTAGGATGTTAATGTAGATAAATATACGCTCTAAGATGAACATGCCTCTCTACAAACAGTATTTGTTTAAACTAGCGTACTAAAATTTACAAAACTCTATAATTTATACATCCGTTGTAATAAACTCCGTCATGTTTTCTTTTTATTCAATTCTATTAAATTTTTGTCTCCAAATTTAAGATCCATTGACGCGGATGAAAAAAATAATGAAGGGCAATGTTTTCTCTGATCTTTAATGCTAACAGAATTCGAAGGTAGTTATAAGTATAATAATTTTATCTTAATCTACATATGTACCATGCTAGCACTTTGTTAGTGAGAGTAGAGTGTACTCAGCAAATATATAGTTACTGAATTAATGAATTTCACTTAACTATCAGGAAATAAATTGATTCTTGAAGGAACTATTTTTATCTCTATTTTCACAATTTTTCTTGCAGTATCAGAATGCCCTGTTTGAAAGGGAAGACGCAATACATTCGCATTTTCTTATAAGACAGCATTTTCTCTGCAGTTATTAATAAAATAAAGTATTTGTTTAAACAATCTCATAATAAATATATATGCTTTACCTGAAAATTATATGGTATCTTGTATCTTGGGATGACTTTTATAGATTAAATCTTCATGCACAACGTTTTAGAATTTTCATTAGAGTGGCTTAGTCAAGACTAATACGTAAAATATGCATTCCCTGCCATACGCCAAAATGCGTCTCGCAGGGTACAAATGTATGCGTTGGCAGGAAGACTATTTATCGATGCATTTTATTAAATTTCATTTTAGTCCCTTTTTTAATCAGGAAAAAGTTTTTATGCATTCTCTAAGATTCGTTTATTTCCATCCATATAAAACATTTTGCATTATAATATATCATAACTGATAATTTGTAAAATGTTAAATGATAGTGGAGCATAACTCGGAGTAATAGATAAGTAATAACTATGATTTTCAATGACAGTAAAAAAAACCCTAAAACTTTCAAAAACTATTCTTACGTTAATTTGATAATTGATTATTTGTAACTAGTAACTCCCATCACAAAAATCATTTAACAACCACAAACAATACAAAAATTAAATTCCAGTCTTCGAAAACAATGTGCCAGAGAAGATTAAAGTTATTGATCTGATATCTGCAATTCCAACAAATGGCGTGTGAATTGGACACTGAGTTATTTGATGGCTTTTGGTACATTGGCGTCACCCATCATCACCACGTTAAATCCATTTCCCATCATTTCACACAGCCGACATAAAAATTGTCCAACTCTTTCCAAATTTCTTTTCCTATCTTTTCAATGATATTGGAAAGTTTACTACAGCAATCTCAGCGCACATTAATATAAAACAAGACTCGTGATGTATTGCAGAAATATGAGATTCAGTACCATCCAATTTTTCACAGCCATATAAGATTTTTATCCTCCCCTATCACCTCATGATATTTCTTACGGCCTATTAGATCCCCTCAGACCGTATCTTGGACACATTTTTTTCGTTCCAGAGATATCTCTATAACAACTGACATGGACTCCAATCTCTCTTCGCCTTTCAGGTCGATTTCCAGATTAAATCGTTCCAAGACACAGATTGAAAGAGGGAGATAGTTTTGGCTTTCCCAATCCAACGGAACGGTTCCGCTGATACGTCCTGTATAAAAATAAAAGTGAATCTCATATCTTCCAGTGTGCACTAGATAAGTTTTCTGTAATCGTTTTACATTTCTTAGTTTTTTTTAGCAATACATCTTGAAAACCTTTGCCTTCACACAATATTTTCAAATATGTACGCAACTGGAAAGAAAGAAAACCCAGCTGAACGAACATTAAATTGATCAGTTTGGGGTACACTAATATTTGAGCAGAATTTCCATACGAGTTTCACTTCGCAAAAAAGGAAGCACCAAAAGTACCTCTTCTTGAGAGCTCATTGTATGATTCGTAATTAAGCTCTAATAACAAATATATTGAACGCCAGCGATGAGTTTAAATACCTGGAAATAGTTATAAAAAATTGCTGTAATTAACGAAAATATCTATTTCATCTGTATAAAAAAGACCGTAGATTGTGTCATGACAAGACTAGGAAGCTCTGAGCAGAGGCATTCGTTCGATTCTCGGTAGAATACTGCTCCTTGAATCAGCAACGAGATATCCAGTAAATGTTACCACAAATAAAGAAATGAGCGAATACAAAAGAGCGAGATCGGATAAGAAACGATACACAATTTGAAAGGAAGTTTATTCGGACGAACACTCTTTTAATGTTTAAGGTAAAGTAAAAACGGCAGGCTCACAAAGTATAGCAGGGACAATATCAGAAAAGGATCCCAAAAGCATATATTTCGATCATTTCAATGGATTTTCTCATAGCGCATTTACTTAAGAAGTTAAAAGGGTTTAAGGCAACGTCGAAATCCTCATACTCGTCTAGAGAATCGTCGATTAAAGAGAAGAAAGTCCGATAAAGTCAAAAATAAATAATTATTACCTTGAGATATTCCTGCAATGAATATATATTAACGATATATATTTCCAGTATATAACTATGTATATACCGAACTCTAATATTAGGTGTATTATGGAAAAGATACATGCAGTAAAAATAATGTAATATAATAGTACGGAAAATATTCTCAAAGTCCATTTCAGAATAAAAGATTGCAGATAGCGCCTGGTGATTAGACCTGCATTACTAAAATGAGCACAGAGTTGTCTATATTCCAGGATATTTTCACGGATGCATGGAATACAGAAAGTAAACTTGATAATTTATTTTATAATAATGAATGCAATAATGATAATATCCCATAAAGTATTTCCGGATATTTTGAGTTCTCATCGGATACAGGATTTAAAATACCAAGAATTCCAAATCATTGTCACTTTGTTTCTCTGAATCGAAAAGATCGATTGGGAAGATTTTGACTCAATACTGGTTGGTTGTTTTATTTAGGTGCGTCGACGTCTATGGTCATTTAGCACCATTTCTTAGTAAGGATACTTAGGTCATATCATCATGGAACCTTGTCTGTGGTTGGAATTTGAGCTCGATTAATTTTTGTTTTATAAATTTTCTTTTAAAGTTTTGATATCCTTATTACTAAAATATCGAAATATATGCTTATTATAAAAAAATGAAATAAAGAAGATCTATAAGTACTACAAATGTTTTAACCACGCAAAACCAATCGATGCATTACCCAAACCTCGCACCATTCCATCTACTGTGTTATTTTATATCAATGAATTTGATATCGAACATTATAGTCAAATACGCATGCTCAATAGGAAAGGAATACTATAATCTTCCACATTCTGAGGTTAACTTAGCTTAACCTGCGTGTGTGGTTGTAAGGAGCAGAATTCGGTTTGAATATGACGTAATTCTAAGGACCAAATGCGGAACTCGGTATGTGACACGAAAATGATCATGATCATGGTGATAAAAAGATTATTCTCAGCCTCAATCTACTCGATTTAATCTGCACTTTTCCTTTGTGAAGAAATTTATAGTGAGGGAATTAAAGAAAGATGAAGTAATAATACATATACCAAATAACTGAACAGAGCGAAGTAGCCACAAGAGCAGGAAAATACTAGTTACAATAAGGAATGAATTAATAGAAGCTTAGTTTTGATAATTCTTTAACAATACATTGATTATTCTTATAGGAGACTTTACGAGAAGAATCGAGGAAAAAATGGAATTAATTTTCAATATGTGAAATGAAGTACTGCTAAGATTTCCGAAAGAACAACAGCTACCACAAGCTAAATCATCATTCTACTTTAGGTAGCAGTTAACTGTGCTTCGAAAACTGAGATCATTTCGTATAAATTGGTTCCCATCAAGATTCGAACCCTAAACCGCTTTCATCAAAGGTAAATACGCTACCCAAGGGACCTTTACCTTCTTAAAACCGCCAAATGATGCTAATATATCTCAGACGAAAAGACCCTTTGCAAAGGATAAATATAGAAAGTTGCGTTATTTAGAGAGATAAGATAAATGAAATCAGGAAAGCAAAGAAGAGATAAGCAATGGGAAAGGAAAATATTGAAACGCCTCAAAAACGTAGCTTCCTTTCTTCAACGATAAATATTATATATACAATACTTCAATGTCTCTATCTCTAATTTTTGATGTTTTCTCGAGAGAAGAAGCTTGAGGATAAAAATAGGGGAAAGGATCGAAAACTAAGAATAAAAAAACAGGATAAACAGGCTGGGCGAATGAACAGGTCTAGAAAAAACAGCATTTAAATCGGTGTAAATATTGACAGGCAGTACGAAGAATAAAATCATTCATTGCCGAGTACTCGGATATGTTGATCATAGTAATTTGATTTGATGAGAAACGACGATGTAGAAAATTATTTTGCATCATCTACTATACTTTCTAATTTCAATTTTAAATACATTATACTTTCCAATTATTAGTTGAATATTATTGTCAAACAGAATTATCAACCAGTGTAGATAGGATTATTATTACATGAAAGGGATTTGAGAATAAATTAACTTTATCTACAGTACAAGGAAAATTTAAAGAAATACTCATTGAAAAAAAAGTGAATGATTTACACTCCCATTATATATACATGTCATTTAAAACAATGATTAAATTGTCAAGTCATGGAAAATATCTTACAAACGTAACGGTCAATACTTTATATTGGGAGATATTTAAAACACCTTCAAAAAATGTTAAAACAATTAAGATTGGCGCACGTTTAAGAAGTAAAGACTTCGAAGACAAGGCATGGGAATAATGAAATCAAATATATAAAATGTTTGAAATATCAATGAAGGACTGGTCGTTTGAGGAAAAATACAAGGATGAAATAGAGTGAAATAATGCACGAAAGTTGATCATAATAAGAGGATGGAGCGAAGCGAGAATATAAATGATTCAGCGTAATCGGAAGGCAGGTGCGATGGAAGATGAGGCGGAAAGGAGCGACAGAGCAAGGAAAAGTGAAAGGGAGAAATCAAATATTAGTGGTGGAAAGAGAAAGCTGAAACAAAGAAAACAAATGAGGGGGAAATTAAAGGAGTGAGATTGCTGAGAGAGGAGGAATGAGCCGAGAAAAACAATAATAAAATAGGACAAAAGATACGGAAAAAGTAGAAAAGAGAACAATTTCCCTTTGAAAAGAATATTAGAGATGAAAGACTAATCCGAGATGAGCCTTTCTCGGAAAACGACAGTAGACGGTAAAGAGTTTTGTGTCTTAATAGAGAGATAATAAACATATTTTTTGTAATTTTTATTCCTTTCAATTCCATCCTTTGGATGAAACACAAATCACCGAGTTTTTATCAATTGAAATTCCCGCTACACTGTAACATTACGATGTTTCATGGGTTCAATTACTTTCCAAAGGTAGAATGAGCAAATTTTAGCAATCCGTTACAATAAACGACGGATTTAAGTGCATATTTACGATTACATAAACCCTCGCGTCCGATTTTCTTGAATGAATGCCGGTTCTTATTATTGAACGGAACTTATCCTGAGAAGGAGTTAGACACGATCAGAAACATGATAAATAAACGCCAGTAGGTACTTCTTTATAACACAAGACTTAAAATTTTCACAAGATAAACGATCATCGTGGATGTGGAAGCACTTTAGAGACAAAACACAGCCTTAACTCAACACTCTGAATGCGTTATCTTTGACTACAAAAATGATTTCTGAATAATTTGTCACGCAATTTGTCCTTTAGAAATATATGAAAAATGGCCGGAAGGTGAGTCTGGACGATAGCGAGAGACTGACGAGTGAAAAATGCGAGTACCAACTGCGCGTACACATTTCAGGATCCTCTTCTGCCGTGGCTGCGTGGGAGAGATAGTAATTAAAAGAACAAGATAGCGAGCCGTGGAGGAGAAGGGCGTATAAAAGGATGGCTCAGATAAGGTGAAAAAAAGGTCTCGGGTGAAAAAATCTCATTTTTCAAGATTTTCCCGTCCTTGCCTCCCCATGGTAGAAAAACAGTCCCCTCACAAGGAAAAGACGAGGTTGAAGGTCACGGGTTGGTGCGCCCTCTTCACCTCCTTCCTCTTTTACCTCCGATGCTCATCTCCATTCTTTCTTCCATTATCTCCCTCTTTCTCTCCTTCTCTCCGCCTCACTTTTCTTTCTCCTTTATTTCTCCATTATTTGCCATTTCTTGCCTTCCATATGTTTCATCATTATTTTAACGCGCCTCTCTCATTTTCCGGCCTTTCTTCATTTTTTATTCAACATCCCTCCTTTTTCCCTCCTCCACTTCGCTCCCTTTTACCTTCTCATTCCGCACGTTTTCCTCGTAACTTTGTTTAACATCCTTCGTCATATTTATAAACTCTACATACCGACCTCGTGTACTTTATTTGCCATTTATATCTCCGTTGGGATGCTATTGGCGTACTCTTTTCATTCCCCTGGCATTCCGTTCTCTAATATTTCGGGTTTTCTCGTACACGCATTTCAGTTTCTCTTTTCATACTGTCCCTGCCATCTGAGCTCCTTCACTCCTTTGCTCTTTTATTAACGTATTCTTTATCTTATATTTTTCCTCTTTTCGAATTCATTGACTTAATCCGATCCCCATGTGCTATTTTTGCTTCTTAGCGAGTGACACACTTTGTGGTCCTATTTATAGAGGTGATTCCATAGTGTCTGCAGTATAAATTAAAAATTGGTATGAAGGTTGGTCAGTTGTATTAAAGGACCTACATCCAGAAAAAGCTATTATCCAATAGTTTAGTATATCTAACATCTGGTTAAGTCACATATTCGTTGGTACTTAGGAAGGTAATGATTATATGAATAACTCCCTAGTTTAAAAGGATATCTAAATGGATATCATGAAATAATACGAGATACTCGGTTCGTAAATAAATATAAATGTGAGAATAATACGTCAAATTTAATTTTTTGGTTTTATTGGCTGTGTCATTGTGTTAGATTAAGTTAATAAATATCATTTTCATTTCGAAATCACCACAATTTGTTATTTCTTGTTACTTCCAGTCTATCTTCTTTTACCATCCATTTTCACCTATTCCCTGCATTTCTCTCTCGCATATTCCCTCCTTTTTCACAATTTTCGGCCTTATCTCGCTCCCTCAGTTCGAGAAGGCAGGTTATGCGTATTGCATTCTGAACGAGGCGTGAACGCACCCAAAAAGGGAACTCTGCTTGTAAGGCGGAATCGCTCACAGATGAAAAAAGATGAAGAGAGAGAGAACTGTTTTCCTTTTTCCCTTCTGGTTAGGAAAAAACATCCAAGAGAAGGAGATGATTGCAGAAAAGAGAGAAATCTTAAAATAATAACAGAAAATGATAACAGAAAATGATAACGATTCCAGGACTTCCTCGCTATGCAGCGTATTTAATTTCTAGCACAACTTGCATATCTTCACTCTGCCATCACACTAGTTATAAGCACAAACTTAGTACCCTAGATAGTGGAAATAAAATAAAAATGCGATATTCGTACATGATTTGTACCTTTCTAAATAAAATTTATGTGGCTAACATAACACAAGCCTTATTCCAATTCATTTCATACAATTTGATAAAAGGGAATCTTACTACTAAAACTTACTTATTAGAGATCACACTTTTTAGTATCAATTTGTTCTGATCATGTATATTGTATGTATATGAGCCACAGATTCGTATAATTGAGCAACTAATAAATGTGACTTATAAAACTCTTCAAATAACAAATCCAATAAAAAGGAAAGATGAAATTATCTAATATTTAGAAGAAATAAGAGGTTAAAATAACTTAACATTGACATAAGAAATGGAATTTGATGTTTGAAATAATGTTGACTTTTTTATCTATAAGAAATAAAATACGATACATGAATTTATTAACAAAAGGTGGTTTTTTGTATATCTTATTTCATTCCAAATGAATGGATAAATGAGAAGTAATCAATGAAAAAGATACGGAACTCAAATGCGAAGCGACTTTGAAGTCCCTAAAATGCATGAAGAGGATGGGAGAAAAAGGGCCTTAAGATAGGAATAAAATCGGTAAAGAAAAGTTAAAGCTGAAGTTAGCGGATTATTCTGATTTAATCGGTACCCAAGTAAAGTACGTATATCGAGCAGATGAAGCCGATGTTCTTTTGAGTTTAAAATACAATAAAGGAAAAATGACAAAGGGAATATTCGGAAATGTAGAGTACTTCTTTCAAGGAAACTTTTCTTTCAGTTAAGATATTTCGAAACCATATTATTGCAGTTACACTCCATTTTAGCCACTGCACCGGACGGTTTAAAGAATACAAATGTTTCGTAATGCATTTCCTGAAATGTCACACGATAAATTCATACGATAAGTAGGTAGCGATTAAATGATCAGGAACCGTATATTTTAGTCTATCGTGAATCATATAGTTAGATCAGTAAGTTTAAAAATCCCATAATTCAACTTCTATGCATACATCGATAACGAAACGCTAGCAATTTATCTTTTCCTTGCAAGTTGTTTCGATGGAAAATAAATCATCCTTCGTTTATGCATTCCGCCCCATTTATGATAAAATGATGATCTCCTCAGATCCTTCCTAAAATTACGGCCCAGAGAAGGAAATGGGAAAAAGAGCGTTGGCTTTCATACGTCTTATACAACGAACAGCATAAGAGACAGGAAAAGATAAACATCTGCGGTTGCTAAAAGACTATTTACTTCCTATAAAGTGAATCTCCATCCCTTTTCATGGATGGTACCGCAAATGGCAATGTGCTTTATATATACTTTATTCGTCGAATTAAAGTTACAAGTAATCAACCTTTTGAGAAAACCTGAGTTTCTATAAGTGATATGTAGGATGACATGAATTCAGGTGGAAATATAGTAAAATAAAGAGATGAATTATTATTGAGAAAACCTTCTTCCTTCTGGGAAAAGAGGACGAATCGGAGAAGGGGAACCGTGAATTTTGAGATAAAATGTCTAAGGACAACAAAATAAGTATTGATGAGTAATGGAGGAATATATAACAAATGGGGGTTAAAACCATAGTGTGTGTGAATAGAATAAAATAAAAGAGAAATGGATGCTGAAGATATCAGTAAGAAGTGAAGATAAACTAAAATATAGACATTTATAGATTTATTGATGGCATTCCAATTTTTCCAAAATAAAAGCGATAAAAAACAATCTTTCTTTAGAGTAAATTTACAGAAACTGTTAATTGTGAGCATGAAATGAGGGTGGAGAGCTCCTCTATGAAGAAGTAAAAGCAATCGTTTCTTATCTTTGACAGATGTTCGAGGATGTTAACTGCGATGGGTTTTTATCATAATCAACGCTCACATTTGACTAAAAATTTAAAGTAACTTTAAGATTTAAACTCTCAAAATTACTGAATTACAGCCATAAAAATTAAAGAGACGAAGTTTCCTTTAGAATCAAATAAAGAATATATGCAATGAATAAAATCTTCAATGCGTCTTCCACAACATCCCATTTTCACCCTGGGGACCACAAATGAGGTCACGCAACGATGCGAGCTTCCTCTTGGTAACGTCAACGCGTCACGCATGCACGCGTGTCACCAGATGGAGCTAAAAGTATTGGAGGGGAAGGCGAAAAATCAGAAGAAACGATGCGAGGCGCAAGTGGAAGGCAAAAGGAAATAAATATGAATCGGGCTCGGGGGGAGTAAGTCACTACCTGTACGTCGTTATTGCACCATAACTCTCAGAATATGTTCACCCGATGCAAAACCATATTTTCGATCCTCTCTGCCACCGATCCATTCTCCAAAATGTTGTGATGGCGGTTTAAAGGGACATCGCAACCAAAACCTCACAACATCTCTCGCAATATACCACTCCAAGCAACTGCAATCATTTCCTGTGCTTGTTCTTGTACCAGCGCTACTGTCGTATTATTTTCAAAAGACATCAAGTATGTATTTACCGTCAATTACTACGAGGTCACCGGTGAGAAAAAAACCGCGTCTTAATAAATTCCAAGTTTTTTCCTGCGGTGATGGATGGTAAAAGAGATTTTTTCTCTCTAATTGTATATAAATTATATTATTTTCGAACATATGAAACAGATTTGTTGATGTATGATGCAACTGGACCAATTTAGGTATATGTCAGTATTAACCTCACAAATTTAAGTAAACAAGTGCCTAAATTGTTATGTCCTAAACATATTAAATAAATATTTTAATCAAGTTGAATTTTTTTGCTCATATTATGCAAATTATTTTAGCAAAAAATGTCCCATAGATGTGATAATGTTCTCGCGCTCAGTTATTTCCTTTTAAAATAAATTACCCGCAATCGTGAGATTTCCACAGTCAAAATAATGTTTTAAGAAAATTGATGATTGATATTTTCACCAGAAACATAAGAGGGCTGAAGTATGTTTATTTGTTTCCATATACCCCTCAAACATCCATTTTCAGGACTTTTACAGTGATAGGTATTAACAACAACAACCACACAGGACCATTCCCTAACCAGAATATTCCGACTAGCCGGGATTCGAACCCGGGATCGTGGAGTTAGAGTGTTAGAGATTTAACACAAAGATTCCAATTAGTAGTAAATAAGCCTCAATATTTTAAATCATAATCATTCGATAGTAGTGTTATTTTTTATAAATGCTTCTATAGATGAGGTAACATAGCACTTACACAATCATAATCCAACCGCTCTCAAACAGAAGAACGCCTGCCAACTATACGAGAGCCACCATTCGATATTCTGAGGGGCAATTTAAAGGAAAAATATAGCAAGAGTAGATATCAAAATTTTATTCATGCTTTCAGCAAACTCTGCTTATCACAATCTACGTTCTCTAACTCCATTTTATCAACTCCTAGCTTTTTTCCCTTACTAAGTTCTCGAAACTTAAAAGCATTTCAAAATATCTAGAACTTTTTTTATTGTCTTATAGTTCCTTTAAGTGTGTGCAGGTATACTTATACTTCATCATATGTTTGAGCATAGAGGAGTAATGTACGTGTTTGCATATGTGAATACTCATCAATAGTTCATCGTCCAGGGAATCCATTTTCCGTGGTCTCTTATTCCCAACATAGCTTTTCGAGATACAATGCCGCAGAAACCGTTAAGCATTGCACCAGCGGATCCAAAAACGGGGCCAATCTTTTTAAAATTCCCTCCTCGTTCTCCTCCATAAAGCGATAAGCAATTTATTGTTCCAATTTCCTTCGCGGCACTCACCTTATATAGTCCACCATCCCTCCCAGGAGCTTTTTACAGCACCCCGTTGAGACACCAAATCTTTCGGTCGTAAACACAGGAAAAATGGAAGTTCTATGGGAAAGAGCAAGTGGTGCGGAGGCTAGATAGGACGTTTTACTTTCCCTCTTTCCTTCATACGCGCCTTCTGGTTGGAATATCTGTATGATATAATTGATGGCTCTGCGGAATCGTTTCCTTTTAAGTACATACCGAGCTTAGCGTGCGGGGATAACGTGTACCACCATGTACCAAGGGACGACCTTCCCCTCGCCTTATATGATAACCACCCCATCTCATTCCTCAATCTCTCCCACACCTTTTGATCTCCTTTTTGCTGCCTCTCAGCTTTTCGAGAACAATGTTTGTTCGTCCTGTAAGCCAGGAATCATTCATGCTCCTCTTTCAACACCCCTAAAATTTCTTTCTCATCCCTTTCCGGAAGCATTTCTCTTCCACACATTCTATAGTTTGCTTTCCTCTTCTTCTGCCTCATCATTGGCGCCATTTTAGAGGCTGTTTTTCTTCTAATCTCACAACAAAACAACAGCGATAAATGCATCAAAATCACGCCAAACGTACAGTATATACTCGAGTATAAGGTGATTCGAGTATAAGCCGTGGCTTTTAATTTTATCTCAAAATACTGGGAAAACAAATCGAATCGAGTATCAGCCTAGTAGCTACTGTTAAATTTAAAAATAAAAATAGACACTAATTAAATTATGGTATTTAGGATATCAGTAGATTAAATGTTTTTGAATAGTTATTTCAACAAAACAGTGTAATTACTTGATTAAATATGCCAAGGAAAAACTGACTTGAAAAAAGTCTGATTGGGCCGGGAATTGAACCCGGGATCCTCCTCCATCCGTTCAGACCAGACCAAAAATCAGACTTTTTTCAAGTCAGTTTTTCTTTGGGATCTTTCCTGGGTGTACGCCCTTATATGCAATTTACCCTTTACCCTTTTCTTAGTTGATTAAATAGTATTATTAATTGAGAGAATGGGGATTTTAAAAGCCAATTTTTGACTACGGAAGACTTTTTCCACCGAAAAACAGGTAAGTTGGACCCCCACTCGTGTATAAGCCGAGGTGAATGTTTTCAGCATAGAAAAACCAGCTACAAACATGATTTATACATGAGATTCTACGATAACTATTGAGGGAAATACAATTTTCTTCCTATTAATAAAATTATCTCCCATGCAACAGAATTCTACACTGGATTAAATTTCGAGACAATAACGTTCTTCTCCGAAAATGAAGGAATCCCTATCTGAAAAAGGTAATCATTTTGAGTTACTTCAAACTGCATAGATCTCCTCTTTCTTAAAAATGTAGTTTAAGAAGATTTTTTCAACATGTATCTTATACAGAGGAGGCTTAAGCAAAATAATTGAGGAAAAAGTTTACGCATATTTTCTGCTGCTAAAACAGAGTAAATTTACTTCCTATATATTCTTGTCTAAACATAGTTGTACTGAATTTTTTCAGACAATTTGGCCAAAAGATAATATTATTTGGCCAAAAATTCTAAACAAAAAAGAACTACGAATTTATAAGGTTCCCACGATAAATGACCACCTAATTTTCTCTTCTGAATGAGATGCGATGTTTGTAAGCGTGCCTATCATAACTAATGGTTAAAGGTTCATTTTGATGTTCAAGTGTTAATGATTTTCTTCATTGCTTTCAAACTTAATTATCAGTGACACTTTTCGTGAAAAGTTCATTTCTTTCAATTATTCCGTGGATAAAAAACAACAAACACCATGCTTCAATTTACGGAATCAACACCTCGGAAAAATATTCAGCCAAAGCTATGAAGCCGTACGGAAACAAATGGGAGCGCTTGTGAAATGAGGTCAGTTTCTTGGGCGGAACATTTCCCAAGCTGAGGCTTCGCATGCAACCGATGAAAAGATCTGTCCATTTTAAAGTTTTGGGGTCATTACACTCTAATGATTCCTTAGTTCGAGTTACATTTCTACGATCGCAAACATATCACAATTGAGGGCTTTGCCTTGCGTATGAATTATACAATGTTCTAAGCATTGTTTCAGGATGGTTCCAATAGATGGCTTTCATTTGCATACATTTATTTTACGAATCTAACCTAAGACTTGTGAGCTGATATTTGTGCAAATTTTGCTGAATGTGTATCCACTTGCTACTTTTCGCGATGAAATAAGCAAGAAGTTCTCTCTACTGATGGATGAAGACTGTTTTTTCTCCACAAATATCAAATGCTCCTCTATTCTCACATCGAATACATTGAAATATTCAAAATCATAACGAAAGATACATAATTTTCCATTTTTTACATCCGTTGGAAATCAACAAATGGAAAACAATCATACAGCTATTGGAAATAATTCTGGGCTCACTAAATAGTACCGTTTTAAGCTAGGCAAGTATTAACTTACATAATTATTTTGCTATTCATTAATTTTTTAAAAATAGCGTTCTCTGATTCTTTTACAAATTAATCTGAGACAGTTTTAACAGAAAGGATTAAATATTATAAAATGACACACAGAAAATTTGTAGAATAAACTATTTGACAAAAATAATTTTTATATGAATTTTTGCAGTAGAATTCGCATCTTATACCACCCCAGCTTTTCATAGAAATATAATCAATGACAATAAAATAAGCGTGACAAATTATTAGTCGTAAATTAAGTCAGTGTGGCTAAATTTTCCAGCACATAGACATTTGCTCGCATCGCATAACTATTTGTAGAAAACAGAAATAAAAAATAATAATTCTTTTAGATTCTTTACCTGTTTAATACAATATATTATGCTCTCCTTTTGATTGTAAATCCCTCAAATATAATTTATGTGATTCACGAATTCAAATATACCTATGGAGGTCTGCAATATTTATTATTAATATTTTTCCATATTATAAAGCACATTGTCTAAAAAATGAAGTGGAAATGAATAGTTCAAGTAAAAAGAAATTTTGAGATAAACCAGTAATTTGCTTCCCGTAATGCGTAATTAAAAAATGAAAATAGAGAGATCGATATTTTCCAAAAATTTCGTCTTTTGGATAGAAAAGAAGAAATATTTCAGTACAAACTATTATAAAAAGCAATGATTGATAATAAGTAAAATCTCTTTCTCCCTTTTTACGAATTAACAACAGCTACCGTAGGAACTCAAGTACTGGCAAAAAAACGTCAGAAAATTAAAAATGAATCATAGATTTAACTCACCATAGACGCAGCTGGAATATTTTCCAATAGAGTAGCAATAATAAACTGACCTGTAAAGAAAAGAATGTTTTAATAAATCTGGAATTATTTATACAATGGACAAATTAGAATGCTTTAATGGCAATTAAACTATTTTATTGAATTTCAACAACAATAAATGAGCTTTCTCGTCCAGGGCTATAATATGCTGTAGACTCGAAGAGCCTAACAGAAACCCAACATCCGATCGTCTTGAGAGAGCCTTTAATAAGAAAATGGGAAAACGTGGGAGTGAACTCTCAAAGACCTCCTTCGTCGATTCAATCATCGAAAGATGGATCCAACTTAAACTTGTTCGTTTGCACATTAATTTAAACCACCCGCACTATGAGCGAGTCTTTGATGGAGCAGGATTAATAATGAGAGGCAGAACGGGCAGTATTAATAACGAAAGAGAACGAATTACCGCGGTCTATTACCGAACATGAAAAAACAACGACGCTCGTGTTTGTCCAGTTACTCCTTGCAAACTGCTAAACGCATAGCGCCGATACCTCTCCATTACTTCGCAAATTAATGCAATATTCGTTAGTTTCGATTCATACACGGTCTGGACCGTTTCAACGGGGAAACGCGATGTGTTTTTAGGTTAAGTGAATGTTTCTCATTTGTCGAGCGACTGTGCGATTGTTCCGACGTATGCAATATAGATCACGTCGATTTCCCATTAATGGGTGACTCGCCCCATCTATCGTGAGCAATAGCGAACTACTTCATTAAATGCCGAAGTCCACTAATGAAATATTCCCGTTGAAACATGGAAATGAGCAATTTAAGATGTGGAATGTTATTGATAGGAAGTTATATCTGCCACTGTTCGTCAGAGAGTCCTCTTTCCTTTTTTATTTAAAATATCGGCTGCCGATGACTTCTCCGATCTCAATCAGGACTGCAAAGCTTTCGGTAAATATGGTCTTTTACTTCACATGGAAACGAATAAATAATATACAAGGAAAGGGTTGAGATGACTTTGCACATAAGGGCGTGCGCCCAGTAAAATTCCCAAGAAAAAACGGACTTGAAACAAGTCAGACGGGGCCAGGAATAGAACCCGGGATCTCCCTCTATCCGGGAGGCTGCTTTAAACATCTAAGCTAACCGGTCAGAACATTTTAACAAACCATTTTGGAGACTTTGCGTGCTAGGGCAAGTGTAGTTTCGTAGTTGAGCGGCAATTTTATGATTGCCTAAAAACGAAGAGTGGTATCGTTTTCGATATTTGAAACAACCCAGGAAACAATAATGCAAACGGTCTACACAATAAGAGCATTGAGGTTCTATCGATATTTGACTCCAAATTTAGTCTGTTTATTTTCTAAGGGTTTCTTTTTCTTTCTTAATTATTAATAATCGCACCAAACAAATTTTTAGAATTAAACATTCGTTGTCAAAATATAACTTTTAAAACGAGAACTCTAGCTAATAAAATAATCCAGTCATGTGTAAAACATCAAATCTGAATTGCTTTTACGACATTTGTAATGATATTTTGGAAAAACAAACGTATTTTTTTTAGATTTATGTGCGATAGTAACACTTAACCGAGTCCTTCAAATAATTTTCAATTTACAATGGATTTGTATTTAGCAGAGCCACTTGAGTTCAACGTTAATTTTAAATAATAATGAATCCCTAATTCCTTCAGGAATACTAAGGAAAACCAAATACTCCGGCAACATTTTGGTCAGTAATTCTTTCCATTCCTCATTTTGCAACAGAAAAATTACTAACATAAACCTTTGATTCAAGGATTTTCAATAGAGTTGAAATATTATCAAAATGAAAAAGAACTGATTCACGCTATTGCAAAGAATAATTAGCAGATCGGAGAATTTCGACAGTTTTTATGTTCATTTTGAATCATGACTTTGATTTCATTTTTATAAATCAGTTAGTGAAAATAATAAATTATCTCAAGTAGCTCTTAAATTACTTTTCTTTCACTAATGGCACTTTGGGTTGTTTAGCAAACTCAAGACAACAGTTTAGTAAAACAAGTTTTCAGATGGTACTGTTATGTTGATGACGTACATTGCATTTGGACGGGTTCAAATAGACAGTTGAGTAATTTCCTGAACTCCAAGCATAAGAATGTAATATTTACGTGTGAAAAATAGGTCATCGGGTCTCTAAATTATTTAGATGTGACTATATCTGTAAAAAATCAAAAATATAAATTCTCCATATACCGAAAACCTACCTTCACGGATCAGGTCATTCATTCTAGTTCAAAGCATCACTTCACGCTAAAACTGGCAGCCTTTCATTCGATGCTCAACCGTCTATTCTCTATACCATTGTCAGAAAGTAACTTTCAAAAATAACTAAATATTATAAAAAGTATCGCGATAAAAAATGGTTCCGAGAGCAGAATGATTGGCAAACTTTTTAACGGAAAGAATAGAAAATTTGCAGCATTGAAAATGTATTGATTCTAATCGAATTCTGATGAACAACCAAAGTGACTTCCTTTTCTTGGTAAACTTTTTCGCTGAAAATCAATAAACTTATTAAGATGGATAAAACCAAAATTGGCTTTTACAACAAAAATAATTTAAGGAACCTTTTAAAAACAACAAAAGATAGAATGGGGCAAGGGGAAAATAGTGGTCTATATAAATGAGAATGCTCAGATTGCAATGGTGTGTACATAGGTCAAACGGGGAGAAATTTCAATTATAGAATTAAGGAGCATAAAAATGTTTTTCAGAATAATAACGATAAATCCCAGTTTGCCAAACATTTACTGCAGTATAATCATACTAGTAACTTTGCACCGGAAATCCTCCACGTAGAGAAAAAGGACGCCAGGCTATATTTGCTTGAACGAATAGAAATTTTAAATTATGACAAATTAACATAAGGTAATAATTTAAATAAATACCTGTTCACCTCCCTTACCCTCTGCTGGGCATACCCTTCATTAATAATTAATATATCATTTAATTACTTTGTTTTTATCTTCTTGTTTACCTTATATTGTATAGTATTGACGTGGCTAAATTCGAGCCATATCTAATTCATCTTATCCCGAAATCTGTAAACTGCTTTTAACTTCACCAAACCAGATCCTCAAGTTCCACAGTTAAAATTCCTCACAAACAACCTACTTCCCCCCTAAACTCTCCCCTTCACAACTATCCATTCACCCTCTTCCCCAACCCCTCTTATTAACCCCTCCTGAAAGAGTGCATAAGGAATCAGATATTCTTTTCTTCACCTGAAGATGTTGCAATGCAATGAAACCCGGGTCGTGGTCTAAATAAAGAACTGTTCTGTGGAAATTACAAAGAGTGTTTTATTCTGATAAGATGGAGAAGTTCCACAAAATAACGCACTTTTATGAAGACAACAGTTTTTCCCTGCTCCAACGTTCATTCTTCAAAATTCAGGTTTTAGTCGAGACACGTAAATATTAATAATTTAATGGTATACCGTCGATTTATCTGCAAAATTAATATCTTTACGGTATTTACTGATATTTTGGAAATTAAAATGAGTTTTTAATAAAATTTTCACACCTTTTTTTCCGATTGGAATGTAAGGAAATGCTGACAATTTTTATTTTAGGTCTATAATGAGTAAATATGGGAAGAGATTAAGAAACGTACAGAAACGCAATGCCATAGCGTAAATAACATCTCTTTCGAATTAAAGTATGAATTTATGGAATCAAAACGTTTATTTCTGAAGCCATTGCCTCGAAATACCTCCACTCTAGGACATTCCTCCGCAGCTGACTCTCCCCCGTCCACTCCCAATCACCGCGATCAAAGACAGAAAAATACAGAAAAAGTGATCGAGCGAACATGCAACGAGTTATTCGGCCGACCTTGGAGAATCGCGGTGGAATATCCCGCAGCCTTTTCATCCCACAAACCCGTCTCTTTCCACGGCTAACGAGAAGCTGATGAAAATTCTCGGTCGACACACCAAGTTGAGCCTAGGCGATGTTAGGCATCCACTGGGAGCCCTTGCTGTCCATGTAACCCTTTTCACACAGATACCTCGGGGAAATGGATTATATGGCGACCCATTTCAATGCGAAGGGTTTGTTGAGGGAAGCGAGGGAAATGAGGGTGCACACATCGGTGCGAAATCAGTTTGCGGCTGGAAAGATGGAGATTTGGGAGTTTTGAAGGAAAGAGGGACGGAATGATGAAGAGTTATCAAAAGAGAAATCCCAAAAGGATGAGATAGAGGGAGAGTTTGAAACTGGAGTAAACTGGAGTTCACGTTGAAAGGAAAAGGCCGCACTTAACATTCAAGTGACACCATAAAGCATCGAACACAATAGAAGGATGGACCTTTTACTTCGAAACAGAACAGTCATCCGATCGAGATCCTTAATCGAGATCGAACAGTTTAGTGTCCCTGGCTAGCAAAAAAGAAGCTAAATACTTTAATTCCTTCCAGAGAATCACATCATTTTGAACCTCATAGATATAGGAAAAGTTTAAAACTAATTTAAATCATAAAGATATGTATTTAGAGAAAATATTTGAATGACATTCTATTTCAGCAACAAGAGCAAAAATATACATTAAACGAAGAAGTAAATGACAAAATGTTAATTAAAGCGGTGATATCTAACTTTAAAAACCTAGAAACGTTCTAAAATACTTAAGCGTATAAATAAACTTGTTGAAGCACAATACACTAGCTCGATATCGCCTTCATGCGATCACGATATACAAAATACTCATTAATGTAATTATATCATTCCATGAGGCATTTATTAATATATTCGTAAGACAACCACTCTTAACATATTAGTGTCATCAGTTAAAAAAGATATCAAAACCGGACTGTCGAAGGTGGAAGGCTAAAAAGAAGTGTGACGTCATGTAAAATAAATGGACCAAAAACTAGTGTGCACTGCAATTAAAGGAAAATAAAAGTCAAAGCAGCTGAAAATAGTTTATTTGCTATTAATTGGTGATATCATTGAAATAATTACGATTCTGTGCTGATTCTTAATATCCCAAAAATGAAGTCTTGGGTAACCGTAAGACTTAGTAAAACCTCTTTGAAGATGAATTTAACATCCCAAAATCCATGCAGACGTAGGCACCTGATTGCAATAGAAATGAGAGTTAGGGATATTATCTCTATTTGACATGTTGCAGAGGTGAGGCACACACAGCCGTGACTGGATCGGTGAAACGAGCGATGGAAGGAGGCGAGATACGATCTGGTGGTCGCTAGAGAGAGGAGCCTTTAGAGAGAAGCGTAGAGAAGGCCCCCAAAGGGCCACGGTCCTTTGCTAATGGGGGCTTCATCAGTATCAATCACCGCTCGGAGAGGGGCCATCCTGGAGACCACCCTTTCATTCGTTCCCTCCCCTTTTTCTTCTCCCGCAAAACATTCCCCTGTCCTTCCGGTGACCCTGATGATGAGCGACTCTCCGACAAGGGGTGACCGTGGGGTTTAACGCGTCCACTGCGGATGCAACGTCATGTCACGCCTCCTAATGACGACAATATGGCCACCACACGAGGGACAGGTATACGACACATGCTCGGGTTACTTGGCGGTCAGAAATATTACGAGAAATTCTTTTATTCTAGAAATTTAAAGCGAATGATCGTGAAGTTTCGTATTTCACTAAATTGCCCAGAATTGCGTGGTTTCATCCTATGAATTGCAGAGGTTCGACCGCTGTGCCTCTAATTAATTCCGTTTTTAGTCCAATGTTTGGTAAAAGGAGGAGGGAAAGTTTTTGGAGTTCTCCAAATTAAACCTAAATCAATATAATTGAAAATACCGTGGAGATAATTTTTAGATAAGAAAAGGAGGATTAAGCCGTTAAAAACTTCTCTCAGTTGTCACGTAGTATGAAGTCTTTATTCATATATTGATTGTTGGATAGGAAATATAGTTCGAATATATTACCAAATTCTAATTGGTTGATATCTGCATTCCATATTATACATTCTAAACGTTTAACGGCCGAAGCACAACATACGTATTACATAAAATCATTAAACTATCGGTTGAATTAAATACCCTTTAAAGTGATCTTAAGATAACCTGCATATCTTAATCCTTACGTATTCCTAAACTTTATATAAATTTAGGAAATAGGCTAAGAAACCTAGTTCTATGATTCAAGAGTGTGTCTCAGTATTCCCACTTAAGACAAAAGTGTGATCTTCTTCAAGGAAGAAAGTAAAAAAAAAACTATATCATGTTAGGTATCCTGTTATTTTCTTCGCATCTACATTTCCGGCATTCATTGGCTTTACAATCATTCTGGTTAGTATTTTTTGTTTCATTTTTTGTTATAAAATTTGAAATAGTGACTCGCAACCAATATGCAATGTCCATTTAATAATCTTAATTTTATCCATTTATACAACCATAACTCTATAATTTTCAGGAGCATTCTTAGAGTTCCTCAACGCTTACGTGAGCAGAGCTCAATTTCCTCGGTCGATAACTTTTCCAGCGGAAGTTTACGAGTAATTACATTATTTTGATGGAAAATTTAAAAAGTTATTTTATACTTAGTAGTAAAAAATTTGAGCTCACTGAATGGAAATGAATTCCAATTAACTAAATCAATCGACACAAACTGTTAAAATAAATATCTACAATTGGCAATTATCTAAATTTCCAAAGCCGTAAAATTCCTGCCGTTTGCGGGAAAAATTTAAATTAAAATCAGCTTAACGACCGCAAAAATTCAGTTTGAATGAGAAAAAATAATGTTGCATATTTCACAAAGTGATACACGATTCGGACACGATGG
The DNA here is from genome assembly GCA_947579665.1 of Sympetrum striolatum. Classification (NCBI taxonomy): domain Eukaryota; kingdom Metazoa; phylum Arthropoda; class Insecta; order Odonata; family Libellulidae; genus Sympetrum; species Sympetrum striolatum. The sequence continues at coordinate 7,110,987 of OX388347.1, forward strand.
TTATACAACCCGTTTAATTTTCCCCACGGCATTAATTATACATTCTTACCGAACATCATCCACAGGAAATTAAAATATTGCTTGAATGTTAAACTGACATACCTTGCATAAAATTCAGAATAGTATTTATTAGAACATTTTTCAATACAGTTATAATGATTATGATATTTATCAATTAAGTACTGCTTCTTTTTTCAAATTTCTATTTCCTGGTAGGAAATGAGCTAACTAATACATGCAATCCCAAAGAACTTGATTTACCTTTATTGCAAAATAAATGTTGTTCCATGTTATTGTCAAAGTTATATTAAATCACCGTATTTTATTTTTAAGCACTGAAATCTGAAATTCTAATAAAAAGGATAACTATTACTCTGGCAATCTTTTCATAACAAGGACTCTCTCTTAGTCGACAAGCACAATACCTTTACCACGCGATACGCATATATTCTCGATTTGCTTTTGATTCACACATTTACGAATCAGGAACTAAATATCAATTTAATGTACTGTATTTATATAATGACAGCTGGTAAAGCTGGTCGACGCTACCTGTATGCTCTTTGAAGAAACGATGATAAGGGATTTCCCCAAAGAAATTTTCTGGCGGAGTAATGACTTCCAATTATTCTGGACGCGTAAACGCAACGGCACGGAACTATCACGCCCTCCACGTTTGTTTACTTGTTTATTTCCGGAGTCAACTCCTATCCTGGGCACCAAAATGTTTGTGGCGGAACAGGGCGTTATATCTCTGGCAACAGCGCGATTTTAAAATAATTAATAACCAGGAGAGTGAAAATTCGCCTCGATGTTCTTTTAAACACTCCTTTTCGGATCCAATATCGGGACACGCGCTTTCGCAGAAATTCGGCGACTAACTCCCGGCAAACAACCAAATGTTTAATGAAAACGCGGCTTGAGCTTCCATTAACTAGACCAAACAATCGAAATGCTTGGCAACGAACACGGCGGAGCCAAACTATGTGCGGTGGAGGTCACAACGAGCGGAATCCAAACGCGAAAGACCCACGTGCGAAAATTAGAGCCTTTGAAAGAAATGCTTGCTTTCGGGGGGAGGGTTGTTCCCAGTATTTTCCTTTCGGAGCGACTGTTTGAGGGAAATATATTCCAAGGGATAGCACTCGGAAAGGAAAATTGCTGAGCATCAAAAAGGAGGAATGGGAGTTAATTTTGGGGGAAGATGATGGCGATTGCATTTTTCTGCAGAAGAATTCTAAGGAAATATTTTATGGAAAATGCTCGAAGGGAATATTCTTAGAGGCTTTCTGTAAATAAATTGGATGGAAAGGAGCTGAAATAAATCACTCGTCAATAGAATTCTGATACTGATAGAGTAAATTATGAAAGGAGATTAGAAAAGATCTGAAGTAGGTTTTGACATAACAGTTCCGAGAACTTTCATGCGAAGCTGACAGATATAAATAAAAACATTGAAATATTATAGGTAAATATTTCATATTCTATATAAATTTTTGTGTGCCTTAAAATAGGTCTATGTATTTTTCAAGTGATTGCAATCCACACTTTAGAATATAATCTGGAAAGATCAACTATTACGAGTAGGGTATTGTTAAAAACTTTCATAAAGGCACTGTAGAATTATATTATAAATGTTGTAATAAATATTAAAGGACGAATATTGATTTTAAATGTTACTTTCATTTTTTTAAAAGACTGTGACCTTTCATTCAATGAAACCTCCATATCACTGAAATTTTAATTTTCATATATTATTTTCCTCTGATTGACGTCAAAATTTCCAAATTTTATGAATCAGTAGGATGACCTTCTTATTTTATCTTGCTTATCCGAATTGCCTCGTAGAGATGCAGAAGTGAACATTTCATCACTAAAACATCTTCACCAGTATAAATCCCTCCTTCCATACGCAAATGACGGCTCGCGGATCAGAAATGTAGAACTTAATAATTATTTTCAGTAACGCGTTAAATGTGCAGATTGCCGAAGATAAGAATGAGAATATTCAAGGAGTAGAGTAAACAGTGGAGCATCGATCGATGGTATTTTGATATCTGCGAAGCCCTGAAAACTTTCACCGGAGGAAATGGAGGAAACCAGTCGTAGGAGGGGCCTCGTTGGCAATGGACGCAAAAAGAGGTACACATAAGATCCAATGTAGGAGAAGAAACATCATGACTTGATGCGCTTCTCTTTTTGAATGCCTTCCGTGCCTCCGCATAAAATCGAGCGGGGATTAGGACACACCTTGGGTTGAGCACCTACAATCCCTCTCCCATCCAAACACCGCCTTAGAGACCTCCCCAACCACGCTAACTACGTGATTAAGCTTCCCTATGAAAGCAGTATCCCGAATCCCGTTCCTATAGCGACGTTCTTCCTTTCTGATCCCTCCTATCGAAAGGCCCCGTTCATATACTTGCGATGCCTAAACGACTGTCTCAGCGTAATCCTCATTGACCCAACGACGGAGCTCCATCGGATGCTGAGCCGTTGCTATGCGGGTTTCAATGAGGATTGAGAATGGATAATCATCAGAAGTCGAAAATAATGCGCAGGAGATTCAAGTGGGTATGTGACAAAGAATGCTGTGACAATTTATGATCCTCCTTATTTCAGAAAAGAATTATATAAATCGTACTAAAAATTAAAGTTTGAGGATTTCCAAGAAACACTGCACAGAAATTCAAACATTGAGTACAAATTCTTTTTGTATCTTCATCATGGATTATATTATGTATAACTTCAGCTTGTGCGTATGATAAAAATAACACCAAAAGATGAGTTTCTGAGAAGCAGAGTTTACTTTTAGTTGATCGCGAAGAGAGAACATGTTTTGCATAACAGCATATGACTTTGAGCAATCCCTCGACTTAATATCGAGTAAAATTAACATTTTTTGTGGAATGATCGAATGATCGAATTTAATTGTAATTATTCATCCGTGATTAGAAGAAATTATTACACAATTTACACTATGAATTATAATTAAGTTAAGAAAAAGTTCACTAAGTTTTCACAACAATATGTACTGTCTAATACTTTTCATCCAAAGAATATATTCGAAAAGTTACCTCCCTGTTCAGTTCAAATACGAAACCAAGTCCTCTTCTTTTTGAACAACCAAACCTCTACTATTTTCAAGTTTTCTATTGATCCTTACCCTTTCAGCCAATATTCTTCTTTCCTACTTTATTTTCTATGCTTTCGACCGCAACATTCTTTTCGTTCTTTCGCCCTCAATTCAAGACTGTTCCTCTATCTTCATTATCACCTTTCTCTTCACCTCTCGTTACCTTTTATTGCAGCGATTGCCTCCACTGGCGTTCAGAATTCATCTCCCGCCTTGCAGACGACGGTGCTGCCACTGCGAAATAGGTGGCAAGATCGGAAACCGCGATATGGATAAAACAAAATAAAACCACTATGATGGAGATATTTTAAAGCAAGCAGAGCTTATGCTTGCATTCCAAGGCTACTTTGGAAATGGTAAACTATGAAGGGACAATTTTCGTAAGGCGCCATTATTCCCTTAACCGTTTTCCACCAACATTTACCGGAAACCATTTATCGAACTGTTAGAGCTCCGCTCGTGCCATCTGCAGCCTTAATTGATCGTCCACAATTGCATCCAGGTTTGTATTTCCTAATCGTTTCTCCAATATGAATGACTGAGATCCGGGCACACATGGGCAAGAAAGATAATAACCTTCTCCGGTTCATAATAATTCGTATTTAAATGCTTTTTAAATAGCTTACTATCCAAATCGTAATTCAATACCGCAATGACATGAAATTGGAACAAAAACATATAAGAAATAATGTTATTGGTATATTATGTACTATAAATCAAGTTCATTAATGCTCATGAAGCGGCAGTTGCGTTTTATTTCACGGTAAATCATCATTCATCCGTGAGTATGAATAGCCTGTCATTTTTTTGACGTAACATTCAAATAAGTATTTACATTTTCCAAAGGCCTAAAATAAGAAGTCATTTAAAGTATGTATTGGTTCCCATTCGCGTCTTTGCGACAAACTCGATATTCACCATCCGCTGACAGTGTGCAATGGCTACATCGCAAACTTTGAGCAGCTGAAACTGGTAAAGTATAGAGATTCTACTGCTCAGTATAAAATCCTTAATTCGAGGTGAGGCCCGACCACGCTCTGCCAAAACGGAGACAACCTTCACATTGTCTATTTCTCCTTTGTCGGGTTGCTTTCCTCTTCTTCATTCTTCCCAATTTATCACATTTCCTCTCTTTGTTTTGCTGCGTTCGACCTCTTTTTACCTCGACTCCATTGTTCCCTCCAAAAAACTGATTCGGCATTAGAATTAGCCCGGGAAAGTGGCACATTGAATAAATCAAAGCCGAGGGAAATGTTTCCGACGTGATACCAAAGCATCCCTTACTAGGCGTTCCCTTTTTAGTGCAAATCACAGGTTCGGAGGTATAAAGGCAACACAGAAATACAATAAACTACTCCGATTCAAGGAGTGATGGATTTAAATGTAAGATATGGGCCTCCGTGAGCTTGTGTCAGTTTTTATTACTAGCACGACTTAAAATAGATTTAAGATGAGACTGAAAAGTCTCTTCCTTCCATCTAACCCGTTAATAATAAAATAAGAAGTAGAAATTATAATAAGAATTGTGAATGCAAAAAACCTAAGATATTCTTAGGAAAAAAATCCACTGCAGGAAAACACCCACAAGAAAGGGTGATGTGAATAACCTGCGCAAAACTACCGATAGTAAAAGCTAAAATATAAGAAAAGAGAAAAACATTCAAAAATAAATAAATACACTACCAAAAAGTACTTAAATACGATCGATAAATAAGAATCAGTTCACATTTAAAAAAGAGATAACAATATACAAATTAGCATAAAAAAATACAGAAAATAAGGAAAACGTACATGGATATTCATCTATAAAGCTCATTATGAGGAAAAATAAAAGAATCTTATAAAAAAACAGTATCAAAATAATGTATACAGTATGTACCAGTCAAAATTGTAAATAACATAGACATTTAGGTAGCTCTAAGTAAGAAAAAAAGAGAAAAAAAGAAATGATGATGCATGGAGCAAAAAATATGTTGTATTAGAAGTCCTACAAAAAGTATTTATTAAGAAAATAAAGATCGATTTTGCCATTGCTATCCCTCACACCAAAATACGTTTGCTTCCATCTCCTCTATGTTTTAACACATACTATAAATGATGCGGATGCATACTTAAATAGCCAAATACTGGTGTATAAAATTTATAGATATCTAAACTGTATAATGTTTTACTCTAATTTTTTTACGAAACTGAAAGAAAATCGTGGACAGTATAGCAGACCATTTACAGGAAGGTAAAAGAGAGAAATGGTAATGTGAATTAGAATATTTTCAAAGCGACTTGTTTCGAGAGTTTCCAGCCGTGAGCATGTAGAGAAAACAGTTGCAAAGATGTTGACAGGAAAATGCCTAAAATACCAAACGGTGAAAGTACTTGCTTTGGTTAAACAAACGTAATCTCACAGCTGTGAATCGTGGGATGGAAGTCGATAGAGGGAAAACATTCTGTAAATTAACAGAGGACGATGAATTAAAGCTAAACAGTCCACTGCAGGGCGGAATAAATTGGATTTAAATAAAAGGCGACGAAAGCGAAAGAGGCGTGCCCTTATCAAATAATTTGCATTCATTCAAACGTAAAAATATGCGGCAAACCTATTCGACAAAAGAAAAACGTGATTTATGGCGGATGGATCCGTCATTACTATTTTCGACACGGTGCCGCTTCTCGTATGAAAGTCCCAGGACGACATCTAGGGGAAAAAATGGGTAATTTGTCTTGTCCACCGATTTAATAGGCTATCAAGTGAGTAATAATATGAAATAGGTTCCAAGTTCATTTCCTAATAAAACAATGACGTTAATATTCTGAGGGATAAAACTTGAACTGCGTTTCGGGATGACACTGTTTAGCACATGACTGATTCCTGTTCAAATGGAGAAATATCAGACGGTACACAGTCGTGGATGTTTGACCAGCACAGAGGCATAATAAATGCACGTGAAAATATGTTGCCTCCCCATTCGAGGCAATTATTCCGACCCCACCAATGCAAACATCGATGTCATTCTCCCATACGATGAACTGCTTCCCAAATGTAAATACAGTAAGTACAAGTGCACGACGATTTCACATTTACGTCTTTTTTCTCATGTACTAATCCAATTATGGTGAATATATATATTTATATTTATGGATATACACCATGCTCAAACAGAGAACACGTGCTTATTTTTTTGGAGTTTAATTTTTGTAAATAAAGTTTATCTTCCTGGAATATATTTGGAAAAGCGGCTTGTCGCATTCTGAGGTACCGACACCGCTCTACGTCTGAAAATGCATTTTTGCACAATTTTACAAATCAATCTTAATTCTATTCATCATGGATCCTGGGCACCACCATATACGAATAATATGAAAGTTGACGTATAATTATAGCAATAAAACAATGATAGTAAACTAATCCAATATATTCAGAAATTTATTTCACTAACCCGATGTATATTATAAAGGTCATTTCATATTAACCAAGAAGATGACAGATACTGTATTGAAGACATCGCTTTTATAAATTGAGTGTCTGTAAATATATGAGTAAATTAGTAAATAATCGATAATGCCTTGGAATGTAGCGTAAGAAGAGAGATTGTAAAGAGAAAGTTCCACATGATGAAGCAGAAATCTAATTCTTGCCTTTTAAGACTGTTCCGATAACCTATAATATTACAATTCGTTATTCGGTTTTAATATTCTTTATTAAACCTCTCATTTCTATAAAAACGCATGGTACTCCTTGAAAACATCTCTCACATCGGCAATAAATCGTTAAAAATCACGGTGGTTTTATTGATATAATTTTCAAAATTCAAAAAACTAAGGTAATCTCTTTTTATATCATTGGACGTAATATTGAAAAACTTCGTCGAATCTCGTAAAAACAGCTGATTACAAGACTTGCGGCAAATATTAGAATATTATATTCCGACCAAAAAGTAATTAAAATATTCAACCTAGCTAAATACAGCTAAATAATAAGTTGAATACCTTTTTCTCCAGTTTTCTGTATTAATCAAAATGTTCCGCTTAAATTGTTATCCTAGGTATTTATATAATAAACGAGTAATCATGACAGAACAAATTATTAGAAACAACAACAAAAAGTAATTTTGGCACACAATAAGTAACATAACATAGGACTGTATTGTGTCTGAGAAAGCGGTCGATCCAATTTTACATTTTAGTTGAATTCACGTTCTTATACGGTTTCTAAATAACACGACCCAAAGCCTGAATATTTCAAAAGGTTTTTCGAAGTTATATCACGCATATGCCAATCCGACACAATTCAATGCAATAGGTACAAAAAAGAGACATGTCCGTCGAAGTAACGTGTCTGTCCATCTGCGCTAACGAGCCGGGGTCGAATCATTAATTCATTTCGGGGCTGAAAAACCGAAACAAAAGAGGGAGCGAAATGTTCCCGGGGAGAACTTTTTCATATTTCAAGGCGTGCGCTTTAAAAACATAATGTGTATGCGCGGCGTGTGTTATCCGCAACGCAAACGCGCCTTTTATTGTCACCGCGGGCGGAAAAACCGTCTTATCGCGCAGCAACGACGAAAAGCCCGAGAACATCCTAAAGGGATTATGTGTCGCCGTGGAGATCCATTCACTCCCACGGATTGTCCTTGACCGATTGACCTTGGGAAGGACCGCTTTCTGCAAACGAAAAAACCTGCCCTCTCTCGGTGCGAGCGCGGACTACGTTCACCCATCCACCTCCATTACTCTCACTCTAATTTCGAAATCTCGTTCCACCGCAGCGTCCTCTTTATTACGACGTACGAAATAACCATCGCCTAATTCCATCCACGCATTCCTGTGTGCAAATCATCTGAGCCAAGCACAATTATTCTTCTACGTCCGTTTCTTCGCGATGACCCCGACTTAATGCGTCGGAGGTAGAGAATGTCGGCTGAAAAGGCACTGTTTCAAAGGACTGAAGAAAACGGAAGCTAAGGCTGTGAATAGAGCCCACTGATCGATGACGGAATGTGAATATTTATTTCTCGAAGAACTCGTAATTTGGTAACGTTCGCTGTTGTCTTCCAAGAACGTGAGCCAGTTTCCGAGAAAGGCTATCGGAAGTTTTTCTGAGATCTCTTTGGCTATCATCTATACTCTGGAGTAATTGAGATTACACCTCTACAAACTATGAATTTATGCAAGTATGCACTGCATATTCCCTATTTTGCAAGGTTCTTTGGACATCGTACACATACTACAGCAATGAGGAGTGTACTTCAGTAAACAGAATGTCCACGAATAGAATTCCTACGAACAGAATTTATATAAAATTGGGAAATTAACATACATTCTATAGTCGTGGTTATTTCAGAATAATTTAATTCGGGTAGTAATTTACCAAATTCTACAATCTATACAAAAAGTAAAACATCCTCCTGCAATACTACCTCAAGACAACACAGATTATAATTATAAATCGTGGTCGTGTTGAACATTCTTATCTAGCTGCTTTTAATGAAAATGCAGGAGATTATCGCAGTTTTTTCTGTATGAGTAAGTTAAATCTCTTATCTCACAATCCCCTTGGCTCCTTAACTTTATAATTGATGACACTAATTACGGACAGCACCGAGAGAAACCTTGTGTATTCTCAACTTGTACTAAGTAAATCCATCTCTTAAAAGATGTAGTAATTATTACGCATTCACCTTTGCCTCTATTGACTCTGACTCCAAATCATTCCTCTCCCCACGCCATTTACATCCAGTGTTTCAAAGCAATGCAGAAAATACCTTAACGATGTTCATTTCTGAAGATAACACATAAAAAATGATTTAAATAAGGTACTTGGATATCGAACGACCAAGATTGTATCTTATAAATGTCATCTGCATTAGGAAAGATTAATTATAATTTCCCATCAAATTTAGAGTTCTAAAGAAGTTTTGAAATAGGAAGTAATTTAATCTGCATAGAACTTGCAGATTTAATTATATCTCAGTATAAATCTCTAAGACCCACAATTTCTTCAAATTAAGTTCCGGTTCTAAAAAAACTGTTTAAAAATGTTTCTTAAAAATGTCTTCTTCTCGGAAGAATAATATTTTAGGGCATTATTTTTTTATTTGTAAATCCTAAACATCGCTAATAATGAGTAAGATATTTGAAAATTGCAATTATTTTCTATAGTAGGTGAGAAAAAATTAACATTCCAAGATATAATATGGTACTGAAACAATATAATAAAATAACAGATATCTTGATCAGCAGAATAATTAATTCCTAATGAATATTGAATCATTGAATGCTCCTCAGATCGTTCAGCACGAGTCAATTCTCTTCCAATATTTCTTCAGTACATGAATCATGATTAATCCTTTTCATTTAAAACGAGAAGTAAAAAGCATTTTAAAAAAACGTACTATAATTGAGACGTAATGACATCGAGATTTAGCGAACTTCTTTTTGCTGGTGAAGGTTAAACATTGAGTCGAGGGGTAGAGCAGGGATCCACTGGTTGATGAGAAAGACGAAGTAATTAGGCAAGGATTCCGAACGAGAATGTCTCTCTGCTCTAGGGGTGTGGGGAGAAGGCGGAGGAAGAGAGATGTCTTGGCGGAGGCCATTTCAAAGGCCAAATATGGGTCATCTGAAACGTGAGGGAATCGCCTAATTTGCCACGCAATCGATATTGACAAATTAGTCTCATAGAATATTTGTATTATTTGACTGAAATGTCGCTTTTTAGATCTGTACCCTCCATTTGGTCTAAATACTCTGAAGTCTAATATCATCTTATTCTGTTTCAATTACTCTTATCTATACGTAATGCAAATATTGCTCAAGCCGTTTTTATTTTAGCTCATTCGCCTCCAACTCCTTCTTTCACGTTATCTATTTCCAGTTCCTTACAGTAGACACCTCACAGACGTTAGTTCTGCCACCGAAGAAATAGGATTCTAGAAATTTCTCCATTTTCGCATTTACTCATGGATCATCTTTGACCACAATCCTCCAATCTTCACTAACACATAGCTTTTTATCCTACCATACATTCTTCTAATCTTAGAAATATTCTACCGTCTTGCCCTACAATTCTTTTGATTTCAAAATAGATGCTATTGTATTGTATCAAACAAATTATAATTTAAGGTATTCGACATATACCTTATGTTGGAGACATTTTTGGTCCTTCTCTATTAAGTATATGTTATGTTACGCTAAAAATGTACATTTGTCTTCTTTGCTTCAGAGAAAGCTCTTACTTTCCTATTGCTGTATTTTTCTCCATTAGTCGGAGGTCACATGTTATTTACTTGTCTACATCTGCAATCTCATATATCATACTTGAAAATTCATATAAAAACACATAAATTTACAATCCTTTCGTAAATACCACGAGGTGATATCATATAACCTATGTGTATGAATGTTTCTCTGATGCGTCATCGAAGTCATCCCCATTTGCAAATCATTGCAGATATTACTCATCGACCGATAAACGTAAAGTTCACGGCAATTACTGCAATTTTAAATAAGATGGTGTTCTACTGATGCTCGTTTAGAGCTTTCGATGCCGTTTATGCGAAAGGTTAAGCGGGTAATGAATGTTGATTTATGCAATTACTAGCAGAAGTGCCCGTTGATTCTCAACGGGGAAATCCCAATTAATAATTACTCTTGGTACAGTCTTGATCGTAACACTTGCCTCATAATTTTAGGTGGATGGCTGATTCCAGGCTATAATATTTTCCAAACCAATTAACAAAGCAAATAAAATTATAATTATGTCTACAATGTCACCTAAAGATTTAATCTCATATTCTTTAAATTAACACTTTCTTCGATGATGACAAAAATGATTTAAAGATTATAAAATATATTCGATGATCACATTAGGATAAGCAGCACCACCTTCTCGTAGACATTTTCAGAAAGGGAAAAATGGTTCTCGGAAACGATAATTAAACTCAAATAACAGAAAGATATTCTAATAGGCCCTAACGTGAAACCCCCCGTAAAAAAGGTGACTTTGAACTTCAGTGTCATGGGTTCGATGCCAGAAGGTTACAATATCCCGATTTTTTCCATTTAAATGGTGTTTGGAAATTTCTAAAAAATACCTCCCGGATAGGTAGAGAATCAAAATTCAAGGAGCTAACAGATATGGACATTATCTATCGAAACCATAAATTGCTTTTATAGAAAATGTCCTGGGTTCGATGCGAGGACGATGCAAACATCTCCAATTAAAAATACATGGGGTAATTTTTAATATTTTTTGGTGCATTTATTGAAACGATAGGAAGTTCTCTCTTACCTGGAAGATGTATATTAAGTCACGGTTTAAGAAAAAAATTTTAATAAAACCATAGACTTCCTGGTCTCGATGCCAGAGCAAATTAATATTTCTCACATAAGGAATATATGTGAAAAGCAGAACGTCGTTTTAGGCAGTTGCAGCCAATATGTCTGCTTGAATTTTCACATATAATACGCTGTAAAAATTTTATATAATTGACGTTTGTGGTTTAGCCTGTGAATAAGTATCCTATCTGGGTATCTATATTCGAGTGAAAGTTGCTTGCATATTGTAAGAATATGAAATGTATTTATAATCTTCATTCACATTGCACGTTTTGAGTTTCAATGTCATTGGGAAGAGATTAAAATATATTTTTAAATCGTAGCAATTTCTAATTTTGTAGACGCCTGGTGTCGAACCCAGGACATATTAGCGGATGCAAATGGGCTATTATAACTTGATAGGACATGATCTTCGTAAATGCTAAGTTCGAAGTCCATATCATACCTGGAAGGTCCTGAATTAAGACTCCATTATCCCCGTCTGAAATGCATAGGGCAATGTAAATGGCTTTCTGGAATCGAACCAAGGACGATCAAGGAATCTTAAAACACGTATTTGAAATGTATCTATGATATTCATTTATATGACAAGTTTTCAGTTTTTATATTATCGGGAAGAGGTTCAAAAAATTCTTAAACATCGTAACAATTATTAATTTTAGAGACCCCTGAACCCAGGACTTATTGTTAGTTGTGAATAGACCGAAAGACTTATTAAGACTTGATTTTATTTGATGCAAAGTTTGAAGTCGATATCATGCCGGGAAGTAATTAAAATTTGTTTCTGTTATCTTCATAAGAAATGCATAAGGACATCCAGTAGAACGGAACTCTAATTTTCCCGCGCTCTCTTTTCCCGCTCTCTATTTTTCCCGCGCTCTAGTTTTGCCGCCTTCTAGTTTTCCCGCCTCTAGTTTTCCCGCCTCTAGTTTTCCCGCCTTCTAGTTTTCCCGCCTTCTAGTTTTCCCGCCTCTAGTTTTCCCGCCTCTACTTTTCCCGCCTTCTACTTTTCCCGCCTCTAGTTTTCCCGCCTCTAGTTTTCCCGCCTTCTAGTTTTCCCGCCTTCTACTTTTCCCGCCTCTAGTTTTCCCGCCTCTAGTTTTCCCGCCTTCTAGTTTTCCCGCCTCTAGTTTTCCCGCCTTCTACTTTTCCCGCCTCTAGTTTTCCCGCCTTCTACTTTTCCCGCCTCTAGTTTTCCCACCTTCTAGTTTTCCCGCCTCTATTTTTCCCGCCTTCTAGTTTTCCCGCCTTCTACTTTTCCCGCCTCTAGTTTTCCCGCCTCTAGTTTTCCCGCCTTCTACTTTTCCCGCATCTAGTTTTCCCGCCTCTAGTTTTCCCGCCTTCTAGTTTTCCCGCCTCTAGTTTTCCCGCCTCCCGTTTTCCCGCCTTCTATTTTTCCCGCCTTTAGTTTTCCCGCCTTCTAGTTGTATTTCTTACGTGAAGAAAAAACTATAGACATTAAATAAGAAATGGTGTATCATGGAACCAGAAGGTATGTTTCATTGTTTTATCTTGGCTTTACTTATAACATGAGGTTGTTAGTGAGAATTCGTGACTCGTATAAAATGTAGTGGTATGTTAATTAATGCCCAGGAAAGTAGTCGTAGATCTTGGGAATGATTAAGTGCAAGACACAACGCCATATTAGGATGGAACGATAAAAGCCATGACAATAGAGCGACAACGTTACCGAAATCAGTCTGTGGAGCTATGCTCGTAAGACGAAATTCATTATATGATAAGTGCATTATTTACGCAGCATTAGATATTTTTATACGGTTTCGAAAAAAAAACAGAATTTTTCACTTTAAACAATTAACAATACATAAAATCATGCAATTTCATAATATTTAAACTGATAAACAATATGATGAAAACGCAAAGCCATTTATACGAAGATTAAAGTTATAAACAACACAAAATATACATTACAATACCGGCCATTAATGTTACATAAGTTTTTTAACGTCTCCAGGGGTCTCCAAACTTTTCAGCTTTATTAACTATCAAACAGCAGATGGGGCCTGCGGGAAGTAGTTTTGATTTGGATTGAAGTAAGGAATTACCCATTCTATTACAATATCTTAGATTTTTTGCGGTCTACAAATAACTGAAATCGCTTTATCTTTTTAGGCTTTGAAATGTTACTTATTCGCTCCTGACCACTCGTCGCTCGAAACTTAAAAGAAAACAAAGACCGATTAAACATAAGAAATAAGGACATCCGTAATTTCCGTCAAAACTCAAAAATAATATGAGAGATGTCCACAACTTACCACGTTATTATTTTAAATCAGTGGAATTGACAACGAGAATGCAAATTCTATCAACGTACGAATTTCAAAATCGTTTTATTTCACTGAATATTCACTTAACAATCACGTTACCAAAAACAAAACTCACACACGGTTTTCACAGACGCTTAAAGAAAATTGTAAAAATCAATGGAAAAATGTCCGAACCTTTCAACGTGCGTTTCTTCACAGGTTTGTCACAACAAATTTTAAAATGCCATTTAATTTTTTCTTCATCATAAAATCTTCAACTCTTATTTTCAAAATTTATTTTAACTGGCCATTGATCCGCCATGTCTTCTTATAGAATTACACATGAGTTCGGAATCGATAATCGCCTTGATCGTCAAGGGAATGGGTTTGTTTACAACATGAAAATTTAGACGAAATTTTCGTATATTTTATCAAAATACTCTCAATTTCAAATCTCATACGATATTTCTCAGCCAAAGTAAGAATCTTTATTCTATTTCCCTTGTTTTGAAATATATATATATATAAATATATTCTAAGATCACATTAGGAGTAGCAGGACCACGTTTAAAGTTACATTTTCATACAAGTACAAAGGGGCCAAATGAATCAAGCATTAAACATAAATGACAGAAAGAAATTACATTTAACTCAAATAACCAACGATGAATATTCTACACGGAAAGTAAATGTATTTTGGAACTGACTGGTATCTCAATATTAAAATGTGTAACATAAACACGAACCACAAAAGTAATCGCAATGTCGAAATAGAAACAAAAATTAAACACCAATAACAGAAGGATAGTAAATGAATATGGAGTGGAAGCACTTAAAAGCAACGAATAAATCAATTTTTGCATCCTGCGTTCAACAAAATTAAAATTGCTTTACCTTTTTGGTCTATCATACGACGCTGGAGGTTAGCTACAACTTTACAACTTGCCGTTCAACTCTCCAAAGATAACAAACACCGAATCTGGGAAATCTTTACGTTCTTCACTAACTCCATTTTCGGTAATTGCTAAATATACATCAATGCAAATAGATTAGATTTAACACTTAATTCAGAAGAATATATTCTGAACATCCTCAACTTACCAGGATATTTATACGCAATAGTTGAATTGATCGATAGAAATCCATTTTCAGTAAACCATTGCATAAAACTCATTCCACTTTACGAAAAAGACAGTAAACAATTAAGTTGATATAAATAAAACTTGGTTGCTACAGACTTGTCAACAAAATTCAAATTAAAAAAAAATTATATCGTCAAGGGAATTGGTTTGTTTATATATGGTCATTTAGTCAAAATTTTCGTATATTTTATCAAAATTCTCGCAATTTCGAATCGAAAGCGATATTTCTCGACCAAAATAAAAATCTTCATTCTATTTCCCTTCTTTTGATATTAGTTTGGACTTTCTACGACTGTTCTTTCTAATTCAGCTTTGCAAAAGAAATGAACCCTACAACGATAAAAACGAACTTTGCATGTATTTCTTATGAAAAAACTGTTTTACTCGTCTGGGCTCGAACCGTGGACTTTAGGCAAATTTAAAGTACCACTTGATCATCCCCGGGAAGATATTTAATGATGTTAAAAGTTAGAACATCGTGCGAAGTCTAGTTTTCGATATTAGGTGGAATATACATACACACAAACAGGCATTTTTATATATATACGAGTAAAATTTTGCTTGCATACTGCAAGCAGATCGACAAAACTAATATCATGTCGGCATCATATCGGAACGGCCCTCAAAAGAAAAAAAAGGGATTGAAAATATTCTTAAAAATTGCTGCAATTTATTCATCTGGCATCGAACCTACGGCTTCCCAGTAAGCCTACTATGCAGCACAGCAAAAAATCACTATCTCCTACTATGTGTGAAAATTCAAGCAGAAATATTGGATACAACTGCCTCAAAAGACGTTCTAATTTTCACTAATGTAAATGGCTCTCTGGATTCGAACCAAGGGCGATCTTGGAAATCTAAAACATGATTTTGAAATGTATCAATGATTTCTATCTACCTGCCGAATTTCAAGTTTCTAGATTGTTGGGAAAGGGTTCAAAATATTGATTGAAATTCGGATCAGTTACTGATTGTAGAGACGCCTGGTGTCGAACCCAGGACACATTGATCGCTGTGAATAATCAGTTTGATTTGTATGGACTTGATCTTATTTTATGCAAAGTTTGAAGTCAATATCGTGCCGGGAAGTACCTAAAATTTGTTTCCGTTATCCCCATAAGAAATGCATTGAGGAGTGCAAATGGCCCTCTGGGATCGAACCAAGGACCATCAGTGAATACAGAAAATTTGATTATGAAACATATTTACGATTTATAACTCCATGCCGAATTTCAAGTTTCCATGCATTCGGGAAAGGGTCCAAAAAAAATCTAAAAGATCGCCACAATGCATTTTAAACGGCCGATTTTTGCCGCGACCTAGCATCGAACCCAGGATATTTTCCGTAAAACTCATTTATGTTTTCAATGGATCATGACCAAATATATAGGCTCCTTGAGTTTTGATTCTCTACCTATCCGGAAAGTATTTTTTTTTAATTCCAGAAAATCAAAGCAATGCATTTAAACGGGAAAAATTGGGACTTTAGGGCCCTCTGGAATCGAACCCATGACACTGAGATTCAAAATCTCATATTTTCTGGAGGTTACACGAAATGGCCAATACGTCGTAAAAATTTCAAGTCGATGACGCTTCTAGTTTAGGCTGTGAATTAGTATCCTATCTATCTATCTATCTATATCCTTGAATGAATCCGGAGAAGCATCTATATTTAATAGATACGAGTAAAATGTAGCTTGCATACTGCAAGCAGATCGGCAATACTAATTTCATATCGGCATAATATCGGAACGCTCCTCAAAAGAAAAAAAAAGGATTAAAATTTTTCTTAAAATTCGCTAAATTTTCACCGTCTGTCATCAAACCCGGGTCTTACTGGTGAACTAACTATGCAGCACAATAGAAGATCATCATCTCTAACCATGTGTGAAAATTCAAACAGAAATATTGGCTACAACTGCCTCAAAAGTCGTTCTAATTATCACGAATGTAAATGGCTCTCTGGATTCGAACCAAGGACGATATTGGAAATCTAATAGATGTTTCTGAAAGTGATTTATGATCTCTATCTATATGCCGAATATCAAATTTCTATATTATTGGGAAAGGTTTCCAAATAATTCCTAAAAATCGGATCAACTTCTGATTGCAGAGACACCTGGTGTCGAACCCAGGACATATTGTAAGCTGTGAATGCAAAGTTTGATTTGTAATGACTTTTTCTTGTATGTAGCAAAGTTTGAAGTCGATAGCATACCGGGAAGTACCTAAATTTTTTTTCCGTTATCTCCGTAAGGAATGCATTGAGAAGTACAAATGGTCCTCTGGGATCGAACCAAGGACCATCAGCGAACATGTAAAATTTGATTACGAAATATATTTATGATATCTATTGACGTGCTGAGTTTCAAGTATCCATGTTATCGGGAAAGGATCCAAAAAAATTTTTCAAAATCGCCGCAATGCATTTTAAACGGCCGATTTTTGCCCCGACCTAGCATCGAACCATGGACCATATTCGACGATGTCTTTCTGATTTACGTTGGAGTTGCACGGCTTCTAGCGATCCCTCGAATTTCAATTCTCTACTTTTCCGGGAAGTGCCTCAAAAAAATCTTCGAAAATCCCCGCCATGTATTCTTATGGAGAAAATCGCGACTTTGGGGCCCTCTGGAATCGAACCCATGACACTGAGGTTCAAAATCGCAATTTTTCTGGAGGTTACACGTTATGGCCAATACGTCGTAAAAATTTCAAGTCAATGACGCTTGTGGTTTAGGCTGTGAATTAGTATCCTATCTATCTATCTATCTATCTATCTATCTATATCCTTGAATGAATCCGGAGAAGCATCTATATTTAACGAGTAAAATGTAGCTTGCATACTGCAAGCAGATCGACAACGCTAATTTTATATCGGCATCATATCGGGTCGGTCCTTGATAGAAAAAAAAAGGGATTGAAATACTTCTTCAAATACGCTGACATTTCATCGTCTGGCAATGAACCCGGGTCTCTCTGGTGAACTTACTATGCAGCACAATAGAAGATCACTGATTCTAACTATGTGTGAAAATTCAAGCAGAAATATTTGGCTACAACTGCCTCAAAAGACGTTTTAATTTTCACGAATGTAAATGGCTCTCTGGATTCGAACCAAGGACGATCTTGGAAATCTAAAACATGTTTCTAAAAGTTATTTATGATCTCTATCTATATTCCAAATTTCAAGTTTCTATATTGTTGGGAGAGGTTTGAAAATAATTCCTAACAATCGGATCAATTTCTGAATACAGAGACCTGGTGTCGAAGCCAGAAAATACTGTAAGCTGTGAATGCACAGTTTGATTTGTAAAGACATGCTCTTCTATCATGCAAAGTTTGAAGTCGATAGCATGCCGGGAAGTACCTTAATTTTGTTTCCGTTATCTCCGTATGAAATGCATTGAGAATAGCAAATGGCCCTCTGGGATCGAACCAAGGATCATGAGCGAACATCTAAAATTTGATTATTAAATATATGTTCATGATATCTATTTACGTGCCGAGTTTCAAGTATCCATGTTATCGGGAAAGGATCAAAAAAAATCTTAAAAATCGCCACAATGCATTTTAAACGGCAGATTTTTGCACCGACCTAGCATCGAACCATGGACAAAATTCGAAGATGTCTTTTTGATTTTCGTTGGATATGCACGGCTTCTAGCGGTCCCTCGAATTTCAATTCTCTCCTTTTCCGGAAAGGGCCTCAAAAAAATTTTGGAAAATCCCCGCCATGTATTCTTATGGGGAAAATCGCGACTTTGGGGCCTTCTGGAATCGAACCCATAGCACCGAGGTTCAAAATCACATTTTTTCTGGCGGTTACACGTTATGGCCAATACGTCGTAAAAATTTCAAGTCAATCACGCTTGTGGTTTAGGCTGTGAATTAGTATCCTATCTATCTATCTAGGTATATACATGAATGAATCCGGAGAAGCATCTATATATAACGAGTAAAATGTAGCTTGCATACTGCAAGCAGATCGACAACACTAATTTCATATCGGCATCATATACCGGGACGGACATCAAAAGAAAAAAAAAATTCAAAATATTCGTAGAATTCGCTGCAATTTAATCACCTGGCAGCGAACCCCGGTCTTCCTGGTGTACTTACTATGCAGCAAAATAGAAAATTACTATATCAAACTATGTGTGAAAATTCAAGCAAAACTATTAGGTGCAACTACCTCAAACGACGTCCTACTATTCACATACACTCCTTATTTGAGAAATTATAATGTGCTCTGGCATCGAACCCAGGAACAGCATGGTCTTATCTATTTTTTTTCTTAAACAAAGTGTTAATATACATCTTCCATCTAAGCAAGAGCTCCCTTACATATCGATAAATGCATAAAAAAATTATGAAAAGATACCCCATAGTATTATATATGGGTGATATTTTTACTGCCCGGCATCGAACCCGGGTCTTTCAGGCAATACTTTCTATGCAGCACAAAAGAAAAACACCATCTCTAACCGCGTATGCAAATTCAAGCAGAAATATTGGTTACAACTGCCTCAAATGACGTCCTACTTTTCCTTTATATTCCTTATGAGAGAAACGTTATTGTGCTCTGGCTTCGAACCCAGGAACAGTACGGTCTTATGAAAATTTTTTTCTAAAACTTATTCGTACCATACATCTTCCAGCCAAGCACGAACATCCTATCATTTCGATAAAAGCATCTAAAAAAATAATGAAAAACGGCTCCCATGTATTTTAAAGGGCAGATCTTTGCATCGTCCTAGCATCGAACCCAGGATAACTTTTGTAAAAGTCATTGATGTTTTCGAAAGTCCAAGACCATAAATATAGGCACCTTGAGTTTTACTTCTCTACCTATCCGGAAAGTATTTTTTTTTAATTCCCGAAAATCACGGCAATGCATTCAAACGGGAAAAATCGGGACTTTGGGGCCCTCTGGAATCGAACCTATGACACTGAGGATCAAAGTCTCTTTTTTCCTGGGGGTTTCACGTTATGGCCAATATGTCATAAAAAATTCAGATCAATGACGCTTGTAGTTTAGGCTGTGAATTTGTATCCTATCTATCTATCTATTATATATAGATGCTTCTCCGGATTCATTCATATATACGAGTAAAATGTTGCTTGCATACTGCAAGCAGATCGACAACACTATTTTCATGTCGGCATCATATCCGGACGGCCATCAAAAGAAAAAAAAAGATTGAAATATTTCTTAAAATTTGCCTAAATTCCATCGTCCGGCATCGAACCCGGGTCTTTACTGTGAACTTACTATGCAGCACAATAGAACATCACCATCTCTAACGATGTGTGAAAATTCAAGCAGAAATATGGGCTACAACTGCCTCAAAAGACGTTCTAATTTTCATGAATGTTAATGGCTCTCGGGACTCGAACCAAGGACGATCTTGGAAATCTAAAAAATGTTTCTGAAAGTTATTAATGATCTCTATCTATATGCCGAATTTGAAGTTTCTATATTATTGGCAAAGGTTTCAAAATAATTCCTAAAAATCGGATTAACTTCTGATTGCAGAGACACCTGGTGTCGAACCCAGGACTCTTTGATAGCTGTGAATGCACTGTTTGATTTGTATGGACTTGATCTTTCTACATGCAAAGTTTGAAGTCGATATCGTGCCGGGAAGTACCTAAAATTTGTTTCCGTTATCTCCGTAAGAAAAGCATTGGGAAGTGCAAATGGTCCTCTGGGATCGAACCAAGGACCATAAGCTAATATGTAAAATTCGATTATGAAATAAATTCATGATATCTATCGACGTGCCGAATTTCAAGTATCCATGTTATCGGAAAAGGATCCAAAAAAAATCTTAAAAATCGCCGCAATGCATTTTAAACGGCCGATTTTTGCCCCGGCCTAGCATCGAACCAAGGACAATATTCGAAGATGTCTTTCCGATTTTCGTTGGCTATGCACGGCATTTAGCGGTCCCTCGAGTTTCAACTCTCTGCTTTTCCGGGAAGTGCCTCAAAAAAATTTTCGAAAATCCCCGCCATGTAATCTTATGGGGAAAATCGCGACTTTGGGGCCCTCTGGAATCGAACCTATGACACTGAGGATCAAAGTCGCTTTTTTCCTGGGGGTTTCACGTTATGGCCAATATGTCATAAAAATTTCAGGTCAATGACGCTTGTAGTTTAGGCTGTGAATTTGTATCCTATCTATCTATCTATCTATATAGGTATATATATGAATGAATCCGGAGAAGCATCTATATATAATAGATATATGAATGAATCCGGAGAAGCATCTATATATAATAGATAAGATAAGATAAGATAGCATAGAAACATAAATAAAAATATTTGTAAATTAAAAGATCATTGATCGCTTGTTGTTTTTTTTTTAATTTTTATGATATCTCTTCCCCGATGAAATAATTTTGTTACGACGCAAATAGTTCAGAGATGACCACAATTTTTCAGCATATTTTAAAATATTTGAACTACCTTACTTCAAGAATCTCTCTTTTTTCTCTCTCGCTACATGAGTTTTAATGATAATATAGAGACGCGAATCAGAAAAAACGCATTGAACTTGTTTGCTATGAGCTTTTAGATGTGAACGTTGGTAATTATAAATAAATAATTTGAATTAAGAAAAAACGCATTGAATTTGTTTGCAAATGTTGAAGAAACACACGCCTCAACAATCTCCCTTACGTGCCGCCTCTATATGAAATTAATGACTGCTAACTACCTCCGAGATGGAGGTGTTCTCATTTTAATTATCGCAGTTTGATGAAGAAGCACTCATTCAGTGGGAACATAATTAGTCCTTTTCCAAAAATCCTCGGTAATGAAAGGAGGGGAAAAAAGATTAGAAAAAGACTTGTCTGTGATTGGCCCTCTCCGGACGCATCATGAGGAATAAAGGAGGAAAAATAATCTCCCACTCGTCAATTAATTTAGATAAACTACGTAAAAAGACAGAGGCAGAGATTGAGGAGGATGGTGAAATCATTAACCCCAATGTTAGAGCTAATATCGGCCAAGGAATTTTATCACTCAGGCATTCCCAAGGTATTACGGAACTGCGAAAGGAATCACTTAAAAAAATAAAAGGAAATATCAGAGCGCATTTTTTCCAGATATTACTAATTAACAAATCAAAATATGCGTCAAAACCGCAAAAATTGTTTTTCTTTTGAGAATTTCTTTCCCATTTCACTTCCTCCCTTTGGTCGTCGTTAAGGGCGGACCTCTTCGTGTGGGCGCATGTGATTTTGCCTTTGAGAGCCCAATGGCAGAAGGGGCAAAAGCCAAGAGGGTCGAAGGCACGGGAAGGAAGCAGTTCGTGGGCCTTTGAGTCGGAAAAGGGGAGATTCGCAGAGCTAAAAAAGGTTGCGAGTAGTGGGAGAAGCTTTCCCAGGCCAAGGGTCCAAGGGGAGGAAACACAACCTAGGGAAAAAGGTTGGATCCGAAGGAATGCCCACTTTCTTTCTCTCCTCCTAAAATCCTTTTTATCTCCGTCCGCCTTAAACCCCATTTCTCTAACCCGAAATAAGGGGAGGATCCCTCTTTGACTTCGATGGGCGTGAGATGACGAAGGGTATCTGAGAGGAATTAAGGGGAGGCAATAGAGAAGGGAGAGGCGGAAGTGTGCAAGTTGGAAGGCCCCTCCGAAACTTGTTTGAAGGCAACTCGATGATTTGGCCGAAGCATTTTTTTAAGCTCCGAGGAGGAAATAACAAGGGTCGGATGTCATCGCGAAGATGATTCGCGCCTTCAAAAGGCGCACAATTACATACATAACGGAAGAATCCAGTTGCAAATAATTAGGGTAGTCAATTAAGCCGAGGGCTTGCAATTTATGGAATTAGGTCGCTAAAAAGAAAATAACTGCGTTCGCAACCCATTTCATCTAATTAATAGCAAACCTCTTGAAAGTTTTAATTTAGTGTTACCCTAATGCGCTAAAGAGTTCTTAAAAGTTGAATGTGACGACGGAACAAGAATAAACTTTGAACGAATTGACGTTTGAGATCGATGTTTCCAACATTGAAGAGTGGCATACAATCACCTTTGTTATCATTTAAAAAACAATTTAAAAATAGTTTTCTAAGTTATAAATTTTTAATAATTAAAAAAGGGCAAAAACATGATAAATATAATTGTTTAAATATGTAAAAATGAGAGATACGGTGGTCTCCTCTCTATATAGAAATTAAAGCCGGAATCCTAAAAGGGATTAGAATTATTTGTTTTTTTTATGATGGAGTTGATAAATTGATTGTAATATCAAAGCAAAAGTTTCATGATCACTCATAATCACTCAAAACGTATAAAACTATAGAAAATAATGTGTTCCAGGGTAGAATGTAACAAACAGTTGATTTTTGAAACTAAATTAACAAAATTTGATAACTAGATAACAACAGTGGTAATAGGAAAATGTTCCATTGAAAATTCCCAGTGAACATTCAGCTGAAATATAATTTTGCAATGTGTTGCTATAAATCTAATTAAAAATTTGGCTTCAAAATTTTTCAAATTTCTTGCTATACATTTCCACAAAAATAAATAGAATTGACTAGGCATTAATATAGAACATTGCATAGCAGAAAGAGATAGAACAGAAAAACATATGCAATCACAAGACCTAATGCGAAAATATTCCTCGTCGTTTAAAAAATTTCTTTCTAAAGGATCGCTTCAAAACTATGTTTGTTATTTTACAACAAATGTACCCGATTGGCACGTTTAGCTTTTTCTAGCGCAAGTAATAAACGCCAAGCCAGTGTGCCATTTTAATGTCCGTCGTGGTTGCTTAGTTACTATATTTGCTCGGATAATTCCCAATGGAAAAAGCCGAGGAATCGACTAAAACATCAGCGAAATGAATAAAATGTTAACGAGATACGGGCGATCAGCGACGGCTGCCATCAAAGACTCGTCCTCTTGTTCGGCACTTTTCAACGGAGGGGGTCCAAAGAAACCGCGTCTTTGAATCGCCGACCTTATTAGCGGGAATCCCTTTTCGCCGAAGTCACCAAACCGTTCAAATGGCGGTCGAGATTAAATGTTTCCAAAACGTCCTCTCGAGATTTGATTTCATTGAACGCTGTTACTCTTAATTACCGGGGCCTTTCCGCCGCAGAGGGCCTCTGATATGTGCTCGCGATGAAATGCCCTAAAGCCTCCGAAAGTTTGTTTCCTTTGACTAGATTTTAATTTTCTCGTTCCTCCCTTACTCCGTTCGCTTTTTATACATTTTTCTGCGGAGAGTTTCGCGAGTTTTGGAAAAAAATCTTCTTTCATGTCTACGCTTTTTATGAGCATTTACCTCGTAAACCAGTTTGGTTTATTTCGAGTTAACGTTCTATTCTATTGTTATCGTCATTGATAATTACCTTTTAATAGGAGCAAGGAGAGGAAGGAAGGGCAACTTTATACCAGGGCAGGACCCGAGCTTCCACGCCAAGTGTCTAGTAAATTATTCTGAATCATTATCATAAATAAACACCGAGAAAAGAGATCGGAGAAGCTTCAGAAGCGGTGGGAAAGGTTAGGTTTCGCAGTTAATTTCCAACACTGTAATTAATGATATAACTATCGTTGGCTTAGTCTTGAATTAAGTCAGCGAAATTGATACCTAACACCGCAAAACAACCATAATTTCCTGTTTCGAAGGCTATGAGATTATGGGATACTTAGTTTGGCTTTAACTATGTATTCATTTATAAATAATAATAAACAGGATAGATGAAGGTAAAAATTATTTTACCCTAAGGGCTATTTTTATCATAGTGTGTGTCTTTTCCAAGCTTTCGTCAATTCTTCTCTAAAATCATTGAAATAAGTGTGAGGAATATGATCATAAAAGGTAAGGACTGCGATAAAGCGGAATCCTGAGATGAATTTTTTGAAAATTCGCGTTTTCCGCACTAGCAGAGTGATTTGCTGAACCTCCAGGTCAATTTATACTTTTCCACTCCTCTTATTATCATGTCAATAAAGAAAGAATGTTTCCAGATGTTCTAGAGTCACCTAGAAGCAAAAGAAAGTTGGCTCCACTCAGAAGACGGACTTTCCAGAAGTGCTTGAGTGCAGAGTGTTATAAAAAACGAAAGTGATCGACGATGGACGGAAAGAGTTAAGGAGGAGACTCTGGTGGTTCTGAGTTAAAGCAGAGAAAAGCATTTGCTGGAAAGAGTGATTGCGGAATATGAAGAGAGAGTGGAAAAAAGATTTGTGAATTAAAGGAGAAGGTAAGGCCTCTGGCGCAGAGGAGGCAGATGGAGGAGGACAATTTCAATTCCTTTGAGATGGAATAGTGAATCTATCAGATTCAGGAAATAGAGTGGGGTTTCTCTGGCGAGCAGTAAAGTGAAATACCGAAGCAGTCTGGGAGATGACAGCAATGCGATTGGAATGTAGTTCTGGAATATGCACTACATACGAACACACAAACGTTTGCTTGCCTTAAATGAGGGCGATTCGGCACTATTAATATTCCGTCAAGTAATAGCCTTGGAATCAGCACTTAGTTTAAAATATGCATTGACCATTAAAGTCCAATAAATCAATTCGTAGCGCCATTTTTTAAACGAAATCCAACCGACAAGTTGAACTAAGGCACGAAAAGGAAACCATCATTGAATTTACTGATGATGGAAACATACGAAGGACATTTTCATAAATCAAAGAAAAAGATGATTCAACGAATAGGAAGGAATGGAGTAAACCTAAATGCAAGTCTATTTCCGTTACATTATGCATAAGCATACATATGCACATTATACCTTCAGAGATAAAGGATGGAACTACTACAAGATTACAACAGCTGTGCATGTGGTTCACTGCAAGTCTGCATAACTAACGAATAGCATTGCTTGAAATGTTATTCGAGATACTCAAGATATAGTCTATATAGGTCTTTTGCGTCTGAACTTGAATGTAGTAAAATAAGTGTTAATTTTTACCGCAAAAAGGATGGAAGAGTTTAGTTAAAAATATGAAATGCTTAAGCCATTACGGTTTGTGTCTCTGTGAACATGTTTGTGTGTGTAACGTGCAACTTTTGTAAGGTTACGCTATTAATTGCACCATAAAGAATTTTTAATATTTCTATTAATCGTGGATATTCCAGTTAGAGGCGCAATAAAAAGCTGTTCGCATTTTACGTCTCGCTTATGTTTTCTCCTCTCGTCTGAGAAAGCAATGCTCAAATTCTTTCTCAGGAAACTCGAACCATTCGCATTCCGGAGAATGGCGAAGTTTCTTCCCAAGAAATTATGAAAAGGCGCCTTTATGCGCTTTTCTTTCCCTCAGTAAAATCTCTTTTAATTTTCAAGGCTTAATGAGAAGAATTTTTTGAAGCCACTTTAAGGATACTAAAGAATAGAAAACCCTTTTAAATTTATGTTCAGATAGATTCAGATAGGGCAAACACAAAGTATAAATACAAAAAAATATATTATTAGCTGCAAAATTAAACTGTGCAAAATAGAAAGAAATTTTATCCTTAAAACAATCTGAAGACTTTGCCTGCTCTATCAAAGGAGGAATACCTTTTCCAAAGTTTCTCATAATGTGAACAGAATCACGTCAGATTGAGAGTGTTGTTCTTATAGAGAAAAAGGATAGACGAGGGCAAAGACAATACTTCCAGACAGAAACGTACTTTCAGTCGCTGTTTGTGACTAAAAAACACCGTCTGTCACATTTTTACACTGAGGATAAAATGAAATTGAGTTAATGAAAATACTCAAAGCGTTCTCCGGCCTTAAGTCTACTGCTTTCATACCACCAAGGTTATAATATAAAATGCTTTATGAACCCTAAAGCAGTACACAGGATACTTATCCTGAATGCTTCGTTTGAAAAATCTGTCTAATGAATCCGACTATGAGACTTTCATTGACTGCTCATTTTACACCCTCTTATCTTTCATAAAGAAAATCTGAATAACTTTAAAAAAGGTGGAGGCGGTGGTGTATATATATATATAGAAAGAAGGAGAGAGAGATGGAGGCATGGGGAAGTTCGCTAGACTCTCACAAAAAGTTCATAAAACCGTCTTCCGTGTCTTTTTCTCGATGGGTAAACATAAATCAAACTTTTCTAGTTTTAAGTAAAGATTTAATTAGAGCTAAGCAAGCTTGAACAATATTAATACGAAAGATTCTCCAAATACTATCTCCGTAGATAACCAAGTAAGAAAGTAAAGTAACACTTCAACCTAAGTGCACGTTAGTTGAACTTACAATAGAAATCTCTGCGATACTACAGATGCATCCATCGTTATGGTCACAAAAAGTTCTCGAAAGCCCTTTCATGAATTTGAATTACCTTTTCGTGAATATTGAATTTTATCTACCGTTTGAACTGTCTAACAATATTGTAGTTGCACAATAGCAAAAGAAACTCGTAATTTATTGTATCGTTATAATAGTGAGCAATGTTATTAGCTTAATGATAAGTCTAATCTCATGCAATCCAAACAATCCATACCATTTTTCCGTAATAAAAATTACTCACATAATTACGATCCTGAAAGTTTCTGACGAGAGCTCAACAATAAATTTAGAATAGTAGCTGATAAAATATTAGTCTTGAGCTAAAGAAGAGATGATACATTGAATGATTAAAAATATTTTTATGAACAAATTTTCAGTTCGCCAGGAATTGAATCAAATTTGTTTACCACATGTATCACATCACGTTAATTAAGAAAAATAAGTATTTAAATATGCAAATGTTATCAATTGTATTGAATAGGGAAAATATCGAGCCAAAGATAGACCCAAGAGTAAGAAACTGCTTCTTCATGTAAATCAGCAAGAAGAGACCGTAGCAATGTGGATGAGAAAATTGTATAAATAAAAGGTAATCGAATCTCATTTAAATCTCCCGAGTTAGATCGTAGCAGAAAGAGTCGATTCCTCTTGATAAAAGTGAGAAGTCTTCGTTCCATCTATTTAGAGAGGCGTCCATTCGAAAGGGGATGTCGAGATGCCTTCTTTTTTCCCAAAGGAGGTCCAGGGGAGGAGGTGAGGATGGTCCAGGGAGACGCATAATATGGGAACGAGGACGCTCCAGAGGAGATGCTGAGGAGATAAGGATGCGGAGGGTGAGGATGACTTAAAAGAGATGGTGAGTGATAAAGCATGAAAGGAATTGGGAGAAAAGGCGACGGAAGAGTGAAGTAGGTTGCATTTACGTTTATAGAGGCATAAAACGTACCTGTTCATATTATAGCGGGTAGAGAAAGAATCTTGAGCTTCGGAAAATGGAGGTTACTATATGTTTTGCCAACAAAAGATATCATGATTGTGTTGAAACTTTTCATCTTAATCATATTTTTAGATTGATAGCGAAATATGGACTTGAGCCAGGGCAGGGAATATAGTATGCAAAACAAAAGGGATGTGAAGCGAACGAAGGATGGATAAAATAAAAAAGAAAAGAGTTTAGGTAAATTTGCACATAAGAGCGTGCACCAAGAGAAAATCCCAAGGCATATTTTTCCTCTTAGGATTAAAATAAAATTTATGGAAGAGAGTTAATGTTGAAGAAGTCTTTTGAAGAGGTCACTGGAACGTATAGATAAAAGAATAGGAGAATTATCACATATTTTATACATTTTCCATATAAACACGCGAATACAGTTTTGGAAGGAAAGATGGAGGAGCAAGATTGTTGATAAAATCATTTGTTGATTAACAGAAATTAACTGAGGATAAATATTGAGGAACATAATTTCGAGGGTATTAAATAAGTGTCAGGGGACAAGGTAAGTTGTATTCTTATAACAAACAATATTCGTATCAATAACCTTTGGCGATAAATAATGGCTATGAAATTATTTTTTTAAAGAGGAATTGGGAATTGAATTCAATGGAATAACTGAATCTTATTTGGGATACGAAAATAGTATTGAAATCTGAATTATAAAGAAAAAGGTTTGAGAGCTTTGCACACAATTGTTAGATACCACTCTAATTTAATAAAGACAAAAGAATAAGCTACGTATTAACTCAGTCAGTTGTGCTTACCTATGACAAATGCACATACCAATAATAAATTTGTGGTCGATATCAGTTTAAATTTCCAGAACGGTGATAATCGTAAAAATGTTGGAGGCGATGAGCATTTTCTATAAAATTTTTATTCAGGTATTGTGTTGCATATTTTTCATTTTACAGAGAGTAAGCAACGGAAAAAATTCCAGTTACATCATCGTGAGTACGAAGTAGCTTCTTACCGTAACTTTTACGATGAATTAAATCGGGTTTGAAGAAAAAATAGTCCTTTTACTAAGCGAAGTACAGAACTCCAACTTTCCGACACTCATACATCACGAGTCTGAATAAATACGTTGAAACAAAGAGATGCTTTTCTTCGTCTAGTTTTTGCTACTGAGAAAGGTCTTTTAATCAGGATCTATGCATTTACTTGGATTAACCATTTACAGAGGCCTAACCTCCCAATGCCAGCTTAGTAAACTGAAGCCAAGGGAAGCCGTGAAACAAAAAGGGGAGAATTCCCATCCATAAGCAAATATTTACCCTTTCTACCGAACGCTTCATCCAGAAAATGCATTAAAGAAATTGCAAAGTTCTTACATTGGAAGAGTAACCACCTCTTAGAGGAAATGAAGGAAATCGGCCCGAAAAGGCCGCGACCGGAGTAAGTAATCAATTCGTCCATTCAGAAACACAACGTAATGAAGAGCGATGACCAAAAGATAACTGCGAAACAGTTGAAAGTTTTCCTTCCTCATAAGAATGCTTTACGTCCTCCGTATCTTTTAAGGGCAGAGTATAAAAGGTAAGTCTCACAGAATCAATACAGGAGAAGGAGGGATATTAAACTCAAGCCTCTCACATCATCATATCCATACTCCCTTAAGAAAACATTTTCCTGTCGGAGCTTAATGAATTGACGGAGTCGATATGACGTAGGCTGTCGTGGAGAGAAAGGGTTATAAAACGGTAAATGGGTTAGATGCAACGATGAGGAAATATGAGTTTTCCTAACTTCATCTATGATAATAAAAAACATTGGGAGCTGAACTTTAGTCTTCGAAAAGAATATCACCTTGAAGTTGGAAAAGAAATGTTTATAGATTGCAATATCGCGGACTAAAGTAAGGATACAGGCTGCGAGATGAGAAAGACTTGTGGCAAGTTACGGAAAGAATGTCAAATGAATACACAGGCATGGAAACTCTAGTTATATGCTAGAAGCTTACATGAAAATGGATCAAATAAACTAATTAATAACCAGACGATTTATAAGAGGAGTTTAAAACAAGCAAAGGTAGAATAAAGTCGCCAAATAAAAAATGACAAAACTTTGCAATAAGAATCCCTCCGACATTCCGGTTGGAGATCACCTGCTTACAATTTACATAATTCCATTTACAGGACGAATGTAAATTACCAAATGTAAACTTTTCTTTATACAATATTCAACATCAAATTAATACAAGGTACCACTGACATTTTTAGAAAGGTCTCAATGAGAATTAAGAAAGAAACGCGCGATTACCCAAATGCAATGGCGTTGCTGAATAGATAGCAAATTTTACGGATACTTCATTTTTTTAACGAATATCAAGTATAAGTTCCAGAAAGAGTCTTTAGAATGGACCAGGGTAACCGTATGTGATATACTGATTATTTAATAACATAAAAATTCAGTTAAATAGAATTAAATTGAATTTAACTTGTTATTAAGAGTTATTATTTTTCATTTAAATTTAAATTAAAGCCTGAAAAGCAGGAAAAATACGATAAATGCCCTAAGAAACTACTTCCAATATTTTCGGTAAAGAGTTTTACGCAAGTTACAGAAATCATATATATTTTAGTGTTATTAATAACTAATGGTCAGCGTGGCTAGGATATTTGCGTATTTCACTCTCAAAAACACTTCGTGTTTCATCCACACTACATTTCGCGGCAGTAATTCACGAACCCTAAAAAAACGCAATCACAGCACGATATAGCGGATTTTACCTAGGTTATTACCCGTTTGCATTCTCCACGGGCAATCAAAGCACGCGTGACGAAAAAAGCAGCAGTCGCCTCATGCATATATGAAATAGGAGTGAAATGAGGCAGCGTGCGCCAACACAGGTGGCGGAGGGTGGCCGAAGGCGGCACCTGCTTGCCTCACATTCCTCATGCGACGGCAATTCCAACCGCCTCTGAAGGCAGCCATCGAGGAGTGCAAGAAATGGAACAGCGAGAGAATATTCGAAATGATACCGAGAAGAGAGAGCGAGGATGGGAGATGGGCCTTTATGGGCCACGGGGTGTGCAAAAGAAAAAGTCGACCAAGGTAGAAGAAATATATGCAGAGGGAAGTGATAAAGATATTCGAAGAAGGGGAAGAAAAGGGAATTTTTACGAAGGAGCTGCCGAGGATTGGAAACAGCAGGAGGGAACGTCGATGGTTTTTTGTTTCTCAGTTTACATCGTATATCCCGGGAAAGTGACACTTTTAGAGAGTCGGTCAGATTAATCATCAGTTCTCCCATATTGTTACCGCGATTGCAAACATACTTCCTCTGAATGATGGGGAAAACAGCAGGAGGTGAGTAATGTACCAAAAATCGGTTTCTCCCTACAGATATATTGAGCAAAGGATCTGGGAATTGTTCTTGCTGACGGCGCGTAGAATTTATGAACACTGCAGAAGACAAAATAATTCACTGTCGTAAATAAAATCATATTCCAGTGAAATTATAACTTGAATTCAGATACAGTTTAGGGAGGTGCATATGGCACAAACAAGAAAAAAAAGATGGGTCCTAATGACTCCTAAGAGTTACACACATAGAAGCTCGTACCTTTTATCTTCTTTTAGCCTATTCTAGTTGCGGTGTTAAGACAATTGTACGATGTCTAACCTCTCTATAAGAAATTAAGTGATTCTCATACAATATATGGAAATATGTTAAATTGAATATCTTTAAATATTAACACTAAAGCAGGGTATCATTTATTCGTTATAAAATTTCAGAATGCAGAATAAAACCTTAAATGGATCATCAGAGAGTAATATACGTGTTATTTTTCTATCGGAAGAGTTCTATTTACCATAAATTTGGCTAAAATTACATACATATAAGAATGCAAGGAATATAGCAGCATACTATCAGAGTCGAAACACTCTCGCATAATCTAAATCTATAACGCTATCTCTTCAAATATATCACAAACAATTTTCAGTGGTAGAATACAACCCACTTTTCATTTCCTGTATTTACTCGAGGTTTCACATTCTGTTACAAGAAGAAGACGTTCGTGCCAACCGGAGGGAATGATAAGGAAGCAAAATGAAAGAACGCTGACGGATGATAGTTAACTTTTTTCCTCTTGTAGTGCCTTTGTAAGACACAATTTAACAAATTTCACATGCAATGGATCGAAACTGAATTATTCACCTCGAATATTATAAATACTGATCATAGATATTTTTCAAATTGTTTAGTGGATATAGTGATTATTGTGAAATACAATTACTCCAGGCAAAGTACGTATATTATTCTGTTCCTACCCTAGTCTAATGATAACGAACGAATTCCTGTAAATTAAATCCTAATAAAATCAGGTAGGTATCATACGTCACTGCGTCTTCAAAATTAGAAAAACATTTTTTTTCACTTCACTGAATGTATTTGTGTTTTATTTCCTCTAAAACTAGCTTCACTTATAAAAATTTTAGCACTTCAGATTCAACTCTGTTTCTAAGAATCTAGTTCCCTATCAATCTACTAGGAAGGAAAATGAAATGTACCATTAAACGATTCAAGGTACTCGCATTTCACGCAATCATCATAAAATACCACTCAAATACTTGGGTATTTCACTCGTGCTTCTAGTTAATGGCCGTTCAGTGGCAATATGGCGGCTTGAAGTCATCGTCCTCTTTCTGGAAGACAAGTGGGAGTAGAGGAAATGTGGAGGAGGAAGTTGATTGATATGTAAAGAGCTTGCGTGTGAGCCGAAGGATATGTTCGCCTGTGAGACGCTCATCTCCGTTTTCTTGTGGATTATAAAGACGCGTGGGAGTAAGCCTACCGAACGGGGATTACGGATAAGTTCATATAAAGACAAATCTCCATGGAAAGTAAACATGCATGAGCTTCCAATTTTCATATATTCTAATCTTCACTTATTTCTCTGTCATTGTATCGCACGGGGGTACGAAATAAGAATATGCATGTTATAAGAACGATGCGTGTAATCATATATTTTATTAATCAATAAGTAGGAGTGAATTAAAAAAGAAAAATGCAGAATATTTCAGATGGGACGTGTTTAAATCCAACAAGCTCCTTTTATAATCCATTTTTGTTACATAAAAAACTAAAAATTGGTCACAATTTAGACGTATATTTTTATCGAAAATGATTCATTGTAAGAGTAAATAGTAACACACTTCCTAACCCTGATGAAAAACTGTGTCCGATCCAATTTCTGCTCACCCTAATTAATAAAGAGCGTATAACTATAATGTAATTGGAGAAAAATTAAATACGTCGATTCTATACAAATGCTACCCCAAACAAACAACGTTGGTTACCTGTACAGGATATATTCCTACAGTTATATGCTGATATACAGCGGCCATCTTCCATAAATAATGTATTGTTTACTGTAATTTCCAGTGTTCCATGCTTCAAGAAACAAAATAGAAATGGCGTCCAAAGAGGTCACGTAATGTCTTATACTTACCCAAATGCCTTTGTATCATCCTTGAAGCCCTTCCCCGAATCCTCTTTCTCTTATCCCAACTTTTTCCAGACCGCACAAACGAGTACAATATATGCCTGTATTATATCCGGCGCAGAAACGATGAAGAGCCTTATCAAGTACTTAGGACGCTCCGTTATAAAACGTCTGAAAAGGAGTGGCGGAGACGTTCTCTAGGAGCGGATAGTGCGCGTCAGAGAGGATTAAGTGGAGGTGTGATGGAAGATCTAATAGAAAACCAAGGAGTGGAGCTAGTGGCAAAGACGTCTAATTGATGAATTAAGGGCAGGTCTACTTTCGGAAAACTAACTTTTCTCTTCCACCCCAAGAGTTGAGAAAATATGTACGGTACGAAAGGACATTAAAATTTTACGACCATAATTTCCACCTTAACTCCATACAGTTCTAATTATATAGTAATGCTTCCCATCGTCGATTTTTAATGTGCGGGGTTCATCCATTTTTATGATTCTGGAGATCCTCTGAGGAGTTTGGTAGTTGTTTTTGGTTAGTAAAATAAATTAGCACATAAAATTTAAAGAGTACTTCTTAAAAAGGATCCCATTTAATGAGAAATAGCAGTTACTTATTACGACGTTGAATATTGAAATATATATATATAAATATATTTATTTTTTTTTTCACTGATTAAATATAATGGAAAAACTCAATAAATGAGGAAGGATTCTTTCTTGGAAAATTTTGATTCACTAGCATTTATAAATCTAGGTGATATCAAAAAGGTTAAATAAGTCACGTAATCAAGAATTTTCTGGTAAGAAAATAATGTGATTATTATATTGAATAAATTATTTATAACTATTTTCGCGAAGAGAACTCTTATTTCTATGCTAAATAATCTTAGTGTAATACCACTTCAATATATCTATGAAATCTAATTAAAACCAGAAGAAATCTTTATCTTTGTTCACTAGAAATGATTAAACTGTCATTCAATGCGAACGTTCAAAACATCTCGAATATTCATTTTTTAATTAAATTCATTTTAGAGACATAAATAGATTCAATGCGAACAGAACAAATGCGTGTTTGATCATGCTCATAAATGCTGTTTAGATCTTTACAGTGATTGGACTATCAAATACATTCCGAAATACCAATTTCCTCTATAATTTCCCATTCTGAACCTGTTTGACCTTCTTCCAGTCTTTCGCAGCAGATTTTCCTTCTCTAAAATATTAATAGCAAAGGAGAACGATTTGACGAAGTGGCCAAAGAAAATTAGCGGACTACACTCCATCACGGAAGTTACGGCAGATTTCCAGATTATCGTTGGGTTTACGTAAGCCGGAAATTTTAATTTATTTCTAAATGCGCATGAAATAGCTCGCAAAAGGATCCCTTTTGTGAAGCACCGAGGATTCGCTCTGCACGGGAAGATCAAAGGGATTCGGAATTAGTTTAGCGGAAAATGGACGAAAAATTATGTGCGTGGTTCCATCTGCGTGATTCTTGGTACTCATCGATTTAAAATGCATTTAGATAACAAAGGAACAATCAAATGGTGATGTCATGCCATAAGTAATGGTCTGACTTATTTTTCCTCATTTATTTATGAATTAAATACTTACAAATGTTTATCTCTCTTGCATAAGATCCAACAACTAACTAAAAACATTAAAATAGTAGATTTTTGTGCTTGATGTCACAATCTTCAAATTTTATTCTACACGGATATTTATATACCAACCATTTGCGCAGAATTTTATCTTTTTAAACCCAAAAAATACGTATTTCCTACTAAACTAATTTATAAAATTATCCACTAAAAATAATCCAAAATCATCTAATTTTCTCTGTACTCAATCTAGATTAATTAAACTTATTATTCGTTCACTAGTATCGAAATGCTCCTGAGCTTCGTGTTGCTTTTATCTCCGCGAGTAATTTCGAATTTCCTGTACCTCCGACTGCTCATCAGAGAGCTCTGGGAAACTTCACTTTGGCAGAGCGTAAAACGCACCGACTTATTAAGGCCCGTATCATCCGATGCATCTCACAGGCCACCGCTATATTTTTATTCTCCTTCACGGAACCGCTTTTAAAGTAAATATCCGAAATGGAGGCTGCTCTTAGCGGAGCACCGCTTTTACGGTCTGTGTTCGGTGCATCAGCTTGTTTGGACGAAGCTTAGCTCGGAGATAAGCAAAGGGCCGTGATAACGGAAAACGTACGGGCGGAAGCGCCTATTGCGCCACCTAATTAATATTCAGTACAGCGGGATATCGAGACACCGCGGAAATCAAAGATTCCCCGGGAGGGACCTCATTCGAATACTACGGAATTCTCAATTTTTAATGGAGTGGACCTTAAAAATAAACACAGGTACCCTATGTTTGCAGGGTATTAGGAGGAGTCCCCGGGGGACAGAAATATGGGAACAAAAATTCCATCCGAGAAGAAAGGCTAAAGAGAAACGGGGTGGAAAGAAGAGAAGATGATGAGAGCGAATGGAGATAAGAGAGGACGGAGGGAGAGGCAATTACGCGAAGGGAGAGAATGAGAGAAGCAAAAGGAGCGGAAGGATAAGGGAAACCATCGAGAAGTAAGGGTTATGGGTGTTATACATAAGTGCCGAGAGAGGCGCCACCAGCTCCCGGTTCCAGAGATCGATAGGAGCTCCACGGGAGGAGAGATAAATAGGAAGATAGCGGAGTGCTTAAGAGGGCGCCACACAAAAGAAAACCGAGTGCAGCAATGCGCGGAAAACCTTGAATTTAAATTCGTTTTCCTTTCGGCGAAAATGCGCGTGGGCATTAGTCCGGTAAAGGATTGGGATGATGAAAGGAACGGACGAAAACCTACGGAACGGGAATTTGTCGCAAAAAAGATCGAAATTAATACGGAAACTATCAGACGTGCGTTTAAAAGTTAACGGCGCATCGGAAAATGTGAAATCGGAGATTCCATCGGAGGGAAAAATTTAAAGGGACGCGTAAAGGAACGTAAATGGGTCGGAGATAATGTGAAAGAAAGAAAGCAATGGACGGAAATGAAGCAGAGAAAGAAAACATTGAGTGAGCGATTAAGAAAGACGCAGGAAGAGTAAATGGAGCGGAAAAAGTAGAGGAATAAAGTGTATGAATGGTGAAGAGGCATAAAAGAGAAGAAAATAAAAGGAGAAACAGTGCGGTAAAAGCAAGTGGACTCGAGTGACGTAGAAAATACTCGCAAGTAGATGATGAAGGGTTGTAAAAGGGAATTCCGAAGAAAGATGGATCGATAGGAAAAGGTTTATAAATGGCGAAGAGGAAAGAAGAGAGAGCGAAAAGAAATTTAAGCTAGAGATAAATCAAGAGAAATGGAGCATAAGGAAAACGGTGCCGATAAAAAGCAATGCATAAAACAAAGAAGAGCGTAAGAAAATAATAGTATCAGAGATAGAAGAAGGAGGAAAGTAGAATGATATAGATAAGTAAAAATATTATGATGTTGATTGCGTTGTCACTTCTGCCGTATCCATTTTGTCAATACAAATTGAATCAAATCCTCTTCCAAGGAATAAATTCGTAGAATAAAGTTATAAAAAAGTGGATTATCCTCTGAAAAATTCCGTTATAAACTGAATGCTGAAGAGTTCTGGGCCTTTGCATGCAGACGTAGATTTAAGAATTAGATAAAGGAAACTGTATAGTTTTCTAAGTTCTTCGTAAAACTGAATAAAATTACAGAGATAATGACTTTTATACTTGAGTTTTACATGAATGAATTTCCCACTCAGATACAATCGTAAGGAACGCCGAGGAACGCATAAAGTAATCTTTGATAAAAAACGGAGTATGTCGTACGAACTTATTAACTTCTTAGATTTCAGCCCAAACGGAAAGAAACGAATGGAAATTTAAAAATGCGTAGGAAGAGGAAGAAAGAGATGAAAGAAGACTGAGGAGGAATGGCTCTAACGGAGAAGGCAAAGGATTTTTGAGTAGTAAGAGAAAGAGATGAAATGGGCGGGACCAAAGGGAAATGGTTAGGAGTGGACTAAGAAGTTAAAAAGGGGGAAATACATATTCAGGGAAACATTACCTCACGAGCCATGGAGAGCAAAAGAGAGGGCTTTGAAAAACATATTCCTTGGGGAACGCTATATAAAGGCGCGGGTCTGATTTAATGGAAGGAGGGAAAAACTGTTAAAATTTCATTCGAGAGGAATCGGAAATTCCGATGTCGACCCTCGGAAATGATTGAAACAATGATTATGATCTGTTTCTGAGGCAAAACTGAAAGGTTAATAAAAACTTAATTCATAAAACATTTACTATTTCTGTTTAACGAAAAAGGATTCAGCTCATATAAATTATTCAAATAACGAATACAGGTACTCTAATGTCTCGGATGATAACGTCTTGGGTTTTAAATTGACAATTACTCTATAATTACTGAATTAACAATAAATTATACCACATCCTCGTCAAATGTATCTTCAGATTTTTCAAAGTGTTGTTAAAAAATGTGAGATTAACTATGCTGTTCAGTGATGCATTTACTTCTAATAATATTATGTGTGATAAATTTAGACGATACTGTAGCTGGTAAAAAATGGCTAAGCATACCATTTTAAAGAAACGTGTAATATTACACATGGGTTCCTTTAATATACGTCCTAATGATATTGCGAAGATTAACTCCAAAGGAACAAATTCACCCGTAATTGAGTTGAGTACTGACAAAATATGCAGCTGATAATTTTTAAGTAGTACTCCAACTGAGGCGTGAAAGATATCCGTGGAAATATTATATTTGGAGCGACTTAATTAAAAATATCGTTACCCTTTGGATCTTATCCACGAAGGATGAAAGGAACCAACCTCTTGGGCCTTATCTTTTGCCGCCAATCGCACAAAGTGCTCGTCAAATCATTAAGAGGCTCTTGCAAAGGGATAAAAGCGAATTTCGCCACAAAAGGAATAAATCCAAACGTCCTCGGATGGATAAAAGACACTTTTATAATTGAATAAGGAAATGAATGGAACTCGGCGGTGATGAATGCGGATTCGGCACGCTTTCCCTGGCGAAACAAATGCAATCGAATCATCGAGTGTCAGAATCAAAAGAAGAAACAACAATGAAAGAGATGAGAGGCCTTCCGGCAAAGTTAAAAAGAAGGGATAGAATTATCCATGGATGGAATGGCGGAAGGAAGAGCTATGAGGTAAGACTGCAACGGATTTTCCGATACGATTCGATGGCGGACGTCCGCTATAATTGACAGAAACGCCGCTTCCTTTCGTCAGAAATCATCGAGAGAAAAAAGCGCGGACCGTAGAGAGAGCCTCAAGACTTGTTGAAAACATTTTCCAGCGAAGTGCCGCTCGCTCTGGCGGCTGTGTTCGCCGTGGAATTTTCAATTTGGCGATTCGCAGATCAAAAAATGGGATTCGAAATGGAGATGTTATTAAGGGACCGAAAATGCGTGCGAATGAAAATAAATGAGAGATTTTATTAGAAGAGACGTGGGAATAAATACAGATATTAAATGGAAGGAGAAGTATTTGCCCCCTCTGGAAACGTAAGGTGTTATAAGAAAATATATTAAAGAATGAGCTGATAAATTTAAATTTAAGAAAGTTCAGAATTAGACCAGAAATCTTGAGAGAACAAAATCAAAATAGTAGGTTTTAATTTCAATTTCGTTCTACTCTTAAAACAAAGCTTCCTAATCCTACCGGGATATCCAGGCTTAATGAGCAATTAAAGAAATTTTAGCGATAAGCAGATGACAGTGAATATTATATGCTTTTGACTAGCAGTATACATCATAATCTACCTTATAATCTGAATTCTGATGTATTTACGTTAATTATAAGGATATCAAACGCAAAGATAACTCCGTTCTCAGATTCATTTCAATCCTTAAATTTTTCTTCTTCAACGAACATTATAACTTCAATGTTTCAACGATAAACTATTTTTAGATTATTTGTACATTTAATTAAATTGCAATCAATGAATTTCACAGAAAATGGAAAAGAACTCGGAAAAACTAAGAAAGTAATTTTTGTAATTGATCTACGGCATTTGATATTCATTCCCTTATTCAACCCAAAATATTATACACTAAAAATGAAATAAAGTAGTTTAAATTATAACAGATAACTATAAATGTAAATGTAATTTATAAATTTATATATATATATATATTACATAACTAAGTATGTTAAATTACCTTCTGATGTATTGATTTCCTAAAACAGTTTTCTAGATGCAGCGCTCCAATGTAGAGGAAAGTGTTGTAATTTGGGACAGTTGTATCTCAGAACAAACTGCATTTCTCTGCCACATGTGTGTGGTAGACCCAGCTAACCTGTCTTAGATCTTCATCTGGTCACTAGGGGTTAGTGAAGAGTGACTAGCAATTATACAGTGAGATTTGTGGAAGCTGAATGATAAAAGGAAAAACTGTCATTGGTAAGTAAATTTTTGTTGTATCATTGTTGTTTTTCTATTTTTGTTTCTTTAATCTATATTAAAAATTAAGACATTGTATTAAACTTTGCAATGTGATTTTTCCAATGGTATGGTTGATCAATCTGTTTAATTAACCTTAAACCCTTTTAACAGCTATGTTTTCCTGTTTTGCAATGTGTTGTAGCTTGGGACAAAATTACCACTGTTCCTTGGGACGTCCCAAGGTACAACATATTTAATGTTTTTGGTAAAATACATTAAAAAACTTATCTATTTACAAAGTTGGGATTGCTCAAAGAAAAACAAAATTAATCCCAGGAAGAAATTCAAAGGCAAGACTGTAGACGCCACTAGTTCAGAGGATGAAGGAATGAGTATTTAATCTAAAGATGGAGATTGTGAAATATATACTCAAGAATTGATGCAAAGAGTTTTGGAAGAAGAAATAGACATTTCCTAATGGATAGAGTGTGGCGAAATCAAACCACATGATTATGTTTTAGTTAAAATTATTATTTTTAAAAATTATAGTAAAAAAAGAATTTGTTAAAATGTAGCAAAAGTCTTTAAAAAACAGACATTGTATATGAAACTCAGTACCTTGTTAAAATGGAAGGAAAACTTTCCTATTAAGAGACGAAACTCCCTATGAAATAGATGAGGATGATATAATATGTAAATTACCTTCGCCTTCAGGAACCTCTGAGGGTCTAAAGCAAGTTGCCCGTTGATTTCAATGCATATGGCATGCCTATGGACTAATTTTGTTGTTAAAGAAACCTTTTTTTAGATAGTTGTTTTTATTTTTGTACTTTTTGTGTGAATTAAGTACGAATTATTTGCTAATTTAATTTTTTGTCCACTCTTTCACTTAGTCCCAAGGTACAACACCCTAAATCCCAAGGTACGACATGGTGTTTACCTTGGGACACATTGCAAGAGCGCAAAATATAATTTATTACTCCCTTATTAAAAAACATATTTTACATTTTTAGGTGTTGGTGTGTTTTCGAAATGCTGTGTTTTAATTTATAATATAAAAAACTAATATTAACCTTATATAAGTAAAAATTAAAATATTTGTTCCTAAACCGTCCCAAGGTACAACACTTTCCCCTATATTTAAAACTAATGATGGCAAGGCATTTTTAAGTATCTTGTACATTAGATAAAGAACAGCATTTACCTTTCCAATGAATGCCTTGATCGTAGATATAAATCGTTTACGATAATGCTGAAGCGTAAAAACATTATAGAGGAATAAATTTTACGCATGGATAGCAAATTATTTATAGAAAGGCATTTATCTTTGCAGAAGTTAAAACAGAATTATCCAATACATGTTGCGATGTGATTAATGTCTCCATTATTATTCCTAAATGATTGATAAATTCCATAGAAGCGCTATGATATTCATTTGTTTAAATAATTTCGTTCGTGAAACGGTATAAATTTTCTGCAAGAAATATTCGCTTTTGTAGTTCTTAGGCGATTCATCGGCGAAACCATTTTTCTCTTATTCAGTGCAAATGGGACAACGGAACGACCTAGAAGCCATGCATCAGCCTTATTACTCTCACTGGCTCAAGTTGATGCCGCGAACCTTGCATTTCTCTCCGATAGAAACTTCCAATATAAAGGAGTACTAGCGAAGGGTAGCAGGTGGCCGCTCTGGAGGGAATGGAAGTTGGGTAACAATGGAAAAAATAAAAAAGGGGAAAGATAAGCTGAAGGGATAGAGCAAAATCGAAATAGACCCAGGATAAGGGATTTGAGGAAACCAAAAGCTAGGAAATTTTGAAAAATGAATTTGATCCACATTAGCGCGAAATTGTAAGAATGAAATTCGGGAGTGAGCGGAATGTAAATTTGCATTAGAGAAATTCCAGAGGAAGTAGCTTTTTAGGATGATATTTTCCTAGAATTGGAATAAAAAACCGCTGTTTTTAAATCGTTTCCTTGCCTTAGCAAAGGAAGGGGATCTATTCCATTTTTTTCCTGAGCGTATATTCATTCCAGAAGTGTTTATTTTTACATACCTGATCCTCTCTTTTAATACTGAGCTTTTTATCTTCAAAGTCAGATGACGAAACTAATTTTTTGAGTAAGTTTGCCTTAAAGGGTTTCATTCTTTGGTTAAACTGAACGAATCACGATCATAGCATTCTGCTCTCTCGTATTAGCGTCCGAAAATGTTATTACTATTTACCCAAGAGAATGTTTCCTTTCATATAAATAAAAAAGGTCTTCAAGAGAAATTGAGACTTTAAAGTCTCACGTTCCATTTAATCTGTTAATTATCTTCCATTGACCAGCTATATTATAGTCCTATGAAATATCTCCCACAATGCTCACGAGAATGTCTTTCAAACGGTGGATGACTCTATTTTATCTTGAATTATTATTAATATGATTTTCTTAATATTATTTGTTGAATTTTATAACATTTACACTGTAACAAAAACAAAAATAATATCTAAATTTTCGTACGTGCCCGCGTATAAAACGAATTGTTTTTTTAAATATATGTCAAAAAGCAAGTTTGGTATCATTGAAGGTATTTCCCATGGAATCGTATGAATCTATTAGCGTTGTGATTGTGGAATATAGTCCTATAATCTTGCAGGATCTTATAAATGTTTTATGAAATATATTTTTTTGGAATATTTTCTTTCATTCATTACTCTATAATTCTCATTGTATTTTCTTCTTTGTCTTTTCTCAGTGTTTTGAACCGTTTTTACTTATTTATAATTTTAATACTTAACAAGCTTTCACCAAGCAAAATTATGTTTATAATGTTTATATGTTCAGCATGCCTATTATGCTTAAATAATTTAACATGTAATTGACAAAACTAGTTTAAGCTACATAGAACTCTATAACTCAATTCTAAATTAGTTATATTTTTGTGTCAGAATTTTATGTTAATATGTAATAATTTGCTCTTTTTTGTACATTCTAATGACTTTCTTTTTTCTTATCTCTTTTATCTACTTCCACATTTAATATTAGTTTTCTATATTTAGGTTTCGCAGGTTTTTCACGCCCCCTTCTTTTGAGGGTGTTTTCCTGCAGTAGATTTTTTTCCTATGCTCTTAGCATAGGTTTCGATCCACATAGTAGTTTTCTTCTCTGTACTTTTGCAATCTATCTATTTCTTTCTGTTTTCGCATGACAAAGGGTTAGGCGTAAGAAGAGACTTGATTGTCTCAATTTCTCCCTGAATAAAGTACTTTTATTATTATTATTATAAATTTGTG
Organism: Sympetrum striolatum; assembly: GCA_947579665.1. Taxonomy (NCBI): domain Eukaryota; kingdom Metazoa; phylum Arthropoda; class Insecta; order Odonata; family Libellulidae; genus Sympetrum; species Sympetrum striolatum. The sequence goes on from OX388347.1 coordinate 7,154,295, forward strand.
CATTTTATGCACGGTCTATCACATATATCCTTGTTTCAGTGACGTTACTGACAAAGGCTAAGGATACATCAAAGTGTGTGTTCTAGGAGCCAACATCATGTTCTGTTCGCAAATTCGCAATGCCAAATGAGAAACAAATTTTTTTTCGGGAGTCACGAAGAATATTTTTAATGAAAATAGAAATTTAATTTTTTTAGATATTTCCTTGAGCTGCATAGATGGAAATTTTCATATTAATTTATATATGAATATATAAATCGTCATTTATCTCCTCAGGTCCACTCTTAGCGGGAGGCCCATCGCTGGACCAGCCCGCTTTTGGGAGTCGCCGATCATAACGCGCTATGGGATCAACGTAAGCCCTTTAGTCTGGTTTTGGTTGATTAACCATCAAACTTCCCGCGACTAAAGTGGTTATCCAGATAATTTGGATTCGCCACGCGAGGATGGCCCGCTAATTCATTTTTAGGCCGTGGTAAGGAGAGAATGCACCGCCAGCTTAGGAACTCCGCGAGATCCGGAGATAGGCGCGGAGATCGCTAGAGGAATGATGGAGCTACGGTAGTTCTCCTCTCTGCCGCAGGGGACGAAGTGGCGCGACTGAATGTATCGGCCGTCTAAGCGAAGCCATCGGAAATGGATCAAATTCAGTGGTCCCCGAGAACACTCTTGACTGTGCCGCGGGTCGGAGAGATAAAGAGAGTCCTTCCACAGGAATGCCTCCTCGTGAAAAGGCAAAAGAAGTTGCCCTCGAAATTCGGAAGACGAGTTATAAAATATGCGCGGAATATACGGAATCTCGCGAGATTTTGGATGATGAAAGGCTTTTATGTGGTATTAAATCTGTATATATACAAGTAAATCTGTTTTCTGAGAAAGATACACGTGGAATCTTACCTTTTCCCACATTTATGTTCGACCAATAGATTTACATTTATTATTTGAGCTATAGCTCACACTACAGCAAGCGTAAACGAAGCAATGTTTCTATAAGGCTGATTTTAAATTGCCGTAGTAAGGTGTAATAAAAATGTTTATGTTTTGTTTTAGGATGATGAAATTTGTTTGAATGTAGGCAGTGTTGAATATTGTTGTGTAAATGATTAGACAATATGTAGCAATAAGTATTGTAAACCTACAGTTTGGTAGTATTTCACATATATTCACTATGTACGAAGTTAATAAGAAGTATGTGATTTAATTTGGAATATGCAATTGTTAAAATTCAGATTAAAGTAAAAAAATTGAAATGTTACAATAGTTGACAGGGTTAAGATTATCACCCAACGGTAAAATGCAGTAATATTTCAATAAATAAATCAATTTCTGAAATTATTAGTAAATATATAATATTCATCAAGAGCGAGAGGGCTTGGAAAAGAAATTTGATCAAATTCTTCCAAAGAAGTTTAATCCTGCCCAACATTCCGTTGATTTAGATTCGTTTCTAATTTTGCGACATTTTACAACAATAAAATAATAAAGAACGATAATATATATATATATGTAAACTGAATATTCATAATAATTACTTCTAATAATCTAATAGTGGAACGTCCAGCCCGAGACGGAATGTAAGACATAAATTTTCGAAATTTCTTCAGAAACATTGATGGATTGAACACTTATTTTTAGTTGCTAGTTTGATCAATTAAAACTCATAAAATCACAGAAAAAAGTAATATAAGCCAACATAAAGACCACAAATATATTCACTTTCAATAAACACGAAGGTTTAAGTACGATGTTTATAATTTAGATTGGAATAAAATTATTTGGTAATACACATTCAAAAGGCATAAAAGAAAGGATTTCCATTGCATAGAGCTAATGAACAAAATCCCGCAGTAAATCAAATCATCACAAGCTAAGTATCTTCTCCCCTCTGCAATTAATTGCAACTAAAATCCATCTAATTCCAATTAACGTGGCAAACTGAAATACGCCAGACATCTAAAAATGTTAAAATACCAATCTCAATGCAGAGAGAGTGTTTCTTGGGCCCAAAGGAGCTGATTATGCTTGTAATTCGCAAACAACAGCTGAGAAAATAAACGAGTTTTTAGTCGTAGAGGATAAGACGCAAAGGACAATATATGAGGTTAAGGAGACTACGAAAATCCCAAAAAGACCCAAACTTTCACAAAGAGCGGACTAAAGGAAGGCAAGTTTCTGGGACGTAATAAACAGCAAAGAAATGCAAATTCGGATGAATTTCCTTCCATGACCTCAAGTCCACCAGATTTTATCCCGAGAGTCCTCCTGAAAGAATATAGACATCCGAAGACGGAATGTACTTTTTTCGCATCACATAGACCGTGTTATTCTGAAGAATAAACTTAATAGAGGCTATAAAATGCGGATGATGGAGATAAAGTTCAGATATGAATACGAGCAACTGCGGAGAATAACTTAATTAAACAAGATATCTTCAACTCACACTGGTCATAAATTTATGCCAACATATCTATTTTAAATTGAAAATTAAAGCTAACTATGGAAATTTTGAGCCTAATTTAAAAACCGCTGCAAACCAAAGAAACGACAATGGTGAAATATGTTGCGTAAAATATTCTATTATGTTTTCGGCAACAAAAAGCCAAAGTTTTTGGAATTTTATAATAGTTACATATTTATAAAGGGTGATGAAATGGAATAAAAATTACTTATTAATTACAAACCGATGGAAATTATTTAAACATGAACAAGTTTGAACAGTTTAATGGGCTCAATATGAATTCCTAACACCGCAAAAATTAGAATTTGCTCTATATTACGCGTTTGACAAAAACCTTAGTAATTTTCAATTAATGAAGACTCTTTAAAAGTCTGCTGTGGATTATATTACAGCGAAAAATTCATTTTGATCCATACGAATGCTATATATAATTTAACATCAATATCTCTTGAATTACAAATTGACTATTTGCTCTTAAAATGGCTTAGATGTAAAGAAGATAATCACATATTCAATCACATTGAAAATAGACAGATTGTATGAAGAGTCCGCATTTACCGACGTAATCAACAAAGATCAAGGATCAAAGAAAAGGCCGATTATTTTATATGTGATAAGATAAACAGTTTTCTTTGACGTTAGGAGCAATATTAAGAGATGAAATATCAAAGGGAAAGGGTTGAATACGAGAAATAATTGACTCTGAACGGAGACCCTGAAGATGAAAGGGAGAGGTAAAAGTTGGAAATTAGCAAAAACTCTGATCAATGGTGTGTCAATGAAGAGGACGCAATCCCGACCACTCCCTTCGTACACTCTCGCGAATCGAAGCCAAGGTCGAGCACACGAAAGAAAAGATGGGATGACTTTCACAAGGTCGAAGGTGTGACCAAAGGAAGATGTTCTTCTTCGCTTTATTTTGGAAGAGGATTCACTCCTAGTTTGCGGCTTTTGAGGAGTTTACCGATTGCACGCTGATTCAGCCCTTCCTAAGTTTTCCATTGGAAGGGGTCACGACGGATTTTTCCGTGTAACAACCTACGGATGGACTGTGCACTTCACATCTCACAGCCATTCACAGTGATTTAAGAAATTGCGTTCGCTTGTTAGACCACGGTGATATCCACGTGTGTAACCGAATGAATAAAAATGCTCTCAATAGTAACAGTGCACAATTTTCCGTAATAATTGAACGTCAGCTATCATATGACCGATTTTCCCTCAATTTTATGCAGTTTAAATACGTAAAGGGGACTAGATATATATTGTTTATCTAACTCGTTATTTACCCACTTTATTAAAAATATATCTACGTATAATATTAATCGCGTATCCTTTACACTGCGCTTCACAAATTTAACTTCTAAATCTTTTATAAATCTGAAGATTCATTTTCAACCCAAGCCAAGTATTTTATTAAACAATTTATGATTATTTTATTTCTCAAAATTTATTCGGTGCAGGATCATATAACTAAATCTGACGAATAAAATAGCTATTTAGGGGGAATCGAAGTTTTGTGCGGCATTTTGTTCTGCAGCAATTAGAATCATAAAAGAGTAGAAAAAAGGAAGCATAAAAGAATTGCAATATCTCAGCATAAAGTTGAGGCTGCAGCTGCAACTTCTTGTTGCCAATCAATACTTTTTATCGATGCAAATGAAGAGTTTCTTGAGTTATGAGCAACTACATATATTACTTCTCGCATAGATTATTAATTTCTGTTACAGTTAAGCTTGAATATATATAAGTATTTCTTTAGTTCAAGGTATAGGATTTCGTTTTGACCTCAGAAAATTACCATGTTTAGACCGAAAATTGAAGTCAATGCGAAAAAACACCGTAAAAAGAGCACAATAGAGTGGTGCACTATTTACATAGTTTTTTTTAATCAACCAGTGCTACCCCATTACATAGTATTGCAGTATAAACCACTCTTCGCTTGAGGAAGGATGCATTTATATGATATACCGAGAGCTCGCCTTTTCGAAACCAGAAGAGACGCCTTCCGAAGTAAAAACATCGGCCCAAGGGCTCTTTCTTTGACCCGTTTATTAATCAAGGAGAGCTACTTTGGCGCTCTGGGGAAAAGATCTCCATTCCTCGTCTTGCACTCTCTTTTTTTGTCTCTATGAAACGAAATAGAAGCTTGCAATTGCACCGTCTCGAGGCACCTCCTCTACTCCACAGCGTCTCTCCGGAGTCCCTTTCTGGCCGTTGGGTGGGATCCGCCGTCCACTTGCCATCGATTCAATGAATGAGGGGGAAGCGATGAGGAAGATTGATGGAAGAGCGACGGGAGGAGAATTCAGAGGAGGAAAAGTAATAAAAAGGGTAGGAATAGGAGGGAGGGCGACTTCTCTACAATTATTATTTTTGAGGTGTTTTCCACCTTCACAACTAATTAAAGAATTGCTATTTGCTTAATTTGTCCATCGCTTTAATGAATACTAATAGAGACCTAAAGTCAATGATCAATCCTTAATTGCAAATAAGAGCGATAAATGATTCTGTACAAAATATAATTGCAATTTTAAATCAGAACATTTTCGGTACTTATATTTCTCACGACGACAACAATCTAAACCAATATTTCTGAAAACACTATCTGATAGGTTCATATCCTTAATTTGAGTACTTCTTAATGTGAGATAATATGGCTTCATGGACAGAAAATTAATTTTATTACCTTAATTTGTTATGTAACTCTAACACTGAGGTCTGTGGCAGCCATCGTATTGGGAGTATTTGAGCGAAAACTGATTGAGATATAAAATACTCGAAGGTAAAAATGAAATGAATAACCTAACATCTAAACCATTTGGCATGTCCTTTAGCGCCAAATTTGATGATTCTTTCATTGAAAATGCCGCATCGGTTGAATATATCTGAATTCAACGTGTGTGTGGATTATGGCATAACCCAATTATCTCCTGAAGGAATCGATAAAATTGCAAGATATCGATTGGTTCTTTAATGCCAATGGATGTCAAGCGCTTCTCATATTCATTTAACGTGCAAAGAAGAAATGTTTTTATAAGCGTGAGTCGTAGAAGAACACAGTCACTATCGAATGGATGATTTAGAATAATATAAATATAAAGTTTACGTAGAAAATATAATGAACAATAGGTTAGTACCATTTTTTAATTTTATATAACATAAAAAAATTTTGAAAGGTAAGCCGATTGAAAGGCGTATATAAAGTTCTTGGAATGAAAAATTAGCGCCTCTGTGATGTTTTCAATTTAAATAATAAAAACAAGATATTTAAGTGTAGCATTATTATCTTAAGCGATCTTAAAATGATTAGTCTTAAGAAGTATCATTCTCAGAAGGACGAAGTGTAAAAATAGCTTCTTTTAAAAGTAGATATTAAGCATATTCCAGATCTTTTTGAATCCATCAACGAATATAGCTCATACATACGTATTAAACATTTTCATCACGAAATCGTCTCGAGTATACGAGATATCGTAATTAGTATGTTTTAATTTGGTGATTACGCCGTGACAGACTCTTTATTTTAATGAAATTATAGCTCTTACATTGAAGATTAAAAATAGTCAGTGTGATGAGTAATATAAAGTTAGCGAAAGGAGCTGAAAAACACGACAAACTTCACTTGAATTCCATTTTGCGTAAGCACACGTAACGTGCATACGAAGCCGAGCTTATTGACTGGATAAAACGACAGAAAGGTTGAGAGATATATTTCAGTATTGAATAACTGTCCAATAGTTGGATGCTGAGTTCCATCGAGTAATGAAAAAATGCTGATACATAGAGAGGCGAAGGGAGAGACTGTTGATAGCAGAGATAAAGTAACAGATCGAGAGAGATGTACAGAGTGAGAAATGAGGAAAACGGGGGCGAACGGGAAGAGATAAAGGGAAGATGTCGAAGAAGTGAAAACGAGCCGAAATATAGTTTATATGGGAGAGAGGGCGATAAATGAAATGCAGAAGAAGATAGTGGAGGGAATAAGAAAGCCGATACGAATGGGGAGAGGATAAACATCGGATAAAAAAGGGAAAATATGGAAGAAGAAGAGATCGAGTTGGATGAGGAGGGAGGTTTAACAGAAGAAATCTCGAATAAAGAGCGAGATGAAGGTCTCATTGTCCCCTAGGTGACGCGTGGAAAGGATCAACAACGACCTAGCAATGCGGCTGCGCAATGGAAGATGGAAACTCCAAAACGAATGATGAAATGGCTGAGAAACGGTGTAAAAGAATTGAAGGAAATGTAGAAAAACGGTAATACCGGGGATTTCGAATGTCTATGTCATGCTACTATTTTGCTTTAGTCCTTTTATAAGAGAAAAATGGTGTCTAAAATGGATGGATTCTTTTACATACTTGGATGGTTTTATATGATAGTTTACCAGAAATGTTTGCTCAATGGTAAAGTTTAAGGGTCAAATTTCACGGTGAACCAGCAAATCATAAGAAATCTCAAATTCAGGTACTATCAGGGCTAATTAACCGAGACAGGTATTAGACGGGACTATATATTATTTTGATATAGAATTTTTAGTTGAATTATAAATTTAATATCCCAAAAATAAATAAAAATATGTATGACTCTTCATTTGAGACAGGTATACAAAACACAAGCTTCATATCTACTTAGCTTTATGACGATACTTAGGCCGAGTCTTGTGTGTTTTTGTGGATGATGAAATTTAATTTCTGATTGATAAATTTATTTTTTGTCCACGAAGCGAAATGTTAGCCTGTTTTGTTTACTAAATTTGAAAAATCTTAGATAAAGATAATATCAACCGGTGACTGTGTTATTGTTGTAACAGGAAACGGATATTTATTTAAAGGACACCTTCTGAAGCATAAAAGCTTAGATTAGCCTATAAAAATAAGCCAATCTCATAGCCTTAACTGTAGATGTGGCCTCAGCAAGTACAATTCAGCTCTGCCTTCGTTCATTCATCATGAACAATATCGCAATAAAGTGACCTCGCAATCATAATGAGCTTAAATTTATTTTCATTCACTAATTCAGGACGATTGGAAAAGTAAGATGATAGAATTTGTGATTTTATTCCAAGTTTGTAAAATTAAACCTCCTTCTATTCTGAAAGCAATATTCATTCACGAATAAGACTTCAATTGTCTGAGTAAAAAATCGCAATAATCCGAAAAAACTAATCTTGAATTTATCATCATCACATGAACACTCTTTCTGCTGAGATAAATTTGAAAAAGTGGACGGACGCCGCTGGCTGACCTTTATTTATTTATTATTTTTTTCTTTGACAAATACTAATTAGTAGGAAATTAATAATATTTTTAATTTTTTGCTTTCTTCTGTAAATTCATTGATTTATGTATATTCTGTATGTAATTTTATTATTGTCTCTATTTAATTGTTATTTATACTGTGTTTTCGCGGGTTTTTTTCACCCCCCTTCTCTGTGGGTGTCTTCCCGCAACGTGGGTTTTTCTTTAGCAACCTTCAGTTGCAAAGATTTTTTCCCCACACTCTGCTCTGTCTTTTTGTTTTAATTTAATTTGTAATTATTCATCTTCTGACGACATACGAGGTTAGGTGGAAGAGAGGCCCACTTGGGCCTAACCTCGCCAATAAAGGGTCAAATAAATAAATAAATAAATGAACGAAGCTAACGATTGACTGAACAAATATCACAGAGGGACAGTATTCTTAAGTCAAGACACACAGAATATAGCTTCAAAAATAGGAAAGTAATTTTAATTGGAGTGACAAATACATTCCACGAAGAAAAGTTCAGACTGTAAAATACGTCGACAAGAAATTTTACTGTATTTGGCGCACTCTTGAGCAATAACGGTGCTTCGGAAAAATCTCTCCAAAGAAAACTGTTGACGTAAAAACGACTTTATTTACTTATTTTTTTCTTTACTGTACACGCAGTGCCGGAAAAGGAGTCGGGCGTAATTTTTTTCGTAATAAAAAGAGTTCCACGAAAGATTCCGTCGACTGCTTTCTCCTATTTCTGCCAACGCAGAATCGTAAAATTCCGAATGGAGATTCTCGGGAAGAGCTGCTCTTTGGACGAACTCCAAAAATTGATGACTAAGTAGAGTGAGCAACATTTTGTTTCTGTGAAGGCGAATATCGTGACATCTCGATTAATGAGGAAATGGTTACATATAGGTTTCTTATTTATTCTATTTGGTGTATCCCACCATATGAAACTTAAACTTACATAAGAGCAACTCTTACAAACTAAAACTTTGCTTTTGCAGAAATATTTTGACTAAAATCACTAACCTCAATACCCAGAAAAAAAATTCCCTATTTTTATTGACAATGTAAACATTATTTATTAATCGAAAAAAGAATGGATTGATGTTAATTATAAAAGATGATATTTGGAGAGAGAATCGTGTCGTTCTTAAAATATACGTGCAGACGATTCAGGTTTGTATGCTCTCATTATCACGTACTTCTAAATACCCAAGGAACAAAAAAAAGCTCCATTTTTCATAAAAGTACACCTCAATTACAACCATGGTGAGGCTTCATAAAAAATCGATTTCTTTTCTTTTTATTCAATTAAATGAATACCTTTAGCCTTCTGATAAACATGAAATTAATTTTTATCCACTTCTTGTTCCCATGTCTCATTTCTATGGTCATAAACGGTAAACGTTTTTCGGCATAAAGTGGAAATTATTTCAACAAGTAAATCTAAACTTATCAATAATAATAATAATAAAACTTAATTATTAATGATCCATTCAATGAAGGACTTAAATGTGAGACTGAAATCCACTGCATGCCCGTCCTTGAAAAATTCCCCTTGATTTGTAAACTGATGTGAAAATTATAACAATAATTTAGGCAAATTTTGAAATAAAAGCGAACGATCCGATCAAAATTAATATGCTTTGGATGAGTGAATTATGAGATATACAAGTTTATAATCTGTGTTCCTTTAATTTTTAATGTGTCAATTTTAAAATTAATCAACACATTTATGTCTATAATATTTTTAATAATTCACTAAATTCATGAAATTTTTTAGAATATCACCAATTAGTGAAACGCAGTTGCGGTGGACACGCTCAAAGTGGGACTGCGTTACCTTTACTAAACATACATTATTTAGACATTTACGCTCCTAAGGAAATAAACGTTTATGGAGTTAGTTAATAAATGATTAATTTTGTTGATATCTCAAGGCCATCAGTGACGTCATAGTATTCCAATAATATCAATATCTCAAGTTATGGGTTATTACCGGATCAATCAAGTCCTTAATATTTATCAACAAATGGCAATCTTCTAACTCAAAATTCACCTTCTTTGGTAATTGGAACTCTTCGCTACATGAAATAAATGCCATTTAGAAACCTTTATACAATGCATTTGAGATATTTTCTTTGAATTACTCTGAAATTCTTGGGAACGTTTTGCCATCACAAGAAACAAAAGCCTTCCCCGTCCTCCGGATTGCCAGCTAACTCTATTAAGCAGCGCCATTCTCGGAATCAGGGGGTACGAGCCGAATCACACAGCGCATTTACGTAAATCTCGCTGGACGCATACACGAGAACATTGGTTGCCACGAGGGATAGTTTATTAGCTCAATATATATCGCAGTGGAGGTGAAAGATACCTTTAAACACCAAAAAAAGCAAACTACGACCTCCAACGTCGAGGCGGAAGGCATACTGACCGACCCTTTGTTGGGGGCCATCGCAATGTGGAACAGACAATGAAAAAGCAAGGGCCGTTTCTGAAACTACTCGCTCGTATTGCATTGGTAATGAGAGTGAACGGCTGGCCAATGGTCTCGTGTGCACGTCTGCGATGCGCTTTTGCGGGGAAGAAAGAGGGGTTAAAGGCGGTTTTAAGTAAGAGAAGTCCTTCGGCGGTCTCTTCTCGAGTTCTTTTATTCGGCACCGTGCCAAATGAAGGCCACCAACAACGGCAGGCATTAAAGAAAGGCCACACTCTAAGCCACCGATGTCTTTATTCGGAAATGGAACGGAGGCTAAATAATAACGGGACTTTGAAACGAAGATTCCTTCCTTTTTTAATAAGGAGAGAATTACCCGTTTCACTGGGGTCAGGAAGTGCAGTTCGGCAGTGGGTCACCCCTGTGAGGAATCATCATTTCATGCTGAGAATTCCGCAACTGACAAGAATGTCGTCATGCCGTTCATTAAAAAAAGGAAGTCACACGGAACTTAAAATTCCCTCTCTCGAGGAGTTCACTTCCGAAGTAATCGGATGGATTCTGAATTAACATTTAAGAGGATATTGAGGATTTTATACTCTAAAGCCTTAAGCTAGAAAACATTAATGGCTCCTACGATCTTTCTAACGAGCATTTAAAGAAGATTTCACGCCCAATCCATCGATGACCGATTCAACTCTACATCGAGTTGGAAACCTTAAAAGAGTTGAAAGCATACAATATTAAATAAATAAGACGAAATAGCTTAGATAGAATAGATAACGAAGATTATTTAAGTATGCTCTTTCTTATATATTTATTTATCAATAATAGTGTGTAAATTCATGATTTATGGTGGATCATTTGAAATTTCTTTCGGACAGATAATTTAGTTGAATGTGTCACCAATTCTTCTTGAAATGCTAAACCGAAGTATAAAATACTAAAACCGACATTTAACACGATTTCACCTTTCCAAAATTTTCTATGAATGTATTACACGTTAAACTAATACAAATGAAAACTAGAATGCAATTTGAGTTGAAATTAGAAATATTGAGAAATGTAGTAAACTGTACACTCACAAAGATGGAAATTCTACGCAGTTCACAAAATGGCTTACCTGAAAGGAAAAGAATAAGAATTAATCAATGAGACAAAACTTTCAAAAAAAATCAAATGATATACACTTATAATAACGATATTATAACACGAATAAATTTCATACCGTTCATTAGATATATTAAGGCAAGGAGACGCCTAACAACCACTTTCACCATTAATAGTATATTTAAAAAACGTCGATTGTCATTAATTGGGTTAATTCCACCGTGATAATTATAATTGACTTTGAAATAGCTCTTTGTCGCCGCTTAAGATATACTGCTTCCCTACACTGTTTTAATGTAGCATTAAAAAGCACCAACATCTCTTTATTTGGCGCTTTAAAATCAATGTGTTAATAAATATTAGAGACTTTAATTACAAGTAGTAAGTTCCAATAAATTCAATTTTTATACTTCTTTATCACATCCGCAGGCTCCAAAAGGCGAAAAAACATATCTTTTTATGCCGCCATTATACGAAGCCAACAACAATTAAAACAAGCGAGGAGCAGCAGGCGGAAAATAATTTCTGCCCCTGGATAAATAGGGCGAGCTTCTCTTTTTTATTTCGCCGATGATTTCCGGTTCTAATTAAAGAGGTCGCTTCGGAAGCGAATCGTTTATTGCGACGCAACTTTTTTCAAATCCAATAAAAACGACTCTCGCGGCCAATAAACATATGGATATTTTTTACTCCCGTTTTTTCTCTGCACTTCCTCTACCAAAATATCCCATAAATTAGCCCAGGAAAGCCGGATGTCGTTAGAAAAGTTAATCAAGATTGCGCCCACAATCTCCACGTGCTACGAGGTATTCATTAAATTGACCCACTTTGCCGCCGGACTCAGCGCAAATACCTTCGGCAGCGCAAGAAGATCTCTCCGAGAGGTCGACTGCATAGTTCATGTCTTAGCACACAAGTGGAGGAGCACTTCGAAATATATTAACTGCGCAATTATAATGACTCAAATACGCCAAAATGCAATTATTTAACAAACTTGTACTTAATACTTTTTCCACATCAAATCTTACCGAAATAATAAGAAGAATTTCACAAATCTTCAATGAATAGAAATATATATAATTCTCAAATAATAATTGTATAATAAAGTAAAATTCTTCTTAACATCTAATTTCATAGTTATTGCATTAAAGACATAGTTTTCTCATTCTCATTTAACGAGGAATATGGTAGTCATGAAAAGTTTCATAATTTAAACATACGTCCGTTTATAAAAAAGCGCCAGCAGGAAAAAAACTTCCCATATCTTTGAAGTCCTATCATCAGCTGGCATAATAATTCAGAAATTAAACAGAGTTAACACGTTAATATTGATTGGACGACTTTATCATACACAGAGAAGAGCATGCTTGACGATGAATGAAATATAAACTGCTGTTTCAATACTGAAAAATAACAGAATCGCTTTTATACTCACAAAAATAGAATAATAATTTTTGAAAAGTTACGGAAACAAGTAAAATGAAAACAGAAGCACTACCTATTTACAAACTTGAAAACAGAGAACTGAACCGTCACAAGTCACTATAGAAAAAAAGTATTCGCTCCTTTTTAACTATAATGCTGAATAATGAGTTCAACATGTGATTGAGTATTCCATTTTCAATCCACAATATAAGTTTTTCTGGGACTGCGTCAGAATATAAACAAACCACAAAACCCACTAAAAAATTATCTCATTCTTTTCCATTGAAAATCATTCCAAATTTACATCAACACGGTGCTATTAAAAACAGGTCACCCCTCGGAATTCCAATGATGCAGTTTGAATATCAATCAGATACCTAATAACAATTTTTTATATGTACGTGAATGCAATGGAAATAACTTCTGTCATTTCTGAAATAGTTTCACGTCCTACAAAAAGTATGTGAGAAGAATACAACGAATATGATTAATTCACGAATGTAACCGTGACAGTTTATTTTGTACTACATAAATGATTTGATTCGCAAAAAAAGATTATTCCATAGCAAAAATTACAATTTCATCAATGTTTTGGACCACGACTTTGTCTCATTTTCATCGAAGAGGGTACTGAGATGAGCATATGATAAGCATCTTCAATAGCTTCTTAAAAGAGAATTTACCAGGAAATTATTAATTCTCTAAGAACATATTTAGGTGTTCTATGATACCTACGATGCCAATAATCTTGAGAAGAGTCTTAGCAGGAATTCCGCTGAGGTAAGAAAATATCACTAGCTAATGAAAACCTCTGTAAACCACCTACCTTTAAAGAGTTCTGCTAAGAATAATACGGAAAAGATTCAAAAAAGAAAGACAAGTAAGTACATACATATATAAAATTGAAGAGAAAAACATTATGCGAGTATAAGTGACCCGTTCTGAATATTTCCCTTAAAATTTGGTCTATGGAGTGGTTTACATATAGATATAGATATATTTCTTAAAATGAGTGTAGAAAAAAATGTATCGATTTTTTTATATTTAGTTAACACACCTAAAGACTATACAAGTGGACAGCGAAAATGTTCGGAAAGAATTATTTAAAAATGAATATTACTATGGTTCAACCTACGATAAATGTATAGCTATAATCTAACTGGGCATCTCCTCTATCAAACTAAGTATTTCTGTATAATTGTCACTCAACCTAACCTCCTATAAAGCCATATCTCCAAATTTTATATTCAAAATTGGGCATTTAGATAAACTAAATAAACAACGCTACTTATGGTAGTATTTTAATTTAAATGCATAAAATAATAATCTAATGTATTGAAGTTATAAAGTAAAACACCGTTTAGAATGTCCTTCCACGAAGTTCGGCCGAATACGATAGAGTTTAATCTAATGTATTGTTTTGCGGATAAGTGAGAATCTTTTTTAACGAAAAAAAACGATCTTTATTCCCAAAATTCAATTAAATACAGCGACATATCAAAAATAACGCGTATATCTCGATCTCACTTTGCGTTCTCTTTCAACAATTCAACCCCGTCCAGAACACAAACTCCGTTGCCAACACAAACTCCGTAGCGTCAACAAGTCCCCCACTTTCCTGATTCGTAACAGTATATATAAAATAGAAATGGTCTGCAAATAGGTAAGAATTTGATATATACTCTACATTTCAGCTACGATAATATTAGTATGAACTCCACATTAAATTTCCTCGGAATTTTTCGATGGTATTTGCCTTTCAGAAGTATGAAACAGTCAATGGCTGCGTAACAAGAGGGAGAGAGGGGAAGTGCCGCCAGAGGCACACATCAGAGTCGCGTGATTCGCCTCAAGAAACCGTCGTTGAGTATCCGAGTGATATACGGGGATTATGAATGCGACATCTGTCGCGTGAGAGGGGGCAGAGGACATAAAAGAGAACACGGATAAGCGATTAAAGAAAAAAAGAAGAGCCAGCGGGAAGAGAGATAAAAGGCTACTCGAGTTTATAAGTTCTCATTAAGAAAGAAAGACGGATAAGAGGGTCATTCTATAGTGAATGAATATATATTTTTCTTAGTCCGTAACGAATTATGTACCCTGAGGTGGCCATAGGGATAAAGAAACATCGAATATAAAAATAGAAAATTGGGGTGAAAATATAAATAAGCGTGTATTCTTTCACATGAGAGCACTTTCATGGCGTTTCAGATATTCCAAAATTAGATCATAGATCCGAACATGTTTTAGATTTGCAATCAAAAGTGCGTTATTATAAAGCAGGTATAGCACAGAAACATTAATTCAGTTGCGTTTAAAGATATAATTCTGTTTTCTCCGTGCCAGTTAGCGTCCTTTTCGTAAGCCACCATCGACGCCCTCCAAATCTTTCCTCGATTTTCTGGTTATCAGAAATAAATTCAATTTACGCCTTGCTATAGGAATAATCAGATAGCGTAAGAGGCAACCATTGGTCCTATCGGTTACCGCCATTATATGTAGGCTGTAAGTTCCGCCGAGGTGTCGACCACTGCAAATGGTCTGCAATGGTCTTACCAATCGCCTCTACGTTTTCCCTCTTTCCCGTCCAAATTTTGAAATAGAAGCAAATGAATTAATTTTTTCTACTAAAAAGACTTTCAAGTGGCATTTACCTTTTTGCACATAGATTAATGTATGAGCAGAAAATCTTGAAGTTTTTGAAACGTAATTAGAACCGAAATATCTTCTATGATTTCATATGGAATCAAGTGTTATTTACAGAAAAGAACAAATATTATATTTTAAAATACATGTTTCGTGGCGACTGTTTAAAACCTTAAAAATACAAACGTTAAACGTTACTGAAGGAGTTTCAAAATCTTATCCGCAAAAACATTCCACTTGTGGTCAGTTTTTCAGTTACATAAACAACACCACCCAAACACCCTGACGATACCTTTCGAGCATGAGTACAGCTATGTTCATCTACAGTTGAAGATCATAATATACTACATAGCTTGGGTGCGTCTTAGATGCCTGAATACCATCGTTTGTTAGAGAAGATAACCAAAGAGTTAATCGTCAAACATATTCTTTGAATCGCCTCTGCTTGAGGTTTCTCTGAAGCCCATGGAATATTTTTCAGAATGAGTATCAACAATTGAAGCTCATTTTGAAAAGTTTCACACCACTCTAAAACGTAAATCAATAATAATTAAATTAAAAAGTAAAAGTAATTCACTTTAATTCGTCTCATTAAAATATTAAAGAGTTGAACAATTCATTACATTCTTACCACAGTCGCTGTGATACTGGTAATTGGTTAAACATTTCTGTTTAGCATGTGAGCAATCAATGCATAGCATAATCGTTAAGCAAGAATAGGTTAAATTCACTATTCAAAGTAACAAAACGATCAAATCAGAGCTAACAGTGATCGCAAGTAAGATACGCAACACAAATACAAACAGGAAGAAGTAAAGGGAAGTCGCGAGATTGTAAGCAAAGACGGGGACATATAAGGGAAAGATAAAGAGAGAATAGCGACGTTAAACAAGATAAAGGAAGCTGTGACAGTGATAAGGAGAGGTTAATGGATTAGGAGAGAAGACTGGAGATGAAAGGGGAAGACCTGATTAGGAACGAGGGAATGGGAAGAAAATTATATAGGGAGAGGGAAAGATGGCGGATAGATAGCGGGGAGAACATGCAGAGGTCGTAATTGAATTCTTCTTGAACTTAATGCGATTCTGCAGAGGCGGAAAAGGGCTTGAAGGCGTAGCGGGCGGAAAGGAAAAGGGAAAGAAAATTAGCGTAGAGTTTCCAAACTTGGGTAAAACTCTTAGCCTATAAAAGGCAAACTCCTTCGCCAATCACGATCCTGCCGCGAAGCGTCTTCAAATTGGGGTCATTTTTACCCCGTTTTGTGCTGTAACATATTAATCAAAGAAGGAAGACTTCGTTTGCTTCTACGCTTAACTACCAGATAATTATACTTGAAAAGAACGAGCGAATTGAGAAAGAGTTTGCTTGTCTTTTCTCAGAATTTCACGAAAAGAGTTGAATAAATTTTCGGCAATAAAATGTAATTCGGCGGAAGATTCGGGCGAGTTTCCAATAAAACCTTTTAAAAATATAGGATTAATTCCTAACTTTCCTTGAATAACTTAGGGATATTGCAAAAGTTACCGCTGCCCAAGAATCTCTTTTTATTCCTAAAAAAATGTTGCGTCAGAAGTTTCTTTTTTCAAAGTTTTCTTCATAACTAAATGGAATGATTTACACGCTGAATTTATAGTAATCCGGCACACAGACGGGTACGAAAACATTAATACATGATATAAATGCATATGACATGTATAAATACAAATAGCATCAGTTAATATTTGTATGAGATATTTTGTAGAATATATATATTATATTTTTTACATTTTATAAAATAAAAGATGTTTTGTAGCAAAATATCTACTATTATAATCTTGGTGACAAAATGCATAAATTTGTTTTCTTTAATGAAATAGAATTTTTTTATTAATCTTGCCTGGTTGTTTAATCTGGAAGGATTATATTAACATGATACGGGTTTCACTACTGTTTAACATTGGGCCCCATTATATATCACTTCAGATGCATGAAGAATACTGATTATGTTAGGGTAACAATAAATAACGACACACTGACAATAATTAATAATCTACTTCATAATAAATTAGAGATAACTATTTAAACATTTAAATTAAATTAAAGATAATTAGCACAATACGATTATGTGTCACTATTTATTAACCCTGTCGCCTTGGCTATTTTTTGCACCATTAAGTATGGGGCATTCGCTAGGACAAAGGCCTAAGTTAGCTTATCGATGGCGTACAATATTATAGCATTAATCCGCAGATAGTGCGCTGTGGAATTAATTAATTATTTGGCGGCGAAACATGCGATTGTGAATTCAGGAGTGCGCGGTTTTTCATGCTGAGGTCAGCGAGTCGATATTTATCGGAAAAGATGCGTCCCGATTGTGGCAAGCATCCAGGACGATTTTTAGCGCTTATCGGCTCGTGCTTAAAATACAAGTGAAGGAATTTAGGACTACACCATCATTTATAGAAAAAGCGACGGAATTAAGTTATCTTTCGAGCTGAGTTATGCTCCATAGAATGATAAATGAGATTGTTGAAAAGGATTCCCTGGTTTTAGTTTTGAAGTCAAATTCACTGCTGGATAAAGTTTTTTACACCGTAGAATGTGGGTAGGTCTAAAAGAAATATCACATAGCTAACGGTAAATCAATAAACAGTTAAATCTAAAAAGTTTATATCCATAAATATACCGTCGCAGACTCGAACGGTAGCCATATACCTATTTCTGTGAGAATATTGTTTAGGTATAAATTACGCAATTTTCCCTATGGTATAGAGTCATAGAGGTTAACTATCTAATGGAAGACGTTTCTGCACTATTACAAAGAACTCTTAGAAACGTATAAATTAAGTTAATTCATTGATGGCATTCACAGGTCTGATTGCAAGATTAAAAACACCTTCGATGGAGGATTTCAAAATGTCAGAGCGAACTCGCTCTGGTTTTTGCACACTCGTTTTGAATTCCACATTACGTATCCCCTCAAGGAATTTATGAGGGTTTATCGCCAATTGTATTTAATATAATCATAATTTCTGGCGAATACTAGCTTTTTATCAACCCTCATCTTAGAAAATTGAAATCGTTAAAAATCATCTTATTTATTTATGGAAAATACTCTATGCGGAGAAGATATTTTCGTATTTCTCTTTGAGAAGAAATCGAAGGAATTGATTTATTTCAAAAGCAATGTTAAGCACATAATTAGCGTAAATAGCCGAATGTTCGACAAACTCAACGCTAGAGGAATAAGTCGTTAACTTCGAGGCTCGAATCAAAATGGCTTTCCCAAAACATTTCTGTTATGAACGACGGAATAATGGTTTCATTTCGTCCATTATAAAGAGGAGAATCAAGCCCGATTAAATAGTCTTTCGCACAATATCAGCGATAATCGAAGCTATTTGAAAGCGTTCCAATGCAGGCCCAATTCCATCGCGTTATCAAAGCCAATCGAATGGCAAGACAATCCCGTTTTTTCCTTCGGCAGCATCTGTTCCACAGACAAACAAATACGGAAGGAAGAGTCTATCCCATTTTTGAGAGCCGTTAAAGTTCCGCAAGAGCGTTTCCCTATCTTCGATGGCGCCTTAAAGTTGTCTCCGAAGAGTTAAAGCAGAGTCACTTCGAGTGGCGGAAAATAACAGGTTAGGAATTGGAATTCCTCGGTGAAGTGAAAGAAAATAAACCGAAATATATGGAAGAAACTTAGGGAAGGGAGAGAAGAAAACGGGAAAAGGAAAATAATAGGAAGCCGAGGAAAAACACATCCGGAAAGAGAGGAAAGACAATAGTATTATTGACTAAAGAGGAAACTGTTTGGGAAAATTTTGATAGGATGTTATACAAATGCTTCTGTTTTTATCGAAAAAGAAACTTTATCAGATAAAATTATCAATCTTATATTCCCTTTCTTTTTGCCCAGCAAAATCGGTATTTTGTTCCATTTGCTAAATGAAGTGTGTGTCTGTGAAGTTTTCATTGTCTGAATAAGGCATTTAACAAAGTTTTTACTGTCTTTTATATAAAATTGCTGGCTATATCACGCAAGCAGCGGTGAACGTTTTAATTTTTAAATGACATCAATATCCACCAGGAGATGTTAAAAGAATAAATTTGCTATATATTTCAGAGTGCATTCACATTTGAACATTTTATAGACGAAACTATAAACAAGCTTCTTTTGAATTGCTTCCTTCCTAGATTGATAGTAAAAGTACTTCCTTGTAATAAGTTTATTAATTATAATGGATTAAATAAATTATCAAATTCAGTTGCCTATAGATACTAGGGATGAAAAAGAGAGACTGTAAAAATAATGGTAACAAAAGAGATAATGTAAGGGATAATTTCATTTCCAGCACCTTTCTATTATATATTGTTGTGAAATAACTTTGAAAGTTTTAACAAAAATTACAGCATAAAATTGCACCTCTCGACAACTTAATTTGTGGAAAAATACTGGTTTTATGGATATTTTCCATCAAGTACCACTTGTAAAATCTGAATTTAGGTAAATTCACTAAGAACGTTAATTATCATTCTTCGAAATAACTGTTAATTTAAAATATTAAAAGATACGTAAAAAATAACCATCCTAATTCCATTGAAAAGAAATCTAAATCTGAGGCGAATGAAATCCAGTTTAATAGTTTAAAATTCATTTATCCCCTAATTTTATGAATCAATTAAATATAAGTGTAAATATAATGAAAAAACAGTAAGGTATAGAGAAGAATCGGAAAAGAATGAAATTAGACGAGAAGAACTTATGAAGTGAATCGGTTAGTATCGCAATTAAAAGCAGCATTTAAAAAATAGACATCATATGTACAATTTATTTACATCCAATAAGTATAGAAGGGTGATTCTACGTTGTTCTGTTAAATGCAGTCAATCTCAATATCCTAAACTAGGATGGTGAGATCAAGTCCAACGTTAAAAGAGGTTCCGGAACTATCTCTTAAAGAAGAGGGTATTGGATGGTTTTCTTCTCAGGGGACAGTTAGAGGTATGCCACAAAGTAAGAAAAGGGAACCCAGAATGCGGAAAAAAAGACAAGGAAGAGGAGATAAGAATGGAAGGAAGAAAGCTCAATGGATCGTGAAAAGGAGTGGAGATGTATGGAGAGTGATGGGACGGAGGAATAGTATGCAAATGAAGAAGGTGACAGAGGGTAAAAAATTAGGAGATGCGGATGGAGTTTTTGCGAGGATCGAAATAAAAGAAATAAACGGGCAGACGGTGGAAGAAGTGGAGTTTGAGAAAAGGAGATTTTGGGGAAAGGGGATTATCGACAGATTCTGCAATTCGGTCAAGTGGTGCGGAGTGGACACTTGGGCTTACATATTCTATCCTTTTCTTCGCTATATTTAAGAGAAGACGATTGCGGAAGAATTATTAACACACGGGGCCGTCTTCATCGATCTCCAACGGAAAAAGAATTAGAGGAATTGATGAGTTTCCCAGGGAAAATAAGTCTTGAAATTGAAACGGCAGATCCAATTATTTCGTTGAACCGAAAATGATGCATTATTTATAGAGGAGGGTAATTAATCCTTCCGTGCAGCAGGATTTCCAATGATGTTGTCTGTCGACTGTCCTCGAAGTGGCTAATGTGGACGTCTGAGAACAATGAAGTTTTTCATCTTTTTTCCTCTTGAAAATTATGCTTCAAAATACGATTTCAATGCTTCATGCTAACGTTAAGATTATAACAGAGAATAAAAAATATTGAGAGGAATCTATATGGTTAATATCCGTGACAATGTAATACGAACAACATAAGTTGGTAATAATTTGTTATTCCTATACATATGTATTGAAGTGCACTTTTTTTCAAACGGAAGGCAAATACACAAAATTAGTAGATAAATTATAAACATATCTGTTGACGAGAGTATTACCTCAAACTTTCTATTTTTCAGAAAAAATGTTAATTATATTCAATGAAATGTATATACTAAAGAAAATATTGACATTGTGGTGATACTCAACTCGTTTTTTTTTTCTTTTTCTGCATGAAAGTCATATATTGCATTTTGGGGCTCTGGTATGAATACCTGGTTAATATATACATCCTAATTCTTTGAGATAAACCACGAAGGGAGGAATTTTATCAAAATTATTAGGTAGAAAAAAATTCCAATCAAAATCGTGGAATTGATAGACTCCTTAATTTTTGGCACCAATTAACGAATAGTTTAGATGAATGTTTGAACTTGGAAGTTTGCCAGGACAGCGAATTAAAGATCGCAGAGAAGTGAAATTAAGAATTCTGAATTAATTCTTGATGTAATAATGCATTTTAAAGTAGCCTCAAAACCAGAAATCCGTTCGGGAAAAGGAGATTCGTTGATATTGTTCCACCATTCCCAAAAATTCCGAAAAATTGCAATTCGATAATTAATAAATAAGTTGTTATAGTGGCTGTACTTTATTATTGCTGCTGAAATTAATCCAGCAGAAATAGTGCAATGCGGTTTTCCAAGAGACTGTCTAAGTCACGCTACTTATGATAATGATAATAATAATACGGTTGAAGTCCTAAGTGAGATCATTCCTATAGATTTATATTACGAATCCCTGACATGACTAATATGCAAACTTATTACAAATTGTTTTCATTAGTTCTCATCTTTCTTGTCCTTTTTCATCTGTATAACCCCTTCGTATTTTGTATTATATGTATCGTAACGATATGATTTATTTTAATTGAATAATTCATTATTTTTATTATTTACATCGATTCGAAATATAATTTACTTACGTATTTTATTGAATAACATGTAATCGGGCCCTTATCTAACCTGTGCATGATTATTAATTTATTAAAAATTATTAATATACACTTTTTCACACTTACTATATTTTTTAAATATACCTAATCTATACTTTAGAGAGAAGTAATTGCTGCAACTATGCTTAAATTAGCCGAAGAAGCTGTTTAACGGGAAAACCCCGCAATATGACATTCCCAAATTAATTCCAAGAACTCCGCTAATTCCGTAGAAGACAGCGGTAATTCCCAATTCCAGTTCTAATCCACGTCTCTCGCGCTAACGCAGATACGCCGACTAAGCTCGGACACCTAGCGCATCAAACACGTTTGGAGAAAGAAGCGAATCACTTTTCTTTTTTTCTGCTTACTTCTAAGAGAAATAGGCATATTCTTCGCCGCCAACCTTTTCACTCCGCTACTCCGTCATCTGCAACTGCGGAGACAAATGAAAATCTGGAGGCTTCTCGGGTGAATTTCCACAGGAGAGTGGCATCAAATTTGGGTCAATGAAGCTCAACCGTCTCCTCTCTGAACAGAATTAACATTTTTCGCGCGCGCTGGTCGTGGATGCAAAGTCGGATCGATGGAATAAAAATTGGCACGCAATTACAAAAACAGCTCTCGAATTTAATAAAAAGAATGGGAAAAATAGGCGCGTCGAATCGTGTGACCATCGGCAGGTGGCAGTGGCCGCATTAAGTTGCCATCAAGTCGATATCAATCGATAGAAAGTTAAAAATGGATCCCCGGGAGGCGTAATCCCCTGTACGTGACTTTAAAATTGCACTTTTCGGTTCATGTTACGTAAAATATCGGGCATCATGCCATCAACTGAAAAAAAAACTCAATTAAATTCGAATTTGTTTTTTCAAATACAATAAAAGGATCGATAATTCTATCTCTCAGGCCGCTCATGTAATTGAAGGTAAGAGCTGAATTATGATACTACTTTATGCAATAAGTGTGGGTCTATTGAATGAATACTTAAGAAGAACTACTATAATGTGTCATCTTTCCACAATATATTTCAGAATGATGACTATATAGATTTCATTAAATACTTGGTGGACGCGACTGAAATCTGGAACAAAATACCGCAGAGCTTTTGTTCTCTTCGCCATATACGACACATGGCTCACGGGTAACATGCGGCCCGTTACGGCTAATTAACCGCTCTGAATTGGGTTTTGAATGCAAATATCTTTAGCTGAATTGTAAATATTCGTATATATAAATATTAATTCAATAAAAGGTAGTAAATGAAATAGGACTTGAAGTGACAAATATCGGCTTCTAATTTGATTTGGAATTCCTAAAGCTTGTTGCTGTACATAAATATGACATCACTTATTTATTCGAGATTTTAAAAACATATTGTTCGTTTATTATAAAAATAAACTTCATTTTTTGAAATACTTCTTTTGCTTCTTGGGAATATTTTTATAGGCCTTAAACCTCATGCACTGTGATTTCGGGCTTGGATTAGCTATACAGCATAACTCCCTCGTTAATAGGATTGGAAATGTTTAATTTCATTTCATTAAGATGACTTTGTAACCTCTAGGCTTCAAAGAGGAACGAAATGTTAACCACAACTTTACTGATGCTCTGCACCCAAATATCTCTTCAAACTGATGCAAAGATCACACCGACTGAGATACTGCAAAGTACGAATGATCGCCTGCATTGCCAAAAATACTGAAAAAACTTCGTAAGTAAGAGGTGCTCATCACAAAACATCCGACGTAGTTATGGACAATGTCAAACTCTCCGGATGACAGGATGATTGCAGAACGGCTTAATTTAAGTGATTATAAATTAACTTCAACTGATTGATTGGCATGCGGAAGAGGCGAGGAAAAATAACAGCGAGTGATTTGGTGGAAAAAGAAGAAATGACTGATGCGATTTGTTCGGTACACTCAAATTGAGTCGGACTTTATGAGGAAAGTAGTGACAGCAGATTGGAGATTTATAATTGAAAGCGACCAGAAAAAAGGCAGATTGAGTAATGGGTCGTATAAACATCGATAAAGAAAGAGAGATGACGCATGATCAAATCAGGTGATTTTTTTTAATCGGATCATTACTGTGCGATGCGGAAATGGGACCATCGAAGGTGAAAACACGATTCGATGTTAATACATCTGTTTGCACTGGAAACTTGATTAAAGATTGGGTTCGACTTTCATTGCCATCATTAGCGTCTTTCTGTCTTTGTCGCATCTTCTCGTTTAGTAGAGCTATTCTACATCAACTGAAAATGTACATGATGAAAGAAATATTTCAAAAAGACACTACTTGTTTCAAATTGGAAGAGACTTATGGGAAAATTACTACGATATGTTTGTACTCTGAGGAAGAGTCCTTTTTTCTATCTCAATTCTCTTACTTAAAATTACATTATCTCAACCCTACTATCGTTTTTTTGTTTTCTACTGGTAAAAACCACTTGTTTGATAGCAAACATCGCTAAATTTCTATACATTGTTCTATACTAGTCCTTACGTCATAAGTGACAGTATGAGCAAAGGCCGCGTGTTGAAAAATAGAAACAACCCGAGACCCAATCGCATTGCCTTCGTCGGTTACCCTTGATATCTAGTGTTAATAGACAAAGAATAATTGAGATGGCGAAGAGAGTGTTTAGCTTTTGGAGTGGAATTGCGGTTGACATTAGCAAGGGATGAGATGACCGCTAATGACTTTGCGGTTTCTACGATGATGATTAATATGCATTTGCTCTAATATGCTCCATTAAGGGCACTTTCGCTTGAGGCTAAGTGAAAATAAGCAAGCAATCTGAGTTCCCACGATGTTTTCATAAATTATCTAATTCTTGAATCGATTCTTACACCATTTAAGCATTCTAGATACAGTTTCCTTTTATAACTCAGATTTCAGTCGCTGATATAGTTAACAAGTGTGAGATAATCTTTTGTGATGGAAGACTAATCTTTCTGATACTTCTAAATTTTCATTTGTTGATAATCAGATTGATGTGGTGGAATACCGAAGAAGAATTTTAGCTCCTTTATTCGATATTTTTTTTACCAATTTTATAATGTATCGGTTACCTAAAATTTTATATTTACAGTTTTTATATCAAAGAACTTTTAAAGAGCAAATGCTTCATCAATTATCCAAGTCAGTAAGGGGCTGCTTAGTACGAACACCAATGTCGATTCTTAAAAATTACCGCGTGATACGCCAAATCAGAGAGAGATTAATTATTTGTTTGCAGTCCACCGATGCTGAAAGCAGATCCACAAATGAAAATCACCGACGAAGGGATTATAGAATTGAATTTAGAAGGAGAATTCACGGTTAACCAATTTAGTGTTTAATTAAGGATAGTGTTAGGATGATGAACAGAGGCCGACCTCAGCGGGACGTCAACCTCAGCTGCCACTAACGAGATTCTGACAACCGGTAACAGGCGAAATGGCAATATCATCTAGGGAAATTCAGCTCCGTCCGTTCATCTAATGAGGGAGCTCTGATTGGTAGACCTTTCTCACCTCCAGTCAAAGATGCAACAGACGACTCCCCCAGCATCTCGATCAAAGGCTTGAGAAGGACACAAATTAAAATTAGAGCACAAATGCGTCGTCTATGAAAAGATTGCATCGGCGCTATCATCCATTACTGACAGGAAGAAAACGTCTTCAAGAAAATTGGTATTCATTGGCCACATATAAGATGTTGAATACGAAATGTATGACGGAGCACCTTCTCTAATGGATCACTGAGACGATGAAAAAAATAATCAAATAATCATTGAATTCGAATCAACGTACCTAGGGAATAAGAGAAAGGAAATAAGATATGGGAAGTCGATGAGATAAATATTGTAAACACTATTGGAAATTATACATATAGGAAATAAATTATAGGAAATTAATCATAACAAATTGATATATAGATTGGTCAAACAATAGATATGAGATCCAAATAAATTATTTTAAATTTAATTCTACCCAAAGTAATACATTTTTCTATGCCGAACATTTTACATTAAAACCCCGCTATTAATAACTATTTCAGTACGTATATAGCTTTCAGCAATTGACAAACGAAAAGTTCGATAACATCTGAACTACCTTTTGTAATAAATGTTCACGACACGCAAGAAACCCCACCCGAAGCTTATTCCATCAGAATGACAAACAAAACTTTCTTAATAATCGAAACAAGGCCTCAGTGTCGTGTCCTGCGACTGCATGGACGCGCTTAATGACCCGCAATGGTTGAGAGAAAAATGCATGTCAAGAGTGGACGTTGATCTTCTCAACCTATCTCACCTACTGCGACGTATTATCCCTGCGAAGCCATTGCGTTAGTATCGCCAGACCCATCGCATAATGACCCGGCGAGAACAAGGAAGTTAGCAGAGCAGAATAGTGGAGTTGGGAACAGGGAAGTGTATAATGTCAAATGGGGACGTTAGGAATTGAGAAGCGACGACTGCAGCGCCAAGAATGGGAGCGGTATCTCTAAGAAATATTGCAGGTCATACTACCACAGAGTTCTAGGTGGCCTGGGATTTTCAACTTGAAAAACGAGATCTTTTCTGGGAAAACATAGATTAACGAGGGTCTTTCTCGACATATCATTTAATTTAATTTATGTTAAATATATAATGTATGAAACTAAACCACAGGAGATAACTTAGCTGCACGTTTGGAATGACCTAAGCTGACGAAGCATTTTTAACAATACTAATAGTAACTAAGTAATACAGTAGAAAATTGCCGTCATATGCGAGCATTTCGTGACGACCCAGGGAATCGGAACACATTTTCCGAAGCCTATCCGGGAGCCCCCCCTGGTTACTGTTATTGAATCCGACATTTATGATCACGTTCGTTTATCTATAAAATTGTTCGAGGAATAATGTTGTGAATAAACTAATTGAGACTGTTCATATTATTTAATTCAGTAAGCACGGTATATTATTTAATTCTACAAACGATATGTTTTAAGGAGTCATTGTAATGAGTTACTTATGCTCATGATTCACTTTTGCGTTATATCCCTTTTAATTTGACACATTTTATAACTTTGGATAATATAAATATATCAAAAGATCGCACGGAAACCGGAATTAAAAAAACTGACCGTATTCCTCATTAAAAGATCGCATCGGTGAAATTCAGCGAACACCATTGTTCGAAGATGTTATTGACTGAGCACAAGGATGTCGTTGCAGTTAGAAGGATTGACTTCGATGAAAAATTTCAATTTTGAGTTACTTTCCGTCAGAAATAATCGAATTTGACATAAACTTGCTGAAATTATTTAGTATGGTCATAAATTATCGAACATCTTCAGGTGTGTCGCATGTCTTTGTATAATAAGCCGAAGCAGGGCAAAATCTACTACTGTCTCAATATGAATACCTTGATTTCTTTACTATTTTTGAAGAAAATTTGAGATTGGACATTAGTCAATACCGTAAAAGGTATATAAATTCCGGGAAAACGCAGTATTTTTAAAGCCGATATGTATTTAATTACATCACAATTCGTTGATATCTTCTCTCAGTTATACTTTTCGTCTTTTGACTTCATATTTTAAACCATCGCAAAAAAAATATACAAACTATTTCAATATATTTATCGATTAAAATATTATGTGAATTAGTCAAACCTTTTACTAGACTTTAAACTTATTCGCCATTTTATGATCTCAATTACTGAGACACTAGTCTTGTATTTATCAGAAACACTTCCCCTTAAACGAAAAGAGTTTATCCAATTCATTTCAGTTCATCCATAATCAGTTTATTATAATGAAGCTGAAACAGTTGCTGCTCTTATACTTTCGTAGATAATAAAATCCTTTGTGCCCTATCCTAGATTTGTAAAGCTTCGAGATTTGAATAATGGATACGTGAATATTTCATCCTTCAGTTGTGTAATGTTTATTGGATATGGAGAGTCAAATTGAACAAAGTTAGATAAACCACAATCCTTCAACTTAGATATAAAAGACGTGATTGGCATCAAAAGATTGAATGATATCCGTTCAATATTGATATTAAGATCACTTTAGTACCATTACTCTTACAAATCCGTGAAATTATGAGATCATCTTCAATGAGTATGAGATGAATGAGAGTTGTAAATACATTTACTCTAATGGAAGACGTATCTTTAGCGAAAGAGAAGATAAAGAACGTTCTAGTAAGAAATGATACGGCAGTAATATGAATGAAAGAAGGGAGAGATTCTTCAATCCGATAAAAGGTTTCTGATATATGGAGAGCATATTTCATCGGCTCTTTCGCAGATCTTTCTCCGGATCAGCTACGTGAGGAGGAAGAGTGCAATGATGGATGGCGAACGAGGTGAGCCTATTAACTCTATGGACGTTGTTGTACGCCAAATGCTTGCCATAGTTAAGCTCACAAATTACACCTGCTAAAAGAAAATTGTCTGTACTTACATAAATTTCATTTGACTTAGCTTAGCGTAATAAGGTATATGAATATATTTATATAGCAACGTTGAATGGAAAAATGAAAGAAAATTGTTAATAAACAGTAAAATGTTAATTATAAACGTATATCATACAAATTACATCATTATTTCTGATCTCAATATTTTATTAAAATGTATTATAAATATATGAAGATATTGCGTTGAACTTTTGTTAAAAATAAGACAATATTCATTATAAACTTAAATTAGCTTAAAGAAGAGAAACATTTTCCAATAGAAAGATTCAATACCTGGAGCTTATTATTTGCTATATTTTAGTTAAATGATAGATCAGATTATATGTTGTATGTATGATAGATTTTATATCTTATGTACCTAAAATATGTATAGTGTAATTTGATTTTATCAGCCTACGAAAGGTTTTTGGAGGGGTTTCCCTCCCGTCCTTGTGCAAATTCCAGGCTTAAATTCATTTTTATGTTCCCCTTAAACATTGCCAACTGGTCAGAAGTCCAATTTGCAGTGAAATCCTAAATAAATATATGAATACGAAGTAATGGAGGCGTTTATCATTCCTACAATCTGCAAATTATAGTAACCGAAAAAACGTTAAAAAAATTAAACAACAAGGAATTTGTTATGATGACTTCATAAAATCTGATTTCTGCACTATTTATATTTTATTGATTAATATTTATTTAAATATATAAAGGTAAAGTTGAACAAGGAGTGAAAATTGTGACATGACTGGGACTCGAAAACAGGTCCCCCACTTTCCGGGCAGTTGTTCTAACCACTAAACTACCATTCCACCACAATTCCACTCCTTGTTCAACTTTGGGCTTAAAGCGCACGCTTCCTCGTGCTAAGTTAAATTTCATCTTGAAGTTCTTCTCACATATAAAGGTAAATTTATAAGTATATTTTTAAAATTTAGCATCGTAAAAATTAATATTCTTTATAAAAACTCTTAAGAATAAGGAAAGATATGACATTCTAAGAAGTGCATGTAAACACAGTACTCATTCCACTCAAGCGAAAGCATTTCTAGTTTCATCTAAAACTAATATTTCAATAAACATCGTCTCCCACAAGCTTACGTAATTTTATCTCAAATTCACTTATTCTTTTGCAAAACCCCAGGACTGAAACCATTACTATGAGTGCCGAGTTCTCAGAAGCGACAACTTTTGTTAGAAATTCGTAACAATGAAAACGTCTTTGATCGAAAAGGAGTGCGTTAAGCTCGTGGAAATATATCGGGAGAGAGAAAGGAATGTGATAAAAATTGCGGAGATAAAAAGATCGAGGAGTGCAAAAAGGGGATAGGTATTTTCTGCAGGAACAGATTGGGAGGTCTGGAATGAAGAACACGTGGTACCAGGTGGCACGATGGGGATTGGTGGGTGAAACTGAAGCCAGAGATATCGGTGATATTCGGGGAATGAGGGGGAAGACGGGAGGAGGGGAATGGGGGAGGGGCAAAAAGTCACCCGTCTCTCCCCTATGCTTATCTCTTTGGAACTTAAAATGGGTCAGTACGTGTAAGTAATATTAAAAGTCACTGCAGCATTCATATGGAATTTTTTCCATCTAAAATTCGTAACCTAAGGGCATTTAATTTCGGCCACTGGGGCTGCAAATACATCCCCGAGATAATTTTTTTTATTTCGGAAAATGCGAGTCAGCGCTAAAGAAATTTAGCGACGATCTGAATCGGGAATTTGTCATTTATTTTTGCCGTAGATGGTATTGGATAACTGCGACATTAATCTGATTCGGGAGCTGCGAACATCTGCTCCGCTGTAAGTCTATTTCAATGGCGTATGTGCATTAATTACTTAACGTTCGAAAGTGAATGCCACCGGAGTGCGCACATTAATTACTCAACTCTCCCTTTACGGCACCTCTTGTAAACGCCTCCATTTTGCCTCGACGGAGAATCGAAACTATCTTTCAAACGTCATAACGTTCAGCAATTGCAGATGCCGAAATATTGGCTTCCACTTTATATCTTTCGTATTGAATAAATGCAAATAAATATACTCAGTTAATAGTTATACTATATTCTTTAATTTCCCAGCAATAAACTTTATGCATACAAGCGAATGAGATTGAGATTGGGTTTGGAAACTGTTAAATTGCATGATGTACGAAGCTGCATTGATTTTGCTGTAAAAACTAAATCTTCATATCATCATTACTGCTCTACCAGGAATATTTCATTACTTATTGATATAACGACAATTTCGAATTAATTACGATCTTTTTGGAAATTCATCTCAACATTGTCATCCATTTTTAATCGTTTCTACTTCTAATTTTATAATTAATGACGATGGGTTAGATGGAAGAAGAGACTTTAAGTCCCAATCTCCCTCAAATTAAGACGATTATTATTATTTGTTATTATCATTATTTTTATTATTATTATTTATTATTATTATTATAATAAAAAGGAACAAAATTGTCGTATCTAATGAACACTCAATTGTTAGATTGCGTTTTCAAGATTTATTTTCACGTAAAATATTGAATTAAACTAGGTAAAACAATCTAGTACTTCCAGTATTTTCAAGTACTTTTTGTTGAGTAATAGCATTATAAAGCAAAAAAGCCTTAAAAACAAACTTTAAAAGAAACAAAATTCGCAGTTTCAACAAGATATATTTAACTGTCAATTCTACTTCTTTGCTTAAAAGATGAGTGCTCTTTAACTCCTCGAATTTTAGCTTATGGATACCAATTACAATTGCTTTCAGAATTTAATGTACTAATTAAAAATTACAACTAGGGTTGAAAAGAATCTTCTCATTTAATTAGTTTTCCGATACAGCCATTGATTTTATAATTACAGTATTTATAAATGGTGTTTTACAATAATTTCTTCTCTTCACTAGATGGTAACAAATCATACATTTTTAGCTTGACAACTCTTAACTCAGAATTCATACAGCTTCGGACATTGCAATTCCTCGCCAAAAAATTCCACATAAAATATGCCGACTAATTCAATCTATACTCACAGTACAAAAGGTGTTTTTGACATCTTTATTTCGCAATGGAGCATTTTAAAACGCTCCATCTGGCGGATAGACTCCCTAACAATGCGCCGATTATCAATAAATAGGTCGAATCTATTTGCTCGTCCAATCGTACTCAACGACGCAGCTATTTACGCCGTTAACTTGTTTTCATTCCAATTACAAATGCTACCGCTTAATCCACGCTGTCATTCGCACGCGAAAAAGCGCCATTGGCTAAAAGGAAAATTACCCAATTTCCCGCATTCGTTTCCCATTTGTCTATCACTCTCTCCGTTCAAAAGAGAAATCCGCTCCTCGCAGACTTTGATGTCATCCCGATACTCATCATAATTTCAAATGGCGGACTCGAATGGAGCAAACGCCGCGTAAAGATCGCAGAAGAGGAAAATAAACATTCTTTGGGCTGATGAGGAGGCATTGATAGGCAGCAATCGAGGGAGGGTGGGATAGACGAAGAGTACGCATTGCAAAGAATACGGGGGACGAGAAATAAAATGATCGATGATATTTCATTTGCTACCGTAACATTCTGAGGCGATGATGGATCGCGAGGAAAAATTCGTTATTTTTTCATCGGAAGGTTTGGTCAGCGTGAAAGACGAGCAGGCACCGAAAATGAGAAATAGGTTTGTTTCTTTGGAGAGTGAAGTTTTAAAGTTGAGGCAGCATTTGGAGATGCTGAGTATACGGTTTACTTAGGACTTGGTTTGGTTTATTATACTTACATTTAACTCGATCTTCCAATAATACTTACTATACATCTGTTCATCCGATCAATGAGAGAAAGAAAACCACAACTTTTATTTTCAAAACAG
The DNA here is from genome assembly GCA_947579665.1 of Sympetrum striolatum. Lineage (NCBI taxonomy): Eukaryota > Metazoa > Arthropoda > Insecta > Odonata > Libellulidae > Sympetrum > Sympetrum striolatum. The sequence continues at coordinate 7,186,686 of OX388347.1, forward strand.
CAAATAAATTCGCTTTTCCTATTCTCAAACAATTTCGCTTTTATACTATTTAAATCTGGATTCAATTTTACTGAATCCTTTCTTTACAGCAGAACAGAATTTTAGCAATTCTGGATCCATGCATGTCTGTTACAATATCTGTGTATCATAAAGGAAATATGATAAGATACAGTGTAATTTTCGTGTAAAATAAATAAAAATTTGTCATTTTAAGCAGCAATACGGATTTTACTTTAATTAGTCAATTTATGGTATGTATTTGCGATTGCTATTCGATGCGACGAGTATCACCAGGAAAGCTTAAGATTATTCAAAAACTCTTTTAAGTTGTACATATCTAGATGTGTGCCCCGGGACCGCCACGAAAGCCGTGAAGGCCTACCGGGAACCCTGAAAATCTTATTTGGTTGACTCAGTAATTTTTTATATTATCACCACTGTATGTAACAAAAATTGTATAATTAATTCAAATATAAAGTGAATATAATTGTAACAAAGTTATGCGATAATTATGCTTTCACCAGACAGATGCGGCAGAAATTCTAATTAATAAAATAAAACCAACATAATTTCTGGCGTTGAATGTTATTTTTATACAAAAATTCAATCAAATTCCCGCTTAGTTTCCGTATTTCATGATGCACATCGATATTACACATTCGACACTTCTGCTGTATCTAATATGAAATTTTATTTCAATAAAATTTTCAATCGTTTTCTGATAATCTTGCATGCACATTGTCATCCATTATATGGACGACAAATGCCCCTGATACCCTGATATTTTTATCACTAGAGAGAAGCGCGAAATTTCTACCAAGTTCTAAACGATGTAATCGGGTATTGGTGTAAATTAAATGATATTCTTTGCCAAATATGCAACATAGGAAATACATTTAATCTACTTTATAGTCGAGGATTATAATATTTTGACCATATATATTGTACTTAACATTCTAAATAAGCATACATTCTGTAATCTTTTAATATTAGGATTTTAAGCGATTTCTGAACAAAATCTTCAGTTGAATCGCATAAGCAAAATACGGCGGTATTCGGTGATTTTCATTGAATGTATATTAAGATATTTTATCAGAATTTTACCATTAAATTGAGAACTACATACAATGCTATAAACTGCGTTTACCTCAAATTTCGCAAATTTGTCCTCCTTGGTTTTCATCATTGTAGTTATTTCTTAAGATGGCTAACGGTTTAATTATAACAATAATATTTACCTTCTGATTCGACATGAAGAGAATCGTAAGACGAAACAATAAAATGGCGGTTAAAGAAATAAGTAGCCAGAAAAAACAACGGTGAGAATTTACCCGAGATGGCGAACTGATACTAGGAGAACAGAACATTAAGGAAGTCAGATCTGGGTTCGAACCCTGGTTTCGTAAGACTTTTTCATGTCGGCTTCTCCTCCTCCTGTCTACATCCCATCTCCACATCTTGTTCGTCATCTTGAAAGATAGCTTCGAATGCGAGGACTCTCGTTGCGTCAGAGCTTCCATAGAAATGGCGCGAGATTGGTTAAATGTGTTTAGAAGCTGACCAGAAAATGTAAACTGGTTCCAGTACCAGTCTCCTGAGAGTTATTTAAAGCCAATTTCCCCTCGGGAAAATTTATTATTTCGCGGATTTCTGGCATTCAAATAATTGGGGAACTGCAATAGCTCCATCCTTGGTTTTACAGATTCCACTCTCAATAGCTTCAGGCATTCCTTTGTGGTAGGAATACATAAAGTAAATAAATTATGAGACTTTTTCCCGTACCACAGGAACAGGAGGGAGCCGGATGATAACGCGATGCGTCGAAATCTAGGTTGCTGAATAAATTATTTCTGTGGTACGGGTAAAAGTATCATCTTTTCATTTCTTTATGTTTAGATTACAGCAACTATCAGCAGAAATCTGTATCCTTGCTCTCATCGCATTTCTGGACATCTTTCATAGATTCGTGTTGAATTCATCTTGAAATGGGCCAAAAAGATAAAATTTCAAAAACATAAATACATAAGATGGCGATTCAAAGGCGTAAGTGAAGAAAGAGCACATCTTGCCTGCAAAAAGCTAGGTCATTCTTCGCAAACGGAAATCTGGAACATAACATCCTAGGACGGGATAAGATTACGGTCTTGGAAGGAATCAATCTCATCTCGCATTTATGACAGAATGATTGTCATGAAAAATGCATTAAAGGCTGAGAGAGGCTATGCATGTGTTAGAGGGTGAAAGTGAGGTGACGTATTGAGAACGGTGGCGCCAGACAAGAGGGGGAGGTGACAGCGTGTTGTCAAGCAGCAGATAGGAAGCACCCAAGCAGAAGAAGTCTTTGCATGGAGACGTACGAACGAAAATACTGAAGCAGTCAAATCAGGAAAATAATTATCTGTAGACAGTCACGAGGAAGGAGCTGAAAAACGCTGAGGCGTTAACGGAAAACATTTCCATAATAGATGAGAGAGTATCATAGCATCTTCTGAAACACATGCGTAGGGTGACTTTGCTTACTTCTACGTTTTTCCTCTCGTTAACAGTTGTCAGGTATGGGCAGTGCAAATAAAAAATAATTTTATAAATAATTAAATAAAATAGTCAATGTTTGAAGTCCAAAGACGATCTCAAATTCAGGTTTTTAACTTTTCATTCGGTGAAAGATAAAAATAACTTCCAAGACTTCCAAACATTTTATCTTTAACTTACATTTTACTTTAACTAATATTATAAATAAGTACAGAGAGTTATTTTCCAGCTCGATATTTTACACTATTACACGAAGTCCTAGAAGTCAATTTATAATTTTCTGGTACATTGAAAAACTCACATCTGCTATTACTTAATGTGTATACTTTATCATCGATACTTGGAGGTCTGTAAATTTAATTATATTTTTAAATACAAATACAACCAAAAATTACTATCCGAATATGGGAGATAAATCAATCCTCGCATTTACATCACGAATCTTTATTAAGATCCCATACAACTACCACTGTCAAAATGGAAAATATCATACACAATCTCATCGACTAAGCTTTATGATAACGCATACAAAACAAAAATATAGCCGATTAGAAGCAAAGCAGTAAATTCACAATCTTCTGCCCTCCTATATCTATAAGTGTATGCATTCCGTTCCACGAAAAAGCTATTGAATCTCCTGTTTCTGTAGAATTTTCATTTTTACTAATAATACTTTGAAATAGCCAACTTCTTAAATTGACATATAAATATAATGCACTCAGTAGTATGGAAAAAGAAGGAACAAAAAATAAAACTTTTTCCGCCCCTCAGAGAAAAAGAACGCAAATGAAAATCTCCAGGAATCGGAATTTTCCCTTTAAAAAGCCAACCCAAAGGCACATTTCGATTTGTTATGATTCGAAGCGTCTCCGGTCACTTCAAAAAGCTAAATAACTACAATTTATAGTTAAAATAGCTTTCAAAAGATGTTATTTTCTCGCGATCAACCTGAATTCGAACAAAAGCCGTTATCAGATAAAAAAATAACAGCACAACCCGACGCCATTCATCTTGATTTCTTTTCTTAAAAATAACAGCCCTGAAAAAGATTAACACCAAACGGTGATAAAATATAAGGGATTTTTAATGTTATAATTCCGTCTTTCTTCGAATTTCCGGCATTTGTTTTATTTGTGGCGATAAATTCTTTTTCCATTTCCAGAGAAAAGAAATCATGAAATCACATCACGCATGAATTCCGGCTATTTCATAATCGATATGAGACGTCACACATTTTTCGATGTCTACAACAAAAAAATAATAATTACGTTCTGCAGCATTACTATCATGCGCAGCAATGTGATATTATCTTTGTTTTACAACACGAGGACACTAAAAGCTAACAAATGCATACATTGATACAAGATCCTGAATAAAGGATTCTTATATCTTATAAGCTTGTATGTAAGTAAACACAGTAAAGTATAATTCCAAGAAATTGGGACAAAGTCGGATAAAATTAGGACCCAAGCATATCCCACTTACTGGACGGTTGCTCTAAACATTGAGCTATCTAGCCAAAACATTCCTTTATGACATTCGGGAGACATTGTTGAAAAGGGTAAATATTTATGAGAAAATTTTAAAACTATTTTAAAGACATTTTAATACTTGGGATGCTACAATGCAGATATTCGATACGAGCATATGGAAGAACGCTACATTACACTCGTTGTATGGAGAAGTTTATGCAAATCTATCACAAAAGATCAATGTAAACATTTCCATTTACCAATGAGCATGTTTTCAAGATTTTGCACCATTCATAAATATCTTAATTTAAAAGGATCTTCAATAGGATAGGAATTAAGTTCAAGAAGTAGGTAAACTGATATAAATTGGTTAGCGTTGAGGGCGTTTAAAAACTACAGCAACAAAATTGAAGCATAAAACAGGACTTAGTTGTAAAACGTTCTTTCCAAAAATCGAAGGCAATATTTCATGTCAACATAACATGAGAGCAGATTTAGAAGCAACCATCGTCAAATAAAATTAAATATTTCACGTGAAAGAGAACATAGTGGATCGTAGAATACGGTTCGGAGGTCTTTCCCACGGCTAATGCGAGCCTTGCAATCCGATCACATCTCGTTCTGCGACAAACTACGCTCCTTTCCTATGAAAGCCATTTTCCCCGAATAATTTTATCGATTCGATGCCTTTAAAGCAAGAATGCGAGGTCAACTTTCTTATTTTATCTCATTTTACGATTGCGAGTCACGCAGACGACCTGATAACCTTATGAATAAGAACTGCTTGTTACTTCAATGGCCGGAGACAGGACTTAGAAATGGATTAGCCAGTTATTATTCATGAGAGCCGAAATTTAATTCGGGTGCAGAGAAGTATTTATGATGATCGCATAAATCTTTTCCATAAACTATCTCTCATTGGTTAATGCAGTATCCAGAAAAAAATCTATTGTATTATAAAAGAAAATTATTATTCCATCATACATACTTCCCAAAAACTGCACTAACTAATTTACTTTATATTCTATATTAAGGCGAAGAAAAATCATTTCTTTACTGCCATGTTTTTCCTGCGTCATTTTTGTTCAATGACGCAATTCCCAGAACCCCCTTCTCCGCAAACACACCATTACCAGCTTTATTCTAACGAATAGTTATGTATATAAACGAGCAATCACATGTATGCTTCATGCAGAGGTGTTGCATTTGTAGACTTTGTCCAAGACAAGGCATTGTTTTCAAAGAATGTCATATTCCAATCTTGATGCATAACCCAAAAGATATTACAATATTCTCTTTCGATTATTTTGGCGGATAGATTCAATCTCTCTTACACAATGTCTATGTTCAACTATTTGAGAGTAATACGGGACTCAGGGACGATGTCATGGTTTCATACGCGATCGTGAATGTGGAATTCTGCTGTTTCCCGCCCCCGCACCACCACTACCTCAATTCATCACTTATCGTACGTTTAATTTTATGGTTAAGTCAAACTGTTAAAGAACTTGAAAGAACTTCAAGATGATTTCTTTTCCGTTTATAATAGAATTTAAATCATTAGATAAATACACTGTGGAGCTATTGGGATTGGGAGAAAAAAATTTGCTATTTCACAAGTAGGTATTTTTAGGTTTGAAACGTATTCACCACCAAAAGCTTAATATTTTCAAAATCGAATAATTCTTTGCCTTACATCTAAGCCAAGTGATATCACGGTATAGTATGAGAGATTTGAATTTTGACATTTCAGCCGAATCCCCACTTGCCTTCATAGTTTTCTCACACAGTATCTGCAATCTTCATCCTTAAGAAATACAAAAATTTCTTTGCCAAAAGAGGGAAACGCAATTAGGACAGGACCCCCCGCTGCCTCACCGCAAGACTGTCGACCCTTTTCCCGACGTCCTCAAACTGTGCCCTTCCGATCTGTGTGGTTTCCCTGTACTTCCCTCTATTACCTAAGCCGTCACGCCTCCAACTCTACACCTAAATCCGTCCCTCGCCTCAGCCACAGTCCTCAAGGGACTTTCTTGAACCCTTCCAATTGACCCCCACTGAGGAACAACTCTTCCACTTTTATTCGGACATCTCCGATCACCAAGCGGTCCCTTGCTTGTCTTATCTACGTCCAGATGACCATCCTTTTCATCGCAGGGAAATGCTATCTCCGTAAGACTCCCATTCAGGGTAAAAAAATCATAACAATTATATATAGCTGATAAACATACAAGCTATATAGTGATATGAATTTCCTTCCATTTTCTATATTCACAGAGAAATATTTCAATAATATCCACTTAAATGAACCTATGAGTGAGAACTTCATTAACATATCCGAAGCTACACGAAGAACCCAACACAAATAAAGAGTTTCGGAATCGATTAGTTACAACTACAATAAAAGAAATTATGCCTAAAACTACTTACTTTGATGATTCTGCCTCCTCTGTCATCAAAACTTAGTCCAATTTCCGTGGATACTAGTGAACACAGTTTTCTACTAATCGAATAACTCATTGAAGACAAAAAGACCGAGAAAGCGTTATTCAGCTCGAAAAAATACAGATGTATTTAGCCATTCTCAGATGTACAATTTTATTAATATTTTCTTAATAAAAAACATTGATATCAACGTGTATCGATACTGTTTAATTTCATTTGTATTAATTAAAAAATATAATGCCACAGTTAAACTTGCCTTCATACCGTCGTATAAAAATGAAGAGAAGATAATAAACTGTATTTTTAATTAGAAAAAAGAACTCTTTTAGATTCCACAATCGATTCCGTTCTTAGATCGAAATTGATAATTACTTTGCGTTCAATGAAGTAGACTCAATTTCCCCAGTTTCACACAAAGTGAAATAACTCATCCGGAAATAGACTGCAACGAGATTATTGTACCAATCAATCTACGATTACGATGATCGTAGAAAGCGATACATCACTAATGAGCCGTAACGCAGGCATCGAAACATAACTTACAAACCGTCTCCAATTATCGGCGAACGGAACACAACGACTTTAGGAACGAAGCAAAGAGCTTTTTAATTCGCCCAAGAACGAAACATCAGACGTGAAAAGCGGGCAATCGGTCAGCGTCCGTCCCTGCGTCATATCCGCTTCACTGCCCCAGCGATAGCCACAACAACATTCGGCCACATATCGCTATCGGAACTTCAATAAACCTTCCTCAGTTTTGATTGCTCGTCCTCCAAATTTCCCGTGTAAATATTGAGTTGTTAGGTAAAGCGGACGGAGGCATTTTAAGGGACCTCGCTGCTTCCAAGTTTTATAAAAGCGGGAAATTTGCAGCGAGGGGACACTCGAGACGTGTTGAGTTAGCGAATTCAGAGCGTCCGAAGAAATATGTGAGCGCCTTGTAACAGGCGAGGCCCATTAATGTAGTCACAGATGTTGAACGCAAAAGCCGAAATGTCCATCCAGAAGGCACATCTCCCTTTATAATTAGATTGTGTAACAAACTTGTAAAGCGTACGGAAGCGATTGGGTTCCCCTTCTTTTTGGGTCCCATGTTTGCGATACAACAACGGGGGAATCTAAAAACCTCTCTCCATCATGGGCTGAATAATTAACGCTTTCGAACGTCCAGTTTGAATCGATTGACCCGGATCCCACGCAGGGCTTGTTCTCTCCAACTAGCCCCCTCTATCTATCGCCCCCTTCTTTCTTCTCCCAACCACGTTTTTTCTGCATAGGCAGCGATGGTGCTCGTAACCGTGATTTAACTATCAAATCCGAGAAATTTTTTCGATAAGCAACCCGAGATACAGAAGTGAGTCGCGAGTTGCAGAAAGTAAGGATCTCCATTATTTCCGATTATTCTGTAGGACGTACCGGACGCCGACTTGGAGAAGTAGAGGAATGCAATTGAAAGAGGAAAGTTACATATGTCCCGTTGGCCGAGTGAACTTTGTACGAAGATGTATTGTTTTTTAATTTCCTCGCAAAACAGTTTTCCTAAGCAAAAGCAACATTTAAATACATTTTGTTAATGCATTCGATACCTTTTTTGCAACTCAAAGACACAGTTCAGAAAGCTTTCCTGTTCTAGTAGGAGTATTGCTAAAAATTCTTCGACATCTTGAATCATTTCGCACGTGGGCTCCCACCGGGAATCGAACCAGGGACCGCTTTCACGAAAGACGAACACAATCGACACAAGTTAAAGAGAGTTTTCACATCCTTTGTTACGAAACAATGCGAATTATAATGCAATAATGGTATGAAAAATTCTCGTTTTTACAGCTCACTTTTGATATGAAAGAGAGTTTCATTTATTTACAATATGACACCGCGTGGGACAAATTTAAAGGACGGCCATATTGACAGCAAATCAAAGACTGACAAAGGTCAATCAACGACAAGATTAAAAAAACAGAATATGTGACGCGTAAATATTTTACGATTGGATTTTATGCAGTATGGTTGAAGTAAACGGCGAGATGTATGAGTTGGATTAACACCGGCACTTAGGAAGAGTAAATATACTTTATGTTCGGAGGAAGGAAAAGTGCATTTGGACTGATCACTCTCATTTTGTAATAACTAAGAAGCGAAACATGAAAATGTGAATGAGAACGCTCATATATCTCACAGGATTCGAACCCATATCCCTTTGAGAGTAAAGGGAGCATAGTGATCTCTCGACGACCTCTTGTCTCCACGATCGAGAGGAAAGTACTCTGGGATGACAAGAGAAAAAATGAAGAAAAATATCGAACAATTTCTCTTCGGCGGTGTCATATTCGTTTCCTGTAACAACTTCGTCCAATCCAAAAACACAACCTAGCATATGTGTCTACAAGCAGCCTCTGGTTTCATATTGCCTTCGATCGATCTTGCTCGCTTGCCCGACAGATGATTATCTTGAAGGCTCTGACTTATGAAGCGGCCGAGGGAGGATTAGAAAAAGTGAAGGACTGCTGAGGGTTAAGTGTGCCATGGGAAGATCGCATTCCATACTTCTAACAAACACCTTTTATGTTCCCTCTATGCTAATTTTTACAAAAGAAACGTTCTGAAAAGAACATCATACTTTATCAGAATTTTCACGTATTTAATATTAATGCTTATAAAATCTTTTGTAAATGAGAAGGAAATTTACATACAGGGACAAGCGGAGGTAAAAAATGATGTCAATGGAAAACCTAAATAACATTTAAATAGTTGTATTACTTTAAAGAGTAATTTTTGAATGATATTTGTGAATCGTAACTACGTTCTTAGATGCAATTGAAAGGATTCAACATTACATGAAACACTATTGAGGCGAAAATAAGCGGAAAAAAGCTAGCCTAACTTACTCTAATCCACCCACATGATGTAAAACTAGCCCATTCATTCATAAAAACAGATCAAATTATGTTATTCATAGTAGCTTGCATTGTTGTAACTATTGTTCCTAAATTTTATTGTATTCTTTACCCCGAAAAATAAAGGTGTGCGGGAATAAAGAGACTAATTAGAACTTTTTAAGGACCCCCAGTAAAATGTCAGATTCGTATGTCACAAAATGGTGAATTGCAGCCACGGTAAACCGGAAGAAATGAAAACCCAGGCTAAATCAGAGAGAATTTTGTGGAAAATAATACGAACTGTAAATTTATATAGACTTTCACTTTAAGAGAAGACAGAAGTTTTCAGTAATATTTTATTCCATTCATTCTATCATTAACCATTGTAAAACTTAAACGTTAGAACAAAATTCATTGTTTTATATATAGAAATATAATTTATATCTTAAACAATTTACAAAAATTCGAAAAGGACAGTGGAAGCACATACCAATCCACGCAAAACTAATTGTAAATCTTAAACGAACTAACCGTCAACTTTGATAACCTTTGAAAGAAAATCAAGAAATGAGAATAAAATGCTGAGCGAATTCATGAGATTAAAATTTAACTGGGAGCGATTTCAAATATCCGATTAACGTAAAGAACTGTATTCAGCCCTAAGGCCGGTTGGTACCTCATCCCCTCCAGCATAAGCTACTAAGATCTTGCAGAGAGGAATAAGGTTCACTAGGCAGCATGAGGAGTGAGGTAGTTCGCCATTGCTTTCCTCACTGAGCCAAAATGCTATAAGCGGAACATGTCCACGCAAGTGAAGTACAATGACTCTATGAGTAACACTTTTCTTGTCAGTCTATAAGGAGAGAACTTGATCAGTACAATTATCCACTCATACCTCAGTAACCTTCATTTCATTACAGCCGTGATCAAGACTGTAAAGTAAGTGAAAGATACATTGTTCTCTATTTAGTACCAAATGAAAAATTAATATATTACATTCTTCAGAATGTGGTAACGTTAACTACAAACAGATGCTAAACGATTCATATACAGACAGCTTTACTCATTTGAAGTGTGAAATTGGCGGAATCAAATCGAGTTCTTCTTCTCTTACGAGTCCATCAGTACCAGAGGACATCTGTATAGAATCACGGTGGTGGGATACGGTTGATGATTCCGTATCTAATGCTGAAGAATATATTCCCATGTATTCCTCATTCATTGTATCCCTTAACGAATCGACGTGCTCATCTCTCCATTTGTCCGGCGAAGGAGCGATCGAATAAAAAGTGGGTTAATTCCCACCCTTTCGTTTTGCGTCCATTTGGAGCGTCGCTGCAGGGAAAATACTTCATTTAAATTCATGTGCGTGCCACAGGATTAGCTTCGGGATGACGTAGAGGGCCAAGTTAAACTCGCCGTGAATTATCTCTGCAATCGCAAATGCGACTACCTTTTTGAATTCCCGGAATTAAACCTGAATGAAAAAATGTTCATTCGGCGTTTTTGTTGTCTTTTTTAAATCTAATATCGCCGCGTACCAGCGGCTTGTTATGTGCCCCTGTTATTGCTTCATTTAAAAGAATAAACTGGGTGAAACGAGCAGACAATATTAGGCTATTATTCTAGACCTATTCTGTGCAAAGCAGAGCACTAGTTGGTTGTAAATTCCAAAAGAAAATGGTTTGAGGGAAACAATACGAGAGAAATAAAGTAATATTTTTATGTATTTATCATAAGGAATGACGAACTCCAGTATCTACGCTTTTATTTCCAATTTTTATCAACACGCTTACAAAAATTATATTTGAAAAGGGGGGGCTAACGCTTTTAAGGCAACCTCTATGTCATATTGGCACTACAACGAGGGTAAATACAATGCCGGCTTCGATCCCGGCGAGATCTAGTTTCCGCCAATGCGGACTGGCGGCAGAAAGGGCAACCGCCCGAAGTCGAAAGATATCGTGGTCACGAATCGACGCAGCCCATTGAGAAATGGAAGATAGAAAGAGATATTGTAAATGCAAACTAAAGGAATAAAATAAATGAGTACTTCGATTGTGAATGTTTAAGAATAAATCAAAAGAATCTCATAGAATCATATACAATGCTTGAGTAGCGTAGAAAGATTACATAAATCTAAAGAAAATCCCCCAAAATGGACGGATATGAGAGAAAAGAATCACCCAACTGTGAACACTAGAATAGCCGATAAAAATGATGAATAATTACCAGAAAACTCCTCCAATTAAACCTCTGAATCCCTCAATATAACGAAAGAATAGTCTCCACCACATATTTCATTTCGCTTCCGAATAATTGCGTGCATCCCTTCGTCAACCACACTTCCCAAATGCCCCCGAATCTCTTCTTTCACCTCGTCCTCAATAATGCTCTTTTATAAGTTTTTTTGTTGATTTACACGCTCATTAATTCAAAAAACTATATTTTTTAAATGGAAAAGGGTTAGGATATATTTGCTTCGAAGAGCATGCACCCAGGAAAAATCCGTAATCTTTTTTTTTTAACTTACGAGGTATCGAGCATTCGGTGAATAGAATTGATTCTGAGCAATTGGAAAGTAAATGGAAAGTGTTTCATAGTAGCGAGATGCCATTTGTTCTTTCATAACTTATTCTGAATTCTAAAGAAAGGTCAAGTTTTTATTTAATGTACGTAGTTGAAGTTACCAGTAAGACATAAAAGTAATTTTTCAAAAACGATTATTTTGAAAAATTATGACATCGCTGTATGAAAAAAAACAATAGAAAATAAAAACCGACTCACTGATCTAAACCTGAGATAATTATTCCGCTACACGTGACATCGCTTCTGATCATTAGGAAAATTATCCACTCGGACAATGAAAGGGAAATCGTTTTTTAGCGAAATATTCACGCTCAATAGAGCTGATATTCGAAAATTAATTTGGGCACGATTCAAGGAACATGTTTTGTCTGTCCCTGCATTAATCGTTGGAGTGGGCGCTGACTTGTGACTTCATTGGAATTAAATAAGGTCGATGGAAATGCTTTTCAACGGAGGCTTACTTTCCATAAAACTGTATGCGTTCATATTTTCAAAGCTGAATCTGCTTCGTTAGTCCCTTTTCAAAGATCGTTACAAATATTACTATTTTACAATTATACATGTATTTACATATTTGATTCAAAATCACTAACAGAAAATAAACTTGGATAGTTTTGCTCTGACGTTTGTTTGGGTAAATATAATATCTTTTTTCACAAATAAAAATTCCGCTGTGATGATAATAACATCAATAAGCAACAGTAATTTCACGAAATAATTTTAAGTTCGTAGCTGATGACGTATCTGCTGGAACGGAAATTTTCTGCCAAATTATTTTTGTCGAAGGATTGACGCATTCTCTTAAATCAACACTCAAACTTCACTCCACGATACGACTTGTTTCCGAGGCCATCGACGGGAGAGCACGTAAACCGGGAGCCGAAATTGATGATGGGATTTTTAGAAGTCCAATGAAACCCGTTCGATGACTTCAAAGATGGATATGGCGAAAGAAATAAGAGCTGCAAGAAGGTCCTTGACGAGGACGGCAGCGGACAAAAATTGGCGCCCTACAAAAGGATGTTTCTTTAAGCCGAAAGCAAAAGTTTACAGTGCCCCCATCCGAACCACGTTTTTTATAGTCGGCAACGGGAAAGCGTCGTAAAATGGAATAGATGAAGCCCGGAGGTCATAGAAGACTTGAGTGTAGGACGTTAGGGAGGGTCAAATGGGGCTACGAAAGCAGAAATAACGAGGCTCGCTGTAGAGGGAGGGAATTGGCGCGAATGTAACGAGAAAATGGCGGCCCTAGATGGAGTCCGTGGAGTGAGTGACTCTAAGAAGGCATATGAGGCTGAAATCAGAAGGAAACAAAGCCGATGTGGGCGTAAAAAGCAATGTATCTAATTCACCTCGGAACTTATTCAAGATTTACGCTGTGAAAGGGCGAAGAAGAGATTAGTAAAGGAAAGGGTTGGACCTGCCGAATCCATGAAGAAATCCGCGAAATAAAGTCCAACGTCTGTATGTCATGTTTTTTCCTCTCGTCCCGGTGTCAGCCTTCTTAACTTTTATGCCCCTTACACAGTAAACTTTAAGCCTCACAAATTTTCCTTTCCACCTTCCGCTGCCTTACTTTCCATTTCCAAAAATCCAGTCAATTTTCGTTCGATGCGTAGACTATTCTATTTCCAGTATTTCTTCCTCCCTCCTCATTATTTCTTCCAACTACATCCAGGCTTCTTCACTCCCTTTCACTCTCTTTATTTAAGAATCTCGTTCAGCCGTTTTTTCATCTCATACGGTCCCTTGCCATCCGTTCCTGCCGCCCTTTCCTTTTATTGGTCTTCTTCAGAGGGTTTTTTGAATAAATTCCTTTCCTGTTAAGGGATCCATCCTTATGCTTCGGTGTCAATGATTTGTTTTTTTTTTCGTTATCACTCCTACGAAAGCAAGAGGAGTAATTATTTTCCCAATTAATGTCATCCTCTACCTATTTTAATTTATATTCCGTTTCCAAAGTCAAATATGGAGGACAGTCTGTACCTGAAGCGATCAAGGTTTTTATATTTTTATCCTCATTTTTCTCAACTCCTTTATTACTCTCATTTTCAGCACCGCTATTACCTTCATCCCTTTTTCGTTTTTTATTCTCTTTTCCTCGAAATTTCGACCCTCATCCCTCCTCCTCCATTATCCTTTCACTGTCTATTACTCATTATATAAATTCTGACCCTTAAGAGCAGACTTTCTTTCAGGAAAGTTTTTCATTTAATTAACACAGGGATAGGATAGCTTCAGCCCTACAAAAACACATCTCCGTTAAGATGCTTTGTATTTCTTCAACTTAAATTTTCCTTTTCGTTAATAATTTTAATTGGATGTAATTTAAGGAAAGACTGCGAAGACCATTAAATAAACCTCGTTCCTCTTTTCCCTATCTCATCTCCTTCTTTCCAAACACAGATATTTCCCATTTCGTCCCTCTTAATTCCACAGAAATACACATTATGTACTTTCTCCGAACCCTAAAGGGAAGAGCAAAACGATGAAACTCGTCCGCTTTTATCTCGCTCGCTCATTTCCCTCTGTGTTTGATAATTATTTCTCGAGTGCTACGTAAACAGAGCGAAAGAGGAAGAAAAATGAGAATGAGAGAGGACGGATTTTTTATTCATTTGAAGTTTCCATTTTCAGGGAATCGAAAGTCAATTACAAAGCGCTTATCTTGCGCAGCAGATGGCGATTTCACGGCTAATGGATTGTCTAATTCCGAGGGAGAAGATTAAGAAAATTAAGACGTTACGGACAGAGCAGTTTGAAAATGCAAAGACCGAATTATTTATCTTTCTTTGTCCTCTGACGGATGCTTAATTTTAATCTATTATCGTTGGATGGTGTGCGATGAAAGGGATAGCACTGAGGCATGGGCGGGGGATAATCAACGAGGGAAAACGGGTCTCGAACCTCCGTCTTCCAGTTTCACTCCTCCCACTTTCCGGGTAGCCCACGGATATTATCACTTCGTTTGCCTCAAATGGCCGTGGATGATGTCGCGTTTTTGGATTCACATGCCCTCTTCTAATAATTCTCCCCTTTTTTATTCTTATAAGCTGAATGTTCATGCAAGATAGATCAGTATAAGGAGCAGCTGCATGCCGAGTCAAAGATTCGTACTATTGGACTCGTTTATGAGCAGCTTTCCCTGAGATCTATTTATCTATATATCCATATGGATTCTTCAACGTATAAAATTTTAGTTATAAATTACTATACAAGGATATTAAATTGAATAACAATTATGTAATGCAAAGTTGAAAAAAATCTAAGGATAGAATGAATTCGCAATTATTTTTGGAAATAAATGAAATATTGATCCAATAATCATCAATATGATTAATATCTCAGAATTGTTAGCTTTATAGATAGATTTACATTTAGTTTGAATTTTGAATTTTTTTCTTAATCACACGCATTTGATTGCAAATACGATACAAGTTTTGATATATGAAGCAAAAAGGAAAGCAATGCAAACTTCAGCTGTGAATTCAAATGCTACTTTACAACGAGCCATGATTTTGTCATCTCGGACAAAGGAAACCCAGAACTGCATATTTAACGTTATTCCCACTTTTTTTTATCGAAAACGGCTTTTTCCTTTTCCTATGAATCATAAAGATAACATTGGAGATACATCTCCGAGCGAAGCGAGGCTTATGTCAAACAAATATTAATGCCTCGCTTTATTTTTAGCCGTTCGAGAAGCCCCACCGCTGCCACTTTTTCGATTCTGTTCATTTGAATCCTGTTGTGTTGACACGGTCACAAGTCCCTGGATGCAAGTACTCATTTTTGTTTCGCTTCAAAGCTATGGAAGCCTCTCCTATTCTGCTTCTGGGACAAAAGAAGCTCGAATCACTGTTACGCAGGTAGTGTCGGATGAGAAGCTGGAGTGAATTCACAGAAAATAGGGAATTGAATGGAGTTGGAAAGAAAGGGGGGAAATATCGAATGGCAAGAGACGTAAAGAGAATGAACGAAAGAGAAAGACCTGAATGATGAATGACGCATGCCTTACGGAAGAAACTACGTAGGGAATTAAGGGAGGCTATGTTACGAAAATATGAAGGCGAAATCGTCGTACACAAATGATAGGTGCCTTAAGGATGATTATCGGGATTTTTGGATTCTCCATGAGTGATAATAAATACTGTAATCGAATATAATACATAAAGTTATCTCCACTAAAAACTAAGATACACTGAATGCAATAACTAAGTCACCCATTTTAAGCAAAATATGTATGTGAAAACGCTGAATTGCGTACAGTTATCATCTATTACGCTTTCTTTACAAATAGCATAGTAAAAGCAGAGTACAACAGTAGAATTACACAACATAAGTGAATCTATTACTATATTTATTTATTTGTGTAACCCTTTTGGCGGAGTTAGGCCGGTAAGGCAATCACCCAACCCTTACATATATTGCATAATATTTAAACAATTAATTCAAAATCTAAAAGACTTATCTACGGAGAAAAACCCACGATGCGGGAATACTATAAATCTTACCTACGAAGCTTACTACGTATTAAGCAAGTACATTTTTCCACATCTTGTTTTAAAAGAAAACTTTTATGTCTATATTTGTAAGGATAACGATTTAACGTAAAAAATCTAGTGAAGTAAAAAACATATCTCCTGCTATTAACATTAGCGGTTATAAAAGTACTCAAAATAAAATTATATGTTTCGTAAATGTTGCAAGACTTTATTTACATTCTTGATACCAAAAAATATTTTGAAAGGAAGCGAAGGTAAATAACAATAAGTGATACGTAGGAAAGACAATAAAAACCTAAGGAAACCGTTGTATATAAACAGTGTATTTCACCAGAATAATCTAAAAAGTAATATAGGAAATTTCACCGACTATTGGGGAAATAAAAAGTTAAAAGGAAGCAGATGAGAGATAGCCAAGCAGATAAAGAGATATATATACACGCAGAGGGAGACAGAGGAAAAAAATCAAGAGATATATGGAACAGCTCCACCATTGTGAGGCAACTAATTTCAGTTGCAGCCGCTCTCCTTTGGATGATCCCAAAGGGGTATATTGGAGTGTCGCTGGTAAAAAGCGATATGTTAAGCTCTACAAAATATTTCTCCGAAGAGACGGCACCTCGCTCAATTTCACACATCTGCTTCGAATTAATAATGGCGGATTTTAATGGTAACATCTTTGTCCACATTCACATTAGATGCCAAGGCCAATCGAAACCAGGACATAAAGGAAATGCCATTTGCTGAAGAGTCGATCTTGCTTAAAGGATAGCAGGGAAACGCAAGATGACGTTCGGGATTCTCCAAAATGAATTCTACGGAAAAGGAAACCACGATTTCGGTTGGGGTTATATGATCCGATATTAACCATATGCTATTGTGGAGAAAGTTGAAGACTGATCACTGCTATCAGGAACGGTGCATCTACGTAGTTATGAAGATATACACCCTCGATACGATGTTAATTTCGCTTCATGTAAGAAGAGCTAGGAGCTACTAACACGAGACAGAAATAAAACTATTAATCGGTTATTTTTATAATTCATTTCACTATTAGATGAAATTACTACTACAGAGTATAATATCTCTTCAGTAAGCATAATTACAACAGAACATACCTCCAATATTTCTAGAGGTAGCAAGTTTGAAATGCGGGTGTTGGCAAAAAATTAAGAATTCAGAGAAACGGAGAGAATATGCAACTGAATTAAAACTCTGATAGCGGAAGGAACTGTTTAACGGCGTATCTTAAGAAAGGCCAAAGTGAAAAATAATAAGGTATTCCGAAGTCTTATTCAGTTTATATTTCCTCACCAACTTCGACCAATAAATGATGAAAACTTACCACATCCGAAAACATCAATTTGTTTATGCGTACCTACATATACCTGTGCATTATACTGAGACTAAATTAACAGACAGTAGAAGTAGCAATCATATTGTATCATTTCTGAAATTAAGAGGGTTTAAAATTAATTTAACAGCTATTGTATTGTGATGGAACTTTTATTCAAAGAAATGCAACAAGCAACAAATTTCACTCGTTGTTTTTATTTACCCTTTCAGAAAAGCATTTGCTGAAAGTTTGTCGAAAAAAGATCGGATTTTTAAATTCTGCAAAGTAAACAAACCTTAAGCCATGCAATACTTCACATCTGCATTTTCATTTTAGAGAAAGTAAAGCGAAAGAATGGGGAATCAACATGGAAGAGGGAAAGATAGATAAGGAGTGAATAAAAGGATACGTCTATAAACAGTTCCCTGGGCGATACCTCCTTACTGAAGGCCTTTTCTCCCCCATCATGTTCCCACCGAGCTGACACCTAACCCTTCCTTCTCCCTCATATTTGCTCTTATTTCTCTTATTCCGACACCACCTTGTCCGCCCCGCATTCCTGCTTCGCTGGATGAGACACAGCCATGTGAGGAGCAGTGAAAGAGGGAAACTCCCAGCGAAAGAGGAAGACCACTTCAGTTGTATCGCGAGCGAAGGGGAAATAATTAAAGGAAAACAAAAAGTCGCTCTCGTTTTTCAAAAAAATCTTTTGATAATCTCTCGATAAGGATGGAATATTCGCTAGGAAGATACACTCGAAAGATTAAAGCTGAAGGATTGGCATTTTGATTTGTATGGAAATGGAAATTGTTTCATCCTGTCTCGAATTTCGCGATTTCGCTAATCCTCCAATAGATGAAAACACTCGACGTTTCAATCGATAAGAACACTGTAAGGGGATATTTGTAACCAGGTAAGTAATGAAATAATGTTGGAAAGAACCTGGATTACGGAAAATATAAGTCGTGCCAATGAACAAAAATATGCAGTAAAGAATTGTAGCTTATTTTATTAGAAAGTACGAAAAACACTCCAAACAATTGAATTTGAAAAGCAAAGACCATGGTTTCTCTTGGCTGTTGCAATGTGGGTATTAAAATTCTTTAAATGAAAATTAAACAATAATATGAGAGGATAACACAACAATTTATGGCATATATTTACGTCTCAAGTAGAAACCCTATCCGAATGCAACACTTTTTAGCTAATAAAGTGTTATTGATGAGCTTTGTTATCAGAGTAGATAAAAGGTAATTTAAGAGCCATTCCTGACATTTACATAATTTAAATAATTAAACAGCTTAAAGGTGAGACTCTCCCGCACTACACGCCAAAAGGAAGCTGGCAAAGTACTGTATATGAGTAAGGTGAATGAATATTATAAAGATAGGAGAAGAAAGAGATTCAGGTAAGTACCAAGGGAGAAGTAAACTTAAACAACGGAAAAATTAAACGGGGATATACAATCTTACCATGAAATTGATAGAAATACAATATCTATAAAGATGAATGTTGATGAAGGGATCAGAAAAAAACGGTTGCTCAATGAACATTCATGAAAAAACGTAAGCATGGTGACCCCAAAAAATATGGATAATCTCATGACATGAATAATAGTTGATTCCAATCTAATGAAAATCAGAGGAAAACTGTTAATTGGTGAGGAGAAAGGAAGATTGAATTCAATCATCTTAGCTAAGGTGAGAAAATGAAAGACTATGGTTTAGAGATGAGGGGTGGATGGAAAAGTAAGACCAAAAGGCAAATTTAGTGATATAAATGAAAGACAAAAGATAGAAGAGATAGGTGTAGAAGAAGAAAGAGAGTGGAGTAGGCGTGGAGAAGGAATAGGTAAATGGAAAATGAAATAGATAATTTGGAAAGGAGCAGAGCTGAAAGATGAGTGAGTGTGAGGAAAATGAAAGGGAAGTAGAAATCCAGCGCGGAATACGTAAAGGAGCAGAAGCGACGCTCTGCGGGATTGTTTGGAAGTTGGGATACATGGGGGCGAGATAAGAGTTCCCTCAGAATGGGAATGGTAGTGCAGTTTCAACAAGAGAGAGGCTGGAAGAGGGAGTAAGGGAGAGAGAGAAGCAAAAATGAGAGGGGCAAAATGATGGTTGGGAATGAGAACATAAAGATAGAAGGGAGAATGGTAAATTCGGAGAGGGAGTAAAATAGAGGAACATAAATAAATGTAGGTGAGCTGGGAGGAAATATTAAGCAATGGCTTTCTTTCTAAATACGCTTGGACCTATCTTCTTAGACAATAAATAGATCCTTATAATTTAATGCAGGCTCCATATAGAGCTGGATTAATAGAATGAATCAATAATTTATTAAGTTTCACTGTTTAAAAAATAAATGACTAATTATTGATATTAATAATACTGCAACAATCTGCAGAGAAGGTCGCATATAAAACATGACAAAGACATCCTGTATCCCATAAAATCTATTATAATACTATTGTAAACAACCTGTGTTATGAGCTTGACAATTTTCATTAGTCAATTGATAGGGAGACTTTTTCATCGGAGGGGCACGAGCTATTCCACCACCTTTATAACCATTACAAATCTTATAGAGCTTTCAAACCACACTCAAGGCACGCATTATATACTTTCAAGCACTGCCACGCCGTTAAAGTAAGAAAGAGAACGAACTTAATCACTAAGTATACCGAAGTATAACATTTTATGTTTTCTTTTCACACATAAATAACATAGAAAATTATCAGAACTAGCGTACTCGTATTAAAAAGTTTAGAAAAGGTCATTCCTTACCTCATTCTGGACAACGAATGGATTCCTAAGGGTTGATAGAAGAGAAAATATGAAAGAGGGTTCATAATTTTAAGATTGGTTCTTGCTAGGTTTAGAATTAAACCAACAATCGACCTTCAAATAGCGCAAATTCTTTGTATAGTATAAAAATGCACCGAAATAGTTTGTTAATACTATGGCAAAAATGAAAAAATGGATAAATTACAGCTGATTACCTTAAACTATAGTCTAGAGCAGTAATGAAGAGGCAGCTCTATTCTTTAGAAATAATACAATCATTTGTCTACCTCACCTACACCATGAAACTTGATCTTTTTACGATATAAGCCCAGCAACTGAATTTCCACCTCATACTTTCTGAGTTAGAACAGGTAAATCATATCAAGAGAGTTAGAGCTTTATTATATTGGTCACAGGTTTTTCTGCGTGTATAAAAATGAAGTGAAATCCATATGTTCCCCATTACATGCGGAATAAGATTATTCAATATCTACTTGCGATGAAAATGAGAATTTAATGCGAGATGGATATCGGAATTCTTCCGTTAGACACGTCAAACATAATTCGAAATGTACTGTTACATTATGCGGGATAATATCGACAAAACTCAAGAAAATGTACAGCAATCAAGAAAGTGAGACAACATGGAGCTCCAAAGCATTGCAACGGAAATTTTCCGCTTAAACTGAAAGTAAAGAAGCAAAAAGAGGCGCGAAAAGGTTAATACATAACTGGTAGATGTGAGGGATGATGCAGAAGAAGCAACGTGGGAGGAAGAGATGAGATAAGAAGATCTCTGGATTGAGAGAGAGTGTGCTGCTGAAATTCCCTCCCACGGATCCCGAAAAATACTCCCTCTCGTGGAAGGGCTTGCGTTATAATAAAATACGGGTTAGAATGCATAAAGGTTTTTTCTGCTGGAGAAGAAAAGACAAAAGCCTTTCGATATTTTTTCGGCGGTTTTATTTCCCCTTTTCTCCTTTCATCTCCATCCCCCTCCGGCCTATTTTTTTATTGGCAAAGTTTTTGTGTTACATATTGCTGCGAGCCGACCTCACATGCTCGCTGCCAAGGGTGCGTGTTATTATAAATTTACAAATTGCGCGCATTCCGACACGCCTCTCTTATTATCTCTTCCTCCTTTTCCTTCGCATATTTCTTTATCTTTCCACTTGTTCCGTGAAAGAAGAGGCAATGTAGAAAAATAACGTTAAGGATGAGTGAAAAAAGCTGAGCAGAATATTTACCTTTTTTATTAGCTCGGTTTTAGTTTCTTTCCGACTAACACAACAAAAATTCCCGGTTTATAGTCTGAGGTGAAATTTTCCATGAACGACCTTTGTTTACTTGGTACATTCTCTTCGGTACCCTTGGCTGTAAATTTGGCTAGTTAATTCTAAAAAAATCTAAATTGCGTGTAAAAAATCGCATTCTATCGATTTTCCGAGCAAACCCTAAAACCGATTAGCAGAACATAAACGTTTGCTCATAATTATAATTTTATAATGTTCAAAAGCGTTTCTGTATATTGTTTTCAAAGAACAATCATTCCTGATTTACCTTGAAGTCGCTCGACCAGATAATCTTTCAAATTGATTAGCCGACGTACACGTTCACAAATACTCATATGTACTTCCTTAAACAAATAATATGAACCCTCATTACGGATTTGCATTATTTAAAAACATAAATCAGTAAATGATTGTTATTTACATTCGTGAAGTGATTAGTGAGGAATAGAATAGAATTTCTTTTCTTGGTATATATAAGTTACTGATACACGCTATTGAAGTTAGTAGAAATATGTCAATAGGTCGTAGAAAGCCGCTGTTTATGTGGAGAATCAACAAACTCAATCAATATGTTTAATTAGTTCTAAATAGATATCGATCGCTGTAATTTGGTTTGAACAATTGTTATTTGCTTTCCCTCCCTTACGCCACCATTTTATCCTAAGTTTCCTCTCGATAAATGAAAAGAAAACCATCCATCTTATGAAAATCATTTTTCACACGTTTACAAAAGGTTGCTCTCGAAACATTCTGGAGTTTCATGCTCTCTTTTCCTTGAAGAAAATCCAGCAAGATTCTAAAACGCCATGACCCTATGCATACCTTTATATATATAGGAGTATTTAAAATAACGATTTGATATTGGTTTAAAAAATCATTTCATAAGTCAGAAGTACCTTAAACATTTCCTTGTTTAATTCATCTCATAGTCAGAAGCAACAGATATCTGTAAAACATTTAGAGCTCTTCCTTTAATGGTTGTCTTTTGGCAAATGTGAAACGGAAATACGATTCCCTCTCTAAATATAGAGCATACAGATGAACCGCTCAGGCCAAGGGAACGAGTTTATCGTCGTGAATGTTTTTATCCTCCGCTTTCGATAAAAAAAATGGCGATATAATCATTTCCAAGTCTCCTATATTGGCTGTATAAAGGGATACAGAAAATTAAGGACAAAAACATGTTTTTTTTAATACGCGAGGAAAGACCCAATCCGAACCGATCATTGGACTCACATTCCGCCGGCTTTTCAATCGAAATTCAAATTTTGCGCTCGATATTCGAAAAGGGTTTATTAAAGGAGATTAATTTGTAATCGGCGTTCCCTGAAAGGAACGGTGGAGTAAATTACTACTATTTTCGCTATCTGATTAATGCCCCCGTTCAAATTGGATTTCGGAAAATGACAGGGAAGAAGGGTTTAATCCGAGGCGATTCACTGTGAAATTAGACTGTTAAAAATTCAGATTCATTTGGCGAAAGCTCGCGATTTAAAAAGGTATCTTCGGATGGGGTCCTTCGCCATTTTTGATAATTTGACGGATAATGTCGGATAATTGTTTCCGATTGCATTTTAAATACTCCTTTCGATAAGTCTCGATCGGAAAACGATGGAAAGTTTTTCCTCCCCAGGAATTACTCCCGTTCAAATCTCCCCCAATCTCCACGATATTTACATGTAGGGAAATTAATTACACATCCAATTTCCACGATATGAATTCAATTAATTACTTAATAGAAGCTAGATGGAGATTCGTTAAATTCAGCATCATCACGCACACCACTTTTTAACCTAAAATTGAAGCTGAAACCTAATTAGCTGGAGGAATACTTATATCAGCTTGAGCCAATAGATACTCATTTTGCAAATCCTAAATCTCGAATTAGTTCCATAAAGTACCTTTCACCGTAAGCACTCTGTAAATTAAATCTATCTAAGCTGGATTAGTGCTATTCCATGTTTAACTTCCCTAATTCCTATAATAGCCAATATTGATGAGGATAACGGTGTTTTTGCATATTATTCCATTTAATTCAACAAAGATGCAGTTTGACAGAAACAAATGTTAAGGAAGTCCCTTATAAATTGACTACATTCTGCTTCTAGAAATTTGGTCTTCACTCGTATTAAATTTTTCTGTCACTCAGTTTCATCATTTAAATTATACACGCCTTCGACCTTAACTTGCAATGTAAAATAGCACGACTAACATTGATATCTGGTCAATCGAAAAATAGAGAACTAAAGACAGGTACACGTGGAATTTAAACCGAATATTCCCTATTTTAAATGTGAAATTACGAATATGTAAATTTTTATGGATTACAAATTGGCATCTTCAAAAGATAAAGACAATGTATATGATGTGACAATGTAAGTAATGGTGACACATGGTCACGCTGCTCTTATAGAAATGGAAGACTAATTTAAGGGAACATAGAAATTAAAGACTAATTTAATTGAGTAATCGGTAAATTTTTAACCCTACAATTTTGGTACTATTACAGAAGACTTGGTCGAAAACAAGCATTTTTACAAAGAATCATATGACGCACTAGGAAACATTATTTGTATTTGTACAGTAACTTTAGTTAGTAGCAAGTAACTTTAAAGAGCAGCTTATAGGCAAAGTTGCGGATACCTAAGATAAACGCGACTATGACTTAGAAAAGTGCATAACATAAAGACGAAAGAATGGCATGGACTTCCAAATGGTATTTGCAGCAAGTCGGTTAACTTACGCAAAGGAGAGCATAGGCGAGTGAAGAAAAAGAGTATGAGGAATTGGGCGGGGCAGAACGTGGCATATGAGATAGATGACGGTTAGGAGCACAAACGCACGACGATGTACGCAATGTCCAACAGAGGGCAGATAAATAATGTAAGCCCCAACCGCGAAGGTTCCCCGGAACCAACTCTGAGAGCTCTCTCCTCATCTTGGAGAGTAGTTATCCTTTTCAAATTGCAGTTTAATCCTTAGTACTACCACTCAGCACATTCAATTGTGAAGGGATCACTGAAAACTCCTGAGTGAGGAATTTTAGATAATCAAAAGTCACCTCAAACCCTTTCCTTGCATTAATTTATCTTAATTTGTTTGGGTGAAAAATCCATTGGTGTAGTAAGGCTAACATGCTTATCTGCGTAAATGATAGATTTATTTCTGTAACATGATATGGTTTATTTTGTAGCACATCGTAGCAAACCTCTATTTCTATAGTTTAGTGCCATTGCTATGTATTTCTTACGAAGAATCTAAATCATTCCATGTAGCATTGCAATATAATTTCTAAGTAAAATCACAATAAAGTAGTTGTTCATCATTTGTAAGTGAATTCATTTTAATACTAATGTAATCAATATTTTTAAGCCTTGCTTACTGGAAATCCATTAAAAAACAAAAGAATATACCTTTTATTTTTCAAACTTCCAAACGTGGGAAAAAAGGTACTCTTTTTTAATTTAAATAAAGGTAAGATTTTTCATTACATATTTCAATAAAATATAGATTGATCGAATAGAATTCAACAGGAAGATTTCCGAAGCGACAAAAACAATAGAAATATCGATCAAAAGGGACTAAGACGCTCATAGGAGAAATCAAAATATCGAAATAGCAGAAATATTAACCAAAAAGGTATCGAAATATAATTCATATAAATTAAATTATATTTATTTTTCAATAAATGTTTCAAAATTAAGTTCTTAAGTAAATTAAATGAAATTATTTTCTTAGAATTAATAACACTATCAAAAGGAATTGCTTCAAATATAATGAAATTTTTGACTGCAGATCGTAATACTTGTGACTGTGATATGACGTCACAGAATCTGTCCTTTTTAATATATATTATGAATTTCACGTTGCGATTTTACCAGAAGAGAATGTACACAAAATAATGGCACGAAAGATCGCTCACTGAGTTATTATTCAAGCTTCATTTACGAGAAAAAAATAGAGCCTTCGTGGTCCTAAAAAAAAGTTATGTTCCCAATCGACGAACTCAGAAATGAAAATCTATCCCTAAACCTCGTTACGGAGTTAAGGGAGGCGAAATTCCGCTTTTTTTAGCGCTGATTGCATTTCCAATGACGGAAAGACTGCCGTGATCGACTAGTCCTCGGAGAGATAAGAGAGGATAGGAAAATGGGAAATTCGGCCTATGAAGAATTGTGTATTGGAATGGGACTCGGACCAGTTTGGACCACATGCAATCATAGTGGGACATCGGAAAGTAATGGTTTCCTGATAAGAGAAGAATGACATATGAATAGGAAAGTGGAGTCTAAATACGAAGCAGAAAAAAGATGCTGAGGGACAAAACGGACAGATAAATGAAACTGAAGAGAAGAATTGTAGTATAAAGAACTAATAGATGAGGTAAAATGGTATTGAGCGGATGGTCTGGATAATGAAAGGGCTGCGGCAAGGTAAAGGATAAATTAATAAGGTCTCAATTTCGGGTGAAATTTAAGACTTTTAAGACAGTTCTTCCACGTAACCCATTGAAATGTATTCAACACAACGATTAGATACTTCAAATGTTTTTAAAGTGCTTCTTTTATATGGGCTCCAGGGTATTTTACATGTTACCTAAATATATGACAGGTGTCATAAGTCATTAAAGCTTTTTCGAGTAGTTAATGTTTGGCTTTTAGGTAATAAGAATTTTTGCTAGTCGTAACCAGTGTTGAAAGTAGTAACATAAGTAGTAGTAACAAAGGATTAATGGTAGTATGTTTTTGTAGTAGTTATCTTAGTTTATATTTCACTTCGTTGTAATTGTCCTGTTAACCGATTTAATCGTTAATTCTAAAACTTCCGTGAAGTTTTGTTTTCAGTGAATGACAATATAGGTACTTTTTCGTATGATGGTTGCCTCAAAACAGGTTTAACCTTTGGGGGAACCTAAACCTTTCAGGTTATTTTGTAAAACAATTGTTTATATATTTGTTTGTGCTAAAGCAACATATCTAATATAACCCATCTAGAGGCTTAAAAGCTACGAATAGAATAACATCATAACAATAAAAAGTCAAAGGAAAAAGAGGACGTTGAAAAAGAGGTAGAAATGCTTAGATGCAACATAAGTTAGCTTTTTGGGCGTGGCCTTGGGTAAGATGGCGATTAGAAGTGAATGAGAAGAACGAGAGTTTAGATCAGAATAAAGTCGCTATAGCATTTTTAGCCTTTAATGGAGAACAGGAAACGCAGAATAGGCATAATTCCCATTGGAGAATCTCTGTGAATCGTAGGACCCAAATACATTAATAATTATATAAATATTGATTGCTACAATACGGCAACAGTCAGTGAAATGACATAAATATGCACTGGAATAGAAGAAGAGGAAATAACGGACAGGAAAACGCTCCCAGGAATAAATGGGAGAGTGTGTGACGTGTCCAGTGACGTAAGAGCCTCTTGGGAGAAAGAAGGACTCCTTACAGCTGGCGTTTTATTTTGCACAGCTTGAAGGGATTTAAAGAGCACATTAGAGAGAATGGCGATAGGATAATCGATAGAGGAAAGAGAGAATGCGATAAACAAGGTGACAGAGCAATTAGGAAAGAGGGCATAGATCAGAGTGGGGAAGAAGAGGAAAGAATGATGGAAAATACGACGTAGAGAAAAGAGAATCGGAAGACGAAATAAGAGGGAGGAACGGGATTACGATAAATGTAGAATTCATGAAGTGTAGTGGAGGTGCATTAGCAGGATACGGAGGGTAAATTGGATCGGTGGAATGGAAAAGTGGGAAGTTATCAGAAGGAGAGGTACACGGAGGGAACACGGAGAGGAAATGGAGTTTAGCTTTTGATGTGGCGATAGGGGAATAAGTGGGTATTGTCGATCGGGAAGGTTGTAAGTGGCCGTACATGAATCGTACACCGAAGGGGAGGATGAGATGCGACCGCTTGCCTATTCTATTGTTAAGCCGCAGTGCATTATGGTTCGAATGCTGGCGAATATATCCGGAATTGTTGCAGACCTAGATCGATCATAGGCTACCAAGTCATCGTTTTATTCTTTTTCGGATCGAGAGTTTCCAGTGGCAAGAATTCAGGCCGTCCACTCGTCTCTCGCATTAATGTGCCGCCGATTGAGGAAATAATTAAATCCTCTCGCATTTCCTGTGCGAAAATGGCAGCTGAAGAGCCGAATTCTACTCTAACAATATATTCACCTGCGATGAAGTAACTGCACGGTGCACGAGCGAATGATGCTAATAATCTCGAACGAGAATTTAATTTGGAGGTAGAGTCGGATGATAAACAAACAGTAGCCTGGAAAATTAATTATTCTCCGAATTAAATTAAAGGAAAACAAATATAGAGAGATAACTTTTAAGTTAAATTAAGTTATATATTAATGAATTTTTATTCAATTCATTACGGACGTCCTAGCTAACAAGTTAACAATATTTCCAATTACTTCGAATCTAAATTAAAGTATGGAAAATCAATGAATTTGGATGTTTTTTGCCATGAAATTACACTTTACTAGGTCATTTTCAAACTTTTCTTTTTATCAACTTGTTCCTTGTGAACAGAAACATTTCCAGTATTTCCAATAATAAGTAAACAAACACACATGAGTCTTTTTATACCTTTCTGTGACTATGATATAACGCAAATTGAATAATACCGATCAATGATAAAAAAGCGCCTCATAGATTATCCGGGTTTACCGAAACATCAAACCAAATTTCCTAGCGACAGTATGCCAAATATGCTCTATGCGGAAAAACAATGTAGGAATGAGAGAATAATTTTAACTCTATCTCAAATATGTGAGACTTACATAATCGTAATGGAATCTTCCGTTCTTAAAATACGAAAAAGTAACGAACAGTAACTATTGATAAATTATAGATGGAAATTCAAGTATAATAGTTGAACTTGAGGAAATGCATCTTTGATAAATATAGTTAAAATATAAATAATTCGATAGAAAACATTAAAGAGTGGGTGTTTTAATATACGGATTGCTTTTACTCTGTAAATTTGCACAACGGAAAATCACTTTCGTAAAATTTCTCCTACTTTCTTAAGAGCTACCGATGTCAAAGATGCTTATTTCAAAATGCAGATTACTTAAGTTAGTTTAACCAAATAATTTCATTTTAATTATTCATCTAATTAGTGATTTTTTTATAAAAATTGTGCCCGTGTTGATCAGGACAAAGATATTTTCTTTTTCTTCTTTTCAAGGGCCCAGATCCAATGCATCACGATCTAAAGACTCTGCACTTAAGATAAACAGCATCGCCCAAAATATATTGCGAGTTTTTGGAGCGGTATTTCCGTGATTTCCCCTCATTTATTTTCATTATTCAGAGACACGTAAGAGTAGCATACAAATCTCGTTTTATTTTATTCCTTCCAGTTCGGCGCCCAACGCGAGTTCGCCCGAAACGGGACGTGTTTTCTCTTGCATTTCACCGAGGCTAATTAAGAAATTGCACTGTGTGGATGGACTTGGAGGCAATGGCGCACAATAAATCTCCCCTCAGACGCGACCTTTACGCTGTTTTCGAAAGAACGAAAAAGGTCTCCGAATTAAAAGCATTTCTCGATATTAAGTCCGTCAGCGGTTATTAGCGAAGGACGGCCAAAAAGATGAGGCATTAGTAATAGGTGCTGAAATGAATCGGGCGTAAAAGGTGCGACCTCTCTTAGAGATATGGGCAATCAGGAGCGAGGCCAACGTAACGATGGGCTCGCGTAATGGATTCCGGCAGTAAGGCCGAGGGCCGAAAGAAATGGTTTTCGCAGAAGTAAAAGGAGGCATATTATGGACTTTACCAAACACCGAATTCAGGACCTTTAACGGCCTCCAGCTGCAAAGTGAGTGTCTTTCTCTCAACGAATCGCTAGCACACGTCCCGAAAACCCTTCCTGGTTTTTTACTGCCTTTCGGGAATGTGGTAATAAAGCCCGGAGAGAAAGTAGAATCGAGTATAAAGCCAAAAAAGAAACTCCATTGTTATTTTGGCAACTTTTTCCTTTTTTAAACACCTCCGCGATACGGTGGGCATTTGGCAAAGAGCGCCTCTAAGAGCGACCTAACCTTCGGAACATCATTTTTAATTAGGGAGTTCAATCCTTTCATTTTTTCACGCTCCATTAAAATTAATTGGTCGTTCTCGAAAGCCCGATGATTGGTGAAGGTTCGGAACGTTACCTCGTCAAAATATATCTTGCGGGATATACCATCGTTAATGTTATTTTTACGCACGGGGAGAGCGGGCCTTTCCGAAATTGCCATGTTTTACAATCAAAAACAAAACAAGCTCGTTTCCTTGTCCATTTTACGCACACCCCATCGGATTCAATTAGCATTTCCCTTCCGCGATAAAAATATATCGTCAGCCATGTGAGGGCCCAACCCACTCGCACCGCAGTATGTCAGTAAGTTCGCTCAAATATTCGACATTCAATGCTTCTCTTTGAGACCTCACGAACTTCGATACAGTGCGTGAAAACTTCTCAGGCTTTCGAGGTGAAATACTCAGCAGAATCACGAATGCTCTTATATGCGAAACGTAAGGCACCGATCGTAGACAAAGGTCGGTCTGCTCTACCGAGAGGAAATTTTATAAGAAAATGTTTAAATTATTTTATCAATTTTTCTTGAAGAAAAGGAGGACAATTAGAATTTTAATTAAAAATGGAATAGGACATCTCGGGAATTGTCTCTCAATGGTAAAGGTTAACGTAAAACTCTATAGGATGACGAATTGTCAGGAAGATCCTTTAAAATATTAAGAGTAACAATAGTGCAAATTTAATGAATCTGGAAACAACACCAATCACCGAATCCAATCCAGAGTAGGACATAAATAAAATAAATGTGTAACTTAGAACTGGAAAGCTTCACGGGTACGACTATATCAAATGGAATTCAAACTGACTATAAGTACTGTCATTCATAGTATTCATAACGCGGAGAAAAATCGATCAAATTCAGATGGTGTTCAGAGATAAGCACAACGAATATCTAATGAAATGATGGTGAACACCCATTTACCATTCATAATTCCTGATACAACAGTTTATCCGATCAATAAGACAAGAAAGGAACCGAGCATTCGCCAATCGTTACCAAATGAAACGCGACAGCGTGCATATCACATTTGAAGCATATCCACCTCAATTTCAAAAATGGTTTTTCGTTACGACAACAACCTCCCCACCATCCAAGTTTCTTTAGCGGTTCCAAATGACGCCGAAAACTCGTCTGTCAAAAATAAAAAAGCGCTGACGCTAAGAAAGAGGACTAGTTAACGAAAAAAAGTATCGCGAACGACGTCCTTCACAATAGTCAAATCCTAGATGCATCACCGTTCATACGCTTGACCTGACGTGCAGAAAGGCCTTGTCTCCGTATGACCAGCTACAGAGAGGAGCGATTTCCTTCTCTTGGAATGATCCAGAGTAGAGATTGATTGACCTCCTTTTTGTACTGGTGACCCCTTCCAATGGCGGAGAGAGATGGAAATAAAATCGGGAATAAAGAAGGGATCGGAAAGCATAAAAAGGAGAGAGGATTTCATGGTTCTCTCCATCTTTGGGAATGGGTTCCTTTTTTGGAGAGAGGGCGCGGTATTCAATATCCGATAAGAGGAGAATTACTTTCCCAGAATTTTCTAGACGCATTGAAGGGAGTCTTGCATGACGAGGATTAGCTGCAACTGTGTTCTGAATGCTCAGATGTGCGGCTTTGAATATTTGTGTGTCCACTGAAGGCCATGCGTATGCATGAATGTCCACGTAAATTCATGCTCTTCCAATGAATATGTGTTAATGTTGGTATTTGGGCGAAAGGACACTTTGATTCCAATGTAGGCGAAAGCGCATCACGAAAAGCGTGATTGTGAATTGAGCTGAAATGATTTCGATAGTCAATTTCTCGGAAACTTAAACTTGTGGATTTTGCCATTCGCTTGCTCACCTCTCTCCTCCTAAACATTTGAATTGGTTTAAGATAAGCTTGAAAAGTTCGTTAAAATTATAAAATATTCATCCTTTAACTTTTAAAATTACCTCAACCATTTGATTGTCTTAATAAAGATATATGTGGTCTTAGAATTACTTTGAATTGAATTCCTAAGAATTGAAATGAGATAATATTATAAACATCCCTTGGACCATTCTAAAAATTGTCGCCAGTATATCCAAATCGACCATTCCTGAGAAAATGCGCAAATGAGCAAGACATTCGAAATATTCATAAAATTTTATTTCTCATATTAACAACAAACTAACATTTAGAAAAGTTCTGCAACTCCATATAATGTTTGAGTTTGTCTGAAAAAGCAATAAGGACACTTTCGATCGCCAACTTGGAGGCACTCGTAAAAGATGACAATGGAATGACAAATACATCGACGCGTGATATGTTTGACAGAAGCCACAGCGAAAAACATTCTTCAGTTGCGGTGAATATATCGTGGATTCTAAAAGCGATGAAACAGAGAGAGGAATAAATGCATTGAAGTGAGGCGAGATGGATACAGATCCTCGTATTTTTCTCAGCTTTCAAATTAGTGCAACATCTTTGCTATACATTCACCAAAACACACAAATATGCTGGTAGTTATTTCTTAGATGTATAATTCATCTTACTTGATTAAATATTCAATAGAATTGAAGTCAATTTGACTATCAACTAACATAAAATGGCCATAGAAGTATGTGTGAGGGTGGTTTCAATGTTTGGCAATCGTAAATTTACAAAATGTCTGCGTAAATTTGAACGTGCGATTACATAATTTGGTAAACCAGAATTAAATACATGAAGGTAAATCATTGGATGGAAGAAATTTGAGTCGGGCAGCATTCATAGGAATGTTATAGTGCCGTCTGAAAGCAATGTGGACGAACAGCGAAATATTATCTCAGTACCGCTATATGTATTTACGGGAGCTTTGAAGCGGCGGCTGATCCTCGTATAGCTGAACTTATTAGCTTAAGCAATGATGTACTTTGGATTCATCACGGGAGGATCCTAATCTACTACTTTAATATCTCATTGCCTTTAACCTAGGGAATTCCGTGAGCAGCGGAGCGCCAAATTCTGCTCTGGCGGGTTAAGCGATATATTACGGGATGGAGGACCAAAGCGATGTAAAGTATACAAGGATACTTATTACATTAAAATGGCGGAAAATATTATTTTTGAATTAATTTATCTACACATCACAATGTGTAGATAAATTCATTCAGAACATAATATTCTTTGTAAAATAAAAATTTTAATACACTCGTAAAATTCTATTACACGTTGGTGCACTATGGAATTTTATGTGAACATATACACAATCTATCTCGCTGTATCATGAATAATAATTGTACAGAATCAATAATAAGTATTACTTAAGAGACAAATTGTTAGATAACATCGTAAGAAAGGTAGCGTTTGATTAACTTAAAAAAGGTAAGACCATTACTTACCCTCTCTATCAGCATTAAATGTTAACAATTCACCGATACGAATCTATCGTTAAATTACTCTGATCATTTCAAATATTTGCATAACATGCATTTATAGATTTTATTTATTAGATGCACTTGGTTTAAACATCTCTTCAGAGCAAGATCTTTGGACAAACAAGAACATATTTTGCTGCTTGGATTTTATTCCGTACGCAAATTAAAATGCGTTCCTAAAATTTAACCGAGATTGTGTTTTTTGTTCTTCCGAATACATTAACGTACTTCAGGATCATATCGTTTACTTCCAAATTTCGCATACATTTTAAAATCAAAAGAAGAGCACATTTAATTCTCTGAATTTTAAAGATGAAGGGTATATGAGCTTGGGTTTAGAATGTGGGTCCAGTGACGATTTAAAGTGGTGCTCCCATTTCCATCCTTCATAACACCCTTGATTGCAGTTGCTAAGCGCCCACGTGACCGACTCCCACTCAAACACCGAGCTATTTTGCGGACAATGAGAAGCAATTCCTCCACAAAGTAACACTCCATATAACAGAGGCCATTGCGATGCACTCCCAAAGCCCACTGAAGCGGCAGCTGGCATTTTCCCCAGACTACGTGCAGTGTCCGTAATAAACCAAATAAATCTGATCTCAAGGTGCTCGGACCCACGAACAAATCACCGCTTCGCGGCACTTAGGACTTTGCCGTGGCTTTAGTTTTATTAAGCCTTCGGAATCGTCCGAGCTTTGAAATACGTTTAATTAAAATCTTTTGGGGAGGACATGCTGGGTGAATGGATGGAGGAAAATCCGTGTCTTAGAGAGAATGGAATAATTCACGTTGATTACCCCGGGCATAATAATAGGAAGCATAGGTACATAGTCGATATTATAAATTCAAAGGAGACTTATGTATTTCAGCAATAATCAAGAGGAAGAAGTAAAGGGACATCCTCTGCGAAACAGGGAGTGGTGATTCACTAACAGGAGCGGATGCATACATTCACCGTGTAAACTGCTATAATTTAGCTACAAATACTCGGAAACCAAACTCTTTTCGTTTATATTTATAGTAAATGTGAAAAATCTACTTCTTTCAGGTCATATACCGCATTTTAAGTCTTTCCCTTATATCTTTTCATAATTTATGAAACAAATGAACGTATTTACGTAATTTTGCTTCATTTTTCAATTTTATAAAAATAAAATGGAAAATATTATGCCTACGTTTACTTTGCGTTTCTATTATCTTTCTTTCGGTTCGCATTAAAACCGCTCGAATGCTACGCCACATAAATAGATCATTTCATATGCGACCTCAAGGTTTCTTCTGTTTTTAATGTTGTCGTGTTTTATGTACCAAAACGAAAAAGGGTTCCATATTCATTTAACAATTTAATACTAGTATTTTTTTATAAATTTATCGTATAACTAATCTTGATGTAAAGTATGACTTTTTAACACCACTTTAGATGGTAATTGAGTTCCTACACGACTCTTTATTTGTCTACAACTGCTAATTTTTCTACAACTGCTAAAATATTCTTGGCCTGCATTTAAGATTTGAAAAAAAAACAAGACGGCTTTCAATAATATTTACAGAACCAGAAATCTATAACCGAAACACTCAGAAAATAGTACTTCTTCCACAAGTTTTATTTTTAATTAACAGAAACAAAACTTGTGGAAAAAGTATTATTTTCTGACAGTCTTTCCAAGATAGTTTTCGTTGAGTGAAATCTTTCCCAAAGTAACGTATTCTCCTATTTTTTCAAATTTCCTTGCCTCCCGTGCTATGAGGAAGTGGATCTCGAATGCCTCCAAAACAGATATTTGAATACCTTCTGTTCTAGGACCAATTTCGTTCCATTTGACTTTGCTGCATTTTTCATCTCCATTTTCGCAACTTCCATCTTATTTTTTCCACGTTTTGGCGTCTTTCCAGACACTTCCTGCAGCTGGGCTCTAAAATCATTTCAATCCCAAGATTTCGGGAGATTCCCGAGGGGAAATCCATGAACTACTTGTACAAATCCAATCAGTGAGAAATTCCTAGTTTGACAAGAGCTACCTAGGGAAAATCCTTCTTTTCTACTAACTTCTCTGGAAAAGAAGGATCAGCGGAAGGGCAGAGAGAAAAGTAATTACATTATCACGCTTTCGGTAAGAAGACGTGCACGAAACAAACAAAAGAACTTCCCGAAGTCTCGTTGCGAAGGAAAAAATTCACGCGCTTTGGGGAGCTTATTCTTGGCAACTCCCGCGGGGAACTGCGAGGGTCCAAAAGCAGTGCGGATGTACGTAAAATAAAAGCAAGAGCAGAGGACAGAAGTTAGCTACAGGAGGTGAATGATCGAAGAATAGCTCAGTCAAGGGACATCCAATTGGGATTCTAAAGGCTCTCTACTGCACGTGGATGCGAGGACAGTGTTTCTCCCTTAGGCAATGAGAGCTGGAAGAATGGTCGGTGACGGCATTGGGTCAAACGAGAACCGTGCGGAAGACCTTCTGAGAAACTCCGCGACGTAACGTTCTTTTGCAGAATGACCCTTACATTGTAATATGCGAAATGGAAGTCTCAAAGGCTGACCCCACGTGTGTTTCTTTGACTTCTCTAATAAACTGCGTACAAAGGCGTTGCTGTCATGAGAAATTGTCAAACTCGCAAACTGAATCACATCATGCAAATAATTACAGATATGAATGACCTACATATAGGTGATGCCCTAAACTCTATGTACTTATGTTTCTATAAATGAAAATAATGATTCAATATCTCCCTTTATACCCAAATCATATTTAATCTACAAGGTAATGTATCTGATCTGATTATATCAATGGGCATAATTATCGTCGATGGGTGGGTTTGGGAGGTTGCAATTGGTCCATAATTTTAAAGGAGGAAATTTGAAGAGTAAAAAATGTAGATATTAAAATAAGAATTTATATTTAACAATAAACTTCTACGTACAATAATATGAGTAGTAACACTTTTAATATTCTTATATGAATAAAAAACAAAAGATATGTTAAGATATGGAAGCACTTTCCACGCAAGTATTCTAATGCGTAAGAGAAGATTGCTGTACATTCTTAGTTCATATAAATATGTTAAAAGACCGTCATCTCAATCATCTATGACTAATTAAAATTTAAAATTTAAATCTCTAATTACATATGTCCATTAGAATCTTGTGGAATTAAAAAACTACAACTGATAAAGTAGAACATATTTTACGTAGTACAAACATAAATTTTCATAATCAGCAATTATAATAAAAAACATTATTATTTCTATTACAGAACCAGGAGCTCCAAACTAGATCCATTTTCACGACATAAAAATATCAGTAAGGGTCATTGAAATTCTCTTTTCATACTAACGGATGGTTACCCGAAGCGGAAGTAGCAGAAACAATCGATCTTTCTTACGATACAAAGCTTAAAAAGATAGAGGAATCTTAAAAGGGAAGTTGGGAAGCGCCAGAAAGAATACCAAACTCTAAAAAGGACGAGAGAAGAATGAGATAAAAGTTTTGAAGTGAGGAAGAAGAAGCGTTTGTGCGGAACGTGGGAATGTTCGGCAAAAGAGGAAACGAGAAGAGTTGATGAAGAAGTTTAAATGAGGATGGCATTAAAAAGGGAGACAAAAGGGGAGGGGGTAATGGAATGCGAATGGCGATGTATAAATGAGTGAAAAAGTTGTGAGGGAGAAAGATTGAGTGTCATAAGGTGTCGTAAGTGCTCCCGGAGAGAGTTTGAAGGAGAGGAAAATATTAAAAGCAGAGGAAAGGAGAGAGGTCACATTAAGATACAGGTGAAGTTTAAGAGATGGTGAAACTGGGGATTTTTGAGGCATAAAGACAGT
This sequence comes from Sympetrum striolatum, assembly GCA_947579665.1. Classification (NCBI taxonomy): domain Eukaryota; kingdom Metazoa; phylum Arthropoda; class Insecta; order Odonata; family Libellulidae; genus Sympetrum; species Sympetrum striolatum. The sequence continues at coordinate 7,223,836 of OX388347.1, forward strand.
GAAAGGGTTGGTTAAATCCAAAGAATTCCAGAGAAGACAGACAAGGGACTTCATTTGGACCAAATTCAGGCTATGATTCAGTCCATTTGAGTCATTAGGGTTCGCTAGCTCCCATGTAGCACACGATTTGGTAATACGTAATAGGTTCATTCGATCGGAACATTTAATGCCTAAAAAGGATTTACCTCGTCAAATTCTAAAAATCATCAGATGAATTTAATTTATAAAATATATAGAATAATATTTAAAACGACTGAACATTTTCTTGAATAATTAAACAAAAATCAACCAAACCGTGTTTTAAAAAGAAAATAAGATTTTTAGAGATTGCTTTCTAAGTGTCTCGGGACTTCAGACACACGGAGTGTAAACAGTAATAGAAATATGTCAAATTTATCAGGGTCGGATATTGTATTATATGGCCAATAAAGAGAAAATATATTATGCTAATACCGCTGCCAGAGTAAATCTAATCGCTTGTGTTATTCCGTTATAATGGTAATCAAAGGTGAAATATTCGCTCCACGCACAAACAAGAATTCGAAAGAAGTTTTTACTCATATAAACAAATCCTGAATATAAATGTGCATAAAACCATTAAGAAGACAAGATCTTTTGTAATACAATAGAGCTATGCCTCTCCTAAAACCTAAAAGTTCAATCGCACTAAATAAGTTCGCGGAAAAAACTTAAAAATAGAGAAAATTTGACTTGACTGTACTTCTATAAATAGCAAACATAACCCTGGAGAGGGAATGAGGCGGCTATGCGATACGAAGGTGGGCTTCCCAAACTGAGCTAAAATACTACGATTGGAATAAGTCCAAGCACAATGACCCCACAATAAATAATTTTAATAGTATTACTTACGAAGTGATCAAAAGGAATATCATTATTCAGAATCTCTCATACATCATGAGCTTTTATATTATTATAGCTGTAAACAAGACAGAGACATAAGATAATTGACGATACATCCCACTCAATCCTGTTCCAATAGACAAATGAAAAGTGTTCTGTTTATTTGCAAATGTGAGTAGAAATGCGTGGAATAATAATACAATAACTATTCTCGGATCTCCCGAGATAGATCCTCGGATCAGTCAAAAACACAGTATTAATCACTCTTGGTGGAAATGCGGTAAGTAGTATTAATCATTCATGCAGTAACCATAGCGGGAATGAAGAGTGACAAGCAGAGGGACGTTGTTGCAAAGACATTTCCGTTTCGCCAACTAATCCCGACAGAAACGAGGACTTTGGAAGGGACCGAAATAAAATGACCTTTGGCGCTGTATCCGCTACAAAGGTGACCGACTCACAACGTCTCCCCGAAGGGCTACATCGCGGACATTAGTGCCTGAAGCAGATTCCAACCAGAGGCGGATGGAGAGGACAGGTAATGCGCGTCCGGTGTATAGCAAACACTAACCACTAGAGGGGAGAAAAGAAGTTGGAAGGGCGGTGATAAATGGCGGGAGATAACAAAGGCGCAAGACGGAGTTCGAACGGGTTATCTTCATTCAGTTTTTCTGCGGAATGAAGCCGTGTCCGCAACAGAGAGGCGTGGAATGGCGTGATTAGGGATTTGGCACGAGCGGCAGATATGGGCGTAAATGGAGAGCTGAATGCGAGAGACCATCGGACAGGGGTCGAGGGGAGTGTCCGGCAGGGGTCGCCACGAGCGCCAAAGGGATTCTTCCGGGTTTAATAAAGAGTGAATCTGATTGATCTATTGGCTTCCATTAAGGGTAAATACGTAAAACATAGCAAGTGTTTGCCAGCCGTAAGTGAATATAGGGAACAATCGCTGTATATCTCCGTGAACTTGTGTGGAGGATGCTCACGCCTCGAAGGCCAATCAAATACACGGAAAATGGGCGGGAAAACAGAACGGAACGCAAGAACGCAAGGGCAGCCGAGAGAAATGAATAAAAACAATCTTAAACTCAGAGATATTTCAATGATGCTCTAACGAGAGATTATTTAGGAGCAACCGAATGGAAAGATATATTTATATTGATCATTTAATCAAGCTTTTTAGAATGATAAAAGGTTGCATCGACTAGAGAAAATAAGAAAATTTGAAAACATTTCCATTGGAAATAGCAAGCAAACGTTAGCACTTTCCCATGTATCCAATTATGGAATGGAATTGATTACTTACTGAGCACTGTATTCTCGTCTTAGCGGAGAGGGATATGAAGTTATGACTGGAGTGCACCATGTACTCACCTGGAAAGAGATGAAATTTCATTTTAAAATGTGAAAGAGTATAGATACAGTAATAACCAAACATTTACAAATAAAAGAAAAATCTGATCCTTCTCCCCAAGTCCCCAAAATAGTTTGTTAGAATGTTCTGGTCGGGTACCTTAGTTGATTAAAGCAGCCTCCCGGATACAGGGAGATCCTGGGTTCGATTCCCAACCCCGTCAGGTCTTATTCAAACCCGCTTTTCCTTGGGGTTTCTTCTGGGTACACTTCTTTACGTGCAAAAATGCCTTAACTCTTTTCCTTTCGTACAAAATCTATATCTTAATACAGAGTATATCGACAGTATATAATGTTGACAAAAATTAAATATAAATATGCCTTCAAAATTAGGAAAACGAAAAATTTGTAAAAAATATATTTAGAAATACAAATTGTGCGTTGATAACGAGGTGAATTTATCAAACGGATAAAATAAATTGAAATTTTATTACCCATCCTAAGCCAAGATAGAATATGTTTTGCAAGAAGGTATCAGTAAATGTTCTACCACAAATTCCACGCATATAGTAAATACTGAATATTTTTAAAATATGGACTCGTTAAGTAATTAAATTTTAGCATTTTCGTATCAGATAGGTTTGGTTAATATTTTCCACCGTAGTAAAATATTGACACAATGAGGCACAAACTCTTTGTCGAAAGAATCATTACGTGAATATAAATTTTTCTTAAGTAATTGAATTCCAAATTGTGAGTAAGCATTGGGATTATTCTCCGCCAAAATCAATCAGACAAATGAAAATTTCCTTCCTAAAAGCGTGATTGAGAATGCATAATTAAATTCTCAATCCTCGTGACGAGATTTCCTCCAAATGACTTCGTCACGCAAATGCTTCTGATTTTCAGTAGCGTTTATCGGAAAAAATGAATCCCTTATTGAAAAGGAGACGATCAATTTCACTCCATCAACGAGCAAAGGGGAAAACTAATTCCCGCAAAACCTTGAATAGAAATGACACCAAATCATATCGGTCACGCACCTTCATTTTAGCTTCCGAAGAGCTCAGTGTCATGACTTTCACTCTAATAAACAATGACACCGTTGCTAAGAGAGTAAATCGATTGAGGGGAAGATTTAATGTCCGTAAACGGAAAAGAGTATAATATCTGTGAACTAGGGGGGAACTGACTTGCATTAAATAGAAAAATGGAAGGATAAAGACGGATAAAAGTTTTGGAGAAAGTAAAATTTAAGTAATTATACATGTCGGGATCAGCTTCACGTAAAGAAGATCAAAACATTTAGCGGATGGTAATTTCATGGAAGTGAAGCTGTTCCTTGAACTGGCGCCATCATCGCAGAAACATAAAGAGATGTCTCTGGTAAGGGAAGATTCGATCCACTCCATCTATTAAACTGTGATTATACGAAGTTTCTCTTGCTTGCAGTTCTATCATGTGAAGCAATAGCAAATCTGTTTCTTGTTTCCTTTATCCATATCTTTTACATTGTTTGAAATAATAAATACAGCACGAAAATATGATTTATACGAGTCGGCAAAATATCTGCCATGTTATAATTGCCGACGTCACATTCTGGCAATTTAAAATGATTAAACGATATTTTTCTAGAATGCTTCTTCTGCGTTAGATTTTTATCATTATTACACTCTTAAGCTTTAAGTATATTCTACAACAAAAGTACTTTAAAACATTGCCTTTTTAAGTATGAAGATCATAACTAATTTACATTCATTATATTCTCAACTACATTGCCTAAGCGTTAATCTGGGATACATTTTGCTAAATGCGGACTGTTTCAGTAAAACTTTTTGTGGTTAGGGAATGTAGAATAGTACACCATGTACTCCTATATTAGTCCATCTTCGACTTATACATTCCAATGAGAGTTATTTTTGCATTTAAATAAGTGAATGATTTTATTTTAGGCTGACCAAATCCCTCATTTGTGCAATAACGGACAAAATATAAAAACAAACCAATTAAACACCGCTTTAATATAAAACGGAGAATTATCAGTAAGTGGCAGCTAAGAAATCAACGGAGGTCAGAAACGAAACGTTTCTGTCGAAATTTTACTGCTCCCCTCTGCAATAGAGAGAATTACATAGTATTTAGCATAACTTAAATGCATTCGTATATACATCCATACATATGACGTTACTTGACACTGAGTAGTAAATAGTGCATTCTATTTACTTTGTTATTATTATTTATAGCACAGTTTGTTTGGCGCCTCTCAACATGTATGAAATAGTTGACCAAAGAACTAGAAAAGATTGGCCGGCGTTGCACTAAATGGACCCATACACATTGATGTCTCTAAACTTCCTCATGGAAGATTGTTTATCCCATTCTCATACTCCGTTCCATCGGAATGAACGTAAGTACCCTTTGATATCCATTCCTTCTTATTTCCGCTGTAGTATTAAACATTATTGTACAATCATAACTGTATTATCACATTCCAGAACTATCACGAATATTTGAAGCATCAAATATTTCATGCATACTTAAATCATAACTTTCATCAATATATAACCACAACATTTTCCCAAATTGAATTTAATATATAATTATAGATTGTCTGGTTAGAGTAAGCGAAATTATCCTGATGGAATTTCACATTTAAGTTCTCAGATCTGAGTATCAAAATAAATGACGTATCACACCAAAGAATGTAACTATAATTTCAAGCATCTATACAATAACTTTTAATATTTAAACAAATATGATGGTTCCAAGATGTGTCTGGTGGGAATAATTGTTCATCAACTAATATAATAGTTTAAGCAACTAACCTGCGAATTTGCAGTGAAACACAGGCCTTAATATTCCGCAGAGTTGGCCAAATTGTGACAACAATTTTGCGCTGATTTTGCATCCAAAACCAGTGTGTGATTACTGCATCTGCGATACTTCACCTTGAAAGCCGCAGAATAGCTTTGAGCGAGATACACAATCGGTTGAGTGGCAAACGTGACCCAATTTATTGTTTCGACACCAAGTATCAATAGTTTCCAAGGAACCCGTCTTCCCCTTTGTGAACAACATTTCCATTTTGTTAGGAACACAAATCTCAGAAGAAAGTCGAGAGATTTCCGTTTAAATGGATTCAGCACATCAAAGATGTCTAGTTAGGAAGACGAATGAATTTTTATGAAAATATAAATGACGTTAATTCCGAAATTCTGCACCAATTAACGGCTATAAATACACTTTACGTATTTAGTAATAGAATATTAAAAGTATTTTCACTCAGAAAATCATCTTTGAAATAATTCGATGAATTTTATAACTTTCGTTCCATTTCATTATTAATCTAAAAGATACAATGATTGTGTCATGATGTCTAATCCTCGAAGCATTTCTGTATACCACTCTTAGGATTCAGAATAATTATTCCTGGGATTATTTTATTCGCATCAAATCTATTCCAGACAACTGATAAAGGTGTTTATAAAATAGAGAGTAGTTATATACCATCTCATGTTATAAAAATTTTATTATATATTGGTAAGTGTAATGGAAAGTTTTTGCAACAGTTATTATGATTGAGATTATCTAAATTGACATGATGAGTCCTAATTTAACACTTTTTAAAGTTACTTACTTGTCAAATTAAAAAAATATTATTTTAATCAGTAAGAAAAATCAGATTGACTACAAACTATGAATAACTCAATTAAGATATTAATAGGTAAGATTAGATTGGACTTTGAAATATTTTTTAAAGTTATGACATAGATCTGTTCGTATTTACTATGTAAAATTCTTCACAGTCGCTGATTTTATAACTCAAAATTCTCTTTAATCACCTGTCAAAGAAAGTATTCTATTTAAAAAATAATTATCATCACGAGTGTTCCAATGAACAACATTTTCCCTGTGAAATTATCTCCCATGACTTTAATGGATGCCCTATTCTCTGCCTCAAACAAGAGATGAGCGAAGAGGATTAAAAATACAGGCGCTAAGTACCTGGAACAGAGTAGGGGAACGTCAGAACAAACTCCGATTTTCCATTAGATTGGATATTAGTTAACGATGTTGAGAATGGACAACTTCGCTGTTATCGCTAATGGTAGGCGCTGCGGCCGGACGCATTATCCAGATTACTCCCAACGAGGATCCATGGAACACTCGAGGGTGGAATGGAAAGTTAGGACCGAGGGCAGTGAAGACTTTTCGCGGGAGGCATCATAAGATTTTGGCAATAATCTCAGCTGGAAGAGGCAAGAGATGGAAAGTTACGGGAATGAGATGCCACGGGATTAAGGGAAAGGATAATGGAGATGGGAAAATTGGAGTAAACACCTAGGTGGCGCAGCTTTATCTGTACTTCACTATGATGCGACATTTCCCTTGCTAAGAAAGGTCAGAGCTTAAAGAATGTTTATTTAGAAAAATATAGAAAACAAAAAATAAGAAAAGACACTATCTTCATGGTCGACTAACGTATTAAGTAGTTCAAAAAAATAATAAATAAGAATTATAAATTTATGAGACTAGATGTAGAACCCTAACTAACAAGCATTGCTACTTTGACATGTGATGAAATAAAAATTTGGTGATTTTGATTATATTTCGCCACACTCATTTGTTTAGCGTTCTTGATAAACATAAAAATTCTTGTGAATCCTATCGCTTTATCTTGCAATTTTTAGTCAAATGTATTTATTCCTATGTTATTTTCACTTTAGGTGGTGAAATGAAATTTTCTGGCGCTATCCTGATTGATATTTTCCAGTTAGTCTCATACAGGCACTTTCTCTCGATAACTTGATACATTTAGATTGATACTCTAAGGACCGGTATTATAACATAGAGCTAAACTAGATTTATAGTGTAATCGTCACTTTAAAATCAATAAACCGTTTATATTAGCTAGTGAAAGCTTGACTAGCGATTAAAGTGATGATTAAAGTGGGCATTATTTGGCACCAGATTAAGGCTCGGTATTACAATGTCTGGTCAAATCTAATTATAATTTAATCTAATGAGTAATCGTGATTTCATTGGAGCGGTATAGAGTGTATTATAATTTAAACATTTTAAAGGTATGAAGCTAACTTAATGTGGTACTTAAGTTAATAAACAGTTTAAAGTAGTTAAGTTATCATCATCGATTGAAATGTTAAAGAGAAGATTGAAGCAGCACTTAGGGAAAATCTTTTTCCATATAATTTCTAAGGAATAACCTAAATATCAAACTGAGGGATTTCAAAATATATTTTTCATACCAGTCAGATATTATTGTAATATTCGTTAATCGATTATTTCGTGTAGACAATTATTACGTGTTTTCAAAACTTCATCCAGATGAAAAAAACGGAAAAAATCAAGACATTTGTTGTCATTGTTTACAATAAAAAGGTCAAATGAAGGGAGAAATGGCGAAAGGATTTTGTTGACTGCGAATAATTGGGCAAAATATAAATGAAGAGGATTGTGCATAGGAAGGAGTGTTTTAAATGAGTCGACATTAAATTGCTGAGATGCAGAAAACAACAGTTCCGAAGTAAACAAGGCGATAAAGTGGAGCATAACAAATAAATTGGAACCGAAAACAAGATTGAGCTAAATTTAGCAAAAGAAGATGGAGATAAACAAGAATCAAGGATATGACGAAACATAAAAACAAATTTAGGAAAAATAGGTTGGGAAAATAAGGCGAGATGTCGAGTAAAATAGGAGTGATGCGAAGAGAGTGAAGGAATAATGGCGGTCCTTGGGGAAGAGAAAGTTGGCGGTGTACAACACACGTGAAAATGTAATTGAGAAAGTTTGTAATGATTTTAAAAAATGCAGGCAATCCCGGTGTTATTAGACATAAGAATAAAGCACGATTATGTGATACACGTTATGCGGCGAAGGAGTTTGGGAAATGGAATCTTTGTATCCTTCGCGTGGGGAAGTTGGTCAACTTCGTTAGTGTTCTGCGCTGAGATTCGCAGGAAAAAGAGAGAGAAGGCCATTTTCCACGCCAGTTTCCTCACCAAACTTTGATTACGTAACTTCTTTCGGAGTGCTACTCCTCGCCGGCGGAGGCTGGAGATGGGACTGATTAGGAAGGAGAGAGATTACCAACTGAAATTCCTCATTTGATTTTACCAGAAACTTATCGTGATTTTAAAAGAAAGCATCTGTGGATCAATTATCTAATCAACTTTGAATAATGCAATTTAAGTTAAAACGCTCGCCATTTCAATTAGCTGCAATATTACACTTCTATTCTAGAAGCATAATACTGCAGTTTTTCTTTTCTCATAAAAATATATTTTTTAACCGTAATTCATTCAATTTAAGAAGAAACACTCCTTCTGACATTTCATAGATAGAATATCTCACAACCCGTCCAGAAAAGATAGTCTCGAGCAAATTATAAGAAATGATTTCTAGGTTGAGTACAACACCCAAAGACGAAGTTCATTTAATAGTCATTGCATAATTTAGCAAGATTGACGAAAAAGAAATAGAAAGCTGTTTCAAAACTTTTATAGAAATAGTATGGGTATTCATTCATGAATAGGATATAGTTTATTCATAATATTACCACACAAGCTGAAATATCCAATACGAAAACAGTAAGTTATTGCCTAATTAAAGTATATATTAAGTAATAGGTTCCTAATCGCAGTGAAATATGCATTTGAAGGTTCTATAATCAGTTGTATTGCTATCAATTTAAAGGAATTATTTTCTCGAATGTACTGCACTATGTACTGCAGTATGTACTGTACTGTACTGCATTAAGGCAAAACTTTAAATTAAATGTGAATAACCTTAGTATAAACAGATATTTTCAATAAAAAATGAAATCTTTGGACACTTCGTACCCCTAGGTGTAAACTGTAACTAAATGTAAAACTAAAATTGAATTTCAGATAACAAAATGCATCCCTATTTAATATCTGAAAATAGGTGACATTTTGGACAGCAGAGTAATCAGGAAAATGTGGAGATAGGAAAGACACATTTATTAAAGCAGTAATTTATTCTGGAACCTCTTTTCTGGCATTTATAATAAAAGTACGATTCACGCGTGACCTTCAACTCAAATTTCGTCCATAGTTATAAACGCCCGAAAACACGATAGCACTTAGGAATTAATAATTCAGCGTTTTTTGCCGGGAGACCCAAGTGAAGAAAGAGCCGCCCGCCAGCGACACCTTTTAATTATCTCAACAAATTCGGAGGTGTGAAGGAGGCGGGCGAGTATAAATCAAGCCACTAGTAAATGAAACCTCCGAAAGAGGGCGGGCACGTTCACAGCGTAATAAACAAGAAAAACGCAGCACATTGCAAGTGACTTACTTACGTGTAACAATAGATACTGCTTATAGGGGATGCAGACTTGTTTGCGATTAACCCCTCAGGCGGCTCTTAGGGTGTAACCATCTAGTGTGACAGTAATAAGTAAGTTAAGAAGCTACAAGAACAAGTTCTTCCAAATAAAAAATCTTTTACGTAGTAACCAATAGTTTGGCTATATCTGTATACTTGGCATTGAATTATGTTGATCATCAAGTGCAAAGTCAGTAATCTAAACATACATCAGAGGCAAGCGGTCGATCGGAATAATAATAATAACATTTTATTTATCACAAACAGGAATACACCCAATTATATGCGATGTAATATATAAAATAAATAGGAGATAAATAAAGACAAGTAATGCGCAATGAATACAATATGAATTAAAAATTGCATGACAAACGTTTGTAAATTTTCAGCGGTAAGGTCGGAAATGAGTCATGGAACATATCAATGTCTGAGGCTTTACCTAAGACCTCATTAGTCATTCTCATTAACCGAGCCATAGGCTCTGCTCGCCCAAAGGAGTCTCTAAACAACATTATATGCCTGGATCGTCTTAGAGGAACATTTAGATACTCCAACGAAACAAGTTTACTTGAGTCGACTGCTACAATGTTTCGAAGGAACACAATATCCGCAACAGCTCGACGTTCTTGCAGAGATACAAGATTAATTGCTTGCACATACATAATTGTAGTCATTTTTACGAAAGAAAGAACCAGTAGTTTTTAAATTAATTCATTTCAAGAAGCGCATTTGAATTTTCTCAATTGCTTGAGTTAGAGTGGAATGGCGTGAATTCCAAATCACACTGTTAAATTCCAATTTAGGTTTCACAAGAGAACAGTAAGTATGGTTTTTATTGAAAATTTTTCAATTGTAATACGCTATAAAAAAAAACCTAAAAGGCGAAAATCTTTAGAGTAGTCGGTTCTGATATGTAATTTAAAACTGTTTCGTGCCAAAAATAATTCCTAGATCGATAAAAGAATTTACTTTTGCAGCGTTTGGCGGCAAGGAGGATATGGAGACAGACGGGTGGGATTAATCTGGGGCGGAAAACAATGGAAAGAGGTAAGAGCATACATCAATGGCAGAGGAAGGACCTCAAGTGTTCAGTATCCTTTCGCGGATGACTCTTTGTGATCCATGTATCTCATCTCACAATGGACCTCCTTTTCTTAGGAGCGATTCATTCTGGACCATGTTACCGATCCGCACGTCGCGAAAATGAGGGGAAAAAAGAAACGGACGAATTCCTTCTTTTGCGGTATTTATAAAGTTCTGAGGGAGAAAAATAAATGCGTAGTATCGGAAAATACTATCACTAAAAATAATTACAAGATCAAATTTTATTCTTAGTTGATGATAAAAGTTTAAGGAAATTATATGTTCGTACTTCATCTTTTTTCTATTTATAACGTCAGCAGACATAATTTTTTTATATTTTAAAACTGAAAGAAACAGTAAATTTCTAGATTACAATGCGGTAATCGATGCAAAGAAGAATGCCATCAAATGAAGACAGTGGCCACCGGAATGTTGTAGAACTAAATTCAGGTATCGTCGATCCTTCCAATCTCATCACTACAAATACCAATAATTCTGACTTCTATAAAACTATAAAACGCGCAATCTTTCACCACAGCATTGCAAATACAGAATGAGTTGGAATTACTCAATTTGGATAGAAATTGCTATTCCTGTTATCATAAAATTTGCATGAAAATCCGATAGTCCGGTTCCGAAATAGTCCGATGGATGAATTTAACACTAAGATGAGAAACTCTTAATTTCATTATGAAAGTAAAAACTATTTTGTATACAATCTTTTCGTTTCTATAAATTTAACATTAACGCAAATACTTGAAAATTTTAAACGACGACTGACAAAAGATGAAACTGACTGACTGACGTGAAAGATTTATTGAGGGCGTTTTATGCATGTATTGATTTTTGATCAGAATAGTGTTCTGCAGATACTAGTGGAATATAAATTTTTATCGGGCTAATAGAGTTCAAGCGACTTATTTTTTTAGGTAAGATAGAAAAGGGATGAAGAATAAAAATGGAAGTGCTTCTAAAGGATCCGATTCCCAGGGCGGAGCGTCAAGGAGAAAAATAAAAAAGCATACTTTTCTCAATTAAGGGAAGTCATTTGCGCGGAAGGGGAACTGCAACAAGGAAAACTAAATTGGAAAGCTTCGTTTCTAATAAGCGTGCACAAACCCTCGTTAATTTTCCTGGAAGAGTGATTAAAATATCATCTATTACAAAACCTAAACAGATCTTCCAAATATATAAACCTCTCCAACTAAGGAGCTTTAGTTCAGATATTGCTGATCGCCTCTAGCATTTTTCAGAATAGGATCAATTTCAACCTTTGATGGTGGTTAATGTAATCCATTATTCATTTCCCTTTACATCATTTCTGTATTTTCAGAAATATTCTACAATACTATATTCTATAATACAATATTATCACTGCGAGAGGTTGTCCAAAACAAATTTTACGTTATTGATATTTTTCAGAGACCTGAGTTACTGAGCTTATGTTACATTAACGTACGTACATGGAAGTTAATGTGCACTTTAACTTGGCAACTTCCAAAATGCAAGCAAAAGTAGCTCTGATGTTAAAAGTTTCCGTCCATCGTACGAAAAGATAAGAATGTTCAATATTTTGACTTGCACATGCCCAAAACATCCTCATAGGTGAAAATATCTGATTCTACAGAAAAAAGGACAACTGTTCCAAATATGATCAAATTTCACATTTGTATGCATTTCAATTTTAGATAACGAAGTTAGGCAAAGGAATTTATCGAATAAGATGAAACGCACGTTTTAAAAACATACACAGCTTCGTAGGCAAAGACCGTTAGTAGAAAAAAACATGAATTGATATCACCATTGAGAGAATTTTCTCGTAACTCTTTTCGTTTCTACGGAATAGAATTTTTAAATATACTTGATTTGTGAGGAAAAACTGGTCTCGTTACGGAATCAGAAAAAGCAAGCGTATATGAGACCACGATTTGGAGAGGATGAAATCACAGCAAATTTCCATGCGAATGTTAACTCATATCCTAATTAAAGCGGGCGGACAAAAACATTTCCGTTAAATGGGTTCGCGAATATTTCAAAGCCGGAAGTTTCTCGCAGCTTAAGAGCAGGAATTTCCTAGAAATGCCACGCTCTTCCTCAATAAGCAACTATTTAGACAAGCCTTGTTTGCGTCCTTGCCCCGCTTCGAAATTCCAACAAAAAGAATAAGTCTCCCATCCTCTATTTCCCAGGCAAAAAAGCATTCCCTAGTCAAAGAGAGTTCCTTCAATGAAAGAGTGCCTTTTTTGAGCGTTTATTCTTCCTTCAATGAAAGAGTTCTGACCTTTGCTCATCACGCACTTAGACGCTCAAAGGGAGGCAAAATAAACGTCCGCCGGCTGACGACTGTTTTGCGTAAAAGAGCACAAAAGAAAGAATGCGTTTACCTTTCTGGGTTACTGCGGAGGTCACTATGTGCGGGAATTGGACAAATAAGCATTCATGATGCACACGGAGAACTCTTTTGTTGCAAACTCTAGAAATGAACATTGTAATGAGGAAGAAGAAGAATGCAGAAGGAAGTGGAGGGTATTACATTAATTCAAACCGTGAAATACTTCGAGGCATGAAGAATTGTACCTATACATCTATATTCCAGAAAAAATACGTACCATTACCGAAAATAATTATTCATTATAGAAATAATCGAAAATTATCTTAAAACGTAGGTGAAACCAAAATGTCGGTCAAATTTAATAAAACTATAATGACTATATACGTAATTAATAAACATTCATCAGGAATCGACAGACATCACTCAAGATACCTGATGAAACTGCGCTAATATAAGTCACGTTCTCATTAAAAAAATGAGGAAAACATAGATTCCAACAAATAATAAATCCCCGAGAGTTTTCCTATGGCGATGTTTGAATCCCCAAGGGAGAACCGCGAAAGAGGGAGACCTTCCGTGAAACTGCCCCGCGTCTACCTTCATAAAACCAGCAATAGGTTCGCGAGCCGCCGGCCACGAAAACTTAAGCTGGCGTTTCGGAGCCTCTGCAAAGGATGGCCTTGAGGCCTTCCGATTCAATTGGGGCGGCGATGGTAATCCCTTCAGGGCGCACTAGAGACGTGGTAAACAACTGGACCAAGTGCAAGGAGGAGGCTGTGCAACTTTGTGTTTGTGCAGTGCCCGCCTTTGATGTCGCCAATTACCTTTACAACTTTACGCCTCCAATCAAGTTCTAATCAAATCCCCTATTTTTCTGACCATAAGGAATTCAGGATGAACCCCTACATCGTTTGGTTATCAAAGGACTTCTTTAGTTTAAAATGGATACTTGCATCATCGAAATTAAGGGTTACTTTGGGTTACTGCACGGAAAAATTCAATTTCATTCATTGATATAGCAATATGAAAGATATTAATATAAATAAATTTTAATTATCTGGAATGTAAATAAAATTCGAGGTTATCCTCTGGATTACACCATGTCATTTATGTATCATTATTTAATTTTAACTAAATTAATTTATGATATAGTTACAAAGATGGAAAGTGAGTGACTGGTTTCGTTGTTAAGTAGTTGTTGACTCAACAGAGTTTGCGTTCGCGACGGAGTTGTTGATGGAGGGAAAAGTAAGAAGAAAGAACGTGAAGTTTGATCGACGATTACGCGTTGTAATTTGCTATGTAGTTTGAGTTTCATTTGAGCTTAGAGGATAAAGTTTGTTGTTCTTTGACGAATCGCACTTATCCTCGAGCCCACGGAATACGTAACAATATATTGTGAGACAATATCAACTGAAAAATCAGGAAATTTTTATCGTTAGTTACCGATATCTTCGAAGTTAATAGGTTTCAGAAATGAAGCTGTATTTTCCATAAATTATATACAGGACATAATATATCATGTATAATTCGCTAAAAGTAAAAATTTGTTTTGTTTCAATTATATTTGTCGTAAATGAAATGATTTTCCATCCATTAAACATTGATTGCAAAAAAGCTCATATTAGATCACTTAAAAAATGAGTAATTAATCTCATCCCGAAGTAAATGAAATGTGACAAAAATACATAAAATGTTTGTAAAATCAGACAAAAGGCATTCGCTAATAATCAAAAATCAATTTCCAGGAATGAACGGCAAAAGGAAAGAAGACAATCTTCCAGCAACTAACGGTAAAAAAATACGAGTTCATCAGTCCCTGTTTTAATGGAATCTTTTCATGAAAAAGGACACAAAGCAAAATTCTTTAATATCTTCATTAAGACTTACTGCATAAGCCAAACAATTGTTTTTCACAATTTTATAAAAATAAACTTGATGAGTAATCACTTACAGGAGCAGATTCTTGATTTTAAGATCATTTTTCATCATTTGAAGTAGAAGGAAATGAACCGAGAGCAAGTTTCCTCAGGATGTTGCGAAGTAAGTTCAAACTATCAAGGGCACACAAACTTGTTGGCGATCTCACAGGTCTAATTTCTCAATTTTGAGCAGAGAATTTGATGGCGTATCAGTGGTTTATCGAAAAGCCCTTCCAAGGGTTCTCTTTCACAAATATTCCTCGGAAACATTTCCTGCCAACTTAGTTTACAAAATCAATGGCTAATGAAGTCAAAGTTTCGAAAGTTATCAAGGTTGCGAAAGGAAAAAAATCGGATGCGGGATAAATGATTTTTGTGGTATTGTGAAGGTGTTTGAAGAAAATCCATGTGATTTACCTACAAAAATGTTCCATTTAACTGTCTAAAAATAGCACGATGAAGATAAATCTTTTAAAATTTTCAATTTATATGTGAAATATTAATAATTACCTGATGCTTTGAAACAAATTAAAGATTCAGATGAAATAATATTTATTCTGACAAATTAATGTCATAGAACTAAAACACGACGTTTTCCATTTAGAGTATCAGAATGTGAACCGATCCTTATGTGGAAGACGTGATAGAATCCTCAAGCACGCGAATAAACAGTGGTGAAATGTATATACTCTAAAATAGTATCTCAGTCACTAAATATTTGGATATCGTATCCAAAACCTTCGACCCAGAACACAAACACCGACGATGTATTTAACCTGAAGTGAATTCGGTTTCGATAAGTTCGCTCTGAGGCGACCTCACGATAAAGCGACCCCATCGAAGATAATAGAATATCTTAGCAGAGCGACGATGCGTAAATCAAGACTAGAACAATTCCCATAGTCTGTGCTCCTCGGCGAACATGATAAGGGATAATTGTAAGGGCAGGATGTTCTAGTACGACCCAGAAGAATGGCTCATTGTTCTGCTTTCGAGGTTCGAGGTAGAAATGTAGGCAAAATTATCGTTAAACTTACGCGTAGCATTTACTCGTGAGAAAAAAGAGATTATAAATAACGTGATAAATAGAAACAAGCAATTTAGCGTTTCTAAATGTCTGAAATATGTAACAATGGAGACATAATTAGAATCCTGAGCTAAAGGGGAATGTATCGCAAAAAGTTTCCCTCTCTGAAATAATTCTAAGCAAATGTTTTTCTCAATCAATTTGAGCAGAATCAGGAATAGTATTTATTGATAGAATAAGAGACTTATAAGGTTTGAAGAGCAAGAAGTAAGGAGATAGAAGATCAGTTAAGCAGAAAGCAACGGAAGAATATTTCTGTAATTATAACATTGAGTCAAAAAACATAAAGATACATTAAGTAAGTACATACCTTAAAATCTACTTTAAGTGAAGGAAATGTGAGTAATTTGACGACAATCGAACTTTATATTAAAGGTATCGTTCAAATATTAATGACGATTACAATTATATTACTTCAATACTTAATATTACTTTATAATTTATATAATCAGACTTGTGTGATTCATGATTCTCTTCATTTTACGAATTTATTTATGGTAAACATCTCATTAGTTTTAGCATCCTTGGACTTGCGAAGGCAAAATATCGTTCGTAATACGTATATTGTTTGAGATTCTCTCTCGCATTTCCACAGTCATCTTCCTAATTAATTTATAGAGAACATCTACCGTTAATCTCATCATCAATTGTGAATTTATAAGAACTACTTGGATATATGGGTGGATAATAACTATATTCACAATTATGGTGAATTTAAATGGGCAAATAATGATAATGGAGCAATGCGTATATTTTCCAAAATAATAAAATTTAATTACCTTCAACGTAAATACTCCCGCTGACGTAATTTGTTTCTGAAAAGCATTTGTTATTCCAAATTTGGAGTGGTTCAAACAGTTCTAAAAAGTTTTGTTTATGTTAGTAGTTGGTTACCCTGGCGCACAAAACAATGCATGTTGTTTATCTTTCATCATTCCTAAGTGCTCCGCGTATGATGGAGCATGATTGTTGTTTTTGGTGTCCCAATTACGTCTGCATTCCTTTCGCTCCCTCATTATTGCGTTGCAAATATATTTATACTTCATTCAGGGAAATTGGAACCTCATTCTCTTTATTTCATCAACATTTTAATAGAGTTTCTCTGTCATTCTTGCTTCAATATGATTCCTTAAATAAAATTTTCCCCATTTCTCATTTATATCAAATGCATTTTTATTGCTTCATTCAAGCGCCTTCTTTTTATCATCCATGATTCCAAAATCCATCCGTCAAAACTACGTCATCAGATATCGTGTTCAACTTCCCTCCGTTCCCTTTCAAACTTTCAATCCGAATCAGCGTCTCCAGCCATCCTTCTGAAAAATAAATAGTCACTGACAATAAACCAACTCATCCCTCTAAAGTATGTCTCAAGCGATTCCCACCAAGTCAGACGGCCCCTAGTCCAGTCTTTTCCCGTCAGGGACCGCCACCGACACGTGGGGCCCTTCCATCCCATTTTCCTGTCAGTCTGTCCGAGCTAACGGAGCGTTCTTCCCTTATAACTCCCCTCCTGTACCAACTGCTACGTATGCCCGTTGGAGAGACGCACTGCCCCAAAATCCTCACTTCCGGAATTAGCTGCGACGTATAAAACATCCGCCATCTAATTCCCTCCGCCCACGCTCTTTCTTGGACGTCTCTCTCATTCCAGTCGAATGGGGCTCCTCACGAAAGACACTTTAAATGCATCGCCGAGGATTCGATGCGGGTGATTAAAGGGACTCCATCTAGCGGATAAAGAGGCAAATGCAAGGTAGATGGGGATCGTGCATTAGATGGAATTCGAGATGACAAATAAGTCGTCGTTCTGAAATATACAAAGGGAATGCATCGCATTATCATGGACGCAAAGAGGATTCCCTGGAAAATTGCGGAATTTTAGTCCGCTACTGAGAATGAGCGAGTCTCTATTTGCATTTCATCGCGTATATGTTAAATAGAAAAGGGGTACGATTTGAAAATTATACTACGAAGTTAAAACTATCAATTTAATAGTATTTCCTTATATAATTATATAATATAACCTTAATACTAAAATCAATACATTGTTCTTGGGTGATAAAGTTGTATATATTTCCTTGGGAATTTTCCTGGGTGCACGCCCTTATGTGCAAAGTCACCTCAACCCTTTCCTTAAAGTTGTATATTCCCCTTTATATATCGTTTTAATTTTTAAAGCATTAATTATAATTTCTATATATTTTTCGATGAAGTTAAATGAATCAACCATAGGAGAAATTTTGAAAAAGGCTGAATTTAAGTAATAATTGACTGTTATTAGCTAACTATAACTGTATTAAAATCTCATATTTTCAAGATTTAATTTCTAATATTTTTCATGCTTTCCAATACTGAAATACGGAGAATCAAATATAGTTAAACTACATAGAAGATTCCAAATGCATAGCAAAATCGAAATCTAACAAATTATCAAATATTTTCATAATGAATTTCATGATTTTAAGGTTTAATTTTACTAAACATATGTTGAAACTAGGTCGTAAAAATACGCTGTTTCACTTTTAAAATTTATCAAACCTCAATTCTTTATAATTTCATTCTGCTCAATTAGAAGGAGTAGCTTTTCCCTGTTTAAATGACATTTGCGCATATAAAATGGCCGATAATTTTGTCAAACGATATTTGCATGGTCACAAGAAAGCTACTTAGCTACTTCTGTGAATAATCAAGAAAAAACTTTGCCCTGTTTTATTTACTTGAATGCTACGATTAGATGTGATTACCCCAGGAATAACAACTGTTCGTATAGATTTATGCTGCATGTCGTAAGTAAAAACAAATGACTGTCGTCACAATGAATGTCCTAAGTTATCTTTGACCCGTATTTCATCAACGAAATTCGCTGCGAACATGATGCGAACTGAGCAGCATAATTAGACGAGCAAGATCCGAACAAGTTTGTAGCAATTTTACTGAAATTAGTCAAAAGTGATCGATGAAGTGCCATCAACAGGAAACGCTGTTCCAACTCCCGACTGATTCATCAATTAGCATGGAATCTACAAAGTTGCAATTTCCCAACTTCACGAGATTAGAATGTTTCGAATAAACTTCCCCTCCGCCCTTTTGGAGGGTTTCTCTCTTAATTATCAGAATTATAATAAAAGTGTTGAATTGTTATGATACTGAAATCACTTACTTTTCGTATAAAATTTTGGTAATTGCAACTCCTATTAAAAGTACGCAGGATTCATTCACATCCGTTGAGATTTCCTGATTCAACAAATGAGAATATACTAAAGGATATCAGTGGAATACTTTATTCAATATGGAAATAGAAGATTCGGAATGGTCTAATAAATTAGAATTTCTGAGGAGGAGGAAAGTGCTCGAAAGAAATCTTTAGAATTTAATATTAACAAAATATGGTCGCTACTTGTGTACAAATATGCTTTAAATTGAAATTTTCGACTCGCCTCTGGAATAGGCTGCTAAAGGTAGAGAACTCAACTCTGAATGATTCGAAATATCATTAATTATGAATCCAAACATACGTGGAACGAGAGTCCTTTTTAAATATTTGATGTAATTGAAAAGCTGCAATGTATTACTTTTGTAATATTACCCAATTCACTTCAGCAATCTGAAATACGAATCAAACTGTAATTTCTGAGATGCTTTTACTGCTAATTAACTCGAGTAGGTCTAACCTGTTCCTTTTTATTCTTTCTGGAACAGAGCGAAATTTTGCTCTTCCATAAGATGCACTGAAAAATGCATTTTAGAAACCATTTTCGGCGTCTTTCTTCATTAATTAAACGGGACATAAATCTTACAACTTCGTCTTCATATTTACGTGAAATATCTCATTGTGGTGTAGTCAGTAGTCTCCCTTTTCGTTAAGCTCGTCACTTTTGGGTCATGCCTTCAATTTTTCTTCATTCCTAGTAGACAGAAAAATTTCCTCTATTCAAGCAACATCTTCGGTGACCCAGTTTTTCAATCTTCTGAAATTGATTTCTTCATCTTCTCTCGTGGAAAAACTTTTGCGTATTCCCTTAACGTTGAAAAAAAGCGGAAGATGGTGTACTTAACTCGAAATCCAAGAGGAATGCGACGGACGGAATCTTTTTTCCGAGTCTATTCTCATCTTGCGACGTCTCAACTGTTATTGGAAGCATATGTTCTCTTTTCCAGAGATAAGAAGATACTCTGATAACGCTAATAGAGACGGGGAATTGATTAAACTATTCCATGAAATTAAATGATAGAATTTCCAATGAAAAATTCGAATTCATGAGGGGAAGTAGCGACTAATAAATGAACAATTCAACGACATCGAACTGCCAAATCGTTTGCTTCCTTCGTTTTCTAATGACTTTAACAACTAAACTTTTGTTTGAATTCTAATTTATGAAGTTGAAACTGAAATGCACCTTAGTCTCTCATGAATCTGATATCATTTGAAATGATGCGTCACGGAATTAACATTATTAAGATCGAAACTGGAATTTTAGAGTATGACTGTTATAATGCTGAGGATTTTGGAGTAGCATAAATCAAATAGCTAAATAGAAAAAGGTATCTCTTTTAAAGTCGATGGTCGATGCTGTAATTTTATATTTAATGTTCCATATGGAATTCAAAGTGTATTGTGTTGAACTAAAACTAAAAATCATACTGCTTGTAAGCTACCTCAAATCTACCAGTCTTATTTCAGCCTGTATCCATCTGTTATTCGTCCACTAATATGTCCATAAATTAATAACTAGGTTTAATAATAATGTATCTCTCAGTTGAATAAAAAGACTATCTCCCGATATTTTTCCTCATTACCATAAGAAATACTTGGCGTATTATTTTGTGAAAGATGAATTAAACGTCCTTTGCATTAAAGGAAAAAGTTTTCCCTCTGTTTGGCACTCTACAACCATATTTATCAACCACAACAAGTTTTAAATACTACTAAAGATGGCGGAGAATTATTTCAATGCCATTTATCTCAACACTTTTCGATTGGAAGCGACTTTGTCTCATATTATAACTCACGATCCCAAAAAGGGAAGTACAACTTCTTTGCCCTTATTGAATATTTTTTTCGGAAGAGGGCACAACGTACCAGAGAGGGTGCCAAACTGTCAGTTTTTTCGCTAAGAGACCATCAAATTAATTCGAATATTCTTCAACAAAGAGGAGGGAGAGTGCTAAGATACATTCAGGGGAACTAAATCCAATTTTGAATTCGGAAAAACAAAGGAAAAACGAGTTAAATGAGAGTAAAAATGTATATTTTCCTCTTTTCTTCGAAATTCTCACGATCATCCCCCTTCGTTTCCTCTTTACCTCTTTCCTTCGATTTTTCTGCTTCATTTTCTCTTTCCATTCTACTAAAT
This sequence comes from Sympetrum striolatum, assembly GCA_947579665.1. Lineage (NCBI taxonomy): Eukaryota > Metazoa > Arthropoda > Insecta > Odonata > Libellulidae > Sympetrum > Sympetrum striolatum. Next base: position 7,245,202 of record OX388347.1, read on the forward strand.
CCCATCTGTCAATTTTCCTCTCTTTCCCATCCCAAGTTCATCTACCTTCCTCCGTTTCATCTCTTTATGAACCTCTTCTCGCTTCTGCCAATTTGTCTTCTATCATAATTTGGTCTCTCTTCTCTAACATCTTCATTCACAATGTGATCTGGTGCTGTTGTTACCGAATCAGAGGAAAAAATTAACTAATACAAGCGTGTTCAGAGAGAAAAAAATCGTATCTAAAATATTCAATAAAAGGATAGATTTGTGAAATTAATAATGAAAACAAGCAAGAGAGAGAGAGTAAATATAAGATTTTTATCATCGGAAACCAAAATTTGCAACACAAAAGTATTATGCATACATTTAAGCAAAAATGAAGAAATTTCCAATTAATGGGAAGGCGGGATAGATAGTGTACAATGTATGTATGTATCTTTCTATGTACATTGTACATAGAAAGATGGATGTAAATTAAAATGTAGAAGTCAAGAAAAGAAGTAGATACTAAAGTATTTGGTAGAAAAGTACTGATAAATCTGATTATCTCTTATAAAAAATAACACAATTTGCAGAAAAATTGGATTTAAAAACTCTATACTCGATTTTTCGTGATTCATAAAAGTGATGAAAATATATGGAATTATCAATCTTTTAATGGCAGGTAAAATCATCAGCCGTGTACGAATTGCTTTCATCACCTTAGCAATGTTATCAGAAACTAAGGGAAAACGAAAGAGAAAAAACTCAATAGCTGCTTATGCACTTTTTAAAAAGCATCAATAAAAGCAACCTACCATACGGAAATAAGGTCAGATATATCCCAAACACTTAATTGAGTAAAATTTTTGCGCAATAATTTATTCGGATATATAATGTTTATGCTTACAGCAAGCCAAATTCCATGCGTTAAATCGCAAATGTCGAATATCTCTTATCATAATCAAGCTATGTACTTTATGAATATCCCCCATGCAGACCTTTTAGTTTTCTCTTATTTATTCCTGAGAAAACTTTCCGTAAACCTTTTCATAGCTAGCGCTTCCCTTCATTTTCCCACTGCTCACTAAGTCTGGTCAATATTTAGAGAATATTAATGTTCTGGAGGTGAGAAAATCTTCTTGAGACTTTGGGAATTCATTCGCTCCGCATCTAAACTTGCTCATCCTCTTAGCTACTTCTCCAGATAACTTTCATGCCAATCCGAAGCGCCCCAAAACCACACCCAAGAAACTCGCACTACCTTTCAGGTTTATTTTAGTCCGAATTTCCCTTCAGAAAAACAACTCTTCGATTTTCCCCCGCCTCCTCCCTCGAGGTCCATATCGGCCATTCCATTTGCGCTATGAATTGATGAAGACGGATGCGATGTTTGAGAGGGGATATTTCGGAAGGGGGAAGGGATATTTTGGAAGGAAAGAGGGGGCAGAAATACGGGATCACAGGAATCGGTTGTCACTCGAATCGCCTGCGGGAACGGTCTTTGTGGGCTCGTGAATCTCCCCTCTCACATAACTCTGGGGACAACATCGAATCCAAACTTCCTTAAAAACCGCCCTCAACCAGAACTGCCCTCTTCCCTTCCTCGACACCTCTATTTCCCCATTTCCTTGCTCAAACACGTCCTCGTGTCCATCTTATCGAGAACATTCTTCTTCCAAACGCTTCACGCACGCATCACTTTCGCTCGATTGTCAATCTCTCTCATTTATTACATCTTCCAAGTACCATCTCCTCCTTCGCACTTTATTTATTTACTCACTCCTACACGTCTCTTTTTACACTTCTTTACTTCGCTCCACTGATCTCCCTATTCACTTTATCTCCTTCATCATGATACCTTTTATCGCAAAGAGTTTTGGATTTCACTTTCTCAGCATCTCTTTTCAACTCCCCTTTCTTATCTCTTTCCATACCTTTCCTTCTTTTTGTCAAGCCTCCGCTTCGGCGTACGGATAACATGCTCTCCTTTTTCTTCTGCTTCATTAATCTCATTCTTCTTCCTTTGCTTCTACCTCGCTCTTCTTATCTCAAAAACGCCAAATGTTATTTACCATCATCTTATCCATCCTTTCGAAAAACCTCATGAATATCTGACATCGTAATTTCAGACCTTTGAGGATATAAGAATATTCCCTCATTTTAGGGAATAGCTTATTCTTGTATATCCTGCTTCCGTAAATAAATCATCCCTATCTTTTAGATTGCATTACATAAGTTGAATTACCTATGTTACAGGATCAGATGACTCCTTTTCCTTTCAGCTCATTTTTTCCTGATCATCAATATCCATTCCTTGTGCTCTTTATTGCTCTGCTCTGAAATACGCAAAGGCAACACCAGGTGTATGTCTCAAAGGTAGTTCAATACACTTTCTCAATTAATTATATTTTAGCGCACCTGGTTCGATACTTAAAGTTTGGACAGCGAATGAAAAATACAAGGCAGGATGAGGAGTGAGGTAGTTTGCCCAGGCTTCCTTCTGGAAAAATATTCACGTAAGAGCAGCAGAATGACACTGAAAACTCTATTACTGCTTTATTTATTATTTAGTTAGGAAGGGGTAATCCGACACTCAGATCACAAGAAATATGGAAGTAACATTTTAGATGACTGCATCAGACCGGTATTAAAAAGAAATACTATTATTAATTATCTCATCAATATTATATATAATATGTATTATGATATCCATCTGATTGTTCCTGATGTTCATATAAAAATTGGGTATTATCTAATACGCTTAAGTTCTACTTTGTAGAAGGGAGGCATACTAAATTAAAAAATCAAACAGTAACTTCCACGGATATACTTTTCCAAAAGGCTAGTGCTTCGGAACTTAGTTTGGAAGGAAGTGCCTTTAGGAATAAAATATCTGTGGAATTTAACAAGAGTTTATTTAGTTAGTAATATCTAATTATTGCATATATCTATTTAATTCCTCTTTTTGCATCTATGCTATTTTAGGCATCATTCATGATCTGCTAGAACAAAGGAATATGTTTCTAAATTACTGCTGAGTAGCATTTAGGATGATTTCCCATTTTCTTGTCCTCTTGTTTCCTCTCTGCCTTCCTCCCTCATTTCGCTCCCTCTCCAGAGACTGTCTCTTACAAACTTCCTTCCTCCCAACTCTTTGTCTCCCTCACAACCGTACCCTTTCCCAATTGAGCCCATCACTGCGATACCACCGCTCACTTCTCTGCTGCTAAAGGTTAAAATTAAAGGAACCTTCCCTCGGATGATATAAATCCCTCTCTCGGACCTGCCTTCCATTTAATTCGTCAAAAGCGTTGATCTCCGTCCGAAGATAATAATGCGATGGAATGAGTCAGGAATCATTGATATTATGGAATAATTTCGATATATTAGGCGTGTTTGAATTGATAAATGGGATAAATATTGCTGTAATTGAGGAGAAAAAATTATTGTGATGAGATTCACGTTTAATAGAAAAAACGAATTCCTTTTCCAGCAAAATTTTAAATTATTTGTAATGTAATCAGGTTCAGATATCTTACGTTGGTTCAGTTCAGGGAAACCAAACCAGTAATCCCGCAGTTCTGAACAAAATGCGATTCGCACTTCAACGCAGTCATCTTCGGGGTCAGAAGTATACTCGAGCACTTGCCTAATGCCTCAGTACTTGTTTAAATCTCTATTTTAATGACATCCTTGCGCAATATTTTTCTCTCACAGCAACACTAAATTTCCGAGGAAGCGAGTTTAAAATAGTCAATATTTGTGCATATTCTTTCAGTTAAAATAATATTCATGCATATTCATTTCCTATCAAGAGGTATTTGAATAATAGCAATAGAAAGATTCGTCGTTACGCTGGAAACAAGTCTCAATCAATAAAATTCCTCCGTCTTATCGCATTCATGGAACTCATGTCAAAGTTGTTTACCAATGATTGCGCTGTCCCTACGGGATGAATATATTTCAAAGCGATTTTCTGTCAACCACCAGCTCGGTAAATTTGATGAAAGATGCATCTCGGAGCCACATCTTTTGAAAACTCCAAGAAGGAAATCGATTTTAAATCATCGCTCTTCCTCAGGCTACTGACTCCGTTTCTTGAGCAAGTTCACCGATGAAGTGCTCGCTAACGGTGGGGTGATCTGAAGATTCGTGACTCAAAGCGGACTGTTTGCTTTGGTATAAATCCATTCGTATCCCGTTCGTTATCAGTAGAGGTCACTACTATCGTATTCCTCAGCGCTTCTTCTAATGCTGCCTTTCGTCTGACCCTTCGTCTGCCGTTTCCTCCATTATCTTTTGAGAATGCCCCTAAGAGAGAGAGGAATGACAAAGAAGGAGGGAAAGCGAAATGAAAAAGCGGCGTAGAGGGCTTTTCTTTAAGGGAGATCATTTCTCAGAATCCGGTGGAGGAAAAATCAATTTATTCATCCGTAATCTCTCGCCTTAGGGAGACGACTGACCACTTCAGCTAAGGTCAATATTTTCCCAACTTAACTTCGATACGAAGATTATACGGACGCCCGAGATTCTTTTACGTGCAAATTTCAAAAGTGAAATAGATAAAGGCATCGATCGCACTTAGACTTCAGTTTTCAGTATCATAATAAAAATCACCATTTATGGATATCTTAATAACTTACAATAAAAGCAATGAGGAAATGATGAAATTCACAGTCTCTGGCGATGTCTTGTGGAAATACGTCATAATGAAGAAGAAAAAGTTGTACTTTTTCCACAGTGTTTTATTAAAAACAATAAAAGGAAACAAAAAACGACTAGTTTCAGAGATTAATGATGGAGATCAATCTCTGATACTAGTCGTGTTTTGTTTCCTTTTATTGTTTTTAATAAAATACTGCGGAAAAAGTACAACTTTTTCTTCTTCATCACGAGGATATTCTTCATATTTATATTTGATAATTTATTGGGCATGAATTTTCCCTTCTCTTAATGAAAAATTTACGTTGAAAATTCTGAACAATTCTAGAGTTTTCTTTTTCTTTCGATATATGAGGATATAAAATACGAATTCACAATTAGAAATTACTTCAGATAGTGTTATGGAATCAACCGATAATATCGTGTAATATAAAAGCTGAGAGCAAAAAACTCATTCCAAACTTTAAATGAATAAATTCAAAAGCAAGAATGAAAATCAGCATCAGTACCAATTTCACGATGGGTTACTCAGAAGTTGATCTTCTTACAATGTTATTCTCATCATATCTTACTTGCAATATAATTAATCAAAATACAATTAAATTTCAATTTAAGTCCAAATAATACGGATTTTCTAATAGCATGCATAGTAACAACTCTTAATTGGACTTTTTGGCATCTATTTGGAGAGATACGTTCATCTTCGAGAGTTATACAAATTTGTAAAGCTAGATTTAAAAAATAAAATAAATTAAAGTTGCACAAGGAAATTGTTTCATCTTCCAGCATCAGTCATTGATTTCTCTTCTTACAGAATCTGCGACGGCTTTTATCCAGTAAACAAACTAAATATATCGTTATCACAACAACAAATCAGCTTCTCATGTTGATCATAATACATATTTCTAAGTTTGGTAGAAATCTTTTTTTTACAATTACCTCTCATCGACGCACTAAAGCTCCATTTTTCTAGCGATAACAGCGAAGATAACTTTCCAATTGAAGGGAAAACGGATGCAAAAGGATAACGCTTCGATGCGAGAGATAACGAAAGGGAAGACGTGGAAGGAGGAAACAATTCAACTTTAGAACGTCAAAGAGATGAGTATCGAGGAGATGAATATAGAATGTGCTCTTTGAAGGAGGAATAAAGAAGAGTGGCTGCAGGCATTTCCCCCTCCATTTTGACATTTATTAGGTCGCTTCCACGCCTTACTCGAATTCTATACGCCTCTCCCTTCATCCTCACAAACTCTTTCTTTCATCACTTGATAAGCCACACATGCTTTTTCTCTTCTTCTATGCGCGATCACATTTATTTACTCTCGACAGCGAGTTTTACGACTGTTCTCGAGAATTTAGAAATGTTCGCATCAACTAGAGTATTTCTTCAAATTTATTCCAGTCTCTCTTTTGGTATTTGTTCCGAATATCATCTTTACGGTTCCAAATGCGTGCTTCTGCATCTTCTCTGAGGTGTTACATCGCCTCTCATATTCTACGCCTCTTTTTACGTGAAAAGAAATGTTCCTTATGGACAAGAAATGCAAGCAGTGTAACTCTATTGCTGGTACAAAACTTTCGCATGATTAGGTAATATACAATTCACCTTCATATTGACGTAATATTGATGAATTAGTCGTGTATATATTTTCTAGCTAAACCCGGCCACGCGTCGCTGTGGCTCAGTCAGATATGAAAGGAATGGGAATGTAAATAAAGGTATTCTAGCGAACATAGATTCACCGAGAAAACACATCATTCAATTCAATACCCTGACTTGCGTTGCCGCGGCTGTTTTAAAATGAAAGGAAAAGAAGGAAAAGGAAGTTTTTCATAGGAAATAATGGCTGCCGCACTATGACTAAAATTCTTATGATGACTTAAGGATACAAAGCTCGATCATTCAGATATTGCAACTGCCTACGTCTTAGCTGTAGATCTAATAGTTGTTGGCGTTGTTGAGACGATTGAGTTGCTCTTCTTCGTCTTTATTCAACTCGTAAAACGCGTACTATGGCCCGAAAAAATATAGAGGACGATCAAGTGGAAAATAACGAAAGAAATGAATAGAACTGAATGCAATAATCAAATACAAAGTAACTCACAGTTTGATTTTCTAAAACGCACAATTAAATAATTTCCAAAACAAAACAAATGAATTGAGCTAAATACAGCATTCGGTATCAAATCAACTGACGGTTCGATTTCCGATAATAGATCATTTAAATCACTTCCGACGATTGATTATGCAAATCAATGTGAACGAAATCAACGACTTTTCTCTTCTTCTTCAACTCGTAAAACGGGAACTATGGCCCGCGAAAACACGGACAACGATCAACTGGAATATAACGGAAGAAGTGAATCAAACTGAATGCAATGCAATCAAATACAAAGTAGTTCACACTTTGATTTTCAAAAACAGATCATTTAATTCACTTACAACGATCAAATATGCACATCGATGTGAACGAAATCAACCAGACAACAAACATTCTTCTTACTAATCTCAAATAGTCTAAAAATGCAGGAAATCGGGTTCAACAATAGCATTTGTTGTTAGGGGGACCGGTTGTTTACAATCTCAAGATTTTACAAATATTTTGTGTATTTCGTTTAAAATCTCGAAAATTCAATTCTAAAACAAGAATATATGACCAAAATAAGATTTTTAATTTAATTTAGCTTCTTTTGGTGCTTATCTCAATTTCGTATGACCATTCTTTTTAATTTAATTTTGCAAAAGAAATGAAGCCTACAGCGGCAAAAATGAACTTTACAAGCATTTCTTATGGAAATACTTTGACTCGTCTGGGATCGAACTGAGGACAAAATATCAACATTTTTTGTAATAGAAACACACTCGTATTTGAATGCAACGTTATGTTGAAATTTCAAGTCAATCGACCGAGTATTTTTCGAGTTTTGCAGTTAAAGACATACGCAGGCTGAATTTGTATATATAAGATTGAAATTATCACCGTTATATCAAGGGAACGGAAATAAAATATTTGCGTAGTAAAAATAAATGATACGAAGACAAATTTAATCACTTATCGTATCAAAATATATTACGGATGAGTGTTATAAGGAAAATATTGTGTCGAAACAGCTAGGGTTATTATAATTATATTTAAAATATTTACTTGAGTATGTTTGTATATATGTAAAGGGCTTTAATTTCGGCCATTCCTATCCTTTTCTGGCACCACACCCTTTTGCTCTTCTAACTCCACCCTATTATATTCCCTCCTTCTTCCCCTAATTCCTTCTAATTTATCCCATAATCGTTCATCTCCCTTCATCCCTCTCATTATATTCAATTTTCTCCTTTCTTCCTCCTCTCAATTATCTTCTTAATTTCAGTTCATCAGGTTTCCTCCCTATCTTCGCTTTCATCATCTCCCCATTTCCTTCAAGTTCTCTCTTCGTCTTCTCCCATCACTTCCAGACATCCTTTCCCCTCCAAATGCTTCTAACGCTTTCTCCGCTAATATTTTCTCCAACGTCTATCATTTTCACGATTATTTTCTGACGAATTCATACTATTTTTTCATTTGCGACCCCTCTTTCCTTCTTTCATTATTTATTCCTGCTTCGCTTTCACGCTTCCAGAGTGCTCTCTTTCCCTTTAATTAAATTTCCAAACCAAACTTGCCTTCGCCCTAATGTATTCCACTATCGGATTCATAGACCAATAGGAGAATATCTGCATTCTTTTAATAACACGGATTTCCCGTGCAAACATGGCCTCGTTTGTGGGAAGGCCTTTCAAGCAAACGAACTTCTATTTACCGGATAATTTCCTCCTGCACACAAGCGGCTTTTGGACCTTTCTCTTCCACAGTTCGGTGATCTAATAAGAAATACGCCTCATCAAGAGTTATTAATCAAATTTCAGCGGTCGGCTGCCTTTCTCGTCGCGGTGCAGTAAATAAATACCGTTGCAAATGAACAAACCTCTCTTGGCTTCCTCGAATATGTAACGGGTGCAACGTCTGCGGAATATGCATTTTCTAGCGGACAGAGAGTTTGCAGACATAAACAAGAAAGAGAAACTCCAGGCTATACTTATTGCTTTTTATACACAAAAGCTACACATTATTTTTATCCTGGTATCTTCTGAGTTTATTTGCCATCCATCTAAATATCTACATATCTGAGTGTTTTAATAAATCATGTCGGACTTACGAAGCAAACCTTCTAGAGAATTTTTCTTCAACAACACAGTCAAAAAATATTAAGTTTAAGAAAGAATCCTTTTAGTTATGATTTCGATATAATGTTTACGCATGTTACAAGTTAGTATCACAGTTCGACTTGAAAGAAATCATAATCTCATATTACAAGATGTTCCAAAGGTTTGACATCAATCCAATTCCTACGCCACCTATAAACAAAAATAAAGGCTGACAAACGTTCAAGAAATTCGATGAATATAATTCAAGTATATGCTTTAGCAAATGTATAAAAATACATACCGATTATGTCAAAGTCTTTTGGAACTCGAATAAACTGTGCACAATCAATTTCATCGATATCGGATCAACTAAAATATCTACTCAAATGTAAAGAAGAGAGATACGCAGTGTGTTGACTAATTCTTATTATGTAAACGATATCTCAGCTAACGTAAACTATTAAATAATGAGGACGAGTTGATTTTTTTATTTAAATTAATCCGCTAAATATATGGCACTGTTTTGCAATGTACAAGTTTCCTGATGCTAGGAAGTTAGATGAAATCGCTTCTCGTTCGTCACAGTTGCTCAATTGAATAGCAGCAACGCAACGGAAGAGTAGAAGAGGGCGATCGAAACACTGGGGTCCGGAAACTCGATCGACGAAGGCACGCCGTTTGAAAAATATGCGATATTTTATAAAATGAGTATTTATGTGACTGCGCGCTGATCTTATCCTTCTTTGGGGATTTATGCTCGACATATTTTAAAAGAAGAGCCACTGCGCGCCATTTAAAGATGCGCTTTTCCGTTCGCCTCTCAAATAAATGTTTCTGCGATGAAAGATTCGATCCAAATTGCGGAAGGGAGCTCTTTTTGACAAAGGAATTCCCACTGCTCTTCCTCTCTCTACTTCCGCTTCTCTCCATGTACCCTTTCCATGTACTGTTTCCATATATTCTTTCCATGTACTCTTTTCATGTACTCTTTCCATTTACTCCTCACCCTTCTCGGTCACGTGCTCCAGTCGCGAAAGGAGTCAATAAAACCCTACGTCACGACCAAAGGCGCCATTCGTTCCCCAATTACCGACGGTAGCGAAGTTCGTTGAAATTACGACATATTCTTCGAAAATTGAAATAAGCTATTCGGACAATGAGAGTAGCGAAGGATACAAAAAATGACTTCGCTAAGGACTCTTCTGGTTATTCCGCAGTCTCGAAAAATCAATTAGTTCATTTTTTAGCCACGAAAGCGTTGTCTCCGGCGTACATTGTGATTTTATAAGATAATTTTACTGGAAACGTAAAGAAAAGAAATAATAAGGCAGTTCATATTTAATATGCTAGAGAAAAATAAAGTGAATCAAAATCACGTTATTTTCCCAAACTTTTTTGAACGATCTTATCACTTCAGACTAAACGACGTTAGCGTCATGAAAATAAACATTGAAGTGATGAATTATACATTATAGGATAATGAAAACAGAGAGAAGAAATATTATACATTTCTCACGTATTATATCACGTATGTTTAAATTGGCCTTCTTTCAAGAGACTCTCAGGGGAGACCTGATGAAATTTCATCGCAATTTAATGAAACAAAAATCAGTTCTCCACATTGATTTCTCCGCAGTGTTTATGTTTTGAATGCCAATATTAATATTGAAAATCAGCCGAACACGCATTGCAGATCTTTTTGACAAATGTAACTCTAAATATTCATACTTCATTAGAGACGTAAAAATTTTGTTTCTTCAATGTTTTCACACCAAATGTAAGCTATGACAATCCAGAACACCATATTGATAATCTCTTCAGCTCAGCTGTTTAAAATGTAGGTTAATCACAGATTAAGCATTCAAAAACTTTGTGGCGATAAAAAAACCCATATTTTATTACTTATTCATGTGGTTGAATTCGCATTAATATTTAAACGGATTATCATTTCCTACTATTATTTAAGCTGATTACAGTCTGCAAAACGTGCTGATTTGTTATTTAGGTTAATGATCTCAAAGGAAAATGTATTAAATAATTTAATATTTATGTCTGATACAATTTCCAAATTATGTTTTGGAGCGGAAGGGGTAAATTTCCCAGTGTTACATCTGGTCCTATTTATCGAGAGGAATCTTCCAAACACTAATGTGGAGTGAAGCATTTTATTCTCTATAATTCGCAGCCTACGGCGATTGGATTAAGCCGACGGGGCCTTCCAATAGTTTGACAAATTCAAAATTCTTTTCCATATTCCGCCATTTCTCTTTCCTATCCATTTAAATTTCCCATCCAATTATCCGTCACAGTCATTCAAAATTTCTCCCCGTATACGCATTTGAAGCGAGTTTCGCTCCACATTAAAATGAGTGAGTTAGCGAGTTTTCCACTGAAATACGGCACTTAAAATTGTGCCTAATCGTATTCTCCGCCAAATATCCCTGCAGAATACGAATGAAGGGTTAAAACAGTTTTTCGCTTCTGAAATAATTCCCTTCGCATTGAGCCTCACGTCCATCAGCCGGGCTAGGCTTATTTACCACATTGTCAATACATATTTATGTTCCGAGCCGAGCCAAAACGAGCAGATATCGGTGTGAATCATCGGCGCTGTGACGAGCGTCGAGGCGATGGAGAAAAAGGGTTTCCCCAGCGATGAATCGCCTTTCAGCGGAATGGAATTAGCGTAGAGGGGTTTAGGATAAGGGGCTAGGGAAGGTGTTAGGGAAGGGTGTTTAAAGGGGGTAATGGGGGAGCGAAAAGGAGGCGAAATTCCACGCCGAAAAGGGGCGAAAGCTTCTCTCTCTCATTCAGACCCTTTCCACCCTCATTAAGGGATACACCCTCCGTTCTCAACCCCTATTCTTCTATCTCATCGCTTCTATTTTTCCCAACAGAGTTTCTCCAATTTCGTTCCTTCCGATCCATTCAATATCTCCCTTTCTCTATTTATAACGCTTCTTCTTCCCTTATTACTTCCAAATCCTTCTCTTTCATTCCTCCTTTCATAACCTCTCCGAGGGCTAGAGCAGCTTCAATTTCCGCTTTCATTCGCCTCCTCTCTCGCAGCACCTCCGTTACAGTCTCCGATTGCACGGAAATAAAAGAAACTTCAGCAGAAGAAAGAATTATTTTCCAGGAATTCGGTTCTTTTCCTCATACTTTTAGTGGCTTTCTTCTACGCTGTTACCCGCAAACTTGGATGCTTGAGAAACACTCCATTTTCTACGTCGTGTTTACTTCGATGACGTTTAGACCTGTTACTTTCATTTAGGTACATTATTTCCAGTAAGAACTTACAATAAGAGTGAATGCTTCAGATATATGGAAAGAAGTAATTCGCCGGTGTCAAACTTCTAGAGTGAATTAGATATGTCTTAGTAGTGAATAGTAGATTATGTCTTTAACAAACCTATGAGTTAGCCACTCCTCTGCCACACGCCGAAAGGCGGCTTGTAGGGTATTAATGTAGATGTGGATGTAGATGAGTTTCTGAGGAAAAAAAAGCAAATAACTAGTAACATTATTTAGTAAAAATTATCCCAAATATTTTTCTTTGGTAAGTTTCTCCGATTTCTCTCACTAAATTTGACTGGTAAGAGAATCCAAAAATCAACTATTAAGTTTAGTGGAGATCAAAATATTAAGATACAATGATGCTCTATTATTCATCAAAGGGTTATGTTTTGAATGAAGATGATAGATCTGTATTCGATTCCAGGTCCTAGAGACTATTTCTTTCCTCTCTTTCCCCGAGTTGTGAATATTAGCAAGAGATGATAGGACAAGAACGACAGGGTCCATGAGAAACGCACACGTGCGTGTGAGCTCAACTGAATACAATAACAAACAAATGAAAATGCTAACGAATGCATGCGTCCAGAGATGCATGGATACGGAATATCAAACGCAATATCCCCTCACAGGGGTGCATAGAATCGAGGGTCGGATCCATTTCATAATCCACAATAGGCCGGCGTAAAACTTTCCCAATTGAGAAAGTGAGACTCAGAGATGGTTGGCATATCGAAGAAGACGGGAGAAGAAAGAGGGAGGAGAGGACAAAGAAGAAGCTTCTCCCCTCTTTTGAATTCCCTCTGAAAGATTTGGCAGAAGAAATCCCAAGGGAGGAGACCTTAGTATGAATATCGAAAGATGTGCACTGAGAGGAGATGTGTAGGGGATAACTTGGTTGGAAATGGAAATTTGGATGATTGCAGAGCAGGAGAATGTTAAAATGATGGAGAATGGAAGAGAAAAGAATACAAACAGGGGAAGGATCCAATGCAGAAGCGGAAACAGTAGAAAAGTGATTTTAAAGAGTACACCTCGTAACGGCCCAAAGAAAAGTTGAGCTTCCGTTTGTTTTGATAGAATGGAAAACACTCGATGAATATTTGTAGATAGAATGTTTTCTTATGCATAACTTGAAATCCAAGAAGACATCAGTAGCATCTGATGGTGCCTATATTAAGACTTGGTTTAAGAAAAAAAAATTAGATAAGACCATGCTGTTCCTGGGTTCGATGCCAGAGCACATTTCAAATTCTTACATAAGGAATGTATGAGAGAAGTAGCACGTCGTTTGAGGCAGTTGCGGCCAATATTTCTGCTTGAGTTTTCACACATAGTTAGAGACGGTGATCTTCTGTTGTTTTGCATAGTAATTATCACTAGGAAGACCCGGGTTCAATGCCGGATGGAGAAATTGCAGCGAATTTTAAGAATATTTTCAATACTTTTTCTACTTTTGAGGACCCACTCGATATGAAGTCGACTTGAAATTTATGTTATCAACATGTTTGCAGAATTCAAGCAATATTTTACTCGTATGACTACGAGGAAATCTTTTACAGGACTCTTTCATATTTGACGATTTAAGCAAAAATCATATCATTTCTATCTGATTTTAAGCGGAGTCAATTTGGTAACGCTGGTTTTAAACGCAGTTCACGTAAATTGCTGCAAAAATCGATAAACCAATGCTGAAAATTATTCAAATACAATGCTTCAAACTGACATTTGGGGAACGCGAAGAAAACCCAGGAAAGGCAGGATCGGTGAATATCCTGAATGTGGACAAAAAGACTGCATGACCAGCGCGGAAGACGAGTTCAAAGCTGGTTTCTATGATGGAAACGAACTGACCAAGAGGGAGTACGAGGAAGACGAATGAGATGAATGAGATGTTTGAGACAGTATAATGCAAAGAATTAATGAGAATATGTGTAAAAAGCATTCTGAGATGAATGACGTACGCATGCATAGGGATATATGGAGGATTTATTTGAAAGTATAATGTAATGGACCTTATTTTCTAAAAACATTTAAGGTGTTTAATTTGTGGATGGCATTTATATTTAAAATAGATATTTAAGTGTCCACTTAATGAAATAGTGCCCATGAAATACCCGGAAATCGAAAAAATTGAAAGAAGTGCTATTATATACGCAATTAGTAAAAACTATAGATAATTTACGTGAATATTTTCTAATAATCAAAATGATTTTGTATCCATCCATGACGCATTCAATTGGGAACGCAATTTCGTGACACTTCCCCAAATTCATCTCTCAGATCCTGTAGCAATTCGTACATTTTTAATAAAAAATGGCCTCATCAAATTATGCAGAATAATTAAATGCCGATGATAAGAGTAGCCATTCCTGTAATTGGAAGCCACTCTTCCAGTTTAATCATCCAAAACTATTTCATTAAAGCACGCTCTTCCTGGAAGAAATTGATTTAAGCCGTTTCGGTTCGGATTTCTATGCAAACAAAATGCAATGATATTTCAATATTAATAGCAAGGTCGTTAAAATGCGTCAATCATCTGATAAACATGATTAGGGATATTAAGACCTCATCATTCACAGAAAATCACGCGTAAGATCATATATCGTCATATCACGTGTAAGATCATATATATTACGAAAAGTTTTGATTTCAAAGGGACTTAAGAAAAAGTAAGATTTATGGTTCAAAGTCTTTTTGAAAAGGAAAATGACCGTGAGAAAGAATTGAAGGAAGGAAAATGAGTTAAAAAGTGAGATTGAAGGGAAGAATTGAAGCAGAAAAAGGGGGAAATGAAGTAGAATGAACGAAGAGAGGGAAGACGTTAGGGAATTCGGTGGAAATGAGAAGGGAGAGAGACGGATCGGCGACGCTTACGAAATGAATGGAGACAAATTGTAGAATAAAGAGGAAATGCATTAGAGATTGCGGCTTTAATTCTAAATGGGTTCTACAATTAAAGTTACATAAATTCCTATCCACGGACACATTTTACGAGGCTTATTGCTCTCACTTCCCTAAATCAAGAGGAATTATGGTTTTATTTCGGGATGCATTACGCATCATTACGTTAACTGCATCCAGCAATCCCACCCATCTGCTGTGAAGAATTTTCTCAGATTATTTTGGCGCTCAAACCCCTTAATCCAGCTAAATATCGTAAATGCTCTCAGAATTCGGTGATATTCTACAGGGCCCGAGTTCCACTCGGACAGCGCAGTTTTGGAATCCAGCATTCGGATCTACGGTCTCTCAATTCTCACAAATACACATTGAAGTTTAGAAGTTGTTAGATTGAGAAATATCTCTGGCTAACATTTGTTCCGATACCTACTTTAATTATTTTTGCATTTTGAATTTTACTAATCGCACTTCTTAATTTAGAGCGTTAAGCACTTCTTGAAAGCGACAAGACCACTATATAATACTCAGAATAAAAAAACAACAAAAAGTCATACAATCATCATTATTTGTAGTTTTAAATAAATAATTCAGCGGTTTCTGTAAGTACTCTCGAAAAACCAACTCCGACAAAACAATAAAGTTCGTTGAGTTTGCCAGTCCCCGAAATATACCCTTGAATTCATTTCCATAAATCCGTGTTCATTATTCTTTACTATTAATCGTCACATAACGGAAGAATAATATGCAAGAAAACTGTCTGAAACGTCGAAACGTGAGAAATATAATCAATACGATTATTTTCTTTTAGAATAAAGCCTCTTCCTTAGTAATACTCATTGAAGTTTAACGCAAAAGTTATCGCCATATATTTCCCACTTAATATAACTCAAGATATCTTTTGGCATTAAATTAAAACAGAAAATGTAATATTTAAATCCGAAACTTTCTTCTTTTAGTCTACGTCTTTCTATTCCACATTTTAGCCACACCAATTTACATCTTCAATTGTCTTAAATTGCTAAGAAATCTCAAAATTTTAAGAAAGTGAATTTATTTGCCCAAAGAAGAAAGTAGTTTAGCGGAATCGATGAAGGCATCAATTTCAAGATTTCATAAAATATTCCAACAGCTACGAAAGGATACGCAATGCGACCAGATAACAACTATAAACGAAAAATCAGATTGTAAATGGGATATTTTAATATAAGTGCGAAGAGGTGAATTGCAGTTCATTCCATGATTTATGAGATCAGCAACGACTGGAGCCGAACCCAATAAGAGTGGAGATGGACTTTCAACTGTTCCATTGCTACGAATAGCCCTAAAACGCCAATGCTCCGTATTTGAAATTGGATGATGCCGCGAATTTATTCAGGGTAAAGAGTTTAAGCAGAAAAACGTGGTAAATAGCATGGAATAAAGCATTCCAAAGATTTCAGCCCCAGAAGTAGAGGTAATTTGCACCACATTATCAAGAATACTAAGGGATAGCATTAAAAATACAGAAACTTATTTATATATAATTAATGGGATAAAAGTGCCATGAATATCTATGAGCGGAATTCAACTCATCTCCGCAATTACCTAAGCCTTGGGAAGTATTTCTTATTAATTAACCTTGTAACTATAATATCTTCAATGAAGAGAACGAACGAGAAATTAATGTAGAGTATTAATATCCTGAGCTTGTGGATCAGTGGCGGAGTTCCAAATAAAACTTAAATGGAAACATTATCACGATTATTACGCTTTCAATTCACCAACTAACGCTCGTAGGTCTTTTTCCGTTCCTCGCCATGGAAAATTGTTACCTAATTACTTAGTTTCTTTCACTTGTCATATATTATGAGTATTTATTGTACTTAAACTATTTACAATTTACTTAAAAAATTAAACCTGACTAAGCTACACTATTAGTACCTAAATTAATTATTTAGTGTATTTAATCACTTGTTCATATGAAAAGAATGAACTTCCAAAATAGTTTGCTCATTCAGAATAGGTAGCTAAATACTTGACTCGGCTTAAGAATTAAAGTGATTTAAGAAATAAATTTGGTTTAAAAATCACGAGGACGAGCGTAGGTGGCAGAAAAGATTTTAAAATAACGTATTGGAACGAATCTTCAAGCAAAACAAAAACTGACCGATCGGTCGAAAGAACAGAAAATTATCTTCGTATTTTCCAGTAACCTCATTCTATTGAAACTCAATTGTACATAATTCCTTAAATTTAAATCGTAGAATTGCTGCGATGCAACATTTCCGATGGAGATGCGCTACGGATGCACCAGAAACCTTTTTTAAAGTCCGATGCGTGAAACCTGATGCAAGTGGATCCGTCGGAAAATATGTCGAGCTCACCGTAAAATAAACAATTGAATAATAACGACCGTAACGCAACACCCATGAAAAACGCATGCATCACGGGTGCTCTGATTTGACAGTTGAAACACATGCTGCTTCCCTCGGACAAACATACGATTTTGCTGCGCTTCGAGTTTTAACTGACTCGTACGCTTTTTTATCGGGATGACGCAAATCTGAATCGTTAAAAGGAATCGGTAGCTATTTTAAATAATATGCAATGGCTGTAATTTTTTCTCGAATGATACGAAATAACGACTACCAATATTAGCATTTCCTACTGTCATTAAATGCAAATTGGTAATGTTTGCTAAAACCCAAAGATTTTGAATGAGTTTGAAAAAATAGCTGAGATGCACAGCTGCAAGAGAAACTTTATTCATGTTAATCTATGTAATTCTTGAATACTTTTGAAATACGGCCATTTATAAAATTTAACATGAGAAATATAAAGAATACCATTTTAAATTAAATTCAATCATCCATTGATTATAATTAATAAAATGATTATCAATGCTTAAATTCCCGCATCATAAATTTATATTATACTTACAATCGTTCATACGAATAAAATTAACTACATTAATTACAGTATTTTATTAGAGTAAAATAATTAGGCGATGTTACGGTAAAGCGTTGATAAACAAATCTTTGCTTTGAAAGGAAATGAATGAACACTTCCTCCAAAAAGGAGATGCAATTCTATGCTTAATTATTTTAACCTATTCTTCAGTTTATTTCTATAAATTCGGAAATAAATGTAAAGACCCAATGAGAGCTTAAAATAATCTTCGAAATGCATTTTTTGGAAATGGGAGATTAATGTATTTGTTTTCAAAACGAAATATGGAAATAGAAAAGAAAAGCCAGTATCTTGTACAATATACTCTTAACCGTTTCTATCCAGTATCTTGGTGAACCAATAGCAGCCGCCATTGCAACTTAAAAATTTGATTATTTTTAATATTTCTCGTGAACAGGTTGAATGGGCTCATTCATAAACATTATAATTTGCTGATCTATCGATTGTAGATAACAGACATTCCAGCATTTCATTGAGTAAATACCGAAATTCTCACTTTCTTCGAATGAACTTATGCTTTTCCTCTCTTCTCCTTCCATACTTGACTCACTGTGAGTTTCCGATTGATAAAATGAGTTTTAAATATTCTTCATAGTGGTTTTAAAGTTAGCGATACAATCGATTACCGTTACGTTTAACGAGCTACTTACAAGAACGCAGGCTATAACCGTTATTCGGCTGTTACATTTACACGGCATTTGAATTTAATTTTTAAAATGACTTTCAGAGGATCAACAGAAACCATTTTAGAAAAGATAACTATTCAGACTGGAATGGAAGTGTATTTTGAAGATAATCGTCTTTTGCAGGGGATTTAATTATGACTAAATCCATTCTAAGACTCGATTATACTCGGCATTTCTAATGCAATTCATAAAACAAAGAGGAGATTGAAGTTCAGAGAAGACAGCAGTTATTGTAGGAATTCGGTTCGTAATCCCATACATACTAATTCGGATTCAATGATTCGAGAGTGTTTCGAAAAGGGAGATTGAAACAAATGACCAGTTTTTCGGATTCCGTTATCTTCGGAAATAAAAACCTATTGAAAAGGCGAGGAAATCCTCGCAGCGCAGTCTTTTTATCTCAGAGAAAATGATCATAATGGTTTCTTCCCGACCTGGAATCTCTTCCGATAGTAAATTTCGGCGCATAATGCGTCCTTGCATAGAATTAGAACTCCCAATGGGAAACTCCCAATCGCGAATAAGAAGCTTCATTGGGCGAATTTCAACGGATCTAGAAAGGAAAAAAGTAATATCTTCGAGTAAGTTATCGAATCCCTTGAGAGCCTCAGGGTATTCCGAGAGGGCAATTCCAAACGTAACCATCCGAAGAACCCCACCGAAATAATTCATAGCCAAACAATAGTCGAAAACTTTTCGAAAAATTTTCCAAATATAATTTCCATCCACTTAGATACAGCTTTATCGGATTATTTTTAGTTCTATTCCGAGGCAGCCGCCGGTTTAAATCTCCCATTCGAATATTTCCCGTAGGGATTAAAATAATTGCTCCTACCGAAATGCACCCGCTAAATAATTTTCCGGCGGTTCCAGAGATTTTCACGGCGCAGTTATTCCATCTGACCTATGCCAACTCCCTGTGGCACTTCCGCGACGTTATGAACGTACTCCGCGGCATAAGATAATGAACCTGGCGTTTATGCGCAAACCAAATTCTTAATTTTTCTCTCTCCTTCAAATGAACTCCGTTTACCGCCAGAGAAATGGAGAGAGTAAGGAACTGCTCCACTTTATCAAAGCTTCTTTTTTATTCCGCAAGAAACGCTTAATTGCTCCCCGGCCTCTTATTGCGCTCAGAAATTGCTATAAATACTTTCAAAGTCTATGTAAAGCACTTATTTACCGAAGTGCAACCGAAAAGTTTTCTTCCGCAGTTGGAAGATCTCTTTATTTTTTCTTTGATTATGTTTTCCTTGGCCTTAATGGGTTGAAGTTTATGGAGCGATCTGCGTTGATTACCTCGAAGATGGCCAAGTATTCAATTGCGTTTTGTATCGTGCATTTGCAAGAATCTTCAAGTAGGCCTCAACTTTCTTGCGAAAGGATAAAATTTAAATTCGCAAACTTTCGCAAGTTTTGGCAAATCGCAAATTTGAAAATCTCAGACTTAAAAAATATTTTATCGATCTGAGCAAATGTTTGCGTTGGGAGAAAATTAGGCGAGAACAGTAACAATTTACTGTTATGGTTATTTGTTGAATGCATGCAGAAAATTGAATGCAGGTGATGGAATAGTAACAATTGCGGGTGAAATCTTATGA
Organism: Sympetrum striolatum; assembly: GCA_947579665.1. Taxonomy (NCBI): domain Eukaryota; kingdom Metazoa; phylum Arthropoda; class Insecta; order Odonata; family Libellulidae; genus Sympetrum; species Sympetrum striolatum. The sequence goes on from OX388347.1 coordinate 7,265,445, forward strand.
TCATGATATAATATCTACGCACAAAGGCAAAGAAAGAAAACTCCAGCAAATACACGTTTACATTAACATGAAAACTGTATGAATAGTCTCCATGTGATGTGAGCCCTTTGAGAAGGCTTGTGATAGGACAATGGAATGAAATGTGGTCCGCACGACGCTTAAATCGTCTTACGTTACCTATGGTTTTCCCTCTGATACTTATCTTCACATTCTAGGTCGATCTTCAAAATCGCGCGTAATAGTGGGTGGCTGCGTTAACAGGGTTTTGAACCTCTGCTTTCGTGGCAAATGTCCCAGCCACTACTATTTTCCATTCAATAAAAATAAGACTAGAATGATTTAATGGTGAGAGCAAACACATAACGTGATTTTGTCTCTTATTTTTCCCAAAAAACCCAATGAAAGTCAGACTTTTCAGGCGACGAAGAATTCAAAACTATGTGAGATGAACGTACGAAAAGATAAACTAACCGAAAATTCGACAACATCCATCAAACTTCCGAGTTAATTTCATTCGAATCAAATCATATTTTAAATATATTTTTAAAAAACGACCACAATTGTTATGAATATATTTAACGTCTTCGGCCTTTACTTATTTGGTGGGACTTATAAAACACGATTCGTGATGAAGATTGAATGCCTGTTTCAAACGATACCTTCGCCTGAAGATATTCTTGCCATCATGTTCATCTGTAGGTACGAAGCCATGAATAGGGATTACATCGTTCATTATATTTCTTAGTATGAAGTCATATGATGCTATACATTACCTACATACTATAATTTCTATAGCTACAATTCGATATTTGTATCTATTGCTACTAATTAGATGGTAATATGGAGAGAGAGCAACGCTGACTTTTTATACTTCACAAACAAAGAAATTCCGAGGCAATTAACTTTTCTATTTTTCTGTAAGACTAAAATACCATTACATAAATATCATTATTTCATACCAGTTGACGGTGGAAGATAAGAATGCATTTACGTTTAACAATGGAAAACAGTGGAGACATCCATTTACCTTGAAATTTCAAATATCAGCAAGAAAACATCAGAGAACGACAAACAAGTGGTAATAGTTTACGAGAAAGTATTAAATAATATTAAAACGAAGCAATAAAGCTCGCAAAAACAGTCAAAAATTGTAGCGAAAATCGATATTGACGTTAGAACATGGAAATCTATTCCTTCGCAATTCTATGCAGCAAGATATAATTTTTCAAATTCACTGTTGCAAACGTTTAGTTTAACATGGAAACTGAAAATTATCGTTTTGCTGAGCGAGTTTAACATTAAATTATTCGAACGACTTCCGTAAAGCCAGACCTTACGAGGATCGTCCCTGCCGAAAAGGGTCCTCGACTTCATCCTCTCCGTCGCTCTTTCTGCATAAGCCGCCCTCCGCTCGACCCACTCAACCCTCCTCTTCGCACATACATGACTACCACACTCCCCCTTTTCCCTTCAATCAATCGACTGCATTCAATCTTCACCTAACCAATCGGATCCAACCAAATATCTCCACTATTCTTCATATTACAAACTATCTTCTGATCATCAACATTTTATCCTGCATTTTAACTAACATAACTTTCGTTCGCACTAGCCTGACTGGACAGTTAGTCTGTCGGAGCGGCAGCATTCAGATAAGCATTTCCTTCTCGTTCTTAAACTCTAAAAGTCTCAATTTCAGTACTTTTAAAATCCTTTTAATGTTTATTCTGTAACTATTTTATAATCCATTCATAAATTGGTGCAGAAAGACATCCGGCATACCTTTGTATATGTGTAGAAAAAGCAACTTTTATATATTTTAGGTAATTTTGGAACTTAGAGTCAAAAATCTTTTTCAGGATCGTTTGATTGAAGTTACCCACTTGGTAATCCAATATCCCGCTGTTAAAATCTTTCTTCAAAACTTCAGCATATATTTTAGTTTAGAGGTCTCTAATATGATTTTGAGCAGATTACGAACTTTTTGGAAATAAATATCAAGAGGCAAGAGATGAAACATTGCCTATAAAATTACTAACGATTATAAATTAATTTAAAATATAGGTTATGAGATAAAAAATACATTAAAATAGAGTATAGTCTAATAAATTATATGTAATTTCCGCTGGATAAGAACATTGACAAATAATATTGAAACAGTTGCTTACCGATATCTGTTAGATCAGAATGCAGACAGTGTCCAATAAGATGACGCATGAATAAAATTCACCTACCTGAAAAGAATACATTCAGATGCATTAATATACAATATAAAGTTCAAATGGACTTATTTCTAGTTGTATTTTTACAGCTGAAATAGAATAACATACGAAAGAATTATTTTAAAATGCTTGTCATCATAATATTGTAGAAAAATTACGTATTAAGAGAGCCAGTTTCAGATCGATTCAAATGAGATTCTGAGAAGCGGACTTTAGGAGCGGCCAAAGACGTGTTTCTTCGATTCCAGAAAGCTCATAAACAAACCTTTTAAAGGTAATATTTGCCTTATTCTAAAGTTTGAAAAATTTTAATTCCCTATAGAACTATCTTTCGTCGATTATTTTACGTATAGGAACAGTTATGGCGACAAAATGACGTATTGACGGCCAACAGACTGCGATTCCTGGGCCTGTGCCCGCCTCACTGAATCCTACGACGTCAAGGCATACAATTCGCGACTATCTGTCAGTTTAAACATTTTCTAATCATCCTTTCGAAATGAGGCAGAATTAAAGGCAATTTTCGTCCGCGTGAGGAAGACTTCTTTTCCAAATCCTTTTCTCCATTAGTTTTTTCCTCGTGTCTTACAGAGCCTCGTCTAATCCGCTTCTTGAGCCTCTTGTTTTAAAGCGTTCTTCCGGAAGTGGATGAAAAAGAGGGTACATGATCAAGAAGGATATCGATATGAAGCAATTATCAAGATGAGAACGCGTGCTCGTCTTAATTACGCATCCCTCCGCCCTCATAACGCCTCTAATCCGACGACCATTAGTCCCACCTTAAGCCTCTCTTAAGTCTGCTCATCCTCCGCCTTACCGCTCAAACCAAATTCCTCCTCTATAATCCATGCCCTCCAAAAACCCGAATAACAACCCAGATGGCGCCGTCCACTTATAAATGAATGCCCTTCACAATCTGTCGCCTTCGCATCCCAGGCTTTTGCTCTCACTCAAACGACGCGATATACTCCAGCTGTAAAAACTCAACCGAGGATATTTAACTCTTCCTTGCGACTGTACTCCATTCTGGTGGGAAATTGGACGGAAAGAACGGCAAATTTTGTGCATCGCATAGAAACAGGGGAGTAATTGCCATTTGCTTTGCGAGGTAAGTCGACGAAGGTATTTAAGGCCACAGTACATAAGTAATTAACTTCTGATAAAGAAGATATGTAAAAATCTTCTTCTTTAATGACAAGTCCTCGTTCATCTGTTAAAATACACCTTCACTTGTGATTTTCCTCTGTTTAAACCTTTGAAAAAATGTTCAACTCGGTAAACTAATAAATTCTTTGAATATCAGTCAACAAATAATACATTTAGTGAACTTTTCCATCATTTTTTACGCTTCTGGCCAGCTGTCAAAATATTCAGTCTAACCTTGAACTTTTATTAAAGTTTACGTAATAATTAAGACATGAAATTCAGCTGTATAAAGAGCGACAGAGTCCGGAGAATTAAATAACAATTCCCAAGGAGTTCATTATAAAACTGAATTCGTTTCCTTTGGTCTGAAAATTACATTTTAGACCAGAAGTCTCTAATTTGCTGCTCGCGAACCACATGTTACTCTTTAAAAATCATTCGCGTCCTTAATTTTGAGAAATGTATTTTATTTTAGTTCCACTATTGATTTTTGATTTAGGTATAACGGATTCTGAAAAAGTATTATGATCGATTAAATTCGAATTTGGCCAAACTGTCAAATTGTTATTTCTTCAATTACGCCAGTTGTGATTCTTTTGGAGCGACGATCATTATATCTTAGGAAGCTACTTTAGGAATAAAAAACATAAATAAAACAGTCATCTGCAATGAACGAGAAAACAAAACTAACCTATAAGGAGTAATTAATCCTGCTCCAAATTTAAACAATTATACATGTAAATAAAAGGCAGACATTTTATTGCCATAAACTAAATTTAAAAGTACAAACATGAAGAGGAAGTATTCATTACATAGTGGTTGCGATTAAAAACTGATTCATTCATATTCAAGGGCATTAGATAGCAATATTCCCCGATCTGAAACCATTAGATTGGAGTTAACGGTGCTAATAAAGGGCATCGTCGATCAACCCAGCATCTTTTTTAATTGCAATCCCAGCATTCGCTAGGAGTTGGCACAAACTTAATCGTACAAAGGCAGCAATAAACCGTTTGAGATAAGTGGGTAGCGCAAAGTGCATCGTGACAACAATTCGGTTATTGCACGCTTCCTGTCTCTCTCAATCATTAGTGGAAATTGAGATTCTGAGCCACGCTGCATTCCTATCGAAATCCACGGGCATTACTAGTTTCCTAGTACGTATCTAGATGCGCTTCAGCTACCCATCGAGCCATAAATGTTCTCTAATCTATTGTGATTGTCTCGTAATTGATTCAAGGGAAGCAATTCAAACTCCGCCGGAATGCGGAGATCTTGCGCGGGAATTATGATTAAAATGGATGCACACGGGAAAAAATACAGTGAAATGGAAATGCTACATAAGGGTCCAAATTTTGAGATGCATCGACGCGGGGAAATAGATTGGGAGCGTTCAAGTTTGAGGAAATAAAAGAGATAAGATTTTCGAGAGGAAAATTAAACTCGTCAAATTACGACTTCGAGAAAGTTCGTCAGCTTTAGATCGATGGCAGAAGATCTCTATTGCCAGTCCGTATATCACGTACTATTCATTAGGGAAATCACAGGACGTGCCAAATAGCATGAATCACTTCTATAGCTCTCAGTGTCTCTTTTCATTCCAACTGGGTCTTCTGCGCCCAAGGCATTTCCGAATGGGAATAAAATCCGTTAAATGAGTATCTGAATAAAAACTTTGCATTTTATGGTTCCTAACTTGAAAATGCATATATTCGTCATAACATTATCACTTTTTTTAGTTACAACCAATCTCTAAACTGATTTATCAGATTAAAATCATAGTTATAAATGTAAACGGTGTTTTCGAAGCTTGATTGAACTTAAAGACGGCGTTTTAGTGATTAAGTGAGAATGACTTTGAAAAAGGATTAAAAATAAACCTAATGCGCGAAAGTATTTCTACTAAAGATTAGGTAAAACATACTTTTCCTTCGATATTCGTTTTTTTAATAACAATCAATAATCAAAACACTTCTTTTCTTAGAAGGTATCTTAGTAGCTAGCTCAAAAAGGCACCCGAATGCTATTAAATTAATTTCTCAACTTAAGTGATTTCAGAAAATGTTTTTATCGACTGAAGGTAGTGAGCCAATATGAAGTCGGTAGGCTCTTGGAATTGGAAGCAGTATTTGAGAGTGAGTAAACAGCAAGTTACCTGATACCGACTGCATAAATACAAAGCCGAGAGGCGTTCAAATTTATAATTTGTGGAAAAGCAGGAAAGAAAATTCGCAAGTCATTGCGAGGAGAAGGTAGCGAATAAATTTGATGTGGTAAACATACTTTACTCTTGGAAAGAAGTGGAAAGAAAAAGTCACATTTAAGAGAGAAGTTGAAGGAACTTGCAGTCGTAACATAGATAAGAAAACTTTGGGTAAATATAACGAAAGATAATATAAATTGGAAAAAGGTACACAGTAAGTTGGCAGCGTGAGATGACGTAAAATAGTAAATTAAGGATCTCGTTGAGTTTAACATAATCTTATTTCGTTATATATTGACAAATAGTTTCATTTTATGCCTTTCGGCTAATTACGCATATTTAATTACGAAGTTTGATTCTAGAAACCTTTCAGTTAAATAAAAACCCGAAAGTATTGTAAAATCCTGCTAAGACATTCGATTTAACGTTATCCTAAATCGGAATATTGATCAATTCATCAATTTGCATTTAAGGTTGTTCGTAAATAATTAATACAGTTGTTTTGTAATAAAAATAATCTACAATACATAAAATGTTATATTATTTACTTATTAAATTACAATACAAACTGTATTGTAACATCAACAGTACAATTCCTGAGTAGAAATGGAGAATAAGTCTGCCACAGCCAGGACTCGAACCCGGATCTTCCACTTGCCGGGCGGATGCTTTAGTCAATTAAGCGACCGCGACAGAACATTCTCTCCATTGGACGTAAAAATTCAAAGACAGTATCTAAGAGTTTTTCGTGGCCATACAGAAAATATCAATGGTGAAATAGAATTGTTGTCCATATTAATTTCTATTTTCAGTCTAACTTATTACCTTTTCGTTTAAAACATTAGTTGATATGTTATTTAAACGTTTACAAAAACTGAAAAAATTATAATATTTGGATTTCGGCGTTTCTTTTAAAATCTCTGAAGCAGAAATTTAAAATCGATTTCAGTTAGCTAAATATTTATCTAGGAGCTGCAGCATTTTTTCAGCTAAACATAAAGTAAATTAGTGATAAGCTATGATTTATATCTGTACTTTTTTAAATGCAAAATCAAGGAATACATTTGCATTTTTCAAATCCATAGTAAGCATTAAATTATTTCAAGGAGAGAAATAAATAATCTTGCTTCCTGAACTACCCCAAAAATTAGTTATAGCTAGAAATTATACAGAAAAATTCTGTTTTCATTGTGGAAAATATCCACAAATGTTTCTTTCTAGAATGCAATTAACTTATTTTAAGTACCTTTATGCTTTACAATACGCCTAACTGTGTTTGAAATACGTTCCCTTTAATGATCCTCCGTCTGATGACTCCCGATCTCCCAATCATTTGACTCAAACAATTACAGTTGAGATTAAAATCCGCAAACGCCGGGATGAAAGAGGCACACAAAGCCTTCGCTTGCGGTGTTCTCCAAACAGGAAGAGCACGAACGATAGCCTATAGTGAAACTAATTTGAGAAGCTTTTGGCTGCGTCCGTTCAAAACTCGATTTCGGCCTTTCGACGTAAAATTTCCCTTCGAAAAATAGAATTCCTTCGGTCAACTACTTCGAATCAAAGAAAAGCAGAGGGGTCAGCCGGCGGTATTTTTGTGCCTGGTGATTGGTAAGTAGGACGCATGAGAAATTTACATGGGGCCCGACGAAGGGGGCCCGGTGTTTGAGCGCGCCCAACATGGACATCAGGTGAAGAGGCTATCGGGAGCGTGTTCAAGAAAATGACTCGAATTACAAGACCTTCCCGAATATGGGTCAAGTCGTCGCAATAAAGATTCCTTCTTTCATTATCCCATCGGCCACGAACTACACCTGATGACGCAGCCCTGTCTAAAATCCGCTAAAGGCTATTTGTGGATAAAAAGATTTAGGTGGACTCTCGTCTAACGAATATCCCTTAATAAATTGGTTTAAGGGTATAAGATGTGAATTAAGAAGATAATTCTCCAAATAATTAAGGACATTGATTAACTTCAAATTAACGTTTAACTGAAGAAAACGGCAGTTTGTATTACAATTTAAGACTGAAAAAACCTCAATCTCATAAGTTATTATTTTACAACGTAGTACTTAAATATCTAGATAAACCTTCACACGTCTTTAATTGGTAAATAAAAATTATATTGAAATAATAAATCACTCAAGAGCAAAAATAAATTAAGTAACTTGGAAAAATCAATTAATTGCAATATCTTGTAGGATAAATTGTAACCTTTTCATAACATACTATACTAAACTACCCTCTGTAACCCCTTTTTATTGTTTATAGAACATTTATTGAGATTAAGATTGAAAATTTGAAGAGAACTTCTTCTATCCATCTTAGAGAACCCCTTTGGTGGTATATGTGATTACTAAGGAATTAAGAACTATATATTAATTTCTCCCACCCAATTTATTAAAAGAACGAATGAATAAGAGATGCTACATAAACATGCATTCACTCGATAAGTAAACCACTCTATACTTAAAACTCTTGAGACGTACTGAGTAAATCCGCCTCTTACACAACATTAAAAAAATCATACAACCTCTGAAAGGTTACGCGAGGAAAACGAATAATTTAGAGATGAGAAGGGAATTCGACAAGGTAACTGCTTATCTCCTATTTTATTCACAATTGTTCTGGAAGAAGTTATCAAAATTCTTCTTTGGGAAGGAATTGTCTAAAGATAAAAGCAGATTACATCAATAATTGCATTTTGCAGATGATACAGTACTCTGAGAAAAAAATTCTAGAGGATACTTTCCCTCCGAATCATAAAATGTTTTGGTTTCATTCGTTTTCTTATAAAACGGTTTCACTGTATCACATGCACAAAAATGAAATAAATAATAGATGTATTTCTATTAATTGTGAAGTTTATAACATAATACCTGAATAAATACTACATTCTACTAGTAATAATTACAATATCGTTGTTTAAAGAACGACTTTCATTGCTGGATGTAAATATTAAATTGACTCCCACCACAACTATTTTGAAGAGAGCTTGGCAAAATTCAGAAACTAAAGTAATGTTCTCGAAAACACATGCCATCCTATACCCTTTAATTAACCTTAATTAGATAAATAACAACTAAGGCGCAACTTCTATTGCCAAGGTTTGTGTATAACGGTGCATTGAAACATGAGTAGCCTTCCGCAAAAAATATACATGAGACCTAAAACACGAGGCCTTCTTCAAATAAAGGCGACATGTTTGTGCACAAAAAATGTGCAGACAAAAGCAAATGTTCTTCGGAGGTATCTCGCAAAACGAGGTGAAGGGCAAGCGATTTGCTCCAATTTCCAAGAAAAGGAAGGGTTTTTAGTGCATCCGGTTCGTTTTTTTGAGGACTAAATGGTGTTCTCGTGACGGTGGTCTATTCCAGGAGCCCTGTTGCCCACCTCGTTTTAATAAGACCAGTGAAAAGAAGATCGTGACTGGGAGCCGTAGAATATGGGAGAAATAACCTAAACAATTGTATGCGATAGAGGAGCCTCAACCTCGAAGTAAAGAGTCGTTTGTGGACCGGCGTGCTGCTCCCGCATAAGATGTATTTTGACTGAGAAAAGCCTTAATCGCTTACAATGGGCCTTCTGCTAACGTTTTCAAGCTAAGACTCCGATTTCTTCAAACCACCACCAAATGATAGTCTTTGGGGTGTTTTGTACATTCGCGTACATTCATGGAAATGAAAACGTTGGTTAAGAAAAGTAATTCCTGTAAAATAATCAACAGAGGTGTCTCTGGATTTCAGACCTCAAAACTTAACGCTATCCTGAAAGAATGCAACCAGAACTACTTATAAGATTGCCTACTTTACAGGGATATTCGAGTAGACATCCCACAACATAGAGAAGAGAATCCCAATGAAATCTTCAAGCCCTCTACCGCTAGCAATAAAGATTGGTGATAAGACGACAGCTGAGGAGTGAGGGAATTTGCTCTTCCTTCAGTTAGTATGTTTTGAAAGCCCAAGGGAGTGTGTCATTTTCGAGTCCACTCGAGAGCTGAATAATGAATACCCCTTATAAGACCATGTATACTACATATAACATGAATTACGCTTATTATTGTGTTCAATAAGCAGATGGACTTTCCATCAATCATATGCATTAAATCTTATATTCACAGCCATGACAAAGACTGGGAGGGAATAAAGTGAAAGATATATTTTTTGTTCATCGCGTCCCAAAAAATCCACGAATAACATTCCATTCATTGTTATTTAGGAATAAAGTACTATAAAATAGTAATGCCTCAATATTTTTGCTGCATTTATTTTCAATTGATTCCAAAAATATGTGAGAACGAATAAAAGGGTGCCTATTTTGAAGCAATGTATTAAGTATGATGTATAATACATGTACATGTATGATTATAATTTTAAAAAAATATTTCGGATTGTGATTGTAAATAAAACCTACGTATTGAACATTACGAATATTTCAGTTTTGTTTTAATTTTAATGAATTTTTATAAAATAATTCGATTTAATTTAAACATTTTGACAGCCCATGGTTAAAAGAATAATAAGCATGTTCCGCTTTTTCCAGGTAAAATTTTACTCCTGCACTCAAAATGTTTTAGTTTGTCCTTGGGAATTTTACCTGGGTGGACACCCTTACGTGCAAAGTCACCTCAACCCTTTCCTTGTATGTTTCAGTTGTATTCAGTTTTCCAGGAACCTTTCATATTTTTTCAGGTACGAATTACAGCTAAAACAAGATTTAATTTGTATGAGGCATTTTTTTAATAAAATAAATCTCATATACTATTTTCTTTTGTATATTCATAGCAAAGAGTGGGAAAATAGAGCACGAGGTCGGTGATGCGTCGCTGAATGATTCGAGGTACTAATTTCATCACGGAGAAAATGCCAAGAATAAAAACAAGAGGTTAACTTGGAATGATTGATGACCTGTATACGTTCGCAATGTGAAGAACACCGACGAAGGAATAAACATAGTTGGGAACAATGAAGGTCATCCATCAAGGATGATGAAAAAACGGCTGCACTCAATGCTCCAAATTAATACATATGTCCTCGGAGGACGTCGTCAAAATAACTGTCAATAGCGTGCTCTTGCAAGTTTTATAGGAATTAATGCAAAAAATATAGTTTACACATTCCTTTTCCGATGTCAAATATTACGATTCAAGGAAGATGCAATCATTTAAGAATATATATGACAAAAGGGTTCAAAGCTAAAAGAATAGAGAATGTAGGGTGCAAGAACTGAAAAAGATAGAAATATGGAGCGATGGGACTAAACGCAATAGCTCTTCGTCAGGAAAACTGTCTGTGAAAAATACACAAAAAGTGGGACGTTCTCAATTCCATATGGAATGTGCACAATCCATCAATAGCAATCATCCCGTACAGTAAAATGTCGAATCTATTCAATTGTTGAAATACCGAATTCGCTCTTTCTCTTCACGGACATTAGTAATGCTTCCTAGCCCTCTTTTCTGTTTATTCCTATGCCTCTTTCTATGTTTATGTCAGCAAAAAAGAGTATTTCTCATAGTGAAGCACAAGATCAGTAATGTTTTTTCACACCTTTTTTCCTGGGTACATGCCCTTAAGTGCAAAGTACCTTTAACCCTCTCCTAATGTCTTTAATCCTTTTGTATTACCTACACATTTTGGGCTTTTTATTTTTCTGCTCAAGATTACTACATATTTTCTTTACGCCTTAATTTTATGAAAATAGAAAACTTATTCACTCTTAATCCAAGCATAAATGCGTTGTGCGTTATTCTTAGTCTAGTCTATGAAAAGATGAAAATAGAAATAACACAACAGCATTGAAGGAGAACGAACATGAAATAAGTCTGACAAGTTTTTTCTGAAGTCTGAAGATGAACGACTTTAAGTTACTTACGATAAATACCATTCCTTGTGAGCTATCCTTTTGCTAAATAAATTGTTTATTGAATTATTTTTAGACGAACACCGGATGATACGCAATTCCAGTTAATAAAAATGGAATATTCAACAACGAGTTTGTTACTTTAGTGCAAGAAGAATCAAATTTTAAGAAATTCTGTAAATTATAAGGTAAATTATCTTAATATTCTGATTACTGACAATCGAAGTAATAGTTTACTTTATGATATTGGTTTTTTAAATCAAATAATTTGTAGTTAGATTCGTCGTCTTCATAGAAATACAACTAATAAAAATGCACTTTCATAGTTTGAAAAAATTCATTGAAAAATAAGATGGAACACCGTTTTTACTTTCTCCATATACGTAGTATAGAGAAAGTATTGTTTTCATGAGAAAATTCTTTTGAAACTTCAAGATTTCAACGGAAATACATGTTTTGGGGTCCCTAGAACACGTTTTGACCATTTTCGGAATGATGTCTGTGTGTATGTGTGTGTGTGCTTGTGGGCGCTCTAACGTAAAACCTATTAGCCGTATCAATACCAAACTTCACATATAGTACTGTGGTAAGTTTTGTCAGAGTTGATTAGTTTTTGGAGTAAATCGATTGAGCAAAAGTCGAGCTTTATTCTTCGAAGAAATTTTCCGTTTTTGCAAAATATCTCCATAAATATGATATTTAGGAATATTCTATTATTTATAAAAGTTTTAGTAATTAAAGTTTACTATAACTTTTGTATTAAAATATATATTTATCAGTGATTGTTTAGGAGTTATTCGTGAAATACTAATAAACCGGAAGTAGCTGATTATGTACTTTGGGGGTGCTCCAACATAAAAACTATTTGTTGTATCAACACCAAATTTCATATATAGTATTTTGGTTGATGTCGTTAGAGTTTATTAGTTTTTGGAGTAAATCGGGTGACCGAAAGTTGAGCTTTACTTTTCAAAGCTCGTTTCCGTTTTTGCAAAAAATCTCTATTAATTTGATATTGAGGTATATACTATTATTTATAAACATTTTAGAAAATATAATTTACTATAACTTTTGTATGAAACATATTTTTGTATAACTGATTGTTTAGGAGTTATTCATAAAATACTGAAGAACCGGAATTTGCTGATTATGTTCTTTGTGGGCACTCTGGGCGCTGTAGGCCAAAGGCCAATTTCATAATTTTTCATCGATCATGTCCCGAAAAACATTATTTATAATGTTTGTGACGTAAAAGATAATATAATATAAATTAACCACTTATCTTCCAAGTTTAGAATGAATATAGAGTTCGAAAATACTGCCGTACATAAATATATACATCTTATATATGGAGAAAGTCATGCGCTGGCCACATCAGATTTTTTAATTTGAGAAAAGGGATCAAAAAATTAATATCACTCTCTCACCACTGACCACTGAAGCGGTGAGATAGGTTAAAAGGTTGGGAAAGCAATTTAAAAGATAATAAAAATGAAGGGGATTTATTATCTATACGAAAAATGGTTCCTCCGTCTTCTCTAATTGAGATTTTGTTTCCGGATGGAAATTTGAAATGACGCGGGATCGAAAAGAGAGAGAAGAACGGACGATATATGACGCGAAGAGCTTCAATACTTTTCGTTGATGTCATCGCTTAAAATTTCGCTCATTTATCACACTTAGTCGAATACGAGCAAAATCGGAATTGAGGGTCAGTTAAGGTGGAAAAATGAAGAGAGGTAATTGACGCGTTGCATTGACAGCGGTGTGAAAAGGTTTTGGAGTGAATTCGATTTCAGGCTTGCTTTTTTCTGATGAATAACTGGTTTATTTTATATTGTGGATCTCTTCGACTCAATGAACTGCGTCCTTTCTATTAACCCCCCAGTTTCATCGTGTACATTGTTAACGTGGGTTATAATGTTTTTTTTTAGTGTCTTCTTTCTATACACTAATTAAACTTTATTTGAATCATAACAGGGGATTTCATAACTTTAAATTCGGAAAATAGGCTCTGAATAAATAAGTTATAAACCGCAGCCTATTTTTTTTAATTTTGAATGTGAGTAACAAAACATTTCAAAACCAGTAGATTCATGGGTACGACATGTCTGAAATAATGATTTAATACTAGATACGTCGTCATATTTCCGAAAAATCCACGTGATCCACTTTCATAATTCCCGGGGACTTGATTGAAGTTGCATACGCTTTATTCCTTCTGGGAATGAAATATTGCATATAGGTTTCCATGAGATTTCAAAGTGGTCATACAAATGATCGGTAACAGGAATTACGCAAATTAAATTACAATACAGAAACACAGTGTGTAAATAAAAAATATACGTACAGTCCTGGCCAAAATTAACGCAGCACCTCCCTAGCGATCCTTACGGCCGGTGCTGCGTTAATTTTGGCCAGGACTGTACATGCATAAAAACCTAACAACTCATCAAAAATCAGTAAGTTTCCAAGAAATGTTTTGAATGGAACACAATAATATCTTTGAGAAGTAATACAATACATACATAATTTTAATACACCCCAGAGTAATTAAAATTAAATCCAAATTCAAATATGCCTCAATTTTCGCATCATGTAGATGCTTGTTTCTGCGATGAATCTGCACACCCGTTGAGGGCTTAGTTCCCCCGACTTCAATTAGAGATTAATTAACCGCACGCATCAATTAACCAACTCACCGACGCATTTAAGCCCTATAAAAACCTCAAACTTCAAAGAACTGCAAGGATAAAGAAGTGAACTGAAAAAAATCCCCCCTGCAAAGAAATACGGAGCCCCCCAACCACACTGCAATTTCATCGCTCTGCAAAGAGAGAAAATGACCGCGAGGGAGGGAAATCATTTAGACGTCCTAATGAAGGTAAGTTTGGAAGGTGGCGACGGTGCGTGTGAAGATGGATGATGGGGAAAGAGGAAGTGCAGCGGAGAGACCCCTAGGGAACACTTGGGTGCTAAGTTCCTTAATGTCTTAGTGGAACGAGTGTTTCTTAGTCCGGACTCGTTGCTAGGAAACAACGGACTCTGTGCAGTTCTCTTTCTCGGTCGATGGACGAATTCGCAAGAATCTCTACGGAAGTCTTCAAAGAAAAATCGATTGGAGGAATCTCTTTCATTAGGCTTTCATACTTAGAGTAATTAATAATAAAATTGTGAAATTAAAAGTTGAAATTCCTTTTACTAACAAACTAAATACTCTTGAAAGCTTCAGGTCGGATATCTTCGTGGATAATATACTTGATATGATCGAATTCAACTCTAGGGAAGAGAAGAATTGCGTGACCACAAAAATTTACAACATCTCTGAAGAAATGATATAACCAGTAAGTTATATCTGTAAGTAATCCTGAGATCTAAAAATTAACATAGATCGTACTGAACATGTATATAAAATTGTTATAATATCACAGTGATTGTGATATATATTTCAGAAAATTAAAATTGGCTTAATATTGATAACATATTCGCAGATGTGGTATATGACACCTTTGCAGTAGCAATAGTTTTAATTACTGCATTTATACCAAATAAATGCGTGAGACTCTCAATAAATTGCTTCATAGTCTGCTGTGAAACGTACCCCAAATAAAACATTTCCTTAGGCTCTCTATATATTGTTAGCAGTTCACAACAGTTGATACAGGAAGAAATGAAATATCATGGATCATGAGCTTAATAATATCTAGGTAACCATAAACTGTAACGAATCGATATTTATAACACGATGCAAAATATTAGTTAAAATATATTGTTAGAATGAAACGTTTCTTTTCTCTAAATTGCACATAAATTGTTTTAGGTAAGCAAGCACATGAACTATACCCAAACAACTTAGGAAACAAGTTATCCTTGCCGAGGTATTTTTTTAACGAGTAGCATTAGCGAGCCACTACTTGTAGCAAACGATTCTCGATTAGGAGAGAACTTGGCCACGTTCTCATTAATTGGCGTCGAATGCAAATGATGTTGATTAATTGTTTAAGAGACTACAGAGCCCGTGATAGCTTTTGACGTGAGCTCAAGACCCTTTTCGATCTCTTAGGCAAACCAATGAATCCCCTCGGTTCTGCGCATGGCATTTTCGATTCCCATCAAAATAAAGCTCGTAAACAGCTCTCCCTGAAAATATCCCACGTCATTTCCTGCGTCAATCAAACCCTCTCTCGAAATTAGCTGGCCGAAATAACGAAACCCACCGGAATCCCCTTATCTCGCTCCAACGTTGACTTTCATCGAAATCGAATGAAATTATCCCAATCCCGCGAGATTTCCGTTCGATTTCGATCGCAAAAACAAACGATAGTGCGATTCAACCGAGGACGGGGTTCGAGTACCGCTTGTGTCGGAGAGCACATGAAATATGAGCACACTATCTGAGACGAAAAGCAACGAACGGAATGGAGAGAGCGGTTGGTAAGGAGGACAGGCGAAGTACTGGGATAGGGAAAGGAGAGGGTGGGGATAAAAAGAAAAACGAGGAACGCGATTAAGAAAAATAAAAGGAAGGTGTGAAAAGTGAAATAGGGAAGAACTGCAAACACTCAAATATAAATCTTTATTCCAATTATATTGAGACTCCATTGTCTCCTCAGTATTTAGTCTTCCATTCTACTCTTTATTACTTACTTTAGCAGTAATTATATCATCAATATCTGATACAACCGACCAAAGAAGAAACTATAATAAAAATATGGCGAATGAGATAGAACTTAAGCATTCGAAAAACACTTAAAATTGATTAAAACTGTAATTGATCTGAATGAACGAGTACGGGATGAAAGACAGAAAGAAGAAGAGGAGAAAATAAATGTTAAGAGATGGGAAAGGGGATAAGCCTTATAGATAGGAAGAGAGAATGTAAGTAACAGATAGTGGAGAGACAGAAAAAAGAAATAAGAGGGAGGGAGGAAGCAGGGATTTGAAAAGGGAGATAGAAAGAGAAGGATAAGAGTATAAAATGAGACATGGATCACTGAGAATAAATATACTATGAACGGCGTTTGGTTTTATAAAACAATAAAAATTACATTAATATTGCCAATTTTATATGTTAGCTACAACCAATCTTCACCAAGAGTGAAGAATCATTTGGAAGCAACAGAATCCAAGCAAAATATAAAATTAAACTTTTTCGGAAAACAATACAATATTTTTCCTTTGTTTGAGTTTCCTATTCCAATAAGCTCTTTCTTGTAATATGATGTAGGGTTAGATGAAAGAGGAGACTTATAAATCTCAATCAAGACCATAAGAAAAGTCGTTCATCGTTATTATTATTATTAATTCTACAATTTCTACGAAAAACATAAACGTATCGTACATCATCTGTGGATCGAATATAAAAGTGTGTATGATTTCACATGTAATTCCGTATCTTTTTCTTATTATGAAGTTCTGATTTGGAGAACCATTACAAACAGAATAAGTCTATGAATCTCTGATTCTCATTTAATTTTATTGTAAAGATTTTTTTGTTTGCATTTATATATTCATGTCTAATTTAATTTTCATTACATTGCTTGTTTTTTTCATTTTGGTTGTATTCTTTGTTTACTTGGATCACTTACAGCATATTGGTTATGCTTTTATGTGAGCCAGGAGCTGATTTTTTTGTTTGTCTATGTCTATGTCTATGTAAGAACCCTGCAAGCCGCCTTTCGGCGTGTGGCAGGGGGTGCAAGCACCTTGACTCTATTTTCCTAAACGGTTGCATTCGCGTATACTTCGCGGAAAAAATGAATTTTTGAAACGATTCGTTCTAGCATCTATTTGTTAAGTATTTGGGGGGAGGAAAAATAAAATAATCCGCCTGGTGTTCACCCTTTTATTTATAGGACTAAAGTTAAGCACTTTAAGTGAACGTTCATGAAATTGATTCATTTTTTTTATTTAGAGCATATTATTCTGTTCAGAAACTTTCCTCACATTCATCACTGGCTACCATAAAAACATATTTATTAGTTTATTTCAATAAACCAAGAATTATAATGAGAGGTATATTTTTATTTCGTTTTTAGGACCTCATTTTGGATCAAAATAAACATCGCTTACTTGGGAGACCAATATTTTTTTCAGATGGATAGAATTGCGTTCAATATTTACAAATACTTATAAATCCAATGTGCAATTTAAAAATAAAAAAACCTCCAGAAAATCTCTTTGTGGGCTACCAGCCTAATCTAAGTTGTTTTAGCGTAGAAAAATCACATATTTTGACCCCTATTCCAAGTATTTTGCAGCAAAAATGAAATACTTGGCTTCGAAAAGAGTATATCCCGATCTTAGAGCGATGGCGATTTAAAGTGGATAGGAGACAATGGTTGTGAAGAAGAGCGGAAGGGAGGCCTCGGGAGATCCTCACTCGGTTAGGACTGCAAATCCCATGATCCAAGCATATCCGGAGTCGCATTGTTTGGAAACACAGATGAGAGGGTTAAGGAGAGAGGTTGGCGTAAACGGTGAAAGAGATGGAAGATAACTAAGGAGGCTAACGGGACTAGATATTGATTATCATAGCTTGCAGCTCTTAGATATAATGTACAAGTATGTCAAACATTTACTTATGTGAGGCAGCTTCGAAAAAGGTATATTTTACTTGATCATTCATGTTATAAGCTTCCTTTACCAGGATGTAAATTTTGGGTATTTGAAGCACGATAACTAGATTTTATTGGCATTTGAATTTATTTATTTTTAGTTTTATGTTTCATGACTATAAAATACCTTGCAACATCCGAATGAATAAACTGGATCTAAGATACCCAATAAAATATTATAGGTGAGATATGTCTCTAAAATCAGAAAATACAAAATATACTAAAATACCCTCATCAACAGCATACGCGGGCATAAACTTCCTTCTGTAGTTGAACCACCATTATTCAAGGACGAATTCTATACGGATATAAATTTGAAGTATAATTACGATACGATAATGAATTACAACACCAGTAGATACCAGATGGAATGCAGAAAAAGAATCTTTGCAAATATTTCCATAATTTCGTTCCCATTTTCCGCTGTTGTTCATTTTCGTACACATGTTTCATAATTTATGTTCGAAATAGTCCATTAATTTTGAATATTTTAAAATAATTTTGCTTACCACCATATGCGATTGGATAAGCCAATTTAACAGTAATTGCATACTGTCAGATGGAATTCAATAAATTTTAACAGAAGTAAAATGTTTCACTAGTTAATCTAACGCAGTTCCATAGATTTTACGTAACTTGTGTAACAGTGAATTCATTTCAATGTTGACAAGTGTCCATTGCGACTCGTTTTACCAGGTATGGGGACAAATAAATAAACCTAGGGCTAGAAATTATTTACCATGGAAAGAACGGAAAAATAAATAAATTCAGAGAAGACGGAAAAGAAAGGTGAAAAACGCTGAATGAGCACACATTCGCAAAACGGAAGGAAAAAAGCACACAGAAAGGTAAAATGAACAGCAATGCAAAGCCGAGGGAGAAAAGAATATAATCAGTAGATGGAGGTAAGGGGAGAACGAGGGAATTAAGTTAGAAGAGGTGGAATGCTGAAACAGCTGGAGAAATAACAGCGAGAGAGAAAATTAGTAGATTTGTCGAGGAATGAGATGGAATAAATGAAAAGGAGAAATAATAAAGGAAGAAGAATCCCAGAAGAATAAAATACAAACAGGTAGAGGTAAAAAGGATTCGCAAGGAAAATGTATCAAGAAAACAAGCTTAGTATTTCATAGTTATTATTACGGTAGAGAAACTTGTATTCTATTTTGGTCCTATTAATATTCGTCTTAGGATTGATATTGTTTCTCCGCAATCTTGTGTGTGGAAAGTTGTACTACTTACGAAAAGAAAACATCAATCCTAGCGCTAACATAAGGATGTAATAATGTATTTTCCAAAATATAATGATATGCGAAAAGAATTCAAATTAAAAGAACTTTATTTCCAAAAATATTATGATTCAAGAAGCATTAGCCTTACCGGTTGGCCGAGGAGGAGGACGGGGTAATTCCATTATTACATTCCGCTAAAGTGAAACATTTTTCTACAAACTGCCGGTGTAGCAGTTCTGGTTAATTCATATCAAATCTTTAATGATAGATGTGTACTTTTCCACATAAACTTTATTTCCGAACAACCGGTTTTGATACAATATCATCGTCAGTATTATCATCTAAAACTAATTATGACTTTCCACAACATCACGGCTGCATCCATCGATTGCATATCAAATGTGTATGCAACAATCATTACTATTATAATAGTGATATACATAATAATTACATTATGAATTCATACAATGCTCATTACCCGCGTTGTTAACTGTTCATAAGAAAGAATTTTCGGAACAAAAAAATAATTCATTACTTTAAAATTTTAAAAATATAGTCAATTTGAGAATTCGACCAATTTACCATGTAGCATATCTTGCATATAAATTTTCCCTAAACAAATTGACATTTCCGAAACGAAGTCTACGTCGCAACAATCAGAAAGTCCCAAACGAGATGGACGACTGTGTGCGAGGTTTTATTAAAAAAGGAAGTACAAATCACTCACTGGACAAACATGGTCAGCTTTGACGTAAACATGTCCATAGAAATAAGGAAAGACTCGGCTACCCAATGAAAGTGAGCCTCATAGGGAATGCAAATACTCCTTTTTCTGATGTTTGTCCTCCGCACGGAAAAAGGATCGATAATTCAGAGCTTAAAGAGATGCGCTCCCATTAAAACCAGCGAATGCCTAACGCACACGAAAAACTACGTTGTTAATCAGGAAGAAACAATATCAATCATTGTATGTGACGAGGATACGAATAGTCGAGAGATAGGACAGGAGATGAAAGCTCGGAAAGATGTGTGGAGGAAGAAAAGGAAAATATGACAGATTTAAATGCGGGAGAAGTGGGGAAAGACGAACTGCAGGTGAAAAGGAAGAGAGGACGGAAAAGGGAGTTGAAATGGGAAAGAAAAGCAGAGGGAGCGTAAATTATAAGTAGAGAGAGAGGGAATCTGGATAATAACCACCGGAACACTGGAGCCATGGAATACGAAAGGCAGGGGAATCACAGAAACGAGTTTCGACCGCACGAAAAAGATATTACGCTCTGCCTTTTGACAGAATAAAATATAATTGGTAGGGTAGCGGGGCGACCATTAAGGGTTTAAAATGACACATGATCCTAGCAACCGGATCTCGGTTTACTAGTTCACGGATGTGCTCCTGGGGAATCTCAGTGAATTTCCAAAACTCACGATGGCGGAGAATCGTGGGTTCAACAGCCGAAACAAATATACACCTGTATCAACAGGAAAGCGATAAAAATGTGAATTTTAGGATTAAGGTATTCGTAATTTCTTTAAAAATGAACGGTCTGTAGCAGTTTAATTAATAATTAATGAACAGACGTGAACTATAAGTGACTGAGTTCGACCTCGTAAACCCACAAGGATTTCGTCAAAAAAGTATTTCCTTAATGCTCCAAATACATATTCCAAAACACTGAGCAAAGAACTACATAATATATTTTATAGCCTAACTTTACGGAACTTTATAAAATTTCATTTTATTACCGATCACACTGAAATTTTCAACAAGGTAACAAATGAACAGATCTAATTGTAAATACTGCAATTTATCCAAATAAAGGAAGGTTTGTAAATTTACTTTCTTATTAAATCAGCCTATTTTTCAACTGGTCAGGTAATTAGTACTGTAATTGTCGTTTTATATACACACATTCATACATACATATATATACATATATAATTCCTGAAAGGAACTCTCTTTTCTTCAAATACGCCATTATTTTTTTCCACTGGAACCTTAGAACCGCAAGGAACAGCGAAGCGGAGAATGCTGGAGGTTGCGTTAATAACAGAAAGATATCGTAAAGTCGGAGGATTCGATTGAATCAACTAGAGCATGGAAAATATTCCATCTCCTCTGCCTAAGATATGAGACATGAAAGAAATGATGACGTTGTTACGTTCTTAAGATTCCTTTGTGCATTATTTACTCACATCGATACTTCTCTTTGACGAATATTAATGACCTACGTATTTAACACAGTAACTCTAAAAAAAAGGAGGATTTTTTTCTCACTTTCCCCCTAACATATTGATAGGAATTAAATTAATATTTGGATTTCCTGATGCAAACATTGAACTGTAAAATATAATCTTAAAAAATAACTAAAACGTGGCTTCCATTAGCTTAGGCTTCCACCAGTCACTGGATGTGGAGTTATTTTTCCTAAGGGTTAAGCGCTTGCATGAAAGAGGTGCAAGTCATTTACTTCCTCAATCAAAATTCGAAGAGTTTATCAGAATAATATTAAGATATAAACAACTTTGATGAAATATGTAACGAGGAAATATTACGTATTTCTGTTTGTGGTTTTTTTATTCCTACACTATTTTATCCATCGTAGCAACTAAAAAGTCTATCAGGAATATAATTATTTTTCGATATACTTGTCGAATCTAAATTCCTTTTAATTAATAATACCATCACAAACGCGTATTCATTTATAGGCCAAAGTAAATCAAAAAGCTCGAACTCATTTATCAACAGTGATAAACATGCCCCTGGTCTCACATTCAGAGCTGACACTGAACCTTCGCTAATGGACGGCGTTGCTAAAAGACCTCATTCATGGAAAAACGATCCAGATATCGATGAGAAATAGAAACGAAACCAAGGTAACGGCCGAGACAGCAAGGAACACCATCGGCGTAACCACATTCGCATCTAGAGATCGAATGCAACAGAGGCTGTCTGATGCACTCCGTGCTTTTGTTCCGATAGCAGACAATGGGTTAGATGGAAAAAATATATGGGCCGAAGAAGAGAGCGCTCAGACATGAAACAGTTTCATTTCCAACACCCACCAATATCAAAGTTATGCTCCGCCCCCTTGCAAATTCCACGGGCCCCCATTCCCTCTCTCCGGTAATTTTTTTCGAACGCTTTTGCCACGGGTGCGATGCTATCGAAATGGGTCGAGGTTTCCCAGGGTCTCCGCCGCGGCGCTGCCTCCGCCCCGACCTTCTTTTGTCGTTCGAGAGAGTCCCTGTGGTCTACTTTGCGGCAAATAATTTATTATCAGGGGTCTGAGAGTACGTATGTTATATCTCCGCAGACCCATTATGATTTGGAGGGAAAGGTTGGCGGCGATACGCGCATTTCCTATTTACGACGCGTTTTGACTTTACTATAAATTCGAAACGAATATAATCTGAAGTAATTTCCGAGGGGAAAAAATCACGCTTCACCTCTTCACTCTCTCCGTTAATCTGCCCCCGGGGATCCCCTTTCACCCACACTTACGTATACAAATACATATATTTATACCTATGTACATATTTACGCTCCACAACGCTCCCTGGAGTAATTTCCCTTCCCTTTTTTATTGCTATTATACGGTGTGGAGGTCCTGAAATATGAATCGCGTAGGGGTGAGCAAAGTGCAATGGCTTGGAAAAGTGCGTATGGAAAGAGGGTTGGAAGGAGAATTTGGAGGGAGGGTTGGAAGGATAATTGGAAGAGGGTTGGAGGGAGGGTTGGAAGGATAATTGGAAGAGGGTTGGAAGGAGAATTTGGAAGGAGGGTTGGAAGGATAACTGGAAGGAGGGTTGGAAGGAGGGTTGGAAGGAGAATTTGGAAGGAGGGTTGGAAGGATAACTGGAAGGAGGGTTGGAAGGATAATTGGAAGGAGAATTGGAAGGATGGTTGGAAGGAGGGTTGGAAGGATAATTGAAAGGATAATCTGAAGGATAATTTGAAGGATGATCGGAAGGATAATCGGAAGGATAATTGGAAGGAGGTTGGAAGAAGAATTTGGAAGGAGGGTTGGAAGGAGGGTTGGAAGGAAGGTTGGAAGGAGGGTTGGAAGGAAGGTTGGAAGAAGAATTTGGAAGGAGGGGTTATTTCATCCCCATCAATATCCAGAGTTTTGTTGCATAACGGCAAAGAGACCATCGTCGAAAAGTTTACGAGAGGTCGCGTCGAAGCAAGAAAAATGAAACGAGTTGCGGGAAAATGTCGGGGTTATTTGTCTTAGGTTTCAAGTGGATGTTTTGCGAAAGGAGTCATGGCTAATTTAAACAAGTTTCTTTCCAAAGAAACCAGAAGCACTATATATGATAAACTCGTTGGAAATAAAGTCGCTCTGCGGAAGCTTAGTTGTCTGCATTTCTCCGCTAAAGAAAAGAAATTTTGGAAGTACTTTAAACGACGAATCCTGCGCACGGAAAACCCCTGGGCATAAATTTATATGTGAGTGGGATTCGATCCCTGATATCCCGCTTCATTCGAAGATGCTCTTGCTGAGTAAATCCCATAAACAAATGTTTTTAAATGTGAATTTTGGATTTTACTGGTCTTTCTTCACCGTAAAAATTCATCACATAGCAGCATTTGGTCTTTTGGATTCTTGGTTTTGATACTTTGATGTTGCTGATAACCTTGAATAATTACTCGTTAAGATCATCGAGTATCGAGATTGATCTGGCACTGGAAATCTACGTTGAATCGACATTACGTTACGCTTTAGCATCCATTGTGAACATATTTGGTAAACCCAAAAACCATGAATATTATACCTGAACGCCACGGAAATCTACGAAGTTATATATCTGGTAGGTCGATATCTTTTTGATTTTTCACTTCCATTTTCGAATTAGTGCATCACAGCCATTAATCCATAGAGAGCGTTCTCTTAATGTATGAACTGAGTATTACCCACCATTTTAAACAACGACCTGCATATTTCACCTGCTTTCGAACTGAATATCAGTCCCTTGGGAGTTACTGGGTCGCGGGCTGTTAGGAAAATAAATCTCGCGAAACGGTTTTAATTCTCAAGCGCCCATCTCAAATTCGGTAGAGAGCGAAACTAAAATAGCCCAAAGGACCTTATATCACTTTTAAGTCATCATGCTGCGCTACACAAAAAACTTTTTAGTAAGATTCTTGAAAGCTGTGATAGTGGCAGAAGTCTATCTATAAAGGGTTCCAAAAATGTTTTTTAGGAAATAGTTAGTGGAACGACTTTCAAAAATATATACCGATATTTTTTAAGTGTACCATTAGCGATAATTAAATTCTTCTGGTGTCACTGCTGACGTTTTAAAGATTTTCATATCCAAATCCATATTACTTCCTTGGATTAGTTTCAAATCATACTACTCTCTTCGACTTAATTAAAAATGCAGATCCTTCGGGAAAATAGGAAAAATATTAGTAAGTAAAAGAGCATGAAATAGAGTATTTGAAATTAAACTAAATTAGACGTACCGAATCAGGCCAATCATTGAAATAAGTCATTCAATTCCTTCAATTAAAAGCATACAATTAACCAAAAATATGTTATAGTGCAATGAAATGTATAAGCCACGGAAATGTTAGTTATCTAAACAAATGCATTAATTATAAAGAAAATGTTCAATGTACACAAATCAAACGTCAACGGGTAGAAAAATTTACAAATCAATGCAAATAATACCAAACAAAGATTAAAAAACTTGTAATTATTTAGTGTTCCATGGAGATTTGAGGAAATACATCCATGCCAAAGATTCACTCAATAGGCTTCCATTTAACACTTCATTCAATGAAGTATCTTCAAGATGGTTAATAAACTGCTTAGTTTTAGAAGAAATTGCGATAGATCACACCTTTATATATCAAACCATATCCTTCATAAATGTAAAAGGCACAGAAAGGAAGTGTTCCATTGATATTTAATAATATTCTTTACTCGTAGCTTCTAATGAAATACTTCTACTGCTACGTTCAACCATTCCCTGAACTTATTATTTCCCACACAAACGCCGAGCAGGAGATATGTAAAATTCTGGTGGTAGATATGTAGGTAGGTAGAAGGAAGGCAGCTGTATCCACAATATGTGGCGCTATCTAGCACCAGAATTTTACATTTCTCCTGCTCGGCGTTTGCGTGGGAAATAATAAGTTCGGGAACATTTTGTACGTAGTAGTAATATTGCCATCATTATTTTAATTTTACGAGAATAAGAATTTGCAGTTGTCAAATTCATCCATAAAATATATTTGCCTTTTCTTAACATAGGGAAAGTACAAACGAGTTTTGCAATTTGAAAGAAAACAGCAGACTTTCTCAAATGGCAAATTTATAATAAGCTTATAAATAAAAATGTAAAATATGCTGAAAATACGAATATAAGAAGAAAAGAGAAAATATTTAAAAGATAAACATTTCAGAAACGAAGAAACTAGCCAGAAACAAAAGTTCGCAGAATTTTTACCTACGCTGAAAACATAAAGATTCTAAATACAAGCTTAAACTGCTTGCAAAATGTATTCCAAAACACCTTTGGGCTTTCAATATAAAAAAATTCTGCCCAAGATTAGCCGAACTAGGCGAAACAATAAACAGCCTTTGTTAGGAGGAGCAAAGTGCGAAAAAGGCAGGAGAAAATCGTCCGAAATTGCAAATAAAAGTTACAGCGAAGTTCCACGTTGCGTAATTGACGTCGTGGGCTCAGAGAAAAAAGAGGAATGCAACCGTTATTGAAGAGGATTACGGGATAAAAAGGAGTGCTCCGTGCTACTTTTTAAAGAGTAATCAGGAATTTGAAAAAGCCATATTAGCGGTAGCAGCAAAAACGTCAATTTAACTCTCCGAAGTGGTGCCTCCAAAACCAACCGAATCATGAATATTTCGCATAAAATTTTTTTCATTGCATTAGAAATCTTTAATTTTTCTGTCTCTTTTGCTTTTGACCTACGCACTTCAGTTGAAGCATTCCAAAGGAGATCAGATCAGGTGGAAATTTTTGTAAATCAAAAGATGAGTAATTTTTCAGGTAAATACGGAACCA
Source organism: Sympetrum striolatum (assembly GCA_947579665.1). NCBI lineage: Eukaryota > Metazoa > Arthropoda > Insecta > Odonata > Libellulidae > Sympetrum > Sympetrum striolatum. Next base: position 7,291,765 of record OX388347.1, read on the forward strand.
CTGACTGTCTTGAATTCAGTTAATAAAGGATAATAAAGAAAATTAACTGTTGGAAATAGTGGGATAAATTATAGGAAGATAAAATAAAATTATTTAATTAATATTTAAAATAATTTCTTTGAGAATATAACAAAACACCGTATTGATAGAGCCCTAATTGTATTATACATGAAATTTTCGCATTGTTAACAATTTGTTGTGACTATTGCCGTGTAATTGTAACAAAAGAGTAAATGTAATATAAAATTCCACTCCAATAAGTTCTAATAACGTATGTATTCGAGTATAAGCCGATCCGAATATTAGAATCCGAGGTGCCTAATGTTATCACGAAAAACTGGGAGCAAAAATAATTGATTCGAGTTAGGGAGAGAAATCCGACTACACCCGACGTCGCCCGATCAGAACGTCCGATCAAACATGTCTGTATTAAATTTGACAACTACCGACGGACGGCAAGCAACTGCGGAGAAAATTAAGAAAGAATTGTGAATTGAGGGAGTGAGGAATTTTCAGGCCGACTTCCGATCACGGCAGACATTTCCCACTCGAGAATAAGTGGCTGAAACCCTCACTCGAGTATAAGCCGAGGGAGTCTTTTTTCAGCATGAAAAAATATGGTGGGAAAATTTGCTTATACACGAGTATATACAACATTTTCAAACCGGAAATTAGTAATACATTCACATTATAATAAATACATAATCCTCATATTCGAAAGCTGTCAACGATAAATATAACAGTGCCGTAGTCGTAAAAGGGTGATATAAATCATTCCTTGCATAACCGAAATTCCAACATCTACTTCCAAATAAATTAGTTCCAGGAGCCACCGCAAATTCTTGGGCCAAGAGGAAAATTTGCGTCGAAATCCTTCAAAAATTGATTCCTAAAATCTACCCCACAACCACCACAGACGAACGAATTGGGGTTCTCTTGGTTTGCGAAACAGAGGACAGGTGCGGAATGAGGAAAGACAAAGGGAGGAATAGAGGTTGTAAAAGGGGAGATTAAGGCAGTGTCGCTGTTTGATGTGCGAAGAAGCCGCGTGAAAGCATCTTTTAAGAGGAAGAAACTCAGAGAGATGCAAATGGTATGGAGAGTGAATGTGAAGATGTGTCTAAATGAAGACGCGGGTATCTGCAGAAGATGCAAAGGGGGAAAGTTGGCAGTGCTCTCGAACGAGTGTGATGCAGAAAACGGCGTGAAAAGAAGGGAGCGTTAAAAGAGAGAGGGTGATTAATTTCCAGGAAAATGAAGGAAATATTTTCTCGGGTGTTTGTTTTTTAGAGCAGTGAAAGTGTTTATCGTGGGAGGCGTCAGAAAATTATCTCTCTCTGCGAACATGCAATATTGTTACAAATTAGGCGTAAAATTCATGATCATCAAAGCGAGTTCTAAAATTATGATAATCTGAGGAAAATATTGATGAATCTCCAGTTTCATATAGATATTCTCAACCTTCTCAAAATGTTTGATTCCTGTCTTAATTTCCGCGATATACTACTAAAAAGTCTCCTTGGTCACATGAACAGTAGGACAAATAATAGAAACGAGTAAGCATTTTCTCTATCCAAAATACAAACGAAAAATACCATTTGAAAATTACACTCTCTGCACATCACGATTAATTTTGAATATCCACAGCATTATTTATAAATAATATAGGATGGAAAAACTGACAATCTATATTACTAAATTCTTTTGTCAGTGCGTCCGTATGTCACAGCCATAGGCATCCAAACCAGTGGTCCCAATTTGATCAAATTTAGCACACGTGTTCCTCAAGACGCGGAGCTGACCATAAGAATAAGATTTATTCGCCAATTCTGCTGGGTTCGAACCAGGATGACTAAGAGGGATTTCCATAAGTTTTGCACGTTAATCTCATTTTTATGGCATGCAGGGTTTGTTTCTTTTCAAAATTAAAGTAGTAACAGAAGTCTTTCGAAGTCAAAATAAGCACCAAAAGAAACTAAATTGAACGCAAATTTTTATTTTGGTCTTGAAATACTGCTTTTGTTTCGTATTTGTGAGATCAACTATGAAATAAACGAAAAATGCCGGGAAATTTTGAGGTTGTAAACAAAATTCCCTTTGACAACCAAGGTGATTGTTGAATCAAAACTTAAGGTTTTCACCGTTAAATTACATAGTACAGATCAATTCGATAGATGGCAGTACGATATTTTAGAGCGTCATTAGCAACCTTACGTTAATTATAGCAATGTAAACATCTAATAGTGGAATTCCATTTCATGAGTGGAAATATAGAAATCTATTAACCGAAACGCTTTTTTGAACTTAATTATTCAGGTAAGTTTTATTATGTAAATAGCATATAAATGAGCCTTTGCGCGACCTCCAGCATTATTTTACAATATTATTTACAGGAATGCAAATACTTATGAATGAAGTTTTTGTTACTAATGCATTTAGGATGAATGTCTACTTTCAAAGGTTTAAAACATGTTGGAGTATTTTTTTTCATAAGTAGATAAATTCATTGATTATTGTTATTCGTTATCATACGTGTACTTCATGGTCCGAAGCTGCCCTTGATCTTTAAATGTTTCTAATACACTGAAGTTATATATGTGAAAAATGTGAAAATGTCAGCTAACAATACCGGTTTTATATGTAAATAAATCAGTTGTTTTTCATTTCTCTTGGTTGCAATTTATTTTCTGTGAAATTCAGCAGTATCTCAAGACCCTAATACAGTACTACTACGGTCTAAAAACTAAATGAAACGAAAACCCGACAGCCATAAGCCGCAAGTTGATATATTTTCCTATAAAACCTAAAATCTTTGTCAGTGTATTTTTTATATACTACTAAAAACCTTTATGAGTGTGTCCGTCAATATGTATGTAAGTCACTTCCATAGGCGTAAAAACTACTGGTACGAGTTTGACCAAATTTGGCACACATGTATCTCAGGGCCAATAACCATCCGTCCTGGGAACTTTTTCCTTGTGTTGCTTTCACGTTTTCACTTGAATATTCTGCACTTTTACAAACAGAAGATTCTGTTCGCTACAGATCATTTACTTTCACCCCGTTGAGAATCAACGGGTTCTTCTGCTAGTTGTTCATCTAAAATGATGTGCGAGTTACGAATATCTTATGTACACATACTTTGCGTTTTCTTCACTTGATTTTCTATCAAAGTTAATCTTGAAAATTCCATTAAAAAGTCTGATCTGTACCTACTCAAACAGTCAATACCAACGCCATAAGAAGATTAAAAATAAGTCTTTGTGAACGCACAGAGGTAACTGTTTCCCAAAGGCGTATTCGGCAAACTAAAAATTCGGTAGGATTAATTTGAAACAGCGCCACTTCCATTATCTTACGAAGAGCTATTTCAAGATTTCCAAGATAACAGAAGGCGATAACATTATAAAAACATTATTTCTGCAGAATCTCCTAAAAGGTTTGTGCGTAGAATACTTGGATAATTAGAAGACATTCTATTTTGCGATCTTAATTTTGTCTGCCTAAAAATAAGAGTTAATTGGAATGACTTAACAGAACTTCATTAAATTCGTCCCAGTTCGACGCAAAAACGTCAACAGGAGGGCAAAGGAAGAAAAAAAGAAGTGTATCGTTAGCGAAGAGGCAAATGACAATTGCTTTAGCGTTCCAAAAGGATGTCATCCCTTTCAGACCACCCACAGCGGGCGAAAGACGGGATTCTTGGACGCGGAACGAGGGTGGAGAGGGCCTTTGACGAAAGATGTCTCTGGAAGATTATGCAACGAATGCGTACATTCGATAGGGGACTTTTAAACCGTGATGGAATAACGTGATCCTTTGGGTGGGAAGGCAATTTAATTTCACGATCGTTCACATACACTGCTAATTTAATATCAAGGTATACTTATGAGGATATAATTTATACAATAAATACTTTTTATTTGGATATCGAACATAATATATCGTGTTGCGGACATTATTGTTGATAGCGCTTGTAATTTTTATGCAATTTGGTATTCCTACCGGATTGTTTAAATTTATAAATACGTCTTTCACGCTGAAATATTTTAAAATTTTTAGCTATATATATGAACAGAATTAACAACCAAATCTTTGAAATAGACCAGATACCGTTATAATTTACGTAGGAAACTGTTTAAATGTTTTATCCATTGTAATGTGTTATCATTATGTATATTACGGTATTATATGTATATTAAGTTATTAAATGCACAACCCAATTACTGTTTTGTCCCATCTGAAAATATATCTGAACCAAGGAGATTGTAAATGTTGGCTGCAGATAACTTTTTAATTAAATCGGGATCGTATTAAATAAAAAATGCAAAATTCCACAAAACAAAAACTTTCACGCGCGACCGGTTTCGAGCTAACCGCTCATCTTCTGGCGCAGGATACAATTATTTTATTATTATTACGAGTTAATACAAGTATTTTATTACAAGTATTTTTTATTTAATATAATCTCGATTACGGAGTTCCACCAAGTTAAGGCTTCTTCGATTGCATTTATTCTAAATTAAATTTAGTTAATTCTAATTTAGGCAAGAATGGCGCCGAGAATCAGTTAGTTATTTTTTATCAATCACTTTTTGTAACACATGTTACAGGAGATTTGAGGTATTCATAGAGGGAATTTCTCCGATAAAACTAGTAACATCAGCGCCTTTACACGGCAAGATCCTGCCTGAGGTCAGCCGCTCGCGACACTTACGAGGCAAAAAAGAGATTAAAGACTCGGAGAATAGATTCCGAGTGTCGACACGCGTGCTGCCGCTATCTTGCTTCGGAAAGGCCTTCGAAAGCGCACGTGTGGGAATCGATGCGGGAAGATGGATGCGAAGACGCCTCAGACACGCATCATAAGTCACGCTGTGGATTTCGTCTGCTTCGGAGTCACGCTCTGAGTGATAAAGGGGAGAGCGTCCGCTTCTGAAACAATAGAAAGGCGACTTTTTGTGATCTTTTTCTGGCTTTTGGCGTAAAATGGACGGCTGCATACAAGGGAAAGATTCCTAAGCGATGGCAATCTTCCTTTAAAAAGCGCAGTAAGAAATGGAACTCTTGTAAAAGACTGAAGAATTTTGATGAAAGAATTGGAAAAGGCTAAGAAGGCCAAAGAAAAAGATATAAGCATTTCAATAAGGTATTTTAGAAGGCGTCATGGTTTAGTAACATCCAATTAGAATATAACATATGCTCAAATATATTAACTCATTGCGAACATTATTACACCAAGAGAGACCATGAAACGAAAATCAACGTATTTTTACAAAATTTAAAGTTACATACTCTGATCACCCTTTATTACTAGAAAATTAAATGAATGATATCTTTTCATTTTTCAGATGTAGTTCAATTTAACAATACCTACAAATACTAACTATGTCATATAAAATTACAAGACATTGGTGCTACTCTTCCATTTTAATAGTATTCATGTTAGAGCATAAAAGGCTCAGAAAATTATTTTACCAAATCATTTTTTCTTCGTTCGTTTTCATCATTCATTCATTCATGTCAATACAAAATCCAGTCGGAAGAAATTTGCAAAGATAACTCGATAAAAAGGCTATTAATAGCTGCTTTTATTTGCTTCTTGTTAAGTTAATTTGAAATAACAATAATAATTTTCAATCAACACTGTTCCGTATCGCACTTAATATTCAATCGATCAAAATTATAATTAGCTTCATACAAAAAACAGTATTTGTACGCATGTCACTTAACAAATCACCCGGTTTAATTATGAGTGACTTCTGAGTGAGAACAGGATAATGAAAGAAATTCGGGTAAAAACATTCAAAAATGAACAATGGTAAATCAGTAATTACTTCAAGAGATTCATAAACAGATATATTATCACGGCGCACCATTGAGATACGAATAGAGTTATATTTCCTAAATTTTATTATCAGGAACTAGATCATGTTTTGAGAAATTTATACTATAAATTTAAGAAAGTGATAGATTTTTACTCATACAAATCAGTCATTAACATCGCCATTTCACTAGTTCAAATGGATAATAGAGTCACTATCATGGATCCTTCAGCATTCATTACTTCTGTAATCATGCAAGTCAAGTTTACTTCTCTTCGTTAACATCTTATTTAGCCCTCTCATTGATCTTCTATAACCTTCAAGATTGATTGTTTTGAGTCACAGTTTTAGAAAATACGCTTTCGTTTTCTATATAACAGATAGACAAAGATTAATTTCGAAAGCAAAATCTGGACGAGGCAAAATTCATTGTTACGAAAAGAGAAAAAATTAGTTGTTCTAATGTATGAGAGGATGTGAGCGCCTCTATCAGTCCCGAGAGCGAAATAAATAACAAAATATTAATTTATTAACTAATCCCTAAAGAGGCCTAGGATTTACACACGAATGAAAAGTAAATACCGATAAATTTATACACGTATAAACACGTTTTCGTAGCAAGAACTCAAACCCTTCACTATCTAGGAGGTAATAAAAACAAAGACGCATGAACGGTGCGTGATCATACTACGATGCAGTCATTTCCCTGCAGATACACACTTTAAAATTCAGCCCAGGTACGTGATCGTGACTGCCGTAGTAACATATTCAGAGCGGTGAGGTTTAAGAATGGAAGGAAAAAACGTGGAGTAAATAACGGGAGATTACGGTATTCCGAAATGAATATATGCGGAGAAGGGACGTAAGAACACATAACGCCGTACGTACATTTTTCCAGAGGAATATATACTTCACGGGACGGTAACGGCCGCAGCTCCCAGAAAATTTTCTGCGGCAATAGTGCGCGTTAAATTTATCAGGGAGTACCGCGGAGGCATGTTTCTGTGGTTCGGATGTTCGGAAATAAAACATTTCGCCTTTTGGGGGAGAAACAGCCCAAAGCACGGTCTCGGGAACTTTTTTGCCGCGGAATTTTAAGTAGTCTCTGTCGTCGCTTACGGAATATGCAGATAAATTAAAAATACGTAAAGAGAAAGCTAAACTCGGACAGAAATGCAGAGGAGATGCTGGGAGCGACCGTTTTTAGCCATAAATCATCCACGATTATATAAAGTGGTCCGTAAATTAGGTAACGTTTGCGTTTGTGCCCATTCGCCGTAGAAAAAACTCATATGTGGTAGTTTATGCTTCATTGAAGACTGGAAATTTTCCATAAAAGGTTACTCTGATTATTTTAGAGCTCAAAGAAGAAGTGATAAAGGAGCCTATGGAAGTTAAGAAGTATTGGAGTTGTATAGGAGGTTTTATTTTATCAGTTGAAATTTGCATGAAATGGCCTTAAGCACATACACTTTATAGTAAAGATTATGAGTTCTCTTCATAGTAAAGACAAAAGAGAGTCATGAAATGAATTTTAACAATTTACATTAAAAACCCAAAATTAAATTATTATTAATGTAATCATTATTGAAATTAAATCAATGATTAAAATCATGAACCCCGAAAAATCCAGTAAATATAGCTAAAAATAAGATCATAAATTCATTAATTAGTAGTAAGGGCTATACTACATGTATGTAATCATTCCACGGGAATTGATTAATTATCATTGATGTATTTTATATAAATTATGTTTATAATTTGAACAAATATGTGTAGGTAGAAAAGAACTGCCACCAGGCTAACAGCATACCTGCAGTCTATGCCTTATTAATAGTAATAAAAGAATAAAGGAAGGAATGAATTATTAAATAATAATAATAATAAAATTTCTTTAAGCAGGCTGGATTGAGACTAAAAGTCTCCTCTTCCATCTAATCCATATGAGATGCCTAGTAGAAATAACACACCTCAGAAACTGAATAGAGCAAGAAATATAGCGTAGACATGACTCCAGAAGGAGAATAAGCGTTTCCCGTTTGAAAATGTATTTTGGATGCCGATTCACAAGTTTTTTTTTAATCTGTTAGCAATAAAGAAACTATAATCATATCTAAAATATTTCCTGAGTTGCAATATATCCCTGAAAACTGCTAACTGTTCTACGTTTGCAAAATCGAAACTTTTGATTCTGATATTTAATGCTCGATTCTTTTAGTGGAAGTTTTCTTTACTAATTGAATTGAATTACAGTGAAAGAGAATAATAATCTTTCTTAATAATTCATGCTCCAGGAAATTGGGAAATATGGGTTAAGGCGCACATTTTCTCGTGCAATGTTAAATTCAACTTCCATCATATTTGCAATACTCCTGCGAGATATTTCTCTAAGATATCGCTTTGAGGGTCAGATGCCTCAGTGAGGACCTCTGGGGGTGGTTGGTTCAACTACGTGGAGCACCACTTCGTTGCACGCATAAGCTTCCGTTAGCATAAGTGAGAAGGACGTGGCATGGTTGTTTAGTTTATTAGAATACCTGCCCGGAAAGTGGGAGTCCTTGGTTTGAGTCTCAGACACGTCGCAATTTTGCACTTCTTGCATAAAAATACATTTGTTAACAATTGAAGGTTATCGCAGAGAAACATTTTTCTGAATTTTTCATCGAAACCTGTTTGCAGTCAAATTTTATATAAATTATAATTGGAATACTTAATAATATTGATTTTGATGCATTATTTAAATCTATATTGATCGATGTTAAATTAACGCCATGCTAACTTAATTTTACGAATGGAATTATTCTTATTTGACATTTTCATTTGCATATAAAATATCTTTAAGATTTAATATGATAAACTTTAGTCTCATTGTCAGCGTTGTTCAAGCGCATAGCAACATGAAAGGTACTGAAGTATGAAAGATGCTGGGAAATAGCATTGATTGAGGTGAATGAAATGCATAGAGGAATTTCACTCGTAGAGTCATTGTACTCACCCTATGGGGACTTGTTCAACTAATACCTTTCTGATTATACCTCACTCCTCATCATGTTTAATAAGTCTCATTCCCTCTCATTTCTGATGCCAATTACTGATAGAGGGATTGAGGTTTCAACCGACCCTTAGGATGAATACAGACATCAAAATAACTCCACCTTTTGAGTGTTAGAAGTAATAGAAGATATTGCCATTCAAACAGAAAAATCATTCGAAATGAATTACACATTAGAAACAAAACGATAAAGCTATTTTTCTTTCACAGAAAAAAATGACTCCTCTGGGAATCGTTCCTAAATGCTGTCTCCAAATTTGAAAAGAGTTATACCCACTGTCTGATCTGTGGAGGACGGCGGTGGAATAAATCGATACAAATAAAGAACATGTGCCATCTACTAGTTGATAATAATTATACCGGGGCATTAAACCCAATCGAACATGTCTGGCAAGCGTGGGGTCGAATGGGGCGAGTGCTGCTAATGGTGGATAGGACAAGGGCCAGTCACGTCAATGATCCCATTTTTCTCGCCTCCCCCCGTTCTGGATGTTACATAGCTTCCGTACATAAAACCCGGAGATTGCATCCCTTCGCCCATATCGCAAGGTCGGAACCCAACGACTGCTTATCCCTCGGAAGGAGAGAACGACATGTCCGCGAAGGGAAAAATCGGCCGGAAATATAAAACGACGCAGAAGAGGATAACGCCTCGGATAATTTTTTCGCGTTCGACGGAATCCGGAGCGAGGTACCAGGGCGGGGGGAGGGGGTTATGGGGAGGGGAAGGAGAGGGGGGAGGGGAGGAGAGGGGGGAGGGAGATGGGGTCGGAATGAAAGGGCAGTGTCGCTAGGATACGTGGGCGTGGGAGGAAACGTAAACAGAGGTGGAAGAAGTTTATGTGCGAGGGACAGATCAGGTCGATTGGGAAAGGTGAGAGAAAATATTTGAGGGAATAAAAGGGAAAAAGGAAGATTTGGGAAGAGACGAAACAAAGGAGTGGACGGAAATCGTGGGTGGAAAATTTTAAAGAGAAACAGAAGGAGAAGCACGGAAACTGTGTAAATGATGGGAAAAGCAGTGGATACTGTTTGTACAGAAGTTATGAACTTCCTCGACTAATTTAAACATTCGCTTCGAGCAGGTTCTGGCGTTTAACTCTACTGTTTGAGGAGAATTAATTGTTTACATAAAATACTTTTCCCGAAGGTCTAACATGAATCTAGGAGTGAGTTTGCGTTTTCATACATTTAATAGAGGAATCGATATTAAAAATATTCATTAGTATTGAATGTAATGCAATCAAAATCAACGATTCATCTGTTCTCGATAAATTCAAATTGAAATTTCCTCTTTACGTATACTCAGCATCTCTCGTCTCGTGAATGCCAATAACGGGATTAATTAATATTATAAAAGTAAAAATAATGCACAAAAGTAACAAATATATACAAAGCATTTCATTAGTTAAAATGTTATCCGGCTGTAAATAAAATCAGTCATATATTGAGTATAGATACAAAATACTACGAGTTCAATTATAACAAACCTTTTTGTAGTACTACCTAAGTTCAACCAACATCGATTTTTCAGTCAAGAGTGAGTACCTATGTTCTACAGGTATCATGGACGGCCACAAATGAATGAAATAATCCTCCTCCCTAAAATTCTTTAATTAGCTGATAATTAGGTCACTGACACTGCGAACGACAGGAAACTTTGCATTGCACCTTGCAGCAAACTAACGAGAAAAATAAAGCAAAACTGCATCCTTGGAGATTATCTGAAAGGTAGGAATCGATGCAATGAATGAGGGCATAAATAATGCGGTGGATTTCACAGTCATCTACGAAACAGAGAAGGGAAACACGGCATCACTTCGGCTCAAAAGTTTGGACCAAAGGAAAGAGAAAAATGTATGACAGTGGCCTTTATGCGGATAAAGAGTCGGACAGGAAGGTTGCAGCAAGAGCTCAGTTAAAGTGAGCTGCGATGAAAAATCGATGTGCCCAAAACTGTATTGGGAGTAAAGTCGAATGGGTTTTTCGCCGCATAATTCCCTCCGCAAAAGCCGTTGGCGATCGCACCGGATGACCGCAGCTCCGTCCCGCGAGACGTCCGAGAGTCGCTGGGGAAGCAAAAGCGGCCCCAACGGCAGCATTAGGGGCGGCGGACAGTGATGAAATGAAACAGAGTGGAGATAAACAGTTGTCCTTTCATAATGCGGAAGAACGCCTTCGCCGACTACAAAGGACAGATGCGCCGCGCGGTGATTTATTTAGCATGGGAACGGGTGCGTTAGTCAATCGACCGATTCGTAAGACTCGTATGATATAGTGCACAGAGGTATCTCCCCGCACCAGCTTCCTTTTCTACGCCTTCACGATCAGAAATTAGATGATATAAAAAGAGAAATGTTCTTTCTCGTGTTATTTTAAGATATATGTTTTATGAATACAACTATTTATTTACCAGTATATTATTTCATTTTCAAATAAACAGAAAATTAAACCATCCCCAAAGACGGATGTTTGAATGATTTATAAAAACCATCCTTAGTAAAAATTAAAATTACATCTTGACATCAGATATATGAAGGTTAATATATTTTTAAATAATTTCTATCGAAGTTTTTAAATTTTATGAAATGAATACAGTGCTCCACATTCTTGCCAATTTGTTCAATTTAAATAACATCTGAGATTATCGAATAATATTTGAATAAATTATATTTTACGATTGTAATGTTTACATTTAAACATAATTTTTCTGCAAATTTATTCCGAAAAATTAGTAAAAAAATGTTCAACTAAAGAAAATTCATCCCGATTCCGCTAAGATATCAACCAAAGAGCTAAATAATAAAAATACTTTTAATTCTTAGTATAATTACGTTAACATAAAATAACACTATTATTTAACCCACAAAAGTTAGAAACTCGAAGGTATTTAAGTCTGTTTGTCTTGAGTATCTCACACAGCTATTCGGATGTAACTAAAATCCGAGAACACTTGGAGAGATTTATCTTTTCCCGTAGTCAATTCATCATCCATTCGGATAGCCACCTACTGCGGAAAGATTTTGAATCATCTCTAAATCTGAGAAACCTTTCAATAACACAGAAGAAATATTGAATTTTAAGTCCCGTAGGACCAGAGAGAAATTTCGCTCCCTGAACGAAAGGAAGCCGCACTTATCGGCAATCTTACATCACTACTTTCTCGACCAATGAAATGCCACTCTCCTTAGAGTCGTATTCGGCCTCCTAATAGATATAACATTCAACATGAATTTGCGCAACAGAAAAACATTAAGCTATTTATAATCGAGCAGAATCTCATGATCATCGCACTTGTCCATATTTTTACAAATAAGTTCAATTTTCTTGCAGCTGAGATATTGGATAATAATTCTATTCATAAAAAATAACGGCCCATACAAGACCAATTTAAGCCTTTTTTAGTTTCGGTTTTCGAAAATGAAAATAAACAACTTTAAAATACTTTGACACGATTCATCGTTTTCAGTCACTTTTAGTTATAACCAGAGTTTACCACTTGTTCAGCGGATATCAGCGAGATAAACTTTGGAAGCAGAATGATTAATTTGTTTCCTCAACATTTTTAAGTTTCCCAACTTCTCGAATGTCTTCCTTTTTTACATTCCTACATATTTATAGACAAATTGTGCACGAAGCATAGGCTGGCAATAAAAAAGAAAACATTTTGAAGGTAGCGACGAAGGGAGTTAACTTTTCAACGACATCCCCTCACAATCATCGAACCCAAACGAGGTACAATTTTGACTGAAACTTTCCGAAATTAAAGCCGTTCTTTTCCCCGCAGACTTTATTCAAACATTCCCCTTCATCTTCTACCCTCACTCCATTTAATGACCACGTTCCCTCGGTAACGAAACTAAACAACCTCAACGGTCCCCTCCGCAAACTCCTCTAGCTTAAAACAAAACCGTAGTAATCTCTTTCCACCCTCCAAATATTAAACCTACTTCGGAACGAAAAAAAATGAAACTCGGCTCACCCCCTTACGAGCGCATTACGTGGCCGAAATTAGCAGGGGGATGAAAGGGGGCATTTATTCGTCACCTGCAACCCTCGTTCGTAATGACCCACTCCGTTTCGAGTACCGCTGTTCATTTGGGAATCCTCAAAGCGACTTCTCCTAAGCGCCCTTTGCCTCCACCGGGGCGCGAATCCCATGCTCTGGCAAACACAGCCTCTTCATCCACGAATACAATTCTGCTTCCTTGCTATGATTTTTATTTAAGGCATGTATCTCAATACAAATACAGCCTCCTGCGTATATTACAGAAAGGTTTGCAGCTATGCAAGTACTTCGCCAACAGAGAGGTCTATTTTGCGAGAGGAGTGCATGAGATGCGCACAAGGAATAGGTGCAGCAGATAATGACTATCGTCGTCAAGCAACGAACTCCGTTCTACTGAAGGAGGGGAGTGCAGCGCTGAACTTTCTTCTCTGCAGTTTGGATTGATCTGAACTAGAGGAAGGATTCCTTCTTCCAAAAAACAGTCTCTGGTAAAGTGTAAAAATACCATAAACACCTAATATCATGGGAGAAACTAATAATGTTCAAAAAACATTTAACCAACTGTGATCATAAGTAGCAACTTAAGTCAAAGAGCACGCTATTCATTCGAAATTCTTCTTCCACGTTGTTGGATTAGTTGAAGTTGAAATTTTCAAGCATTTTTATCAAACGAGGTAAAAAGTTATGGATCTATTTCCCAGATAATAGCATAATATTGAAGAATAATTTCAGTCTTTTCATGATGAAAAAATGTCCATCGTAATGGAGCTCCTCTCTGAATGTATCATAATAATCATCAATTTAATCGGCATAGGACAAGATAATTCTATTTAATTAATTCTTAGCCAAATTCATTATCTCAATAATTAATAAAAATTCAAAATTGACGCTCTTTAAAAAGAACACTCTGACGCAAATAATAGGAATGTGATAGACAGTCTTCCGCCATCGTTATCCTCTGAGAATACACACTTCACTACTTTAGGGACATCTCTGCCAATTGCAATTGCAATACTTAAAAAAACGAATTCTCATATTATGCATTATATTGCAAAAAAACGAATTCTCATATATGCATTATGGTAACCTGAACATTTGGAAAACGTCTTTCTTAGCTACTAATCATAATGCACCTATTTCAAAAGAAGCTCAGTATTTTAAATCATCAAGACAATTTTTAAAGCTTACTCGCGATGCCAACATTCACAGATATATTCTCTCTTTCTCTGCGTATTACTCATCTCGTGGTTAGCCATAATTGTAACGGATTTTCACCATTCGTTCGATTTAGCATGTTAATTAGTACGCGTGGATAAATAATATACTATTTACATTAACGTATTGGAGTGTATTGGATTGGAGTGTTCCACCTTCAAGATTCGTCAGCCAAAGATCAACAAATATTATAAAAATCAAGAAATAAATATTTCTGAAAAATATGAGACAGCTATATAGCTGACGTATATTATATATCAGCTAGATATTGCTGATGTATAGACAGATATATAAGATCATATACCTTGGGACAGGATTACATTTCTGTGAGAAAATTTCTAATTTCATCCCATGATGAAGGACGAAAAGTTATGATGTTTTGCAATTCCTTCGAAACTTTAATATGTCAGAGAAACAAACAAAATTAAAAATGCTACAAAACCTTCTGCGTAGCATAGTTGCAAAGTAATTTCTAATTTTTGTTACATTTTGCCGGTTGAGGAAAATGCACGCTCTACATCCAGATGCCATATTCCTTTGGACATTTTTTATTTGCCATTTCATGATTTTAGCTTCATTAGCCATAAAATGCTTTATAAGCAGACATTCGGGAAAGCAAACTATTTCTAAAGCGTTAAAACATAAACATCGCGGGAATCTCTTTCCTCCAAATGGAAATCTCTTTGTCTGAGGAGATACACAATTTGAACTGCATAGCTCCATTTTGGAATATATAACTTCTCTAGCGGTGTATTGAAAAATAATTCACTCCCCAAGAGACAGATGTTTATTTTATGTTCCTTTGATGGGTCTGAAATGACGTAAAAACGGAATTTCAAAGGAAAAAATTAAAGGAACTTTTAGATGTCACATCCATTTCTTTATATTTCATCTCCGGATGTTCACCTTCACACTCGCGGTTATGTCATGCGAATGATATTCAATATAACATATTTTAATTTTACTTCGCGTGTTCGGACAAGAGACCAAAATGAGACTACTGTCGTCATCCACTACAAAGTCTACCACAGCAGAGATGTGTTCAGAACAACGGAAAATTCCGCATTTTCAGTGCAAGAATCAATAAATAGTATCCTTCTATTATACAAAATACCTGACTGGCAATCCTTACCTTGTTGTTGTCATAGAACTTTGCTGCCAAGTGAAAAATGTGAATATTTCCAAGGCCAATCTCAGGCATGGAATACACCACTTTGTCAAATACATACTTTCTATTCATCTCCTTTTTTTAATCTAATTAATGTTAAGAAATTCTGATTATTATGGACAAAGATATCCCAAAATACAATTGGTGCGGAATGGGCATTCTCTCAGAGTTTATCTCATCCAGCTAAAATAGCCAGAATTATACCTCAGACCCCGTTCTTACATAACTAATCTCAAACCTCTTACGAAAGAAAAATACTTGCAATAACTTTACAAATGAGTAGTTAATTACTTTTAGAAAGATAAGTAATTATCGTAATAGAGTAAACTTAATCGAGAATAGTAGTTCAATCCCCGGAAATAGTGCCCTGGATTCTATTTAATTCCCAAGATCTGAACAGCGAAAGCAATAAATTTTAATTAGTCTTTCTTTTCAACGTGAATACACACTCAAAGTTCCACAATGATGTTGTTACCTTCCATTTACGGCCCTTCGCGGGAGGTTTATTTCCTTTTCAAACGTACCGCAGGAGCGCTAACGCAATTAAAGTTACATGGCACGCGTGCCTAAATAATGCTTCCTCAAATGATCTATTATTTCGCTCTCCCCTTATGCATAAGATGGAAACTCTTCCATTCTAATGCAACCCCATTCCACTCCCCCCTTTTCTCTCCTTTTCTCTTCTTTCAACTCCATTCTCTTTACATTAGCAATCCACTACGTCCTTGATGATAAATTTCAAGTACAATGGAATTATGTTTGTTCCATACTAGTTCACTCATCGCCAATGCCTATTTTAGAGTTGAATGTTTAGAGGAAGATGCCTTCGAACCTAAAACAACTGTTTTGGTCTGCGTTTATGGCTTTTTATATTCCATTGCAAAGTTTCTCACTTCATGAACGGACTTCAGTTTATTAATGATACGCATATGTAAAAGACTGTATTGAGTACAAAGCGTTTTTCAAATTTTCCTGTTAAGATGTTGATTCTGTAAGCAAAACTCCGACAGATGCGTTAACTTTCAATTTTGCAATATTTTCCTCCAACGCTAAATATCAGTCTGATGTTTTTTCGACATCAAGAAGTTTAAGCCTTTGTTTCCTTATGGATTGGTTGATAATGCACTTTTCCAGAGCCTCGCATTTATCTCTGTATCTCACTCTTACATACTCATCGGATATATAGTTATATATTTTGCTATTATTATTCTATACGTAAACTACAATTATAACGTAAACTTACTGTGCTCTATGAATAGGAACTACTTTTTACGTCCCGGAAATGGAATATTGAGAATAAGAAGCTCGATGGGTTATGAAAATATCCCTTGCTTTACAATAGGGGGAACAACTTAACCAAATATAACTAAGAAACTCACCAATTTGATATGAAATAATGATTACTTTATCGCTTTTAAGTTTATTTAGCATATAACACTCCGCTGATTTAATTCCTAGACTCACCAGAAGTAGCTTAGCTATCACATTTCTACAAATATGAAATCTTTTTCATGCAATTCCGAGCCTCGAATCAGTCTCGAATTTAATTTAAATTATATTTTTGGTCCGCTAAGTACTGTATATACTGACCCGAATATAAGCCGAAGCATCTAATTTTATCACAAAACAGGGAAAACTAATTGACTCGAGTATAACCGATGGTGGGAAATGCAGCAGCTACAGGTAAATTTCTAAATAAAAATAGAAACCAATAAAATGATAATAATTGAGGCATCAGTAAGAGGAAACTGACAAAGAATTGTAACTTGAGAAAGTGTTGATTTCCAGCTACGGCAGACTTTTCCCACCGGAGAAAATAAGTAAATGGTACCCTCACTCCAGTATAAGCCCAAGGCGACTTTTGAAAAAGGTCCTGAAAAAGTAGGCTTATACACGAGTATATACAGCGAGTATTTAGGAGTGTCAAATCTATTTAGGAACTATCGTAATACGAAGCCACTTTCCAAATATTGAAGCACTTATTGATTTAAGGAAAGAGTAAAAGGGAAAATCGAGAGTTCAAACCGTATGTGACGTTGGAACCACATGATACGAAACAACAAGCTTACAATACCAGGATATTTTTGAAAATTTGAACAATGTATGTGATTCAACTTAACAATTATGGATATCTCACTATCAATAAACACCGCGATTATTTTTAACAATTCTTGTTAAAACCCAAAAATGAACGCCAGCAAGAGGAAATAAACTTTTTCCTTTCCTATATTTTAATTAACTTTCTCGCAATGAAAGCATAAACATAATTAATTAGTGAGCGGAGTCGTTTGTCTCATCTCCTTTCATTTCTCAAATTCCTCCTTTCATCCGAATAACACTCCGAACCCTTTTCCTCATTTCTCCTTCATCTCTTTCTGAGCCATTCTTCCTCTTTGCGAGCATCTCTTTCAGACCCCCCCTTCGCTTTCGACTCGAAGCTGCGCTTTTTCGTGACCATCGATAGCAGATTTTTAATATATAAATCGATTACAAGACACGTTGTAATTCAACAACGTAGTTTTAGTATGCTTTTGTGTAATGCGGTTTGCCGCTTTCAGTTTTTGAAAAAGAATTACCACGCTGTACCTTCTCATGTATAATATGTTTTGAGACATGCAAATAGGTGCTATTTTCAGGGGCTTTCGTCGTGTTATCTTCATATTGCATTATTCGTCTGTTTCACCATAGATAATATCGATACAGACAATCGAACAAGTAATGAACACGAAGCAAATAGACAGCGTCGATCACGTATCTACGTCAAAGTGAAATCCAAATGAGTTATTAATTTCCAGCAGGATACAGCTTAACCGATTGGAAAATTTTAATTCTTTCACATAATGGATCATTACGAAATTTGTCTCGATTGACAATTGGTGGAACGTTGTGGATGAATTCAAAATTACGCAACAGAAGATTTCGTCTTCAAGAGTTCGCCCTAAGATATATTCATATACTTAAATTTTCATTTTACCTATTTTTATTACACGACTAAATTTAAATATTACAGATATGGTTGAAATACTTTGGAATCTTAACATGAGAAATTTACTTAACTTACTAATCTAAACGGAATGATTTTCTCATAACTAAGGTTTATCTCACGAAGGTTCGGTTACCAATCACAATAATAACAATACATTTAGTTACAATGGATGAATTCATATTTAAATTACTTAAAATAGACTAAAGCATGTCGCTCATACTAGTATAATAAAGGATTATTTATTATTTAAACATAAATTCCAAATTTCAGTCATAGAAAACAGTACTTTTTTACTCCAAAATGAAGCCCTGTTCTTTATGAGGTATGCTGGTGAAAGAGGAATCTTAAACAACATTAAGGACCGTATTCGAAAGAATCCTTGGTAAAAAACGATTTTAAAGGTAGCATTGGATAACGATGATAAATTAGATTGAAAATGGATTGGATATGATGTAAATATTCATCAGATGCAACGTTTGCGTGCCACGCTATGCTTCAATATCAAATCTGGGGGTTTCCACATAAAAACTTGTAATTCACGTACAAACGTAAAGAAAAAATAACAACGGGCACGAAGTCCTCCCGGAAATGGTCACCCATGTGACGCTTCGAAAGGTAAAGACATGGTAGCCTACTTCCAACAACGAGGAGAAATGTGTCTTTTTTTCTTCCGTAATTGCTGAAAGTTTCCGAGGTCGGAAGAGCGCGCTTGCTTCCCTCTTCAAAAGCATGCCTTCCATCGGCCAGTCCCGACACAACTTCTGAGGATGAAAATTCTTAAACAAAATCTCGAAATGAAAATCGAAGAATTCGATAAGGAAAATGATGAATGTTGATGGAAGCGTGATAAAATGTGAAATAAAACTTCAATCTAAGCTTCATAAGTCTTTTTTTAACGCTTTTAGCTAAACTTTGTGATAAATATTAGTAAAATGATTTTATACATTAGGAATTTAAAAAAATTCTAATGCATGAATTTTCTACCTATACAATAATAATGAATGAATTTTGTTCCTATCCAATAGGAACTGCTATCTGCTAACCTATTTTTCCTTGGATGCTTAAAAGTTCATATTTACATATATTTCTAAACGATACTTTCATCTCTAGCTGAAAATATTACAGAAATTATCTTTTTTTATTACTTGTATTAATTTAAATCAGTCATTTGCATTCCTTTTCACTCCACTTTGTAGAATATAATTCACTTACGTTAAAAAAAAGCGCAAAACTAAGTCTGCCTTAACTAAATCATTTTTTCTGATTTATATTAAGCTGAATTTGATTCATATGAAAACATCGACACAGAGATTAGCTTTCATGAAGATAGTCAGTTTCTGATGAAATATAACTAATATCCTCAAGTGATGTTTTATGCAATTAAAAATACGTCTTAAAGAAAAATAATTAATAAAACTACCACTATTGTACGGATCCTAAGGATTGCTCTTCGTTAAAATTTGTTCAATGAAATTAATTACTAAAATCATATTTTAAAAGTTAAATTTTCACGTTACTTACAATTTTTCTGAGTACTGGAAATCATTTCTCGATAATAACAAACAGCAACTCACCTGAAAAGAGAAAATTAGAATTAAAATACGGCATGATCGAAAACTTAATAACGAATGAGAATTTTGATGATATCTATTTCGTTAAGAATCTTCCCCTTCCTCGACGTAATATTTCTTCGTCATCTTGATCACCACAAACGATTGTATAAATGTCATTTTGTAAATCGGTTTGATAAAAAAAGATGCAAATATATTTATATTATAATATTTAAATTGTACTAAACTCAGAAGATAACATTAAAATCATCCGCAACTTACCTATTTACTTAACGTATTCCGTTGAATTGATCGAGAGAAAGCAATTTCTTGTAGCATATTACTTATCAAACCGTTTCATTTCACGAAAAGACAGTTAGCAATTACGTTGATATAAATATAGCTTGGTTTCTACAGAAGATTAAACAAACTTTGAATTTTTAAATGTTCTTATATTTTTCCGAGGGATTCTTCAAAGGAACAAAGTTTGTTTCTTTCATTTACAAAGGAACAAGTTTGTTTGCAACTTCATATGTTTATAATATAAGTATATATTACATATAAATTTATAAATAATTATACTTATATATATTATAATTCCTTCTATCTCATAGAGTCCATCTTTTATTTTCAGCATTAGTTTTAACTGATCATTTATTCTCAATGTCTTCTTACGGATTAAAAGCTCAAAATCAACAATTGCCTACGTCGTCATGGAGAAGGGTTGTTTACAACTTCAAACTTTCGATAAAATAGTGGCGCATTTTATCAAAATGCTCACAATTATGGATCGAAAAGCATATTCCGCGACCAGAATAAAAACCTTTACTCAATTTCCTCTCTTTTGGTGCTTGTCTCGACTTAGTATGACTTGTGTTACTAATTTAATTTTTCGATGGAAACGAAGTCTGCAACCGATAAAAGTGAAGTTTACGTGTATTCCTTATGGAACCGTATTATAGACTCCTGGGTTCGAACCCGAGCCTTCTCGGTAATGCGAATAGTTTTCCTGAGGGTTAATAACACGTAAAAACACAATGCATTTTGTTTCGAATCTCTAAGGACTCTAATCGGACTCTTCGCAAATGATATATTTGGATAATATCTCCCTTCCCAGAAAGGCATTTCCATAGCTTCCTCTTCCCCTTAAACCCGTCATGGCTATTTAAACTGGAGAAAATAATTTTCTGCACCAGAAGATGCTACTTCAGTAGCGAAACCGGTCGTTAATAAAAAATCCTGCGGAAAATTACAAAGTTTTTTTTCTTCGATACTTTAATGGCTTTCCACAAAGTAAAGCCTGACCATCTAGATTTCACAAATTAATATTAACCAGTAAGCACATGGTTTTCATTTAGTTGATGCCCGATAGTTAATAGAGGCGTTCGAAATGTCGATTTGGAGAAAAATGTTAAATATCAAGTGGAAGGACGTTAGGAATGAAGAAGTACTGAGGAGAGTAAATGAAAAGAGAAGATTGATCTATTTGATAATCCAAAGGAAGAAGAACTGGATAAAGCATGCAATAAGAAGGAACTACTCACTTAAGGATATGCTGGAAGGGATAAATGAAGAGAGGAAGGAGAAGAGGGAAATTAATAGATTGCTTAAAGAATGAAGAACGGTATAGGGGGATGAAGAGAAGAGCAGAGGATAGGGAAAATTGGAGAAACAACACCTAGGACCTGCGCGAGAAGACCACCCATGATGATGATGAAGCATATAAATGTCAGTAAGTTTCACAGAAACGATGGCTCTATTCTGAAGTTTTGAAAAAAATAAAGGCTAAGAGAAGAAGGGAATGTTTCGATTAAAGCAATTGAAATGTGGATATGAAGAAGAAATCGACAAAAGGAAAACATGTTTAGAAATACAAAGAGAAATTAATGAGGAAAGAGTGTTACTAAAGGAATAATAAAGGAAGGAAATTAAATTGCTAGAGTACTGAACAAGGAACAGTCCATTACTCAACGACGTCTGTGAAAGCAGCGTCACGGGAAATAAAAGTCGGACTCATGAAATACTATTTCCATGGTGTAATGAATTCACCACTCGATACCTTGATATAACAATTTTTTCTTAATTTTCAAACTTCGTCACCGTCGTATTCTACCGAACCACTGAATAAAAAATTAATGCCAACAGCACAAGTCAACTATCGAGAAGGGAATCGATACAATGCGATTTGTACAAGCTATAACTCGGACATTAGAAAAATACAGACAAAGATTTCAAATATGAAAATTTAGTATTGTGAATTAAAAAAGATAGACAACTATAGGTTAGTCTCAATACATCAACTTGTATAGAGAGTCCTTTAGAATCAATTACAGACCATAACCATTGACTAATTTTTGAGGTAGTATATAAAATTTTTCGATATAAATGGCCAATAACAATACCTAATGAAGCAGACGGATGGTCTCAGTAAATCAGTACAATTTTCTCTTTAATAAAAATCAGATTCATAATAACACAATACAGGGTAGTTCTACTTATTCCTTCGATTTGATTCAACCGGGAAAATTCTGCGTTTCTGAATCGATAATTAATTTTTATCGAAACAGTAACAACATTTGATAGTATACGTTCGATGTTTGGTATGATTGCCGAGCATTTTGTGATGAAGAAATGGCTAGACGTCAATATCATTCTCGCAAAGGTCGCTTCAAAGCTTTTTAAGATGAAATACTCTCCCAATATTTGTTTGCGTGACCTTCATCATCGCCCGAATTTCAAGAATATGAATCTTTTAACAGTGTCTCTATTTGGCATCTTATTTGCGATTCTTGTCTCGTTTTTATATACTCTCCCACTTTTCTTTCTTTGGCAAAAATCCCAAGGATTCGCTCAAGAATGCACGCTCGATATTTTGCCTCCAGTGGATTAAATTATGCTAGGATAGCTAAAAGGAATATAACCTAGTTATCGCCAAGGCTAAAGAAGCAGTTACTTCAGAACAAAAAGCTTTCTTAATCTTAAAGTTTATTTGTTAATACCGAAAGAATCCTATTTCGTGTTTCTTGATAAACATAGAGAAATTTCCAATCCGTGATATAGAATTTCAATAAGTAAAGAACATTGCAATGATAAAAGACAAAATAACACTCGCAAATAATTACATGTATACATGGTCGTGTAAATGGTTTTAGGAATTGGTAAGAAATAGATAAATATTAATAGTTAAAAATTTATAATAATAAATAATAATAGGATATTAAGGCTTCAATTATTCAATTACGTTGAATTTAAAACTCCTCAAAAAAGGTATAACTGGAGAATTTAAGCTTAATTTGAACACGAAAATGATTCAGAAACTAATAATATTTGTCTAATTTCAGCCAAATTTTGTCTGAAAATACAGTGGAGTCTTTGTTTATGAATTTAATTCGTTCCTAAAAGTCTTTCGTAATCCGAGATGCTTGTGAATATAAACTATTCGTAACATAGAAATCTATTCCAAATATATTAATCAGATCCTTTACCCCAAATAATTTATTTAAAATTTTACAACTTTGATTTTTGCATGTTCCATTCCACATATATACAGATGCAAACCCCTCCTTTTGCTGAATACTCTACCTTTGGTATAATTTGAGGCTTGATGCAGTAGCTGAGTGTGTTATAATATTTTTTGTTAATACAGTGATGCAATTCCGAATTGTTTTTCAGGCTCTATAGTATAAGAGATTTTGGAGGGTATTTGTGTTGTTGATAAATTTATTTAGTTGTAACTGACACCAATCAAAATGCAGTAAATATAATAATAAATCATACTCCTCCTCCTCCAAAATAAATAATGTCCTGCACTGGACATTATTTATTTTTAATTATATCATCTTTAATCGTCACAATTCTTAAACCATCTCCTTATTATGAAATTTAAAATAGGATTTTTCTAGGGTGAGGTTCAAACCGAAATTTGATGTACTCCTCTTCATTTACCGATCTTTGGGAAATTCTATGAAACTTTCATAAAAGAGCATCGGCAATTGCGGATTGAATTACCCGAATCTGGATGGTCCTTTCCGTTTCCCGAAATAGGGATCAAAGACACCTGGATAGATTACAACGATACCTGGGATACCTTCCTAGAATAGCTATTGTTGAGAATCGTTTAAGATGTGATAATATGTAAATGGTAGAAAATAACGCCTTCGACGAAGGAAACAGAGGGATGGAATACATACCAAAGTGAGGAATTTTTAAGCGTGACATATTCTCCTTTGTACTTAGAAATCTCGCACAAAATGAATTTCGTATTTTCTGAGAATGATAAAACTCAAACACCAGGTCACAAGGACTTCGAGAATTGAAGTTGGTTCTCGGTAAACTACCCGACTCAAAGTTATTGCGTTAACTTCAACAAAATTGCGAAGAATGTCTCTGAATTTCATTACACGCAAGAGTCTTATAGGAAATATTTCATGTTCTGCCTTATTTTAGGATACTATTATTAAATTAATACCTTATTAATTTATACATTCTATACGTTATTTATAACTAGGTTACGTTTTTCCAAATTATGTATTAAATTTTAATGAGAGGATAGATTTTAATAATAATTGCAAAGATATTAATATTGCATAATTCAAAAGAAAAGTAGTTATGCAACAAAATTTCCTCAAACGTTTCCTTATCTCTCGTTTGCTCTGGGAAACGTTGCAAAGAAAGGTAAGTAAAACATACTTCAAAGATGGTGGAAATGGAATTTTACTCTGCACGAGATAGCGTACATCTTAACCCAAGGTTATAACAAAAGGACTTTGCTCAGGGCGAGATTGAGATAACATACCTATTTATTTATACATTATTTTATATTATAAATTTATATTTAATTTTTATACATACAATAAGGGCATAATAGGGACTAGGAGTCAAACCCAGATCTCTCACTTTCCAGGCAGGTGCTCCAACCAACTAAACTACCGGACCTCTAGGGGTGGTTGGTGACACTACGTGGAGCGTAGTGTCACCAACCCTTCCCTTCCTGGTTCTCCCGTTTACAGAAGTGGGAAGGACTCGGTAGTTTAGTGGTTAGAATACCTTCCCAGAGAGCGGGAGTCCTGTGTTCGAGTTCCATTGATGCCAATATTTCTCGCCTTCATGTACAACCTCAATTAAATAAATTGTTCAATACGGAAAGACTATAATCTCCTACAAACGAATTTTCTTATACAATTTGGTCATATCATTTGACTCATGCAAACCACCTAACCTACAAAATTTTTGTAGATTTAAATGTATAATTACCATAAAAATCTCAGCAGATGAAGATTACGGAACATACAAATTGTATGTAAAGAGGCCAATTGAAATTAATTTTAGTACGAAAACTACGAAAGTATATCCACTAACATTTACCCAAAAGGAGGAGAATTTAGAAAACAAGAAACTTTTTAACGAGATCACTTCAAAAGGCAAGTATTGATTCACATCAATTTAGTAAATATATATTTTCAAAGACAATATAATGACAGAGTAAATATGATATTGTATGAATCTAGAGTCAATCAAAACCACCGAGCAGCAGCACTGGATGATGAAATAATGACGTCTTTAAATGTATGAACAAACGTGAATATTTTTGAAGAGGCGAAGAACACAATTTGAAGCTCATCGTCATAAACAGTTGAACATAAATTTCATATTTCTCTCAAAATGGCAGAACGGAGACGATTTATCAAGAAATATGACTTCTATACGCGTTAGATTACTGAAATATGAGAGAAATCTCAAGGATTTCCCCTTTCTTCTCTCTTTAACCCCTTCATTAGAGGAAGTAGATGGAATCAAAGGAGGGGATTCCTAAGAGAGATTCGGAACAAAGGGATAAAATGTCAATTAAATCAGACACCAGCGCAGAGAAACGTGGAACGTCGTTTACGGCAAGACAATTGATTTAGCCGATTGTAGTCGAATTCGCAGCATGTCGTTGTTATTGAGTATATCGACGGAAAGGCTGGGGTTGATTTTATCTCGGCAGGGAATGCTAATTTTCTTGACTCTGTCGCTCTGGCATACAAAATCGCTTAGCGAAGGAGTACAATATAATTAACTCAACCGAAGCACTTGGACAGGTAACAAGTTTCATTCCTGCCACAATCAGTGATGGATGGATGTCTACAGATAGAATTATCGACGCATCAATCTTGACTTTCCAAGCGGGGCTGTTATGAATTGTAATTAAAGCGAAATTTAATTTCGCAAAAAAGGTACGCGGCGAATAAGATCAAAAAACTTATTTATGTTTACCCAGATTTGAGGTTTTTATTCATGCATCACATTAAATCCTTATCTGATTGATTCAAAACGCGATGCCTAATTATTTCTTCTCAATTTTTTGTATTTTCGCATTTCAATAATTGTTTGACAATCGCAGATATAAAGGACTAGTGATAATAAATCTGCTTCATTTCCGATAATCACAAAATTATTTAATTAAATATTTCAGCATAACAAAATCTGTAAAATCGTCAATATGTAAACGCCTGTGCTCTCGACACTTTAAAACCTGAAATTTGAAGCTTTTAGTAGATTTCCAAATGGCAGTCGGCAGTAGAAGAAGAGCACTATGGCTTAACTCATTAAACACAATATTACATTTGAGGATAGAAAATTAGGCAATTACTCTTTAATAACGCCGTTGTTGCTAAGTCAAATATAATTCTCGGCGATTGCAGTTATTGCAATTTTAAATTCAAGTGTGTTGTTTCAATTTGAATAAGATTTTCATTTCAGCTTGAATTGAAATTGTATCCTGGATGAATTTAATCCGCTGAAATCCGAAGACAATCGTAGCAACTGAGAAAATCCACGTCGAAATAGACGACATTTTGCTGTTTCTGCAGAATGTGCAATAATATAACGTATGTATATTAATTATTTCCTAAATATTATTGTTTTTTCCTAATATATTATTATTTTAAGTCCCTAATTATGTTATTGAAAAAAATGATGATGATGAAATTCGCGATGAGAAAATCCAAATATGAAGCATACGACTTCTTTCCTTTGGCTTTCTCAGTACTCAAAGGCCACAAATATCACAGAAAACGGATTGTTTCTAGTGTACACCCTTCAGTTGTCAATGGATTCATTTTTATCTGCCAAGAGAAAGGCCTTGTGGATGGAAAGAGCTTTCCAAGCTCTAAGTGGAACGAAAAATTATTCGCTGGTCAAAGAATAATAATGGAATGAAAATAATTCCGGCCGATAAAACCAATGCGCAATTCACACCGCATTCAAAAGGCTCCTCCCATTATCTGGATTCTATTCTGTCAGCTGCAACAACGGAATTGATTCCCGCTGAATTGCCGACGGCTCTCTCTAAGGGAAAATTACAAAGCAAAAATATTTTAATAAAACAAACATGATTTTCTAGGAATCTTCTCTGATATTATTGGGCAACGCGCCAGCAGCAAAAGGAAAACAGTGCTTTTTTGGAAATTCTATGGTTACTCTGCTCGTTCGGGAAAAGAAGCAACGGCCGACCCTTGATGTTGTTACAGAAGATGAGGAGGCGCAAGGAATTAAAAAAAAAGGGGGAAAACATTTCGTCGCTATGAATTAATTGCATTAAAACATTAAGAAACTGTAGATACGAGGTCATGCACGCGGTAAATTGGACGGCAGCCAGAGAAAAAGGAATTAATTAAAACTGAGGGAAGAAAAATTAGGGAAGGGTTTGTTTTCAATTTTCTTGATTATTTTCTTATTTGATTGCTCTATTAAACTGCCTCTTTCCTTATGAAACTTTAGCATTATTAGGCGTTAATAAACATCGTCAGTTATTGGTATCCGTCGACGTTGAGCAGACCTCATCAACATGAAACATTAATTTTATTCCTACATCGAAGAAAGATTGGAATATTAACAATGAGAAGCCTCAAGCTGTACAACTACCATATTTGCAACCAAAATGGATTCTCCACCTACTCTTACAGTTATGTACAGCTTCAGAGAATGTTTCTAGGCAGAAGCATTTTCCTTTCATTTTGGAAAAAAGCTATTACCAAACAGACAGTGAATGCGAGCAGATTAATAATTATTAAAATACTGAAATGAACGATTAAACTTTTGGATGAGACATAAATACTAAAAATACCGCAAATATTAAAATTTCGAGAGCATTTGGATTCACTCACGTGCAATGGTGAAAGTTCCAAGTTAAGTTATCAAAAGTGCGACTGTCTTTAGTTAAATAATTGTGCTAAAAGTCAAATTGATGTCGATAAATCGCCTATAAGGAGCATAACAATTTTACACGAATATCTTCAAATATTTAATTAAAAACGTAACAATTTATCTATAAAATAAGAGCCATTTATAAAAGGTATGAAATGAACTTCAACGGGTCTATTGTTTTGCACAAAAAACTATGAATAAAAAGGGTGGTAACAGAACTGTAGATTACATCATAAAGCTAATGAATCATTTCAATTCATAAAAAAGGCCATATTTTGAATACGGTCAAGATGATATAATATCCTGAACAGTATTGAAATTAATGAGATATTTTAAAATTTTTATCTAACACGACATCAGACTTTGCCAAAAAAATAAATCTTAATCCTTCAAACAGGACATTACTTTATGTACGCACTCTTTGGTAAGATACGAAACCTTGAGGAAAACAAAGCCATCTTCATATGTTTCTATCCATTAGATTAAAAACATTATCGCCTAGGCGTCATATCGGAATATTCGCATCTGCACGAATCAAGCACCGCTACGAAGGCCTTCGTGTTTGCACATCCACGGGGACAATAAATAAAATATAAGGTGATGAAGGCACCCAAAGAGCCCAAATTAGGAAGTCCAGGAACGAAAAAAATAAATATGGAGATTGGCACGAGATGAGAGAGGGTTTAGGAAAGTAGGCGGATTTGCATTCTATCGAGCTAGGATTCGAATTCAGACGCCGCTTCCTGCATATCTTTTTATCCTACCACTTTATTTACCTCCCCCAACACCAGAGGGTGCCATTGTGGGGTCTCCTGACCCAAATTTCTCACAGCGATGCGAAATTCCGAGTGAAGAAGGGCCCTTTGGCCCTTTCAATTACGTGCGGTAGCGACCATCGGACAAAGGGCTCTTCAGGACGCTTTTTTATTCGCCCAACTTACGACCATTGTCACATTACCTGGTGTAATTGAGTGTCTACGTGGTGATTACGGGGTGAAATAATTAGACGAAACGGGAAAACCAAACACTTCAACGCAGGGTGAGAATGGGTTTACAAGTGAATTTTATAAAAAACATGGTATATTTTCAAAACAAACGAATGCGAACTTGATATAAAAATTGGAAGGCTTTTATACTTCATCAGAAATCACGTACGTCAATAGAGCATTCATATTGTGAGAAGTCATAAGTTAGTGGAAAGCCATAGAATAAAGAAAGCAACTTAGTAATCTCCACAAAGAGCTTATTTAACTTCGACCGGTTTTACTTCACTTTCAATTTCCTTAGCCCCTTTTTTCTTCTACTTCTATAAGTAAATTTGCATGTATATGGAGAATTTTGAATAAATAGTAAATTTTGGAATAGCGAAAAAAACTGTTCGAAAGATATTTAGACCTGCATAGTCAATCTTGCAGAGAATAATTCTGAATACAAAATTCTTATGGTAATACACCCTGAATGAAATCGAATCAAAGGTTCATATTTGGCTATACTACAATTGCATTCCCAAACTATCTTATGGGTACAAAAATGTAGAATTATCATCATCAAGGCAAAATTTAGACCTGTTACCATCAAATATGCATGACTCGATCATGAACAAATAATTGATTTTTAAGTGTGCACAGACTCAGATACCTACCGTAATTGTTCTTAATGTTATACTAACTTATAATATTTAATTTCATTTTATACTTCTTAATACTCGGTATTTCTATATTATGTTCTCTGTGTTTTCGCTGGTTTTTTCACCCCCCTCTTTGTGGGTGTTTTCCCACAATGTGGGTTTTTTTTGACAACCTTCACTTTCAAAGATTTTTTTTCCCACACACTATTCTTTCCTTTCGTTTATAATTCATTTCATTTTGTAAAAATTATAACGACATACGAGGTTAGGTGGAAGAGAGACCCACACTTGCCTAACCCCACAAATAATGGGTCGATTTATCTATCTTATTAAGTAAAATTCCAATATGATCTGTCCTCCTTGTTCAATAGCATATGCAGACGAATTAACAATCTTCTCCCGTTGAATGAGTAAAGAAATTCATTGCCACACTTTTAGATTAGCCTATTAAGTTCCATTCGGGCAAGATTGTCTAACGTCTATCCTTATATCTTAAAAAAGCTATACGTAATTTTCAGGAGATGCAAAAATCTCAAACTTCAATGATACGATTAAATTTTACGTAATTTACGCTAACTAAATTTCACCTAAGCATATCTCATTTTGTGTGACCGTATTCCTACTTTTCATTGCCAGTAAAATTAAACATGGGTAATAACTAAATAATAGTTGTTAATGAAGAATCGTTTATTTTTTTCTACATATCGAACGAATTTTTCAAATTTTTTGTTTTCTCCTATTCGTTACATTCATTAGAAGGTTTTCTCGAGAGACTATTAATTTTTAAATA
Source organism: Sympetrum striolatum (assembly GCA_947579665.1). Classification (NCBI taxonomy): domain Eukaryota; kingdom Metazoa; phylum Arthropoda; class Insecta; order Odonata; family Libellulidae; genus Sympetrum; species Sympetrum striolatum. Next base: position 7,322,174 of record OX388347.1, read on the forward strand.
GTATTTATGAATCATTGTTTGTCCATTTTTAATATACGGGAGCTTCTGATAGTTTATCATAAATTCAGAAGTGAACGCTTGTTCTTCATTATGATCCAGGGAATTGAATGGTAATAATTTTCTTTTCGGTTCGAGCCCAGAATTTCGGTTCGGATTTTGTACTGTCAGTCACACTTGAACCGATTCGAGCCTTTTTCGCTGAAAATTAATAAACAATACCCTTCAAAGTAAAAAAATAAATTTTCCATATGAATTGATTGATTGAATGTTGGAACAACACTTTAAATTTTTATTTTCATTTGATTGATGTGTGTATGTAAATATGATTTAAAGATGGAGAAAAAAAACTGATTTATGTTTGCGTGTTGATGTCGGGAAGGATGCCGAGTACTATGTAGTGAAAGCTGTGAGGAATGAGCTACAATGTGGTGACAGTGGCGGGAAATAGTAATGCCAGTTACATATACATAGAGTGATAAACAATTTTATCAGAAACTATAATTTATCAATAACCAAAATACCAAAATAGTGAGCAGAATAAATAGCAAATTTTGCTTTCGATTCAACAGGGAGTCTTCATCACTTCTTTCAAGGGCTGCTACCTCACTTCGATAAGACTATCGAATCGAACAGTTGCAAGTCGATTGAGCTTACGAGGTCGCTCTAAAGAGCACATTTGTCACGGCTTCGGAAATCGATTCGATTGCCGAAGCTTCTTCAAAATTTACGCAATAGCCTCCCAGGTTTAAGATTGTTTTACTCGGTTCAGTTTCTATTTTTCCCCAGCAGATATAATGGTTTAATTGCGCTAAATTCCAGTACGATGCCTAGGCGTGACCTTAAAGTTATGATGTGATAAAAGTGCTTCCCGTTGCTCCTCCGACCAATCAATTACTATGTTTACCAATTCTTTTCGTTAAAGCCCAATAAGTTGCAATCAGCATGGTATTTATCACATTATATCTCCCCTTGTTGACTCAATGGATCCGCTGTTTAGGTAAATTAAAACAAGAAGCGACCCGAAATAAAACAGGTTCCTGAAACATTTAACGCATTAAATTTCTGCATTTTCTCTAGAATGGCGGGCCATTACTTTATGAAAGCTTTTTTGTCATACCTTGAAAAATAAGTCTGATGTATTGAGATTTAAAGCAATACATGGTTATGATTCATTATACTGACAATTTATTGTTATCTTCAAAGGCCACTAAATTGCAATTACTGGGGTATTTCTCAATTTTTCCCCGTTAAGAATCAATCAGCAGTCCATCTGATCTTTTCCTATAAATTACTTAATACAGTTATTGTTGTAACGAAATTTACTAGGTAAGGAGAATGTTTGAGATATGCTGACAAGTTGCATAAAGGAAAAGATGTCAAAAACGTACAAATCATACGTTCTTCATTAATGCCCTGCAAGTCGCCTGTGGACGTATTTCATGAGGATATAACATATAACAGTAATATTGAGCACCAAATACAAGTTATTTTCAAGGAAATGGAATACCAACGGATAAAATGATTCACGAGGAAAGTCATTAAGTTTATACGCTTCCGCAGCTAGCACGTCCACGGTATCTACTAAAAAATCTATCATAATCATATTAAAACTTTGCCAAGATCTAAACTAAAAGTAAACCATCTTCTGTTGTTATAAAAAAACCGTAAATTAACATACACTTTTGAGAATATAAATACACACATAATTGTCGTTTTATACATTTGGGAAACGTGAGTTAGTTGAAAAAGATGTTTACGTAATTAACTTGGAAATAGGGTTTCATAACGTAACTTTTGTACGAAAACACACATCGACATTCTCATTATACACTGCATTTGTCGCAAATAAGAATTATGTATTCCTCTCCTTTCTAATTTACCGATATTTCTTATTAGAAACATAGCTAAGGAAAAAGGGGCTCAGTAAAGCATTTTTAAAGCCATTAACATGAAAATTATAGAGAAAGATGAGGCAGAAAAGCCCTAGAATAACGGGAAGTGGAGGTTTAATGGAGCATAAGGAGTGAAATACGAGCGAAATGTAGGTGAATAAGTATTCGGTGGGCAGAGAAAGAAGAGAGAAAGAAAGTATCGGGCAAATGTAAGGCTGGAAAACGCAGAAAATGGAGCTGAAGATGAAGACATCCCGAAGAGAAAGGGGTTCAGATGTATTGGAGTGCGTACGTGGTCGTGTGTTAGCGCACCCTCCCGATGCTGGGGGATTATTCTTTTCATCCTCGGAGGAGAAATGGAGCCAAAAGGGACATCGTAACTCGGAGATATGTCCGAGCTGAGAGACAAAGAGAGAGCGGGCATTTGTAAAAGCGTGGGCCTTAAAGTTGAAGGAGGACGATTTTCATGGGATGAAGTTTCCTGAGATCTGTGATACGTGAGTTTGCCTTGGCTCGAAAGAGACAACAAAAACGACCTCTAAAGTGTAAAAGATTGATACTTTTCAATGAAAGAGATTAGACGATTAAAGCACTTTAAGAATATCACAATCCATAAGATTCGTTTATTTTATAAATAAATTTAAAATTAGATTGGATAAAAACATCACTTGTCTTCTATGTTTGAGCAAATATCAACCACTCATCTAAATTTCTTCGTCGCTCATTCACAATGTTATATCTCGGAGACGACTAAATGCTTCATAGCCCGCATGTACAGTTCTGGCTAAAATTAACGCACCACCTCCCTAGCGATCCTAACGACCGGTTGTGCGTTTCTTTTGGTCAGGAGTGTACTAACTTCTCTCAAAAGTCATTTTTCCTAAAGTAAGCTGAAAATCGGAGATATAATTTCTAAAAGTTAAAATCGAAATCGCTTGATAATCAATTCTCAATCAAAACTTTACAAATTATCAAATAATAAAGCTGATACAGTACAAATACAACTTTCTCATGAAATTGAGTCTCTATCAGTCTGAAAAAGCGGCTTGCAGGGAACATGTATAGATAAGCAATAACTCTGTTTTCCAATAATTCGACTACAATTAAACTTTCTTATATAAGCTTTGGAAACTAAACGACATCCATGAAGATATTTATAATAATCCTGTTACAACGACATCAATTCCTAAATTAAGCATGACTTTTTAAGCATCTTTTTATTCTGTAATAATATTATACGTATAATATTTCAAAGTTTTATTTTTTAAATTATTTACGGAAACGTAAGAGTTTAAAATGGTAAATAAAAGCACTAAAACGTTCCAGATGTTAAGAAATCTGTAATCTGTAAACCTCATGCCTGTATATGTTTATCCAATCAAACTTAAAAAGGCCTTCTACGCATGCGCAGATGCCTTCGTGCATCCAGTTCATGCATATGAAGAGTATTTGATGTCAAGGAAGACTCAGCGGCAACTCTTTCTAAATAAATAGCTCTTCATGAATACTCGCAAATAAAAGTAATTTTTTCGAATCTTTCATTCAAGAAAAATATTCGATTAATTATTCGTTTCCTATAGATACCTTAAATTCAAACTATGTGGTATGTTATATGCTTCCAATACTACACAAATTTTTACTCTTCATGATCGATATGCGAAGTATGTGAATAGAAGTAGGTTATTTGCAAATAAAAGGAATGGCATTTGCAGATCTCCTCATTTTGGAATGCCGGTCGGGATATGTATTAAGGTTTTAGATCGCTCACCCCGATGCGATTTGGCTTCGAAATTTATTTTCGCGTCTGATTACCTGCTTGCGCTGTTTTTATTCGCTTTCGTTGTCCTCGATTAAACCCCGGCCAGATAAAATGCAAATTGAACCTAACAAGTCGGGAATGGCGTCAAATCGAACAATTCTGGAAAACTGCCCAACTGCTCAGTCCCTCAGGAAATCGATAAGATAAAGGCCTCCTTTGGAACAAGGAAGCGGTAAACAGATAAGAACGTGGAATGCGAAAAGGTGTTTTGTATAAATAAAGGAAAAGGGAGAATTAGGTAAAATTTCGTTCCTGAAGAATGACATCTAAATTTCGAATATGGAATGACAGAGATAAAAGAGCCTGACAGCCAAGAGGAAGAAAATTTAAAGAAAGACCCAACAAATATGACCTAAGTTAGAGAAATATAAGTTTTTTGCTATCTAGTATTTTTACAATTGTGGTGCCTAAATTTCTCTACTTAGGTCTTCGGATCCAAACATAGCAGTGGTACAATTGTTCACACAATCATTCAGCAATCCTGAATGTTATTTTCAATCCACTGAACAACGTTTATTAAAATCAATAATCCGAAACCAAAACGGGCCCTAATGATATAAATATTTTTTTCTTCGTTAAAGGGCGTTCTACTCTGCATTAATCAGTTTAATTGTTATTTCGGTATTATATTTATACAGTTTAATACTTATATAATTGCTATTAATTCTAGTTATGAAATAATGCGTAATTTGCGTAAAAGAATTTGATTCCGTTATGAAAATGTCGATGGAAGCGCAACTAGAAGCCAGGCCTCAGTATTAAAATATGAAGCGCTTAGAAAATAAGATAAAGTAAACAAATTGGACCAGACTTTAGATCTCCTTGCTAATTTTAGATTCATCATTTATTCTTATGAGATTATAAACTGCCAACAGGATCTTGATTAATGGTCAATTATAATAATAATACGACATTTATTGTCCAAATAACTTAAAGATTTTCCAAAAAAATATGTAGTTAAAATTATTTGGAATTATTCTAATGGAAAAACCATTTGAATTTGGTTAGAGTTGTAAAATAAAGTTAAAATGAATTTACGACTATGTGATGGATGTTATGATTCGAATATCGATTTTCAGCTGTTAACTGAGAGAATTACTATTTGTCTCTTTTTCCTCATAAAAGCTTATCTGAAATTCAAGATTATGTGCTCAGTAAATTATTTCGGTGCCATCCAAAGAGAGTAAACTAAAGTTTTCAAAACTATGCTCTTTTCTAAAGATAACCACGTAATTTCTTTAAACCTACTTCATGTCAGTTATGATAAAAGAGATCAATAGTGAATTTCTGACAGTTGCAACGTGAGATGAAATGTGCAGCTTGCCATAAATCATCACCAATTACAACAGGAAAATATTAATTTAAATTACTTCTCTTGTTCCTTAACGCTTTCCAACGTAAGTCTTGCAATTTTCTCAACATTTCTGATCCAATACCTTCTCCCCCACTTGCGTAGCATACTCTATCAGTCATTGCCATCGTTCACCGTTCTTCTTCGCTTGACGGGTGGTCCCATTCAATAAGTCCTCGTCGTGGGCGGAGTTTGGCTCGGATAAGAAGAGGCGCAAAACCGGATGAGAAAGATAAGACGAAGGGTAAAATGGAAGAAGCAAAGCGGTTCGCCGTTGCCGAAATAAAATTAGCGAAGAAAATGCAGCTCTTGGGGCTTCTGAAGAGCGACAACGTGCGACTGAAAATTCCTCCTTGGCTTACGGAATGTCTTTGTCGAGTGCAGTCATGTTTCATGAAGGTAAGAGTCGGTATAAAATCGTCGTTAATACGGGCGACTCCATATAGAAGGAAGAATACTTATGAACGAGTTAACAGATAATATACTGGCATGGATATTAAAGTTCATACAATTTCACGTTTTATGGGAACTTCTAGAACAGAATGGTTTAGAAGCGAATAAGGAAGTAGTATAGATTCAACTGGTGTTTACACCCCCTGACACACGCCGAAAGGCTGCTTGCAGGGTATTAATGTAGATTTAGATGTAGATGAAGCGAATAAATCAGCAGATATTTTAAGGAATTGCTCTCTAAAGTTGGATCAATTACAAATTAAAAGACTCAATATTTTACATTGATTAAAAAAATGAATCCATATCGGTGTAGCGCACAGAGCTAGCTATTAAGATAGCATAGAAAGCCGCGAACGTATTTATTGAAATAAAGATTCCTATTCACCTCCATAAGTCGTTTTGCAGGCGCAACGCGAGTTACGTTGGTTCAGTTTAAAACAAAACTCAAGAAAAACCTGTATTCTTAGAATATCACGATGCGCACTTCAATAGCTAAGTTTAGCATCTTTAGAGGTCGATAAATAATGATAATTACTCTCGTGATGGACGTTAGACATCGCTAGCATATTAGGGAGAGAATTCCACAGGAATTAATGAAGTAACCCTCAAATCTAAAGCTAAGCTCCTATCTCACTTCCACTCATTCACTAATGCGCTTCTTTACTAATTGTAAGTTTTAAGATTTTCAAACATGAAAACAAAAAACGTTTGTTTTGCGTGAAAAAATCTACAGAAATAAAAGAAGACTATACCTAAGACCTGACTTGAAAGAAAATCACCTGCATAATAAGAAGGCTGATAAATTGAGAAGACAATAAATATACTATGTAGAAACTATAAACTGGAATTGTCTGCATAATAGTACAACATCATACGGGTATATCCATTCATGCTGCAGAGGGATATAAACTTAACCTTGGTGGACATAAAAACATTGTAAAAATAGCCAATACTGCGCACAAGAGCAGTGAATTTATTCAGAGGCCAATCGCCCAGAAAAGTGACGTCAAAGCTCTGCTCAGCGCATAAAAGAGCCAATGGTGGAAGGCAAGCAGGGCGGAAAGTGCAGCATCTTATGCCGTGGTGTACTAGATAACGAGGCGCACCACGCACTGGCGACAGATTTATGTAAAAAGAGATAACCTCGGCAGCGGCAATCAGTTCGCAGCACCCACGGCATCCTAAACACCGCGCCTCCTGATTACGCCTCCTCCTTTCTGCACCTCCACTACATTCGGTCTCTCTAACGCGCCTTTTGGAGCGGCAGTGGGCTGGTAGTTGAGACATCCACGGCTTCTATGCTAAACTGAAATCACTCTTAAAGAATTTGCGGGAATAATCAAGAAAAGAGGGTTGGTTCGCTTAAAACGTAAGATAACATAAACGGAAAACTTCAGCGAGATCTATTTCATTTGGAAATTTAATTGAAAATTACTACTTATATCGTACTCCTAAGCTATTTAAAACCTCAAAATAACAAATATGGAATATTTATCATAAGTATGCCGAATGAGTATAATTAAGTGCATATATTTGACTCGATAACTTCTGAACAGCAACACGAAGTCAAAAATTTCTTTAAGTTGTTTTCAGCATCTGCAATTCAATTATATATTTTAAGCATAACATATTCAATTTATAATTTATACCAATGTGAGGCAAAGAATGCGCTGGTTGTCTTCGTAAATTCTTAACTATATGTTTTTAGTAAATTTTACTATAATATAGTTCCTCCATGTTATTACGGTTTCTAAAAACAAATATACAAAAATGACCAATCGATATTGTTACCTAAGCAATTTAATACATACAGCGAAATTAAATTTAGCAGTCTGCTTTCATGAAATATTTTCGAAGAATTAAATAATTCGTTGCATATCATACGAGCAGAAATTTTCTTCCCATAGTATAGTCGTATATCTGTTATTGATTGAAAATATGCCGAAAAAGAAGAACTTATGAGTATTTCAATATTACGAGAACACTGAAGAATATATCCAATGTAACTTATTTTAAGCTTCAAATAAATAAATAGAGAAAATATTCTACTGAGTTTATTAATAACTAATAATATTATAATAAATAATTAATTTTATCAGTGTCATAAGTTTATTAAATTAAAATTAAATTATTTCACGGAAGATGTACTAATAGTAAATCATAACTTTTGGAATAAATTCAGAATGAAAGCGGCAGACAATAGCTTCCAAAATATTTCAAATATAAACATTTTTCCGGGGAGATATAAAGAAAAACTAATCAAGAGCAAAATATAACGTGTAAAATTGGAAAATGAAAAATGATTGAAAGAAGATTTACAACCGAAGTCGAAATTTAAATTTTGCGTAGTCTCGTCAATACTTTAATCGACATCTTACTTAAACAGAAACAAAAGAGAAAAATTCTTACGAGACCGAGACTCGAAACAGGATCTTCCGCTTGCTGGGTGACTGCTCTAACCAATTGAGCTATATCATTCGCCCTTTCGATGGAAGGATAAGTGATTCCGACTGCAAAGTCCATAGAGCAGCCGTCCTACTAGTGATATCCGGGATCGAGTCTCGTTGTCGTAAGACTTTTTATATTTCCGTTCTCTTTGGATTGTATGCTTTCTGCATAATGTCTCTCTTTTCAATTCAAAGTATTTAATTTATAATTTCAAAATGTAGGAGTAATTGAGAGGACAAAATCTTCTCAGAACTGTTCCCTAAAGATGGCAAAACATAGACGAAAATTATTTGTTTTGCAACCCTTTTCTCAGATAATTAAATGAGTAGCATGCACTTTTTATTCCAAGTTTAATATACGGCTCGATCGCCATTGGATGAAAAAGCCAGTTTTTTTCTTTGGGTCTCTCTTAAGTACCTTACCAAAAATGCGTGAGGAACAAAATATTATGTTGATAAAATACTCAAGTAATGCACAAATAATGGAAGCTCATTATTTTACATGCGTATCACCTCAGGGGAATTGAAACCTGTGAGATCTCTCTGATTCCTATTTTTTTTCTTCGTTTGCTTATATCGTTCCCATGGATACCTCTGCATGATTTATCCGACAACATCTTCTCTTTTTCATCCGCACTGCTGAGAAACTTCATCTCGAAGATGAAAATGGAACGGATGTATCTGCAGGTAGACGATCTCCTTCGAAACTGCATTTCAATCGGAATGCAGCGAAGATAATTGGCGGGAAGCGCGTGCGAGACGAGTGACGTATTCATCACGTGATCGATGCACACGCTTTCGAGGATGCAATTTTCGGCGCGCGCGGAAAAACAATTTTCCGATCGGAATCCAATTTAAAAAGTCCCTTTTGGCGAAGGGAATCGATATGGCTGACGGATATTCCGTAGCGGAATCAACATTCCATTTTAATTGGCGCGGAATTTCAGGAGCGAGGGTTGAAACAAGTGACGTGCGGAATACTATGCTCTATTTGTCCCCCCGTGTCAAAGTGCTCGAATCTCTTCTGGAAGTAGGAAATGCTGTTTCTATAGCGTCCGTAACGCCTTTCTCTTGGAAAGTTTCGCTCCAACGAAAAAGTGCGCGGATAAGGGCTGACAGCATTAGATAAAATCCCGTGCGTGGTTTGGAAGTTTTATAGCCTAAATAATCATATTAAAATTCGGATAAAAATTCGATATTTACAAGAGGAATGACGAATTTAATTGATGAATTCCCAATTAACTTCAAAAGCGGTCTTTAACCTTCTTAATAGTTCCCCTTGAATCCGAAAATAAGCTCTCGCTCCCCTTTGAAAATGTTTCTATTTTTTATTTAGGAAAATATATTTTTTGCGAGATAATTTATTTATTGCATAAAAAATTAATATTTTACAATATATAATATATTATAACATACAAAACAATATGTACATGTTTAATGGCTATGTTGTTATTGATATTCGGTTAGGTTGTATTTTTCATTAAAAATTTATAAATTTCTCTTGCATCCATGGGGCACCCTGGGTTAAAACCGCTGATCTATACTAAAATCAAGGACTGATTGAAGTAAAACTCTTAATTTTCTAGACGGCAATGGAATATGTTTCACTTTCAATCCTGAGCGTTATAATGAAGAGATTTCAGAAAAGTCTCTCTTAAACGAATAACAATAGTTAAATACAATTAAGAACGACTCAATCCGAACTTAAAAGCTATGCAAATGTACCAGGATTTACGGTTATTCATGCCTCCAACATAGATCAGATATGTCCCAGGTCAACTTTGTAAAAGGGAGCCATACAAAAGAAGTAGAGCATGTGATAATTTATTCGGTTGAAATAACTGAGTACATACTTATTAAATATTTATGCCTTGTGAATACGGAATTGTTTCTATGCATTCGTAGCAATTGTTGAGTCGACAGCACTACTACTGCACGAATTACTGGAACTACTAGATATGAATCGGTAGGACATTATACAGATTCCCTATGAATAACAGTTGGGAATTTCGGGGATTGCGAATAATAATCTTTATATCAACTCTTATTGTAACTTACTCGCTCAGCTACCCCAAGTCCAACGCATATAAATACCTAAAAATGCCTTCACAAATAAATACTGCTTCTATAAGTCGAACTCTATAGAAATGTGACTCAGTGTTTTTAAATTTGGGTCACCAGTCGACCCACTTTGGGTCTCGCTTTTGACCTGTCAATCCAGCTCTCCACAGAATTCATATGAATCACGAAAGGAAAACTAAGAATGCTGTGTTCATCGATGAAAGTTTCGTGAGACCATCGACATGACCTCAGCCATCAGTCGCATCTTTGGAACTAATTACTAAAGCTCATATTGCAGGTGCAGTATTGTTAGAAGTGCTTTGATAGCTTAGATTGTTTCACACATAGGCTCCAACCGGGAATCGAACCCGCGCCTCTTTCACCGGAGCCAAAAACGATGCACACTTGGCTATTCGGGAGGCCCTAGTGCTTGGTTGTTACTAAAAACACACGTAAATGAGGGACAACGTTCAATAATGTGGACATGCGAGTTAGAATGGTTCCGCTACGACCAATCTGAATACTGCTTACCTCGTATTAAATCAATCTTTAAATTAGCAAATTACAAGAGAAAAGGATCTAACTTGAAATATTAATCTACTTATGTAAGCCATAAAAGTTACCTTTCAATGAAAATTGTATTCAACTTATCTACACTAGCTATTTCTGGCCTGCGCAATATGCGGCCCGCGTACCACAAGCAGCACATTTGGGTTCAACTTCCTGCCTGAGACGGTTTTTAGAAATGATACTTCACAAAATCATGTCTTTTAACTTGAGAATGAAACGAAGAAATCGTGAATAAGTTCTTGAAGAGGGAATTAGATAATACCGACCTCTCAATAAATTCGAAATTACTGAAAGTTTGTTACTATATGAAATGCAGTGTGCGATATAAATAATCCTTCCTATTTCAAGTTTAATTTCATTTTCATTCATAATTTAAGTGTCATTCTAAGCCGTAATCCGTGGAAAGGCAAGTAGAGGCATGATTAAGATTAATGATGTACTTGGTTATTTTCTAAATTTACTTTGATATCTTCATTCCTTCAAACACCTAGTACTAATAACACCGCTGCATACTGTGAAAATCACCAAGTTATTCTTCACTCCTTTCATATTGATTTGGTCAAATTCATAAATACATTTTCTGTTCAATGTTGGGAACAAAAATAATTTTTCCCAAAACTCTTCTTCTACAGCCCAAGATCATATTTGTCTTGTCCTTGCGGCCATCTCGTAAGTTTGTCAGGAATGAGCGGTAGTATAATTTTTATATTTACGACATGAACAAGTGAGCCGAGCTCATTATGATTTTGATCAATCATAAGCATAAACAATATATTCGGGCGAAATTTCATTACTTCGAATGTAATCGCTGTATTGATCTAGTATCATTGAGGAGTAGTATCATTCCGAGAGCGATGCTGAGTGTGTAGGTCATGAAATGCTTCCTTAGGAAGAGGAAGTTGGTGAGGGAGTGATCTATAGACTCGAATGACAGTCACAGAGAGAGCTATATGGCACCGATTTCACACCTCCAACAGCATCCTTTAATTGGATTCCACGTCTTGGAGTTCTTTTAAAAGTCCGCGGATATCAACACGGCGCCATTAATCTTAAAGCTTCTTCGGTTCTTTAATTCCTGGAATTACGCCCCTCTGGGAGGGCGAAAAAAGATAAGGTGGGATGCCCGAGGAGTTATGGGATTGAAACTTGGGAAAAAAGACAGAAGAATCGAGGCGGGCGTAATGCTAAAGAAAGGAAGGGAGAACGTATTTAATTAGCGTCAGCAAAATGGGCCGACGCACGCGAAGGGGAAAGAGATACTCTTTTTTTGCCCTTGATAAGGTAAATTATATCGCGGCCAAGGTGAATATGGTTCCGAAGGGGAAAGGCGTGCTAGTGGATGTGGAGGTGGAGTGGATGTGGAGGTGGAGTGGATGTGGAGGGATCGCTCCAATTTGTCTAAGGTATGAATAGGTGCCCAAGTTGAGTTGGTGCGTAGATAACGGCGTTGGAGGTGTTACCACGGGAGTTTCGCCATCACCTAGGAGATATTACTCGGAGAGAGTTAAAATTTGTTCTAGGAAAAGAAAGTTATTAGCGAAGAAGAAACCACTCCTTTCCACGAAAATGAAGAAACCTTTTGGTCTGAGCCAAACCAAGCAAAAATTTCGGCGCTGATTCGTGGATGTTTGCGTTGAAGGCCTTAAAGCGATTTTAAATACTATTACTACTATTCCTTACTAAAAAGGTCTCTTAGCATAAAATTATTTAGGGTACAATAACTAACGTCATAAGATTCTTTTTCTAATAGTGATACCCTTTACCAATGTGACCTTGCAATTGTTTACGTGAGTTATTCTATCGAAGTAACTTATGATCCAAAGCAGACCCATATCAACGCTGAACATTTTTGGATCACAGAATATTACGGCGTTTCTCACTACCTTGTATTGTTTTTTACTTCACATGGCCGACTCCATATTTACATTAGAGCTCATAAAATTCCTATGGATAACGCAACTACTGCGTTAATAATATAAAATGAGATAACATTCCTTCCAGAAAAGTTTCGGTACAGCGGAAAATTTACAATTGACAAACATTTATTTTATAAATATATTTATCTGTAGTTTCAGTACTATGGACCTTCAACTAAAGCCCAATATGCTTAACAATAAATACTGGGAATATAACAGAAAAAAACTTTTAATGTAATTTCAGATGTATGTTAATTAATATAACTAAGACAGAGTTTTCAACTAATCCCAGTGAAAATTTACGACGGCTTAATGAGAATCCGTATTCATTTACTGACAGCAGATTACATTCTAAGTAATCTACTCAAGTAATAAGAACTTTTCGAATAAATTAATCCTTTTTGAAACATGTTGGGAATAATTCACTGATATTTCCGAAGTAAGACAAACGGACAGAAGACCTTTCTTTCATTTCCTCTCCAAATTTTTTGCATGCAATGAATCGGATACAAATCCAAACGCTCCAACCATTAGTTTTCAACGCCACCACTACGTGAGGTCGGAAGTTTTCGAGATTTTATTCTCTCGCCGCAGCTTCCATTTCCATCCTTTTTTGCCGGGACCATCAAATTTCGAACCGTCGCTATGTACGTATAGTAAATACTTCGCCTGAAAGCCTCCATAACTTTCCACTCAGTCGCGTGGCTCGAGGAGGCAGGAAAAAATGAGAAAAAATAACAGAAGCGAAAAAGTTTTTTGCCATTTTCTTCCCTTCGAGTATGAAAAATTCTTCCCTGGCTGAGGAAAAAAAGGATCTTAGCGAGTCCGGGAGCTGAGGGCGGAAGGAGGGGATTCTGGGGACGATGGAGTTGGCAGGTGAGGTAAATTTGGCTCGGGCGGACGGATACCACGAAGGGAGATGCATAAGCAAAAGTGAAAAAGGAGGGAAGTACTGATAAACTTTTTCAGTAATAATAATAAAAAACGAGATGAAACGTTTTTAAAGAGATGTGTCACGAGACTAAAGGTCGACCAGTGAGGGTGGGTGCGTAGAAAAAAGAAGGGGAAAATGCAACATAGAAGATTTTTACATTCCAAATAAAATAATCAAACTTGCGTTGAAATATGATTGAAATAGATAAAAACGAGTAATTCGAGATGGAAAGGAATCATGAAAAGTAATGTAATAGAATTATTATAATAAGATAGGATTCAGCCAGTAGGTGAGTATAATTAACGAAAACTGATTCTATGGTTGAAAAACATAATTAGCAATTATTTTTTCAGAGGTTCATAATGGTTGGACCATAGGGGAAGGATGAATACAATTATTACCAAATGAAAAAATACCGCTTAAAGGTAAGTTTTACAAGTCTGAGTGTATTTATCTAATAGACTGAGATATTAAGTGACAGGTAAACAAAATGCTAACGAGCGTCATATAATTCAAGAAACAAAAATTTAAGACTAAAATATCATTATAATTTAATATGTTTCAATAAAACGTGACAAAGCAATCAAGCTAATCTCTCATATTTTGCGTTATTACAATTTTTCACAATAGTATTTTGTTATAAAACACTAAAAAAAGATGAGTTATACAGATAAAATAGAAGAAAAGGCAATTCAGGGAAATACATAAATTATATTGCTCAAGGTACGGAAGGGAATTTTCAGAGAGCTAACAAATTCTAAGAAAACATGTATGCAAAAGCCCTCATTTCTCTTCCGGAATATTTTCTAGAAATAATAATCACAAATAGATAAAACACAGAATACTATGCAATTAAAGTATAAAAACAAAAATAAAGGTAAGCCAATCAGAAAGGCGATCTAGATATCCTATCTATCCAGCCCATCTAGAAGGGAAGATGAAAATTTCAACTGTAAATATCTGTAGATAAGGCAGGCCAAAAACTGTATTGGTAAAACAATGATGAGAAATTAGGGAAGGAAGCTATCCTATCGTTGAGCGGAAAAACATTTGAGTTATATTAATAGAAGCCAGAGGATGCAAAAGAGTAAATATATATTTATAACACACAGCAATGTCCTCAGGCACAGTGAAAAAATGAACCCTGACATTGTTTAAGGAGAACATTAAAATGCAAACTATATTAGAAATATAGCAAAATCCAGGGAATATAAATTATTTAATGGCGACAGTATAAGACAAACAATTATTTGGTAAATATTACGTTGAACAAGTTAATTTTTAGAATAGAGAGAAGGGGGCTGAGACTGCGTAGGACGGGTTATAATGGAACGCAAACAGCGCTATTGTGCAGCAGAAACTTGGATATTATGGGAAAATGGCGGAAAGCAGCAGAAGCGTATCTGCGATGCGATTGCAATTATAGAACCTTAGACAAGGATAATAATATTGTGTATCGCAAAGCAAAATATTCAGAATTTATGACCTGAAATGCACTGAAATTCAGGTTAGTGGTATAATACACATTCATGTCCGACTTAGACCAATAATGCAAAAAATTACACCGAATAAACATAAAAGAGAGACCAAATATTTTTTCAATGTTGATAAATTTAAGTAGTAAATATAATTTTAAAAATCGACTGTGGCAGGTTTTACGGAGTGGAAATCAATATCAATAGCACGTCAAGAATAAAATTACAAATACTGTTTTCCACACATGTAAGAAAAAGGTAACAATACCAAGCATCTTATATGTTTGGAAAAGATTATTTGTAATTTTAATCTTACCATCCTATTGAGAAAATAAAAGTTGGAATAAAAGTGAAGGAAAGTTTTCTATAACTATGGAAAGTGTTAATTACTAATGTAATATACTCCAGAGGTAAGGCTCATCGGAAGAAATAGTTAGTATCCACAAAACCTTATCAAGAATAATGTGGTAAGCTTTATTAAAACATTTTTGAGTGTAGACTATTTAAATACTTCTTCCACAAACAACGTAACTACAAGGACCAGAACAATGGGCTTATCATGCGAACACCAAGTCGAAGTTTTGGATTCGATCCTCATATTTCTCTGGTTCGACCATTGCTCGCTGGAGTGAGTATGCTGCGATACCAACACTTTGTACCCCTCAGTATTGCCTTTATTTCATATTTCGCGGGTTCTTTACATTAATTTTCTCGATGTGAGTATTTTTCTTTGAAGGAAATATTTTCCTATTGGCCACATATCATCAGTCTCCTTTCACAACTCAAAAGCAATTATTTCCTTTCTTATCTCCTACATATATCATGATGTATAAAAATATCCCGAGTTACATTAAGTTGAAATACAACTAATATCTTCGAGCCATTGGCTATCTAAAGAACGCAATAAAATATAGTTCTAAGTTTGACAAATATTTATATGCATTATATTTATTTATTTATATTTTATAAAACTACTAGCAGAAGTACCCGTTGATTCTCAACGGGGATTTTTAATTTCATGAATATCAGTGTAATAACCTTGATCGTAACAAATTCTTCATAATTGTTGTTAAATAGCGAATACCAGACTTTCGAAACCAATATACCAAGAAATGTAAGTCCCAATTAAGTCTACAAATCCACTCTAACTCAATATTCAATTTTACGCAGGTTGATGATCTTTTCCGTGACAATGTGACAAAATGTATCTACATATGAAAGTGAGGCTTACTTTAGCTTCTTCTCCCTTGGTTTACATCTTCTTTATATCTAAAGGCAGGTTCTAGTATCTGAATGAGCTTTTCGGTAACAATGTATGAAAATGTATCTACGTATGAAAAGAGGCATACATAATAGCTTCTTCCCCTCTGACTTTTATCTCCTAAAGGAGCAATTTTCTTCTTTCTACGTCGACTGAAGCCGCAAACTTTCGACTGGTCATCATTGAGAGGATATCGTCAGTAACTGAATAAGTGTAATTCCGAGAATGGACAAAGACGTCATTGTTGTATTTCTTACGTGAAGAAAAAACTATAGACATTAAATAAGAAATGGTGTATCATGGAACCAGAAGGTATGTTTCATTGTTTTTATCTTGGCTATACTTATAACATGAGGTTGTTAGTGAGAATTCGTGACTCGTATAAAATGTAGTGGTATGTTAATTAATGCCCAAAAACGTAGTCGTAGATCTTGGGAATGATTAAGTGCAAGATACAGCGCCATTTTAGGATGAAACGATAAAAGCCATGACAATAGAGGGACAACTTTACCGAAATCAGTCTGTGGAGCTATGCTCGTAAGTCGAAATTCATTATATGATAAGTGCATTGGGTTAAGTGAGCAGAAAAGTATTTGATTAAAAACCTAATAAATATTTGCAATTATTTTATTGCTGAAAATATTTTCGATCGAATAATAACATTGGCAGTCTCACTCAGAAATATGTCAGGAAAGTTCCTTTTGGATCCAAGTGATAAGGCTTCGAAAAATGCTAGTTTGATCTCGGTAAACACTTTGCCGATATGTCTGTGTACGGGACTTGGTTAAGATTTTTAGATTTATGTACTCTGCGAGTGACGTATGGCTGGGGAAAATATTAGCAGTGTTAATGATCTGATATATTAATTCCTTCTCCAGTAACTAATGAAAAACTTCTAAAATAAATTATTTCCTGGACCCGCAAAATACATTCAGCGTAGAATCTTCACAGTAAATACAGACACATAAATACAGACACCACCTACCTCCGTTGAGAAGGTGCATAGTGGCTTAAGTAAAATTACATTTTGTGGTTATCTGTATAGTTTCTTATCCCGAAAACAAACTTATGTTCAAGGTGTTTAAGAATTATAACCTATTCTTCGGCTGAGGTCATTAATAAATTTTAGCGTACAGTATGTTAAATATGTATTGTCATTTGGGTTAGCTGTTTTCAATATCAGAGTTTTATTTCGACATGGCAATCCGTCCAGTAAACACCTAAGTAAATCATACTATATATTCATAACGAATTGCATAAATCAGTAAGTTGATCACGATGCTCGTAATTATAATTGAACGTTGATATTGCTACTGCAGCTATAATTTCCGCAGCATTAGTTATTTCTATACGGTTTCGAAAAAAAAACAGAATTTTTCACTTTCAACAATTAACAATACATAAAATCATGCAGTTTCATAATATTGAAACTGATAAACAATATGACGAAAAGACAAAGCCATTTATATGAAGATTAAAGTTATAAACAACGCAAAATATACATTACAATGCCGGCCAATTTATGTTACATAAGTTTTTTAAACGTTTTTACATCTGTTGCAGTAAGAATTTTCAACACAAAATAGCATAGTATTATAGTGCAGTAGAATAGACTTTATTCATTTGTGATTGAAAAACTGAGAAATGATTTCAAAAACTATTATACTCGTGTCTATGATATCCACAATATACTGCGTTTCAAGTAGGGGTCTCCAAACTTTTCAGCTTTATTAACTATCAAACAGTAGATGCGTCCCGCGGGCAGTAGTTTGGATTTGGATTGAAGTAAGAGATAACCCATTCTACTACAACATCGTAGATTTTTGCGGTCTACAGATAACTGAAATCCCTTTACCTTTTTAGGCTTTGAAATGTTACTTATTCGCTCCTGACCACTCGTCGCTCAAAATTTAAAAGAAAACAAAGACCGATTAAACATAAGAAATAAGGACGTCCGTAATTTCCGTCAAAACTCAAAAATAATATGAGAGATGTCCACAACTTACCACGTTATTATTTTAAATCACTGTAATTGACAGCGAGAATGCAAATTCTATCAACGTACGAATTTCAAAATCGTTTTATTTCACTGAAAATCCAGTTAACAATTACGTTACCATAAACAAAACTCGGTTTTCACAGACGCTTAAAGAAAATTGAAAAAATTTTCGTACCTTTCAACGTGCGTTTCTTCACAGGATATTGTTTGTCACAAAAAAAATTTAAAATGCCTTTCAATTTTTTCTTCATCATAAATCTTCAACTCTTATTTTCAAAATTTATTTTAACTGGCCATATCCAGTTTAATCCGCCATGTCTTCTTCTTCTAACACATGAGTTCGGAATCAACAATCGCCTTGATCGTCAAGGGTTTGTTTATAACATGAAAATTTAGACGGAATTTTCGTATATTTTATCAAAATTCTTGCAATTTCAAATCGCATACGATATTTCTCAGCCAAAATATCTAAATCTTTATTCTATTTCCCTTGTTTTGAAATATATATATGCATATATTCTTAGATCACATTAGGATAAGCAGTACCACGTTTAAAGTTGCATTTTCATACAGGTACAAAGGGGCCAAATGAATCAAGCATTAAACGTAAATGACAGAAATAAATTACATTTCACTCAAATAACCAACGATAAATATTCTACTCGGAAAGTAAATGTATTTTGGAACTGACTGGTATCTCAATCTTAAAATGTGTAACATAAACACGAACCACAAAAGTAATCGCAATGTCAAAATAGAAACAAAAATTAAACACCAATAACAGAAGGATAGTAAATGAATATGGAGTGGAAGCACTTAAAAACAACGATTGAATCAATTTTTATATTCTGCATGTAATAAAATAAAATTTCTTTACCTTTTTGGTCTATCATACGATGCTCGAGGTTTGCTACAACTTTACAACTCGCCGTTCAACTCTTCAAAGATTACAAACACCGAATCTGGGAAATCTTTACGTTCTTCTCTAACTCCATTCTCGTCAATCGCTAAATACATCATTGCAAAGAGATTAGATCCAGTACTTAATTCAGAAGAATATACTTCAAAACTTACGCAACGTACCAGGATATTTATACTTAACCAGTTGAATTGATAGACAGAAATCCATTTTCAGTAAACCACTGTTATAAATCTCATTTCATTTTACGAAAAAGACGGTAAACAATTAAGTTGATGTAAATAAAACTTGGTTGCTACAGACTCGTCAACAAATTTCGAATTTAAAAAAAATTATATCGTCAAGGGAATGAGTTGTTTACTACATGGAAATTTAGACAAAATTTTCGTATATTTTATCAAAATTCTCGCAATTTCGAGTCGCAAACGATATTTCACGACCAAAATAAGAATCTTTATTCTATTTCCCTTCTTTTGATCCTAGTTTCGACTTCCTACGACTGTTCTTTCTAATTTAGTTTTGCAAAAGAAACGAATCATGCAACGAAAAAAATGAACTTTACGTGTATTTCTTATGCAAACTGTTTTACTCGTCTGGATTCGAACCGTGGACTTTAGGAAAATTAAAAGTACCACTTGATCATCCCAGGGAATACATTTAATGATGTTAAAAGTTAGAACATCGTGTGACGTCTAGTTTTCGAGATTATCTGGAACATACAAACATACAAACATACAAACATACAAACAAACATCCATTTTTATATATATATAAGATTGAGACTTGCAAATAATAATTATAGTACGGAAAACGAGTCGAGTTTTGCAGCATCCATCTCACGTATCATATGCGGAGAGACTATAAAAAATCTTTATCACAAAATTATCATGTTAAATTCTATCTGAAATAATCCCAAAAGAAGTATTAGGAATGAGTGAAGATTCTTATGGAAAATAAGAAGGATGACGAAAAAGTGAAAAGAAAGTGGAATCCCGTGGAAGTATGAAAATTCTGAGGAAGAAATCACGTGATGTGTGAGAGAGACTTGACGTGTTCCATGACAGGAAATATCCAGCACGTTTCCTGTATTAAAAGATGGTCTGTATTTTAAAAGGCTGACAGGAGAGAAAATTCGGAAAGGCATAGAAAAATAACGAGTGGGAAATATAAGAACTTTCTGAGGTTAAACGTCGCTTCCGGCGAAGCAGAAATTGGTCGGTCAACAAAGTATCGACTTTTTATTGAGTTCTTCACAGCCATCGAATAACCTTGGAGTGAGAAATCTCTGGAAGGAAAAATTGAAATTCAAAGGGTTTTAAGATCTAGTCATCTATGACGATGGATAATATTCAACGAAAAAGTAAATATCCGTTAAAATACAGGAATAGTTTCGCGCTGAGAGCATCTCGGAATGTGAAATTAAGATGAAAACGGAAACTGGAATGACATGGAGGTAATGCCATTGAAATTGTTCGATAAAGAGGCTCCTTTGACTATGGAGGGAGATCCCTTGCTTTTTTATTACATTTTCTTATGATTTATGATTGTCGAGGCTTTCTGAGCCGAGTTAAGATTTGGTAATTCAAAAAATTATTTTTTTAATTTGGCAAATTTTAGGTGAGAATCAATATTCTTGAATAAAATGTTTTTGGCTAGGAAATTTTAGTGTGAGATCGGTCATTGCTAATTTTGTCTCCTACTGTGATTTTGCTAAAAATGGATGTTTATGGGAACTAGAAAATAAATAAAATAATTAACGAAAATCAAAAAACAAACTTTTTATTGGTCGCAATATTTAAATTCCGTTAGACGAATAATTTGACCGCATGCTTCACGAATGGAATAACAAAAACTCAATGGTATTTTGTTTTAAGGTTTCCTGTTTTGACCTCAATGCATTAGCAAAGGAGGACACAGGAAAAAAACTAACTGTACGGCACAGCTTGGCATCAGTTGAGAAATAAGATCGAAATGTGCGCAACAGTAAGGACTTATTCGTCCATCAAATCACCTGATAACATATGCGCTACGAAGCGTACGGCCAAGGTTAACCATAGACAAATATCCACGAGATACGGAGCAGATCTTAGAGCTTTTATTTTAATGGAATTTCCGCATCTAGCAGAGGCGCACGTGAAACTATGTGTACATTTACGTACGTAAATACATGGATATGTACATACACGCGAATACATAAGTGCTCTTCCAGCGCTGTTATGTGGAGCTCACGCTTTTATCCGAGTGAAGGCCTATTCGACCAGCGGCGCATTCAACGAGGTCAACGAATGAAAATGGAATGAAAAAAGGCTGCGAAAGGCAGAGAAAAATCGCTAAGGGAGAAGGAGGGTTTTAAAACTGGTTTGGTTGGAAAGAGAGAGTTTTTGACTCATTTTAAAGGGTGTTTAAAGGAATGAAAATACCAAAGTAAAGATAGGGAATTCATAGATGTTGAAAGAAATGGACCACTAAGTATACTACGAATGATGCGTGTGATGGGAATGACAAAAGTGAGAGATTAGATACAGAATGAAAATACTAAAATCAATGAGTAGAAAAATAGACGTCAAACAGCTAGGGGAATTCAAAAACGAATAAATAATAGTTCATATTTTTTTAAATATAAACCATACCGACCATCAAATTGAATTACTTTAAAACTCTCTCGAGCGAAAATTCTTGTAAATTTATGTCTTACGCGCGTAAGGTGTAATTGTATACAAAAGAATTGGTTCAAAAGCCTGTCTGAATGCAGTGACCAAGTTGACTCTTAATGTAAAGGTAAAAATAATTTATAAAAGAATATTTAACTTTTTGCAGTAAAACAAATACCGCTCGTTGCTTGCAAAATGTTGGTGAAAATTTATGGCAAAATTTAACTTCATAAGCGTCAAAATCATTCAATAATTAATTATAAAATTCATTAAAAAGGAAAACTAAGTATACAAATATCAAGGAGTTGGAAATGAGTGATGTTTGCTAGCTTTCCTCTTGAAATTCAGCTTATGGAGAAAGTCCAAATCATACCCGTAAATAGAAAAAGAGAAGTAAAAGAACCAGTAGAGGTAATTTTCGATGAAATATTCATATGGCTTATAAAGAAGAAAGTACATTACGAAAATAAAGCAAAGGATATGACGATAAAAGAAATACGAGAGAAGGGGTAGTAGTACAAAATACCAACAAGGCTTTTGCCATAGTATTTGTGCAATTTTTCTTTAACCCTCCAAGGCCGGAATTATTTTTTTGTAATAATTTTAAATTTTTTACGTATTTCGCATTACGAATTTCTCAAAACAATACCCATAAAATATTATGCCAAACATATTTATAAAACCTGCCAAACAAATGCAAAATTGCAACATTGTCATCGAGCTCTCCTATTCTGTGATACGAAATGAAATAATAGTAGGTGTCGGATGATGCCATATGGCATCCGTAGACTGTCGAGGGTTAAAACAATGAAAATGAATCATTAACACATGGCGAGAGAAGTTAGTATGTACCGGAAAGGATATTAGAAATATTAATCATGGGAAGATGACGTCATAGTAGTGCATTGGCAATTTACGAAATTACCGTAGATAAATTCACATGAATAGGAAAATTGTTCAAGTATTAATTGACCATTCCATGGATTTCGATCAAAACGCAAGTTAGTGAGCGTGGCTTTGGAATGATTAGAAAATAAACGAAGGGGGAAGTTTATGAAAATGCGGATTAGAATGAGTAAAATGGAAGATTTATGAAAAAGCAACCCCATGTCTCCTTACTTCGCCTTTACAACGCGATCTCAGCAAGAATAGTAGTGTAAAATACCAACAAGAGTTTCCCTGTAACGTATGAGCAATTCTTCTTGAAAACAATGTTCGGGTCAAGGATGGTTCCATTTATCTAGGCCTAGTGAAAGTATTATGGAAGGAAGGTTATCGAGAGAAAGTGGAGGAGAACGGAAGAATGCGACGGATGAGGACAGATAAAATAGATGGGGCGGCAGACAAGACAGATTATTCGATAAAACAGAGGGAAGAAGAAAGATAAAAAGGAGAAAAGAGGATCTGGGAGAGTAAGAATGGTCGAAGAAATTGGAAATCTGATTACCGATTCATAATATCAAGAAATTTTCTCGATATATATTTTATTAAAATATTTACTTTGGTAAGAATACCGTTGTATTCAGGTAAAACGTATTATGGATGTAGTAATTACCATTCAAGGAAATCTAACGCCAATAATTATACTCATATGGTCATTATTTGCAGTTTAGAGTGGAATTCATATCGATCAGGATGAATTAGTTCACACAGAACTTTTGCAAAAAATATATTCACTCAGTTCTGTTTCAGCCATCGGTCATTCACATAAAGTAACCACAAAATGTAGCTCAAAAGTTTCCAAATATGATTAATCAAACTTTTTAAAGAAGAAAAACACGGAAAAATCTCCTGACTAAATAATTCTTAATAGACTTTAATCTACTGAATTATTTATTGAATTTCTTTTAAATCACTTATAGATTTGCATGATAAAGAATAAAATCGCAAATCTCATTCTGGTGCGTTACTTCACTATCCTTCATATCATAGGTATTTACGAAGAAATGATTCAGTTGTTTGAGAACCTAACTGAGAGTAAAAAGGTAGATAAGGGAGCTCGCCTTGGGAAGAAAGAGACATGGTGAGGGATTACAGAGAAAGTCCTCTAGAAAGAGGGAAGAGACGCCCTGAAAAACTAATTTATTAGGGTGAAATTACGACTAAATAGTTCTCCCCTTGCATTTAATCTTGGAGAAGGAGATGCGAGGATGGATGGGGAAGAAGCGAGGGGTGCCCTCTTCTGGAGGCGAAAAAGGAAGAGGAGAGTAAGGGTGAGGGAGTTCCTTAGAGGGGATGGCCGAGGAATATCGCGAGATGAAGTGAAAGATGCGAGGGACGGAAGAGAATTTAAAGGCATTTGAGGAATCCCCGGAAGAAAAAGGATGAGAATATAAGGGATTATCGAAAGAGGGGGCAAAATAAAAGATAACGAAAGGAATATTTGAGAAGCTTGTTGAGATGAAGCCTTTGTAAAATTCCAAATTTTCATAATAAATAACCACTCCCACTCAAGCCATTGTATCACGTGTGCCTCATAAAATATGTAAATTCCCTGTCTAAATGTATCCGGTATTTGGTGCACATATCCCGAAGTAGGCTATTTATATTTAGATCTTTGACATGATTCATATTTATTAGCTACATCCTTTACTTTGGCCGAAACTAAAATACTGATGAGATTTTAATATTACAATTTGAGAGTTGAATAACCAATTAAATTGTAGAGAATTTACCAAAGCAGTACAAGAAACTTTGTCTATTTTTTGTTTTTTTTTCATATATTCGACTGTAAAGGTAAGACTAAAGCAGTTATAGGCTAAATCGTGGTTCAGGTTATTTTCTTAATTACTACAAATTAGCATAAGGAACAATTATTCGAATATGTCACAAAATAAAATTATATTTTGTTTTGAAAAGAGCGTTTAAAAACACAAAAATGAAAAGGCAAAGCAAAAATTGAAATATTGGTTTACCGATTGAATATTAATATCCTTTCGTTAAATGATATTCCACAATGCGTCATATGTGAATTATACTCGTATTTGTGGCTTTGTTTGATATTTAAACTAAGCGACGATTCATCTCGTAAATAAAAAGAGTATCCTTGCTCTTGTATGTGGTTCGTCTCGGTTAATTTGTAAACCCAACGTGAGGCTATTTTATTAGGGAATGTCAATCAACCGTCGGCAGACTTTCAATTAGAGCACTTCGAGTGAAAGGGCGAACCTCAAGATACAGATGAATTTAGGATCTATGATGTCTATCTGGAAACATCACTTCCATTCCAAAGTTGGTATATCAACAAGGCCAAGAAAGAAAAAATGTGCATTCCATTTTGAATTTGGGTTTATTCAAAACTGATCCGTTCGATAAGATAATCACTGTGTACAAGGTATAAACATCAGAGACGAAATTCATGTACAGCATTGAGAGACAGCGGCGTGTTTATATTATTCAACGTAAGGATAGCAGAGATAAAGTTTCGTCGAAGCGAAAGAGGCAAAAAATAAAAGATTTCTCGAAGAAAAAGGGATGACCAGGGAATCAAAATTAAGATAGCCGCGAAGCCCCTCGTTGAATAAGCCAACTGAGCAAAGAGAAGATCGCCGTAAGAGATAAAAAGTGTCTAGACTAGGAAGCGAGATAGCGAAGTCAGGAACAAAGAGAAGCGAGCTCTCGCTCACCACCTTATAAGTAATGGAAACCGCTATCTGACAACGCTTTCAAAAACGTCATCACGATTTGGAGTATATCGAGAGTGAGGAAAGAAGCTCTCCGAAAGGAAAGGTTTTCTCAAAACAAACGCTCGCTGATATAATCGAATGGAATTTAGCGGAGCCTTTGAACCGCTATCGATCTTCCACATTCTACAGTTAGTTATCAGACTTCGTAATCGTGTTTGAGAAGCGATGACGCATTTGCTAGATTATGGCCTGAGAAGCCGCAGGTGAAAAACATGATGAGCACTACAGGGAGTTCGTAAAATGCAATTTATATATTTATTGCAACTGCTACCTCACGTCATCCAGTTACATTTGATTCATGTCACCGTACCCAAAATGACGGAAACTTTAAAATGATAAATGCTCAATCTAGATAATGAGTCACGAGGATTTTCTTCAAGAGATAAAATCTTGAATATTATTTTCTTTCTTTCGTGTTTGGGGAATCCTCGGAGTACTATGAGATAAAATGTAATTCATATATAACTTAGAGCACAGTCATTTCTGATTTATTCTACAAAATTACGCCACCCAAGAAAGAATGACAAAATTTACAATAATAATTTCTGTAATCCCCAATTCCTCCACAGTTATCTACAAAAGGAGAAGTATGGTTCAGAGTTAATCGGAATCAAAAATACTTCATTTCTCAATAAAGTCTGACACAAAACCGGGGTAGAAGCAAACGAGAGATATAAGGAAAGGGTTGAGGTGACTTTGCACATAAGGGCGTGCACCCAGGAAAGTTCCCTAGGAAAAACGGACATGAAAAAAGTCTGAAAGGGCCGGGAATCGAATCACCTCAACCCATTCCTTATATGCATAACCTTAGGGGGGTTTCTCCTTATACCTCTTTGCGTTGCCGGTGCCTCGATGAGGCCATGGCAGTAGACGATGCCGCTCAGTCGGACGAAACTACACTTGCCCTTGCGCACAAAGTCCCCAAAACGGCTTGTTTAAATGTTCTGGCCGGGTATCCTAGATGGTTAAGGCAGCCTCACGGATAGAGGAAGATCCCGGGTTCGATTCGGCCCTGTAAGACTTTTTTCAAGTCCGTTTTTCCTTGGGAAAACGAGAGATATCTATCTTTTCTATCGTGCTCTCTGATTATTATTCAAAATAATTCATTATTCAAAATAAGCAAGCAGAAACAAAAAAATGTCATCAGTTTTATAGTTGACGTATTATCGATCGTCGAGTATCTCTTTAACATTTCTGCAAACAGTAATATTAAACACTACTCCAAGTAAATCACATCAAGGAGTGTAGAGGCTTTCAGTTTGGCACATTGGATATCATGCTTGTGGTTTCCCTTATCTCAAAATCCCGCGTTCGGAAAGAGAACCGCAAATACACGACGACATCGTTTGCGACACATGACGCCTTCAGAGGGAACGCCTTTCGGGGAATGGAATCCTCCGCAGAAAGAAAAGCGAAAATGTGCAGCCAGAGAAGGTGAGATATAGAAGAGGGAGAAAATGAAAAGGATGTAGAAGATTTGGGAGGAGTTGCGAAGTTCTCTTTTAATGGCTGAAAAATGGATGGAAGAGAAGATGGTTAACAAAGAATGCTGATAGAGGAGATGATAAATAGTCCCTCTCAACTGCAACTTTTCGGGTAAGATAGGGGTTTTACGGAGGGAAAATTTGGGATTTAAGGGAGGGAAAGTGGCGTATATGGAGTGGGTGGATAAGAGGTTTTACTGCGACACAAAGAAATACGGGCAAGCGAAAGTATAAAGAACGAATTTTTACAGCGAACTTTCAAACAGGGAACTCCCATCTTTTCGTCACGTATTTATTTAGTAGAGCACGCCCATTTTGCGTGGCTAAATTATGATTACCAACGAGCGTGAGAACGGTTGTTTCATCATTAACGGTAACCTAAGAAACAAGGTCCATGTTTCCTCATCTTCTGAGATAAATCCTTTTACTGTCACAAGTAGGGAGATTAGAAACGAATTGTATTTTTACTTTCTCCATATACGAAGTATAGAGAAAGTATTGTTTTCATGAAAAAAATCGACTTCGAGATTACAACGGAAATACATGTTTTGGGGTCCCTAGAACACGTTTTGACCATTTTCGGAATGATGTCTGTGTGTATGTGTGTGTGTGTGTGTGTGTGTGTGTGTGTGTGTGTGTGTGTGAGTGTGTGTGTGTGTATGTGTGTGTGTGACAGTGGGCGCTCTAACGTGAAAACTATTAGCCGTATCAATACCAAAATTCATATATAGTACTGTGGTGTGTGCTGTCAGAGTTGATTAGGTTTTGGAGTAAATCGGTCAACCGGAAGTCGAGCTTTATTCATCAAAGCTCATTTCCGGTTTTCAAAATATCTCCATAAATATGATATATAGGTAGATTGTATACCTTATAAAAGTTTTAGATAATGTGTTTTACTATAATTTTTGTATTTAACATATTTCTGTATCACCGGTTGATTAGGAGTTATTCGTGAAATACTGATCAACCGGAAGTAGCTGATTATGTACTTTGTGGGTGCCCTAACATAAAAAGTATTTGTCGGATCAACACCAAATTTCATGTATAATATTTTATGTTGTTTGTTTAGAGTTGATTAGATTTTGGAGAAAATCGGTTAACCGGAAGTCGAGCTTCATTCTTCAAAGCTCATTTCCGGTTTTCAAAATATCTCCATAAATATGATATTTCGGTATATTGTATACTGAACAAAGGTTATAGAAAATGTAATTTACTATGACTTTTGTATGAAACATATTTTTGTATCACTGATTGTGTAGGAGTTATTTGTGATATACTGATAAACCGGAAGTTGCTGATTATGTACGATGTGCGCACTCTGGGCGCTGGGGCGAAAGGCCACTTCATCGTTTTTCATCGAACATGTCCTGAAAAACATTATTTGTAATGTTTGTGACGTAAAAGATAATAATATATAAATTAATCACTCATATTCAAAGTTTAGATGGAATATAGAGTTCGAAATTACTGTCGTAGATAAATATTTACATCTTATGTATGGAGAAAGTCATGTGCTGGCCACATCAGATTTTTTTCTTTCGCAACACTTGTTTTCTCGTAGCAGTTTGAGCTTTAACTTACGAGTGTATCGAAATATACGGCATTCATATTAAATAAAATTAAAATGAAAGAAAATTTTGCGATTTAATATGCGGAATGTGTCGGAAAATTACAAAACTTAGCAAACTTTTAGATAAAAGGTATAACATAAATGAGAAATGATATACAATAAATAGAAATCCAATTCCGGATTGTATTCTTTAAGTTTCAACAACTTATTTGATTGCATTTCTCAGTAGGCAATAAAGGAAAGATAAAAGTAATTGCATAAAGTAAATTCCCGGTTCATTTACATTGATCGTGTAGTCGATGCTTTTGTTTTGATAATATTTATTATTAACACTCACTACATGAAAAAGTATGTTTATTTGCGCACAACGAATTAAATTCACAGAAAATCACGAATTACTGGTGCATAAATATTGTGTACATCTCGTAAAAATGGCTGCTTGTTCTCTCTTCCCAATAATGAATCCGACTCCACAACTACAACACAACAACAGTAAACAAATAGCAGGACAGTTGATGCGGCGATTTCGGATTATCGTCACAATCGTTTTGATTATACATACTAATACTGTGGTAGCTTTTGTAAGAATTTCCCTCATTCACTTTCTATATGACTTTTATTGTAAGCAAATACTTCAATTGCTTTATTCAAATCTACCCATGTTTGGTTGAGGAATGTAGGCTTAGAAAATGGAATAATCTTAAATATTCAATTCATAGTTGTCAATGTCATTCATAATGCCATTTATAGGCATCCATAGTCATACACGTAGCAGATAATCATGCAATTGATCTTTATTGAGAAAAATTGTAAGCTCGAAGACCGATTGCAGATGGCCGCTACGTTGGCATAATCCGATGGAATTATAAGAAATGGCGCTTTTTTGCCACTGCTTCGATTACTGACGAGGTTTTAAACAATACTAACAGCGTCCCAAGTATTCTTATTCTATCGTTAATAAATACGAAAGATAAATATGCACAGGAAGGTCTGGACACTGAGCACGCGTAAACGATGTACATGTAATTTAAAAAAGTAGATAACAAAAGAATAACCATATCAAGATGGGCGTATTCTGCTTGTGACGGTAAGATGGATAGAGGGGATGGAAAAAATCCACGCGTCGACAGCTCTAATTCGGACGGAAGACAAATCGCGTTTATCCAAAGCCATGTTTGGGTGAACACGATCTGAAAAATAGTGCCAACTGATCCGAAATACAAATCTATGGCGAGAAGAGAAAATGCGGAAGGATTGAGGTTATCTAGATTTCGTGTGAAACAATTGAAAATGACTGAGGAAACAAGAAAGAGGGAAGCTGAACATTTTTATAAGATAAACAATTATAGGCACTTTAAAAGGTTGAACATTAAGATATAATACTCATGTTTAGATTATATTATAACAAAATGTATAATTAGATACTGGACTATGAATTATTAAAATCACTTTGGAATTTAGAAATCATAATAAAACTTATTTTCTCACGTTCTAAGTTCGTTCCTCACAAACTTAATATATAGAATTCTGAACTCGCCATTTCACTGCAGTTACTATATTTTAAGACATGATGTACCTGAATACCCACCTGTAATATAATAAGTTTTTATTAAAACCAATCAACGAATGAAGCATGTTCTTAACAATGGCTGGAAAAATGTAATTTAAAATGGACCAAGAAAAATGCATGAATAAGAAACAATGACTATTATAATATAAATTACTGCGAATGATAACGCAAAATTACTGCCCTTCAATTTAAGAAAACACAGTTGGCTGAAATAATCCCAGTTGTGATCCTTTTTGTGTACGTACCGTAAAACGTTATTCCACTCGAATTTTCCGGTAATTATGTACCTGAACAGTTACTAAACAGAGAACGAGTCTTTAATCCTTAAGTGTATAAAGCGGTTATCACATTAATCAAAGAAATCCGTGAGAATGATTTTATAAAACAACCTGCTATAGATTTATCGAGGAAAGGATTTTGATTCCTTCCACTCGAGCTCTCAAATTCATCAAAAATTGTTTTTGGTGATAAAAATTACGACCTAATATATTCTTTTCTGCGAAGGGCTTCTTTAAAAGTAACAGATAACATACAGTTGATTCATACGAACACTCACTGTTTAATTTAATACCAAGGGTAAGATAAAATACTAAAAATGTCTCACTTGTCAATAGTATTCTATTCTAATCTGATTTTTAAATCTGCCTTAAAATTCCCTCGGAAAATTGTCACTGAAATTTCACTTCACTGAAACTTATTCAGAGAATAATATACGAATTTAATAGATGTATCTCTCCTTAAATTTGGTGTTTATAGAACGACACCCGCTCAGAAGGAAAGTGTACTCAAATCCCATCTGTAGCTGCAGCATCCTTCGCCTCAAGCCATCTCACGCTTCATCAAGTGCATGCCTCCGATCTTGACCTCAAATCTTCAAGAATTCTTCATCCGTCTTCCAAAAGGTGTTCTTAAAGGGTACGAGTGCAGTTCCTCAAAAATGATTTAAAACTGATGCCATATATTCGTATAAATACTTTTCTAAGGCGGATAACGATTTTACTAGACATCTTGACATTTAACTAAAAAATTGACTCGTTTTACGCTAGTTCTCGTCGGTAAGGAATAGAATAATGAAATACGATTCCCTAAGCTGGAAAATACACCCTGTACTAAGCTTACCCGTCATTCCAGTGTGGTACACCGGCTATAAATCTATACATTAAAGCATATTTTCATACAAATTATTTTTACGAACGCATCTTTATGTACTTACTGTGTATTCTACTCTTAAAGCAGTAAAATATTTCCGCGAAATAGCGTCTTTCAATGTTACTCTCGCCTTAACTCAGTTTAATATGTACTTTTGAAGAGGAAATAGAAACTTAAGCCATTGCTGTTGAAGTAAAACTATTTCTACTATTCCTCAAAGACATCCATGTATGTTCTACTAATGAAATATCTGTATAAGACAGATATGGAAGACCTGTGGACTTTCAATGAGGCCTATCTGAGCGTTCAATACGACCTTTTTATCTTTTCTAAAACAAATTCTCGATTTAAAACAATTTAACTTCTCAGTCTTTCTTATTACATAGAATTAGAATAAAATAAAAATACTCTATATAAGTTTAATTCACTTTTGTCTTGCTTCATGAAATAGCAACGCTGAGATCAAAGGTCGACACAAATTCGATTAATACGTCCCTCAAGTTCGAGCAGTTGGTTTGACGGTGCATGTCCAGTTATACAAAGGCACCCCATTTCAAGGCAACAAATTTTAACTGCCTTAAACACCTGTAAAAAATCCTAAGTACAACCAGACTACCTTGATCTACTCTCACAGCCCTACTTTTCCACTTTCACAACGAATACCTTTTTCTCCGTTTTCTCACTTTTCTCTCTTTTGCGAGATTTCCTTCCCCTTATTTCTCTTCCTTCGTTTCAACCGTCAGCACTCATTCCGTCACATTCAATTCTTCTCTTTACATTCCTCGTTTCCAACTTTTATCTGTTTCCCCTTCCAACCTGATGCATTCCCGCGAATTTCTCTCCCAAAAAAAAGAAACATTTCCCATCTCCTCCTACTCGGTGTCACTAAATGACGGTCATTAGTGTTGACTGACTGAGCCATTCTGCGGCCAATTGCTGGATGAGGGCCATCAAGGTCTCTTTTGCCAACTCAATGACTTGGAGAAGAACGTCTTAAGGTCTGAACCAGCGATTTTCTTACGAGAAACAAGTTTCGCTTTGA
Organism: Sympetrum striolatum; assembly: GCA_947579665.1. Lineage (NCBI taxonomy): Eukaryota > Metazoa > Arthropoda > Insecta > Odonata > Libellulidae > Sympetrum > Sympetrum striolatum. The sequence goes on from OX388347.1 coordinate 7,354,423, forward strand.
TTCAAGCGAGCCTGCCGTAACATACACATTTAAACCGTACCCTAGCTATTGAGACCAAGGAGTATGCACTAAAATTCCTTTGGAGGAACAAAAATAAAACCAACAAAAACGTAGAAAACTGCACATTTTATTGTGTGCCCATGCGTTACATCTTTTGTGGTCTTGCTACCATTTCTTGACGAACGACATATTTTAATTTTTCTTTTGGTGAACGAAAAATGCATTTTTAGTTTACTTTAGTCTTAATCTTGCTCATAGCTCTGACGGCAGGAAAGCTACAGAGGCATGAGTAGACTGCATAATGATATTTTAAGGTGCTATATTTGAACCCTTAAAAAACTTATTCGTGCAGTCATTTTGCTTCACTTACGAGGGCATGTTCTGCTTACAGCATTCTTGAACAGTGAAGAAAGCAAAGGCAAACTCTCATCTGCCTAAGTATGAAGGAGTTAGGGTAACTTTGCACATAAGGGCGTGCACCCAGGAAAATCCCAAGGAAAGATGGACTTGAATACAGTCTAACTGGATCGAGAATCGAAGCCAGGATCTTCCTTTATCCGAGAGGCTGCTTTAACCAACTTAACTGCCCAGACAGAACATTCTAACAAGCCATTTTGGGAATTTTACGTGCAAAGGCAAGCGTAGTTTCGTCCTCCCGGATTAAGGAAGATCCCGGGTTTGATTCTAGGCCACGTCAGGCTTTTTGTTATGTTAAGTTCGTTTTTCTTGAGTATTTTTCCTAAGAATGCCTCAGTCTTCTCTCCTAACTCTCTGTAGATAATGATTAAGTGGATGCAGTTCGAACAGGCCGACTGGTTTAATTATTTTACAGACATACCCGTCATTACATTCACAAAGAAATAATCCTTCATTTAAAATGTTTACAAAGTTTATTGGCTTACTTCGACTAATTTCGAAGCATTCCCAATGAAATACTCTAGAGAAGCAAGTTATTTCACAGAACACAGATTCGTATTTCAATTCCGTCAATTGACACGTTACACAAAATACACGCAATAAATATCAAAGCTGTATAAAAGTTTTCCAAGATACGAAATAAAATCGATCAACTGAAAAGAGAAGTCTTCCAACGGTGAAAATAATTCGTGCCGGATTGTTTGAATGAGTAAGTTTATCCTTTACCGGCCGCTGATACGCACTCGTTAAAATCGTGCTGCGAACCGTGGGAAAAATCGGAGGATTCATCAGTTCCGGGTCTTGTTAGATTTGCGGCAACTACTCCTCATTTTTTCGTCAGAATTAGTGGGATGAAAAAATATCAAACCAAAGTTTCCTCGTCAAATGTAAAATCTGCATCATTCGTCGGATACGTCGATATTTCTGAGGCTAAAGGAGACCCCAGACTCTTTGCACAGGTTTATGAATAACATCATGGAAATATTCATTCATACATGAAATAAAAATGTACGCCAAAATATATGTATAAGGTTTACTAACATATAATAAGAACGTGAGTCGTTTTACGTCTTAACGGTGAGAGTGGTAAAGCAAATAAGTATTACCATCTCTATGGTATTACTTAAGTAGGTTTATGCAACAGACATAACGAATCAAAACTTCATTTGTGTATGTAAACAGTCATAAATAAGTACGTTTACATTATTTCTCCAATTATAAATAAAATGATGAACATATAAGTAATTTACCGTGATTTACACAACAACTGAAGATTCCATTTTAGTACCAGATACATTGATTTTCATTGTGGACGTCTTAATGGAACATGAATGACTTATGCCAGAATAATAGTATGTGAACATTTAATGACCTGATACTTTATGGCACTGTGAAATCAAAAGTTCAAAGGATACAACATAATAAATATTTCACGAAGAGATAATGCAAAGGATATTTCGCGCCATCTTTCACATACGAGAGACGTTAACTACGAGCGTGTACTATCGGATGAATATATTTTTCAAAAAATAATAAGAAATTATTAATAAAGTTAAGGAAAATTTTGGTACGCAAGGGTGCACACATGAAACCAATCAAATAATTGCTATAAATGTCGTTGCTTAAAATTATTAATCGGTACCTATGGCTACTCGACCAGCGGTTCTCAAATCCCAAAATGATTACTGAGGAAAAGATGCAGAAGAGTACGGAATATATTAGTATTAGAGGAGAAAAATAAACCGATATTTCCCGACAAAACAATTCATAATATAGGAATAGAGAAACTGAATACAAATCCGCTACATAAAGCAAAATACAATCCAATGAAATACGACTGGCATAAAATCAACACGCTTAAAATACAAACGTAATTTTGAAAGTAAGTTAAAAGCAGTTGCTGAAAAACCTACTGCATTTTATTAAAGCCTTTAAGATCAAATCAATTTTCTACATATAGCTGTGTTCTTAGTACTGTACTAAAACTTTAATTACTTCAACGAAATTCTAACTAATTCCAAAAGCTACCCAGGTTAGATACCATTATACATTCATTAATAAATTCGATTAAGTCAAATAAATTTCGAGATCATTCGATTTGGAGCAGCAGTTTACGGAAAGAGGATTTTCCTTAAATTATTTCCGTTACTTCTTTCGTAAAGAGCTCCTTTCAAACTCAACCCTCATTTGTTTTCAATCTAAATGGTAATATCCCCGGCTTCCTGCGCGAGACAATTCTTTGAAGAATTGGAATTATAATTAATGTAAAAAAACAGTCGAAGAACTACTTCCGCCGAAGGAGCGATTCTCTCGGGATTTTTCAATTCCCTTCCGCCGTCCATCATTCTTTCCTTTCTCAATCCTTTTATATGCTTCAAGTTTCCGTCCGAATCTCTAACAACGCAACCGGTACCTTTTCGAGGTGACACACTTAGGCCACGGAGATGTGTATTCCTTTTTCTCTCCTCGTAATCTCGTTAATTGGAACAGTTCCTACTTTCTCTCTTTTTTTCGAATCGAATGCCATCGACATGTTAGAAATTTATTTCCGAAAGGATATTGTTCCCATTTATTTTCAATATTCCTGGGAAAGGGGCGAAGCGTCGTAAAATCGAATATTCTTCCAAATCGGCGTTCGCGAACTCGCGCGCCAAACTCAATATCCGGATTCGAGTCTGTATTTTTTGTGTATGTTTTTATCGCAAATACACCCTTCTTTTTACTCTCCCGCATTTATTTTCTGAGCAAAAACACCAACTCGCAAATGACAAGGCAGCGTGAGGTATTGAAAATCTTGGTTTGAAATACGAAGGTATTAAATAGTGTTAGACCCAATTAAAAAGTGTTAGACTGATACTTTATTTCAAAATTAATGGGATGATATTGCTACAGAGTTTATTAGATATTGGATCATCATTCGTATTTTTACAGACTCACAGCCACTGTAAACATTTATGACTTAACACATTAATTCACACTACAGTTCTGATCATAATTTTAAGTCCTAATTTATATTCCTAGTTCTTGTGTTTGTATGGATCCATGAAGTAAAGTAATGTTATATTAATTGTTCACCAAAAAGAGCATTGAATAATATCCTTGCTGCTAGAATCTGAATAGATAAACTTTACAATTCACAAAAAATCCCGAAAATTCTATCATATATTGGAGACTACATCATGAAGACGGTTCAGAAGAGTAGAAAAATTGAATTTCATAATCAAGAAACAGGATGTTCAGATAATTTTAAAGGGCCCTGAAAGATACTACGTATTGAATTGATGACATGATTTCGACGGAATATGTTTAGTTTGGGAGGGGTGAAAGCATTCTAGAAACATTTATTGCTAAAACACATGAGCTGTAGATAGAACGAGGAAAACATCGTAACCTGGATACCGAAGGCAAGGGTAAAGCACACGGCAGCAGTATTAAGCGGGAAATGTATTCGGATCACGAAAGAATGTAAATACAGAAGGTGGACTGTGTAACAGTGAGAGTCGTAGGGAAAAGCAGAGGAAGGGGATTAAAGGAAAGAAGAGGTTGATGAGATATATGGACTGCTCCGGAAGAAAGAGAAAACAAGGGCTGTTCTAAATGGGGAAACAAAAGAAAACGGAGATGGAATCAATTTGGGAATGGAGAGGGTTTCAGAAGAGAAGTAACCCAAGCACAAACTTACAGAGGTTTTACTCTAAAGAAACTTAAGCAATGAGAAGGAGAATAATCGATCAGTTTGACGAAAGGAAGAAGAGAAAAACAAAAATCATTTACTTTATCGTAAGCGGCTCCATGATTTCGCATTATATACGTACAGTATACAAAGACCTCTGAAATTGACATCCATCAAAAGCTTTTGTGATCGATAAAAGGACTTGAACGATAAACCTTCTACAGCACATTCCGTTTTAGATTAATCGTTCTGTTTTAAAATAGTTTAAACCATTTCAGGATATGCAGAGGATTAACTGCCATATAATGTATTTACATTCAGCAGAAATTTTACTTTTCCATTGCGTGCACTATATTAACAAAGAACCAGAAGAATTAATGTTACAATAACTCTTTGAAATTGCTAGAGAGTTTTTGTCTGTTTACTTATTCAAACTTAATTACTTTGATTCCACCAGTAAATACGCTGATGGAACAATGGAATAAAAACAACGATTGAATTAAAATGGAATATTAAAAAATCAAAAATAACAACAACAGATGTATAAAGAATATCTGTAAAGTAAATCCATTTATTGCATACCTATTTCGTCTCTACCTAATGCAACGAAACACTTAGCGCATGAAGCTATAAAAAGAAAAAGAATAAAGCGTAGCTGAATCAATATCTCAGATACCATGAAAAAACCAAGGTGTAGCTGCGACGGCTAGTCGTTTCTGAAATTATTTTTTTCAGCAAAGGATGGGGCAACCGACTAGGAAAATAGATTTTAAGATACCTGCACTCCCTGTCACAAACCAGAACGACTGTTATATGCACATTGAAACAAAGGTGATCTCTTCAAAGAAAGAAAAGTAGAAACTTAAGATCACATTTTTTTTAAGAAGATGCATATATGTTACCTAGGACGCAATTACGCACGGAATGTCTAAATTTGCGTCTGTCACCTTCCACAAACATGACTAATTGACCTCCATTTCTCCTTTAAACTCCCAAAATCGTAATTGGCGCAATTAGCGAGTAAAAAACACTCGGAAGATATCCTTAAAGCGCGTATCGCTTCGCCCTTTCGGTCAAATTACTCGGAATGAGTCGTAATGCAACAGCAAACATCGAGAGGAGAAAAAACGCGTGTTCGAATAGATGCATTTTGATCTGTGCGTGGGGCAACTCTGATAATCGAGTGCTAACGACTCAGCAACGAGTGCTGTCTTGGCCAGGAACCCTCCCCGCCCACCGCTTTAAAACGCCCATCTGCTTTCCCCACCCATCTTCGGGGCCATTATCCCTTCCCCGGGCAGCCTCCCTAAGGAGCCCCACATTCCCCTTTCACTCTGTTCTTTATTGTGCTGTTGACTCTCGGCCGGGTTTTGAAATAGAAGAACCTCTGACGGAGGTGTCGAATGATTACCGTAGTATTTCCTACCATCCCATCGTCCTCTCTTCTTTTGTTTTTCGGACCTATTTCGCCATCATTCCTCTTTCTTTTCCCATTGTCAACTGTGTAGCTTTCTCCCCCGTTTATCTCTCGCAAACTTCCTGTTTTCTGCAGCCGCTTTTTTTCTCTCCGCTTTCCTCCACTTACCGTTCGCTATCCATCTCCCGACCTCATTACCATCCGCAGCAGTGGTGCTCTTTCCCCTGCCTCAATTTCCTACGCCGTTCAAACGAATGGATCGCGTATTTTGACCTTTTTCATAAAAAAGGCTCTTTCGGGAGTCCTTAGATAAACCTCCTCTGAATCGCCCTATCGCGTGGAAATTAATAAAATATCCTCTAATAAAATCCATCTCATAAATCGTGTTCAGGATGTAAGAATTACAAAAATAAAGAGGAAATGATGAACGAACTGGATTACTTGATCAAATAAATACTAATGAAAATTAAGATATGCGGGAGGAGGAAAAATAAATCGTATGATCTTAAAAAGATATAAGATATCACTTTATAACCACCTCTCAACATGAAATGAAGAACGAAAAACGTGTTATTTTGTAGAAAAATATATGATACCAGATCGTTTACAGGAATAATTAAGCTATCCAAAATGACAAAATATTATAAAAAATACTTAATGAACTATAACGCAAGTGTCAAATGTAGTATGGATATAAAAATCTAATTCAATGGATACAAACTAATAAGAAGACGGAAATGTTTCATCATGAATCAACTCGTAAGAGTAAACTATTTACATTTTGATTTTATCTGTTTTGGATACAAAAACAGCCCAAATTCAAAGGAATTCAGATTTTCGAGATTCCTGTCCAAAAATCGTCTTAGAGAGTGGATAAGTGGAAGTAGATTCCACCACAGAGTATCATTTCAAAAGATAATTTCACCCTTCTTATTATTAATAACATTCGTGGTGATAAATATAAGGTTAATCGCCTTTTTAGCTACAGAAAAGGTAACGTTATATTACGTAGGAAGAGCATTCAATAATTCAGTTATAAGCTTTCACCTCACAATCACGGATGTTCCTTAGCAATTATTATTGATGGCACTCATATTTAATTTGTCTCTGTCTTAGGGAATGCTTTCTCTTTCAAATGTCATCAGCATTTCCCTTTCCTTTGTGAATGATTTCGTAGAATAGCTGTTTGACGAGTAAAGACGAGGTTCAAATGAAATCTATCTGAGACTATCGCGCCATATTGCCAAACCGCCTTTCTCTACGACGGTTCAGGGACATAGCAATAAATCGATTCTATTTGAATATAAAAAACTTTATTCAATGCCCTATAACGTTCACCCTGTATTTTCTTCGCCTTTATCTTTCACCTCTACATCACCTTCCACTTTCAATTTTCCCTAATATCTCCCCTCGGCTTTTTCCATCACACTTCCCTTACAGTCCTTCGTATAACTCCCCCAAACTCCTCACATCCACTTTCTCACTTTATATAAGATCGGGGATGTTACTTGCGTTATATTGCTTAAGACAGAAATATCTATCATTTAAGAATATTTTTTCATTCGTCAAACGTTCACAATCCCAGATTTATTATTCTAATATGATGCGCAGTAATTTGACGTGGCGAATTCCTTAACTGTGGCTTCACTTAATAGTAAGAAGCGAGAAAAAGTAGTTCTTTTTGAAAAGCAAATAGTTATATCCCTGAAAAAGGACAACTTTTCCTCTCACTCAATTCCACAAAACAGTGCCTAACAAACGGTGAAATTAAAGAATTTATAAATAATTTTAAACATCGATTTTGTATTAACAGAAAAATACAAGTTCTTCTTCAAAAACTTCTTTTATAAAAACATTTCCTTGCCAAGTACAATAAATTAGGACGAGATAAGAGTAGGTTAAAAGTGGAGCCGAATATTCTTTGAGTGGGCAGTTCGTTGGAGGAATCGTTGAAGAGCGGTTGAGAACGACCCTCAAGACTAGTAATAAAAACAGGAATCATATCGGTACTAACAGATATTGGCTTTGTCATTTTCTTTAATGAAGCATCACAGTTCTATACGCTTAGTTGGGTAAAATGAAAAGAATAGGACTATTGAGAAAAAATAAAATATAGAGTTTCTCACTTATAATGCAATCATCGTAAAATCTAACATATATTGACCTTTAAGAATTTATATCACTGTTAACAAAGATCTTTAGAGGTCCTTTAAAAATCAAAGGAAATAGAAGATTTAAAAAAATACGAGATATATATTGAATTTATGTAGCATTGATAATGAATGAAATCTCTTTGAGAAGAATTGGCAGGTTGTGTATAATTCCTGATCAAGAGAGACAATGAAAGGTTAGTTTTTGCAAGGTTAGAGAAAAACAATTGCATGAACTATAAATGAGATTTATTAACTGGATAGGATTACTAATTAAATGATTTAAGATTTGAAATAAAATAATTTTTGGTCAATTTTGGTTGTTATGTAGACACTGAAGATAATCTAAGCAAATCTTTGAGGTAAGACTTAGAGAAATTGGATAATTAAATGAATAATTTCATGTAATATTTGATATTTATATAACCTACAACCCCTCCTCCAGGCATTCTCTAAATTGAAATAAGTATCACTCAATCGTCACTTCGGTTTCATTTTCGTAAATATTCTACAATCATGACAATATATTTTTTCAGTCACTTCAAAGCCATTCGTATATCATTTTACATTATACATAACGTTCTAACATTTTTCATGTTGAAGTACATCTTAGTATATCTGATATCATTACACCTTGAAAATATCCTTTGCATGCTTTTTATCAAAACTGTTAGTATGTGTAACATCAAATAGGTTTGATTCATTTAACATTCGTTTACCTCTGTTTTCCATTATCCCACTGCCACTAGGTATTTTCGATATGCCTTGAATGAAAGCTAATGTGCACACATAAATATATAAATATTTTGATTACTTTTACATACATATAAATATTTGCATGTGTGTGTGACTGTCAGTATAGTTACAACTTTTTATCGGAAAGGCTTTTGGCGATAGATTCCTTTACAGTTCTCAAGTGGGGATTCCTTAAAAACTTCCACCTGTCCCTTCTGCACGGGGGAGGAAAAAGTTTCAGTATCTTCAAGAAAGTGTTTGGTAGAGTGTGTAGGGATTTCTCGAAGAGGGGTTCCGAGGACTATCGAATATCGCAAGTCTATGGACGAATGCTTAAGGGACAAATTCTCTCGTCGTGGCGATCATCTGCCTCACTTCTCAAGCGATAGTCTGCTCGGTGAACTGGTAACACTTCAAGAGTAAAAAGTCAGAAGAGACGAGGAACGACATCAAAGCAACCCAAGAGTTTTTGAGTAATGAACTTACAAGATAAACGCTCCCAGAAACTGAAGTCAAACCTCTAAATCGTTCTTGAGAGAAGCACAACTATTCAGTATAATTCGCTTTTCCAAAAATTCAGTGTAACGGTTTAAATATTTGACTGAATTCTGTTAACCAGTTTTTTATCCCTTTAGCAGGAGTCCATCGAGTTCTGTTTATTTACCTGCCCCTGTATGTTTACCGTTTTCGCTTACTAGTCAAAATTGTTACGTAATGTTTTTTCTGCTTACGTTTGAGTTTACGTGTATATTAAGTTTATAGACTAATTTTTATATTCTTGTAGTAGATTCTGATCGCAAACATATAGTAAACAATCATTATATGATAGCTCAAAATGCATTAAGATAGAATTTAACAACACTTTTAACACTAAAAGCAGATCATCGAATTAGGGAACATTAATACATTTTCAGAGTAGAATGGTTTTCACCCTAATTCAAGCACATATATCCTTTCAGCAACAAAGGTTGAATAAAAATCTTGTTTGAGCAGAACATAAACTAAATATCGTAATCATCATCATAATGAATAAATGAAGTGAGGAAACTAATTTTTAAATGTTCCGATAATACAGTATCTAATTACGATGCAATGTTTTCAAGCGCAAATCTTTTTCCCGAGCGGATATTCGCTCTATATTTCAAAGTGAACTTATAAGGGTATTAGCATGGAAATGACGCTGACACTAAATAATCTACAAAACACGGCTAGTGGATATTTTTTTCGTTCTCCTCTTCTGGTTTGTTGAAATCAAGCACCGGCATGGACGTGACTTTTTCCCCTCACATCAAAGTTATGGAAAAGTTCGCTTTCGGTAATTTCCGATCGAGCTATGAATTCCGATGAAGTGTTTTTGCCATTAAGAGGGACGGATATTTCAATAAGAACTATCGGCCGCGTAAAGCAGCAATGCGGCACGACCGCCTCTCGACCCGAACGAATTTTGATGGAATTGGGTATTTGAAGCCCTTAATAAAACTTGCCGACCAAATTCAATTTTGCCCGTATCGGTCGAGGACTCCATTTTCGACGGCTGCGCGGAGAAGCATCGGAAGTAGAGGGGCGAAATGATTGCAGAACGCAATTATTAAGAACAACAAGTAAATTACGGTAATAAAATGGGAAAACTTAAGAATTCGCATTACTACTTCCGGATTCATGATGGAAGAACTTAATTTGATTTATTCTCTCTATCCCTCGTATGAAAACGCATTATTGCTTATTCACTTTTTTTGGAACTTTGATAAATACGTGAATTATAATAGAACAGAATAAATTCCGAAGAAATATATTAATTTCTTTCGAAATTAACCCTGTAATCGGAATTGCAGAAATAGTAGTATCTCATCATTATTACGGCACGATAAGTGGAAATAATTCTTGGCTTATTCTGATAATTGTAGCTCTTATTTATTTTGTTATAGCCAATAATTATATATTTTAATAACATTCATTGAGATTTCCTTTGATTTTCCATTCTTCCTTTAACTTTATTTAAGGAGAATTTTCCAGCATTACTAAAGTTTCACAATTTGTTAACTGCTTTTTTCTCGCAATATATACTGTAGAAAGCATTTCTTTCAGGAGAACTATTTTTATTAATACTTGAATACATTGACTATTTGTACGTCCCATTAACTCGGAAACTTCGGCGAATCTATATTCATTCTATAAATACAGGAAATTATCTCAAAAACAGTAAGAAATGCAAACATATACCAATTGTATTCGCTCGATGAGCCAATAATCAAAGAAAATAGTAATTTAAATTTTAAAAAATAAGCCACTGCATTAAAAGAAATCTATAAAGCAAAATAAAAAATTAATGTATTAAATAACATTTTGTTCCGACGTTATTTATGTTAAATAAAAATATTTCTTTCGTTGAAAAATTCGACCGATCTCACGAAGGAGTAATTTTTCGAAACAATGGCGTAATTATTATTTTCCCGAACCAAATCTAAAAAAGAAATGATAAAATTATCCGCAATAAGCTGTAGCGGTTCATAAGCGCGAATTTAAAAGAATCGAAGTTGGAATGGGAAGCCAAATAGGCGAGATTAGATCTTGTCACGTACCTTCATCAGAAAAATATTACCCCTTGGATGGGTATCGATTCCATTGAAGGCATTTAAAAAAATACAAACACCCGTCGAGCGAAAATGGTTCTTGAGCGAAAAAGCTATTTAATCTTTCCCGTTTTTTCCGCTAAACAATATCCATCGACGCCAAAAAATGGGAACAGTTTTTATATGTGTTTACGCTGTCCCGAGATGGTTGTCATCACTACGAGATCCCGCCGTTTCTACATAAGTGCCGGGATCATATTCAGAGCTTCTCTTTTCTGCCGATGAAATAAATGAGGGCCATAAATCGCAGCGAGAGAGAGAGGAAAAAACAGCTGCAATGATTGGTCCGCCATTTCCAAAGCGCGGGGAGGGAATCCAATCTACATTGAGACAGGACCGTGATGGGAGCCATTACGGATAGCAATCAGATGGAATAAAAAGAGAAGGGGAAATTCCTCCCCATATTTACTCCCCTCCGATCGCCTAGCAACTCGCCCACCAACGATATAAAAGGAAGGAAAAAGCTGAATAAGTTCACGAGGTGAGCCGTCTGCTCTTGAGTTTTAGTTGCGGTGGTTGGGCGACCCTGTCATTCAAATATATGAGGTTAAACACGAGGGAAGGGGGATAAGTAATAAGCTCCTAGCGAATACCTCGATGTCTGTAGCAATTTAGAGGCTAATTTAATTGGAAGCAAATGAAGGTCCAAAAACAAGTGATTTAATAAACCTCCGAGTCCGATGTCAGAATTGATTGATTCTGTTGGGCTTTCAATTTGTACTAATTGTAGCTTTATGTGTTGCAGTCATAAGAGTCAATACGATTCGCTTAAGGATTCGTAGCCGTTCTCGAATCAATTAGCTACAGTTTTCTACACTAAATCTGACCAAATCACTTTTGTTGCCGTGTACTGCGCCTTTGTTCCCTGAGCAAGCCAACCAGTTTACAGGGAATGTAACTTTTTATTTTAATTCATGAATATATATTTAAAATATGGGTGGCATTCTTTAATTAACGATGTAATATTAGTAATATTTTTAGAAGTATATTGACCGCTTAGATCATCAGAAACACACTGTTTGGCGCCGAGATTCGAATCAAGGACTGTTTCCACTTGAGGCGAACGCCACTTGGTTCTCTGGAAACCCATCAATGAACAAAAACAACTATATTTTACCTCATATCCTCTTGCAATGTAGGTGTTACGCAATTTCTTTAATTTTATACAAATATTCAGAATTTTAAAGGATTTCTCCCTCTATTTACAGTACGGTAGTATGAAATTCTACCAAGTTCAAGAAGGAAAGAGGAACACTATAGGAAGTATACTCAACATGGGACGTCTACTACAATTCTTATTTGAGCAGTACTAATCATTTCCAGTGGAGGTATGGAATTGTTATCGTAAAGCAAATGATAAATCAATAAGAAGTTATTATGATTGCCATGTATTCTTTTAAATTCTTCCTAAGGATATAGGAGATTATGAAGTATGTAAAATATTGAAATAGGTTCTTAGAAGGATAAAATAAGAAACTACCCTTAAAAATATAAATAAGATGTTTAGCTTGAGATGTTACAAGTAATTTTTTTAAATGGGCTTTGTAATTAATATAAGTATGAAATGTGTGAAAATGCAAACCTATAACAATAATATAACAAAAACGCGACAGTAATTATTGTAGCTATTAACTGATGATATGGAAGTGAATGAAAAACTTGAGAATGTATTTGAAAAAAATGGCAAAGAAAAAATAGCTCTGAGAATATTATGAAGAAACGGAAAAAAGAAGTTCAATCTAAATTTTTAAAATTTCAAGAATAAATATTAACAAATATACGCAACACATTAGCTTATGAAGGTAAACATATATGGAAAGGGATAAATAATGCTGTTCTTGTGGAATATAAAAACGAATAAAATGTCAATACAAAGGTAATTATTTCGTAACGAGAAAATGCCGGTAAAGATAAATCAAGTAGATTTTCCATGGAACAGTAATAACTGGAATCAAAATGAAGGATAAAACACTGAAAAAATAAAATATGATTTTTCGGTCACTACCTCAAGCATCCTTTCAATGTAAACTTCCGCCGGAAGTAAAGTATGACATATTGGAAGAAATCTCTTAAATTGGCACCGTTTGATCGGATAGTGCCGCCTCACTTTCGAAATGACAATAATATCCGCATCAAGATTTTACAGAACACTTTTCTCAACGATGACCGAGTTCCCGTTTGGATTTTCAAGAAACCTCTAAAACGATATGCTTTCCCATGCGAAGGCCATCTTACCTTCAGCGAAAGAGGTTTATTTTCCTCCGAATAAAAGCGCCATTCCGTAGAAGGTCGCTTAAAAACATAAAAGGCGTTACGCAGATAAAAAAGTGCATTTACCTCGCAAATCACTCCGAGTAATGGCGAACGCTCCGGAGATTCAATAAACCTGTTAGAGTCGAAAGTGACGCAAGTATAGTAAAAATGTATATTTATAGCAAATTTATTTTTACCAAACCTCCGTCGATATCTCCATAGCGTTATGGCGTGCCAAAAATAAAGTGTTACTCATTATCGTCTGCTAGTAAAATTCATATTTTCCGACGCCAAGAATGCCTAAATATGTATAGCATAAGTATTTTTCGGAAACGTTTACATTAGGATTAATGATCGGAGAGTAAATAGAGGTGCTTTGAACACCTTGCAAAGAGAGTCCACAAATCGTGCCATCACAATCAAATATGGATAATTTGGCCAACTCTCTGTACGGAGATTTTTATATATTAGACCGCATGAAATAAGATATAGAAGAATTGAAAAATCGAAACGTGCAATCACAGAATGGCGGCATAAGTTTACCCGCACTGTAAGTACGTGCAAATGTACACATATGCGTGTTTGTGTGTCAGACAGAATAAGCGACTTTATTTCAGAGGAGAATTCATCTCGCGATAGCATATGGATCGCGTCGATTCGAACGGAGAAAAAACGGGAATGAGGAAAATAAAAGCGTGCGCATTCGAGTTTCATTATTTCTCTTTTTTTAATTCCCTCGACGCCTTTTTTTCGTTACTCTTCTGCCGGGCATTACGTCATCGCATTTTTTCTAACGACCGCATATATTCTAATCGATTCCGACTTTCCGACCGATATGTCGATCCCTCGATATAAAGGGCTGACAAAGGGAATGGGGTTGAAGGTCGAGGGGTGATGATAATAAATTTACGTAAAAAACACCCCGCGGTAAGTAATAGATTGGCAATATATATATATTCGATTCGTTTTAGTTTTACGTGCTTCGAGATAGGCTAGTAAAATGAATATCGAAAGTACGAATAAAATAAATCGCGGTCGGCCGTAAACGGACTGAATTTCCACTGTCGGAGAATATCGACGCGGAGTGATTTAAAACCTCGTGTTCCGCCTTTTAGCCACCGCCCTCCGCGCTCGGAAAGTAGTCCCGAAACGTGGCCTGATTCAAACATTTTTCTTCCTCATTATTTAACGCCCTCCCAGTAATATTGCAACCGTCCCATTTGGACCATGCGTCAAACCAGAAGTCATCTTTGTGGACGGTCTATTGTACGGGGAATCAAAGGTCGATCGCGGTGTTGCACAGAAAAACGGTCCGGGATTAGAATACAATGGGAACGAACGTGTCAAAAAAAGATCCGCAAGAGCAGTCCGTAAAACGATTGACATAAATGGAAACATTGGAGCAGCCCCTTTTGACGGACGAATGAACGCCATTAGCGACTCTTTACCATCTCTCTCGCTCTACACCGAAACCCTATTCGCTTTTTTCACTCCACCGAAAAAGTAATCGATATAAATTTCACCTTTCTTCCGTTTTTTTTAGCCCAAGCAGCGATCACGGAACGAGCCTTTTTCAGATTCGGTCGCAGAACTTTCACTCCAGCAAATCGCAGTGCCTTCGACACCGCTCACCTCAGATAAACATATTCGAAATGACAAAACGGACTGTCTTTAAAAGTATAAAGTCACGCATCAGGGGAATACAAGTCAAATTTAGTTCCTATACAACAATAATAAACCTCCCTCTTTATGAAGGGCGGTAAATTTTCCATTCTTCGGCTACCAAATAGTAGTATATTATTATTACGAACTGTTCTATTACTAATGTGATTTCACAATTAACTTTCTGCTATATGCTTTTGATGATGATGATGATTATACATATAAAGTGAAATTTCAAAAAGTAAATTTTTAACACGCTGATTTTTTTTATCATGACCGACATAATCATGTAGAAATGTATTAGAATCGTATAACGATAGTGATTAAATTAATAAGGATAAAAGAAACTAACTATCATACTCTGCAATGATCTATATAGACTTTAAATTAATTCAAATATATATCTCTATAATAATAAAATTCATCATTTTCACAATATCAATTGCTTCTCTTATAATGAATTTTTACACGTTAACAAATACCACAGCATTAATCTTGATTCTGTATCGTTTATTAATTTATTTCTTTCAGTTGTACACGGAGAGTGTTTTTCCTACAGGTAATTAATGGTTATAGTTCTAAAATAATATTAATGGTTCATAGTTCTAAAAAATTAATTAAAATTTCTAAGCAATAACAATAATTTAAACGAGTTATTATTATTAAACATAAAGCAGTTAATTGTAGTATAATGATACGTAAGCAAATATATGTGTGGTAAAATAAGATTTTCAGAAGCCTTGATAATGTTATCTTAAAAATTCATCTTTCTTTCCTCTACTTTTTAAGCTTCAGTCACAGCTCATTTTTTATTAATGGCTAACATATAGTGCAACATAACCTAAACGGAAAAAATATCAATTTTCTGAAATAATGATTTGAGAGAAACTACAAGAATAATTTTATCAATTAGAACAACGCTTCTAACCCTGAAAACCTTATTTGTGATGATTTTACGAATTTATAATTAAAGTGACGTATTTCCAATTTAGTCACAACTGGGTTTAATGGCAAATTCTTCGAGCAAATCAGAGTATTTTAATGATTATCGAAAAGTTACAGCAGAATCCTCGAAATCTTAATTCATTACAGAATTCAACTGAGCTTAGGAAAGAAATTCCGAGTTCTTATTAGGAGTAGAAAAAGGATTAGGGATCGAGATAGAGCTGCAAATACCAGAGGCCTGAAATTTGCTGAGGCGCATGAATTTTCCAACGACTCCAAGCGGCTCACGAACTCTGCAATCTCTCATAGAAATTTTAACGAGCCCCGCCGACATGATTTGCACTTAAACTTCATAGCACTTGATTAAAAGTCATTTTTATCCGAGCTTGAATGCATCATGTAACAACGCCATGCCAATGCCAGCGTTTTCCTCGGCGTGCAGACTTAAGGGAGCACTTAAACTTCCAGAGTAATTCATTAAAATTGAAGATAATCGAATACTGCGAACAGTATACGCGTGATTGCGTTGTCAATGAATTCTTATACGGATTATTGAATAGTTAGGAACTCTGGAAATTATTGAGATTGTGCATTCGTATCAAAAGTTAATAATAATAATAAATAAACTGATTGAAACAGTAAGAAAGATCCCAATTACAAGCATTTCAATGATTATTACTATATACAAACACAACCATTCTCTAACCAGAAAAATCAAATCAGATATTATCATTAAAACGCCCAATTACTTAGCAAGGACATTCGTCAATTTCTGTGTATGAATTTTGTTTAGGTTGATTTGCCTCCACTCGTGATGTTGTCACGAAGCGTAACTACGTCTACGTGCTCTCACAATCACTGGGTAATGAAAGTGAACACGCTCGGCCTCATCGTGATTAATTCCGAGTTTACTTTCCTCACTAAATGCGTCGCGAGCCTTCAATTTTAATCCCGCAATTTATCTGAATAATTCGTCGTAGGTTTGGTTTGTCGGCTTTTCCGGGACTATCTGAAAACGAATCCGGGATTCTACATCTCGCGTAAAAACATCCGCTGTTAACGTAATGGCTCGAGGGAGATTTTCGATGGAATAATAACGCCCCCTTTAAATAGAAACTGAATCCTTACTCCCTCTTCAAATGACTGAAACATATACCTCTACGTTAAGTAAAAATCAAGTAACTGATTCAAAAACACTAATCACGAAGTGATAATCCAATAACTGAAGACAATAGTTGAAAGAAAACGATAAGAGATGATATGGAGAATAAAAGTACGTGCAAGATTCCAGTATTCAACGGTAAGCAGTTTATTATGAACCTAGAATAACCGCTTAATATTCTCTTCCTCTTTCCACACGCTTTCCCTCTTACGTTTTGGAATGTATTTCTATTGATTCCAGGAATCAAGTTTTTCTTAGCATAGTTCTCATTCCAATGTTACTCGATAATTTTTTTAAATACCTCCAATATCGAGCAAATCGGATGCCATTGCTTTTTCCACAGCGGTAAGTATAAATATCCGATTCTTACTCCCTCACAGCGTGGAATGTATGTGATAAATGGTCAGAAGAGGATGAAGTTATGCAGGATAGCGTTAGATCAGGATTAAGGCTAAAAGAGAAATGATGCACAAAACACGAAGGAATGAGGGATGAAAATTAAGGAAATGAATGGAGAGTGAAAAAGTGATCACGGCTGAGCGAAGGATTACAGTGGCTATGATTAAGTGGAGTAGACCGTTTTAAAACGCACATTAGATAACGGTCAAGCACGCTACAATTAATCTTGTTTCGCGAAGTTTCGTTGCACGGCGTAACCACGTTCCGCCTAATGACATTTCCGCTGAATTCCACAAGAAATTACCCAAAAGCATAATTTAGCGCCGAAAGTTTACTTCGGATTTCGGCGCTGCGACATTTCGAGCGACGACATTTTGATGTGGAGGAATTTTCCGGTTAGTTCGGGAAAGCATTAATTCTCCCCTGGTGATGATGTCCCCTTTCGTTGCTATGCATATTATTAGTGAAAAATCGCCTCTTTCCTATATACCAAGTCGAGATATTTACAACGATCTCATAGTAGAGGAATCCAATGCGCCAATTAACAAATTACAGGTTTAGATATCAAACGAAAAGAAAATTTCACTATGAGTTTTTCAAGACATTTCAATTTTTCTAAGCTACAAGAACGATAAGTCATGAAATTTTGAAAGCAAATATCTATTAAATCATGCAAATGGAAATTTGTAAAGTGTTAAAATGGCCTAAACAAGACCAATTTTGGATTTTCCTTACTTTTCTCAATCAGATGCTGCAAAAAACATATCTTTTCCAAGAAAGCGATTGAATTTCATCAAAAATTTATCGTAAGGTTTAGATCAGAATTAGGAAATTTTGAAGTGTGATCTCAGAGTGAGTTGCTAGATACAGTTGTTTCTTATTCAGTATTTCCAATTGGAAAACAGAAATGTTTTAAAAGAATTGCGACTCTAGACCAGCGCCAACTACAATTCTAAAGCCAAAAATCAAACATGTATATACGAAACTACTGAATTCTGGGCCATAATACAAAGTAACAATTTAGACGCGAGTAAAACTGGGTTATGACGCGGCAATGAGGCCTACTTTCGCCAGCGATTAATATCTTGACAGCGTAGGAAGCGCGAATATGGCGAAAAATGGAGAGTATTGCGTTTTGCATTCACGCGAGTATACAATGCATTCGATATTAAAAGTTTCCGTTCCCCTCGGAATGTGGCGGAGAATAAATCGAAGGACGGCGAGAGGCTAAATTTGATCACCCGCATCGGTCACTCTGATTAGGCCGAACACGACGGGCCTGCAATCGTGTTACGCTGTGTACAGTGGCGCGCGACATATTCAAACACATGGTGCCATAGGAGTTGGAAAAACTTGGCATGATTCCGCGTTTCATATTCCCAGTCATTACATCCCCTTCAAACGCTGCTACAGCGATTACTGGCCTGAATTAAAAGATGATTGTGTTGCTCAGGACATCATCTTTCTAAAAACGGTGCAAACCCTTAAGATAAACGAAATGTAGATGATCAGGCGTTACTTAGTGGAAAGCACTATAGTAAGGTACCTTATGATAATGTACGGAAAAAGTAGGATGCCGCATGGAAGGAACTCAGAAATACAAAAATCTATTTTTGTGATCTCTCTGTTTACGAAAAATAATAAAATGGAATGAATTTTCAAACCAACCAATGAGAGGCTACAACGTTAAATTTAATAAATCCAAAACAAAAATCGTGACTTTGCAACTGCTAGTCGTGATCGTCATGACCGAATTCAGTGGAACCGTTACAAGTGACCGCCACAAAAATACACGATTTCATTCGAAATCAAAATTTCATCTTTGAACTTTGATAACATTTCGCGTTTTGAATCGCTCCGCAGTTCTTTAAACGAATTTTCGCAATAATAGTCCAATTTGAAAGCGTTCCTACGAACTTAATAAAAACCCGAGCGAAAAACTCCGCTTCATTAACCAAGCCAACTTCTGCGTGCAGTTGAATGCAGAAGTATCCTTACACACATCGACCGTTAGCATCTGTGACAAAAATGCCACTCGCGTCAAAGGAGAATTAATATTTTGAGCCGAAAGAGCTTTTTAACTAACCCGACCGCAGTAGATTCTCCATGATCTAATCAAAGTTTTAAAAACGGGAAAAACGTTTTTCTCTCACCCACGACCCTTTCGCGAGTGTCGCAGTACTCGCGCTCATCAGCGCCCAAATCCCACCAATTTTCGCCTCGGACAAAACAGGATCGCAGTATACTCAGACTGACCTCTCGTACATTTCCATCAGGTGGTCCAATATCCTAATTGTAGCCGCATACATGAAATCAACGAGGAAATTCCATTCCATTAAAACAACGGTCGGACCATTTGATCTCTTTTAATCCTATCGAAAGCATTCTCGCAACCTTGTCAGGTATTTAATCCAGGTTGTTTATTTCTGCCCCTCCCCCCGCAGGGAGTGCATCCAAAACTTTACAAAAACCCTTAATTACGAGTATCGTTCGCGTATGATCGCTTTGCTCTTCGCAGATGCCAAAAAGCGAAATTGATTTTATCACCCTCCGAGTGCCCGCTTATTAACACATTGCAAATTAATACGAAACGATCGACTTCGTTAGAATTTGAATCCGTTTGATTACCCTTTACGTCGCACGCATTTATTGGCGTTCATTTACATACCTTTATCCCTCCATCGATATTGTGACTTTATATTTCAATATAATTTAAATTATTAAAAGAAACACTGGCAGTTTGGTAGAATTATTACCTCTTATAAAATAATAATAAAGATATTAATCTCGTTTACTACACTTTTTGATGTTTTTGGTCAAGAATATTCTTATCAGCTGTGGCTTAATAGGCAAAATTTGAGTCTTATGCGGCTAATGACTGCTTTGAAGAATTCATTAACACTCTTCAGCGCTCAACATATTTTCACCTCTATAAAATAAATTTATATCTGACGCATGTTAAGAATGAAATGATGATCGTAAGATATTAAGATGAAAAAATATTTACCTATCTTGCGACTAAAGTAAAATATGAGTATCTTTGAAACAGCCCTTCCATTATTCGTTCAATACAATTCATGAGTTACAGAGACAACTATGCCGACTTGGAGGTACTCGCTCTTCGCATTTTTAAGTGGCAGAGAGACTGTAATCCACCTTAATGAACAAAATACCGATCTATTCCCACTAATATATTAAGTATAAGAAAAATACTTCACGAGTCACTTTTCTCAGGCGTTTCGAACAGAGAAACCAAATTTCCAATATACAAACGGTTTACAGCTGAAAAAGTAACAAATAATCAATGAATTTCATCTTTTTGATAAAAATAATATTAAACAATAATTTAAATCTTATCATCAATGTATATAACGGTTCTAAATCATTCGTTTCTCTTTGAATGATTCAGAGCTTTGTGTAAAATCTTTTACTAATGTTGGAACCGATTTATTTCATCCTCAGAAAGTTCACTTATATATTATCAGTATAATATTACCTCCTTCACCCCTTCACACTAACCGTTGCTAGTTAAAATCGTGGTTCTTATTTTCTATTCATCCTTCTAAGGTTTTCATATCCAAAGCTGTTCCATCGTATCGTAACCACAACTCTTACGCCAAATATTTCTGCTTGATTCAGAGACAAATCATCTAGAAATGTCCATCTCAATATTTTTTTGTATTTCCCTTTTCCTTTGTATTTCCCTTACCTATTTATATTTGTTCGCAAACTTTGATTTTTTATCTTCCAACCCTCTTCTTCACTGTCCCTTCAGTTCTGTTTTGTTCATTCTTCTTTCTGCCTCAACCATTGGTTGGAATGGTATAAGTATGCATTTTTATTCTGTTAATGACGTGGTTATGCGTTTTTCCCTTCTCTTTTTCCTCCCCAAACCACTGCCGATCCGTCATCCACTCTTCCCCGAGCACATTGCTTTTTAAACCACACATCCTCTCCCCTTTCGATGTGAAATCCTACGTCAATTATAATTCCCGGAGGCCTTTTCGGTATATGGGAAGAGGGCCTTGACCATCAGTCACGAGAGGTCAAAAGGGAGGGTAGGTAATCAGCAGGGGTTGAAAAAGGGCCGGCCCCACTCGTAATAGGTCGCGCTTTCGTCTCCCAATCGCACTGCGGCTAAAGAGTTTTGACGTGCGGCGTTAACGCGTGATTTCCCTTTTTCGGATGTCTCTTTTTTCATCCGTATCGCATTGCGCAGCGCCGATTATTACTTGCACATTCGTCGGAGCGTTTGAAGCAATTTCTCCATTGTCTCGACATAATTATGCGAGGAAAAACGGAGTGGGAAAGGCTCGTTTTGATTCAGTTCCGTCAAACTGAACAAATCGCCCGGGTTTATTTTCGGAAAGTTTTACACTACCGCAATTTATTCTATCGCAATGGTTTATCGCTGAATTTTTACGCCTTTTCGATTTCGTTCATATATTGGCTATATTTATGTATTAGTTCCTCAATCACTCTTTCATAGAACCAAGGGCAGCACAAGAAAGCAGAACTCAATATCTATATCTCATGGGTCATGTAGATGGAATTAAAACATCGGTCCGCAGAACTGAGATAAGTATAGAGGCATTTACGATGAAAATAATAAAGAAAATATATTTAAAAGCTCCAAAATAATTGTGTGATATTTATAATGGGGGAGAAAAAGTTTGTAACCGAAATTGGAAACCAGATCTCCTACTTGAAGAGCGATCTATCTGATGAAGTGCCAAGTACAGGATAAGCACGGCGATCCGAGTACGAATCTAACTTTTGCTCCATCTCTTTCCCTGAAATTAAGCACATGCATTTTTTTATTTTCATCGTTTATTTATTTTATATTTAGTTCTTGTTATGTAGTAACCCTATATTTAAATGATTCATAGAAGAAGACTTCTATATTTAAAAAAGGGTACCAAGCAAACGCTGCAAGAACAGAGGTTTGGAAAATTATCGAGATTAAGTATTAGCAGAAAGGAAAAGAAATATAAATATGGCGAAGGAAATTAAGTATTAATTGTCGGATGGGTTATTGGAATGACAACTTGGAAGAAGATGCGATTGTCACTCAGAAAACAATAAATGCCTCTTTTACAAACAAAAAACAATAGAGAATATCACCATTACCAAAGAAGCTAAAATTTAGGTAACTTGAATATCTTCAATTTAAAAAGAAGTGCCGAAATGAAATTTAATTTGCAAGAACAATTCCCGTAAAAAGAATTGCAAACATATATCTCTCATAATTACTTTCAATAGAGCCCACAAACTGAGGGAGCTGCCAATCTTTTTGCCCCTACGAGTTCAATTAAAATTTGAAATTATTTCGGGAGCCTTATACAATGTATCTTATTTTGGCATACTAAAGTTTCACTGTTAATAATAATGCATCTAATAACATACGATAATATTACGTATTGGAGTCGAGTTCCACATCTTTAAGCGTTAAATCCACTCTAACTACAACTATAAATTTCAATTGATTCGTTTCTCTAATAGTAGTATCTATTTGCAAAGCATGAGTAATGAGATAAAAGAACAATTTTATAAAAAAGGAATTAGCTTGCTCTTTGGAAATTACAATATTTAGTCTTTTACTTCATCATTGACAGCTTAGAGTCCGTAAAAGGAACTGTATGATCTCTCGAATTACAGACTAACTTTTTCGCATAGAAGTAAGAAGGTACGTCGAATTATTATTTTAACAAATCCTAGTTCATCGGCTAAGCGGTAGTGTTTTCCTAATTCCTCTCAAGAATTATGCCCTCACTACGTGATAACTCAAGGAGAGTACGCGAAAGTCTTAACATCGCGTAACTTCCACTCTCGAGAAATAATACTTGAGTATTCTCGTGCGCACGCGTGAGTGATCGCCATATACTTAGGTGGAAGCACGCGAGCTTATTTTTTCGCAAAATCCAGAATTTATGCACCCGCTCCCTCCGGCAGATGAAAAAATGAAAATGCGCGGACCTTAAACTTTCGAAGCCGCAGTAAAGATGAAAATGAATCGGTGCACAAAACCACGCCCGGATGGAATAAAACATAACGCATCCGCAGCCTGCGAGCGCCTACCACAAAGATCGGTCAGGAAGGAGCTGTTTTTATGCTTCTTTTTTCCCGTCGAATTTACGACCATAATGTGATAAAATCGTAAAGCACCTCTCCGCAGCGCAGATAAGCGCGATACGGCACGCCTAAGGCACTCTTAAATTTCCAAATTTCTTTCATTTTTGAGCGCACACTCAACCTTGGGAAAAGCACCTGCACCCCCTCTGCCAGACGAGTCCGAAGAATAGTTTCATACGTCAGAAATTAGGAGAAAATATCCACACTACGCACGACTTGCGCCTATCAAATATTCATCGCATTTTTCGACTACTTTTGATTTGTATTCCGAATAAAAGTCAGACGTAATTTACGATCCTAGTGCATCTCTCGAGCTCGTGTAAACAAAACCTACGAGACAAAGGCGCGAAACAAAGAATGATTTGAACAACTGCGAAAGCCATTTTCATTTCCCCGTTCTTTTAGAATTCTTCGTGAGCGAGTCCTGCATAACACACGACGAGAGTATTGCTAAAACAAGAGGCAACGCAGTTTCTTTCGGCCACTGAACCCTCCGAGCGCCATTCATCACCCTTTTGGGGTTATGAACTTGCCACGCCATCTGGAATTAAAAATATTTAATCCCAAAAAGAAGCATAAACGTTAAGATATTTTAGCACACAATATTTAACTTCAACATGTATATTTTCCCCTGAAAGGTACACATATGTACTCAACCGGTATCCATGTCAAAAGCGATAAGGAATGAAAAGGTTTTTAGAATAAAAAACAATTTTCCATCAAAATAAAGAGGCTTATTTAAAATTCGTCAGACTACTAAAATTAACTGAATATTCACCAGGTAATCTCACTCCAATTGATGACGTTTGTAGCCCTATATCTAATTGTAAGACTAACACAGTTCTGATTATTGAAATACTTCGGCGTTTAATTTTAATAGAAACATATTTTACAAGTCGATGATTCAGAGGATATTCATACAATATGGTAAAAGTTACAAGTTCTCAAAAAAGACTAATTGGATTCAAGCTAAAAAATAAAAAGTAATTGGTTCAATGCGTATGTTTAATATTTATTTTTAACCCCTAAGAATACGCATATATCACATTAACATAGTTCAATCTTTTTTCGTATTTTTTATTTTTTCGCAATTCACTGAATTAATGAAAAGGTTATATGATGTTCTAACTTATAAAGTGCAAGTAAGACTATCGAGAAGAATATTTATCAGTATTTTTGAAATTAAAAATCCTTTGTTAGCTTAGATCATTTCCTAAATGGACTCCAGCGGGAGTGGAACCCGGAACCGCTTTCACCAAAGCGAAGCGCACTGCCTACTTGGCTATCAGAGAGTTCATTCTTCCAACAATTCCTCAATATACAATTCCTGATTAACTTTATTGGTTATTCGTCCATTCGCATGCATCATCTCTTGAGGCATACCTATGAAATATTTTCGGAGCTTTCTGCTTTCAAATGGCATTCACTATGATTTTATATCAAGCGGATATCATTTGAAAACACCACGGACGGATGAAACTGGTCACAGGAGCTTGTAACTGATAATTGGGTCAATGACGAAGGAGTGGCAACATTCATCATCAACAACATCAATTCAAACTTCTATTTGATTCAATAAATCAAATACTATATTGGCTTAGTTTAGTAAGCATAAATTTCTTTTCTTCGCAGGTCTAAGTTGCCACAGATATTTTTCTAATTAACGTAACTACCAATCGAAAAATTCTTTTCCGCAAAATGTATTTCACCAGCTCGCGATTTCATCTGTTTACAACAAACTCGTGGCGGTCCTATACGTTATAGATAGAGGTGTTTGAAAATGTTCCTATTTTTTCTGAATTTTTTTGATTTGAAAACCAAATGGTGCTGTTTTGTGTTTTTATTTTGTTTCCTAAATTTGATGTAACTAATTTTCACAGTCTCATTTAAGCAAAGGAATAATATTAGGCACACTTTAGCATAAGCATTAAAAGTATTGAAAATATTATTAAATGTAAATCATACAAAATATTAAATTAATAAGTTAAATTAAATTTATTTAAAACTGTGCTGTTTACACCTAAGGAAAATGCTTTTACAGCTGAAGATCAACAAAATATGATATTTTCATTAAAAACACATTGACACGATAGATGTTAGGAAAAACATATTTCTTCATGGAATTAGGCGAGGCTTTGTAATAATCCATAATGGAAAGAAAGTTTTGTGAATTTATTGCAAACAATCAAAGCTGAATTCGCCTAAGCAAAGACGTCATGAGTGATCAAAAATATGACAAAAAATACGTAAATAATACAATTATATATTGTAACTTTATTTAAATCATACCAAAATTACATTCTCCTCTCTTATAAATGATGAATGAAGCGAAAATCACCAAAATCCGTGCTGCTTATTAAAACCGTCGAAATAAGCGTTATTTCGCTAATTTGGCCACAATTCGCGTTATTTGTTGGTTTTATCGCGAAAAGCAAACACCTCTAGTTATAGACATATCCTGCAGCAGACAGGGAGTGTGCAATCACATCCTCCAAGTTTATCCACGGCGCCCGGAGGATGAAACGGTCTATACAGAGTCATTTCTCAGCCTTCGTCCATCGCACACGTGCCGTCGGAGAAAAACATCCCTCCATCGACTTATCCCTCCTCACTTATTCATGGTGCACCTAGGATCCACCTCCCTCCAAATCCCTTCCCCTAAGAGGGGGGAAAGGATCATTTCGCTAAGAGTAAGGACCGATCAGCCCATAATGCGTGAAATATGTTTGAAGAGCCAGAATCTGAAATTCCGCACAAAAGGGGGATGGCCTCGCATACTGAGAAGATGCGGTAAGGGCGACACCCCGTGTTGGGGGGGGAGAATTAGGAAAGTAAACCGGACCAAGGAGGGTTACGCTACAAAGGGGAGGACATTTTTCATAAGAGAAGATATATGCGTCCGTATCCCCCTTCTCGGCGGTGGGATTGCGTTCCTGGAAAATGCAACGTCGAATGACGGCAATATTCATAGGGCGGAGTGTGGTCCCTCGAAGTTCTGTTACGATATCGACACGATTTCCAAAAAAACGATTTTGTATGATTTATGCTTGGAATTACTCAGGAATATCAACCTGAAGACTGGTGTAGACTACATGATGAAAGAGAGAAATGAGATTCGCCTAAGTTGTAAATGACACAAATTAGATCTTATGTTCATGTAAAACGGTCCTGATATTTTTCTATATGAAACACTCAACAACAAACTCGGATTTTTATTAATTCGATGTGCCACTGACTGTGTTAATACGTCTGCATTGCTATAAGAGAGAAAATTTAGGTGAAATGTTCATATTAATCTTGCCAGATGCGCACAATCGGAAGCGAGTTTCACGCTTGATTAACTTTATAAACAATAATTTATAGAGCTAAAAACTCAATCCTTGCTTAAATCTTCAAGTTCATGACAATGAGAATTGCGTAGTAATCATGATGTTAAAAGACAGCAGGCAGTGCAGCTTCTTAATGTATTTGATATCACTCCATCGACCTGTTACTAAGTATAAGAATGCGTTTCGGATTAAAGAAGTAGATAACTAATAACAAAGTTGCATTGAAAAGTATAATCAGGAAAAACAATGCGTATTTCTATCGTACCATAAGTCTCTTTCAACAACACTTAAATCAAAGGATTCTCTTTAATGCCGTCATTCCTTTCAGAAAAATATGAACAATTAACACAAAATGTAGCTGAAGGTGATCAGCCTATGAAGTCCGTACCCGATGCACTGCATCTGAACTTATTCGTGTGAAAACATTGGCGTTTGGCGAACACAAACGCGAACCAATTCGACGAAAGTCAGGAGCACTTCATTTGTATTAGAGCAGAGGCTAAACAGAGACACTGCGAAATTTAGAGAAAGGCTTTCCGATGGGAAAAAGATTCGGGGAAAGTGAGGAATGAGGAAAGTGAGGGATGAGGAAAGTAAGAAGAAAAGACAAGAGGCGAACAGGTGTTGAAGAGGGCCGACACATTGGTGGCGAGGGGTTGCAGAGGGAAAAAATAAAGGATTCTGCTAAAAGAGATATATACACTTAGGTGATTGAGAGAAAGGGAGAGAGGTATTGCAGCTGAGGAGAATGGCCGCAAAGATAAATAGGCTGAGGGGAGATTTTATTAAATAAAAAGATAGCAGGGGGTATTGCGCACTACATACTATTTTACTCTCCCCTTCAGAAATAAGACACCGTAAGAGAAGACTAAGGTATGGTAATAAAGGGATGCCAGTAAAGTTTTAGATTATTTAAGACCCGAAATGCTACTTTCTCTTCGCAATATCACTGACACTTTTACGTATAGAATTATTACTAAGTATTAAATATGTTTTACTAAAGAATTTCCAGTTTTCTCACTTTTGTACGTAAATCTAGAGATCGAATGATGCGGACGTCAACCGCACTCATTGCTTTAGTGAGTCAATACACTTTACATACTATACTGTGAAGCCATCCACGGAATTAGATGGATATCTTTGCTAGCTTCCACTACGATCAGAAAAGCATTATGCACTATGAAGCTTTTTATTTTAACGTTAGCAGTCAGCCCTTTGATAGGCTTAGTTAATGTTTTTAGGGTCATATTCCACAAAATGAGGCATTTGAAAGCTCTCCCGTAGTTCTGGATCAAGTTCACTCTTTTAACGCATTTTCATTAAAAGCATTTTTATGATAAGATGTAAAAGCGAACTCGAGACAAAAATTTGCCTAAAACGGGAGCTATATTGACAAGCATTAGCCATAAAGAGCAAAAATGAAATTCCAGATTTTACGACACAAATATTGAATTTCTATCTTGATTTGATCATAAAAAGACAAAAATGTTGATTAAAGTGAGTATATTCTTTCTCGGAAATAAAAATTAGACCAAAAATCAATCCAAGCAGAAATAAGTTAAGAAGGAAATAATACATCAAGTCACGTTTAGAATTAAAAGTATTGCGAGAGATTTTGCGACTCCTGCGCTCTTTGTTCTTATTTTACTCTTCAATAAGCGTGAGTTGATTCGAAATTAATTCATGATATTATATCTTTACTAAACCCGAAACATCGTGATTGTATTTCTGCAAATCTTAACTTTTACAAAGTATCCATTACCTGTTATTTCTCAGATATTCTTTTTTATAAAATAAATGATTTCTTTATTCATATTAGATAATGAAACGCAATATCAAAGAATTTGGGTAAATGCTCGTTTACATTATCCTTTTCATTAACATTTGGTAGATATCGACTACTAATTTGTTGACCAAAAATTTGCCTTTTCTAATCTACTTTATCTTAATTCCAGATTCAAGAATTAATCTCAAATTATAATTTAATTAAATGCAAATCTACCATTTTATGAATCAATTACGCTTACCACACTAATCGCGATATACTTTATTGCTCCCTTATGGGTACGTGTACATTCATTATTCTTTAAATTAACCACTGAAATCCGTTAACAAATTCAATTTTAGCGTTTTCTAGATGACTTTTGAAATTCCAGTTGCACGTTAAATAAGCAACGGTTATTACTGCAACTTGGAACTCATAGATTAAACTACTATCAAATAGTAAACTACACCAAGCATCACCATTCCCCTGATAGAACAGCCTAGATGAGGGTAAGAGGATTATTTGTTAAGAAGTAGAAATAAATCCATTCATTACCATTTTCGCATTCCTAATCCGTGAGGTCGCAATCTTGAGAGGAGATTTCTTGAGCCTCTTAAGTCCCTCTGAAAGACGGGAAACTGACAGCCACCGATTCGCCATGAATAGTCACTGCCAAAACCTCGTGTTTCGGGGGTGGAAATCAAACATTGATGTTTCCAATGGTCAATTGCGGAGGGATTGTCTCCGGAATAAGGAGATTCCGTCGCCATTGGAGGTCTGCTCATGCATATTCCGCCACCATTAACTTCCTCCTGAGGAAATGCCGACAACGCGACGAAACCTTTCTTTAAACTCTCGCCGAAGAAAATGAGACGGAGAGGTGAGATTACGACGCTTAAATTAACGAATAATCCTAAGCAGCCCTTTAAAGGGGAAATATTTCACGAATTAACGAAGTACGAGGTGAAATACTTATCTAGTAATTATATAAAAATTATAAAATTAATTAAAAATTATATTACATATAAAAACATTTTCCTGCTGAAAGACTTAATCAAACTTTAAGGAAAGTGATTAGGCTTATGATTATGATTATTGGGTGATTAGGGCATGAATTTTCGATCTCCAGGAAAAATACGACTAACCTTCAGAAATAAAAAGGGAAAACAGTCAGACGTGACTTGGACTCGAGAAAACATGGGTTCGAGCCCAGTAACGTAAGACCAGTTTAACCTGTGTATGCTCGTTCGAAAGGAAATGAGTATAAATATTGGCATTCTTGTGATGAATTATTAAGAATTATTACTATTAATCATTATTTCCAAAATTACTTCGGAAAATACATAAATCGCAATGCTAACAACGCAGTGGTATCTTACAAACTACATTCAACGAACTGATAAGTATGCTATACCACCATAAGCCTCCATAGTACTGAAATGTGTCCTATTTGTCATATCCACTTTCACATAAGGTTTCGTGTAATTGTAACACTCTGGACAAGAAAACATTATCTCCTCTAATTAAGACGTATTTCCAAACAAAAAAATCAAAACAATAGCTTTTATGAATAATATGTCTTCCGATTACGTGTAAGATACCCTTTAAGTGAATTTCATGCAAGGATCCACTTAAATATTTTATACAAAGATATATCTTTTTTAAGAGGGTAGCTGAAAACATTTCTTGCAGCGCATTTTTAGAGAAAATGGAAAAATGTCGCCTTATTACAATCTAACGACATGGAGGGTATTTGAATTAAGGGAAAATATTCAGGCTCCTGAGCAACGCCATTTGCAATTCAGATGAACAGCGGTCGACTCATATCTGTAAGATTGTGTGCCGAGGAAAACTCTTCTTCGCCACGCCATCGAATCCTCGGGACTATCGAAAACCTCTTCATCAGAAGCTGCAGTATTTCGCGGGATTTCGATAGAGAATATTATAAACGTTCGATAGATTTCGATAACCACAGTTCAACTTTAATACAACATTTATTAATTAGAAACGACACAATCTCTTTGAAGCAACAATAAAGAAAACTTATTATAAAAAGAGAGATATACGTATGAAGAAATTAATTTATCGATTTGAAACAAAATCTACATGGAAACAGTACCTTGGATGGGATTTAAAAATCGGTTATGGAATGAAAGTGCAAGAAAGGGAAGTTTGGAAATTCTGCAGGAATTTAAAACTCAAACCGACATTCTTAACCTATGAAAACGCCATATTCAAACTGCAAAAATTAATTTGAGAACGATTTTTTATGAATAATTTTCAATCTGTGAGACACCAATAAGAAGATGAGCAGTTACTTCAAAACCTTTAAAATATATTAGATAGCATATTATTGAGTTTTGTGCATTCTCTAATTATTTAATAATGGGGCCATGACTCCATCATAATACTAATTTAATTATATCTAACAAATTCACAGGATAATATTTGACGACTATTTATTGGTAGAAGATAAAAATTTTGGCATAAATTCCTCAAACAACCATTTTAGAGTTAAACTTCTTAATATTTTGAACGATGAAAATTTATGCAAAAGTATCATTAAAGTATCCGATGATTAATTTTTCAAAAAGTTGAAACCAATATGAATTTGGAAGTACATGATTAAATTGTTTTATAACTGTTGCTAAGACTTTACAAAAGACGTATGAGTATTCAAAGACCATCTTTTCTTTTTAATGAAAACAGTATCTAAAATGTCCATAATTTCAATCGTTGAACGCCAACTCGTTAACTTCCGAAGCCGCAAATCTCCCTCAGAGTTTGATGATGAATCTACATTTCCGAATGTTCATCCGTCGATGCATCGAATGCATACACACACACAGACAATAAGGGGACGACTAAAAAATACCAAATAGTTTTTAAAATATAACTATACTGCTTAGTTTAAGCATTCAAAAATATCAGTTCTGAAATTAATAAAAAGCTTCAGTATTTTACCAATAATTCATGCAGGGCTACCACAATAAAAAAAAACATTTTTTTAATGTAAAAATTGATCTCATATTGAGTGATAGCTTATTACACACTATACTTTGCATAAACAGTTATGTATCATTATACAGGAATAAAAAAATTGGCAAAGTTCATAACATTTTCATATTCATGATCATTTTTTTCCGTTTACATTCATCCTATAAACGTTTTCGTTATATTTCTGTTTTTGTTGTGAATTATTTTGTCATCATATTATTTATAAAAAGGTTAAATTTGTTCCAACTTATAAATTTCTTACGTAATGGTTATATGAAATCCTGGAGCATTGGTAGCACTGTCTTTTGGGGTTTGTAGCCGTCATTGATCACCAAGAATGAAAATTGAACTCCTTCCTAGGATATTCAAGTTAAGTTATCTTATTTAGCCTGAACATTTTACTTCATTCATCGGTTTATAATTAATGATGTTGGTCACCTTGTATCTACAATGTGTAATATGCTCTTAGGGATCACAAAATACTTTATGTATTCTTACTGAGCAAATCCGTGTTCATGTAATTCCAATATAGTAACAAAGAGGTACGAAATAAAAACTTTAGAATATTTCGTTTTTAACAGTTGGTATCCCTGCCTCGTGAAGTTGTTAGGCTGTATATAAGTTTATAGATGTTTATCAATAACAACCAATTTAAATATATTTTGTACATCCCAAATTTATTCTGATACAATAATATTTAAAAATAATACTTTCATGGGTTGGTAACACTGATAAGGATTAATTTTACTATTTTGAAAATGTTACAAATCGTTTTGCCATAGTCAAAAACCTCTGAGTAGAAGTGGTATTCCGTCGTCTTCATGATCGGAAATCCTTTACTTTCTTCGCTTATTAATTGCCGCCACTGAGGACCGAGTGGTTTTTAATAAAATTGTTGTTAAAATCAGATTTGCAAATTATCGCAAGAATTTCCTTCTGAATATCGTTTTACATGCTTTACTCTATCATACACTGCTAATAACTCCGTGTAACTCGATGTAAACAAAAACGTTAATTGCCGTTAAACGAAATTTAATGAAAAACAGCACACATTTTGAAAAATTATAAAAATATTAAAAAATAAGTAAAAATAAACAAAATTTGTCTCCGTTCATGCAATAAAGATCAATTTTTTGGATCAAAATACTTTTAAATCAATATTTTCAGTAACGTTTCTTTCATAAAGCAGTATATATAGCAATTTTCCACGGAAAAATTTCTGACGCCAAAATCAACCTGACTAGCTCTACTTTGAGCAGCTGAAACAATTATCAAGGCGTATTCCATACTCTGCATGGTACCCTATCTTCAAGAGCATATGCTTAATAATATAAATCAAATGCTTTTGGTTAGTTTGCGCGAACATTATTTGACTTTTGGCCAGCTTTTTTGGATTTTGGACCACTGTGCGCCGTTTTCTTCAAGTTCGCTTTAACGTATTTCATTGGTGTATTTGCTTTTGTGCTTTTACTGCTTGGATTACCTTTTATCTTTGAATTTTATAACATACGAGTAAAATGTAGCTTGCATACTTCAAGCAGATCGAAAACACTAATTTCATATCGGCATTATATCGGGACGGTCTTTAAAAGAAAAAAAATATATTGTATTGAATATGCGTATTTTTAAGCTTTTCAAATTGCTACGAAGGAGAGTGGTAATACCGGTTTATAGTTATACATAGCTAAATATTCCTTGTTGGAAGTTGTACGTTCAATACAATAAAAACTAATAAGAGAATCAGAAGATAGGCAAGAAAGAGGAAGAATACAGGGTTCGAGAATATATTTGTTTTAAGGCGGCGATGCATGGAGATGAAGCGATTCATTGAGATTGAGCCTCACTTCGGATTGCCGTGAGTCTGCGTGATACTCACGAAGAAGCAATCGGTTTGCATGACTTGGATTAGTTCATTCGGAGTTTTGGATTTATTCCACGCAGCCTAATGTTTATTTGAATCAAATTGTCTACTTCACAGAAGTAAACGAAAGTTTATTGAATATTTGTAGCGGAACTATTCTGAGCACTTCTGAAATAGAGCTCCATCTTGAGATGTGAATTATATTTAGCACCCGAAAATATTTTAATTCTTAAAATTGTCGCATCCGATTATTTTGGAAGAATTGATTTCACTATAATTTATCTGTCTCATGATTTATAATATATTTGTGTGGAAGCCATTAAATTACAGATTGAGAATCCATTTGGGTGTACTAAAAATATATCTCCAAGGACGGAACCCATAGTCTCTACATCTTACTGCTCAACCAGACATCCCAAATTCCGATATCTTCCTGTAATTAATATTTGTCGTCAAAAAAATAACTAACTGAATTGTTCAACTTAATTAACAAATATTGGTATAATTGATCTGATTCCAAAAGATATAATGAATAAGTTTAGCCTCAAAGAATGAAACAGTAATGACTATCCTAACGATAAAATTTATAAATGATTAACTAATTCAAACGACACAAAACCACGATGGCGGTTCACTGTATTGCGAGTCCGAGTTTTCCAACCATTTTCTTCCATTTTATTAAACATTTTTATGAGTGTAATGACTGAACGCAAATTTTACAAGGGGCGACCGATAGTAAATACGTGTCTCACTGCAGCAGCACGATAACTCAGACATAATTTAATTTTTATCGTTTGATACGCCAGTCTGCCACATAAGGCAAGAATAATTATGGAGATCTTATCGGGACTCGCTTTGTTAAATTAAACGAATGGCCTCATAAGTCCCGGAGTCGATCTCGCGCACAGATATCGTGAAATAGAACGGCAACAGGAGAGAGTTATTAAGTTTACTCAAAGTATAAAGATAATTTACGTTGTTGCCATTTCCATTTATCTCGAATATTTGAACAAATCCCACAAATATTTCAAAGGTATAATGCGCTATCCGCGTGTAATCGCTTCTCTATTTATACAGAAAAGAATATGAACACCCGTTACGTACAGCGATCGTAGTTATTCCTAAGTAAGAATTTCAGATAATTGGCGAGGGAACGAATCTCGAACAAGCATCGCCGTGGAAAGATAACTCACGCGATTTCGATCGCTCCGCGAATTTCCATGACAGAGATAGAAAAATGTTAACGACTAAGTCGTAGTTGGAGAAAGCGGGAGATCTTACTCATTTTTCCTCTTTCGCTTTAGAATGACTTCAGAATGAGAAGCCCCGTAAAAAGGCGTCCTTCAAGGTCGAAGCATTGGAGAGCACGAACAACGAGAGCGATAACACGGAGGTCAATGGGGACGAAAAAAGTGGGAGTTTTCGTTTAAAAAGGACACGGGGAGCGAAAAAGGGTCGCATTTTTTCTCTGGTTTCTTTGGCAGCGCAGAGGGATAATCTTTAAGGATGATCAAGGAAAGATGATGAATGCTTAAGATGGGGAACCGAGATGATAGCAGATCAAAAGCGTTTATAAGAAAATGTTCTCGGACATCGACCCGAAGGGGACATTAAAGAGGAGGGAGAAGTGAAGAATGACGAACGAAGGACTATGTATCGACGGAATTAAGGAAAATTACACAAAGATCGAATCAAAAGAGTCTCTAGTCATCGGACATGATTTTTCATGTGCTCTAAAATTTTACCATATCCCAAATTAAGCATGATTTTAATTTGAAATCCTCCGATAGAGAGAAAAAAATCTCATTTAATAAATATAAAATCACAAATGTTCCCAGACAACCTAGTGGGTGGTGCTGTGTTCCATTCTCGTTGGAGGTCTTTGCGAAATAATCTCAGCTATCACTTTAAGAAATGCTAATATGAAAGTTTCTTACTTAAAACGGTAGTAGCGCCATTATTTTAACCCAGATTACCACATCTAATCTATCATTTTAATCGTTTTACTCGGATCTCAACTACCGCATCGGAAGCAAGCACCATCGTATCTTCCCTGAACGAGCCTAGTTGCATGTCTTAGAGGAATCTGGGAATGGATTCCTAAGATATCACTGCGTCTCACGATGTCATTCCGCACGAATGGTTTCCATACATTATGACAGTTGATGAAATCTTCCTGGAGAATTACATTGAAAATTTAAATGAAAATCTAATCAACGACTCGTCTATATTTAGTCGATCAAGCACACCGAGAAGGAATTTTCGCCATGTAATTAAATTGGAATACGCCCACGGGTTCATTCATGACATTTTATTAGTTCTGGATATGAAAAATCTACACGAAAAACCTCATCGAAGAGGGCTATACAGCCATAATCAAGATTTTCCATCTTTAGAAACCATTATTTTCTCTAAATAATTCTTGCATGCACGTTTCCCGGAATGAATCGGACGTTTCAATTGAAATACATGGCATGTGAAAGGGGGCATTAGGAGGTGTCAAGCGCCATGTCTCGTCCACGTCATTAACGGGATGGGTAATGGGACAGAAAAGTACTAAGGAAGGAATAGAGCGCGCCTAAGAGCGTATGAGAGGAGCGAGTCATTAAAAGGAAGGACAAGGAATGGAATACAAAGCGAACGTACGAAGAAGGGGACACATGGAAATGAAAAGAAAACGTAGAGAAAGAAGATAGAATACCAGACAAGTAAAACGAGAAGTGCACGTCATGTACTTTATTTATCATCGGAGAATCAGCTCCATTTATTATGCAATGAAACACATTTGTATGACGTGGTATTTCCTCTGCAAGGTGAACAACGGAGGTAAATGAATAATTGCGATAAATTGTTCAAAACACGTTAATGAAAATCGATAATTAATTAAGAGGCATAAATGCAAATACATGGCAAGGGTTAGTGAAACTGAAACTTTCCTCACGTTTTTACGTTTACTATAAAGCCTCTCTATTTGGCAAAGGTCATTACTCTGATTAATTATTATTTGTCATTATTATAATTAATAATTAGTCCAACGCATGGTTGTTACTTCCCGATATTTTTTACAGCATACTTTCTTCTGAAGTCAGTTTGACATTTCTTCCACTATTCTTGCTTTCTCGGAGTGATGCAGTTTTGTCTATTAAAGGGAACATTATTTGAATATTTCTGTCAAGTAAGCTCCAAAACTCGAAATACAAATGCTTTTTGAGGCATTACTCCGGTGAAAAATGCTTGCAAAGATGAAAGAAGTGAAACTTGATCCTTGAGTTACCTTATGAATGCATAAATGTGCAAATTTTAATAACTTTATCCTCCTTATCTATGATTCAAATTAATGTTTCACTTCCAACTCAGTATTTTAGGTACAATACAAAAAACACAAGTTTAACTGCATATATGCTATGGAATTTCCTACATCGGAAGATAAAAAAACTCCATTCAGAAATTTCTTCCACTTTTTGCTTTTGTATTTCTAAAAGCGTTATCATAAACATTATTATGCGTTTTACGACTTATAAACGATTTCGAGGCAATACAAAAACCAATGGTGAATACTGCATAAGTTACTGTAATTTAAGAATTGAATTACCTATATGCTCATCTCGTGTAAGCGTAGTTATAATTATTTATCGTACTGTTAAGATAGACATAGGTAACTGTTTTCTAATCGTCTTTCCTGTGTCATATTGTTCCAAGGCCAGAAAATATTCTCTCCTTCTTTTCTCAAATAGAATTCGAATCATCCATCTTTGTATGAAAAATGCATGCAATTTCTAATAAATTAAAGCATGATTAGTCTTGATCCGCAGAATATATAGCATAAAAAATTGATTCACTCTACTAGTAGTAAACTTTTCGAATCCTATATTCAGATTATTACTTTAAATCGCCTTGAAAAATCTACTTAAGTAACTAGTAATTAATATGTTTGACAGATGATTGTCGTTATGACTCATGTCCAACTAGTTTTAATGATACATAGTTAACAGCCAGGCTCCCGGAGACCATGAGAGCAGTTCTGTCGGCTATAATGGAGGTGGCCCCGGGTTTGATTCCCGTCGAAAGTCCATGTGCGAAATTACTTAAACTTTCAAAGCACTTTTAACAAAATCTTTCAAGTTAACAGCTAGATATGGCTTGTCAAAGCAACACATGCATATTCTTCCAATAAAATCAATAATTCTTACATTAAACATAATTACCTCCTAAGAGTGTTCCAATAAAAAATTATTCATTTAAATTGGAATACTTTAATTTGGTCCACCATACAGATACTTCAGTATTGGCAGCAACAGCAGCAGCGCGATTTGATATCATCCTGTTTCAATCGGACGAGGATGCAAAAGGTTTCTTGTGAATCAGATGTAAAGTAACACAAAAGTAAAAATATATTAAAAATACAGAAAGCCCCTTCGTGAAGGATGACTCCGAGAAAATAATGAAGTGAGTGGGAGGTGAAATTATTAACGAAT
This sequence comes from Sympetrum striolatum, assembly GCA_947579665.1. Lineage (NCBI taxonomy): Eukaryota > Metazoa > Arthropoda > Insecta > Odonata > Libellulidae > Sympetrum > Sympetrum striolatum. The sequence goes on from OX388347.1 coordinate 7,392,425, forward strand.
AGTCAAAGAGAAGCTCAGATGAGGTTTTAATGATAATGGCGGCATCGCGAGGGAGAAACAATGAGGTGTAAAAGAATGGGATGGACGAAGAAGGGGAACATGAAGGTCCCCAACGTGGGGAAAATATTAACGATGGGTAACTACTGCCGTATTCATTAATTAAAAGGGCTCGAGATCGCCTATACCGAACACGGAGCACTCTTTTGAGAGATTCTAAAGCAAAATAATTAAAATCTCACGCTTCATTTTTGTTCCTAGCAATATTTTTTCAAAGGTACGATATTTTTCTAGGATACATTGGGACGCTTTAGATATTTTATGACGCTTCTAAGATAACCACACCCCTTGAAGCAAAGATATTTTTTCAGAAGTTTTTGGAAAATTTTAATTTAAATACCAAAAAATATTAAAATAAACTGATGGAATAAAAATTGAGGTATAATTTTCCACATACATTTTAAGTATAATATATTTCCTGGGTGCACGCCCTTATGTGCAAAGTCACCTAAACCCTTTCCTTATTTATTATATATAATATAGTTTTTATGAGAACGTTGGTTTTTTGAAAAAACAACTGAAAAAATAAATAAGGAAAATAATTTTTAAAAATAATTATTTTTCCTAATAAACCTTTTGTGGAATTGTAAACGAGAAAGCGATAAATTTCCAATATTTAGATGCTCATAAACCAAAGATAATTTTGTATGTACCAAACATGTATTTTGCTGTCAATACAACCATTGTTCAATGGACAGAGAAAGATTCAGAATTTAAGACATGTTGAAACGTGGTCAAGGATTTGCGATGATAAAAATGACAAAAGATAGAAAAATAAATAAGCTAGGATGCAGTAAGTTTTAACACCTTGATTTGTTTAGCCCCTTCTATGAGAAGGCAGTGCAATACGACTGGAAGTACATATCGTTTAACTATCGTAAACAGCCGAAAGAAATACTCCGCAAGTTGCTTAAATTTTGCAAAAATAGATCTGTTAAACGGACATATTACTATTTTTGTTCTTCGTATGACTGATATCTACGATCCATCCTCTAAAACGGACAGCCAAAGTCAGCAATTCAAGTTGGCAAATTGGTCTCCATGAATCATTTGCCTTTCCCGATATTTAAAAGCCAAAATGGAGTTGAATCGACTCTCATAATCGTTCCGGAAACTGCCGATGGAAATCTCAGCGAAAGAAACATCGCAGCGACATCTAAAATGCCGCTAACTGACGAAGCTGCTCCGATAAGAAACGAAAACTTGGCGAGAGCGCGAAGAAAACAAGATATAAAGAGCGAAAAAAAGTGCCGAAAATTTCTGAAAGGATTTCATTTTGAGAACAATTAAAGTACGCGAGGGCGACGGCTTTCTTTATTTTCGTCCAAAAAAACACAATTTTTTGCCCGAGGACACCCTCTAACTGTCCTCTCATCTAATTACAGGGACTTTCTAATTGAAGAGCGGAAAGTACTTCGGGAAAGAGTACGAAACTCGACTGGTCTCGGACACTCTCGACGAACGGAAAAAAGCATCGTTAAATTTAATCTCCGGTATAATCATTACTAGACGGATTTTTCCCATCCTCTCCAGAACCGCCCTCTCCTTTAAAATGCAAATTTCGCGTGACAAGGGAATTTCCTGGAGCCATAAACATCACTTCGCCCTCGAAAGCGCTGCCATCTGTTTGCTGCGATTATCCCTCTTGGAGATTTTTCTCCTCGGAATGAGAGAGATGTATCCTTTCGTATTTTTCCTTCCCAACAAACTAATTTCGCCTTCGGAGAATTCCTCGCAGCGCTTTCCCGTTGGCGTCGGTGTTACATTTTGCATAACTCCACGGGGTATTCCTCTCTCTCCTATACTGGGTTATTAACTTTTCCAAGAATTTTAGAGAAAGAGCGATGAATATTGAGATTCATCTTTTCCTGGCATCGACAGTTTTCGTAGACGGTGAATGTTTGTGTTTGAGATTCCTAACTGCTTCAAGTCGAAGGTATTAGTAGAATAGCTTTTAAACATTCTTTAAAGGAATTCTCCCTTTTTAATTTCCTACTTAAAGTAAATTAAGTAGGAAGTAAGTAAATTAATGCAGGATTGCATTTTTTTCGAAGATTAATGTACTTGAAAATTGTAGATCTACACTCCTTTAGGTCAGTCTTATTTCAGCAGAAATGTTTCACGTCATAACGGACACTATCCAGAGCGGTCTAGCGGATAATTGGGACAATTCATTTCATTAATTTTACTACAGAAACAGCACATCCTATTAAACCCATTATCTTTGGTTTTCTGGAAATCTTTGAATCACAATTTCTGGATCTATAGCCTGATTTGAACGAAGAGATGAAATCAGAAAAGAGTAGGAATTCAATTTTACTCGCTGAGAGTCTCAGAATTTCATTCATTAATCAATATGGAATGATGAGATGCATTTTCGCCGAATTAACTTTCCAATTGGCCAAGCTTTGAAGTTCAAATGGAAGCAATTTGATCGGAAACAGAAGTTTCATTGTAAAATGCTAACGGAATTAAATGTATGTTATCCTATCAGTAGATACTCCTAAATACCTTTCTACCATCAATGCCACATTAATGTACCAGAACTAAAATTGATATAACATTCAGCTAAAAAACTAAAATTGATGAAAAATTAAAGTAAATTATTAATTATTACAGTACCTCACAGGAATACTGGGTGTAAACTAAGCAAATTTGTGACTAAAATTCAGGACAAATTTGGGATTACAAAACTTTGCAACTCCTCCACCTTTACAAAAACATTTCAAAATTCAATGTACCTGTAGAATGAACGTTTGCGAAAATCCATAGGGTAAACTTCAGAGTGAGCGTATACAGTAATTTAAATAATGAATCAAACGATTGTGATGAATAGATAAAAGGGAGTTCTATAAGAAAGTCGTCAACGCGAAGTTTTAATAGTTTACCTCCCTAACAAACAAGCGTGATTGCTTTGCAACAAATTTTCATTGGCATTCGTTTTTCGTATATGCTCGTGTGTTATCGTCCCCTGTGCACGACCCCCGACGCCGTAGCGAAAATGTTACTGTGCTAGAAAACCATTGCGGATGTGACGCAATCCCTCTCCTGAGCCTCGCCTCGCAATTCATCCCCTTTGGTGCACATCGACACCCCCATTTCGGCACCATACACAGTTTCTATGCGACGCGCACCACTATAAATGGAGGTCATGCGAATGGGAGGGGAAAGTGATCGTTATGACCGAAACGGGAAATGTGTGGCAATTGGACACTGCGATTTGCACTGAATGTTTCTCACCTAAGAGGCGAAGGGAGCGTACGAGCCGAGAATACCGACACTTAAGTATACAGCCGGTGAACCGTTTTCCGAATACTCCGAAGTTATATTCTCTTCTAATTTCACACGTTTCAGTATTTCTCAAACTCCTTTTTTGTTTATTGGAGACTACGTCCCATAAAACTCTGCCTCTCTGATACTTTGTGTATCCAAGGTAGGTATTTCATAATTTCGAGAATTAAATATACCAAATACCTAATATTAAATTGCAAATTTTATAAATACGTATATACTCAAGTTTGGGCATCATTTGGTAGCTTCATCGATAATATTTTTGCTTTAAATATTACAGCAAAGGGTTAGAGAGGATATATTTTAATTTCAAAATGTAAAAGGAAATATGCAAAGTATAGTTGTGATGAATATTCATTGAAGCATTTCATCATTCACATCGACAAAGAATTAACACGAGCCTAGAGAAGTCAAAAGGAGTATTGTGATTAGCACCGTGTGAAAGGTTCAAAATGAATCGATATCAGTCCAATAACGGACAATTTAACGTGATGTAGTATTTTAAATGCTTTTCGTTAATCAAAAGACGATATCTTTATAAAAATTGGAATGACATTCTGATATAGATTACATTCTACAATAACGAATGGTCAATTTTTAAGCATTGGGCTAAATTAGCTTCACAGTTTGTTTCACTTCATTGTAAAAACATGCAAAACCATGGTAATTGCAGATAATTTCCTCATTCGTTCAATTTTGTAACCCTTCGTACGAGAAATTGTCGACCGTCATACCTTTTTCAAACATTTTCATATTTTAGGCTAAGATCTCTCTGAATCGAAAACTAAAGTCACTTCCAAGGAAAACGGGAATTTTACTCTAGTTACATCTGAATGAGTGATTTAAGTTTATTAACCAAAAAAATCCAACTCGGCTCGATCTCATACCCTTTACTTTAATATTAATATTTCTTTTGGAAAATAATTTTTGAGGGAGATAGAGATAGAAAGAGGGGTGAAAGGGAAAAAAGAGAGTTTTCAACGAAAATATTCTGAGAAAAATAAGGAATTGACTTTCATGTTTCGTTCAATTGTTTCAAAAGTTTGGGCTGAAAATATTCTGAGAACATAAAAAATTTATAATTTATGTAAACCCGTTCTTTAGTTTATGATTAACTTGAAAAGACAGTATTTACTAATATTTTACTTTCAATAAAAACATGTTGATATGTTATTATAGTACATGACTATGTTGCCCCATGTGTCGCACATCCTTCTGGCAATAATCATAACACAGCCAATATTCGCTGAACTCGGAAAAACATCTAAATTCCCGTCATTGACAATTACATATCTGCGCATGCAATCGTAGCTATATAAGCCTTAAGACAAGAATATTACTGATATAGACATAATCATATTACCTAAGACTATAGCAACGATATGCATGTTATTTTAGGATATGCACGTCAAACGCAAGTTACATGTTATTTAGGCAGCATACGGATATTACGGATTATATTATGTACGGATATGGATTTTCGGCGACGAGGAGGCAAAGGTTTTTTTCTCATCATGGATGGAAAACATTCATACTTTTATGATCATACGAATTATCCATTTCATTCACTCAATCATATTAAGGGAAATCTGGTCCGAGGTTTGATACGGTTTGTTCCCATAGTTTAAAACTGAAAATCAGCGGGGAACTTCGACTTAAAATCTACCATTAGACTACGGTCAGGCGCCGACGCTTTATTTGATATGCGTCCGATCCATTTATTTCACACTCAGGAGAGAGACAATGGCCGTCGCTGAGGTCGTCACCAACACCCTGCAATTCTATCGCGTTACACCAAGAGGGGCTGTGAAGGACAAACGAAAGGGAGGGCATTGATACCGTTGACTTCGGATGTCCATCCACCTCGCGATGGGTCAGCGATCGCCCCTTTGGCCGTTCTTGCCAAACTCCAAACACTTCCATGGAACGTAGGGTAACCGCGAGAATTTTAATGAGGTCGCTATAAAACTAGAACCAGTTCAGTCGGAGTCATAGCGGAAGCTGTTAGAGCATTTCTCTGGAGCGTGACGAGAAAAGTGTCTCCCGAGTGTGTTCTTGGTGTGCTTTTGATGACGTCATTTCGGTCGAAAATATAAAAAGCGAAGAAATATTTTTATTCCCAGCCGTGGTTTCTATAGGAATGATGTCACAGCCTCTATTTGCGGACCGACGCCTTGGAATTTCAAATTGAAAAGAACCTTCTTGATAGAAAAATTGCTCAATTACGCTTTCGCACTTTATCAATTTACGTTTACGTGTCCTAAAATATAGTATTTATTGGAAATTCTATAAATATTTGGCATATGCTAATTTGTACCCATACATCAGAGATGGATATTAGATTAGGTTGCAGTAAATTAAATTTTGGTTTTCTGATGAATAAGTCGTGAAAGTGAACTCAAAGAAATAAAATTCTTGTTAGAGGATTAAGACGGTTCAGAAAGATTAAAAACCTTACGGATTAATTAAGGAAACATTCAAAGATAGAATATGAAAATAAGAATGAAATGCAATGGACGCAACAAATGGATAGAAAATAACAAGTGTTCTAAATGATATCAGTCACCATGGAGGACTGAGGAACGGTTTTAGAGAATAAGGCGCTGGAAACAATTAGAGATAAAAATAATGTGCAAATGGGTAGCAGTTGTTATTATTTGAGACCATTAAAGTAACTTCATATGGAGAGCTATATTGTCAAGGAAATTACCTTGCCTTGAGTTGACTTAATAAAAATTAGATTGAAAGATGATAATATTCAACACTATATCGCTTTCTGGTCGATTATGCCGATTCACAATTACACTATCCATCGAGTTAATTTTGACAGGAATAATCATACCTTAAATTCACCAGCTGAATTGCAACAAGTCATCATACAATTGACGACGCTATCAAAGAGAAGCACGCCTCTGCAATGTCTTCCCTTGGTTTAGACGGGAGGTAAAAAGAGTATCAGCCGATTCTGCTTACCTGAAAATGGAGAAAGAACAAAGATATGAGTATTTCACGATGGAACTCAATGTAGAGATAAGAAACCTCGAAATTGACCAACAGATTCCAGCATGAAAGTCTGAAATGGGGAGATTTTCCCATAATGCACGTGTTGGCAAAAAATATAACTCTGACGAGGCAGCCACATCAAAGAAAATAGCTATTCGATGAGATGTAAAAAATCACAATCCATCTCGGGAATACACGAATGGCTTTGAACCTCTCTTTCAAGTGATTTTGGCGAATATACATTTTCTGTAAATTAAGGTACTGATGTAACCTCAGTGTCTGGAAAGCGCAATTCTCAGGGAAGAACTGAATTTCATTTCAAACGCCATCTATTTATTTTTCAATAGAATGCACGGTTATAAAAGATATCAAAGAAACTTGTTCCGCTCCCGATGTCTAGCCTACCGTTGTCTTTGTGTTAACAGTGGAATGAATTGATATGAGTTCCAGGGATTTTTCTCGAATGAGAGAATGGCCAAATGCTGAGAGTACTTCATCACGGCTCTTCTTCGGAAAAACCCAATTCTCTCCAAAATAACAAAAAATGAGAGCGCAGTTGGGACGAGAATTAATCAGTGGCATCATGACTAACTGAAGCGATGAAAAAAGCTGCAATCCCGTCCGTAAATTCTGCGAAAATTATATTTCTTCTAGAGCGTGAGCAAGTTTCATACTCGAGGATGAGCTCCGGCGTTACACTCAAATTCTCCCAAACTCTGACAAAATTATCCTGCGTGAAATATCCTACACAGAATTTCTCACGATTTGAAATTTATTGGTGGTAAAATTTCCTTGTTCTAATGCCTCATTTATCCGCTCGTATTCTAGAAATAATTTCATTTAATTGGTTTTTCCAAACATATCCTGAACTATCGTCAAATTCAAGAGAGAACATATATTCTAAATACGAATTTACATTTCTTTACCGATTTCAGTTGTGTTGATTGACTGATCTCCTCATATTCTCTGAGATTTTGAACAAAAACGGTGGAAGTTGAGTAAATATGTATGTCTGTATCGAACAGAATAACCACAACAGAAGTGAAACATTATTTAAAGTCTTAGTATATTGTTCATAAATTGAAATTTCACATTAAATTTTACATCACATCAAATTACATCCCCATTTACACAATGAGAAGTATTATAACAACGCCAATTAACACCTTGATTACTTTACGATCTGAGTCAAATATAAATATAATCTTGCATGACTCATGTCCTTCGCACAACATCGCCACAACAGCATGTTAAGCAGAGTAATAAGTAAAATGAAGGGGTAAATTTGCGAATAAATATTATACATATATAATCGTCAGTCAATTTTTGAAGCCGTTTATTCAAATGCATGGACACATTTCGCGATTTCAAATAAAATTAACAATTAAGCTCAATTCATTTTATAGACCGACGTTTCGCCCTTGTATCCATTTCTGAGCGAGCAAGCTACTTGACTGACTCGGTCGTTCATTCTTCAACCTTGCGGAAAGTACACGACTCGCCCCGGCAGGAGTCGTGCACGACTGGCCGTAGCTCGACCGCTGGTTTTCACTTGGTCGAAGGAAGTGGTCGTTGCTTATAAACTCAACCCCTTGAGGATTAATTGCTGACATATAATTGCAGAAGGTATTACCCGTGATATTATGCGATGAAAGTTCATAACATGTTCCTTAATGCGTATGACATTATAACACAAGTAAATTTCAATTGTTCATATAACCTCCATCTCGTAAAAAATCCAGTTTGAATTAAAGATAAAGAATCTCTAAAAAAGAATGATTGGAAATGTAGTCATTCGTCGGCAGTGATTCGTCATTCCGTCGCTACGGCCGCTGCGATCGCCAAAAACAAAACATGGAAGCTCAAAATGGCTGTCGTCGGTAGCATCAAATAGTCAATAATATTATCTGGATGTATCTCCGTTTATCGCGTCCTCTCCCATCCCGTGCAGCGATAATCTCATTTCATCTCCGAACCCATTGTCAACACCGAATTTTAAACCCTTCTCGCGGTACTCAAATCCACATCATTCCCATACGGATTCGCGAGAAATCCGACAGTTAAAACGTATCCCTCGCATTATTTAGCCTCGTCGTCCTGTTTATTGAAGGAATACAAATCCCGCCAAACGAATCTTACCGCCGGAATCGATCGAACGGCAGAATAATTCGAACGAAAATATATTTATCGACTCGCGGCGATAAAAATGGCGCAAAGCCACAGAACAAATCCTCGGTCTTATAATCGGCGATTGAGGTTTGATGAAAGGATTAACTGCGTTTGGTCACTTGGTCTTTCAGTCGATTTGATTGCCACGCGTTAGTTACATCGGGGAAATGTAATCACTTTTCTACTCTCTCTCTCTCTAGCCTCAAGCGACACCTCTTGATTTAGGGAAGCCGTTACTTATTATGGGCGTATCTGGGATTTATGAAATGATATATCACTCGAGATGTACAGCCATATCATGACAGACCGTCAGCCTACGAAACCGGAACTTTTGAAAGCGATAAGAGAACACTCGCAAATTATTTGATGAAAATAGAGGCTCTGTTCAAAGAAATAGATAATAGAATGCCTTTCAGTTTCACTGATTGTGTTTTGCTTATTTTATAATTTTAAACTAATCTATTTCCGGAAATAAACATATGTTCTAAGATACCTATATAAATGTGTATTCTGAATTATTTTATAGCACAATGCCTGAGTAGTATAGTCTCCTTTTATAATCAGAGACATAGAAATTCACAAAGCACTTCGGATTGAATAATTTAATGTTGAAAAATAGACGACATTAAATTAACGTATATAAATAAGTACACATAAACAAAATGATGCAATAGCAAATACTTGAACTGTCGTGGTTAGAAAAGAGCAGGACTTGTAACTCTGCGCGAACGAATATTACAAATGAGCAAGAGATATCCTCTTCGGCCAATTCATAGTTGGTCACATAAGGAAGACGGGCATAAAATTTCCGAGTGCAGTCAAAGAAAAATAGCGGAAAATTTGGCTGCAAAGAGGCATGCCTTTATTACGGCCAGTGCAGATCTCTCATTGCTTACGGTGAATTTAACTTTTGCGGAGGAATACCATTCTTAAGGATATTCGTTGACTTTCGGAACTTTTTTGTGCCAGTATCTCCCTCACTTTCTAGCAGCATTAACCCGACCCCAGTTTCCTCGCGGTATCTCTCAAACGATGAGCCTCTCCGATTTACATCTCAGATTCCTCTCTCCTTTAACATTTTCGCATCCTCTCAACGCGACATTTTCCAAAACCCAAACATAAGCCACGTTTAAGCTGCCGTTATAGCGAACGACCCGAGTTCAATTTCGATACGTCCGCAAGATGCGTTTCACATTGAGATTGCCTTTAACGCGAGACCCCGGCTTAACCGCACACTTCGCATAAATTGCGGTTGCTGAATTTCGGGACCACGTAATTGTGTCCGCTTCAAAGGTCAAACTCTTCCCAAATGAACGTTTCAGATCTTTGGATGGATCTCAAAGAGAAGGAACTAAAACAGTTGAATACGAATCCAACCGTTTAAACCGCTTTTAAGAAGCACGAACAAAAGGGCTCCCATTTGTTCTCACGCATACTCGAAAAGAGGAGTTTAGAAGAGTATTTCTGGGATTAACATTTGCGAGTCGGTGAACCAATGAGAGAGGCCACAAGGCTCTTTCCCAGCGTTGGATCGCAGCAGAAGATCGTAGCTGTGAGAGAATGTCCAGCAGGCGACCTCTTCCAACCCTTTCAATCCTGCGACGTTCCATTCTTTTCCAAAGCAGAAACATCTGGAGGCATTAGCCCAGAAAAGACTCTACCCTTGAGTGACCAGAGGTTTTCTTTAAAATGTAATAGAGAGAGAAGAAAGGAATTTATTTGAAGAGCAGGAAGAAAGGAATCCGGGTTAGGGGGGTAAAAATACAGTGACCAAGAGAAGTGAATTTGACCGAGAAAGAAGATTGGGTGGGAAGAGGTACTAAAGGAAGCTGAGGAAATGGTTAATGGCTCCTGGAAATTTAGGTTAAGAAAACAATTATAAATTCAATATGAGAGAGCGTTTTGGAATTATAAACCCTCTCCTTAGTCCTGCACCAAAACTTAATCAAGTCTTTTTACTCTTTCGGGTTTTAAAGAGGTAAATAATGACCTGTTTTTTCCATTTGAATCGCACGTTTGTTATAATTCGAAGCGTATTCCCGATGAAGATCACTAAAGCTCATATCTTATGATTAAGTAGATAAATTGGTCTCATTAAAACGATGAATTACTTATTATCGATTTCAGCGGGATTGGGGAAGGCCATTCATATTTAACGTGAACTCAGAAGTGTTCTTTATGAACTGGGAATGAGTCTTTTACGAATAAATAAATCCTTCCTTAAACATTTCATTTACATGCACATCTACTTAGCAATAATATATATTTTCGAAGATTTGATTAAATTAATAAGAACCATCAAAACATCGCTCAAACAATAATATTAGCCATCTATTTTTCATTTGTCCTCGGGAACTGGAAATGGGTGAATGTATGTTAATAGAATCATATTGCGTCTGTCTTGCACATAAGGTACGATACGATTTTTCCTGAGGTATGAGTGAAGCTCAATCACAGTATTCTCTCTGATATCTCCGTATCGAATACTCTGAAAAATATCGCAATTAATGTAATACTTGTATGGACTTCACATTCAAATTCTGTGAGGGAAGCAAGGATAAAATACATCATTCTTCATCTTACAAATTCATGCCTCGTTCCCTTTTAAAATTTCAGAGCTAATGGTGGAGAAGAGGAAGTTCTGAACAACTTTCGGGCGGAAGAATTTAAAAAATTATATTCATTAAAAATGGACTGATTATGAAGTGGAGCGAATTGCATTCACCATACGTTAATTAAAATTCATAAAGATGTCAAATTGAATCGTAGGGGAACTAAAGGAATAATTTATCAATAACAGATTGAAATATCAAAGAATTCAATCCTCAAAACAATAAGGCAGTGAGCATTATCGTTTCTTTTGTTCAGGTAATAATTGATCGTTTAGAGCTTTAAATATCTTTATATGCAAATTATTTTTTATTTTGGAAGAAACTAAATTGAATTGAGAGAAATCACGAAAAACTACGTGAAATATTAGTAGGTCACATTTCAATAGATTACGACTTCTGCTAATTGGCAATAAGTAGTACTACATCCGTCAAAGTGAATGCTTACAAATTACAATCATTGACAAGGTGAGTGAAGGTAATTGAGTCGGACCGTGTTTCCAAAGGTAATGGATGGGAAAGCATGAGGTTGGGAAAACAAGCGTGTACACATTTCATAGGTTTGTATGAACGTGCGAGAGAGCCAAGCACAGACGAATGTACGCAGTTGCATTCTGGTAATTGGAAACTCAATTGTATAGGCGCGGTGAGGCTTCAGTATTTTCTGTCCTTTCTTTTCGAGCTTATAATGTCTTCATCTTCATACTCCTAATTTGACCTAGGACATTTTCAAGAACGAAATTTCTAAATATTTAAGCTGACTACAGCTGAGAGCAACAAATGGTACTTCACGAACATACAATTGTTTAAACAAAAAGAAGGGTATTAAAAGCCACTGCTAGCACAGCAACCTACCTGTAAAACCACTATTAAGAGTTAAACAGTATCAGGATTTTTTTTCAATCCAAAAAATACAATGAAGTATTCTAAAATGGTTCTTTCGAAGCTCAAATATTAATGTGAACCGAATCAAAGAAAGTGCAACCGAAGAGTTTCAAATGTGTGTTATATTTCCTGTTTCAAAGTTCAGGTCTCATTACTGAATTTTTGCCAAAACGGAATGAGATGTCGACTCAAATATATTCAGTAATAAGTTGAATAAACTAACGAAGTCGCACGCATACTGAGCTGAATCTCGACTCCTGCGAAACTTCTTTGCTCTCATTTCCAAGTCACCAGGGACCAAGTTCAGCAATGCGCGTTCGTGTTCCTCGATTTCTTCCCGATTATCTCGGAGATTCACGTCCTATCTCAACAGGACCGACTTGAAGACGGATATATTGGATCATGGTTCGTTCATTCTTGAGCATTCATTTTGAAAATGTTTGACTCCAAGTGGACGAACTGTCAAAACTACTCTTAAGCAGCCTCCATACACTATTCTACAGAATATTCAATTCATGGATATAAAAATAGAATCTGGAAGTGGAGAGCCTGTTTACTTATGGTCTCATGCAGCCTTTGCCTCTGTTTTTCTTAAACAAACAGAGCCTTGCACATTTTGCCTTCGTATCTCGGGACAATAAAACTGAAATAGTTCCCAATTTAGTTCACTTTGCAAATAAATCCGTTCTCTTGCGTACAATTTCGAAGTTCCACTATTTGATTCCATGCGGTGCGCCACTCAACTGCGACCCCTATGGTTTTACATCCGAACTAATATTTCCATTTGCAGCGAAACCGAGTACAATTCCGATTTAAAACGGTTCTCCATCACAACACTGGCCCAAATAAAGGTTTTTATTAACCGTGCAATCTCGGTAAAACATCCATTTTAGATGAATTTACGAGTAAACCCTTAAGCAAAAATTCGCAACTCATAAAAATAAACAGTAATTTTTCCCAGTATTATAACCTGATTTTCTTTGAACATGAAATTTACGTTTGAACCGAGTTAAAGGTATCAGTAGGAATAATTCAATTCCGAAATACATCGTGATCATTGGAATATTTTGAAAAATAGGAAAAAAATCGGATTTTCTTTGGAAAGGAATTGAACTAGTAAGAGATGGTCCCAGCAGGATAAAACCATGAAGAAAGAATATTAACAAATCGGAGCTAAATAATTATGAAGTAAATTAATTTAAGGCGATGAAAATATAGAGCGAAAAATAATAGTGAAGCAAATGGTCGATTAAAGCAAACATTCCATCACCAGTCCCGGCAGACTACATGAAGGTTTCCTCTCAACGCCGAAAGAGGCGCTTGAATCGCTCTGCCGGAGCAGCAAAATAAATATTCATAAATATCAAAGGGAAAGGGAGTTAGTTTCCTTGATTTATTTCGTTATTTCCACACCAGGGAGCAGATTTAAATGGGAAGAGTTTGTAAAATACAAAAGGAAAAAAACAGTCGAGACCTTTCGTCGTTTTTTTAGAAAGCAAAGGGAACTCCATTAAAGCACAGTATTCTTTTCAAGTCAAAGAGAGTTAAGATTTTAGATTTCATTACCAATGGGATTTTTCTATGAAAATCGTGAAAATGTCGTACCCTTTCGAAGTCGATATAATCATCTGAGCGTGATTATTCTTCAAACGAGACTGCAAATGCGTAGGGGCTCTAATATGCCTACAGCAAGATTCTATTTATCTTCTCTTTCTGTCAAACATATAAAGTTATCATTTCCAGTGCAGGCTACTTTAAATGCGTTAAAGCGAAATTTGAGTTGCATGATATTCTGTAGCCAGAATGTGAATCAGAAAGGTTAGAACGAAAGGTTCTTTGGACGTCATCCTCATTCTCTGACGTCGAAAATGTTTAACTTCGAACGAACTAGAATTATAATTAGCTTCTAATTTTGTTGGCTCTGAACTGAGTATTTACAGTTCAGAGAAACTGTTTCTGCACATATCCCTTGCAGAAAATTTCCAAAGATAAACAAGATGCATAAACATTTTGATGCATCCAAAGGGCAAATAGGAGTTCCGTCAAAAGGCCGCTGAAGAAAATTCAATGCGAATGCTATGAGAATGGGAATCTATTCCAATTAAGTCCAAATTAATTAGGTAGCATAACATAGCTCTTCAGAGCAGAGGTAAGTTTTGACGGAAAACGTTCATATTTAAATTCTACGTACATTTATCTGTCCGTAATCACTGCAGTAATACATATTCTAGATATCATAGATTAGGAATGCTTTCAATCATTCGATTAATATTTAAAGGTATATTCATCTCATAATTGGAATTTTCTGTTCAAATCTCATGTGGTAATCTTTAATCAAATTTAAAAACAAAAGTTCATTTTAAATAGCTAAATCAAGCCGGATGAGCTTGCTTGTTTCTCTGGTCGAAGGAAATCAAATCTAACAACTGTTTGTTATGTAAAGTCGAAGGACCTTGAATTGACTCTTCATAGTTTAGAGATAATAATAAGTACATTTTAATCGACTACAGCGATTATCTTTTCTCCAAGAAGAATAAACTCCTCGACTCCGGAATATTGGAATCGATTGCGAGATCCACCATCAAATCTATGACAGAGTATAAACGCTAAATAAACTGAGCCATTCGTGAACGAGTCTCCGTGAATTTCTCCACTCAAAGTAAGTATTTATATTTCAGTCATATTGCTACGCGAGTTGGAGGTTTTGGACGGAGTGTTTGCCGCCCTTCTCGGAATATAAACCGCGTATGATTCTTCATAAAAGCCGGTTCTGGAGTGAAAAAACAAGCGCCTTTGGTTGAATGAACATTTTCTTCGGATTGAGCACATATTGAAGTTGCCAATCCAAAGTCATCGCTCAATGGACACACAGATCGAGTTCTCTCAGAACGTCCATTTGCTTTCCTTCAATCCATTTATATTCCTTTAACTCTGTAAATCTAGTTCCGGAAATTAAAATGACCAACGCGGAATGGCCAGGATATTAAACACAATATGAGTAATTCTTTTACATTCCCTCTTCCTCATTTCTCTAAATGTTAATCATGCTTTCGCTCATTTTCATAATGTAAATAGATAGAACGCATTTACTGTACAAATTTGGTTTTTAAATGACTTTTGGGAATTCACTACTGTTACTTTCAATTAAAAATGACTTTAAAACATTTCAGACGATGAATTTTGTATTATTAACGAGAAATTTTGAAGTGCAACGGAAGTTATCAACAGATGTAGAAGATTTACAATTCTATTTCAGAATTCACTCCTACTTCGAACAATGAAAGATAAACAGAGGTGAAAAATAGCGATATGACTGGGGCTCAAACCCAGGTCTCCCACTTTCCGGGCAGATATTCTAACCACTAAACTACCATACCGCATCGGAAAAGTGAGATACTTGGGTTCGAGTCCCAGTCATGACGCTATTTTTCACCTCTGTTTACCTTTTGGTTTAAGCCGAATAACTTTACGTTCCAAGTCGTTCGTATCCTTGTTTCCTAGCAAAAAGCATACTGTGTCAGCTTCCGGTGATTTATAAAGGATTTGAAGTTTAAATTTTGGTTTCCAGAATTTGATAATTCAATATGGCTAGTCAAACAAATCCCTTTACCTTCGGGAGATTCCACGGCCTGGAATATAGAAATCAAGCATCTTCTATTCTGCCAGGAAAAAGCTACTTATGATAGAAAAATGACTTCAATATACTTCAAGACACATTCTTTTATAAATTATATTTTTAACCACTTATTTTCGAACAATTCCGAAACCCTACTTACTCTAATATCCTTAACACTAAAAAAAGTTGCAGAGAGAGAGAAAATTTTACAATTGAGATAAATACAATAGAATTCAATCTTAAATGAACACTCTCTTCCCTAGAGAGATTCAAACACTTTTTCTTGCTTCTGCTCACATAGAGATGCGTCCAAAGCAATCAAATTTGCTTATAAAAAGAAAAATTTCAGTTCTAATTTTCTATTCCATGAAATTTCTACAAAATATAGATAGTTAAAAGAATGAAAAAACCTAGAAAATGGAACCTTTAAATAATTCTCCCATAACAAATTTACTTTGCAAACCTAATTTTCTCAACCTTTTCACGGTGGACGCGGAAACTAATTTTTATTGCAAACACTACTCCGCCTTACGTTCCGAATCATCCTTCTGAATTCTTCAGAGTGAGAAATTTTTAGTTGCTTGAGTCAACCAATGCCGTATCATACAGCTTGACAATAAGTACTTTAGTAAACTATCCTTTTCCTACGTTTGACATAAAACACGAGGCAACACATTCGACCTTCGATGTGCTCGCGGTTAATGATGATGGAGCAAAAGCTGAAATTCTCGAAAGCGCATTTTGGGAGCATATCAAATGATTCTCTCCTTTGGTCCAACGGAAATAGATTGCCGTGCAGGCAAATGGGCGTGACTCCTCACGATCTCTTACAATAAAGAAAATGAAGAATTCAACCGTTGGCCGGCAAAAGGATCTTGCGTTCGGAGTTTGCATTTGAGCGATAATTTCCCGCCCAACAGCCGCCATTTTCGCTTACGTCATTTCTAGACGTTCTCTTTCGTCATTTCCGACCACATTTATTTCCCTCTTACACATCTCACTCTTCCTTAGACCTTCAGCTTCTCGACCTTTTTCGATTCCATTTCCGTTTTTATTTCCTCTCCTTACTTTCGCTCGGTCAATATCTCTCTTTCCATTCATTTCCTAACATTCTCTTCTTTCTCGAAAAACCTTTTTTGGATCAAATCCTTCAATTTCTTTCCATCAAAATCTATCTCATGTTTACAATTAACCTGCTGTTACTCATTTAATTTGAATTAATTCCTTGTTTTGAGTAAAATTATCTCCGCAGTCATTTTCAGAAATAATCAAAATAAAAAAGACAAAATATGGCAAAGGAAACTAAGGTAGGAAGGTAGAATTGTATGATAATTATCAGCAATAAATTCCTTTTCGACATAAATTAAGAAATAACGTGTTGGAGTGACGGAGAGAAGATTAGACTAACGTTCCAATAAATTATGTTAGAGTTATTTCCAGAGGAAGATATACTCTATACTCAGATGAGGATACTTTTGGAAACTTTATGGAAAAAGAAATGGGAAGGGATTAGGTAAACATAGGGAGAGATAGACGAAAGGATAAATGAATATGGAGGAATAGGGAAATATGATAGTCCAAAAGACAAAATTCTAAACACATGAATGAACTAAATATTGGAAGAAATGATTGTGAGATTTTATAAAGTAAAAAAACGAGGCTCATTAAGGGTAAGAAAGCTAAGTTAAAATGGAGGGAAGACAACCAGAGCAGTTATGGCAATTCCAGTACTAAAGTAGAGATGTTTTTTTAAGATAGGTAAGAAAAACAAAGGGTTAGAAGAAAGCAAGATAACTTTTACTAAGATAGAAAGATATGAAAGAGCTTGATTCAAGCAAGTGTGTGGGGTAAAATATAAAATATAGAAAAGGTAATTTGAGTTAATAGAATATGTAAAAAGAAATGATGGAGATTGTGAGTGAGGAAAATTTTATACTGAAGAAATAAAGCAAAGCGGAAAAAAGAAGGATAAAAATGAGAGTATGGATATTTGAAGGTAATAACTAACAGGGTAAACAATAACGACAGTTGTTGGATGATAGAAGATAGTAGAGTAACCGAAATAACCAGGGGGAATGTATGCCAAACACTTTGATCATCGATTGGCTTTGGATTACCTCAGTTCCATATTACTTAAGAGAACTCACCATGAGTATTTCTATGCAGAATGTTAGTGCCCTCAAGAACACGTTTGCTATTTTGTGTAAGTTCCTACTATAATAAAATGTTTCCGATAGTCAACATTCTTTTAAATGATGTTTAAACTTAGCTAATGGAAACTCTTTAACTATCCTTATGTTTTTCATAAAATTTTATATCCAAAATAATTGAATTTAGTTTATCTTTTAAATTATAAATATATACACACGAGTAAGACGTTGCTTGCATAATGCGAGCTTTCTGGTGATTAATTCCACATTGAAAAATAGCTGTTGAAACAACAAACACCTTCCAAATATCCGACCACCGTATTTCTATGTATTCCTGTGATAGAACTATGATAGCGACCTGGAATCGAACCCCGCGTCACACTGTGAATAAATCGAACCCGTACACCTAATTGCACCTCGTCTTATATCCTCACGCGAGTTTTCTATTCCCTCAAAAAGTGCCTCAAATAAAATTCTAAAATCCAACATCTTCTTTTAGGTAGAATTTTGATTGACCGGAAGCAAATATCTTTTTAATTGAATTTATTTTTAATTCAATCTGGATTTAGAATTTTTTATTTTACGTCGCCTTTAATATAACTTTTGGATTTAATTTATTTTAACGCTTTTAAGAAAAACTTTTGAATTTTGAAGGTATTCTATCTGAATAGACATTTTCCTTTTAATTTCATCAACGTCCTTCACTCCATCAAGAGCTCTCCTTTCGCTGTGGTTTCCGGATCTTGTTTTCCCTCAATCTCTTTATTCTTTCTTCCTCCAATGGCAGTTCGCTTTGCCTCGACCTCTAGATTGGTCGCAATCGATATGCCTTTCAGTTTAATACGAACCACACCCATTCGCAAAAAGGGTCATTTCCAAACTTTATAAGAAAAATTTGGATCGGAACTTTATATAGCCTGAAAGTATACTCTGATGTATTAAGCTTAAATTTAGCAACCTATTGTTCTACATATCTTCATAAGAGGATGAGAGCCTGGAAGCTTGATCCTTTCAAGCGCACCTCTAGTAAGTTTAATTTACTTCGTGCCAAAGGAGTGACATAAAGAGAAATTATTCTATCTTAGACATCAAGAACGTATAACCGCCTAACTCTCAATAAATGCTAAGATATGTATTTCCGATTAAGATTCCAAGCTCACTTTATTGTCAAGGGCTCTGAAAGCGAAACAGACCAAAAAAGGAAGTCTTTAAGAGATATAAATTGAAAAATATGTACTATTATACAAAAAAAGGAGATGTAATAGAGAACGGGAAATTTTAAAAAAATTAATCAGCAATAAGGGTAAAAAAGATTACAATAATCAAGCAAAAATAATTCCTTGGTAAAGACGAGTACTTATACATACAGGAAGGAAAACCATTAAATGAACATACGTTTAAAAGAATTTTCCAAAGAAATATGTAATTTAGGATATTAAATCAAAAGTTATATATGTATCGACATAAAAGAAGTCAAGGATTTAATTCAAAATATAGAAAAACTTGAAGTAGTATACCCTCTATTTTTGTAACATTATAAGACTAATCAGATATTTCAGAAAATAATTCTCCTTTTCACTTTCTAAACAAAACAAATAATTCTTTGGTGAAAATGTTGTGGTTGTTTCATGAGCTAAAACAATTCTTGCGTATTCCATAGCCCTGCAGATAACTGCGAAAATTATTATTTTTTCTTAGCTGAGTCGTGACACCAAGTGCTATAAAAAGTAGAATTACAAAAGATGTTAAAATTTTAGATGATCGAGTGGAGGAAATCGCTTTCATTCTTAAAAACTAAAATTAAAATCACATAAACACGAATCTGGTTTGCAAGAAAGCATTATTTTGCCAAGATAAAAACTCCATCATTACATGAAACTATTAAACCTCATTCGAGGAGTGCATACTTTTATTTCTTTTAAAAGGAATAGCAAATCCTTCTCATCTTGTAAGAAAGGTTCCGAGTTCTCCGGAGCGTGATATCCAGTCTAACACCAACCCATTGTCTCTTCCACTCTCTTTGTCTGGAATCACTCGTCCTCTACCACCGATCCTCTTCAACCCCTCTTCTTTCCCTTCTCCATCTTTCGTTTTCTTTCTCCTCCTTAAACCTCTTTTCACCCTCATTCTCAACACCACTCCAAAACCCTGTCTACGGCCACCGCTGTTCTTTTGTTCTCTCTTACGTCACACGCATCAATGTGTGTGACGCCATCTCGAAACTCGCTCTCGCCTTCGCTTCTTCTCCATTTTTTCCTCCCTTTTCATCGTTTTTTGCTTTCATTTCCCTTTCATTCGTATTTTTGCGCTAAAAATACCATTCACCTACACATTCACTGAAGAGCGGGAAATGAAAATTTTTCTAATCTACTTCATTAGTTTCTATATTTAAGCGCATATGTGCGTATGAATACAAACAGGTTTCAATCCCATCTGGAGATCTCGATCACTTATTTACTTTGAAATTCGGGTTTCGAGTCTTGAATTAAATCTTGCAAATATACTTGGCTACAAAGAAAGACACGCAATGGCGCGGAGATGAAACGAGAGTTCCAATCGACACCAACTATTTCTTGTAGAGGGAGAAAATGATTTATGGCATAAACGTGAGCTTCATAATTTATCTTCGTCAGACATAGAACGGAGAACAAATGGTGCTTTGGAATACTTTTCTATGAAATACATTCAGCTGATAAAGGATGCACAGTTCTATTTTATGCGTGACTTTGGCAAATCATTTAAATGAGATAAAAATAAGTAATATTCAAAACAAATTAGGGCGATTTAAATATTTTCCCTATCGTAAATAAATTATTAGAGAGATTAAAACTCCATGTATTGAACAGTATACTCTTTAAAATATTACTATGCACATTTAAAGAAATATTTTTCGTTAGATAAGAAAACTCGTAAAATAGTGTAACTCCAAGAGCAAGATCTACCTTTTTACGGAAAAATTAAGACAGTTTAAGAAAATGACAGCTCAAAATCGTAGAAACCCAAATAAAGCTTTCAAATAAGGTCATTTAAATGGGCAAGAACGCATAGAATGTCACTTTCATGTCACAATAAATTATCATGCAGTCACGTGATACTTTAAGTAAAATATTGGATATAAATTCTTGGTGATAAAATTAATATTTCGCTGGAGCTTTATTTTGAAAATGTGCTTTTCGCGAGACTGACGTAGGGTCTGGATATGTCTTACGGATGGGGTGGAACTGAAGCTACATTTTGCGGTCGGTGAACACCAACCTCGAGGAATCGCATAGAGAAGTTATAGTACCAACAAAATCCAGTCTCTAAACTTTTATAACACAAATTCATGCATAAAAAATCCACTAAAATTGGATAATTTCGATGTACGGTCTACCACGCATGAACTTGCCAGGTAACAGCTAATTTCGTCGAAGGATCGATTTTATTTAAAAGGCGACTGTTTCGCTCAGAGAATGGAAGTTCCGCGTGGTGTCGTCAGTCGACCTTGTCTCACTTTCCGCCTCTCCAACGTGTGCCCCAACGCTTTTAAGCCGAGAAACCTTTCGCACCCTAAAAACTTCACATCTTCTTCTTATCCCAAACACGTCTTGGGTTTCTTCGAAAAAATCCCTTCTCTCTGCTTAATCCACTGCTCGTGCTTCATTATTCTTTCACTGCCATCCGCTTCGTATTTATTTTTTCCCCTCATAATAAATGCAACTCCGAGTGTATTTTATTATACATCACACGATCTCGAGCAGGAGAAGTTGCAATGCCATTCTATCTTTCGATAAATCCCAAGGAAATGAAATATATGTCTGACTAGAAATCGGACTATGCCTTCCTCTTTCGGATGTTCAGAAACACAAGGGTTCGACTCCCGGGCACATAGAAATCACGTTTATCCTTAGATATTAGGTGCGCGTTCATAGGAGCTGAGAAAATACTCAAGTTTCCTAAATGCTGTCCCGGATACTTTGTGCCAAAAATTTTCTAGAGTCAATTATTATTGCAATCCATGAGTTCCAAATTGCTAAGTTTGCGAATAAAAATTGCTGTTAAAACGTAAGTCGCGATGAGATCCTGCTTTGCTCTTAAATTTACAACCGAAGGTAGGATTGCAGCACACAATCATCCATCTTTTCTCTATATTAGAGTAGGTAAAAAATTCTACCTTCAAAGATCGGATTACAGAAGATCCGTATTGTTCAATTCCGAGTTTCTAGAATGCCGAATACGTTGATAAACCCGCACTTTGGTAGTAATGCAGGTAATATTTTCTAAGAGAGGAGAGTAACCTGAGCAAATAAGCAAATAAATTGACCCTGAAAGGTTCTTGGTTTTTTTAGGCAATACATTGATAATAAATACCTCACTATAATGTATGTCTTAAATATCAAGTCTGCCAACTCAACTTTCCTATTTTGCTCGAGAGCTCCATCATAGGTCGCCAAAGGAAACGCAATAAAATAAAAAACAGCGTAGAGATCTGAGAACAATTTCCATTATCAAAGAAATGCAAAGAATCAGCGGTAATAGACAATTTGCTAAAGGAATTAAAAAGAGATTTTAACATTTTCTCTCTTGGAAACTGAAATGGTGATATCATTTTTTCAACTGTAAATCCACAATTTTGAAATTCCTGTCTTAATGATGATGTATAGCTACTAATTTCATATATGAGCGTCTACTCGGTTAAAGGATAGAGCAGAGGTTTTGACTGCATACCGCCGGTTTCCCTGATCGCTGAAATTATCTGTATATTCCGCTGTAATTCTCCATTATTACCTTTTCAAACACTCATTTGCTCTGTCGAGAGCATCCGTCTCCCTTCCCTTCCACTTGCATTCAAATCTAATTCCAATTTCCTGTCGCTTAAAATAGTTTGCCTTTACGAGAGACAACCTTCTAACTGCCTTTGTTTTACCCTGAACCTCCCTCAATTCATCCAGTCCCTCCTATATTTCTTCTTTCCCTCTCTCCTCTTTCTTCTCGTCACAAACTCCATCACTCAAACTCCTTTTTTCTTTATTTTTCGCCTCTCGCTATAAGCCCTGATTTTTTCCCCTAACTTTTTTGCAGGGCACCCGTGACCCATAATCAAAAATAAATCTTGTAAAGCCATTTATACCGAAGGAAGACAAATGAAAATCGTGTATAGAAATATGTGTCGAAGTACGCTACATAAATCTTTTCTGTGTGCGATTGGAGGAGGGGAAAACACGGGAAGGAACCACTGAGGATAGAGGAGTATTTTTTTAAGTTTGGAAAAAATTACTGGTCGTCGTTGTCGTGAAGTTCCGTTCTATTTCCGTTGTTTCACGAGTAACTTCATTAATTGCAATTTCACTTCATTTGGATGTGTCCGATTAAGCTTGTCCTCCTGGGACGGCTCTCGTATTCCATTTTCAACCTACGAACGGCACTCAACTGCTTCGCGAAATGTTTCATCCTCTAGATCCCCTCTCAAATGCTGATGTACAACCGACTCTCTTCCCCCGAGGAGCAATTGCCGTTTAGAGCCGATTTTTTTCTTTCCGTAATCAATCCAGTTAAAACTACAGACTACCCTGAGTACTTTCTCAAAATTTCCAGCTTGTTGAGCTAATGTAGAAGCGGACATGGCGGAGAGTTTAATTAAAAGTAGTTGGGAGGGTTAAGAACTCTATTTTTTCTACGTAGGTGCCTGGAGATCGCGCGCGTGCATATAAATATTCATAAAAGTATAAAATATAAACTTAAAAAAATATTTTCATCTATTAAATGTAACGCAGCCAATGTATTTAGGTTTATTCTGAACTTAAATTGAGGCATTTTTATTTATTATTTGAAATAAGTTTCTTTCATAATTTAAGCTTCTGCTCATACATTTTGGCCTCAAAATTTATTATCATTTTCTTCATGAAAATATATTGTCAGTATAATGATAACTAAATTATATTGGAAATGGCAGAAAGTATAAGGGCAATTGCTCTGATGTGTGTACCTCCATATTCTGTACCCATTATAAAAGTACACTCCTGGCCAAAATTAAAGCAGCACCTCCCTAGCGATCCTTACGGCCGGTTCTGCGTTAATTTTGGCCAGGACTGTACAATAAAAGCTAGCAAAGGATTCGTTAAATATAATTTGAGAATAAAGTTCATTGCGATTGTCTGAAGAATTAATGTTCCGGGTAGGTTAATCACAGTATTGTCGAAAAAAGGCAATGAAAACAATATTTGAATCGTATATTTAATCCATGAAGATCTAAAATGAGTGCAGATTTATTTAAAAGCAGAGTTTGGATTAAAATTCCGACCACGATGAATCTCTGCCATGGATGTGAAACGAAATCGTAGTTATGCTTCGATCATCTCACGCTGCTGTTGTATGTGCTGAACCGAGAAGGAGGGAAGGAAAAAAACTGCTGTTTTTTTAAACAAACGCGCGCACTTGGAATGTATGCCGTGACAAATGCGATGTTTATGTACTTGAGAAGAGGGACAGAGGCGGAGGACGATTTTGCCCCTACGGATAAAAGAGTTAAAGCCGCGGGGCGATCAATTCGAACGATTGCAGGCGGTTTGTGAGGGAAGAGAGCTTTTGTCGGACGTGCTTGTTTTCGGGCTAAGTGGGTGAAGAGGGAGTGGGCGAAAATGAAGGAGACGAATGGAAAAAGATGACAGAATCGAAGGGAACGGCAGAGGGCCGATAGGAAAAGAAATATGGCAGAGAATGATGGAACGGAGGTAGTATATCCTGGTGGAACTGTTTAGTTACTTGGCTTTGAATGTTTTTCCCCCTCGACGAAGGCAAAAGGCAATGCAATAAACTTGGAATGATAGGAAAATAAGTATACAGAAAAAAACGATGGGGAAATTAACTATATGGGGTATTGATGCTCTTCGAGTCAATGTTGTATATGCAACGCAAGCTTTCGATGTTCCAGGTTACAATCCAGAAAAAGTCGAATATAAAAATATAATATAACATGAAATATGAACATTGCGCTCGCTGTAACTATTAGCAGCTTCATCATCCATAACTTCGCCAAAATGAAGTTCTTCCACAAAGATTGTGCAAATAAAGCAATGCACAGAATTGCGGTCTTGGAGTGGATCAACATTAAGACTTAGTTATTAATCAATGTACAAATACTGTCTTCTATTCCTCTCATTCATACGTGGAATACTATCATCAAACATGGATTAAAGAGCAATTAAGTATTAAAATAAACACTATTCTTTCGTAGGATAGGGTTGTACAAGTAGTTAAAAATAAAGCATTGCTCGCTTCTTGCACAATCTTGGGATAATTTGCACGCTTTCCTCTTCTAAGTTAAATTTCATTTCAATCATTTGTCGTCATATTTATGAGACACAACTTCCCAAGATGGAAATTTCTCCTTCCTCATCTCTTACGTATCTTGATGCATATTTTGAAATATAAACTTAGCATTCGAGGATTAAATTAAACTAGCACGTGACATAGAGTTTAGCGAAACTCATCAAAACTTCTTAAATGTCAACAAATCCTCTTCAGGGAGATTTCCATCAAAACTATAAACAAAATACTTTTTGTGAAATATCTCAAACACATTTATCGACGTCTACCGTAAAATATAGAAAAAACGAATAAAGAAGAAAATATAAGATTCCAATCTGAAATCACCACGACAAAATTATTTAAGTAAGCTATATCTCTTCAGACTGCATTTTTTGGACCAATGAAGTTATAATCAAGAAATGGTTATCATTATTATTTGTTTGTATGAAATTGTACCTCAATACTGAAATTAATATTTGACGGTTTAATAATACTTGATCATACTAAATAAATTACTTATAATTTACACCTTAAAAAGGGTTGAAGAATCGTGGAATAGATTGAAATTTTCACAAACCATAAGCTAAATAAACCGCCAAAATGCGGCAAAATTTTCTAAATTATTAATTTTCTGTAAGTTTACACCTTAATAATATTTCTGAAAATGGCTATGAAATACTATGGAAATAATAGCAAGATCCAGGTTTTTCTGCTCTGACGTAAAAGGGATAAAAGCAGACATGAAAGAGGAGTCGCGTGGAAGAGAGAATTCGGAGTGCGTGCTGAATAAAAGTCGAATTCAGCAAAGGATGCTGGGAATATAAAATGGCGAACGGAAAACTGAAATCGAATAATGTGAGAAAAGTGCTGAGCGACGGAGAACGCGTTTTCGCGCCATGCGATGGACAAAAGAACGACTTCAGAATGCATAAAATATAGAATAGAAAGGTTAAATAATGATCGACGAATGACTTTTTAACCCCCACGATTTTTAAATTATGTTAAATTGTGCAATATTATGTTGGTAAAACATGTAGTGCCTTGCATTTATTGGAAGGTGCTAAAGGAAGATTATAAAATAAAAAATGAAGCAAATTTTAGAAATTAACTTAACTTAATTAGCTTAACTATGGCTGAATCGAGGATGAGCTTTTTAAGAATCGGATGACACTCATGGGCAAACGCTTTCGCAGATATTTCCATTATTTAAAACTCTCAAGGTTAACCAAATCAGTAATTAAGTTTGCCGCGAAAGGTTAAATGGATATTGTTAATGGAGATTGGCATTTTATGCGATTTAAACACTGACGCATATTCAATGTTGGATCACGCAATTGCGCAATAGTATCTTATCACACTTTTTAAGTTATTTTGTGAACATAGTTTTACAAGCATTTGCGTTTGAGCTCATAGTTGATACAAACGAGTGATCCGTTCACAAGATTATATAAAAAGGCATCAGTTTTTCCTACAAAATCTTTCGAATGCTGTACCTGAAAGATCTGCAAGATTTGCTTAATTGAGTAAAGCTGTGAGAAATGGCAAAACAGGATTTGAATCCATTTTCCATCAGGCTTCCTTCCTGTTCTTTTTATACATCGAAAAATCATTTTTTTCGTATTATTAGTTTTCAATCATCTTTAAAAATACTTAGTTACTCAGCGAGTTATAACATACACTGATTATACTACAATGATTTATAACATAATAATAATTATTATCTTTAAATAATTTCATTGACACTTTTGGGAATTGATTATTCGATCGCCCATTTTAAGACGCCTTTACACAAAATATCTAGAAATAGAGTATATCTCATAAGTGTTGAACCAAAACCAAATGACCTCCACTAGTGACTGTGAATAACATCTACTAAGAGAAGTCAGAGACTTCATAATTTGTTTTGAAGAAAAAGTTGACATTTATGCAAAAAATTCAAAGGAGTAAGTACTAGTAAGTACTGGTGTACTGTTCGAAAAGGGAAAAAGCACTTTGAATCTCCGTCATATTTTTGTGCGCTGGTTATTACTTGAGCAACAATATGCATCGAAATCAGGAAAAAGCTGCCTCGAGGTCATATAACACCTTGCAGATTATGCGACGAACGCAGTTAGAAGCAAGCGACGGCGCGCAATTCTGCAAAACTTGCCGAATCGGAAAAAAACCACGCGAAAGGACCACGTTCACGCGCTAGGAACGTCTCCAGCGCCAGCAAGTCGACAGCAACGAATAAAAATCGAGACTCGAATGCTTTTTTGGAGAAACATGAGACTATCGACATGCGTATGTGCGATAGCAGCGCCACTTTTGTGCGGAACTCCGCCGTGACAGCGAGATAACTCAATTGATTCCCGCTCTTTCCACGGGTCTTTTCTCATTTGTTTGTTCCTATCCTAGCGGGCGGCCATTAATCAGGCCTCCGAGGCAAATCACGTGACCTTCCGGGTCACTGCCGGTCACGCTCACCTGTCGCTAAGCCCCACCGAGCACGTGTCACAGCAGAGCGGGAAAAATTTGATGAAAAATAAAAGAAGGAAGTGACGTAGACGGCGCGCGAAGATCGTTATGACCGAATCGCAATAGACTATTGCGTGATTCCACGAGGTCGGTATGCCAGGTTTAATTTTTCGTGATTTGCGTGCGGGAGCGCCGAGTCACGCACTTAGAAAATATCGGTTCGCTAAGGAGTCAGGTTTTTGCTCCTCGAGCGAGCAAATACCGCCATTAAAAAGGTCATTTTTTGTAAATTTGTTTTCTCGTTGAAAGGAGTCTTACCGGGATAATAGGTTTTTCCGAGATGATTCACACATTTCCATAGATACTATACGAGAGAATAAATTAGCAGAAAACGTACCTGGAAAAAAATGAAATCGAAGAAAACATTAGACCTTAGAAACTAGTATCAAATGAAATTCATGAGATAATCACATTCACAAAACGATAACGATTTTAAATCATTCTGGAAATTAAAAAGACTACGGAATATGTAATTACCGTCTGGATACATGTATTACTGATAAGTTTTACCTGACACCACCATTTCCGACATAGGCGGAGGTTCCTGCGATTAATTAGCATGGTAAAATCTCCGAACCCTCCGATAATAGAGAATGAAGATTATTAATTACAAAATCGAATTTATTTCTGATTATAAATTAAATCCTCACCCATAAGAGCATAGCAACAACAGTGAAACAGATTATAAAAGGCATTATATTTATTTCGAATGGTAGAGGTGCGATATACAACGATATCTATGAGTCTCATATTCGTACTTCAATATATTTAAAGTTATCAAACTCTATTTGAATAATAATTAAGAAAAGAAAGTCGTTAAATAAAGTAATCACACGACGGAAATTAGCTATTGGTTCAAGAGTTATTCTTTAAAATGATTGGCCCAGTATAAGAAATGGTATTTCGTGGAGTAAATTCTACTAAATAAGCTTCTTAAATTAGGAATATTTACCGCAAAGTCATAGGAAATCCTCCACAGGCACATTCACAACACAACTCATATCAATCCTGACTAATTAAAATATTTTGTAATTTATTTCGTTTGAATCTTCGTAAACTTCCATAATCAAATATCCATTTGTGTACTTAAGATTCCCTTTGACTTTGAGAAATGGGCTACCGATGCAATCAAATTCTTTCCTCTCGGAGTTGAATTCTTCGAATGAGTAAACCATAACTTTCTGTCCGTTTGGGACTCGTGGAAAGATGCCGAGTTATAAGGATAGGTAAATAAATAAACTCTTTGGAATCGAAAAGCGAAAGTGAAGCCTTAAAATTCAGGAAAGGATCAAGAGTAAGAAGATCCTCTCAAAAGAACATTTTTACGAATGAATTAAAAAAACGAGTATTTGTCTTCGCCGATTGGAAATCCATGTTTTGAGAAGAAGTGTCTCTTACTGAAGCATTATTTAACAGAAACAAGTTTATACCTCATCTTTCGAACTTTTACTTCTATTTCCTTCCGCAAAATTTGAAAACGGTGCCACGGTTTGTTTCAAACCAAACTCACTCAATTTCTAGAGAATAATTTCAGCAGAAAATACACTAGAAATATCATCATGCAAAACAAATTGACACCTCTTTTAAGTCATTCTCCTTGCATTTTGAATGTGCCAATATTAACAAATGTCAGTACCGAAGTATTACACACTTAAGAAGGAACATATAATGTAAATGCACTTTCCAAACCTATAATCTTCAGATGGATTTAAGAACTTCAATATTTCGAGAAAATTTAGCAATAAAACGGAATCGTAAGAAATCGAATCATTTACATCACGCGCATTACGTCACCTAAAAAGGATATCAAAATAACAAAATGAAAAAGACTACTGGGAATCTGATCTTGATGATTTTTTCTCTCGCTACGTGACTTCTCGAATTCGCTGAAGTAAGGCCTCTTATGTTCGCTGAATCAGCAAATTATGCGTACAGTACGTGGCACAGTTTGCTGAGGATAATTCGGCACAACTTCACAGATTCGAACAAAATCGGTGAGAATATGTTTCATAAAACTTCTCAAAACAGCCTGCTATGATCATTATGATACGCAGCCTATTACGCATTCGATGATTGTATTCTATAAAATCAAACAGCCCAATTCCAGTCAATTCTCCTGCTACTCCTCATTTTCGACACTTCTCGAAGTAGTAAGGATAAAATCTTTCTCAATTCATAATATGCTAATGAAATACTATTATTTCTAAATATTACTATGTATTTTTATCACCATCAATACTACCTTCATCACAAGGGTTCAGCTTTTTTTTAATGTTTGGACATTGAAAGCATATCTCAAGCTCTTACGTATATGAGGTTTATAAACTCTCAAACTATTATTATAAGAGTGAGGCTATTTACGGGAAAAAATTACGCATTTCGGTCCACTTTCATTGACAATATATAGTCATTATGTAACCATCAATATCACATAATATGTTTCACTAAC
The DNA here is from genome assembly GCA_947579665.1 of Sympetrum striolatum. Taxonomy (NCBI): domain Eukaryota; kingdom Metazoa; phylum Arthropoda; class Insecta; order Odonata; family Libellulidae; genus Sympetrum; species Sympetrum striolatum. The sequence goes on from OX388347.1 coordinate 7,422,458, forward strand.
AACAACATAAAATGTTTCCTTATTTTTGCATACTGATGAAGCAGCATGGCACGGACGCAAATGGCACAAAGGACTAATCATAACTCCAATACGATAAACACCTTTCTATGGATCATCATCTACGTCCAATAAATTTCAACGGACATCTACTCCGCCTGATAAACTCAGCCAAGTAGAATTCTGAATATAAGACGCGCGTAAGGCTTCGCGACGCAGTCTTGAAGAAACCTTTTCGGTGCTCTCGAAATAAGACGGTCGACTTAGCATCAGAATGCTTATAGTGGCAGTAAGAAAGAGAAGCAGCAAAGAGAGATAAAACAGAAACGATAAAGAGAAGACAGATTGCTGCTATTTCTATTTTACTCGCTCAATTGGAGATCTAATGTGCTGAGGGCAAAACCTTGTTATAATCCACTTTCTATGTCGTGAATTCCTGAAACCTTACAAATTGTAGAACGTTAACTTTTCTCCGTCTAGCATAGGAGGTAGTAGATACTGTCTACTTTAGTCAACTTATTTAATATTTTATGCTTTGGTATACATATAAACTGCTGGCAATTATTACGGAGTTTACTCATGATAAATAATGACCAATTACTGTGTACATGTACATGGCCAATCACTGAACTCGTTTTATTTCACCCCCATTATTTTCCCTTTAGTCATCAAGTTGAATACTTCGTAAGATAGGGTAAAGGTCAGTTTTTGAGTTAAATATAAGCAATGCACCATGTAAATTTATCCTTAATGAAGAACTAAACTATCCAACTGAAAGTCAGCAGTGCTAACTAAAGTTAGAGGCATTAAATAGAATTAATTGTTTAAGTAAAGTAATAACTGTGTAAATATAATTAATGCAGGTAATATGAAATGCTATAATTGATTTTATACATACGCATGATTTAGAATATAATTTCTTTATAATTACTTAGAATACAATAATTGCGAAGTACAGATGAATTTAAAATTTCGCTGTCAACAATTTTAGCAATCGTAGAGAACTCGATCATTACATTAATATCAAAAACACTTTCTATTAAAGTCAAACTGCATTATGAAACAAACATCCATCTGTAAGTCTTCGGATCTATCGTTGAAGTTTACACTATTATTTAGGTTGAATAATTGATATTTTCCGCGATCAGAAATTTATTTATTATACGTATTTATTTGTTGTACGTGCTTATATTAATTTTATTTAACTCATTCTTTTGGGAAACAGTTCAAAGCATGTAATTTTAAGACGTCATTTAATTTTTATTTCCTTATGAAGATCGATCATGAGTTTGAAAAATGTCTCCACAAACTAGACTATTGATATCACGTGTTTGCCAGAAAACTTGTCTTCGTGTGAACTATGACCTGAGTGAGAGACTTAGAAATAAAAATCCAAACAGACACGAAGCCTTTAAGATGTGGGCGTGTCAAAGCTTAGAAGCAGAGCAGAAAACGGGGAGAATGTTCCGTTTTTGGCGAAAGAAAAGGGATTTCTTAGAAAAAGGCACGAAAGAATTATATCCAGGAAAATGTTACTCAAGTAAACCTCCAGAGCAACTATCGATGATTTCATACACAATTTCCGATTAAAATATTTTGCTGCACATGAAAAAAGTTTCCGGAAAATAAAAACAGCAGATTAAGATTTATAATAATGTACGTCGGCTCGTATTCTTTAAAGAGAGAACTTAAAGTGCATTCTTATGCAAAAACTCTTAACCATCAGCAACAATCACAGTGGTTGTGACGAGAAAGGTTGTTTACAGCCTGTAAATTTTAGAAAATGTTAGTGTAAATTCTTGAAAATTTGATTTAAAAACAATAATCCATGACAAATTGACTTTATTCCTTTCCATGTGTTTTGGTACTCGTCTCGATTTTATAGAAACATTATTCCTAATTAAAATTTGGAAAATAAATTAAACCAGCAATGAAAACAATTGAAATTTACGTTTATTTATTTTAGAAACGCTATAACTCCTATGGGATGGAACCAGGGACGATTAAGTTACTGAAAAGTAGCCTCTGCGCAGCGCCGATTTTTAATAATACGGAAAATTTTCGTTTTGCGACTTTGGAGTGGAGTTTCTAGCAAACATACATATAAACCCACACTCTATTTTATGTGCTTACGTGATAGAGGTTACTTACGAAACACTATTGCACAAATCACTTCAGAATTACAGTTTGCCACAACTCATTTCTCTCTGTAATTGATTACTACCAGTGTCTTGGATGGAAGTTCACTATCGTAAAAACCAAGATCTTTATAGGCGTAGAGTTCGACGTGAAGGTAAAATTCTCAAAACAAGTAGACTGTTAACTTTTCAAAACACGCCGGATTCATAGAAATCTTATTTTCTCGATATATTTCCCATAAGGAAGCTGCGAAGAGCTAAGAATCAGCTGATGACGTCAGTACACGAGACACAGATTGAGCGGAAAAAGAAGAGTCAATGTATAATGAGGGTGGAGTAGAGGATTTTTTACTAAATCAAAGCTTAATGAGTCATAAAGGTTCTAATGTTAAGTGTTACAATGACAACAAGCGGCAACATACGCAAGTATAGCGCTGAAATATGTAATTAAAGTTGAAAAGTATTTAAAGAGACAAAAGAGCCACGAAGCTCTGATGTGCTCTGAATTCTCTATATATAAATAAATACCAACATTCGTTTTCAGCCTAAAATGCATCTCTTTATTTCGTACTTTATGATTAATTCTATTGAAGGAATGCTTAATTTATTTAATCGATTAGTAAATATTTGATAACGGACTTAGGTCCGTTGTAAGATAAGTCGGTTCGTATAAGAATATGCATTAACATTTTTATTAGTGCAAGGTCTTAAAAATAATCGTTCTTAAACATATTTATCCGTAAAAATTATAGATACGCGTATAATAAGTCGTAATTTTTTGTATTCTGAAGTGTAAATTTTCATAACGGTTGATACGTCGGGTTAGTTTTGTTAACGCTAAGTTATGTATTGTAAAAGCTTTTAATTATTAAAATGAAAAACTTTGTAAATTCCACACTGAGTTTATTCGCGACCGGCTTCGTAATCTGCATTACATCTTCAGGCAAAATGCAAATTACGAAACCGGCCGCGAATAAACTCAGTGTGGAATTTAGAAAGTTTTTCATTCTACTACGGCTCTCCACGAAGTCACGCCTGCTAATATTGATTTCACGCTTTTAATTATGCTGAAAGATACTAACGATTGGTCAATAAATATCAACCAATAAAAGACGAAAAGAAATCCATCGTGTATAACGTTAACTATCGATTATCACGGTCTTAGTATTAGTAATTATCAAGCTAATGTACATAAATTTAAGAATCTGGTTAATTTTAGACTGGTAAAACAAGACAATCCACTCAACTGAGGATGAGGTAGATTTTTAAGCCCTCTAATTGATTAGATAATGTTTTAATGAAGCAGAAATAAATCGTATATTTTGAATACTACAGTGAATAATTGTCAGTTGAGTGATACATTCCCTGGGCTTTATTTACTTCCTCAAAAAATAGAATAGGATTCAATGACAAAGTGTCCTATTAAAGGATTGAACAGTATTTTTTCAACCTTGAGATAATTTTTGCGGCATCTCAAACGATGGAGTAGGAAGCACTATTAATGCCTGTACAAATGTCAGACGTAGCTCGCAATATTCCTCACAGTATATCGATTCCAGTGAGTATACCAATGGCAGATGTCCGTTCAAAGGGATAGCCGAGGAAAGAGCGCATTCCTTCTTTCTTAGTTTCCCTTCGCCTAAACTCTGTACAGACTCCTGCATGAGGCGCATCTCCCCGCACGAGGATTATGCAGACGGCGGAGGTGAGAGAGAAAAAAGAGGAGCTAATTAAATCCCCGATTGCAGTGGAGAAAAGGGTCTGTGTACAGAGAGAAAAATGAAGGAGGGCCGTGTTTCGCCGCTAATGAATGGCAAATAGGGGGATTGACTGCAACGAGCGAACAAGTGCAGCAAGGAAGGGGGTGGAAGGTGCAAGGGGTTGACCAGAAGGCTGCAGAAAGACAAGCTTCAAGGCAGACAAACATTGTGAACAACAAAGAAAAATACGAGTCAAATGGGAGAGACAATTTACTCTGCGATATAAGTATACTAGCTGTACCCGTTCACACGTTGTTGTGTTTAGAAAAGTGTGATCTCTTTCTTGCCTTGCTTGCCTCTGTTCACTCGTTTCTAATGATCGAGCAAGAGCAGTGTGATCTCGATCTCTTTCTCGCCTTGCTTGCCTATGTTCACTCGTTTATAATGATCGTTCTTCTCTTCTCCTTTTTGCTTGATTTGTAGATAGACCAATAGCACTTCGCTTTGGCGGCATAATTGTAGTGTTAAATAAAACGTATTTCCAATTATTTTCTTCAGCTGGAAATTAATCATATTTTTATTTAGTCACGTATTAATAATTTATTCTCGTATTAATCATTGCAAAAGTTTTTGACTGCATTTTTTGTATTTATTAGAATTTTCTGGCGAAAAATCGAACGTCAAATGCATTAATGTTCTTTTTTGTAATTTAAATTAATTTTTTGAAATCTTAAAAGAAATACAATTTATGTATTTAAAATATTTTAAATTTTAATATAATTAGTGATATTTAAACAATAATTGAAAAAATATAAATTCTGCCCAAATGGGATCAATTTATGTATCGTACTTCTATTTATTCGTATTTTTCCCGTAGAAAACCCATTCGCAATTTGAATGGCAGGCAGCTATTCGCGTTGCAAGGCTATTATATATTATAATGAAATCATACATACTATCTACATTACTTTCATTCGGTATATAAGAAAATATATTATCACAGTACCTTATCAGTTCGGAGTAAGATATGCTAAATTATGTGCTACTCTACACTTCGCATCTCGCAAATCTCAAAGAGAACACATATTCAACTGAATAAGACCTAAAAATGAAATTCAGTCTCGTCAAAGACATAAAATAAATTGAAATGTTGAAAAAAGATGATATTTGTAATCAAAGTCGGTAACGTCATCAACTCACCAAGTTGTCCAGTACATACAATCTCTTGAATTTATCAAAATATAATCTTCATTAAATATCAAAAACCGTTTACTCCATGATAATATACGTAAATATTTACGTTGCTATAAACAAACATCATTTGAATACTGGAATAAATTCTCAATGTGTTCTTATGAGAAAATTCAACAATCGCATTCGTCGTAACTGAGAAATAGTTTGTTTATAGCCTCAAAATTCATCAAAATTATCATCTAATTATCTCTAAGTCTCGTAATTTCCGATCGTAAACTATATTTCATGACCAAAATAAGAAACTTTATACAATTTCCCTTCTTTTGGTGCTACTTTTAAATTCATACGTTGGTTATTTCTAATTTAATTTTGCGAAAGAAAGGAAGCATGCAAGTGATAAAATCGAAGTTTACATGTATTTCTTATGGAAACTGTTTTTCCTTCTGGAGTCGAACTGAGTACTCCGATTAAAATAAAAACTTACAAAAACCTTCCCGGAGATATACGTAATAATTTCCCAAATTTTCACGACGATTGGATGTATGGTTTTTGAATCTATCGAGTACAGACAGACAGACAGACAGACACACATTCATTTTTATATATATAATAGATTATTCTGTACTCCTCTACAAGTAAGATTTCATCTTTTATCCATTTTCACTCGTCACTCATAAACTTCTTCATCGTTGCTTGAATTATAATCCTTAGCGCTTGTTTATTTCCCGTCTCTAATTGTAAGTTAAGAAATAAATGAAGGACAAACATCTACGGGAGAGCAGATCGACAAAACGTAAACGCAATCTCAGTCTAAAATGTACTCAAACGTCTATATTATCAAGCAACATAGTGCTTGTTTATAATTCAAAATCCATTTTCAGCTGCGATTTTCATTTCTTGATAGACTAATAGCTATAATTTTAACTATCGATTATGTAAATGAGAAATATATAACGTATTTTATAAAGCATTATATTAATATGTATATTTATTTATTTATTTATTTATGAAGATACCATTATTAGATTTGACAGCTGTTCAACTTTAGGTAAGGGCAATTTCACAGCAAGGTGGCCATGAATAAAATTTTTTGATAATAGATCAAAGATGAGATAAATAAGGGTCATAATGAAATTCTAAAAATAATGCGAAGCGTGTCTTTTTAAATCTTTGAAAGGAAAATTCACAATTATAAGGGAAAAATATATTATGCATTGGCTAGGTAGTTATTAATACATTTACACAAATGACTCGAAAGTAAAACATCAGACAACAAAAGAAGTTTAAACTTAGAAGTTTGAAAAGTTCGAAGATTTTCTTATGAAATATTTAATTAATGACTTCAGAACATGGGGAAATGTAAAACGGATGTTGGAATTTTGCACTCAAACTATGCTTTGTGTATCGTTGTATTCTGTTTTCACGCCCTACGAACTAGAAAAATGTGGCAAAATCCACTGAATTATGAAGAGGAAAAGTTTGCAATGAATGAACAATTTACGTTCTCTTGAATACGAGAAACTTAAATAAGACGAGAGTTTGGAACTGTTCTGGAAGAGGAAATATGAACTAGAATTTGAGGGAAAACCATGGGGAAAATTGGGGCAAGGAAATTGGAAAAAAACATAATGGTATGAGATTGGTTTTGCGGTGGAGAGGTATTAACAATGAGGAAAGTGGGGAATAAATGCGGAGGGTTGGTGGAGAGTTAAGTGAGGCCTGAGGGTGCTTAATACGGAGAAATGAAAATGGAAGCATTATTCCCTCTTGTTCGACAAACCTGTTCGTGGAAATAAACAAACGAAGACGAGGCTAAATAAAGCGCACCTCCTGTAATACGCATGGCTCCTTTGGGAAATCTCTTCATTTGTAACACTGTGATAAGGCGATTGAGTTGTGAGAATTGAGTTTGGAGGCAAATAAGAATAAATCTCGCAGGTGCGCCACAGAGTACTATTGACAGTGAAATCACGAGCACAGAATAATACGCAATAGACGTCAAATGACGATGTCGGACTAAAATGAAAAATGATGATTTGCTGGATGAATACCGAACAGCGAAGAATAATCGTAAAACAAGTAAACAGTGAAAAAGAAAATCTTCAGGGCGTATAAAAGGCATTAATGCACCATGAAATTACATAGCGAGATTTCTACTCGTATTTCACGGTTATATTTATAGATTGTTTTGTAAAATGTGTTAGGGATATTTTTCATCGGAGAATCAACGGCGAATTCAGATTTCAGAAGTCATCAAAACCATTTCAACAAAGATGTCTTCAAAGAGACAACATCGAGTAGGACAAGTGACAACTGATGATAAATTATTACAAAAAACGGCAAACATTCTCCATAAGAGTACGGAGCTTTCAGTTAGTTCTTAAAATGTCCAAAATATATTAATCAATAAAAAGGGAGAAAAGATGTGAGGCTGGAAAGGATCTCGAGAGCTGTTTGTGGGGAAAAATTGGAAAACGGAAAAAAGCCGAAAGAAAGACATTTGATGAATAGACATTTCTCGCGAAATAACGCATCATCAGCAAAGTCCCTCCGCAGCCAAAACGAATCCCCTCAAATCATACACGTACTTCTAAGGAAGCATTACCTTCGACTAGCCAGAGAAAAATCGACCCTCTCACCCTGTTGATACGTCATCGATTTTTAGCCGTTTGTTTTCTTTCTCCGCAAAATTCTCCGATGCACGCAAAAGGCGTTGTTTATGCAAATCCGAACGAAGAAGTCATTATCTCTAAATTGCGAACGCCCTCTCTTACGAAGTAATTAAAGAGAGGCCTTTTTCTAAACTAGGCAATCAATGGACAGCGTCAAAGGGAGGCGAAGTCCCGCAACTGTTAATGGTCGAAGCTCGATGGAAATAGCTTCTGCTAATTCTTCTGCTAAAAAGGAAAGGGGAAATAGCTCAAAAGGTCCAGACGAGATAATGATGAGAAAAAGCAGATGTGCAGTTCTGCATGGAATTTAAAAAATTACGGACTAAAAACCGTAATGTTTAAAATAAAAAATCCAAACCATATTCAAATACTGCAATTTTCACAAAACGATTTTATTCATAACCTCAGGAATTCTGCGGCAGAAACGTCATAGAACATGATCAAAAATTATTAATACAACTGTAATACATATCTTGGTTCTAAATAAAAGAGGTAACAAATTAGAAAATGATAACTATCGTCTCTAGTTGGTATTCTTTGCTTGAAACAATTACATTCTCGACTTAATTTCTCTCTATTTATTACAAAGTTCAACTTTATATATTTTCATAAATATTCCCTCCGTTACTTAACAACCTACGATTAGGAACGCGATGAAACTTTCCAGCCAGACGCAGCAATCCATTCCTCAAATTGTGAATGTCATGCACAAAATCAAATAAGTAAATGCCAAGCGTTTAAAGAAGTCGCACATGAAATCACCAGAGGGTCTTGTCATATCCCATACCTCTTACAGAAGTTCTACCCAAAGAATGTCCTTCCTGCATTACCATTTGCCGAGGTTACGTTATGAACCACCATTCATCATACTTTTAGTGAGGCTCTCCGTTGTCGAAGTTCATTTGGTTGAAATAATGTTATTCGATCGGATATCGGGAGCAATACTGGGAAATTTTGTCTTTAAGTCTATTAGTGAGTGACAAGGAAAATATGAAATTATGACTTATGGAAAGAAACAAAAGAAAATTAAATAAAGATTAGAGAAAAACTCGCAAACAGCGGGTTAGCTCGAATGCGGGGTTACATGGTCTTATTATCAATTTTCCATTTTTTCAATCAATACAGCCTGATTATCAATTTTCCATTAATTATTGCAACGAAACTAAGACCCATTTACACGATAACCATTACAATTTTTATCACTACTCCTTCTGCATTACCACAAGAATTTTCATCAAAATACCCGGACAAAAGTGAGAGTCTCTCCTTGTTAGATTCATGTTGTTTGAATTGTAATGCTAAATACATCTACGTAAAAAGGTCCACTTTGTATACATTTGACGTAGTTAACAATACTCGGAAGCAATATGATTTATTTCAGAAAATTAAGCAATGTGTGGGCTCATATAGACCATAGGACACAGGCCGTATCTAATTTATTGATTTATGTGTATGCTGTATCTAATTTTATTATTGTCTATAATTAATTGTTATTTTTACTGTGTTTTCGCGGGTTTTTTTCACCCCCCTTCTATGTGGGTGTTTTCCCGCAACGTGGGTTTTTCTTTAGCAACCTTCAGTTGCAAAGATTTTTCCCCACACTCTACTCTGTCTTTTAGTTTTAATTCAATTTATGATTATTCATATTCTGACGACATACGAGGTTAGGTGGAAGAGAGGTCCGCTTGGGCCTAACCTCGCCAATAAAAGGTCAAATAAATAAATAAATAAATGAGTAGAAGAACAATGGCGTGCGAAATACTGCTCTCCTTAGATTTAAAGAGGGAATCATGCAATCTAAGATTGGGCCTGGGAAGGGCATGAATCGAAAGAGGAATAGATTATTATAGATAAGATATTGCAAGATAACAGACGATAATGAAGAAAAGCTAGAAGAAGAGCTTAGATGGCGAAGGAGATGACCAAAAGGGAAACAATGAAGAGCTGAGGTAACTTTGGAAGACATTTGCAGGGAGTTTGGGATAAAATGGTTTTAGGAAATGTGGTGGGCACTCAGAGGTGCAGAAAGATGCGGAGTGGCGGGAAACGAGGTCACGTGATCAGCGAAATGAGGAAGAGTGTGGGCGGGAATTCCAAGGAGGACCGCAGCGACACAATCAAAATAATGTCCCGCGAAATGATACCGTATTTGGATCTTAGCGACGAAACGGTTTGCTTAAGTCTTCATAGCTCATTTGCACTCTTAATTAAGGTTTTTGTGTCCGCATTCCGGCTCTACTCTACCATTCAGTGCACTCCCTCGCCAAACACGCTGTGCGGTCTTTAATATTTCCCTAAAATTAATCGCTCCGTCGAGGGCCATAATTGAAAATTACATGACTCATCAAGAGGGTCCTTCCGGACGTATTTAGAGACCGGTCTCTTATTAAGTAATTTATGAAATTTTCTCTGACATTCGTGGCTTAATATACGGAATCTTAAAATGCACCACATTTATTGGATGGGTTAGAAGAGACTTTTAGTCACACTCACGCAAGAAGAAAGGCGTATTACTATTATAAGAATGATTAAGGAAAAGTGAAACAACGCTTAAGTTAGCAAGTATTTTTCATCATCAAGTAATAACGGTATGTAATAAGGAGAGACACCTTTTTTGTTTATAGAATTGATAAAAATAGATTTTCTTCGACTAGCTTGCATTTATTTTGATTACACTACTGTGGGGAACATTTTAAGTATTCTTAATTTCTGTTCTCTGTATGGAAAATGCAATAAAATATGAATATTATTGGTTTTCTCTCCAACCATGTATTTGCATACATTGATATATTACTAGATTGAAACTAAATTGAGATTAAAGTTAGAGTAAAGAACATTTTTAATTTGAATTGCGAAATAAATTGTCATTTGACATATCCCTTGATCCCTTGACCTTAACTCATTTACTGACAAGTTATTGCGATCTATTTTATTACATATATGCACGTTTGTCTATTTCATAATTTGATTGAGTTAATTTTGAAATTACATAAGGATTCAAAATATTTCACAGATTTTATCGTTTTATAATGATACTTAAGATACTTAATATATATAAATATCTATTATATATCGACGTTTCTCCGGATTCACCTATATATACATTCACTCACTCATTCATAGGGGATCAACATTCTAACCATGTTCCACAAGTTTCAGCGACTTTTACTGGCCATATCGAATAACCGGCAGAAAAAGTGCGACTTTGGACCTCAGTGTCACGAGTTCGAAGCCGGAAGGCCCGGAAGTCACGAATTTCTCCATAAAGGTATATTGCGGGGATTTTCGAAAATATTTTTAGGGATCGCTACAATTCATGCATATCCGACGAAAACCATAAAGACATCTTGGAGGATTATGCTTGGTTCGACGCTAGGTCAGGGCAAATATTCCCCTATTTAAAATGCATTGCGGCAATTTTTAAGATTTTTTTAAAATCACTTCTCGATAAGATGGAATCTTTAAACTCGGCATGTAGATAGATATTATGAATATATTTTATATATGCTGTTTTTCATGTTTCTGATGGTCCTTGGTTTGATCCCAGTGAGTTATTTACATCCCGCAATGCACATCTGATGGGGATAACGGAATCCCATTTTAGGACCTTCCCGGAGGATATCGACTCTAAACTTTGCAGTAAATAAGATCGAGTCTTAGTTATATTGTGGCAGAAATGAAACTTATTTGATTCAAATTTTGAAGTTGATATCATGCCGGAAATGTCCAAAATTATGACTCCATTATCTCCATCTGAAATACATAATGTAACGTGAATGACTCCCTAGGATCGAACCAAGGACGATCAGGGAAACCTTAAACAGCGTATATGAAATGCATTTACGATCTCTATTCGCATGCCGAGTTTTATGTTTCTATGTTATCGAAAAGGGGTTCAAAAAAAATCTTAAAGCAATTTATAAATTTGGAGACGCCTGGTGTCGAAAACAAGAACTATTGGCAGATGTGAATACAAATTATGACTTTTTAGTACTTGATCTTATTTAATGCAAAGTTTGAAGTCCATATCATACCGGGAAGGGCCTAAAATAGAATTCCGGTTTCCCCATTAGAAATTCATTTTGGAATGTAAATGACTCTCTGGGATCGAACCAAGGACCATCAGCGGAACGTTTAGCAGCGTATATAATATACATTTATGATCTGCATCTAGATACTGAGTTTCAAGTTTCTATCTTATCGGGAAAGGGTTCAAAACAAATCTTAAAAATCGCTACAATGCATTTTAAATGGGAGAATATTTGCCCTAACCTTGCGTCGAACCAAGGATGGCCTTCGAAGATGTCTTTTTAATTTTAGACGAATATTCACGGTTTTCAGCAATACCTGAAATTTCAGTTCTCTTATTTGCAGGGAAGTACCTCAAAAATTTTCGAAAATCCCCTCAATGTATCCTTATGGAAAAAAATTGGGACTACGGGTCCTTTTGGCATCGAACCTATGATATGGAGGTTCAAAATTACTTATTATCTGGCGATTGCACGTTATGGCCAGTATGTCGCAAAAATTTTAAGTCCCTGAATACATTACTATCGAATTAATAATTGAAGATGAAAGAGAAGATTTGAAAGAGACGAATCAGACGGTTAGGAAAAACGTTTTACCAGAGTTACACCCTTTCAAGCAAATTAAGCAACTCCTCATTCTCATATCTATGAATAAAAATTTGTGTTTTTTAGTAATTGCTTTGTGCTACAGGGAGACATCTATTGTGACATCCATTAAGTTCTCAAGATAAAAGCATTGTTCATTACAGAATTTCTTATAAGTAGATGAAAAAGAAGAGGTATCGTTCATAACTTGAAGATTATTTATTCCGTCGACATGAGCGAACTCACTTATGTCGATCCACTCCGCAGACAGAAAGTGAACTTACAAATGAAGTTAAACACATTTTTTGAAATACCTCACTTTTTTTAAGACCGCGATGATAGAAATAACTCACTTATTTACTCAAACCAACGTTAGCACTGAAATCTAAATTTCCGTCCTAATCAATTCCATCAGCGCTCGAGCAACCGCCCAACCGGAGCCGTCATTAATTGGCATCTTCGCGTTATTTTGCGAAGGATCGGCACTTCGCGGAGAGCAGCAGTAATGCGATTACTCCTTCGAAAAAAGAGAACGTCACGGCGCGTGTTTTTCTACGTTATCCCTTTCTCAATTTCGGATTCTAAATTTGGCGGTCCACTGGACCCCATGACCTTCTCTCGAACGGAAGGGCAAGTTTAAACAAAGGCGAATCGATATAAAGGTCCAGTAATGGAATTCGCATCAGTTGGAAAGGAGCTCCACCACGTGAGAGGAATACGCACTACACGCACTCATAGGCGCAGAAAGATCACAAGTGGTCAAGAGAGATGATTGAATAAAAGAGATGCTGAAGGGTCCAGAAATATGACGAACAGAAGGAAGAGAGGAAAGAATACCAAGGACTCTAAGTATGATAGAATGTCTCTTGTTTGCTTGGTTGTTTGCCGTCCGCCCCTCTGCTTCTTCTTCCGATTCATTCTTTCTCATAACAAACATTTTATTCCTACCCCTCGTTTGATCTTCTTATCTCCGCCGTAAATATTGCATTCCGATGATTGAGAAGTATTATCCTTCTTCACATATCATATCGATAAATGAAGCGAAATATTTATGAATAACGATACATTAAAGTTATGATACTTTGAGATCCGAATTAGCTTTCGTATTCGTGAATACGAAACTGTCTCCCGACAAATATGAATATATGGAATAGCTGATTAAAGATGATGAATGCAGTGCGAGCATAAAATGGATATTTTCAACATAGTGGGATATTCAATATGCCGTTGGTGGCCAATATTGACCTCAATAATTGTTTACTATGCATCTACCGTTATTAGTGTTTAAGATAACACCATCACGGCAGGCTATGTGCAGGATAACAGATTAGTTTCACTAATGGAAACAGCATTACGCATTTAAGTACAGATACATTCGGTAATGCTCATTTGCTAAGTTCTAAGATTAAGTATAGCAGAAGTTCCCATGACAAAATAGACAGGAAGAAAGACTGATATGTTTCTAATCCTTTTATGCTAATTTCAGACTGGAAGATTATCAGTTAAGCCATATATCAGGAGCATTCAGATGCGTCGTTTTGAAAGACATAGAGGGCAAAGTCAAGTGCTTCGTCCGACTGTAAAACATCATCCTCGGCCGAAAATATCACTGAGATAGCTTATTTAAACTAACTAATATTTCCACGAGGCTGAGTCAATAGCATGACTCCCATCGCGAATCGAACCTAGGTCCGCATTCGCTGAAAGCAAAGGCGCTTCACACTTGAATATACATCAAGTCGAAGTTAATTTAAGATGGGAGCGAAATGCAGAAGATAAAACATCGTGAAAACACTAACAAATATTTCCCTCCTGATAAACAACTATAAGAAATGAATTAAAAATGTGTGTGTCCCTAATAATTTCTTCTCCATTTTTTACGCTCTAATTCATATCGTCATTCTTTGATTCTCTTCGTAGTAATCACATATTATACATACTGTAATAGGCTTTACGCTCGTGATAATTTATACCAACTCATTGTCTTTATTTCTCTAAAATTAAAGTCGTTATTACATATAATCTATTTCTCTAGAGTCTTCACTTAAGCTGGCTCAGAATACAATCCAAACATAACCAATTCTTGACGAAGGAAGTTCTTCCCTCAACCTGATATTCGCTCCTCCGCATTGTCCTAAACATCTCCCCTCCGCCATATATCTTAGACGCCCTACCAATGCATCAACCTCCCCCGCATCTCCCATTACTTAATTCTCCTCTCCTCTTACTTCCGAAGGAGTCTTCGCCACAAAAGAATTAAAAAGGAATCCCAATGCAATATTTCCCCCTCTTCCCTTTTTTGAGGCGCTTCCGCTTACAAGTCCCGAAAAAGTCATCTTCGTCTCTTCCAACGAAAAACACTCTCCTTCTGAGAAGATACCGGCATTGTTCAAACTTCCGGGTCTCCGAGAGCCTTCGATGGGGGGCGAAGGCTTAGAAGTGGAAGGAAAAATTCCCGGTGTATTAAAATGGTGGGGAAAGCGGAAAAGGGTTATAATTTTGGGGGAAAGAAGGAAATGGTAAGAAAATGAGGGAGAGACTGGGAGTACAGTAGAGAAGAAAGGAACTAAGTGTCTTGCAAAAGTGGGGGATTGAGAAGAGGGCGCTTCGAAACGTTTGTTAAAATCCATTCTGATGTTTTCTTTAATAAGGGAGGAATTAATGCTCGACGTCAGATAATGAGTGTTCATATTTGCATAACATAAATTGAAACATACAATGTAAAATAACGAACGCAGGGGTTACAGAATGAATGCAATTCTACTAAAGAGAAGAGAACTAAGTACAGACTGAAATACTTGTGTTATTTTTTGTATAGTATAGAGGCAAATTGCGAGGGGTGTCTGCCGCGCCACAATTCCAGACCTAAACCGCAATATTTACGGTTTAGAAACAGTATTCCGTGATTTACATAAAATAAATTTCATTGGCTTAGATGTTTTAAATTATTTCCACAAATAGCGTAATCCTAAAGACTTGTCCTTAATGTGATGCATTCCATTGATTAATTCACTCAAACGGTGGTCAACGCATCGACTCTCACGCTGTCGTCTGTGCTTCAGTTAATAAACTTTTCACCTAAAAATATTGAATGGACTGAGACTCGAACCCAGGTCTCCCATTTTCTGGGCAGGTATTCCAACTAACTAAATTAATAAGCCACGTCCTTCTTACTTCTTGTATGAGCAAGCTTTGGGTTAAGATGCACACTCTCCTGTGCATAAATAAACTTCATTTCTATCGAAATGTCACCTGTTAAGAGTGCCTTAAAACGACAGCAGGTAATGGCAAAGATAGAATAATGTCAAATCAAAAATGAAATTCTGCGTTTAAGGAGCGTATGACGCTCAATGGAATATAACTCAGGGCACAGAAAATCCGATTACAATCAGTAAAAACAATTCAGAATATTATTTTACATGATTCCGTGAAACAACGCTCTCATTTACAAACCAATCAACTTTCTATGGAAATGCAAATATTTTATAATGAAGTGTCTTTTTCTTCTGCCTATCCATTAATGGATGTTGGCGATCAATTTACCATTTCGTTCCTGCTGGTTGCTGTGTGTCTCTCAGCAGTTGGTAATCCAGCCCATTGTTTTATATAGTCCATCCAAAAAGTTCTTCTCCGTCCTCTTACTCTTTTACCTTCGATTTTTCCTTCACAAGTATCAATTGTTGGAGGTAATACTAAGTGTTCCTAGGATGTGCCCTAGATATGCCGTTTTCCTCTTCTTAATTGTTAATAACAGTTCATGCTGTTTTCCTATTGTTTTGAGTACTTCTTCATTACTCACTTATTCCGTCCATGGTATTTTAAGCATCCTGCGGTAAGTATACATTTCAGATGCCTCGATCTTTTTTGTTATTGTCTTCTATAAAGTCCATCCTTCGGAGCCGTATAAAAGTATTGACCATATGTAGCATTTGACAAAGCAAATCCTAAGGTTCAGATCTCTAGATGCAAGAACTCTCTTGAATTTTATGAATGCATTACGGGCACTTTCTATGCGACATCTTATCTCCATGTCCGATCTCCATTCCTCGCAGAGCCACGTTCCAAGGCATTTAAATTCGTTCACTCTATTAATTGCGCAGCCTTTTATTGTTAAGCTGATGTTAGTAAAGCAATCTGGTTGTCGAAATGAAGTACTTTAATGTAAGTAGTAAGTAATGAAGTGTACTTTCTCGAAAATACCTACCACCACTAATAAAAGTATTAAAATCATAAATAATGAAAGTATTTCTCGGTTTACGGAAAGGCGTTGACAGATCGGAGACGAAAAAGCGATCGAGTCAGGAGATTTCCTTATTTGGAAGTGGATAATAAAAAATGATGACGAAAGAGAAATCTGGAAGAGGGAGATTTCAAATATAAGATTTAGCTTCCCTTGGGAAATATCCCTGATATCCGTAGAATCTGCCTCCCGACTGACTCTAAGCTGAGGAATTGAAGATTTTTCTTCTTGGAAATAGAAACAGAAGTTCATAGTTAAAGCGGAACAACGAGCATAAGCGAGCAGAATTTCTTGTGAGATGAAAGATTAAAGAAAATACCGATAACCGTAAGAGTTACAAGTTTTAGGTGTGAAAGCGTTGAAATTCGATTAGAAACATAATTTATTATTTATTAATTTAAACGCTGCAAGTTGGTATTAATACCAGGTGGCAACGGTTAAGGGGATATAAAGATGCAATCTGCTCGGCATTCGCCCGAGGACGGGAGGGAAACCCCTCCAAAAACCTCCCGTGGACAGTTCACATCTTAGCAGTATAATTATGGATGGAATCCTATCCTAAACACATTTGTTACAAAAATCCCAAGGGAAAACGGACTTGAAAAATATCTGACGGGGCCGGGAATTGAACACGGGATCTTCCTCTATCCGGGAGGCTGCCTTAACCATCTAGGCTACCCGGCCAGAACAACAGTTAACAGAGAACCAGTAAACAGATAACATTTAGTAGCACTAGGAAAACATATATTACTTATAAAAGGTAAGGAAGGAAAAGGAAATAAATAGTCTTTAATGAGAAGTTCATAATGGAATCCACTCAGCACAGCTTATTATGGAAAGACCTTGTTGCGAAAAATAAAGGAGGGCAACGTGATGCACTTATTGAGGCATTTCATCAAAACGTGAGTGAACCTTATATTTTGCTCGTAATATGGAAGAAGAATTTAGCCTCCAAACCGTTCTGTAGTGTTTGTACTAATGTGAGAAGGAGAACCAAAATTTCCGATCCAAATGAATCTGAAAGTCAACGTTGAATTAAAGGCAGTCAAGTTCTCAACCGCATGCATTGGTAAAAATCATACTTAATCCAATTTTTCTTGTCGATGGGCCTTAAAGAGAGTTTTGTAAAGGGCTCCATATCTCTGTAAGCAAAAGTAGGGAGTGCTTTTTTCAAATTGTGAGACTCCACCTTAAAAGCTGAGAAACAAGAAAAATCTCAACAGGAAAACAGATGACGGGAAAACAAGCGATGAGATACGAATGGTTTTTGAATTTAGAGAAGAAATGAAAGAGAAAAAAATTTCCCCACCATCTTTTGCTCCTTCATTTCTTCTCTAACTTTGAAGAACCATGCGTTTCTCATCGTTTGTTTACTTCCAGCATCTTCGCTTTCGTCCGTCATGATGGTGAGGTGTAATCTTTTGATGTCCCGCCTGTTCGCAGTAGTGGTGCCATCTTTCATGGACCCTCCGAAGCACACCACGTCTCATCATAGCATCAAAAATCGACGGTGAGGATGTGCTGTCGTGGTATCTCAATTGGCAAAAGCAACCGCCCGGAGATCCTGGTTTATTATTATCACATATTGGAGATCCTGGTTCGAGCACCAGCAACGGTAGACGTTCTCCAGCATTTCTCCTCTAGATGTCGGGTACTCAACGTCAAAAGCATGCATGTCAAAATCAATACTTCACACTTTTCATATATACCAGAAAATAATTTAATTTGACGTAGTTCGAGACTAGCAGTAAGCCGTCAGTGAATTCGTCCCTCTCAAGATCACATGTACCCTGGGTGCCGGGTAAAGGAAGGGACTGAACCGGTTTTTCCAAGGCCCATCGACAGACACCGCAGTAAGAGAATAAAACGGAGCAAATTTCACACAGGGAAATGCCCATTGTGAGTGAATGTCCTTCTGCCGGCCCTTTGATCGACCATATGCACCTTTTAAACGCCCTCCGTCGACACAATGGGGTCCGCGTCAAATCGGAACTCAAAATAAATCTGAGATGGGAATAAAGGGGAAGGGGTGGAATAGGGGTAGGGGGTGAAAGAAAGGGGAAGCAACTCCATCGATTGTTTCGGTTGTGATATCACAAAAGCATATTGTAACGGCCCTCGAGCTATTGCTTTTGTTCTACATATTAAATGCCTCTCGTCGCCTGCAATAAGGCAATGTATTTATCGGTAGTTCGGAAGCCTCATCTTGAAAGATCAAGACCCTGGTTTGTTTCCCTGCATGTTTCCGATCCTTGAAGATAACTGAACACGCCATTGAAGCACATGTACTATTCTTCCATAAATATGAATTAAATCTAAACGGTTGAGGACCATGCCTCGCTCACGAACTAACTTTTTGTAATCTATCTGATAGCGAATTTATTGGGCGTTTGAATTTGAAGGAACTAAAAAGACAAAGCAGTAAATATGAGGTATAATAAAGTAGATTCTATAAACAGCCCAACTGCATTAAACTGTCGAGAATTTATTAAAATAAATATTTGCTTTATTTGAAGTAAATTAGAGACAGAAGGATGCTCCACGGATGCTCGTGATTCATGTTTAGTGAAGAATTTCTGTTAGAGGAAAATGATTTCACATTTGGAAAAGGGTCACCAATATATGGCGTTCCTCTGTCTGGCCGTCACTTTAACTATAAACACTCTCCTCAGCATCTCGCCCATTGAGCTATCTTGGATCTTGGCGTAGACAATTTAACTTTACCATTAAATGAATTCTCAAGATCCAGATTATCACTCACGCGCCCATTTGCCACAAAACGGCTTGAGGTGCGCACGTCTAAGGACTGTTGTGATCACGGAGGGAAACGGAGTGATAAAAATGAAAGATATTAAAAGCATATGAGAGCAAGGAGTCTTCCGATAAAAAGGGGAGGAAGAGAGGGGTTGAGACCGGAATGGGTTCGCAATAGAGAGGGAATTGTGTTTTAGAGAGACGTCGGTGAGGGATCAAGAAGAAAAGGTGGGCATTTAATGGAAAAGGGATGTAAATGATTCGCGCAAGAAGGGACAGAGTAGGAAAAGCAAAAGGGAGAAAGCGAAAGATCTATAAAAGAACGCTAGATAGACACAGGTGGAAACGTCAACGATAGCTTAAATTTAGAAAAGTATAGACGAGGAGGTAAACGGCTTAAAGGATCGATTAACCTTGGGATTTGGATCCGTTGCTTTTGAAAGGAAAATATGTATTTCAAATGGAATTAAAAGGCGATTAAAACCGACGCATTTTTTTGGAATTTCGTCTGCATGAATTTGCTCCTCTGAAAAAGCAACCTTGAACACATGACCGATTCGCTCCATCGCAATAAAAGTTTCTTTGTTTGTTTATCTCATGAATAGGAGAGTGTTTCGGAGAGATTGAAAGATTTAATATGAATCGAAAAATGAGGTCATCCGTAGTGACAGAGTGGCGCAACCGTTTTAACTTAATAAGGTTCTTTTTTCCGAGGGACAAATGTTAGAGTCGGTAGAGGTCGGGCGTTATGCGAAAATATCGCAGACGCTTTCATTTCCATGTTCGTTTGATCTCGAGAGATGCATCAACTGCCCTCTGCAACGTTCAATGCCACTCCTGACTCACGCAGGAGCTCTTGAACTACGATAATACTGTTTTCATAGTTTATCGACTAAACGAAATGTCAATTTAAATCATTAGCGAACACTCGATTTTAGTTTTGATGAAAAGGTAGTAATTAGAAATTAATCAGACCAAACGAAAGAAAGAGCCCTTGAAGTTTTTCAAGCTGTCTACATTAATCTTTCTCTATCGCATAACTCTATAACAGTATTCTCACACAAATACAGAATTTTAAAACTATTCCGTTAAATAGTTTTTGCTGAATAATTATAAACGAAAACTAATAATATCTCAGATTACTTCATATACATTTAAGATCTGTGTTATTGAAAATAAGAGAAGATCGAATCGCTAAATGGCCAAATGATTTTACTTAAATTCAATAAAAGGTGTGCCAATCACTCATTAACGATTACTAAAGAACAATTTTTGGATTGAAAACAGCAATGAAAGTAAGACCGCGTCGAAAACTTCTTCGAGCCGCTTTTTATGAGTCGATTGATCAAAATTTAAGTGAATGCAAAGGAAGAAAGTGGATGAATCTAGAAGACGAATAGAAGCAGTGATGCCATAGTTATATAAATTCTAAGCAAATTAAAAATAGGAAAAAAGAGGTGACATACGTCGAATTGGCATCACTTCAGTGACGTCCCTTTGCGATAATTCCCTTACCTGCAAAGAAAACGAAAATTGAATTATTTTCCAGTAATTGGTCCCACTAGGGAAACTACTATAAAATATAAATTCCCAAGGAAAAATGGACTTGAAAAAATACAGACAGGGCCGGGAATCGAACCCAGTATCTTCCTCTATCCGGGAGGCTGCCTAAACCATCTAGGCTAACCGGCCAGAACATTTTAACAATCCGCTTTGGGGACTTTGTGCAGACTTTCTTCAAGTCCGTTTTTCCTTGGGTTTTTCCTGGTTGCACGCCCTTATGAAATATAAATTACTTATTATTATTGTATCTTTAACGGAAACACGTGCCCCCGATTATATCCGTTTTAACGTAACGTGACACACGCGACGGACGCAAACACCAATGCCCGGAAATATTCGGATAGCCGGGAGATATTTTTGTTTATTAAGGGCAATATCTTAAGTTACCTGAATTTAATACTTCCTCCGAAGACAGAACCGATCTTGTTTCCATCTCACAATTCTCACTTTATATTTCACAACAACACAAAGACCACGACACTATTCCAACAAAACACACAGCGGTTTAATATTGCACAGAATACCAGGAACACAAACATCACTCTAACAGGAACACAAACATCATCATAGGAATCAAACGATTTGTACTGATCGCTTCACAATGTAAACAACACTGTCTGACGAAGCGTGCGCCTCCTTGGCTCCCCTTTCTGCAAAAAGCTATTGGCAAATCAGAGAGCATCTTTTCGCTAACATAACTAAGGTCTGCGCGAGTCCAGGCCTTCCTCCACACCTCAGTTGGACTCTGAAGGCAGCGCTAAAGTGAACCCCGGAGGCAAAGAAGGGGTAAATCTATTCCGGCGTCCAAATAAGTGCGCACGTGCCACTGAACTGGTACATACAGTTGAGAGTTTTTACCTTTCGGTAGGTCCATATGCATCACTATTCAACGCTATATCCTCCACTTCCTTTACCCTATGCTTTAAGTCATCCAACATTTTTTGTCTTCCTCTCTGCTCCCTCTTGAATTCTACCCTCCATTATTAATTGAACTAATAAAGAAGATGCACCTTTTTACAGATATATAATTCCGATATCGATATCATCTGCATTTTCAGCTCCCTCATCAAATGAACAGCATGTTTCATAGTAACAGATTCTCCTTTATTTCATGCTCACTCTCTTTACTGTCTTAATTCTTCTTGTGAAAACCTTAGAGATTATGTTAGAGAGAAAGAGGTTTTATAGCTCACAAGCAGTCAGTAGTAAGATGGATATGGAAAATCCACCGTAGACCGATTTCAGAGCGTTTTTTTATTGTTTTATTTTGCCGTCAGCGCAGGGTTTAACAGAGAATCATGCTATTTCTGTCACAGAGTTAAATAGATAGAATAGATAGATAATAGAGATAGAAATTTTTAAAATAAGAACAGGAAACAAATCATGCATACTGACTCTTTTAATTGAGCTATGCTATAAAATAAATCACGTTAGGCGCTTAACTTTTCATCAAGACATATATAACTGTTAAACCTAGGAGTGCCACGGTCTACGCTATATTGTTGAATTATTAGAACTTATCGACCTGTGTCCAAGGAAGAGTTTTAATTCATGTTCTCTTAATTCTTACGCGGAGGAAGCACCTCCTAGTTTTGCCGTTCCTAAGAGACAGCCACTTCAAGTAATGCCTTAACATGAATACAGCGATGTTTCAGCATTATTCAGATAAAAGGGTTCTTCAATTCTTTTTCAAAAGCCTTAGCTGGAAATACACAATTTCCCTCTAAATTGAGACAGGCTGATGTTCCCTTTCGCCTAACCCAACAGAAATCTATCATCGTGGCATATTTCAACATTCTTTCAAATATGAATAAATTTAAATGTTGCTTTGCATTTTCGTACAAGTTTGGGGAAATAGTCTAAGCCTCTTCATCCAAGGCTGTAATATATGCTTCATTTTTGCTTGTTATACGTCGGTTGATTTCCACTTGATTGCTTAAATTTTTCAATGTGCGTTTCGAGTGTGCAGAGATGAGTAAGATGGTGATTTAGCGAATCACTCGGCCTTTTTTATGAAAGTGATATTGAACGAACGCTTCTTAATATCAATCACATATCCGCGTATGCGGCGTAGACTAAATCGTTAAGAGTATTCTAAAGTAACACGTTCTTCTCTTACCACTCCCTCTGAATCAAGAATGATTATAAAACTACTCAATTTAACGAATGAATTTTGACTTGCCTCTAGCACGTGCCGGGTGGAAAGGGTCGCATTACGGCGACAGAGGTCATTAACAACGACATCCCCCTTCTTTTAAGAAATAGCGATTTCGAACACCCCATATGGATCTTTCAACCCTCGTTATTTTCACTCCGTCCACTTGGCGCGCGATCGCGAATTTGAAAATTCCGCCGATTTTTCTTGTTCGTTGGGAGTCTCAGGTGCAAGTCACGAGAGGGCAACACTTACTGCACATTAATCAACGGAGATTTATAAACCCTGTGGACGCCCTTCTTTTGTTACTCTGCGGACACCCTTTTCTCCACCGGAACTGTAGCTGTTGCCGGAGTCGGCGGGAGAGCCCGAGGCCGAAATTTTATTTTGATTTCAATTAGGACTCGTAGAAGTAGGTGACGAGAAAATTCTTCTCGATTCACGAGAAAGAGTTAAATTCGCAGCAACATGCAATACCCTCTCTTCATAAACATGCAAAACTCTCTCTCCACCAACATGCAATATTCTATCTTCATAAACTTGCAGCCACTCGAAATACTAAAACATTCTTCGTCGAAGGAATGGATTTCCTTCTCCTATCCATTATTTATAAAAACAGCTCTAGGAGTAATTTTAACTAACTTTGATGGCATAACATTGCAATGTATTTACTATGGTCGACGTGGTCAATATCGAATCTGAATTGTACTCGTCTTAATCTTTTACGGAATATATTAGTGATTATATTTCTTACTCTCCATAATCTTCACTTTCTTAGAATGTTAAAAAGGCAAAGTGAGTAGTGCCGAAGGGTGAGGATAATGCATTAGTTTCATTAAAATATGATGATTGGTGAGGAAACAATAAAATCCTTTAAGTTATTAATGACTCCGACATCACTCTAGTAAAATGACTAGGAAGTGAAATGTTCTTGCTCTCACCTCACCAGTTGAAATTTAACAAATTTAAGGTCCATGCGCTAAGAGAATGAAATTTCCCTTTTGTTTCTACGTTGACTATTTCTCCGTCTTGTCTCGTCGCATTGTACTCTTATTTAAACACCTCTAGATTGCCAATCCCTTACCAAATACATATGCTGTTCCGTCCATCTTCCCCGTTGTGTAGCAACGGTTCCCTCTTTAATCCCACTACACTTTGCGGCCCGAATACCCATCGCTTATTTTAAGGATACTATTTTTCCTTCGAAATGGGCGATCCGTGTGCCCGCTTTCGTTTCAGTTCATGCTCGGCAGAGGTGAGACGTTTGAAGCGAAATCATAACAAAAACTACAGATTCTAAGGAGTAGAGGCATACAAACAAAAAGGTGCGACCTTGATCGGACCTAGCGAGGTTCTTTCCAGGTCAACTGTTTCAGAGGTTTTGATTAAGGAATAAGCATTTTCGCTATCGCTGCAGATACGAGAGTCTCCTTTAAAACACTAAGACTCCCTTAATTATCTAACACACTTTCGAAAAAGTATTTTTTTATTTCTCATGCCCTACTAATCCGTGCCAAGCATTTGGCAAGTGCTGTTAATCGTGTGGGTGAGTCATGCGCCGTGACCTAGCGGCGACATCCCCTCACGAGGCCCGACCCTCCTCCAACGCCCTCCTCCCATTCCCTCCTCCCATTCCCTCCACCCCCATTCCCTCCACCCCCACACCCTCCTCCCCCCACACCCTCATCCAATACCCCCATCCGAGCCCTTTCACTAAGCGCCTCTCATTACTATTGGCAGCTGCTGTGACGACACAAGGGATGCGATCACAACGCCACGGGCGGTGGAAAAAAACGGGGTCGAATGTCTTCGGGTGAAAAAGGGTAAAAGGCACGCATTGGACACGTTTTCCACCGTGGGGAAAAAATTGAGGGGTTGAGGGGCGCAGTAACACAAACGCGTGAAAAAGCGCCACCTGACGGAGGGAATGTTTCGGATGATTTATGTGCGACGGAGGAGAATTTCTTAAGCGGTGCGATGACCCACGCCTTCCTCGTTTTCATAACGATAAAAAATGCTTCGGGGATACATTTCCGGTGTTCTGCAAGGTCTATTATCCTAGCTGTTTGTACATCCGAAAACTGTTTGGTTTTTCATTCGTTTATATTTTTTAAGAATATTTATAATGAATGAGTACTCCTCAGTTATTCCACCTTTTTAAATTCATTTTTCTTAAAATTTTTAAAAATAACTGCTCTAAACACACTCAATATACAATTATGTGTTGCAAATTTTTATCTTTGGATTCCACACTAATGGAAAGGCACTAAAAGGGAGCAGCGGCAAAGAAACCTCTGATATGAAATGTCTTTGATGGAACTACGCAAAGTCTTAAATTATACTAAATGTGTATGAATAAATCGATCGACCTCATTCCGGTATTATGCTGTAAAATATTTGGTTATAAATAGATGTTTCTCAAGGTGTCCAATCCGAGCTCAGATTCAGATCAACAATAGAAAAAGGCAATTGAAAAAGAGAGAAATATTTTGTGGGATTGGGTTTAGTTTGCTATCCAATAAAATTCAGTTTTGGAAGGTGTTAAGTCCTTAAGTGTTGATAAAACTGTATCCAAATGAAATCGCTATGAATGAATAGATTCTTCCCGCTAAATGGCTAACTTTATCCGAATCTGAAAGGGAAAAATAATAAATAAACAAGTCCAAGAATTTACTTCGACACTGTCGTATCTGTCGATTGTCAAATCTGTATTTAGTCTGTCGAATCGACAGATCAAATACAATTTGTTTAAATTTGTTCGATTTGGTTTAAGTTTATATTTTCAGGTATTTTACTACAGTCATAATTACAAATATAAAATAACTTGTTCAAACGAGCTGTTATAGGAAGTTAATAATCTCGACTTCAAGCAATACATAACCCAGTCTTTTAGGAGAAAAAATTCTATTTCGATTGAAATAATCCAACGAAGTACATCCATGCGAAATACTTTCATCCTTCAACTTAGAGCAATTATTTTTCTCTTACCGAACACTTCGCAGATCCTCGCGGGGGTTTTCACAATAGTCCATCTTTTACGCTCTACTGAATCTTAAAACCTCAGAGAACAATATTAATTCCAAAGCAAAAACAAGTAAATATGGGACGAGTGCTGTTGGTTGTTGGAAACGCCATGTTTTGTTTTTACAATATTCTTTTGCGCCCGATTTACACTTGGATACTCCCTCGTCTACTTTCTCGTACTTTGATGAAACTCTTTTTGTGGCGATGACACGAATGCCTTCGCAGAGGGCGGATGTAAGCGTCACGCGAAATGAAAAGGATTTCGTAATCATTCATCACGTTTATCTCTGAAATAGGCATCTCCGGGATATCTTATACAATTACCGGAAGATATATTCCGTTCAACTACAACCATGGTTATTCTCGTCTTTCCAGTGGGAATTAACCCGCATCCAAGAGAAGTAGAGGATTGAAGAATAGGTTTCAACATCATTCCTCGTTAATTATGTCAAATATAAGGCATATATTTTGAATATCAGAGACAGTGACTGATAATGTTAGCGTGCCTATGCTCCACTTTCTTTTTTCAATCGTAAGAATATGTTATTAGTTATGTTACAAGTTATGTTGCTATGCTAAATGATCCATTACATCCGAATTCCTCTTGAGAATAATTTTTCATAAAACGTGTAAAAACACACAGCGAAGAATAAATGAAAACCATAACAGAATAACAACAAAAGGAGAGACATCGAAAGAGAGTGGGAACATGGAATGTGAGGACAATGTTGCAGTGTGGACAGACGAAGAACTTTAAGAGAGAGAGATGAAGATAAATAAGATGGATGCGATAGGACTGAGCGAGGTGAGGTGGGATGGGCAAGGAGTGATGGAGTTACCATAATCTATTCTGGAGTGCAGAGGGGAAAAATTGGAGTGGGAATAATCATGAGAAAAATGAAATAGCAAAAAGGGTACAAAAGGTAACATATGTTGATGATAGATTAATAGCAGTAAGGATTGGAATGTTACCAAAGGATCTAGTCATTATACAAGTTTGTATGCCTACATCAGATTAAGAAGAAGATAATATAGATAGGATGTATTAGAAGAGGAGAAGTTTTGCTGTAGAGACATTATGGGAGATTGGAATGCTGCAGTTGGATAAGGGGAAGAGGGGACGGTAGTGGGCATATATGGCTTAGGAGTAAGAAATTAAATAGGTGAAAGGTAAGTGGAATTTTGCAGAGAGAAAAACTTTTTTATAGCTAATACATGGTTCAAAAATCATAAAAGGAGGAGATATTCATGGATTTCGCCAGCACAAGATAGTTACCAGATAGATTACTTCTTAATAGAAGAAAGATATGCAGTAAAGGATACAACCGGGTTACCAGGTGATGATGTTAATGGTTACCATGTCCCTAATAAGGATGGAAATCAAGCTGACATTAAAGAGGGTAGAAAAAGCCAAACTTGTAAAGAAATGGAACTTGAAAAAGATGGAGGAAATGGGTAAAGCAGTGATAGGAGAAATACTGTCTAAATCAATAAACGTAGCAGAAAAGGAAATAGGATATTGTAAGGGAATTAGAGCAAAGAAGCATAGGGTAACAGAAGAGAGGTTGAAAAAGATGGAAGAAAGGAGGAAGTATAAAAACAAGAGAGGTGAACAAGAAAGAACAATGTATCGAAAGTTAAATAATGAATTGAAGAGAGAATCTCAAAAGGCAAGAGAAGTGGCTGTAGGAAGCATGTGATGACATAGAGAACCTAGAGGAGAAAGGACAGCATAATCTTATGTATAGGAAGATATGTCTATCACCAACCTTGTTTAATGTATGCGTTGAAGAAATGATCCAAAAAGTATTTGACGGGAGAGAGGAAGGTGTTAGTATTGGAGGGAAGAAGATAAAAAATATATGATTTGCAGATGATACATTAATCTTGGCAGTCTAGAAGAAGGAACGAAGGAATACAGGATGGAGATAAACATAGGAAAAACAAAGGTGATGCTAGTAAACAGTGAAGATCATACAAATGTGAGAATAAATGAAGGCATAATAGAAAAAGTTAAAAGCTAAAGGTACCTAGGAACCATGATAACAGATGATTGGAGAAGTGTTGTAGAAATAAAAGCAAGAAAAGCAATGGCAAAAGATTCCTTCAGCCAAAAGAGAAAAACTTGCTATGCTTTAAGAACCTAGATCTGGAGTTGAGAAAAAGATTGGCAAAGTGTTATGTACGGAGGATAGCAAAGTATGGATGTGAGGAATGACGTTATGATGTGAGAATGGACGTTAAGGAAGTGGGAAAGAAATAGAATTTAGGCATTCGAAATGTGGATGGAGAAGGTGATATGGGTAGATATGGTGAGAAACGAGGAGATCTTAAATAAAGTGAAAGAAGAAAGAAGGATGATGAAGGAAAGAAGAAAAAGAAAAGCTAACTGGTTAGGCCACGTAATTAGAGGGAATAGCACACGTGGCATTAGAAGGCTCAGTGGAAGGAAGGAAAAAGAGAGGAAGAAGAAGAATAAAGATGAGGTGAAAATAAAGAACTATACAGAGACTAAGGAGAAGGCAGAGGGTAATAGAGACGGCAGTGACGTGCGGGACCTGCTTCCGGGCAGAACACCAGGTGATGATGATGAACAGAATAATAATTGGAAAAATGCAACTACGGAAAACTTTTAAGCCCTGTGTCTGAGAAAAATTGGCCTTTTTTAATAAATGGTAGATTCGCATAAAGGTCGAAATCTACACATTAATAGTTGAGGCATACAAAATAGAGAAAATAATGGTTATTACAACCAAGGATTCAGCAGAGTTCCCTCCATTTAAAACAAATAGAAAATGAGAATTGAGTTGATATAATGCAATCAGTAACTTCTTCTACGCATTAAAGCTTTTAACATAAACATATATATAATTGTTTATTTAATCGTGCTTAGACGTTACTTCTCTCTCGTTTTTCTCTCTTTCTCTCGGATATCGTTTATTTTCCATTCTATAAGGCCATGTTTCTTCAGTGAGACACTTTTCCTAAGAAATGGTGCTAAAGGATTATAGTTTGTCCACAAATTGTAGACAATGCTGACAAAGTATATTGAAATACTTAAATCATTTCAGAAGGGAGAGAAGAAGCGGTTATCATCACGGACATTGGGCATCTCTAAAAGGCACTTCCTAGCAAATCGGCACATTCTTCCCTAATCCAACGCTTTCCTCAATATTTCTGTTTCCAGGAGACAATCGTGCCTTAGCGAGTCACCGATAAAGTTTCCTCTTCCTTTATTAATGCTTTTCACGGATTAATTGTCGTTGGTTAAGTCATTAATGATTAAGGTCCAATGATAATATAACTGTGCCAATGATACAGTGAACTCCAAATGGGGATTAATTAAGTTTAAGGTCCCTGTATGACATTCAATACGAAAATTGAATGGATAATAGCATTGATTGAACATATCGTTATGAAAAATTGACGACATTCGTACTTTGAAAATTTCTGCCATACGAAACGCAACAAATTCATGATTACGCTTGAATATACTATCTAGCCTATTCGGAAATTTTTAATTCACAACCGGATTAATTAATTAATTATAAGATGTTATAACGGAAGGCCACTGATAGTGGAAGTATAGAATAAACGCAGCACCAAAAAAAATTTAAGTTTTTGATGGTTTTTGGCGCTTCGTTCATACTATAAATTAATTATAAGATTAATCTGATATTTTTAATAAAATTGCACTCTAACGTTATTCAACTTAATTTGTAGTTTTTAAAGCTACGGTGATTGTATATGATTGGTGAATATGAGAAACGGCTCATGACCATCTTTTATACCAATAACCTCGTTCTGTCAGTCACATTCGACAAATCCGTGTTTTCGCCATCTTTCTCATAAGTATTCGGAGTCACAAATACGAAAAGGAATAACAAAAAAAGGAACTCCGTTTAATCGCAGGAATGATCTCAGGTAAAGTTGGGACCAAAGAAGGGTTCTCGATCTGCTCATTCCCGTCTCAAGTATATCAGTCTCATAAAAGAGGATTCCCAGCTGGTGACTCGGATGGACACTACTTCGCCCTTTGGCCGATATTTCTTGGAAGTAAAACAACGAAGATAATGTTTCCGAAGTCGGTTTAAACTGTTTTGTGATCCGTTAAAGTAAAATTACGAGGACAGTCTACTAAATATTGGATACTTAGATTCATTTAAGTGGATGTGATTATCTTATGGGTAAAACAATCTCCCCATTTTCTAAAATTGTTTACTTTACAAACTTTATACAGAAAAATATTTGAGATAAAAATGAAGATTATCATTAAATAAAAACTTTAATTACAAGAAACAACCCTTGATAATTAATTTCGAAGAGAAACTGCAAATTCAACAACCATGAAGCGTCATCAAAAGATATTAATACATTTTTCTTTTATGAGGAGGGCTGTATTCGAGGAAATGATCCGAGGCAGGTATTAAAGCTCATATTTCCACGATCAAGTGGAGGCAATTTTTCGTTAAATACCTCGTCCTTTTTAGTAAAGCGAAGTCCATGCCAAGGAATATTTATAATTTTTTCTCTGAAAGTAATTTGAAAAGGGCTCATTAACTTTGCTACTATAAGAACCTGCGCAAGTGATAGACTATCCGAATTTAATTTTTAATTGCAGTTATTGTGTTTTATATTTGATAATCAAAACTCAATTACAGCCACTTAGTTACTCTTCTATCAAAGTAAACAATAATGTAGGCATAATTTGTATTGATTAGCATGTTATTAAGTTTGATAACTAATGAGAGTTATTTGAGTCTTCTCAGAATTATTCTCTTCTAATTTTACGGAAAAATGAAGATTTAAAGGTGGAATTAGATTTTGAAACTAAAATTATCAATGAAATACTTGACTCTATTGTGTCCAAGAAATGATGGAGCGATTGCAAAGTGTTGTATTTAATACGAAAAAAACAATAATTTTAATAATCAGACGATTAAAGCCAACATAGCTATATTTTAATATTATGAAATAATAAAGCTTTCCAAAAGCATAACATTTCAGATCGCCAAAAATTAATTCGGAAATAAATTTGGAAAGCCCTCTGTTCTGTGGTGCACGCAGTCATGAATTACACCGACTGATCAGTCTCGTAATTTTATTTAGCCTAGAGAGGGTAATTAGGAAAATACGGACTCCTAGGACTCGATATATCCATGATTCTAATTAATACTGACCAAATATCTCCACCGTTCCGAAGCACTGTTTTTTAGCGACCCCAAATTCGAACGGAGGCCTGTCTATAAAACGAAGGATCGGATGCAAACCATCGCCGCTTAATGGAGGCAGAAATTAGCGAAGGAAGCTTTAGAACTCATCTCGAGGTTGAATGTTGACCTTTCCGAGGTCATTCCCCTCATCCGTCTTCAAGCCCAGTTCACTGACCAAACCTCTCATTACTATCCCCTTAACGAACCCTTACCCTGGCTTCACTCTTCGTTGTGACGCAGCTCTTCCCTGCGTTGATTACTTCGCCGTAGAATCGGACAACCGAAATATTTCTCGGTTAATTTCTGCATCATTTGGTGCACTTGTCTTGAAGTTAGTTTGGCAAAAGTTGGAACTTCGTCAACCGGCCGCAATGACGTCAGCTGGAGTTAAATTCGCGACTTACTGCCTTCCATTGTCCGATAACTTTGTTAGCATGTTTTGCGGATCCATTAACGCAATTATCCGTGTTTTCCTTGTCGAGCATGAAATCAATATGCAATTACCACTGATAATTCCCGTTGATGGTGTTACTAACGCAGGGCGAATGATTATTCTGGCTTTGATCCTAATGAAAATGCGTTTTTATGCTGCAATCTTGAATGAGCCGTGGAGCCAAACACGCGTTTAAACTTTATCCTTGATGATTGTTCTCCAATAAAAACGCTAGTAATTTTTACCCTGAGTCGGACTGAAATTGTTTCGATTCTACCTATTTCATGAGTCAATGAAAATCGGATTAGCTACAGATACAGTAATGGTGGACTACACGAATTATATTGGGAAGATTAGTTTTCCATGATAAGGCAGATTAGTGCTGGAGATGGTTTCCAAGGATAAACAGCGTACCATGGCATCGAGATAGCTTCAATCAACATGCAGCAGATTTGTTGAAATGCGCTGAAATAACTAGCAGACTACTGTCAACTCGTGTAATGTAGAAATTACACTCCAATAAAGAAACCGAACTGTTTGAGTTACAAAATGTTTATTGATATTGCTGAAAACGATTATTCAAATAAATTCCTCGATTCGCCATTTAAGTATGTTCGAATGATTGTTAGTTGCAACTGATATAGTTAAGATGAAGGAGATATTTTGTCTAATTTTCAAGTTTAATGAAGATTCAACAGTTATAGAGAATTCAATGAACAATTACTAAATAAAAATGAACAACAGATAAGTCGCTCAAGTTCAAGGCAGTCATTTCTTGTTGCATATAAGCTCGTTGTAAGTAAACAGACAACCTAACATTGATTTTATATAATACAGCATACCTTTAATACAATGCAATTTTATATTT
The DNA here is from genome assembly GCA_947579665.1 of Sympetrum striolatum. NCBI lineage: Eukaryota > Metazoa > Arthropoda > Insecta > Odonata > Libellulidae > Sympetrum > Sympetrum striolatum. The sequence continues at coordinate 7,455,022 of OX388347.1, forward strand.
ATAGAAAGTTTACTTGATACTTTAGAAGAGCAAATATTTTCTCCATATTATATTGCTTGGGCTCATAGTTGAGGAACGCTGGTTACATAAAACTAGAGATATCTACAGATAAATATCGGGATTTCCTGTTTGTAGCAATTTTCTGAGCACAATACACTTATGTTGAACGTTCTTCTATTTCACAATCTGAACCAACCAATCCTTCTCCAATGGCTATACACTTCATATATGTTATGTATGGTCCTATTACGTTATAGTCAAGGACACGATAAGTTACGTGCGGGCGCAATGCCGGCTTTCAATTAATAGAATTAAAATACTGATCGAAAGAAGAACAACGACTATTTACACTATTATTTCAACCTCTTGCTCATTAAAATTACAAATGATCCTGCGAGAGAGGCCTTGCTTTTTGTATTTTTAGGGTACTTTTTCAGTAATCAGCAGGAAAAGTTTTACTTCGAACAAGTATGTCTTCCGTGGTCTAGAAACAAGCGATATCTCTCTGATGTGTTCTACATACCTTTTCATTTTTACGAAAGAACGCCGTAACTTTTAATGATGCCCCGTTATATATTCGCCAACCCGTTTCATTTCCCAATAATATCGGAAACGATGACAGATGGCGTGTGGTTTGTTTTATCGTCTGTAAAAAGAGAATGTGGTCATCATAGCATGAAAAAGGGACTAAATTTAAGATAAATCTCAGAGACGGTTATTTCAGATGCTTTGAAAGTATTCCAAGCGCTGAGCAAAAGAAACATTTCGAATGTTTAATTTTGCCATTAAATAGAGATTTACATGGTGGTCTTAGTTATTCAATAGCATGCGGAGAGAAAATCCTCATAAAAGTATTCTTCAGATCCATGGAGGAATTTTAATCGTTCGAACATTTAATCCTGTACAATAAAGTAGGATTAAGCAGACGCTCAAAAGATTTTCGGATTAAAACAAAGCCGTTCTCTGCAAGAGTCAAAACTGATCCGGATATAAAGATGAAACGCTTAATAAAATGAAAATGTGTATAATATAAAATGTGTCGTTAAATTCCGACAGATTCATTAAAATTCTCGCCACGCCCGTTATTAATACATCAGGTCTCAGTTCATCCAACGAAATCAGCCAATCTGGCGTGTTTGGATTTCCCGTCTTTGAAAAGTGAAAATGAACTGAACGCTCACGAATAGTACACGTACAGTACACACAAGAAAATTCAGTGAGAGCTTATAAGGTTACTTTCAAATATTTAATTACAATTTGCATAAGCCAAAAAATTACTTCAAAAAGTCATATTTCAGAAGAAGGACTATATATTTTTAAATGTCAGAAATGTTTGGTAAAACTTTTACTTAGTTGAATTTCCTAAAACGAATGTTTATATTCACACTTTAAAAGGTTCATTGTTGAGTTATACACTTATTAACTTTCTCCCTTTTCCTGTGTCAAATTGCTTTGAAAATATTCCGGAGAACCTAACTTCAAATATTTTTGAAGGTTTTTATAGAAAATTTATCCGAAATTTGCAGCAGAAAATATAATTATTAATATCACTACAAATACGTAATAAAACTAATTTTGCGTCGTAGCTGAAAATGCAGAAATTCTCTTTTTTAAGTAAGATGATTGAAACAAATAATATGAATAGTAAGAAAATGACAAATGTTACCGTTAAAGAAAATGTAAAACCATCGCATATGCGGCGTTTATTGCAATTTGGACACCAAAAATATTTTCGAAACAATTCAACTTGGTTTAAGAAAGTTTGGTAAAATTTCACTTTAGAAATTTTACCGAAAGTTTAATTTATTCGTGGATTATTATATAGGAAAGCACACTTATAATACAGGGAACTAAAACGGTTGGATTGGTGGAAATAAAACTAGCAACCAACTGTAAATCAGAATTTATTGGACTTTTTCTCCAAACGTTTATCGACAGAAATAATACTAAATTTGAGATAGAGGATGCGCTTCATTCGCTGCGTGTCGTAAATAAATAGCGAAACGACCTCTTAATCATCGCAATTTCTGCACGAACGCGACGTACGGCCCCAAATTTATGTACTCCGTCATTCTATTTAATTGCGACAAAGCTTTTGACTAACTCCAGTTAAAGCTTCCTTATCTCGTTTTTACAGCACTCAGTTTATTTTACTGAGGATCTAAATTCCGGCGTCATTGCCACCGCTTTGTATGCGAAATGAAACATCGCCTCTTCACAAAATGAACCTTTTTATCTAAGTATTTATATCCCTCGAGTAAGCTTCATCGCTCGGGTTAATATTTATAAAAACGAGTAATTCAGGCCTCAAATTGCTAATCATTCCTCGCTTATCAAAAGGTGGCACGTCTTCTAAAAATCGACCGCGTTCCTCCGCTGCGGCATTTACGACTAATTAAACACGACCGCTGATAGACGTTTACGCGCCGAAGGTTTTTATCGGGCGTTTCCAGGTGCAGCAGTGCCTTTGGGTGAAAGGTGCCACGTTTATTGGACAGGTTTGCCTATAATCCAAACGACCACGCTCCAATTCTTCTTGTCTTTGGTCAAACACGAGATTGGGCTTAAAACGTGTGGACTCCGCAGCAGTCAGTTGTTACATCCTGCAACGAATCCGCTCTGTGTACATTTCCCGGCGCATCATTACAACGAATGCCAGACCGGTTTTTTCACACGCGCTACAATTTAGAGGACGAATTTCAACGCCCACGAACGCCGCAACGCCTTCCGCTCAAAATCACTGATCTGGTGAACTATATTGACAGAAAATACACGTGGATTCACGCGAAAGTCAAAAATTTTTTGATATAAAAGATTTTACTTTGAGGTTACGATATTTCGAGGGAAATATGTATAAATTGGGAACTGTCTCTGCAAATTGAACCTGAGATTGCTCAAACCATACGCGAAGGAATTTATGCTTCCTTGGAAGCACTCTTTCTAGGAAGAAATCTGAGATGTTTGTCGTTGGCGAATTTTTTATACGTATGTATCAAATGGATGCAGCAGATGTGCAGCAGAGAAGATGTATCGCACTAAATAAATAAATGTATTTTATTATGCCCTGTGGCAAGCCACCTATGAGCCACAGTAAATAACATTACAAAAATCGTAGCAGCCGAATTCTGTAAAATACTACAATATTCAACATTTTAGATTAGACAAATAAATAATAAAAAAATTCAAAATCATAGTGGTCGAAAACAAAGAAATATCAAAATATTCAACACTTTAGATCGAACAAATAATCAAATAACAAAATTTTAAACCTATTTATATTTATTGCATCATGGATTACGATTGGCAAGAAATTCCAGTAATTGATGGCAGATACTGTAAAAGATTTATGGAAGGTTTTAAATCTATGTGACGGAACGTAAAAAGTACGGGAATTTTTCCTCAAACCAGGACGAGATAGGTGAGAAGGAGGGAAAGTTAAATCGTTAAGCAAATACAGAGGCCTATTATTATTCCTAATGGTAAACAAGAGAAGTCAGATAAAGTATTTCCTTCTTATTGATGCTGTCAGCCAGCATAAATTTTGGTGATACGGGCTAATATGTTCGTGCCTCTTAACATCGCAAACATATCTAACACAGTTAATAATTAATCGTTGTATTTGAGTGTCCAGGTTGACCGTCAGATTATTGTAGACCGTGCAACAGTAATCTATAGAGGGAAAAACAAGAGTCATAACTAGATTTTTACGAATATGTGCAGGAAGAAGATGTTTCTGCAATTTCAATTGATACAATATTGAATGAATTTTATTAAAGATGAAAGCTGCATGATTATTACAAGTGAGATTTGAATTCATTAAGATGCCGAGATTACGGACAGTAGTATCGTAGTCAATTGCAGCACTACAAACAGTTATTTTAGGAATCTGATCAAGATTAAGACAACTTACATGACGAGAGTTTCCAATTATAATGGCTTTAGTCTTCTCGCTACTAAGCATAAAGTTATTATTATTCGCCCGCTGAGAGATATTATCAATGTCAGCATTAATTTTCTCGATAGTATCAACAACATCATCTACACGACAATGACAATATATCTGCTGGTCATCAGCATACAACATGTAATTAAAATTTTTAATATTGCCTGAGTGATCTTTAATATACAGAGAAAACAACAGCGGACCAAGAACAGAGCCTTGTGGGACTCCACTAGTAACAGATAACCACGAGAACAATAAATAAAGAAGAAATTGTAGATATTTAAGGTAATTTTAAACCACGATTAATCGGAAGTGAATATTACTTTGGTTTAAAAAATACTGCCGTTTTCTGAGGCTTTTTCTACGACTTAAGAAATCTGGAATTCGACGATCGAATTCATTTGTTATCATTTCAATGTGCATTTCCATTACTCTACCGCCGCGATCTCGAGGGATATGTTGGCCCAGGTCTCTCGAGTTCGAATGCTGGTTTAAGTATAGATATTTCCACTCGTTGTTCAAAGGTTCACTATACGGGTAAAAGCAAACAGATGAATCATTATTTTTATTAGAATCTATTTAATTGAATCTACGCTATAATATCCCGTAGAAAACTTAAGTCTACTATTCAAGCCGTCACATCTGTTAATTATTTTTTTATTTCTCGATATTTTGGTACTAGAATTACTCGATAACTGAACTAACTTGGAATGCCCTCGTACGGTTTAGGGTGGTCTGATGTTTCATGAGCAATTTCAGTTCATTAGGATTCGATCCTCTGGGCAGACAAATGTTTCTTAAAAAGTAAAGAAAATGGTAGAAAGTAGGCAATAAGGTTACAAGAAAAAGTAAATAACTACGAAATTATAATGAAAATAGAATATTGGAGAGTAAAGAGTTCACTAGTTAATTAACTTTGTTCATAAAACTAAGTCAAAATTTTAATGATGATATGCGGCACGATAATACATTATAAATTCATTTCAGTACATAATATAGTTCAGAAGTATTTAATAAACTTTGGCCTTCAAACTTAGCAGTGCTATTAAATTTTTGATTAAATAATTCGTTAGTGACATTAAGGTGATGTAAATAAATATTTTTTAATATTTTAACATTTTTATGTATTCTTCTTACGTCCATCTTGTGTATTTCCATCCACCGAACCACCATTGATTTAAAATTAAGGATCTAAAATAACTTACATTATAAATGACGAATGAGGGCACTGAAATACGCGTAATTTTTATATACGACAGAAAAATGCTTTTTATTTTGCTGAAGTCTGCGTTACCTCAGTTTTTTCTTCGCCGCAAAATCAAGACTCCTCTCTCCTCCAAACCGTCGTCCCAGATATCACTGCCTAATACACCCGATTTTGTTGACTTGAAAAAAGGCTCCGTTTTACCTACATTTCTCCCTATTAAAAAATGGATAGAAACGCTTCAGCCGCAAAAAGCGAGGAAATGTTTGCCAGGAAGGATTCTTCCCCACCCTAATCTACCTCCTCATTTTCATCCTCTCCATATCTCCGATCTGCAGACAGCGCTTTTCCCTCGTTTAAATCTCGCCCCTCTTAACCAAACAGTAGTCTCATCAACCGAACTGTGCTCCGTCCGTTTACACAGCAGATGCGAACCTATTACCTCCGCAAGTTAGGCAATGGCCATCCGAATGTCACTGATACTTGCGATTAGGAAATGCTTTTTTGGATTCTCCGCGCAATCGGTTCGTCGCCAACGGATTCGGAGATTTATCAAAAAGGGATTTACTCCACTTCCATCGAGTGCAATTCGCGCCAAGGATTTAATTAAATCCTTCAGGATTGAGCTTTCCATAACGTGGTCCTCGATGCTCAAACAATATCCCACGGGTCAGTCGCCTAATCGCCGCTGTCCTTTCCTCATGGCTCAATTTGAGCGGACTAAATCGGAAATAAATTTAGAAAAAATTAAAGGCGCTCAAAATCATACCATGCGTCGATAATTCCGTATTTACATTTCAATCAAGGTTCGAGAATTTGCCTTCGAGCTCCTTTATTTACTTTCAAATAAATTATGATCAACGTTAAAGGTGTAGCCTCAGATGAGCTCATACTCACGATAATATAAACTATTTATGAATACTTTTTAATATAGTTTATTCTATACATGTGGTTATAGAGTTTTAAGAGGACATTTGCACGCACCCAACAGACTTTCTACTTAATTTATAATATATTGTATAGTCACTGCTATAAGGAACATTTGTGACATCAAGTTCATACGTATTTAAAATAAAATTTATAAGCATTAAAATCCTTCGACGTTTTCTGACTTTCTTAGCTTTATGTTATACAGTAATGGAATGAGTCAACTCAGTGGTATATCACAGGTATTACTCCATTGAATGAAAGGGCTATTCCAATACAGTTTTAAAGGAGCAATCTGTTCGCTAATTTGTGAAATTTGATCATTTCGATGATTTAAACGCGAGCATTTATTTTCATAAAATAATAATTCTCTTGATTGAGTTTCCTATAAATAATTACGTCTAGTATTTTTGTTCAACTTCAACATTTATCTCACGTAGTTGAAATCGTGTTACTAAAAAATCACATTTTTTCAAGTATTTAAAGAATATTAATCGAATACTTCTTATTTTCCATAGGTATCCAAAATAAATCAGTGAACTCTTTTCTTCACGGAGACTAAATACCGAGCCCATACATTGAACCAATTGCGCCTGACACTTCTAACCGCCGCTGCACAATTGATAACACGTAGATGTGGAGAGATACTTCCAATAAGTTGATTCGAAACGACTGTACTCGTTGTACTGTATGTTGTCATTTGCACTCAATGAAAATTGTCATCCGAAGTCTCTAACCAAACATTCTGATTTAAACTGAACATCATACGAGACATTTTAGTCTTTTATGGAAGGATTGTGAAAACCTCATGACGAGCATGAAATTCAAATAAGAAATATTTCAAAAATTCTTCTTTGTTCTGAGTATAAATACCAATACATCTTGATTAGAAATACCGTATTTTTAAGCAATAAGGTATAAGGCAGTACATCTCTATACATGATTTATAAAATAAGTTCAGAAAAATTACTATCTCAGACGATGTAACCAATATAATGTTATATGGGCCGTTCTGATACTGCGAGGAAGATTAGAGAAATAGATGCTAGAACGAATCGTTTCAAAAATTCATTTTTTCCGCAAACAATACGCGAAATCAATCGATCCGTCAAACGGCTAGTGCTTTAAGTTTGTGGTTAAGTAGTCCTTATAACATATAAAAAATTTCAACTCAATCGAATTATGTCCTGAGGCTGCGAATTTTTGTCAAAGTTTTACATTTTTGAGAAAAATGTCACATTTTTGCATTTTTTTCTGATGGTTTCTCAGTTTTTCCGAAGTGCTTCAATGGCAAAGAAATATGTATACATTGCTTGGTAATTGCTTAATATTAAAGATTCAGTACGTCTGAATCAAGGAAAATGGATTCTCAGTTTGTTGAAATTCGTCAAAATACGCAAAATATACAGAAATCTTACGGATGTTGGTTAGACGGTAGGGTGGGTCGTTTTGTCTTTTTTTCTGATAGAAATGTAATACCCGGCAATAGTGGAACACCCACATTACAGATATAATTTTCTTTCCAAATCAAATACTATCTTTTGTGAGAATTTTTACCTCGAAGTTTCGAAATTTCGGCAAGGTTGAAATAGTAAAAACATTCTAGTTCAGTTAAAAGGAATATATTTTGGATAAAGATATGTTATTAGCGACTAAAACTGTCTCTCAAGCCTCAATGTGCCAATTATATACCTATGTATACGGCAGAGATGACTCCTATGGGACCAGAATAGGAGGCGAATTCGTTTGTAATTAAACTTTTGTTGTAACTCCTTCCATCCATGTCTATTCCTTCGCCTCTTGGCACCTATTTATTACATTTAATATCTTATAGGTTTTATAAATATTATTATAATTATATTTTCGAGTACCGTATGACCCAACGTAAAGATGATGAGAAGGGGATTCTGAAGGTATGGTGATAGTGAAGGAAAGAACACCTGTACTTGTTGGAAGGACGAAATTCTTCGAGTTTTCGAGGAAATATCTAAAAACCAATGGAATGGAATAGCAGTTCATTGCAGTGATTTGGAAAGAAAATTATATTTGTAATGTGGGTGTTCCACTAATGCCGGCTATTACATTTCTATCAGAAAAGAAGATAAAACGACCCAGCCTACTGTCTAACCATCATCCGTAAGATTTCTGTATATTTTGCGTATTATCGTATTTTACGAATTTTTCCGAATTGAGAATCCATTTTACTTGGTTCAAACGTACTAAATCTTTAATATTAAGCAATTACCAAGCAATATATGTATTTATTTGCCATTAAATCACTTCGGAAACATTGAAAAACCATCAGGAAAAATTTTTCACAAAAATTTAAAACTTTGACTAAAATTCGCAGCCTCAGGACATAATCCGATCGAGTTAATATTTTTTATTTGTTATAAGGACCACCAACCACAAACTTTAAGCACTAGCCGTTGACGGATTTCGAGAAAATGTTCTTTCGATCCACCCTAGCCTGCACCCCCTGCCACACGCAGAAAGGTGGCTTTTAGGGTTCTTACATAGACATGTTCAATCACTGTTTCTACTTAAAGAGGAGGATACTGAAATAAGGGTTGATACTGAAAGGGTTGAATTAGAAAAAGTTTCCTAGAGGAGGAATAAACTTAAAGGAAAGAATACTGCAATGTTGCAAGAGAAAATAGACAATAAATATTTATTAAATGCACATTGAATGCGACATCAGAAGCACACGCTAAATGAATCCCGAAATTGCATTTTTCGATAAGAAACAAGCCTTCGGATCGACAATAAAACATTTCCTATAGACCAGAACGGATTTTTCTAGGTTTTATTCTGCTGTGGGAGATTGACCGCCAATGCTTTCCTCCGAAATACCGCACACTTAGCCCAAAGAAGGATTTTTCACGGTCCATAAAAAGCCTTTCATATTTCACGCGACACGCCCTAGCAAATTCACTCTCCGCCCGCTCGATTCTCGTAACTCACATTTCTTCAAGATCTCTCACCTCATCGCTCAACTGGACATCATAATCAGAGCACGTATTGGCCCGAAGACCAATCACCGGCCAATGCGTCATTAAACTCAGTTATCTGCCGTCACAGATGACCCCTCCTTTCCTCAATCGACGGACAGATAACGCTCTCCTTGGCAACGCACAATTCCTCCAGGGCATCAACTGCACTATGCTCTCTTGATTGATACATACCGAAGTGATCTAATGAACCATATATTGTTGCATTAATCTGTAGCTTTTGAATGTTTGCTGATCCTTTGTCTGTTTTGGAAAGAGTTACGCTCTCAGAATTATCGGAGTCTACTTTTTATAAAGCGACTGGGAAAACATTTGGCTTTCATTTTGTTTCTAAGAAAACTTTAGATACTTCTTGCGATCCTTCAAAATTGATTCGGTTGTTTACTAAGCCTTTCTTTGTGTGATTAGGTCAATCGAGAGGTTTGGTCGCAGGGCATCCCAATTGACATTTTAGCGTGACGGCACAAAAAAACACAAAACTGCATATATATATTATTCTAAAATATGACCGGCAACGACAAGTAGCAAACGTAATTTCCTAAACGTATTTATTTTGAATTATGAGTATTTAATCTATCTAAGTTGAACGTATGCATGTACCTTGTGGAAATACATTTATAATTCAATCTGAAAAGTTAGTAACACCCAGAAATGTTTACTTTTCGGCTTGTTTCGGTCAAACACTGATCTCAACAAATATAGCAAAAACAATTGTTTGAGATAAGCCTCTCTCTTTGTCGGACCATTACTGATAAGATAGACGGAAAACAATGATGAAGCGATTTTAACCAAAATCTCATGAGATAATACACTGATTAAAATAGTGGTTCTAATTTCAGAGATTTAACAGCTATGAAACTGCAAAATATAAAATCTAAGTTTGTTTCTTTAGGAGAGCAGATTTCAATTGTTGTTCATATCATATTTTAATAGCTAAAGGAAGATTGAAAATCACTTGAAGAGAAGGCGCTATCAGAAGAAGCCCAAATTCTTCCAAAATATAAAACTTCCCGCGTCATAGCTAGTTAATCTCCCTTCATATCATCATATATTGCTATGTAATTTCCCATAATATCATCATATATAGCTATGTAATCTGCCATCATGGCAGTAGGAAGCATTCTCCACCGAAAACATAAATGACCCCAACTTCCTATGTTTCATCTTCTCTTCCTTCAGCTGGGAAAAAACGGGACCCACCCACGCGTGATCTCCACTCCACGGGCGGTAACTGCCCCTTACAAAGTATGCCATCTAGAGCGATGAAAAAGATGAGGGAATGGACACGAGAAAATTATTTTCCCAACATAACGTTTATGGAGTCCTTCCCAGCATACCCTGCGAAGCGCTACTCCGAATTTTTATCGCCTCGTCGCATTTAAACCCTCCCTTTGCTGCCCTTTCCCACTTCTTGTTTATCCTGTTTTTCTCTCAACCTCCTCTTCCTTTTCACCACTTCTTATTCGTACTTTTTTGCTTACAAATCTCTCTCTTTTCCATAGAACCTTCACATAATTTGCGTAAAAAGGAAAATGAACTATTCCAGCTCAAAAAAATTAGGAGATATTATGGGGATCGATGCTTCTATGAAATACAACTGCCTGAATCTTAAGGGAGATATTTTGGACTAAATAAGCAGAAAAACTTAATAAACTGAACTTTCTTCGTAAATGAAAGGCTTCTATGTTGGCATTTTTTCTTTTCATTAACACTAGGAAAGAGAGTAATGCTGTTTTAATGGAATAATATATAAATATAGAATCATTATTTAATGAGATGAGATGTACCAATGTGAGCAATCAAAATTATAAACACACAATCACATATATTGGTGTATATATTGCGGTCATTTCGTTGAAGACTATTTGATGCTTGGACCGGTCCGAAAATGCTAGGAAAGTGTATTCATTTATATACGTAAATATTATAATAGTCCTTTTCTTTAATATTCTCAATTATGATTCATTAAAGCTATGGTTATTGGATTTTTTTGAGGATGACAATTCTGAGAGGATGCTGAAATGTTTTTCATTGTATTTACCCACGAGCACTGCCACAAAAACTCAGATAAGGAAATTTTTGTTTCTTGAGTTTTTAAACGGAGGGAAATATATTTTAGGTATTTTATAGTTTCTCTGCGATATCAGATACGGTAACGACAAAACTATATCCAATCAGGTGTAGAAATTCACCAAATTATAACCTCCTGGACAATCAAAAAGCTACTCTCGAAAGATGAATACTCTTAACTGCTTTTATAGATTGAGACCACCAACAGCCCTGTGCATCACATATTAGTGAAGTCAAAAAGGATTACTTCAGTTGTTATCTATTAAATATAGATGCTTCTCCGGATTCATTCAAGGATATAGATAGATAGATAGATAGATAGATAGATAGATAGGATACTAATTCACAGCCTAAACTATAAGCGTCATCGACTTGAAATTTTTACGACGTATTGGCCATAACGTATAACCGCCAGAAAAATTGCGGTTTTGAACCTCAGTGTCATGGGTTCGATTCCAGAAGGCCCCAAAGTCGCGATTTTCCCCATAAGAATACATGGTGGGGATTTTCGAAAAATTTTTTGAGGCACTTCCCGGAAAAGGAGAGAGTTGAAATTCGAGGGATCGCTAGAAGCCGTGCATATCCAACGAAAATCAAAAAGATATCGCCGAATATGGTCCATGGTTCGATGCTAGGTTGGGGCAAAAATCGGCCGTTTAATTTGCATTGTGGCGAATTTGAAGATTTTTTTTGGATCCTTTCCCGATAACATGGATACTTGAAACTCGGCACGTGGATATATATGTTGAATATATTTCATAATTGAATTTTACATGTTCGCTGATGGTCCTTGGTTCGATCCCAGAGGGCCATTTGCACTTCTCAATGCATTTCTTACGGAGATAACGGAAACAAAATTTAGGTACTTCCCGGCATGTTATCAACTTCAAACTTTGCATATAGAAAGATCAAGTCCATACAAATCAAACAGTGCATTCACAGCTATCAATGTGTCCTGGGTTCGACACCAGGTGTCTCTGCAATCAGAAGTTGATCCGATTTTTAGGAATTATTTTGATAACTTTCCCAATAATATATAAACTTGAAATTAGGCATATAGATAGAGATCATAAATTCAGTTCATGAACATATTTTAGATTTCCTAGATAGTCCTTGGTTTGAATCCAGAGAGCCATTTACATTCGTGAGAAGTAGAACGTAGTTTGAGGCAGTTGTAACCAATAATTTTGGTTGAATTTTCACACACAGTCAGAGATGGTGATCTTCTATAGTGCTGCGTAGTAAGATCACCAGTATGACCCCGGTTCGATGCCAGACGATGAAATTGCAGCGAATTATAAGAATTTTTTCAATCCTTTTTTTTTTCTTTTGATGACCGTCCCGATTGTTGCCGATATAAAATTAGTATTGCCGATCTGCTTGCAGTATGCAAGCTACATTTTACTCGTATTGACTATGTACACAGAATATCAGCTTAAATAATTTACCGACTGATTGAAAACAAATTTCAAAGAAAAGTTCTAATGCACCATCGGTGATCAAAATTATGGCATTGATTCTACTCATATCAAAATATTTCATACCACGCCAATTCAATCGTAGATAATTTTCTAAAATATGAGATTATTATACAATTTATGGAAGGAACGGGTCAATACCCCAAATAAAGCCATCAGGATTTTCGCTCATGTTTTATTCTCAACTGACTACCTTGGAAAGAAAAACCGACATTTTCTTAACTGTTCGTTGTCACGAAGATATACATTTTCCATTCGCCAAAAAATGAAACCGGAATATGGAACCTTCCGCCAACTTCCGTACCCTCGTATACAAACGGCTGTGTTGTTCTTCCAGTTTTTGCATCGCCTCTTGTTACAAAAGGTAGAACGGCTTTCTATTTTCCAAAAATAGGGAACCACGTTTCCCTTCCTCTCTTCTTTATCCTTTCCTATTATCATCAATTTCTACACAGGTCTGAGTTTCTCCTCGTTTCCCAGCCCTGATATCATCCTCTTTTCTATTTCCTGCTTTCCTCACATTTCCTCTCCATTTGTCGTTTTCTACCATGTTCATCGTTCTTTCATATATTTCTTCCTTTCCTTTTCCTGCACCCATCTCAATTGTCTCCAATACGGAACCAGCGATAACTCTGATGTTATTACATGCAAACAAACATACCGAATTCGTCATTGCATAAAATTAGATACTCCATTATCTCATTCTTGTTTAATATGAACTATTAACAGAGCAATCAGGATTTATTGTGTAAAACAAATCTTTAGCGACCAAACGATAAGTGAAAATATGCCATCACAAACAAAGAACGTTAAAAATTGTTCTTTATAACAGTTTTTTCTTTCAAGTTGTCAGTAGTTTAGTAGTTATTTTTTATTTCGTGTATGCACCGTTCAAAAGTCTGAGTGCCTCTCAATCCATTAACACTGCAGTCTTTAAATCCTTCAAATAATATTATTCAACCCACGCTGGAGGAAAATATTCATTCGCACCCCATATTAGCTTTTGTCCCGTTTTATAGAGTATCATCGGAGGTAATGGCGGAGTGTGTCATTGGACCTCTAGGAGTCAATTACGCAAGTAATAATGACCATTGCCTATCCGTCACTCACTCCCTTCCACGCCACTTGCCCTCCATTAGTCCTCGTTTTGTTTTCACGGGCCTCGTGGAATAATGCGTGCTAAGTTGGGAATGGACGGTGGGAAAAACGGTCCGCGTCATTAGGCTCTATCTCCCCGTATAATGGCCGCCATTAAAAACGGAGAATTCAAAACTGGTATAACCGCGCGCGCATGAATTATTGAACGTTTCCGCTTCTTTTCTGTTTATATTTTCCGAAGCCGAAACAAACGCGAAGTGAATGGAAATTGCGAAAGACGTTCGTTTTTTGTCGTCCCGTAGTCGGTTGTGCGTTGGCGGATTTCTAGGAATGAAAAAAATGAATGCAATTAGGCGAAGTAATAGGATGCAAATACCTTTGGGTTTCAGACGGCTTTTGAATGCACGCGGTGGCGCGAATTTCCAAAGTGAGCCTTTGTGCAATTCAAAATTGATCTCCTACAAATTGCGATTGGCCCACAGTCTACCCAAGGACATCTGATCCTTGTTTAAATTGGGTGAAAAGTCACTGCCGAGATATTTAAAATCCTGTCTGCCTCGTGATTTATGAGGATATAGCTGAAATAATTAACAAGCCTTTATTTATCAATATAATCATTTCAACAAGCAGAGCAACTGACATAAAGTGCATCTGTAAAATTCAATTTTCATCCAGTTGTATAACTGAATATCTAGCTCTCATTAGAGATCTGTTTCTTTTTGAAAAAACCGATCATATGATGTTCAATTATAAAGTCATACTAATTATCAATCAGCAATTTCAATCCATTCCATACCAAACTATGAACTTGATTTCTTATATCTACTCAGAAATAACTATAGATATGCCATAAAAAATTGAATTCTCGGCAGAAAATTATAAAATTATAGTACTTTTTAAACGAAAATTTAGCTGGGAAATTGTTATCTTGCAGCGAAATTATTCGATTCCTTTTAAATACATCCTAGGACTGACAGAGACAAAATTATTTTATACTGTTTTTTATCAATTTATTATCCAAATTTCGCACTAAATATGGCCAAACCGTGGTCAAAAATAATCAAAGAGAAAAACTATCCCTAGTAAATAAGACTGAGAAGTCCCTCAGAAATGTGGGTATTTAACTTTGATGATATCAAATATAAGAGAAAAGGTCGCCATCATTACTCCACCTACACCATCCACGCGCATGATTATTTGATCGGATTCTCATTTTTTCTTTTCTTTCGTGCATATCTAGAGTTACTGTTTTCTCACTCTTTTCTTTCCAAGCTCATCTATCAAAATATTTGTATTATAGTAATATTAACTGACCATGTATTCCGCATTCTTCTCCAAATCCATGTCTGAATGTCTTTCCTCCGTCAAATTCCATATTGCTGCTCCAAACAAGGCAAGACTCCGCTTCTTGATTTCCTCGGAGGTTTTTATATATTTTCTGCGGCAATTCTCTTCTTATCAAAGATCGCCACAGCCTCACGATTCGAGCCATCACGTAGACCCCGTGTCTCTTGGGAACAGGGAAGCTTAAGTGCACATCTCGCGCGGCCTATATTTGCTTATTTGCCAACAAAAATCTTAGGGGAACGTCGAACGAAAGGGAAACTATTGGTGTCAATGCATCCGAAGTAGCATAGGAGGGGTGACGAAGATACATCGTCGGTTTAATCAACCCGATAAATATCGATTACTCAGAAAGAGACGCCAATTCGGAGAGGGAAAAAACGATAAACTTCCGATGCGCTTTCAATCAACGGAGTCCGAGTAAATGTCGGAAGGGGAGTAGGAATAGGGGTGAAAGGGAAGAAACCTCCCACACGTAGCGTTTGACACCTAACAACGACCTTCCATTTCCTCTCCTCGCCCTCAACCCCCCGTCATTCAATTAATCTTTGGACTCCTCATCCCTTACACCCCGGTCGTTTGGTTTATCAAGGAGGAATCATGCTACACTCCCCCGCACTTTCGTTCTGCAAAATTGAATCACTCGTCAATCGCTCCTTATGAACTGCGGAGCATTCCTCCGAAAAGAATTCGAGTTCCGACGCTCCCTCATTCCACTCATAACATCCTCTATTTCTGATGGTTCTCTGCATATCTATTATAGTTACTACTTTCTGTTTTTTCAACTTTCAGCCACAAATAATACTTATTTTCATATACATTGGGCGAGTTTTTATACCTCATGAGATTTCAGGAGCTGCGAGGCACGTAAGTCGTGAAAATAAATTTAAAAACGGAAATTGGCTGTTTTTCGGGTATCTCTGATGGCATTTAATCTAATATACTTTCTCAGACAGTTTCTTATGCATTGAATACGAGTTATTTGCGGAGTATGAAAATAATTCATTCACAACGTCATTCATTTCAATCTATCCCCTCTGCTCTTTTTCATTTCTCTCTATCAATCTCGAATTCTCTCCTCCAATTCTTCTCTCTCTTTATATCCCTTCCCTTCTGGTCCATTCCTTCCTCGCTTAAGATCTCATCCCAATCATCTCACAATTTTTTATGATCCATATCCTTCTTTATTCGTTTTCCTTCACATTTATTATAGTAGAGATATTCCTCTGCTTCTTTCTATGGGAGATCATATATATATATATATATATATATATATATATATATATATATATAGAGTAATAATCATGATTTTAGCAGCAAAGTAATCTCATGCACTCCCATGATTGAATGGACGAGTCCGCACGAGGGCGAGATAGGAAGACATGG
Source organism: Sympetrum striolatum (assembly GCA_947579665.1). Taxonomy (NCBI): domain Eukaryota; kingdom Metazoa; phylum Arthropoda; class Insecta; order Odonata; family Libellulidae; genus Sympetrum; species Sympetrum striolatum. The sequence goes on from OX388347.1 coordinate 7,471,483, forward strand.
TTTTGGGCAGATAAACATCGAAATAAAATAAAATTGCAATAGAGACCATCAGTCAAAGATTATTCTCGTTAGCGGTCGTGAAAAATGTCGAGAAATTAAATTCAACGGCTGCTGAAAAACTTAGTCGAGGATAAACAGTTTGATTAAATCAATCGTTGGTTGGAATGGCTGGTCATCATTTGAATACGGTGATTCAGTCAGTCAAATATGGCAGGAATTATAAATTAACGAGCTTAAAACTTCAATTTTTGTTCGAGGATTCCGAAAACTCATTAAACGTTATTGGTAATTTCCAAATTCGCTAAATAGATATTTCTCATTAATTAGATGTGCGTTTATAAATTCCCTCCATTAATCGATTGTTTGCAATTTGAGCGGTATTTTCGGTACGGAAGAATTTCGAATGCGTTCAACTTTTTAAAATGTTCATTCGATCATTATTTACTTTTTAGCTAAATGGCCACGAATTAAAGGAATATTTTTTCATCGCGTCCATATTCATCTCTCTGGCGAGCAATATTTGATATTGGTTGAAATAACTGTACCGCCAATAAAATTAATAAAACAAACTATAAAAAAGAAAGCTTTAAATGCAATTACATGGACTCTGTTACCTTACATGCAAATTATATCGGAGATAAAGCTAATTGGAAACTTTGATATTTAATTGAATGCTATATCAAGGCCTTAAAATTAATGGAATTAACCTCTCCTAAATTGTAATTAGGATGCTCCAATTTTGCTAATCATAGCCCTAAAGCGACTTTTGAAGTATAAATCCGAATTATATGCCAATCGCTGATTCTTTTAACTACAGCGCAATCGGTCAAAATCAGCTTAAGTGGTACTTTTAATCGATTTATAATACACTTCAACTCTTAGATGTAATTAAGATATAATTACTCAACAGAATAACAATAATTTTTTCTGTGCTCAAGCATTGAAATCAATAAATGATTAAATTGTCCGTTAATTTTTAATAAACGCTTTGACGTTTATTTCAGGAAAGCGCTGGAGAGCCTAGCCGTTTTAACTTGTATTGCAGCTCTTATTTATGTCCATATTTCGCATACGTAAAATGGCCGAGCCGCAGTCGTTTGAACTTGAGCGCAGCAGAACAAGGAATGTTGATTTTTGAATAATTGTCTCTTCAAATTATCGTTTTAACACTTGTTTAGTGTTCGGGTACAAGAATTTCTTTATAAATCTCGCATTTGGTGCTCTTTCTCCGCGTGTGTCACCAAGAATAGAAAAAATTACTCTAGAATAATAATATTTGCATTTTAAGAATCAAATATACTTAGTACGTTTACATCCCTTTATTCCAAGAATGTCAAACTGAAGAGCAACTTATGAATTGAATTTTTTTTTATTCATTAAGAACAAAGATTAACCAGAACATGTGTTAAAGAAACCTTTCAATAATTAACTGAGATAAAACAAGGCAATCGGTGGAAATAATTTGTTATATTGTCCCTGCCTGTAACTTACTTTGCGAATCCATCGATAGCATTTTTATAATTTATTAAATAGGATGCTAACTTTAGCAAGCAGCCACTAAAATCAATTTCGTGAATTTTATTTATATTTCACAAGGATCAGGAAAGGTAATAACATTGCACTTATAAAAGTAGTAAACCCAGGGATAAACAGAGGTGAAAAATATTGGCATAACTGGTACTCGAACCGAGGTCCCCCAATTTCCGGGCAGTTGTCCTAACCTAAGCTTCCGTTTAACAGAAATGGGATTGACGTGGCATGGTAGTTTAGTGGTTAGAACACCCGCCCGGAAAGTGGAAGACCTGTGTTCGAGTCCCAGTAACGTCACAATTTTTACCTCTATTTATACCTTGGTATATTTAGATTTGTTTACCGTTAACTAAAAACGAACTCAATTCAATCGATGATTTTATAGGTAACCGATAATTAAAAATGGAGTGAGAAAAATTACTACATCGGGAATTCAGCTGCTTAAAGGTTTAAAATTTAGGGGAAAGAAAGAAAGGTAAATATGACCTTTAATATATTCAAAGGGAGTCAGTCCCATTCTCATTTGTCATGCGTCAAACTCATTGAAATGTTTGCTTTCATTTAATTGTGCATTTATCTCCCCGTGTGCGAAAGAGATGGAAATTTCTTCCTATATCCTCCTCTTTCCCTCGTGCGTTCTCTCCCTTTTGTCTCCAGAGTGGAAATAAGTCCGTATGAACCTCCAAGGACGCTTTGAACAAACAAGAGGGATGATTTTTTCGTACCCTCAGGATGTGTTTGGAAAGAGGATGGATACTGCACAGGGTTTAAGGATTCAGTCACTCAGAAAGAGGGCAAAATGCTGCGGGATAGCTTCTCAGGAGGTTATTCCATCTCCCCCTCTTCACCCCCTCCCTAAACTCGGACGGGATGTTTGCTCGCTCCACCCTTCACATGTTTGGGAATCATTCTGGAAATGCCTTTAAAATCCTCCGTTACACGACTCTAATAAATCTCTCACCTGAAAGAGATACACGTAGGTGCATGTCTGTACAATCCATAAATATTGCTTCCGCTGGGGTCTCATTTAGAAGGGCCGGGGTTCAAATCCTCGAGACCTCTGCGTGGAAAGGGATGAAAAAGGGTCCACTGGTTCATTATTTTTGCAGCATCCGAGATTCACTTTGAAATTCGATCGAAGCCAAGAGGAATGACCTGCAGCGTTCTCCGTGGGAATGGCCCCTGGGATTTTGACCTTTGTTTGTGTCAGAGCACACATTCTATGAGCTAATCACACATTACTGCCATTCGACGATTAGAGTGAAAATTAAAACCACCTGTGCTTACAAATCACAACAGGACTTACGAGCTACACTGAATCGATTCAGACACGGGGTTTACCTTTCTCATTCTGAGAGGCCTACAATAAAAGAAGTCTACTCCGCAATGTAATCATAGGAGACTCGTGTTTAAGTTTTAGAAGTTTATATTCTTCAAAAGTTGTCTTTGTCAGTCACAATTAGTTGCCACCGGTTTTCAGAAGCAACAGAAATGCTCTAACTCTTACAACTCGTTTATATGTGGTTACTTTGAAAAGGAAACCTCTTATTCCCCAAATGACATATTTGTTTTTATAAATGAACAGAGCACCCAAAATGACCCTCATCTCTACCTTAGCCTGCGAGTGACAAGTGATTTTTAATTTTAACAGAAATTGAACCAATAAATATATGATCCGCAGAAATTAATCAATTTTACTTATTTTAAATCTCCCTAGACTTCCAACTAAACGAATTTTTTCCTAAAATGTTTGTTTTAAGGCCATGAAGCACAAAAATCATTATGATTTGAAGATATTTCCTTATTACCTTAGATACCCGGATGTAAATTGAATTCGTGTATTTCAGGGCGATTTTTTCTACTTAGTACATGTTACAACGATATATTTAGCTGATCCATAGTTCATAGTTTGAATTAACCTCATCATAATTTAAAGAACGGTGAAGACTAAATCTCTAAGAGATAAATTCCATTCCGGAACATAATTTTCCATCATCTTAACCTCTCAACCCCTAAATTCCGCCATCCGTTTAAAACTAAAAGGACCACGTCCCCTATGATTTCTTTGCCCGCGATGCTACTGATAAATCTCCATTCGGGGCAAAATTAGAGCAAGGCCTCGTAGCATAAATGGGATGAATTAATAGAGAATTTAAAGCAAAAAAGATTTCCGCGATGCCTCTTTTATTTTTCCGCACTAGAGCGCAAGACAACCCTTTAAAAGCGGAAATAAATCAAAGGGGACGTCTCTCCCCTCTTTCCCATCTTAAATATCCCTTCCCTCGGAATCTCTTGTTCACCAACTTTTCGGTCATTTATTGCCGATCCTCAAGTAGGACAAGGAAAGGATTTCTTTGTAAAAGAGTTTTCTATTTCTGCCATTATGTACATATGCGATCCATTTTCGTGACTAAATGCGTTTACCGTATTTTCTTGGTTCATAGACTCACTTTTATTTTGATATTTTAAAGCTTCAAAAACCAGGTTAATTGGATGTTCGATCGAAAAAGCAGGTATCTCAGAAAAAAATATATATATATATATTTTTAAGTTTAATTCGGTTTTCCCGGAACCTATTGTAAGCAATCATTAATACTCGTATTCTCCTTCATCGATACGCCGGTAGATTACGATTAATTAAGAACGCATTTTTATGACACCTTGTTTTATTATACGAATATCGAAAGTAATACTATACTATTTAGTAATTAATAACTCTAGTACGATACCTAGGGTCTTTGGATGCGTCTTGGACTCGAGAATATGCGATTGACATTCGTTAGAAGCCTGTGATTGCTAGGACACCATTATCACTTACATTTAGTCGAATGATAGCGTATAATATCTCACGAATTGTAAAACACGGCTCTTTTTACGATTTTGTTTGGAAAAATAAGATAAAACCAAAATATTGTTCTAGTATGTTCATACATTTCCACAAGAATAAATCAAACTAAGAATTCACCAAACACGATAGTCTCCACCGATAAAGGATTTAAAGTACTGCCGATAAAATACGAAGAAATCTGCAACCCTTTAAAGATAACACTCGGAGACTAGACAAAATCGCTTACCAATGAATATCGCGCAGAAGAGACATCTACGACTACTCCCATTTTTTTCTCCCTCTCCAAAGTGTTTCCCACTTACTCTTTTTACCCGAAACCACTTTCCTACTCCTTTCTCTATCGGAACAATTCTTTTCACCCGATTATTCCTGTCTCTCTCTCCTTTTTCCGTACATTTCCCACACCATACACATCCCTCCAATACTTCCCATCTTTTTCCCAATTTCTTCTCTTTTTTTCCGTCCGTCATTCAAACAAAGCGTCATCGACGACCACCGCGACACTCTCCCATTGTCCTTTCGATTCAATCACTTTCTTTTATGTCTCCCTCAGTTCCAGCGGAGCAAAACAAAGGCTCGCTTTCGATGAAAACTCGGGGATGAAAAGTAAGGGAGACGCGATGAAAGGGAGTCGTAAAGCATAAAGATAATGAGAGAGAGAAGAACGATTCCTAATGGATTATACGATGAAATCGATGGAACCGCTCCTACGAGAGGTGATGACATTGATCTCAATCACGCTTGAGCTAAGTTTACTTCGAATATGAAGAATTATCCAAATTCCCGACTTTGCGATGGAATAAAGAACTACTCCACAGTGCGTTACCTAAAAAAAAAGAAATCAGATTTACAACGTCTGAGTCCATTGCTGCGAGACCAAGTACGGCGTACTTTTCCCACTCGATGCAAAATCCACAACTCTATTTCAAACGCAAACATTTCTGTTAAGCAAAAAAAGGAAAACATCATATCTACTCTTACGTATAATGTTATAATCATAAGATATCTACATATGTTTCAAATGGATTTGACTAAATTTTGAAGCACCATTAGCCATTCCGGATCATCACGCCTCCAATTTAATGCGATCTGATTCCAGATTCACACTTCATATGTAAGATTCACTCTTGACAACGATCACAGCGGCCTTCAAATCACGATAGACCGTTTCTCATTTTTCTCCGGACACATATAAATTGATTACATCTCGTCCTATACACCAATTTCAGTGAAGATAGTAATATTCCATGTCCGTTTATTTAGTAAATCAATTCGTTATCGAGCATGTTATTCTTCGAGGGAGCAAGTGAACGAATATATATAACTAAATACGTAACTGCACCCAGATAGCTTAACGTAGAGCACAATGGTTTCCCATCAGTGCTGCTTATTTGCCGGCTCCTAATTTTACCTTTTTCCGTTGATATTGTGATAATTTATACATTTCTGATAACTTCCGGATTTTCTATAAGCGCACCACCGCCACGAATGGCATAGCGCTCAACTTTATAGAAATAACGGTTAACATTGATCGAATAATTGGGAAAAACTGAGCAGATTCTAAGTAATACTGATTCGCATCGTAAATGAATTTGTAAACAAGGCCAAATTTTCGTTTCTCCAACAAACAACTTTTTTATAGATACTTCGCTATTAGGAAAGACAAATGGAAACTTAAATATCTTATGTGACTGGAGGAAGAGGTAAAACATTTCAGCGACGGGAATGAGTTGTCAGAAACTGCTCATATTATCAATCAAACTGAAGCTAAACACTCTCAGACGCGGAATATTGCGAGCGAAGTTAATTCGGAGACTATCTCGAGTGATCTTGATGAGAATAATGCCTCAGTAAATAAATTTCATCAAATAGCACTCATGGAAAGTATTTTAATTTTTCAGCAGTCGCCGTCATAAAAATTGCACAGGCTCTTTCGAGGAAGCCTTAGAGAAAACTGGAAACGTCAAATTAATGCAAATATTTGAAAGAATGAGGATCTTCTAAAGAATGACAGGCTCGCTTTAAAGGAGCAAGTAAAGCGTGATGAGAAAAGGGAATGAATTAAATATTAATCGGACGGGGAAAAGGGCGGCCACGGAAGGAATGGAAAGAGCCCCTCTCTGATCGAATTTGCAGACCCATAGAAACAATTTCCAAATGTGGGAAACAATTCGCACACCGCTAGAGAGGAATCCGGCGAATTCTATGGTCGCAAAACGGAGGAGCAGAAGGCAAGAGGTGGCAGAGTGTGGCAATTATTGGAAAATGGTCAAATTTTGGGTAGCAGCGACCATATTAATTTGCCATCCTAGGCTCTCTGTTTTGCATCTTTTGCTGAAAATGCATTGCATTGCGTATCAGTGGAATGGGAAAGAACAGGACCGTGAATAAAAAATTGATTCCATCCGTGCTCGAAGTATCGATATTTTTCTAAATAAGCTAATTTATAAATAACCCTTTATTTCGATAAATACCAGTTTACTGTTCAAATTAATGAAATGGAATCCTTGCCTACAGTTAAGGAAAACAAGATATATATGGATAACGAGAGGATTAACGGAAAGGCATCGGTAATATTTCCTCTCTGACGAAATTACCTCATTCGAGGAAAACAAAATCGTTTGTTTGTAAAGCGGGTCATCACAACATATATAGTGAATATTCCAATCTCCGAAATAGATATTGATTGCTCATTTAGATCTTGGAAGATAGATTCGAAAATTCTCGTTTTTTATTTTCTTTCGCATTTTGTGACAAAGAATTTTGCGAGATATCTCCAAGAGACTGTCAGAATCATGGAACCGAGAATTGTTCTTGAGTCGCCGATCTGTCGCTTATCTAACAGAATTTATTAATTATGAATGTACTTTACCACTGTAAGTTAATTTCCATAACGTGAAATAATTATCTGATTATTTTCAGATACTTATCGCAAATATTTCTCAATTTTGAGATTGTAATATTTTGTGCATCAGTTTAACTTTAAGGCTGAATGAGGGATGTTGTCACTGCTGCGAATCCGAGGAAAACATTAAAAAATATGTTCTTGTGTAATCTCAATTTACAAATAAATCCATCTCGAACCTGTTCCTCCTTCAAAGGTTTTTAAAAATATGCTTACACTCCATGTTTTATTCAACTGGTCTCTTAACCTTCCTTTTTGCCTGTTTCCTTAAATGTAAAATCATTTTTATAAGGATTTTTAGCGAGAATACTCCACAAATGTTTAGGGTTTTAGGCCACGATCGATATATCCATATATGGAGTTCACAATTAACAAAAGGAAGGATTACCATAGTTCAAAACATTTAAAGTTATAATGACGTGAATTGTACGCTGCCATAGACGACAACATTTATCATATACTCTATTTTTACCTATACTGTACATTTTATGTTAGTTATTTTTATACAAAATTATTTTTGTAGCAAATTAATATTAATTTCAACCTTTTCAAAACTATTTGTGTATTATTTATTTGGAGCCTCTAAATTAGCTCACCATACAGATAAAATTTCAAGGGCATTTATTATTACAATTCCAAGATACATTTCAAATTACGAAATTAAGTCATTCTATTAATTTTGTTTTAGAACTAAATTTCGTTACGTAGTGCTGCTTTATCGATTCGTAGAGCAATCCAAATGCAATTTTAACTTTAGCCAATAATTATTCTGGAAATTTAAAGTGGGAACGGAAAGATTTAGGAGGCAATTTTCGGACCCAAGTTTCCGTTCCTCCCATTCGTATTTCCGCATTGTGTAAAGGATGTTCGAACTGGAGCCATATCTTATGCGGCGAAAGATGAAACTGTCCCTTAAACTGCGGCTATTCTCTCGGAACAGAACTTACAAATGGCACACACGTGTACCTCCGAAATGGGGTGAATGGTCAAGCCACTGCCTCAGTTATTCTTGCCGAAATCTTCCGGAGAATTGGGTTAATTTATTAATATTTTATATGCACTATGATTTCTCTGTTTTTGCTTCAATAATTTGTAGAATGGATTATTTTTTTTCGTTATTTTCCGATTCAAAAATAGAAGAAAATTAATACTTCACACACTATTAACTAAGCCTAGTTCTTGGCTTCGGTAACGTTAAATTTATTTTGGTATAGGTGATACTGGTCATTACGTACTCAACGACGGATTTACCAGGGGAAGTAGAGGGCCTGACCGTTGACTGGACCTGAAAAGGACCTTTTTTAAGGTAATAATCTCTTGACGAGGCTTCAAAAGGTCCTTGGGGCCTCTGATTGCTATAATTCGCTCAAACTGAACGTTGTGAAGTGTTACTCTTTGGGCTGCTCATACCCTTCTGGCTCCGTGAGGATAGTACTCTTCTATCTTAATCTTGACGATACATTCGAGCTGATACCTTGATGGACAGAAGTGATTCCTCCATATTTGTTGCATATCCATTAAAAATGCAATGTAAGAAATATTTCCCAAATAGAAGAGCTGTAAACCATCTATACCAATATAGCTTTTACCCTTTTTCTCATGTCATATTTAGCATGTTAAAATTCGTAAACGATTTTTATTTTGACTGTTTTATTTCATGTTTAACTGTGATAATTATTATATTCTCATAGTGTATTATTCCAATTTTTCCTGCAATTGATTTTGTTATTTGTAATTTTGATATAGCACTGATTTTGTGATACCATTGTTATAAAATTATATCCTATAAATCTTTCAGCTTGTACTATCAGTAGCTTTACGCAAGTTTTTCATACTCTACTTCTTCGTAGGCGTTTCCCTGCAATGAATATTTTTCTAAGATATTACTTTAGGTTTCTTTACACTTATAAAAAGAATAGTATCCAAGGAGATCTGGTGGAACTTCATAACGAAGAATAATTTATTACAAAACTTGTACTAGTCCACAAAAATAGTTACAAACATTGACCGGTTTCGGCAAGTGGTTATGCCATCATCAGAATACAGAATGAAGCTTGAACAAAGAGTTTAAACTCTTAGAGAAGAGTCTTATAGAAACCTCAAGAGATGGAATAATAATATTTCTCGTTAATGGCAAAAAATGCAAGTAAAGTATTTTTCAAGTATGGCTTACAAAGGAATTAAATTATAAACAATTTCGATATCGAATGGGCTGATATTCAAAGAAATTAATTATCAGAATAATTCCCAAGGATATTAATCATTAAATATACCGGCGATTACCTTCCGTTACAATTATTCCTTTATTGTGGAGGCAGATTCATCTTCCTCTGTAACTCTGAGGAAGTTAATTAGAGCCGTTACCTTTACAAGGCCAAACCAATTTCAGCAGGAACCGCAAGAAATCCTCGATCCAGCATAGAGCAGGGATAAATGAAGAGGCCAACCCTCAACGGCGACCGAAGCCCAAACAAACTCCATCGAGACATCGAAAAACTTCATTAAAAGCATCGATAAAACATCGAAGACCTCCCACGGGAACCCCGCTACACTTTATATACAATTCTTTTTGTTCAGAGCGGGTCTTCCGGAGCTTTGAGGGAACAAGAGATCGCATCCAAACCCCGTTCTTGCCCTAACCATCAGTTGCCCGCAAACCGCCACCAACCCGCCCAGAATTTAAATTATCGTCGCAGATTCTGGGCCTGGGGCCAAAGGTCGCCAATGGGAACCAATGGTTCGGAAACTGCAAGGATAAGACCCCTTCTCCCTCTATATCTCGTTCCAAAGCTACTTCCAAAACCTCGGCCAATAATGCATTCGGCGACCAAACCTAGTAATTGCGGAAAGGATCAGCAAAACTTCTCTTTGCTCCGGTGTAGAAGGAAAGAGGGGAAACTCACTTTGAAGATACTATCGATAGAATATGAGGAGTTGTTAGGAATCAGAATAAAGCACACGCGTGCATCTAATTTATTTAGAAATGATACAAATATAATAATTGGAACAAAACACATTTTATTTCGATCTATCTTACAATAGGGTCAAAACAAGAGAATCGAGTGACAGTACATTTTGTTTTCATTCTTTTCACGAGTAAGCCACAATCGGTACAAATTAAGTAAATAAACGAATATCTTGACGTTTAAATCCGCTTTCTAATGCCAACAGTGAATAGTTTATCCAAAAAGTATTCCGTTTCCTTAAACGTGGACGAATCTTATCACCGTAACTCACAAAACGAAAGTGGAAATTTATAATCCAAGCATCAACTTAATTAACAGCTTAACTAAAAAGGAAACTGTTTGCAAAGGTAATTACTTTCCTTTCTAATCCACGAAAAACCAAATTTCAACTTATATAAGATATACTTTAAGACGCCTTGATTGTTTTCACCGATCAATCGATATTTTCTTTCATTATTGTAGATATGAGCTACTTATGATTCCAATATAAAAATGTTCTCAGCATTTAGGAAGATCGGTAACTCGGCGACTAAACATACTCTTAAATTGCGGCCTCAAGTATAAAATACACTCCAAATATACATATTTACATTCCCTGACTTAACATGGATGGAGACGAACTTTTTAAATCGTAATTTCCGCAAAAGGATCCGTCGGTTTTTTCCATCCTCGACTCTCTCCTTGGCGGGATACAATTTGGAATCGTCCACAAAAAGAAGCACGCGGTGCGCTGACGTAATCGCTTCTCATAATACAAAGAATTTTCGTTCCGCTGCATGCGATTCCGATTCAATGAAGAACGCCTTTGGAATTGATTCCGGTAAGCAATTTCCTCCTTTTCTCCCAAAGTTTCCCTCACAAAAACCCCACCGGAATGCCAGATTATTCCTCGAATTTTCAATTTCGATCGCTCCGGAATAAAACACGAGCCGAATTTCTGTCTTCCGGTGGAAATTACCCCATTCGACTACACTTCCGTCTCGATTTATACCCACGCGAAAATCCCACATTTCCTTTCAAAATCACATCGACTCTTAACGACGCTTTATCTCCTCCAAAAAATGATGGCGCTTCGGCATTAGCGGCCAAAGTCCCATTTGACCACCTCGTGGGAGGCCGATTTGTCACGCTCGATCTATTAGAAGGCCACCGAAGTTCGAGAGGTAAAATCGAGTCGTCCGTAGTGCAGGAATGCGTTCAAACGCCTCATCCACAAACACCGCGAATTCCAGTGCGGGAAGTGCAACTCCTTGCGAAAGGATTTGGAAATAGCAGGAATGCCCACTCTTGCACTTGAACAGGGAATCAGAAGAAAAATCATTTATGCCAGGGACCGCAGAGGACGAAGGGTGGATGAGAATGGAACAATTAATGGGGTGAAGTTGTTGGAAAGTTGCGGAGATAAGTTTACCCTTCGGAAGCAAAGCGTCCCCTTACTTTCGTCGTCGTGACATTCATTAAGGCGCAATTACAATATGGCGGTGGTATGAGTGTAACATCACCGAATCACGGAACCCAATAATAATAACCTAAAGTCTATACGGTATATTAATATGAATATCGATAAATATATGCATGCATATACATATAATCATGGGTAAGTATACGCTTTTGTTTTATTCGGCCAATTGATAAGATCAAATAAAGAGCATGGACGCATTTTCGTGTGCTTTTGTGCAATTGAATGGAATTATTTATATAAAAACATAAACAGCACGAGGCTGTCACAATGTACTGAGAAACGATACAAAACTGTAGCGAAAAAGGTTAAAAGATTACGATTTAAAATTAAATTAAATAAGAGAAATATTATTAGGAGAGTGCTAAACAAAAATACAGCTGCATTATCAACTGTTGGCACAGTTGAAAAATAGGTCAAGTTAATTCCTATGACACATAGCGATCCGAATAAAAGTAAAAGAGATCATACAGATGGAATATACATAAACATACTACATATATCCTTATTTGAGCAGAGGTATGATACCATTATCGAGGTTAAGTTCACGAAGCAATTTATTTATTCTTAAGGACTACAAAAGGCCTGATTACATTACAGGCCAGGTGGTAGTCATTCCTGTGGGGGGAGGGAAAAATTAAGTAATCTGTCTAGTATTTACCGTAGTCGGGAGGAAAACCTCCCGAAGCCAAAAATTTTCGAAGTATCAAATTATTGTTAATGGAAAACAAAATTAATTGGATAACATAAATCTATAAAATTCTAATAAGCAAAATCTGACCCGAAATTATCTCAAAAAATCATATTACTTTTCCCTCATAATATTAAAGAAAAGAAAATATTATTAATGAATATATCTAATATCTACTCCTTTGTAATCTTGTAACGTTCTTTTTCAGATCCCCTAAATAGAGCGTGGTATAGAGAGATGGTTCTCTTCATGAAGTAATTTAACAGAAACCTCAAGAGCATTCAATATACGCCATGTAGAGGGAAGTTAGGAGACATTTTATCGTATAAAGTTTTTGGAGATGCGTGAAAAGGAAAATGATGGAGTTAGACGAAATGAGAATAAGTGAAAGTGATTGGGAATCGATGGATTTAAGCGATGGTGGAACTTGCGATTCAAGAAATGCTGAAGAGGACACAGCGAAGACTCTGAAAAGAACAAGCGGACTTTGAGAGATATTAAAGCACAATGTACCTGATATATTCAGATAAGTTGGTTTCGAGGGGGAGGAATATTAGCGGAAAGGTAGATCAAAATACTTACGAATATTCATGAATGCTTTAGAAAAATTAATGACAAAGTATAGATTTCTTTGAAGGAAAAGAACGCGTTGAATATTATACAATCCATGAAATAATAAACGTTATGTTCATAATTCTTAAGAGTTAAGACGAACGATTACGCCATTAAATATTTGGACATTGAAAACTATTCGGTTTCTCGCGGTTTCTAACTTGGTAGCCGGAAATATACATGTTTATAGAGAGCAAATATGAAATAAACACAAGTATAAATAGTATAAATACGAAACGAATCCTTAGTTTGCAGCATATAAACGATAATGTGTAGTGATTCCTGCGAGAATTATACTAATCCACATGTGATTTGTAGGTGGCTAAATTTAAACGTGGATATAATACGAACATATAGTCATATGATCCTAGAATCCCTTAAAGAACTAAATATCGAGTTAAAAATAACACAAACATTTATTTCAGAAAAGCCCTTCCTAGTGAATTAAAAAAGGTTATATTAGCCATGGTACGGAAGAGGAGAACGACAAGGAAGGAATAGGAAAGCGTCATGTTAAAGAAGAATTGTTGCAGGAGAAGTGGGCGGAGAAATTTGAGGAGCATAAAAACTGATAAGCGAAGTGGAGAAGAAATTGAAAAGAGTAGGTAAAACAGGAAATGGGCAAGAGAGAGAATAGAAAGGAGGAAAGAATTGGGGAAGAGTAGAAAGAAGGCAAAGGGGAGTTGGAAAAATTAGGGCGCGGCAGAGTGTTGAGAGGCGATTCGAGAAATCGCTGCACCCATAAACTCTTTACGATGAGGGAAGTCCCATGTTCATACGCAAGCAAAATCCACTCTTCCCCACCTTCTCCACTCTATTAGCCAACCTCTAATACTTCCCTCCATTGCCCTTCCTTCGCCTCAATTCCATCCAGATTCCTCGAAATGAAACATTCTTAGAGAAAAATAATCAAAAACAAAGAAAATAATTTACAACAAGTATTCTCTTTTGAAATCCCCCAAAGTAATGAAAATACAATTTCACCAAAATAGTTCAACGGATCCATATTACTAATCAATGGTGATTATTACTACTGTTAGAATAATTTTGGAGTAATTTTTTAAGGGAAGATCTCTTAGCAAAAGAGATAAGGAAAGATCTCATACCAGCGATTTTGATGAAGATTAGTATATCCGATACAGAGCTCTTCAATTTTTAATCCAAGTTAGGTTGTTGTACATAAAATAGCATATACACAGAAGTTTGTTGTCTTGATTTTATGGCAGAGCGCCAGAGCAGATAACTTTATGAAAGAACAACTTCATCGGGCAATTCACGGGTAAATGGATATTTATAAATTATAAATCTTAATGTTTTCTACGCCCTTATCTTACAGTAACGTAACCAAAGCGAAAAATACAATGCAGATTAGTAAACATTTATGCATAAAGCATTTCATAGAAAAATGAAGAGGGCTTAAGTATCACCGGAAGGCAACTAAACGGCATGTAATTTGTAAATAAAATCACATCAATCTACAAAACTGCCGGTGTCGGCATGAAAGAAGAAATAATTGCCATATTAATAATTTGTGAAATTTACTACCTTCATTGATACCTTACATTTTTCTAAATTTCTCTATCCTTTATCCTTTCGTGTGTTTTCTATTCTACGATGATCTGTAGCATGGAAATTAATCCTCACATTTCGGTTCTTTTAGATTGATCTTATCTATCTATATCTACCAATTTCCCAACCACCTTCAGATTTCTTATCTAGATTTTCCATATTATAAGTGGTTAGATGCTTTCTAATTTTTAAATAATAATGTAGATATGAAATTTAGAAAATTGAAAGTACTAAGTGAAACTCGATGGAATTTCATTTACAAAATCGAAGAAGTAATAAGGTGTTTAATCGTACCGAAGCCTCGTTGCCTGATGATGTGTAAACTTGCACAAAAATCATGCTCGCATTAATACATTTTGTGGAAAGTAAACATCTTATTTCTTCTTCAATTTAGACATGTTATTCCTTTTGCTATACCAAAGATACTTCTTATATCCGCATCACTCAAGCTAAACACGTTCACTCCTTCCCAAATTGAACTTTAATTACATCATCTTCACTCCTTATCTTTTCTCTTTCCTTATCATCCCCATCATAATACCCCACTTTCTTTTAAAAATTTTCACCATCTCACTTCCAGCACATCCTCATAATACCTTACTCCTTGCTGCTCCTATTTCATAAAATGAACACTTATTTCTCTCCTCACAATTTCTCAATTTTTATTTTACCCTATCTTTTTTAAATTCTTTATTCTTTTGTCTCATTCTCCATCCCCTTACTTACCTTTCATTCGTATTCTCTTATTACCTTTTTTCCGCTTATTTCGACTAAATCTTTGCCATATTCTCTTTTCTTCTGCTTTTAATCTCTTTCATTCCCTGCAGCCTCTTCCCTCTTCACCTCCTCACCCTGTGTAGTAGCGAATTATGATAACGAGAAGGGATTAGAGAGGGACGGTGGGAAAACAAGGGCATTGTCCCGTGGTGGCTATTGTAATGTACGACTGAGTGCCCAACGCTTAGTCCTATTCTTCTTTTGGGATTTTGATGAAGAGAGAGTCACAATTGAAAGTGAGAGGAATATTAATACGGAGGGTGCTCTATGCTGCGATTGAAATTCGTCCACCCGTATTACAGAATGAAATTTAAGGCGTATTTGTAAAATTGGCTTCCCACGTTGATAATTGGACGGTATCAGTATGGCTAAATTCTTCAAAGAATCTAGTTCACCAAAGAGTTGTGTAAATTTCCTGACAGTCAATGGAGTAAATAAGCGATGTAAAACACGTGGTTCAAATGCCAAATTTCAGAAAAATAAATGAAGAAAATCGAGTTTTGTCGTGGTAGCTCAATTGAACAGAGCAACCGTCCAGGGAGCGATTCCCGGCCACATAACACTCTTCATTTCCAGGATATGGAGCGACACATTTTGATGATAAAACCTCGATTATTAATGCCTATATGTGCTGGTGTTTTCATTAAGTCGATATATGTACCGATTTCCACATTAAATTTAATCTACTTCTCACCTTCGCTAACTTTAATTATGAATATCTTGCGGTGCAACCTCGACTTTTTAAATGTTTTTTATTTATATGTACAATCGATGTTAATGTTTAACGCGGAAACTTTACTCGACCACATACAAAATAGACAATTGGAACCATCTTATCAAGGTATGCGAATATATACTTCAATTATCATCAATATAATTATGTAAATCCAAGTAAGGCGCGAAAGTTTAAAATAATCGAGTTTTAAAATACCTTCAAATCAGAAAAACCTGAAAATTTGCAAAAGGAAAAACAGAATAGGGGTTCATAACACACTTTCCCGAGAGGAAATAAAAACACTTTCGGTGGGATCATTTAAGAAAGCGGAAGAGCGAGGATTTACCAAAGGATCGCTTTCATCTCGACCGCGTATGGGAGGAATCAGCATTTCCCATTCAGAAAGTAAACCAACATAACGAGAAAACAATGGATCAAAAGAGCGGCATTATCGGTTTTTAACCTTTATAAAAAGAGCGCTCCCTTTCCAGAACAAAAGATCGCTTAACAACATTTCGCGACTCTCGAGCAACGCGATTAAAAACAAATAAAAGAGTGCGATAAAGGGGTGACTAGGAAAAAAAAGCGAATTCGAGTCTTCGGAAATGGAAAAGAAGCGGGATTTCGCCTTGAAGTGTCGGAAAGGGAGAGCGGGAGACGGAATATTCCAAAAAATCGAAATTTGATTAGAAAGTTGAAAATGGAGAAAAGAAGATGTGGAAGCGGAGTACGAAAGAACCCAAATGGAACGAAGAAATCCATCATATTTAATCAAACGAATTAAGACAAACTGTGGCATCTATACGTATTTGTCTGAAATGAAATCAAATGTCAAATTCCTCTGTTTAATAACCAAATTGATATTCCCTAAACAGAATACGAGTCAAAAAATATTAAGTACTCGGGATAGATTAAACCGATGGCTAAACACAGTGAATTTCAACTCAAATCTGATCGAAAATCTAATATTTTTAATGAGAAATTCTAAATATGGCACGAAAAATCCTCCAACAACTTATGCCAATAAAATAGATTTGAGAAATAAAATAACTATAGAAAGTAATATAAAGCAACAGATTCATATTGCAAAGTTAGTCACTCGAGATGTTACAAATTACATTATCAGTTGTGAAGCATAAATGTGGCGTAATGATCTTCAAAAATGTTTTTAATCTTTCCTTATAAGTATTCCACAACTTACAGTGAAAACTACTAACGAATACAATTACCTTGAGACTCGAAATAAGAGTAAAGTTAACAACGATACCTGAGTAAAATTTTATTTACCTTTCAATTTTTGTTGCAAGAGTACTTTAATGTTGAATGCAAGAGTATCGCCGTGTGTTTTGTTAAATGAAAACCTTTTGTGGAAAAAACAATGTTCACTATTAATACACACGAAAAATTCCCTATCTCCATTAAGCAGTAATATTCTTAGCACATGACTCAGCATAAGGTAATGCATAGATGTATGACCAGAGAGCGGTACGAAGTCGCATAAAAAGAGAATCGTAGAAGCATAATTGGAGAGAAAATGGTGAAGAGAAACGTGAACAGGACTTCCTCCTTATAATGACTGCGACTCTGGGCATTTATTTTTTTCCGGATTTCTTTCTTTTAAAATTTTTCCACACCTCAACGAGAGCGGAAAAGAATCGATCGACAGTGGATTTGTGTGCAAAAGTCATCTGAACTGAGCATTCGCAGCTTCTCAAAAGAACTGCCATTCTCTAAAGGAAACACATTAATGCTCTGAGAATTATTTCACTGCATGTGAAGGAAGCAGTGCTTCTGCGTTAACTTCTACTTATCACTACAGATGGTGCGTTTATACGTTACTGAGTAACGTTATTGAGGTATACCAACTCGAAACGTTGATGATAGATTCAGGGAATTCAGACAGACAGGGAAAAAAAGCCGGTCAAAAGCAAGTATCTACTTTTTCTTCATCCTCAATGGAGCTTCCATCCAAAATTATACGTTCTTTTCGTGAAAAATTACCATTTTTAAGTAATCGTCCACTCAAAACGAATGGTGCTCACGGAAATGCGACACGTTTCTTTGCAGTTCCTAGGTGCTATAATTTTCCCGATATTACATCTTATTCTTCAACTTTCTCTTTTTTGGGAGACCGTCAGATAATTTAAAAGGTCGTTAAAAGATTGCTGAAAAATTCTACCGTTTTAAGCGAAAATGAAAACATTTTCCCTTGGCTAAACTTGTTCACAGTCAAAGGTGGGAGAGCTAGAAAGGGAAGTATTCGTAAACCAAGAGGTACCCGCAGCAAAGGGATAGTAATTTACGATATTTCCCATTTCGAATGAGAGAATCCTGGGGGACTCAGAGATGACAGAAAGCTGAGAGATAAGACGTGCGAACGTGTGGATGCGAAGCGGAAATTTGCGATGAGCGAAATGTGGAGAAGCGGAATGGAGTGCCGAAGTACGCGAACTTATACAAGAGGTAAATTCTATTCTTCGAGGGAAAAGCGGGTACAAAGTGGATGGAGGCTTATGAATAAGAACACGAGAGATTACTAGCACAGCTCTTCTTTCTCGACCGTTAAGCCTTCGTAATTTATCCAGCATCTCTAAGCATTTCCTACCCCTATCATAGAATGTAACATCTTTCGCTGAGATCCTAGACAGCCTCTCTCCGAGGAGCTCATTCCAGAGATAGCATCAACCCGCCCTCTCTCCACCTTCAATTTACCCATACTTATTCTCTCGCCGTCACTTAACCTTACCTCTCAAAAAATCCACATCCTGTCCCATCTTCTCCTCTTTCTTCCCCCGTTCGCTTCATCTTGACTTTTAAACCTCTTTTCCCCTTTCGCTAACGCCTTCGACAGGTTCCTTCGCTCCATTCAATGTTTTCTTTGCATTAGTGCCTCAAAATTTCCTCTCTCGTCCTTTATATCACACAGTCATCTTTCATTTCCCCTTTACATTTCTCTCCTCCTTCATTCCCTCTTCATTTCTCGTTCAGTCACTTCTTGGATGGCTGAGCAATGTATTCTAGCACAGCGGTTAGCTAATAATTTTATAAATATAAAGTTATACAAGAAAATAAAGAAATGATATTTGTTAATTACACGCAGAAAAATGAAACAAATATCGCCAAAAATGTTTCAAACTAACTACTTTTGTACTGAGCCTATTTTCTAATAATTTCTAATTCATAACTGTAATAATTTAAAACCTTTGCCTTTCTTTAGTCTCTATTACCAATCGGTCTTTGACATCGCAATCCGTTGTCTCTCTTCAACTTCGAATAGCTTATGACCAACACCATTTTTCCTCACCTTATGGTCTAATTTTCTCTCTTTTACATTTTTCCTAGACCTTCATTTCGGACCTTATTCCACTTTTTATCCTAATTCTTCGTCAACCTTAACTTCCTCTTTTCTCACACTCTAACCTTCCTTACAAACCCACTCTCCATGTTGACTCTCCTTCATTTCACTCTTCGCATTTTATCTCTCTCTCCCCCATTCAATCTGCAACCCCTCTTTCGCCCGAGGGCTTCTGGGAATCACCGCATACACTCTCTCCTCCGCTCCAAATCACTTTTAAAATATTTTTCATCACCTGCATGTATGCGACAGCGTCTTCGGAAATGAGGGCCTCCGAGCAAATGAACGTATATCCATTTCGCCTCTCAATCACCTCTTATCGTCTTACTTGCCTTTCATCGGTTCTTTTCTATCTTTTCTCTCTCTTACACATTCCCTTTGCTTTATCTCGTTCTCCCATAATACTCTTTCATTTCGATTAAAATTATTCCGATTTCTTGTTTCCTATTCCTCCTGTCTAGCAAATCTGCTCTTATCACAACTGCATGGCATAGTTCTAAACGGCTGCGCAATTATGTTATCAGTTCTGAACTGTAGGTAACTTCTACGAGCATAAAAGTGTTATCACTGAGAAAGGATTTAGAATCTGCAGGTTGGACCTAATGAGTTTAATGCTTAACTCTGTTTTCGGGCTGAATACTGTACCGACGCTATTCTCATAATGTTCTCCTTATCATTGTTCTGACAATTTCCCTTTCCTACATTGCGTTATAACTCACCCTCCATTTTCCCTCCAACGCTGTCTCTTCGACACCTATTTATATTCTCTCCCATCTTCTTCTTTTCCATGTGTCTGTCAGTCGCATTTTATCCGATCTAGCTTAATCCATTCCATTTTTATACTCGGAGAGGGATAACCTTCTTTCCAATATTCCTCGCATAGACCTTTCGCATCCAAGAGACCCTTCTTTATTCTTCCCTCTCTTCTTACTTTCATTTCTCCCTTAAATATTTTCTTTTTCGCCCCCTTTTTAGGCTCTCATATCTGTTGTTGCAGCCCCGCTAGATTTCCCTTGCATTCCTTACCCTTTTATTATATCCTTTCTTCTCTACTCCAAATACGTGTTTCCGCCCGAGCACATTTCTCTTTCCGGTATGCGAAGTCTTCATGAACTCCTTTTTAAACCAAGCCGTACTCTTTCATCCCGAAAGGTAAAAGTTTCCTTGAATTCGGGCTTTCTCCCTTGAGGAGATGGACCCGGTGAGGGGTCTACCTCAGATAGCTTTACTCAGAGGGACTCCGGAGGAACGTGATGTGAAGGTGATTGATGTTTACTCGCCATAATGCGAGCTTTTTCTCCTTCCTGAATCAATTCGCTCGGGAACGTCTTGAGATGGAGATGTGGCCTAATCTCTTAAAATCGGATTTCTATTCAGCGTAAGATGTGGAAATATACTCCGAGGAGATGATACGGAGGAAAGTAAGTTTTCTTGCGTTTAATTTAATCCGCCGGAAAATTTAAGAAAAGCAGTTCTTTCGTGCAAGTTGTGTTTTTCGTGTGATGTGAAACAAAAGTGTGTACATCAGAGTATCATTTTCAATCTTTCATTCTTATCAGATTTTCAGCACTCAGGCATTCGGTTTCTAAATTTACTCCACACTTTAGAGGTCACTAGGAATGCGGTTCATTTATAATCGTTAAACGAAACAGAATCAGGTGTAACTTTGTGGTACTTATTAAACCTTAAAAAACTCCATTTCAACAAAACTTTTTCTAAACTGCGAGACAACCACCTAACTTGAGGTTTAGTAAAAGTATCGTTGAAATGGAGTTTTTAATATGTTCATTTGCTTTAATTAAAACATATGACATTTATTTTGCCAAACCTGAATGTTTATTATTCAATATTTACCAATCAAACGTTTTCAGAGGCCAAATTGTAGGTACGGAGTATTTCAACGCTCTGAATCGCTTTATCGTCTTATATGCTCAAATGAGATTTTAAAATTCGTTACCTCATTCCAAAAACCTTGATAACACTAATTTATGTTATCTATCTAAATTATCGAGCCATAAAATTTACTAATCTAACCTCTCCATTCGTTATAAGTACTATATACTATAAAAATAAATATTTACTTTAAATATATCAACTCGGGTGTTACTTGGTGGAACTTCATTTTAAATTTACAAAAGTAAAACAAAAATTATTAAAATATTAAAATATATTATTTAAATATAAAAATATATTATTTATTTAAATTTGTGGCATTCGTACAAGTGTGTTTGTGTTTTTTACTTTTGTAAGTTAAAATATTTACTTTATTTAAACTGAGTGGAAGCTGAGACCAAAATGCGTGATCTTTGCAAAAAGCAAAACAGTTTCGATAGGATTAGGAATGTCTCAGCGGAGACGATATTTCTGTCCACTCTGCGAAACAATGCGAGCATCCGAAAGTCCATCCGTTCAAATTAGCACTATCCTATCAATGGGGATAATCCCCCTACATCACACCGAGAGATCCTTTGAAACCCATAAATGTAAATTTCCAATCAGAAGGTCTGAAAGGCCTCAAGAAAATCCCATCTCTGATTTTCCACGCAACAAGGCTTCCGATCACACTGCACGCCCAGCTCTTCGCTGCTCTTTATTATGTGTCATCAACTTCCTAAACCCTTTTTCATCCTCTTACTGCCGATACGAGGAAGTTATCGCTCTCGGTGCTACACCCAATTCCACTCCAGCGCCAACCCCTTCAAAACCACCCTATCGCTACCATCGACCACTCCATAGAGCATAGTAAAAAATCGCCCACCCCTTGGTTACTCGCGCGGTTACTGCAGATAAAGACGAAATAATGCGATGTAAAACCCCTCTCTATTATCTCTCCACTTTACCCCCCCAACTTTATCTTCGATTCCTTTCATCTTCACCTGTTTTATGCCTCCCCTATAAGCCCCCTTCCCCTCCATCGCGAGTAAACCCTTAAGCTAATCAGAATCTCGCTGAAATCCGCCATCTTACCTGCCTTCCGCCTTTCTCCCCTCCTATCCACTCCATCACGCCTTTTCCCTTTTATAATGCAATTTCCCATCTGTGCGCACGTAAAAAAGCATTTGCGAATTTAGCTCGTATTTTTTTATTTAGAGGGCGCCTTATAAAAAGGAGGAGGCTGACGGTGAAGGAAAAAGCTTTATTTTCCTTTATTTATAATTCTCTTCCCGAGAGATGTTCCCATCCACTCCTCCGTTGCCCATATAAGGCGATCGTTGGTGTGGATGACGCTGGTAAGTAACTTTCACAAGCACTCGATATCGTTGATATAATCAGCTTCGGGTAATTTTTTCAACAGCAAGAAGAAAGAAGAACCGTCAAAATGGCACGTACCTATTATGTTTTCGATGAGCAGACCTTTTTCAAGATTAAAAGCGCACTTCGAAATCTCTGATAAAATTCCATTGTAAATTCCTTTTGCGTTAAATTCTTGTTTGATCTAATAAGCAAATTAGAATTTTGCTCTTAATTGCTTTCAGTGGTTAAATGCGAAGAACGGACTGCGACTTCGTGGTACATTTAAACAATCAAGTCTGTGAGGAAACGTGAGACCACAAAGTACCACAAACTTAGGCTCTTTAACATCTTTGACCAAATTCATACATTCTACAAGACCTTTTCCGATTAATAATCGTTCTCAAACTGAGCAGATGGTTCCTAATATTTAACTTGCAGTCAGATAACAATGGCTGTTTTACACCGTCTGAAATAATATTGCAATCGGTACAGATTTTCGCAAGAGATGGCCACCTCTCTTCTCTTCAAAATCCGTAACTTATCGAAGTGAACAATTTTGAAACTTAATTACTACTCGTAGATTGGGCAATGATGACTATTAATGAATGCGGTATTAAACAAAGGTCGATACAATTTCATCGTATTTCAAAAGTATGAAAATCGAAATTTTATTTCTTTGTAAATGGCGACAAATATTTGATTTTAATAGCTTTGCATGATAAGATGTACGTGTAACATGCCTTCATTACTCACTCCATTAAAGACAGCAATGTTCTTAGCAGCCGGCCTTGGTTTGGTGTCTTACCTAAAAAGAAGAAAAAAACTATTAATAGAAAATTCACTTTCCACACACTATACACAATTACACTGCATAAAATATATCTACATTTTGCATCCTATATATTATATCTAATTCTCCAATCGATCTAAGTATAAAATCATCTTTTCTTCATTTGCGTAAGGATATTCAAGATCTTTATTATATAGTAGTTCGAGATACACATGAGCTGATGTTAATAACAACCAATACAAGGCGAAATAAAATCATTTAAAAAATAAGATGAAATTACAAAACATGAAAGGCGATGTTCCTTTATAGATATTCGACGGCGTAAAATGAAAATAATTTGCGATGCGTATAATAATCAATCGTTATCTGATATTCATTGACATTCATACAGGTCTAATCTGCTTGTTTCCAACTTTTTATGAATACATTTCCCTTTACAATAAACGGAATATTTAAAGAGAGCCAAGAAACATTTTTTTCTTATCGGTGACTTAATTACTTCCTCTTCCGAATCTTCTTTTTACTTCCGAGGACTTCCACGAAGAGAACCACAAAAAGAGAGAGCCCACGCTGTGCTACAAATGAAGTCGTTCAGAATCTCAAATGCCTAAAACGCGATACGGTTTAGAGCCTTTGTTACCTCTGTCCTCGAGGAAGAGAAAATGTGTATCTGCATGTCCAGTATATTTGATTTTGAAGGCTAATCCAAGATAAAATTAGTACTTCGAAAAGGGATAGTTATTACAGTCCAATCGCCTTATTATGTTCGCCTTCTTCTTGGTTTGGTTTTATCGCCAAAAGCGGGATGACAAGAAAAATCGCAAAATCGGGGTGCTTTGGAAGAAAACATTATCAATGAGAATTTATAGCTGAGCACAGCGCCGCAATAATTCAGCAAGAAGCAGAGAGAGAGCTCCGTCATCGACCCGTTCATATACGTCATCAACCGAATGCCCAGGACGAATTTTAGAACATCCTCCTTCGCCACAGTCTCAATTCTTTTTACCGTTTTTGTATTGCGCTCTCATTACTTTTCTAAGTCCAAATTCATGCATTCCTAAGCAACATCGACCCTCTTCTTTGTAATGGCATCAAATCTCGAAGTGAATCGACATGAAAGCATCGACATGAATCTCGAAAGCCGTGCAGAGCTTGTCTTCAAAGAAATTATTCCAACGTTCATTTGCAGCTCCTGCTTCATTGCAACGTCGTTCAAATTCAACCTTCAGTTTCATACTTCTTCAAAAGTAACTTAGGCAAAGACAATATTTCAAAGGAATTATTTAAAATTTACTAAATAAGCAAAAGCTGATTGACACTTAAATTAATAACCACGAACTGTTATTTTAAATTATAATACATCCTAAAGATGACAAGGAAATAATAAAATTGTGTATTGTGAAATTTCCGAATTTCAGGTCTTTAAGGATATGCTGTTTTATTCATAGTCAATCGATGATTCGTAGAATTTAATTAAAATCAATTTTTGTAATCTTTAAGTTGAAGAAATCATATATATTTGCGATCGACTGGTCGACACATTTGGACATTTTGAAGTCATAAACTCCAATCAATGACACTCCTTTCCTAGCGTTTCTACGAGTCACATATTGTTCGGAAAGTAATCCATTGGGATAAATAACTTAGCGTAGCATATTTTGAGAAATAATTCAAAACGATTCTATGGTTCGTTTTAGATCGATATTCATTTGTCTCGATTAATCATTTAGTGCCGCGATGCATTTCCGTCCGAGAGTCATTTCTGTCCGCAAATGGCTGAATGTCTCCAAATTCTTTAATGGAAGGGGAAATGTGAGGAAGAAGACGGATTTTTCTATTTCCACGGTCTGCACGAAAAGCACACAAACACATCGGCGAAGTAAAAAGCACCGTTCACTTCATAAATTGTAGGAAAGAGCGTCGTCACGGACTCTTCTAAAAATACTCGACGCATTCATCATCCCGCAAATAGCGCCCTCACTTTTCCTTCCTTAACACGCGGATTTAAGGAAAACGACGCCCTTCTCGAAGACCAAATGATCTCTAATATCGTCACAGAGTGCTTTGGAATTTTTATTCCTTACCGCTTCAATAGAGATATTTATGCTACGATTATAATTCACAGCGGGCATCAGTTGATGCATTGCTTTGAGAAAAATAATGAAGTGGAATACGAACCACTGTAAGTTGGAGTTCGGCGCCTTCGCGTCTTTGAGGAGCGTAAGGTGGACAATGCGTGGGAGGTTCCTCCTCTGACCACCTGCCAGCGTCGACGCCTCTTCCCGACTCTTCGGCATATATAATGCTGTCAACGAGAATAAGGCGGATTCCGTGACATTTCCCCGCAGAAGATAGGCGAAATCCGAGATACTCCTTGCGTTACTTCAGGGTCAGTAAGCATACGATCTGACAGCCTACACAGCTGTAGCGTTCGACTTTTCTATATTTTACGATGCGCTTACATTTGCTGCTATAGAATTCATATCACTGCTGTGGTACATTTCTTTCTTGAAAAAATTGTAAATCTTGCATAGATGAAAAACGTATAATTATCAACATAGAAAGAAAGGTGATAAGCGGGGGAAAACTTGAGAATGAAATTCAAAACAAGAAAATGAAAACAATGATTGCGAACGTCATCATTTATAAATTTTACTTTTTTAAGAATGTTATGATACATTTTATGAAAGAAAAATCGAATCCAGTTTTGGAGAAATTAATGTATATATTTATCATAACTTACTGAAGACATAATGTTTCTATATCGTTTATTTGTCTTAAAGCCATGATCATCATACAAGTAATTAGTGATATACGATAGTATAATAATACTTAATTTAAGACTTCTTCGATCGCTAGTTGATGATCATGAAAACACCAGTATTTTTCTCATTCCAAACCCTTCTATCTTTCCCGAGGAAGGAAATAAATGGCAAAAAATGATTAATTGTCCAATGGACCAAAAAACGTTGATAATTAAAAAAGAATAATCCATTTCGAGAAGGTAAAAACTTGCAAGCTCCTCGCAAGAAAAGGGCGTCCATAAAAGAGGGGAATAAAACAGATTAACAGGATGATATCGGACAAACGTAAATAAATCAGTAAAGTGGAAGACAAGAAGGCTTCCCACAGTGGGCGCTGATCACTAAACTATGATTTTTTTCCTGTGGCGGAAAATTGCATTTATTGATTTCAATTAAAGCGAAACTACTCTTGATTACTATATTATTTTCTTTTTTGTCGGTAATAGTTTTGAGCGCATTTACAATTAAATTATCGAAAGTGGGAGGAGAGTTATAGTTTGGGGAGTACTAAGCCAATGGGTCTAAAAGATAAAGTAAACTGCATGTCATAGCATAAGTTTGTTTAGGACTTGGTTTATCGTCGTACACAAGGATATTAGGTGGAAAAATATGAGCTGGAAAATGGATGAGCTAATACGACGAGGAAATTATTTTGAATTGTACTGAACCACTATTGAGACTGGTCTATCCAAGGGAATGATGGGAAAACAGCGGAAGGAGGGAACGAAGCAAAAAACATGGAAGATCGGGAGGGTTAAGGAGAACATCGCGTTTAATAAGTAGAGCGATCCACAGAGTGCCGTGACTGACGCGAAGATTAAGAGTAATTAGGGTGAGTGAGAAGACTAGAAAATGAAGAGGAGATGACATTGAACCGTGATAACTGCGGCCCCAGCCACCATCGGCGCTACCATCGACCGCTCCCGCGTTCTGCAAAAGATTATGAAACATTCCTCGGAAGACTTTGTTTAATAACTTGGGCGATCGATTGTGCCTCGGATGGGGACACGGAGGATAATTAAATATGGATTACGTCAACAATTCGATTTTTTCTCACCCCAGCCGCCGGGGGAATTGACTCGCTATATTTCCCAGAGTTTGAGAAATGATCTCGGTGGCGTAAGACGCTTTACAGAAGAGTGGCTCGGGTGTTAAAATACTCTGCCTCCAGCGGCGTTCTGCACTTCATTTGTCTCTTTCGGGGGACTGCGGATTCCCCAACTTATTACCTCTCGCTATTCTTAAGGAATACGGTTTTATACTTCTTTAAGACTTTGAAATTTCTCTCACGCAAAATAAGTAACCTATCTCGTTTTATACGAAGAAGATTTATAAAATCCTAAATGCCCTTCGGCACATCAAAAATCCGTGTTCACCCGAGTTACATATTGGCTCTTAAAATCGCGCATTCGTCGAGTTAAGTCGATTGAACCCTCTGCAGGACGAGGGAATGATTTATCGATTCACTTGTATTGCTCTGTAATCGGGTGAATCAGATGAAAATGAGAATCGGTGTTTGCTGTAACAACACCTTGCAAATTAAAAGTAAAACATGTAAATGCATTGCTTAATATTACGGAAAAAACACAAAACTTTTTATATTTAATTTACTTTAAGGATTTACAAATACAAACTTTCGTAAAAATTAATGCAAAAACTGATCAATCTATCAAAGCATTCAAAAATTCCTTATGTCACCATGTTTTATAAGGGGAAAATAAAATAGTAACTACGGCATTTTCTCACGTTTAAATTCCATCGAGGTGCGGTGGAAAAATTTATTAATAATCGTAAATTCAAAGATTTAAAGTTATTATCAGTTGGAATGTCCCCTTCGCCTAATCCTAGCCGTGAATCATGGAAGATCATAAGCGATAAGCGTAAACTTAAGTAAAAACAAAGCTTGGTATTCCGTGCCAAGTGTACAATGGATTGCATAAAAAATGTAGCCGCACCACGGCTTTGGGAGCAGGATTTCAACTCCAAAGGCCGAACCCCTTAGCAGCTAAGTAAATGTGACAAATTAGCGGACGCGACTCCCTCCATCTAATCCCTAAGCAAAAAATGAGCCAACTGCGAGCCAACCCTTTGACATACCAGCCGTCAAACCTCAAATAGTCCGCCCCCGGGCCTCGCCCACCACCGAAAACAGGAGCGCCCAGCTGCCCAACGGGGCATCTGCTTCGCTTATAAATGGAGAGGACAATTCTACCAAGAGCGACCAAGCCAAGATCTCCCCCAGAGAAATAACTCCATTCTGGGAGAATATGCGATTTGCGTAATAAGAAATCTATGTTTGCCTTCTGTTTGCTCTTTCGCGTTCTCATGGAAATAGGCACTTAAATTGATTTTGTCATATCTTCACTAGAATTCAGGCGCAATATGTTTCATTTTAATGTTGACCTGAACAATCAGTTAAACCTGAACGAACAAAAATATTTTCTCCGAATATCTGAATGAAGCGTATCAAAACATCACGGTTGGCATCTTTCCTATTAGTAATTTTATTTCGAATGAAATGATTTTGAGGAATTGATCGAAATTCAATGATCAATATACAGACTTAGATCTGTAGGCGAGTTCAATCTTTTAAATTTCTTTATTGCTCGAGAATACAGGCAATGTAAGAATTTATATGATTTTCCAGTCGGTTTCCTGCCAATCGATAATATTGATAGAGCGATCACAATTCTTGACATAGTATGGGATTTGATGCAAGTGTTTTTAAAAATTCATCTTTTCCCGAGACGACTCGCTATGGTTGCCAATCATAGAAATAGAATGGCTAAGTACCTCCTGTCATATCTCGAAAGATGGATTGTAAGATTTACGTGTGTGCATTAGAGGTCTGCATGGGCCGGGCCTAGGCCCGTGCCCGGCCCGGCCCGGGTAAGCAGGCAGTCTATTGGGCTCGGGCCGGGCTTGGCCCCATGGATAAATCGGGAAGGAGAGAATCATTCGTTCTTAAAGAGCGTTAGTTTCTTGCATAGCGGCAAAAGCCTCTTAAAGTTGTGACGCAATGTATAAACAAAAGGCTGTCTTCTTGAAGGGTTAAAAAAATGTATTTGTTCACAATCCGCATGAATTTATATCACATATTTTATTAAGTTCGGGCTCGGGTAGGTGTTGAGAACGAAAATTAGTATCAACGTTCAGTCCGGGCTCAACGATGAACGGGCCGGGACGGGCTTGGACTGGAATTTAAGGCCCATGCAGACCTCTACTGTGCATACATATATTACGCAGAGTGAAAAAAAAAATGGAAAACAATCTAACCCTATTCATTTAGCGATTAAATGCCTCTTCCTTCGTAAAATATTAATTCTGAAATATTGTTTAGGAAATACAACATTTCAATGCATGTAGTTGCATATACGGACGAAAATTGTACATCACGCAAGCCGATGGAGAAGATTTACCAGTCTCACATTTGACGAGGAGCTAAATCTGAATGCCAAGGGGAATATACTTTTAAATATGTTTAAAATAATATTGCAGAATTATAATATGGTTTAATTCATCCCAAAAAAATATGCAATACGAAAAAAGGCTAATTGCATAATGGTACAGAATAGAGATGTTGAGACTTTTGACTCGTAAAAATGAGTTTGGTTACTCGAGTACATACTTGAAATTTGTCCTAAATCCATCCTGTATGTTTATAGTATCCAAATAAGACGAGCTCTAAATTGTATACATTTCAAAAGGGGCTCCCGGATAGTCATGTGGACAGAGCGTTCGCCTTTGGTGAAAGCGGTCCCGGGTTCGATTCCCGGTGGGAGCCAATGTGCGAAATGACCTCAGCTGTCGAAGCACTTTTAAAAATACTACTACTACTACTACATTTCAAAAGTTCCCAGTTTCAAATTCAAATTTCAAATAAATGTTTCAAATTTGCTTCCTTATTTTAGAATAATTGTTTGTATGGAATATTAACCATCTCTTCTGAAGTAGAATGAGCTCAAATTAATGGAATTTGTTCGGTTAGATAGGAACTATATATTAGACAATTAGTAGTTGCAGAGAAGTAGAAGAATCATCTAAGTATTCCTTACTTTAATGCGATGACAAAGACAATCAAAACACATCCGTAATTTAGAGAATTAGGAAGTTAATTTTTATGTATCTTTAGGGAAAACTTCATCATTATCGTATCTTTTCTTTAATTTAAGCATTCCTACCGTGAGACACTGAGGGAAACTGAAAAACTGCTTCTGCCAAAGACAACATTTCCGCGTAATACGATTTAACTCATTCCAATCTAAAACGTCTAACGTATTCCATCTTACTTTTTCAAGCCACGAAACTATCAGAATGACAAATTAATCAACCGCGAAAACTGATCCCTTTTTGAAACATGCAAAGTGCATTCCTTCTTCTCTGACATCCACTTTTCTCTTTTTCTCATCGACAAAGTCTCTTCAAGTACTCCATTAACCACTTCCCGTTTTTGCGGCGACGGAGACATAATTCTGCTTCGGGTTATTCTCAGGAAGAGCGAGGAAAAAATTTACAGTTGTGAATCTCCGATGGAGGCATTGAAAACAAAGACCAAAGATTGGAAAGACCAGCGAATGCATAGAAAGATGAAAGAAAAGTTTGAATACGGAGAGGTACTATAAGATGATAGGGGGCATAAACAATATTATGGAGATCATGTCGGTGAGTAAGAAACTGTTCGTAATACTATATTTCGTAGAGCAGACAGGATATTTTCGTAAGCGAGATAAATACACGATAATAACGTTATTTTCTTTTGGGGCCTAAATAATTCTCATTAATCTCATTTCAATAAATAGATAAATAAGATCATATTTAAATTTAAAATGTGAAAAATGACAGAAAGGAATTTAACGTTTAGATCGCCTCACACGAGTAAATTTCATATCATTGTCGTTAAGATAATATCATAACAGAAGCATAATATAATCCAGAGCTTTTTTGTTCACATTCAACTCTAACTTCTTCTCTTCATAAAAGGACTTAATTACGAAGGCATACTGACGTTAGAAAATATAAAAATTACATGCATAAAGCCTCAACACATGTATCTCAATAGACAGATGACTCAATGTTGAAGAATAATTCAATGTCGCTACATGTACAAACATTATGGTATATCTACAATATGTTATTATCAAAAGCCTTTAAATAATTTAAGGAGAGGTACACTCGGAAACACTTCCGTAAACTTGCGTTAAGAATGCTGCACTAATGTAGAAGCGCAGCAAGAACTTCAACAACCATTTATTTAAGGGACACGCCTGCATGCTGCCATTTAAGCTCTTTCACGCTGTCTTTTTTCAGCAACGCCGAGGAAAGCGCCAACGAACCAGTTTACCCAACTTTCCGCTTGGAATTATTTCGTCCCTTTTTTACCTGAATTAATTAGCGCCTTAATCCTATTTGGAACGCTTTGCGAAACGTAATCCTAAAACAAAAGTGCTACTGCAAGTGGCTAGCGAGTGAAAGCTCCACCGCCACAACATCTCTTCGCTGAGAAATCTATTTCCGCTAGAATTCTTTCCTCCCACCTCATCCCCTGCCCGAAATAATTACCTTATTTTTATTTTATAATCCGCAAAAAAATGTCAATTAGAGGAAGATGATGCGTCTTCTTCCATGTTTGGATATCCGGAAATGTTTCTTATCTTAAACGAACGCTCTACGTATTCAATCTTAAAGTGAGCCCATTTAAGCATAGATGTCAATGCTAAGGGAAGATAATTTCTAATATCTTTAATTATTGCTTAAATTATACAAAAGAACAAAAATTTTAAATTAATTAGTTTTTTTAATCGTGATAAAACCACACGGTGGAATAATTAATTGTGCACTCAACAAAATAAAGTCTTATAAACTAGAATAATCCTTTGATTCAGTCAGCAATTTGATTAATTGATGAAACTAAAATTTTACTTGGAAGAAAGTCCTTTAATTTGTAATAATAAAACAATCAGATGACAATACACGGGCCCTAGAAATCACGATATTGTCTCTAACCACTCTGCCGCCTATGACCGAACATAAGAATGCATGATGTCCTGGATGTGTATTTGAAAATGCCGAACTGTGTGCGTATTTTTGTGGATATATTTTAATAAATTTCTTGTTTGATTGGAAGGAAACAATCACCAAAGTTTCCTTGCTATTTTGGGGGAAATTTCAATGCCTTTATTGTATTATTATATAAAATTACTATAGTTAACATTAAAATGGTTGAACTCCTCGTATATCGAATACGATAAGGCATTTATGGTATGGTAAAATCAGGATATTTGAGGGAGAGAGAGAGAGAGAGAGATAACATCTCAATAATATATACGAGATAATAATTCAATTGGACATTTCAGCTTTATCATTTAATCATTCATTTATAACAAGTTCGTTTAAAGAACTTTAATTATTCAAGGAAAAGGGAGTTTTATTCATCCAAGGATCTGACATTTATTGACTAATTGTTTCCTTAGACCCGTCTGAATGTTTTAGCTAAATCAATTTGTAAAGTAAAATGTACTGTACTGTAAAAATCAACCAGAGTAACCATTTCTTGTGTCATTAAATGGAGCTAAACTATAACGAGACCGTAACGATTTCTTTCGTCAAAATATCGGAGA
This sequence comes from Sympetrum striolatum, assembly GCA_947579665.1. NCBI lineage: Eukaryota > Metazoa > Arthropoda > Insecta > Odonata > Libellulidae > Sympetrum > Sympetrum striolatum. Next base: position 7,504,355 of record OX388347.1, read on the forward strand.
TAACGAGAGAATCCCCGTGAGTTCCCCGCATAAAATATGCTCCATCGGAGCCTCAAAATAAAAATCTCGCGTCGGACCCTGGTGAAGGCGTTACGGCGGAGAAGGGAATGTGAAACAAAAAAGAAAAGAGGTGTAGAAACAGATAAGAATCGAATTGTTTTCCCGCGCATGTGCAGAGTTGCTCGGTGAATTTCGACGAGGAAGGGATTTTCGTAGGGAAAGGGGTTGTGCGTTCAAATACAATCGAAATGAAAGCAGGCCGTCGAAGCGGAAGTCCTTGGGCGGAAGAGAGTTACTTCCCCCATTTGCGAGAGGAAAACGTCGTTAGGAAGAGAGTATGAAAATGTTGAGACAGGCAAAGGAAGTCCCGTAAGTCATTACGAAGCGAGGACCATAAAGCACAATTCCACACCTCAGCAACCGGCAAAGAATTCTATAAAGCAATTTTCGCCGCAAATAGTTTTCCGTGTCGCCGTGGGGCTTCCATCTCCTTTATCGTCCTCCTTCGCGAGACTAACTGCGGCATCGCGTTCATTTGTTTATATTCGAAATGTTTTAACGCTCGCTGTGTGAAAATTCTGGTCAGCGATTCGCCAGAGGTTTTCAATCCTTTTTTATTCCATGTCATTCTGAACGCAATATCGCGACCCCAATCCTGTCAAATTCCATATCCAGGTTTCGTCAGAAACTACATATTATTAATTTTTCTCATTTATTCCGGGGAACAAGGAACCTTGGTTCTGAGAGAGGGTTTCGTTTCGCATTAGCATTCTTCATTAAAACCGCGCGACATTAGGTTTGTCGGACGAGAGTGTGCGCGGACAGCGTTGGACGAGGATTTACTGTACCAGAGTACATTACACATGCGTGAAACTAAGACGGATGACCTCGGGAAATATGTACGGGCGGATTTCTTTCGCGGCAAAACATCGAAAAGATTTTCTTCCAAAAATGTATCCCCAAAAGTATGTCGTTTTTTTGGGGATTATAACAAAAATAATAAACTTGCGAAAATTTTCAAGGAAGAATGTTCTAGATAATCATCTCACTCACCCTCACTCATGGACTCACTGATGGAATCTCAGTTAATGATGGACTTCTTCCCAACTCTATGAAACCAAATTATATTAAAGGCTGAGAGGTATTAATATATTATTATTGCATTAATCATCAGAGCTCATTTACGCGAACTCTTAATTATTTACATAAGTAGAAAATAATTAATTACGATTTCCTCATACTTTTTATAATTTAGATTCATTTTTATTGGTAAACGTTTATTAATTTTTCCTCTGTAAATATGAAATCAATAATAATATGTTTCCCTATACTTCCATATTTTTAAGCATGCTACATTGGATATCATCAAAAATAATCCTAATGAACTTCATATTAATAACTATATCTGGGTTATTTATTCTATTCTATTCTTCGTCATCATATCATAAGATTTTATTACAGAATTATATTGGTTTAGCCATCAATCTCTACCCTAGAATCGCCCAGAACACAACTATTGAAGCTGTTTTACTATCGGTAAGGCTCCCCTGAGCTTAAAATATACAAGTCAGGGAGCTCTTTGGCTTAAACATGATAAAGTGTCATTCGACAGTTAAGATGTAAGTGCTACCGGACGTTTTACTTATGAGTGATTGATAATGAGAGATAACAATTATTAAAATATGAGTGATAAGTAAAATTACTACTCGCGAGAAAATAATTAATTTTAAAACTATCTTTTCTCTCTCTCTCTCGTCTTTTACATATTTCGATTAATCCCTCAATATAATATTTATGAAGTGGATTCGCCTTACTCTAACGATTTGTTTATTCTTTGTGAAAAGATGCCTTCCCAATTTCCCCAAATGGCATTTTCATTCGATCCATAATTTAACCGTGAGTTAGTCATAAACAATGCCTCATAAATCGATCGGCCTTTCTTTCACAATTATTTTCTGAAAGGACCGTGAATGATGTAAATCGAGTCATTTAAAAAAGACCAAAAGGATCTTTTGACCCGCTTCGCCTTTGGAGCATTTTTTCGACAAAACATTTTTTCCGGTTACATTTGGACCGAGAACATTATCCCCCGAGCTACTTTTCCAGCGAATTCTCTCCGTGGATTTTTATGGGGCATTATTTCCTCTTCGCATCATTATCACCATTCTTCCCTTTTCCATCCTCTTTCGCCTCTTTCATTCTTCTAACCTCGCCGAAAGCGAATTCTTTAATGTGAATCATATTCGTGACCACGAAACATCGCGGTTTGCGGATTGAGCGAGTACCCCGAGTCACGAATAGAAAAGTGGATGAGGAAAAAAATATGAATGGGAGGTCTTGTACGCGAGGAGAGAGAGTTATGGAGCAACGGGCGGAAACAAAACATGAAATTAGACCATAACTTCCTCTCCCCCCCAGGGAGTTCCACTTGCTCTCGAAACCCTCCGAAGTTAATACCCCAGCGCTCATTCCGAAGAAATTATTGCTACGCACTTTGATGAATTGCTTGGAAACCGAATGAGCGAAACAAATGAAAGGGGTTGCTCTCCCTTTTAGTGGGGATATTGGCACCACAGCTCAGTAAAGTGAAGAGTCTCAGAGAATGGTCGGGTCAATGATTTGATCCTTGAATGGCTAATTTTCAATAGCATAAATTAATCAACAAAACCAAAATTTATACTCGGTCTTTCAGATACCGTCTTGGAATACAAGCGAACAGTATGGCCAATTATGATGATCATTCGGCAACTTCGTTTACTGTGTAAATTGCAGTGGATCGGATAAAAAATTTTCAGTTTGTCCAATTTTCTGTAAACTCAGGAGTGCTGCGCGAGCAACGGAAACGGTACAATATTTGCTGGAAAAAAGTTTAAAAAATTAAACAAAAAGCACTGACAAACTAATTCCCACTAATTAATTAGATGTGTCGGTTCTACGAATGGCCATTCTCGACCACGAACATAATTGAGTAAATTAAAGTTATGAAAAAATATCGATTTATGAGAAGAAACTGATATAATCATGGACAAAAGTCTATACGCCAATATGTGTAGTAAAAATTTAAATGTAAAATCACAATGACAGCTTCCTACAAACAGCCATTATTTTGATTAAACGTTCGTGACTACAGCCGAGGTTTGGAAGCTTTCTTGCTTTTCCGGCGTTCACCTTTGTTTGCTTTTTCTCGGAGAACGCAATTTCAAATTATAGCATTCTTCACACTCGCTAATGACACAAAAGGTAGTAAAAACGAAAATCCTTTAGTTTATTGAGTGATAAGTTTGTTTTTCGAAGTTCATTTTTCTCATTGGACTGTTTGAATGCGTGCTAAACGCTATTCTTGTATGTATACACACACGCCGCTTCATGATTTCGCATGCGACATTACAATGCTTTTCAACGAAGAAAGAGGACAATTTTCTACGTCATTATGTGTCAGATCATAACAAAGTTTGGAGAGTTTTTATATCGATAGATAAATGCAGTGAAAATATCTCCTACATGCAGCTCTTCTACTCACTGTTTTATTTCAAAGTTTTTAACATGTAATTTTGTTCTAAATAATTTGAATTTTAAGGAATTATTTTGAAAACCTTACTAAGGAAATAATTGATTTCTTCGATACGCCTTTCAAATAAATTCAATCGAAGAAGCCTTTACGGAATTCCGTTGCAGGAATTCCTCCACTGATACGCATTTGTTTTCGTATCGTTGATGCGTCAGTTATCCAATATTATTAATTTCATCCTCACCCTAAAGCTATATTCGTCCCTATTTTCCGACTTTTGTTCATTTCCTTCGAATCTCATTAGCGTTACTCGAATCTGAAGGTGAAAGAGCGTCAGTAATTGATTTCTTACCATATTCCTCATATCAAATACCAAAAAATACATGAAACACACAAACAATAGTTCAGAAGGCTACATCGAAAAAATGTAAGTTATGACGAAAAATATTAAACCCAACATGACGTAAATTTACCCTATTGAGATAGCTAATTTCTTAATCAGATTGATCTCTGCTGTAATAGGTTTTATCAAGAGATGGCGATACTATGCAGCACTAGATTACAAAAAGATAACATTGTATTGAGCTCCCGGATAGCCAAGAGGGCTGCTTGTTGGAGTCCGGTTCCCGGCGGGAGCACATGCGTGAAAAGACCCGAGATGTAGAGACACTTTTAAAAATAATCAACAAACAAAATCAAATTGTATCTACTCGGTTTAAAGAATACTTTCAAGAAGGATATAAATGACGAGGAGGAGCGAAAAAGAACGGCTGCATCAAATACTACTTTTGATAGAGGTCGAGTTTCCCAGGTCAAATTAGACCGAGTTCTTATAAAGTAATGGAAATGAATATGGGAAGAAAATTTGATGAACGCGTTGAAATATTCAAAACTATGCTAGAGGGTAGGATGGCCATTTAAAAGAAAGCAAGCTACGACTACGAGCTATAAATCATTGGATATATAAGCCACGTGGATCTCTAGTATGAAGTATCGATCGTAAAATGTGAATTAATTTTATTTTAAAGCTCATTCTTAATTAAGAGTGTCATTTAAAAGGAAAATATGAATGCGTATGGCGATATAATAAAAAAATATTCATTCTTGACGCTCAAATTTCTAAATTAAAGCAGTTACTTAGATGGAAAGGGAGACATTTAGTCTCAATCTCGACCGAATAAAGCCGTTTTATTATTATTATTATATGAGTTAGTTGTCACATTTGAATGCTTGAATCATAGCACGTTTTTTCCGAGAATTGAGACATGAGTCCCAGGAAATGTTTTGGAACTCAAATATATATTTTTATTTTCTAAACGTCGAAAGAAATGCTCTAATCCGAATAATCCCTAATTACAAGCACGTGCTAAGGAATAAGTTTAGAGAGCAATTCGCAATTGAAAATAATCTGTAGAGCTGGAAATGCACGTCTCGAGCGTAGCAATCGAACACCTTCGAAATGGAACCGCGTCCTTAATTTCGGTGATATCACTTCGGACACAAAAACTGCATCTTTCGAATGACAACGGAACCAATGAGAAGAATCGTTGGACCGAAGGAGCCGTTCGTCGTCCCTCAGCATCCCCGCTCCATCCCATTTCTCGTGCCATCTCGCACGCGATGCAAATTGAGAAAAAATGGAGCTCCAGGGATCCCCAGCAGGGGGAAGAGTGGGGATTTTTGAAGGAATAAAAAGTGGGTGGGGTAGTTAGAGAGGGGGCTCTGAGGCGTGTAGAATGGGATTATGTGAAGAGGGATATAGTTGAAGGGGAAAAAAGTAGGTGCAGAAAGAGAGATGGATGGCCGAAGATTCGACATAGGGGTGAGTACAATGAGATATAAATGGAGAGGGGAAGAAAAGATGGAGACGAAAGAGCTTCTTAAATAGGAGAGAAACTGAAGAAGGTATTAAAAATACATGCAAACAATGTCATCACAAAATGTGCGATTTTTTATTATCGTTTCATTAATCGTAATAGTTATACATTCTAAGATGATAATATGGAATATTGACTTATATACTAAGCACCGTCATCTTTTAAATGGATAAGAACCGTTGTTATTACATTCTAATAGGTGCTACAATGTTATAATACTTTGTATTTAAAATTTCAAAGGCGTGAATGAGATGCTTAAAACGTCATCGAAAAGAATAACACTTAAATTCCTATCAGAGCTAAAGCTTTGGCAGTAAAAATAGCTCCTGGCTACCTGGCTATATACCTACAATATATGGAAATGTATTTCTAATATGTACAAATATTACCGACTTAGGTTGCCAAGCGTTCTAGCTAACTCCTTCCAACCTCAAGGTCCCGGGTTCGAATCCCGGGATCTTGGTAATCAGAAATATCTGATCATAGAGTGTCTGTGTGTGCTCTTCTGCTGTTGCCTTGGTTAAGCCCTGCCTCCTGTCGACGAAATATCAGTGGAAATAGCAGTAGAACAGGGAAAAAAAGAAACAGAATGATTTAATCTTCTTATAAAAATTAGATTTCTATGCCAATAGGTGTTTGCCAATCTTCCCTTATGGAAACATGCTCAAGCAACGGAGGAAATCCAGCGATGCCACATTTGGCAAATACTAACGTATTTATAAGAAATAACTCAGACGCAGAAAACACAAGAACGAACCAAAAAGCTAGATCAACTACTTTTTAATTTTAATATTTTCCCAAACCTTAAGAAACCAATCAACCAAATGCCTGAATCTTAAATTAACTTAAAATTTAGTTGACAATATTCTACAATATTTTTAACAATTTTAAGTTTATTTTTTTCTTGATGGTTTTCGGAGTTTTTCACACACCGTACCAAAAATATAATTTATAATTAATAGGAAACGATAATTCCATTATTTTAAATTTTGATCATATTTCCCTAAGTTCATCAATAATCAATGTGTCAGATTACATGAGGAGAGCTTCGTGTAATTCAAGGAGTCGGATACAGCGAAAGGAGAGCCTCGGGGAAAGACCTCCCTGAATATATAGGGTGATAATAGGAGAGGACACCGAACACCGGAGGAACAGCAGAGACGACGTTAGAGTTGACGAACGACGTAAGGTAAAAAAATGTGCAAGGGCAGAAGAAGGGAGGGAGGCTGTTTCAGGGGAGATTAATAAACGCCCTGAAAATGGGGGACTCTAATGCGAGAGCGGTCTCCCCTCGGGGGAGAGTAAAAATCAAGCAAACAAGGGATGTAAGTGCACAAATAAAACTTTAAAGCCATGGAAATGTATCGGCACTCTCACGGTATTATCTCGCCGGAGGCAAAATAAATATTATTTTTGAGGCACGTGGACATGGATGAACGCTTTGACATTTTGCGCATTTGCTGAAAATGTACTCATTAATGATTACGACGCACGATATCGTGAATATTTGCCTAAGAATCGAAATGTCTTTCCACTGTATCAGAGATATATGGTTTCATAATATAAAAACCAGAGAAGATTCATTGGCTGAGGTCTCACTGTATATGCACAATGTTTCAAGAATTCAGCAAAATATTTTGATTTTATTTTTTCTATTAATATGCTCGAAACACGTGACTTCCAACGAAGCTCTTGTTAAATGAATGTTTTTACGATGAATATTACTCAAAAAGGATGAATTGTCTTAACTAAAATACCTATTTCAGGGTACAGCACATGCTGGGAATAAGTTTCTTTCGTTATTAGTTTTCCATCGTTGACGTGATCTTGCTTTTTATTATGAGTGTAGCTTATAAAACCTTGATCACTTAATCTCTAGTGCTGCGAGAACGATTCTAGTTGATGTCCGAAGTGAAAGTAAATTCCAAAATCAGTATCTTTAGAAGGAGTATTTATACGAAGTCAGTGAACGCTCTGATTTTCTGTTTGTATATTTATATTTACACTTATACAAACGTGTCCACGAACACAAAGACACGCTAATGTAAATAAACCCGTCAAAACATACACAGAATGAAACACTGATATTTCCCCCAGTACTTCTCTCCGGAAACAGGAGATGATAAAAACAGGAAAGGGAGAAGGTTTTTGTATTCTTTCCCCACTCAGCACACAGTCTCCGGAAATATTAGCAATTCATTGTCTTCCGGTGGGGAATCCGAAAGGCGAAAGTTAGTATCTTGACCGACTGAAAAGAGCTTGAGGAAACGCGAGAAATGGTTATTATATAGGAATATCGGATGAGTGCATTTATGGTTCAGTAAAAGAGAAACTACACTACTCAAGCAACGTCCCATGCCAGATTCATTACCCTCGACTGTGAGTAAATTTGATTATATTTTCAGCTTCAACAACAATTTAACGACCAAACGAAAATAATTCCTCGTTGTTGAGTACATCATAAGAAACTAAAAATAAGTACAATTAAAAGAAATAGGCTGTAATTAGATTTCAAGGAAAATTCAATTTGGATACAAAATGGTAAACTTAAATCGGATCCACTTGGAATGTATATACAAAATAATGATAATAAGGCAAACGAAATGAATGCATAAAAGAAGAAAAATGTAGAGCTCAGACGTAATACAAACAGTCCACGGTAATTTATTGAGAAACAGAGTATGATACCGAAAAGAATGTGCCCTAGCTGTCTCTTTCCCAATGATGAAATCCGACCGCTTCTTAGTGCCCCACTCTTTCCTAATATACTCCATCTTTGTTATTCAGCTTCCGTCAATTCTCTTCGCAAATGAAAGTACCTTACTGGTTACGTAGTTTTTCCTTTACTTCATACATTTTCCCCTATTAATTATTCTAATTATTATAAGAACGGTCTTATCAGACTAAAATTTGGCCAACAGAAGATGTAATTATAATTATTTAAGGGATTTTGCCGCAACTGATATATAAAAGTATCCTAAATGCCAACCATTTAGTTACAAAATTATGTAACATCAGAAGAACTTGTTATTGGCTTCATAGTTGATAGAAAAACACTCAAATGTCAACCACAATGTTATTAGAAAAATGCACTGGTTTCCTGGTCCGTTGTGCGCATGCTCAGAACGGCTTGTTTTGGAGTCGTAATCGAGGTTACAATCGCCGTTACATCGCATCGCTCGACCGCCGATATCCCGAGAGACCATAACAGGCAAGATAACAGAAGAATAAACGATCGCTCCTAAATATACCAATCAAAAGCAGGAAGAGAAAAGATGGACGTTTTTTGCCAGCGGACACTTCCGAGCAAACGCGACGTATAATGTCCTCGGATATGTTAGCAAAGGAGAGAAGAAGGGACGGGAGGAAGCGGAAAGAAGGAAAAAAGATTTATAGGCAAGTTCCCAAGTACAACGCCTGAGGCAAAAAGAAAGGCGTTTCTATGGTAGGAGCATCCAAAAGAGATGTGGAAGAAGAAGGGAAAGGGTTGGAAGTGAAAAAGGAAGGTGAGTTAAAGATATCGAGAGGAGAAAAGAGGTGAATTGAAATGAACTTTTTATAGTAATCGGGGAATAATTCCTTTTGCTACTCCAAACGAAATATTCAATTGGTATTGCCCGATCGTATTCGTAGTTATAGCTTAGTTTACTCTTTCTTATCACAATATATTAATCAAAGTAGAAGCATTACATACATAATAAGACCGCCATTAAACTTAAGGAATGGAAAATAAATAAATATTTCGATAACACACGGAAATTTCATAGGACGAGAACTTACGATATTGAAAAATTAATTGCATAATGTATTAAATATCTCCGAAGATAAGTTAAGGCAAAATATTGGCAAGAAAATCAGGTTGAAGAACCAAGTATAAATAAATAGAAATAGCGGAAGTACATACAAAAAGAAATGTGCGAGTTGTTACAAATGCTTCACTTGTGGAAATCCCATTTAAATTAACGGAGCATAATGCACAGCTAGTTCAACACAGATAATTTCAATTATATTCGATTAAAAGTTTGGATGTAATATGCACGTGCGAGCCGAATTGCTAATTAACTGTCCTCAAATCTCTTTGTTTCCTAAATCAACTTCCTCCACCAAAGTTTTATATTGATTGAATAATCCATCCAGATTTATTGCTCTCTAATTGCAAGGAGAGTTAGAATCATGGCAGCACCTAAGAAAGGGAAAACTGGAAAAAGCATCCCTGCGACCTGACTAAGAACATCCTAACCTCAAGGAAGTAAGAAAGATGTCCATATGATGAATACATTTTTGGGATGAAATTGGAGCCATTGAGAGATGGCAAAGTGCTTGCGTGTTTTATGGGCGGCGATGTTAGGATGAAGAAGGGAGAGGATAAAGAGGTCAGAGGATGGAAGGGCAACTAAAAAGGGAGCCGTCAACGAAGAGAATTAAGGGCGCGAGCAGATTAGAATTGGTAGCGACGGAGGGGCGTCAACAAGAAAAGCGCCTTTGATGGTCGCCGATGGCCAGTTTTTCCTCCCGAAGACGGGAAAGAACAAAGAAGAGTTTATCGGGAAGAGTCTTTTGTGTTCTTAACGACGTAGTCAAAGAGAGTCGCATTTCAAAGGCCTTGGAGCAGACGGAGTCTTGTCTTCGGCTATAAAATGCGGAGGAGGGCGTAGAAAAGTGCTTGGGAGGGGTGCGAATGGTAAAACAAGAGATTCGCAACTCCAAGACATCGGTAACACAATCCGGAGGTGGCGACAGGGGTCCATCTCCACCATCCCTGCATCTTCTCTCTTATTTGCTCGTTCTCTTTCTAACACGAAATAAAGAAAGTAGGTTTCCTTACCAAAAATTAGAGTTTGGAAGAAACCTTAGCTATATATATATACCAGAAAGTTATCGTTATAATTATCATCGGAGAAGAGATATCCAATTTGCACTTTATATGAATTGGTGATAAATTTAATCTAAATCTGATACACTATACGTGAATAGACATTAAAAATGAGATTTGTTTATGCGACTATTTGACTGTTGCCCCTAGTTTATTTGTAAAAATATGGGAATAAGAGCACTTTATGAAAATCCCATTACCAGAGGGTCGCCTGTTTACAGATGCTTTTACTACCTGAAATTAGCCTGAGTTTCAATTTCCGATTCGCAAATCCTATAATAATTACGTTTACTTGTTATGATTCAGGTTGTTAATCGAATAAAGATATTCTGCTGTAATAGATAATGCATGTTCGCTCAACTGAGCTATGTAATAACTATCATCATGATAATCTGCAAAATGAAGCGCGGAGAGTGCTATTCTGAGCAATCTTGTGAATGAAATCCAGGAGTAAATTTGCAAAAATATTTGATTTTGAAACTCTTAGATTAGAAACTACTCCGTGACTGTTAAACTAATAAATGGGGTTTGAAATTCGAATGTGACGATGCAAATACAGGAAAAGTATTTCTCTGATAGTGCAAAACAAATTTCTGGTGCTAATTTTTGCGCAGAACTAACCAAATTAACTTTAAATATGTGAAATAAGATCTACATAAATGCACATTTTAAAACTCAGTAAGTTGAGACGTAAGAATTTGCCGGTTACCTGAAAAAAGTTATGACGTGGGTTTGTTGATACATAGACAGGTCTTAAAAAAATTCCAATCTTTCTCTTTCTTATAAACTTATCTTTATTTATACTTACACAAAATTCTAACCAACTAACTTTATGAAATGTAATCTAATACGTAGATCTTTCGTGAAATAAAATACTGGGCTGTCTCCATTTACTTTCCAAAACATTTGTGCATCGGCCGTTTCATCTCAGTCACTCTATTCCCTTCTCCATCGCTGCAATACGCCATCCCCCTGACAATTCGAATGAATTCACTATCAAACGATCAAAACGTAGGACCAACTTTAGCGGGATGCTTTCCGATAAATAATTTCGTTTTGAGGGCTCACGTTAAAACGTCCGCCCTTTCAAATTAAGCTCTAGCGATACGCTTCGCTTTTTTCTTTATTGCGTTGAAAGCCGATATTTCTCTTTTGATGGGAAATTAATTAGATTATCGGAGTAAAAACGAAAATGACCCTATTGATCGATTAATTACTAGAAATAAATTATTGGAAATTTCATCGAACGAATATGAATGCAACTTTTAAAAGTTTTCCGATAAACCAACAGAAGATAAATGAAACATCCGATATATTCCAACACTCCCTCAAGCATATCGTAGCGTAGAGAGGATTTCGATTTTAATTTGTTTTCGTCCAATGAAACGCAGAAATGTGGCCTTGACCGAGCTTCTGCAATACGCACCCATTTATAGTTTCCATTCCACACTATCCTTTCATTTTGATAACATTTAAGAAACTTCCCAAGGAAAGTGCAAAGTTTCCTGTGTTGCTATGTGCAAAGTCACCTCAACCCTTTCCTTACATTTTAGAAACATTTTCTGCAATCCATGGATCAATTTGCTCCTCATATTTTTTCATTATACTTCCCAAAATCCGTATTATTTGATTGATATTTTCTAATTATTATATATTTACTCTTCTTCCGCCATCATTTTAAAGGGAAAGATAAGCATATTTATTAAATCAGAACAAATTATATTAATAATTAAATTCTCCTTTTAGCTATAATTTTCTAAGGCTTTTAACTCACTAACTAGGAAAAAACACAACAACTAAAACGATACCCGTGAACATCCTTTGATGGCGCTCCTAACTTCGGTTATGTGAAGAAACGATTTATTATACAACTATAAAAAATATTTATTGAATAGGTTGGATACTCGATAGTAACTTTCTGGAATTTGAAGTAATACGATACCATGAATCAGTTTGAAAATTGTAAAACAATATTAAAGAAGCAACACACTAGGTAATTCCCTCAGATTTCTGTCTCAGCATTACTATGTGGGTTGCTCATTTGATATGGCACCCTTCCACAAAGTTGAGCTTGAAAACATCAAACTTATTTTAAATTATTCTTAGTTGATGTTTCTTCTATGATATGATAATACACGTGATGCAGAAGTAGTCAATGTAATGCACAATCGTAATTTTATGGACAATATTACATAATATGCAATATAAAGGATTTTATTTTGCTACAAGATTGGTATTGGTACGCATGTTTGCATAAAGCATAAAAATCTAGATTGTCTTTTGCCATCTCATTTGTTAACACCAATCAATCTAATCATAATTCAATATACCTTTATTCTTAAACGCGTTTTATTCAATTAAAAATATTTGGGGATAGAAGGCGTTCATTAGAACATTTATTTAATGTAAACGTAATATATAGTAGTAATATAATACATTGTCGAATCGCAATGCTCTGCACAAACCTAACCACCTCTGCTTATTTGGAATGCTTTTAAAAAGTTTCTTCTCTACCACGATTCTCTCTTGAGAGATTTCTTCAAATCTCATTTATCGGCAAAATTCCAAACAGAGAAACAAAGGAATCAATTAGATTTGCAAAAAATGCTTGTATCCAATTAGTTCCAAATCAACCTCGCAATTCCTTAAAAATGTACACATTGGAGCAATTTCATTGAATAGGGTGGAAAAGTGGCCTTTTTATGGGAGAAGAAGAGGGAAATTCTATGAGCACAGGAATGATGATTGAAGTTGGTAAGTTGAAGAATGGCATGCACATGTAGAGGTACAGAGCATCTTGCCAATTTTCATAAACTATATTTTACGGAACTAATATTTTGTACTTCATCATTTTACTTCAATTAGATAGAAATGGATGAATGAGATAAGAGGTAGATTAGTAAGAGGATTTTATTAAATTCAGAGCTTCCGAATAGCCAAGCTTGTTCGGCTTGAGTGAAAGCAGTACCGGCTTCGACTTCCAGTGAGAGTGTGCGAAATGACCTTTCAAAGCACTTTGAATCCTTTATGAAATTCAAAACGTAACTTCGGCTTCAATTTCGAAACACTTTCTACTTTTAAAATCGATGGATAGGAAAATGTAAATATGATGGCATTATTGGGTGTTTTCAAATTCGATCCATATTAATCATTTCTGGCTTTAACTTTGTTCGTGCATATAATTTTCAACTTTTTGCGATGAATTACTCTAGATTCGGAAACACTTTTTCAAAAATAGTTTGTCATTCCATTCGACGACAGTCATAACGATCGCGACCTAGAAACCCCGAGAATTTAAATACCGCACCTTCGGAATGCTTATATTTTATCACTTCAAACGATTCGTCGACTCACTCCATCTATTTACTATATTTTGAAAGGCTAAAATCGGAACAAAGGGAGTTGGAAAAAGTGCAAGAGGAGACATGCATCATGGGAGTTTTCCACATTTTGGCGGATGACGCCATTTTTACTCATTTTTCGAGTAAACTCTTTCTTCTTCGCAGAACGGAACGAAATTCTTCGCAGGGCGGAATGAGAACAAAAAGCGAACGGAAAGCGCTTTCGAGGAAGAGCGGGAGAATCGGCAAATGGCGCTCCAGTGATGAGGAAAAGGCATAATTCCGATAATCCGTAAACCGGTCCTTAGTCGACGGCGGAAAAATCTTGTTTATTTTTCAGCGAAAAAATAACGAAACACTGCCGCCTCCCGATTCATCTGCACAATGGAGATATTCCATCCGTCTCTTCCAATTCGTCATCGGCGTACATCTTGCAACGCCCCTTTGGGTACCCCACTCATGGAAACCCCGTACTGACCTAGAAACAGGCAGACCGATAATTAAACTTAACAATTATCAAAAACTCAAGGTCGGATCGTTTTCCTCGCTTTCTTGACTCCATGCTTCCCTTTCTTTTCTGCAATGTATGCGCGCTCGCTATTTTGAAGTAGATAACAAGGTATGTCGTCGCAAATAGCGAAGTTAAAGAGACATTTTCCACATCGCGAAACTGTCGCACATCTGACTGAAGCAGAATCTTCGATTTCTCGGTGAAGTTGGTTTAAGTAAACAAAGCGCGCATCTTGTGGATGTACACCATTATGAATTTCAATGGAATTTTCGAGAAATGACGAAGAAGCCTCTGTGAGATAAACGTATCCTGAGCACCAAAAATGCATCGGACAGCCTTGGCCTTCTCTCGGATTTACTTAAAGTTTCAAGTTAAAATTAATGGCCTAATTTTCTACGATTAGATCATTATTTTACATATGCAAGTACCAATTTAGAGCTGCATTGTTCCTTATACAACAATCGTAATTAATAACAATTTATATTTCAAAATTAAACAAATTTCGTAAAATAGCATCTTATTTTCAAAAGGTTTCTATATTTTGTTATAGAACTAAATACTCTTTAAGTGGAGCAATCCGTATTTGATTCGTATACGTACCCGACAGTAATATGTCGCCACAAGCAAATAAATGAAGTTATTCGTGCTTTGTAAAAGCAATCCGTTTAAGCTGAGAGTGCTCTGTTCCGTGAGATAGAAACAAAGTTCATTTGATTGCATTCTCTCTTCGCCGTAAAACTAAATTTTAGTTCATCTGTCCTCCGCATTCGTATTGAAATACAATCCCGTGATATTCCATTCATCGAGAAAGATAGGGAAAAGAAATAATAGTTTCACAAGCGTAGTATATTTTTTTATTATTTTCTCCATTTTATCACGATTCCCAACGTTTCCACTATTCCTTCGTTTGCTCTCCTTTCCTTCATTCACTCTTTCCTTATTTTACTCTTTTCGTATTATTAATGTTAATTATTATTATTTGCTTGGAAAAAATATTCCTCTTACGCATTGGATGCAGTATCCCATATGAAGGACTTCAATATCCGAAGTTTTCTTTCCGCGTTCCAAAAATTAATTCAATAAAATGATCTGCCCTGGTTCAATTTTTTTAATTAAAAATTTCGATTGAAACTAATATCTGATTAAAAGACGTGAAAATCTGATGTGAAATCATTCGTATTATAACTTCATTCAACGAGTAGAAGGTGTATAATTGAACTTCATTGTAAATTGTTATGAACCTCATCATGATACCATAGCTGAATGTAGTATGTTTTCAAAGACCTTTCAATAAAAATACCGATCCATTTATTTATAACTGGTCATCGAAAAATGTTTACATTAAAAAAATAAGTCTTTTAGGACTTCTTCGATTAGATATACCTTTTGAAAGCATATAATCTAGCCAAAGAGCTAATCAAATTCTAACATTCAGCTTCATTATTGTACTTCCATTGAATTAATCATTAAAATGTAAACTACAATACTCAGTATTGTCTGCTTTATACACAAAAGAGACGAAGTCAGAATTTTATTAATAAAACATTAAAGTAGTGCTTGTTTTCAAACATAGGAATAATTATTAATATTTTCTTAAACATTTAAATACTATAACAGTCCATTCTCTAATTATGAGATTGCAATTTAATATGTAGTACTTATGGAGGGAAGACTTTCTAACATGGGATGATTTGGAATTGAAAAATATTCTATGAAGGTTATCAGCTATGACGTGCAACACTTTTAAGTTGTATATTATTTACTTTCCAAATAATAGCTGCACATACGGATGTGCTTATATATACACATATGATATGATTAAGAGGTTTTAAATGTATTTATGTGCACTGCATTAATTATAGACTCCGGTATCTACCCCACCATTCCACTGACAATTCCCTCTTTCTCCCTCATCAGCATACATTCGCCGCCTAAAGTCGCATTCCTATCCCATTTTCATGTCGTCTCTCCCGAAAATAAAATGGAAATTAAATCAAATCCCCTAAAGAAGAGATCGATAATTCTCCCCTCCTTCAATTTCCCATCTTTATTGCGATTCCTCGGTAGTAATTCCGCTGAAATGTGCGTCAAATTTGCACTGGACTTTTGCGATGTTTTAAATACAAATATCGCGGTAAATATTTCTCTAGAATATTTCGAAAAACTAAAAAATATATAACCCGATAGCTGCATTGAAAATACCTCATCCTGTAGATCCCCAAGCACGATTTGAAGCATACTCGAGAGTTAAACCAAAATACCAGCCAGGAAAATTAATACTAATTGAGAGGAGTGTTCTACATTTAGAAAATGCGATTCGATTCATGCAAACAATTTACGAATGAGCATAATTTTCAGTGGTGAATTTTTATTTATAATTATTTAGTGGGAAATATCTGAGGCTTCGAACAACTGACTCAGGTGACGTTATTTTTATACCAGGGATGATTAATCTGAGGAAAAATAGTAAGATTCACTCAATCACGTACCGAATCGGTGGTATTTTCGAAGATCTCTCCCGCATTTCGTTCGTCACAGAGGCAATCGCCACGAGAGGAATGGATTCATCTCTCTCTCTCTCGCTCCTCTCTGTCGTTCTTTTTCTCTCTCGATACACAGTATTCTCATCCCCGTAACTCTTCCATTTTCACACACCTGACGTTGACGGAATATTGGGAGCAGTGACTGAAGAGAAACAAAAGGACTCGAATTGCATTTAGTCTTTCGCCGTTTCTCTTTTTCTATTTCCGATTCAAGAGCTCCGACGAGAAATTCATTTTTTCGCCTCCGAATGATTTTCGCGAATGGAGCGCACCGAACGGATTATTCGGTCTTTTTGTTCGACGCGTTCTTCGGAGAAATAATGCGCTTCGTTTTCTGACGATAGAAATGTCGACTGCCACCGTTGAGACCTACTAAGATTTGACGTTTTCATTTGCGAAACTAAAAAGTAATTAGAAAAATACGTCTGTGGGGTTTAACTTTGAGAGGGATTTTTCTAGTATCGCCCAAAATGAGCTTCTGAGAGGGATTTCAGCGTTCGACTTCGTCAGAGTGTTTTTCCACCGCTAGAACTATTTCCTAAGCTTTAAAATGCGGTTTATTTTTTAGGTCTGCGGAGCTTAGAGGAAATTCGAGTTGACATTTCCGAATACAATTAGAACTACCGATGAGGAGAGGAGTGCCCGAGGTATACTGCGATGTTTCGTTTCATCTCTGCATGTTAATCCACTCGCATTTCCAAAATGTTCACAGGAGAATTCAAAATCGCCCAAATCTTACATCAAACTTATTTTAAGAACTTGATATGCATTTTTATCATTTATAATGGATACCATTTGCATTTCCTGCTTTATTGTGTTTAATCTTTGTTTCCTGTTTCAAAGGTTCCTTATGCCCTTTTCGTGTTTTGCGTTTTTGTTTAGCATCTTTATGTAAAAATGATTTAAACAACTTAAGTTATTGATACATTTTATCAACACTCTATCGATCTATATTTATTTTTTCAAATACGTATCAAAGTATTACAGTAAGTAAAATAAAGCAGATAATATTCTTCAAGAATTAAATTTGAATATCACCATCAGGAAGATTTTCCGGAATCACTCCTGTTCAATTCACCTAAAATTAGTTATCTACTTAATTTCAGAAATCCAGACTGTTTTCTAGATTCTATGGCTCATGTGCTGTATTACTTTACTTGGAATGTATAACTAGCACCAAGGATTTTAATAACTGCAAATTTATATATGTTTCATTATTAAATGAGGAAGGCGAAGTTTTACATCACAGTGACTTCCTTTCTATGTAAGAATATAAATGTCAGGGAACAACTAATTCGTATTCTTGAAGAGTCCATATTTTTTGAGGATAAAATATAATTCGTGGATGATAGGTGAGGAAAAGTAGCATAAACTCGATAGGCCATCGACATTTTGAAATCAGAGTGTTATTTCTTTTGTATTTTGTTTATAAATTTCACGCCGAGGCTGCCCTTTTCGCTTTAGATTGATGGAAAGGTAGAAAAAGAACGTCTCGTCCGTTGGCCGTCGGTGATAAAAGAACTGCGATCAAACTCCGTTCGAAACCTGAGGGAGACGTTAATCATTCAACTGGTGACCGCACGGAAAGCAGAGGGAACTCCAAAAAAGTGTTTTTTCCTCACCATGGCAACTCACCTCTCTCCATCTGCACCGACTCCATCCTTCTTTCGTCTTAAGAAGAAGACAATTACGACTCAACAGGTCGAGCGAAAGAACGGGAGGAAAAAGTTTCGGATTGAACGAAAAACGCCGAAGGGGAGAGGAAAATGGATGAAATGAAGGAAACGGCAAAAGAAGGAGGTAAAGTCCTTAATGGAAACCCCGTGAAAACAGAAGGAAAACAAAAAATGGAGGAAGACGAATGTTTTTCTCCCAGGAGATGCCGTGGAAATTTGGATTGATTCGGCGGCGTCTGGACAGCGTCCGGTCGCCTTCAATTGTCGGACATTCCGAAGATTGGTCGAATCCTCCGGAATCATAGCCAAAGGGCGATGGAACGCGGAATGGGACCCTGACCTGCGCTTTTGGTTCGCAAAAGAAGCCGAGGGGATACAATAGGGGATGACCCCAGAGAAATGCTCCGTTAATCACGATGATTGATTCAGCAGCTAGAATATCCTTCACTATTTCTCGATAACGAATGAAAGATATATTTATGTACTTCCTGTATAAATTCAGAACCCTCCAAATTGTTCATGCACTACCATGAAAAACAATTTCGCAGCAAGGAAAACTAAAAATATCACAAAAATTATAAAAAATGTATGTGATGCTCACTAACCACGGTACGCATCGAATCAATAAATCGTGTGACATCGAATAAATATATTAAATTATTTTTCTTAGCTTCGTATAAAAAATCATTTTACCATAACGTCAGTGAGAACCATCAAGTTCTCGTAACAAAAAAAATGAATAATAAATATTTACTCTCCCAAAACGGAATTCTCATAGAAACATTCCGACTTCTACAATCGCCATCAGGTCACAAATAACGACATAATTCTACTTTCCTTGTCAACCGAGGAATGAATTCTCCGCGAAAACACTAGGATATAAGAAGTCTTGCAGAATGCGACAGAACGAAGTCCATAGGAACGAAATCTTCTTCACTCCACTTATGAAATATTATTTTAGCCATCCAATATTCTCCGTGTCATCTCCTTCGAACGTTATGATGCATAACCTATTTCCGGGCGAAGAATAACACCGCCTGTATGAACCGGGAGGGCCTTTTTTCCACTGAAGTGGCCGGAGAACAATAGACTTGGCGAAGGCCTTCTTAGGTGGCGAAGGGGGGACAAGATCCTCTTGGGGAAGATAGCGCGAAGTGCGTGGTAGACGACATAATTGGACGGCCGATGTATGGGACACAGCACGGGAGACTCCCAGCAGCGCACGAGGATTGCATCGGAGGCGAAACATTAGGGAAGCCGACATGAAGCAACTCCCAAAGCACCCCTGCTTTATGGCACAGCGTTAATGCGGTCAAATGCGGCCTCTAATGACGCCTCCGTAAATTTTCAATTTCCTAATTTTAAGTAGGGCTCTTTTCCTAAGTGCACGGAGCATCCTCAGGTTGGGAACACGTTTTAACCCAAATGCTGAGTCATCCGATTCGATTTTAAATATGAGGCCAAATGCGACTCTTGAAGATCAATGGGGATGTCGCCCTCGCGGCCCTTCCACAGCGATTCGTTCTATGCGCTCACCTTGTTTGCTAATAACCTCAAATCTTAGGGGAGGAGTTTTTCATAGAAATGACTGAAATATCGTTTTTATAAATCATGGCGATCACGTTGAAAGAGCTTAACTGCAAAGTCATTAATTACGTCTCTCTCGTAATAATCACGACACGTGAAGCAATAGTAAAAAAATCGCCAACTTCGTGAAAAATTGCATAGCTTTACAACTTTAAACGTTCGTGTAGCCAAACCTTAAGCAGAAACCTAATAAATAGACAATGTTCAGGGTTTGCAGAATAATCCTGGTGAGGAAAATAAATTCTTAGATGCAGCAGACAGGATAAAGATTAACTTTTTTTATATTTGGATTCTCTTTAGCAGAACTGTAAATATAAGAGGACTTTTATCTTTAGAAGAAGAGCATACAGTTCAAATAAAATACTAAGCATAATTATTACAGGATACTTTCAATGAGAAATTAATTCAAGAATGTTTTTTTTTTTCATTTGTATACAGCTTTCTCTCTCTCTCTCGCTGCTCAAAATAACTTCGGATATTTCTTACTTCATTTCTATTTTAAGTACTGCAATTGAAGGAACGGTGGAAGGAGAAGAGGAAGAAGAAAGCTGAAATTATTAGATGAGGTGAAGAGAGGAGGATACAAGGAGACCAAAGAAGAGGGACAGGATGAAGTGGAAACTGTAGTGGTGTATGGAACAGTAGGCAGAATACCAGATGATGATGATTTCTTACTAAAAATTCAATTTTTATCGCGCAGTTATTTTAATATAAGTATATATATGTAGTAAAAAAGGATAAAATAATCAGAAATAAAATATATGATTATAAAATTCAATATCTCTGCTTTTAACTTCAAGTAGTATATGTTTCATCTTTTCAACCTTATAGGTTAGATAAAAAATAAATTATTTCCAATTAGTCACATACATACATTTATAACTTCATCTTTTGAAAATACTTCTCATGAATGGAACACTTATCTAATGTAATTTTCCCACACGTCATCGTCTTATTTCCCAGGCATTTATTGATGGAAGTCTGAATTACATTGAGGCATATTCGTGTAATCGGAATGGAAATTTCTTTAATTCCGCAGGGGAAACAAATCACGCAGTGCATTGGAAAAAGGGATGCTGTCCCTCCATTGCACATTTCCTTCACTTCAATTTGAAAATCTAATTTGCAGAGATTTTCTTCTGTTTCGTAAGAGACCCAAGAGAGTACTACGTTGCAAATTGCATTCAAATGTCTGAATTTTATACGGTTCAATTGATCAGATATAAATTAATTAAATATATCGTATACATGAGGATAACGAAAAGCGAACGATGGAAAAATAATTAATTTTCCTTATGTTATGAGTAAAAGCCGATGATGGAGTCGAAGTTTTATTTTTCTGGAAATTAAGAGATAAGAGACTTATTCACAAAATGAGTTTCAAACCGCATTTTCTTGACCGGAATATTTATTTATTCAATATATACTTATTTATAGAGGAAAATGTATTATTCATTTACTTTAGTATGTCTTTTTCATTGGCTACAAGTAAATTAAAATTGCTAGCGTATGAGTTATGCTGATTGCTGTTCTAAGTGCGATGTACGTACAAGACCGTTTCCTACTTCTAGAATGCAGAGAGAATAGGCAAACTTCACGTGAGTAAGCATAATTCCAAAGCATTCGGTGGAAAATGGCGGAGGGTGTTACGTATATTAGTATAATTCATTATCTTAAGATAATAAATTATTTTCGTTTTTAACAAAGAAAGATAACATATAAGGAAAATTTGTAATTTTCTTCAGTTCAGAACTACATCTCGCGATCCAATAAATAAATTCACTAAGAACGAATGCGATACCTAAATTCAGAAAATTAAAATTAATTATATATAATCAGCCGCAATGAGAAATCCGTGAATTCGTCGTCGACCGTAAAAATATAACTGAAGGATCCTTTGATTTTTGGGATTTATATTTCCGAAAGAAACATAACTTGCCAACCCTTCACTGCCACATAAACCAACACTCTGAAAAAAATTGGAAAGCGATGGATGCTGAGGCCGTCTCTAGGGACGTCAACCTCTGGTCGTAAAGGACTCCCACTTCTTTTCTTTTGAAATGTACGCGACCTGCTCGATACGGACTTTCAGCTCGAGTTTCCGAAGGGGTGCCGATCAACAAACGCGTTGCGAAACCTCGCTGCGCAAATTCAGGAATGTAATTGCCAAATTAATAAGACAGATCCAAGTGGACATTTTTTATTTCTACAGAGATTTTTTATTAACAGCATTATAATTTATCAAACTATTTTCATATAACTCATCAAACTCTTTAGCATCCATTACGACTGGGCCTTCTAATCTAGCTCATTCAGCTCCTATATTTACGGAAATTTTATATTAAGGAATAAAACTCCAGCTCGTTTTCTTGAAAACGAAATCTAATTCTCGTATTTATTTATTCCGAACCCTTCGAGCAATAAAATAAGGCACAACATCCCCTTCGTATGTATATTTTCGAAAACCCTTTCACTCGTTTCCTCATATCTCCATTGTAGGACATTATTGGAGATTTTTCAGAAAACGTCGCACGAGTTTCCTTGGAATTTTGTAGTTATTGGAAATCATTTTATCTAGAAAGTGCTTCAACTTCATTATGACTTGGCATCTTTCCCAATTTCCACTTCCAAAGATATTTTTAATCGCATCTGAATAGTGGTTTTAAATTCGATTTTATCTGGATCTTTGACTTGATAAAAAAGAAAGCGATTCAATAATAGAAATACGAAATGGCATTGCCATCTGATGAACACACAAAATTATAATTTTATTTTAATTGGAATCTAAAGCGATATTGAAAGAAAATATGCGATTGTCCTAAAAATAATATAAACCTAGTAAAGATGAAAAATGCATCTATGGAATGACAATAAATAATTAGAGAGAAAAAATGGCTCAAGAATTGTTAACGGATAATTAAATGCTATCGACAGATATTTAAAAAGTATATTTAAATATGATAAAATTGAAAATACGTAATTCATACAAAATTCAAGGGATAAATTATGAGCGAAAATAACTCCAAAATTAGTATAGGTCAATGGGGGTAAAGTCTCAAATATTGTACGACTCCCATTGCCCTTCATCACGAACTTAGAAAGTATAGGACTGGAAACTGCTGAAATTTTTTGGCTCCCTTAATGTCCGCATCCGCGAGATGGCAGCACTGAAGTTCGCCCTATGAAACCATAATCTTATGTGGAGTAAACGGTGAAAAAGCACGATTATGATACATATGTAACAAAGAGTCATATTTACCAAAGATGGAATTAAGAGTAATTGTTTTATCCATCAATAGGTACTTTTGAATTGAATACAAAATATTTTAATAAGACGGTCAAATTAGCAAAGCCGAAGAATAGGTGCTTGCCTTTTGTGCAAATCACAGGTAACTTTGTCGCCGTAAAGTAGTAAAAATAGCAAATAGTATTTAAATCTTTATTTAAAGCAACGGAATTTGTTTAAAAAATAAAGAATAGCGGCCTTATGCACCCCAACCGATGGGGTGACTTCGCCCACTAAATATGTTTCCTAAATATCGCCTATAAAATTAACTATATGACTAATATTACGACCATTAATATATTTTAAAATCTTTAAATTATTATTTTATTTAATAGGTACTGAGATAAGAAGTTATTGACTCATAATAACGTCTTTCCACTTTATTTATAAATTTTCAAAAGAAAAATACTTTTTAAAATTTCTTTCCTCCAAAAACAAAAAGAATAAAAATTCTTGTAGAAAACTTCTACTCACTGTCACTCGAACCCTTTTAAATTTTTATCAAGCCTTAGAGTCAGTGTTTTGTTTTTACTAATGAATCTCCGAACCCAAACAATTTCTTGAATTTTTGTCAAAGCACTGAACATTTACTTTTTACCGTTCAAATACGTTTGTACTAAAATTTGGATATCACGAATACTCATAAAAAATTAAACAGCACTACCACTAATTTCATCTCTTTTTCACGAAGAAGCACTGTTTGGCCTCCAATTGTCTTCAAATGTTTCCCATCTTGCTGAGTGTTGCTGAGAGAAGTTAACAGACTGAGGTTTCGTAGACTTGTCTCGAGAATGCACGAATTTCAATTTAGTTCCCAATGACAATTAAACTGTCAATGTTGCAGGGAGCAATACGGATCTGCTGGCGATATGTCAAGGCAATCTAAATTCTAAAGGGCAGGAAAAAATAGCTATTTTGTGAAATTTTAGATATTGTACTACAAATTTAAAATTTGTGGAGCAGTGCACGCGTGGCCGAAGTCACCTTTCTACAGTAACGTTGATGTAAGTTGGAAAGTGCGACCACGTTGTGTGAGTTGGAGATCTTCATTGTCGTTACTGCGCTTGAAGACTTTTGATATATTTTAAGATATCCTTAAGGTATCCTTAATCTTAAAAATGCCTGGTCATCGTTGTATTGCACCAGATAAAGAAACACAGCAAGTGCGCTGTTTGCCAGGCAGCATCAATTCATCCGGGTCATTCTCTTGCCATCCAGTAGCAAAGTTAACAAATCTGAAAAGTATGGGGGGTTTGGTTCATCCTAATGTAAACCTTCATACTTTCATCCTCAAAGTGGAGGAACAATTTGTAAAGCACTGTGAGACAAATGATGTGCTTGAGTGCATAATTACTTGAAGGTGATGAAGAGATAACTTTCCCATGCTTTGAGCACGGAAGTGAAATCATAGCATATATAATAAAATATTATGTAACTATGAGGATTAGACAGCATGCAAAGTTTATAAATTTGGAGGCTGTTAAAGAAAGTGCATCGAAAAGGAAAATTGCGAAACTTTCTAAAACTTAATGTTTGGTCAATAAATTTACTTATACCACTCTATCCTTTATGTTTGTATATTGTATAAGCTAACTTCACATTTCAGCCTCCCCAAGATAAAATGCAGTCCACGCCAGTCATTAACATTTGATACTTTTGGATTTACGTATGTTTCAACAATATTTGACCGTTTAC
The DNA here is from genome assembly GCA_947579665.1 of Sympetrum striolatum. NCBI lineage: Eukaryota > Metazoa > Arthropoda > Insecta > Odonata > Libellulidae > Sympetrum > Sympetrum striolatum. Next base: position 7,529,252 of record OX388347.1, read on the forward strand.
TCATTTCCTGGAGACTATTTCTGGGAACTTCGATTTCTTTTTCAGGAAATGTAAATACGAGGGTGGTCTGAAAAGTTTCCGACCCCAGATTTTTCAGACATCTTCAGAAAATTTTCAGAGAACATGTCAAGAAATGTTGAAATGTCGGAAACTTTTCAGACCACCCATGTGCATCCTGCGAGTCTAGTTTTAATAGGCCTAGTTGAAAGTAGATGTAACGTTGGTAATTTATTAAGGATCAATTATTTCCAAGCAGAACACTTCGCTGATCTACGAATAATGTTTTCACAAGTCACTTGTGGTGTGCCCTGAAGGCAACCTGCACTTATTCTTCGGATTTACTATTTTGCCCATTTTATTCAATTGTTTTAAGTACTTATTAATGGATAAATCACTAACTCTGAATTCCATCTTTGGTATATACTACTCCCGCAAAGAAAAAGAGGGAAAAAGTATCATAATCGTGCTGTTTTTTCCATTTACTCCATATAAGATTATGGTTTCAAAGGGCGAGCTTCAGTGCTGCCATCTCGCGGCTGCGGACATTAAGGGCGTCAGCCGATTGTACAGTCAGCATAGGGGAGCTTCAGGAGCGTGCCCTTCATCCATTTTCCTCAGGTTTTCGTCATGAGGATCCATAACTACTTCTTAAGTTTTCAACTTATATTTACAATAATGTCTATAATAAAGTAATGATCGTAATATCAAAAATAACACTTAACATGGATGGAGAGGGTATTTAGTCACGAACTCATTTATTCGAAGACCTTTACGAATACTTTTTTTTATAAAAATAACAGTACTTCGTGCTCTTGAATACAAAATGTTCTGAAGCAACAAAAAATCACCATTTGTAATTGGTTTACTATCCAAAACACAAAAAAACAATGAAAAGTACTTAAATTTATTCTCTCAGTAAAAGCAACTGATTTTAGAAATTCCAAATTCCCTCACAACAGCAACACAATCCACCGCCAGTTATTAAAGTTTTCGTGAAGAAAAATGCACTCACGAAGAAAGTCGCAATTTGGTCGAAACTGAATTACCGTGGGAAATGACGTCATTTCCTAAGTCTGCAGCCCATAAATAAGAATATCCAAGAGAGTGAATCCAACACCACAATACTCTCTCTACCACACCTTCTCTTCATTTCATTCTCATTCCAAAATACTCAACATGATATTTCACATTTTTTTCAATTAAGTTGCTTTTTATAAATCATGTAAATTATAAATAAGAATAATTAGTATTTGCGAAAGATGGAGTGGGCCCAAATGCAGAATATAAGAATAAGTGATCGGTGTGTGTAAATAATTCCGCCGATTCAAACTGCATCTATCATTAGCTACCAATAATTATTGGAAATGAGACTTGACGTTCAAGATGAAGAGTAGGTGGGATATAAAAACCAACTTCGAGCCTCGAATCCCAGTTCGAAGACGTGGTCATCGCATACTCTTCGTGAGTCGCTATAAAACAAATTGCCATGACCAGTAAAAATATTAAAAGGAATTTCCGAGTTTATTTTTGACAAGAGCTCGTTAAAAATTGGGATTTTTGTTTTTTCTGAAATCAATTAACTAATTTGTTTCTTTCTGATAACTTATTAAATTAAACTTATTATTCAGTTAACACTAATCAGTTGTAACGATGTATATGAGAATTACAGACTCTAAATTTAATAATCCAGATCTCAAAATAACGAACAATAAGCGCAGTCTATTTAACTTCCCATTCTATCGAGTGGTGCACACGCTAACAATCGCCACTGATTTATAATTGTTAAAGTTATGAGTTTGCGATACAAAATCAAAAAATTCTACCAAAAATTTCTTTTGTTCTGCGACAAAATCAATACGATCAAAGAGCCCTGCACTAATTGCTACGACGTTTTAACCATTTATTCACTTGATAAAGAGAAGAGCCAGATGTGACCAGATCAATAACAGTTACGAGCTTACGAACTTGGCCAGAGCAGTGTTAAAGTTATAAACGTAATCCAAAATGAATCAGATGGCAACCGAAAAATAAACAGTTTATTGAGTATTTAAGCTCGAATTTCACCTGAAACTTTATATATATATATTTAGACAAACACATTAATACACGACAGCATAGACATTGCTCATAACCGAAGAAAACTTTATGAACGGATGGATTCCTTTTAGTTAATAATTCCTTCCAGTCTTAGAGAGTTTGTTGCAGCAAAGTGAAAAAAGCACATCATATATTCTTTTTCTTCCAGTGTGCAGAAAAGGCTGCAGAAGATTTCTCTTTTTTTTCGGTTTCTTGAAGCCTTTGCGCCTCCAGCATCCCAACCCACTTTCCCATAAATCTCTTCCCTCACTCCTTTCTCAATTCCCACTTACCTCCTCATCTTCCTTCATCCATCTTTAACTCTTTCATTCAGCTCTCCATAGAAAACTCCCTTCTTGCACTTCCCTTTTAGTTCATTACCCGTGTTCTGCTTCCTATCCTCGCTCTCAATTTTTTACGTCAATTGTCGCTATTTTCCAAGAAGCGGTCTGCACACAACGGCAACTTCAGTGGGACGTTTGCCAAACAAAAAATGGAATGAATGTTTAGTTCTACAAAAACCCCTTGTGTAATCGTTATCAAAGTATTGATAACGCTTCTACCAGCCACTATCTCCACAATGTATTACTAAACAGAATGTTCCCGAATGTTTGCCTGTTTGTGCATTAGAAAAATTTTATTCACCACAATGATAAAAAGTACATATACTAACGGGAAAAGTACAGAAAAATATATAAAGTTAAAATATAAAAACTAAATTTTACATTTCGTCATAAAAATAAGCGCGTATTAAAACATTTTTCCTAACCTTCGTCATTACACCAGATGAATTAATAAAAGAAATGTAATGCATTAATTGATGCAAATCATTCCCAAATGAAACCTAGGGGGAATATGGCTAGGTAAATTTGATCTGGGCTCCCGGGTTGTAGAGTGGTTTGTGCGTTTGCCTATGATAAAAGCTGTGCCGGGTTCAATTCCTTGTGGAAGCACTTGTGACCGAAGTAAGCGAAAAGGCCTCGGATTCTGATATACTTTTTAAAATACTTCTTCAAATAAATGTGATTCCCATATTGAATATATCATGAGTCTCTAAAATATCCTCATTTACTTCAGTTAAATTATAATTGTAACATGTTTGAAGATTAATTGTTCGAAAGGTCTATTGATCACATCTATTTTCTCGTATATATTTGTCTCGAACCTCAATTGCACACACTTTTTAAAATACCCAAGGGTTTAAATCTTAGACTAAAATTTGCATTTACCCGAAAGAATACTTCCTGAATGCATATTTGTTTGCGGACCGAACATTAGAGAAAGTTTATCCATCACAATGATAGTAGCAGTGCTTATTATAGTCAATCCGCCGCTGTTCATATAGCAAGGATGCCTTGATTCGAATTTCCAAATACACATTTTTTTATATATTTACTTAATTTATAACTTTTTTGCTACAGCTACTTCTTTTATAATATTTTCTCTTCTCTAATTTTTAGATTTACCGATGAAGACACATATTTGCGAGAGGTTATGGAATGGAAAAGGAATCTAAGTTGATACATTGACACCTTTTTTGGGTTTAATTTGAAATCTCAGCCAATAAGGAGTAATAACTGAATGATTTAAAACATTCAAGCAATAATCATCTATCAAATTTTCCCCTACTATTTGCCTCTTTTTAAATTTTTTATTAAAAAGAATCGAATAAAATTGTTTTAGGTTTTAACTAAATAATGAGAATGCATATCCGTGCGCTTTGCACTGTAGAACGCAAAACAAACATTTATGGTACTGCGGTTTTTGAATAAACTCGGAAAATCCACGTCAAAACTAAACAGAACGAATCAGTGCTTTTCGCAATTCAGCAGGTCCAATGTCAAACAGCGTTTTTATCTTTTCTCTCAAATGAAGTCCGGTTTTATTATATAACTTTAGGCAATCAATTCTGCGATTACGGATTAAATTTCATCGAGGTTACAATGTAAAATATTGTATAAATATGTACCCATTTCTTTTTTTGTCCTAGAAAGTAATTGCTTTAATTCTATGTAATCATTTAACACCTACTAAGTTTTTATAACGATTTATAACTTTTTCCCAAGAAGACCGGTTTATAAAACCTTAAAATTTTAAATCACGGGATTAATAGTGAAACCATTGTGGACGCGATGATTCCTAACCATGATAAACCTTAAGTAGTCGCATGGAATACGGTCTCTTTACTAGTCGCATCAGATCATATTAACCCGATCTCGAAACTGATTTCTGACGTGATTATCTCAATAAAAACCATGAAAAAATTGTGATTAACTTGAATGATTACGAATGGTACTGCTAAATACGAGTACTTGCGTCATAAAAAATGCAAGGTATTAAGAATTGATATATCTAACCGAAAATAGCTGCTTTTTATTTCCCAAAAGTTCCTAATTGTCTTTACCTTTTATGAATCTCAGTTATTTATTGCTAAACACGCTTACTTCACTACACTTTGAGAGCAAATGCATCATACTGCAATTCATTTAAATTTTGAGTCTGCATCTCCACAAATTCTTATCTTAAACAGATATTTTCATTTACATACATCACTTCTTGACACATATTTTATGTCGCAAGTATTTATTTATTGTCATGGCAAACATGTTTAGATAACTTCATACATCGTCATCAATTTTGACGCAACAGAATGGTAGTTAGGAGTAGATAAAGGCCACATTCTGAACGATTGATATTAATTATTATTAATCAGATCTTCTGAGTATAGAATAATATATCTTCTGGGGCTAGGATAGTGTTAAGAGTTATCCTCCAAAGAAGATTTTAGCAACATATACTAATGATAGCATGATATATTTTTGTCTGTTTTCTCGAATTTTCATGTAAAATTTTACATTTCCCTTGAAAAATGTTTAAAGAATAATCGTGGAAAGTTTCACTACTTATTTCCCTCTAGTTAGACCGATTACGAACTGCGACCTTTTCCGTATCTGCCCTACTTTCCTTTCACAAGTATCCTTTCTCCAATTTTCGCGTCGTTACTTTTTTTAAGAATCCATTCGCTCCACCTTCTCGCTCCCCCTTTCTTTCATTTCCTCCGAAATTCCCTTTCGTAGCCATTGCTTTATTTTTTGCCACCACTTCGCGACTTCGTGTGCCCTTTCTTCACATACTTACTCTCTCGCTGCTCCAAAATACCTCGATATTTCTCCCGTATAACTTCAGCCGGTGGCTGCGACGCCAGAGACGCCTGGAGCAAAGAAAAATAGACGCCATGTAGACGTCGGATACGAAATAAAACGTCGACTCGAAAAACCTTCTTATTATGCGAAATTGCTGACATAAAGGCACGCGAGTGCATTAGTAATGTTATAAGAAAGGATTTTTTCCTGCCCTCGCGTCCTCTTACGGATTTCACTCAAAAGAGAGTCGCGCGATTAGAAAATAAACATTCGGAGACTGAAAAAGTCGCCAGCACAATCGCGAACTCGCTAGAATCGGCTTTAAACTGTTTACGGACATTTTTTCTTTATTTCGAAAGAAAAGAATATATTTGTGAATTATTCATTTCCCGTCCTTTGTAAATTCATGGGAAATGCGCGCGGAGAACGTCTCCAACGACGAAAAAATACGGATTTATTTCCTCGGATCCGCGATGTTGAAAAAAGTCGCGTTATCGTGGAAAGGCTTTATAATTCTCCATCTCGGACGTTTCAATCTCGTAGACCGGGAGAGACGTCGTTGAATTCATATCTATGTCACGAGTTCGCGAAATATCAAACTGGTTGAATGGGGCGCCTGGGAACGATGTGTAAATGAGTGTATTTACATTATTGAATCTCCGGGTTGAAAAATTCATCGTATGAGTTCTGAAGTGCATTTCGACGAACTGACACAGCTAAATAATCCAAGGAGGATTCCTCTGTGCCGACGTTCTTCAAATCCAAAGATACGTCTCTGTGAGCGGCACAATAATGTACACGTGGCAAGAGATTGTTAACGAACTATTGCCTGCATACCAATTTGATGTAGAGAGAGAGAGACTTCTTCAGTTGAGAACACGAAATTCACCTTTTCTTTTGGTTGAACAAAGCGATGCTTCAAATTCATAGAATTCAAAGAATTTCCATCGATAATTTACTATTAAATCTCTTGTCCTCGTTGATCTTCGGTGGCTCGAAGGCACTTCCGCTATAAAGGTGCGAATAACATTTTGTTTAAGCTGTAATAACATTTCTCTCTACCCTTGTTCGAGAGAAAAAAAGCACAATCTCTTTTCAAAAAACATGGCGGTGATTTTTTCCCTTCAATATTATCAAGCTTTCAATTTAGTGAGTACAGACACAGGCCCGTCTTACTTCGAGATTTTCCGTTTAATCAATTGTGCGGACATTATTGCGAATAGTTGACTTCCCGAAAATTATAAATAACGTAGCCTAAATCCAGCCCATTATCATCGCGTTGCTTAATATAATTTACTTTACATCATTTAAATTTATACTAAATTATTTACAGTTTGCTGGGATATTTCGATAACTTCTTACTTTGGTCGTAGAATCCTTGGTTTTTATATTCCGCACGCACGTTTGAAACCGGCCACGTAATTTATAATTAAATCACTGAATACCTCTTTCGTTGAGAAAATATTTTTTTCTGTGTTGTTAAATTGACCACTGTTACGAATTGCTGCTATACTCGTGGTTTGGTAAGGCGATGAGGAAAGGACGCTAAAGGTGGGGAAAAGGGTCGGTGGTGTCTCCTGAGTCTTAAGTCACCTCGTTTGGCATTGTATTGTATCAGTGAGACGCATAGCGATCCTGTGATTTTGAACTAACTACATTGTATCACTTTCATCGACAAAATACAGTCCAACACGAACAAAGGTTCCGTCTTCATTTATTTACAATTCGAGACGCGAACTACCACATACTGTCTCTTTTGAAAGTTTAACAAATAAGTGTGGCATACTTAAGTTTTATTTCCCCGATGAGGAGTTCCGTTCCGCATATCCAGTCTCATTTTTAGCTTGTCAGAGGCTTATTAGAACTATTATTATATTGGAAATCATTAGCGTATAAAAATTAAGGTGTCCTCAAACACCTTACTTCGCCAATCTACAGAAATGATAAAAAAACAAGCACACACACACATACACACAGACATCATTCCGAAAATGTTCAAAACGTGTTCTAGGGACCCCAAAACATTTATTTCCATTGAAATTTCGAAGTCTAAAACAATACTTTCTCTATACTACGTATATGGAGAAAGTAAAAATGTGCTCCATTTAATATTCGAATGTGTGAACTTCGATTGATTGCTTTTCCCTCCATATTCCAACAATTTCGTTCTCTAAAATCATTGCCTACTTTTTAGCGGCACACGACTCCAAAAAAATATTTTGCTTTAAACCCCTGAGTATTTGTTATTACGTGACACGAGTCAATAATCAAATGGTAGAGCCATGACGTCGAGGATGTGGGTGACCTTGCAACGTGACATGTACTGGAGGATCCGTTCTCCACAAAAAAATTTACTCCAAAAAGCGAAAAAAAAACAATCCGTAACATAATTTCAGAGAGAAAGTCCAATTATCAGCGGACACTCAGCGACTCTTAATAAAGTTTGAATGAAAAAGAACTTCCATGGAACCGTGAAATCTGTCTTCGAACTTCAATCGAAAGTCCCGTTGCAAATAACGCGGAGGCTTGTCAAAAAAAAAACTTCCTCTTTGTACTCACTTTCACCATGGCAGGAAAAAAACTGTCCCTGAAAATAAAAAGAGTGGAGGATCTCAAAAGAAGCTTTTAAAGCTAATATCATTAATATCGAATCCACGCTACACTTGCGGACGAAAGATCAAAGGCCAGCATTCAGATCGTATCCCAAAAATCAAACGACAGTTTGCTATAAAAGAAACAGGAGGGTCGAAAGAGATTCCCAGTTCGAAAAAAGTACTTTTATTGTGCGCGTAACTGAGTTTAATATAAAATGAGAGATTCGAATGCTTTCCATTGAGATGATCATAAACGACTACACAAAGTGCTGATCAAGGGAATGGCGAACTCTGTGAGTACACCAACATGTTTGATACGTTTTGAATACATCCCCATTGATCGAACGTAAAAAAATATCAATATCATTTTGTAGTAGTTCAATGAAATCTTTTTGATAGACAACTGAAAATTTCAAGGAATTCATTTTTTATCTTTTTTAATGATCTGATGATTCTAGCCGGAAGCCGTGGTGTAAAGTGAAAATGTGAACAATCAATCTGTAGTTCGGATTAATTTATTATTTGTAAAGAAATAGTCTTTGAGATACTTCAATAATCATCTAGTGATCTAAAAGTTCACGATGAACAGGAAATCTTGCATATTGAATTTAGTACGATTTATTTCTGCACTGCAGTAGGATCCATCCAATATCTTCCATTGTCTGAGATGACAATTTTTAGACCGTCGTCTTAGATAGAGAATGCAGTCAACTCATTGAAGGAACAGAAGACGAGAGCATTAACGAGTGATATGAGTCTGAAGAATATCGGTTATGTCGAATAATCCATTCGCATCTTCTGATCATACATTTTGTCGCACACAATAAATCCACGAAAACATAGAATTCTTCTCAAAATAAAAATCATAAATATTTTTGCACGGAGTGTCACTCGTCAACTCGCTATCCACAGCGCACACACGAATGGGACACTCTATGACGCCATTTTCTCTACTTTCTACAAATTATGACCATAGCGAAAGTGAAATCCAATCTAAGTATTCCTCCAGTTCTCTAATTAGTACTTCGCTTATACTCCTATTTATCTCAATTCCGCCGCCTCAGAGGGACGCAGGTGAAGTGGGAGAAGCGGAAGTTGTCTTCACCTGAGGGGCGGCTCCATTGCGACCGTTATGTCGAGGTTAAGAGATGATTCGATGAGATTACTTCAAACACAATTTTCCCAGTAAAAATCCGACCTTGACGAAAGAATTTCCTTGAAATAATGTAAAACGGAGAATTCTTATATTATCTCGAAATTTACCAACGACTCGCCCAATTTCAAAGATCGTGAAACAAATTTCGTCATCACCATCGTGATGCCGCATCACGAATCTCACTGCTAACATCAGAAAACGACGACCGTGCGCTAAAAATCGGTCGCGTGGTTTGACAATTCCTTCGCCCGTGTATTTGCACAATTATTTTTATTTCTCTTTATTTAATCGTTGAAATACGTATTCTTCCCCTCTCCTCGAAGCGATATTGATGTATATAACTAATCCAATCTTCGACTAAACAAGCAATTATCTCGGAGCAGGACTACGAATTAATTAATAACTTAATTGGTAACATTTAATCAATTGAAATTTCCAGACCACAATGAAATTCAACTCTAAATTGTAGAGAATGAAGGCATTAGTGAATTACTTTAAGAGGTGTGCATAGGTTTTAAACCCTGAACAACAACTCCCTTTTCCTCAGTTCCATATTCTATATCCCCCTTCGATTCATAGTTATGTACAATTGTATAATAATTCTATGAATTATTTCATATAATATAATGTACATCCAATATTCCTTTGTATGCTAATAAAAATTGTTACTTTTCCTTAATAATCCGCGGGTTAGATTTACGATCATACGGTTATTTATTATTTTATAGAAGAGATTTTCTCTAAGTCAAGCCTTCGAATCCTAATTTTATTAGTGAGGAAAACCTCTCTTATACAAACATCTCCCTCATCCAACCAAAACTAAGCATGAGGGAAAGTAAAGCATAGAGGAGATGGGGGATCGCGTCTACGGAGTCTCCTTCCCACAGTACGTGTCCAATCCAGCTCACATTCAACTCCCGCAAAGGGCGTGCGGTGGTGCAAATACTAAGGGGCTGTTAATGACGCATCAGCACGCGAACCCACTCTTTTCACCAATCACTCCGCCGACCCTAGTTGGAAGAAATCCCGCAATTTTGAAGTTCGTTGAGGTGGTTCTATTTCGTCATCCGTTTGGTATAATTAGACGAAATTCGAAGTTGCGATTAATTGCCATTGGTAAAAGCTTTCGTATCTCAGAACTAGTGATACTTATTTGGAAATTAATACATTTGAGTTAGTCTTACTTGAATAAAATCCGTAAGCAAATCATTGTTTGATCAAAGTAATAACCTCATAGAGTAGTAATAAATTAACTGTAGCTGCACCTAAAGCTAACTGTAGCTCCAACAGATGGTTTTCAGTCCGAATTTGAAGAGCAAACGACATCGTGTCTTAACCTGCTAATTGTAAATCTAATCGGCGTTGCTGAAATAACCTTGATAAGAACGAAATTATTCAAAGGTATGAGATAAAGAATATGAAAGTTCATTATGAAAGTTAAAAGTTATTCAAAGTTAACCTCACGTTGTTTGAATAAGGGTTTGCACCTACGAGTCGTTACGTTGATAATGCGAACGACTTTGATTGTGTATGAGGATAAATGTATTACATAAAAATCCCAAGGAAAAACGGAATTGAGAAAAGTGTGACGGGGCCGGGAATCGAACCCGTAAGACTTTTTCCAAGTCCTTTTTGCCTTTGGATGTTTCCTGGGTGCACGCCCTTATGTGCAATGAACCTTCAACCCTTTCCTTGCATTAGATATATATTTATGGTATTCCTTAAAATTACAGTAACGCAAAAACAGGTCTATTTTCTGTTTATTCGAAGTTCAGCGATCTACCAATACCAATTATTAAAAAAGTATGTAGCATTAAAACCTGGCCAATTTAGTGCTTATAGTGTTCGAATAGAGATGCTATTATAACATCTAAGTAATGGGTATACTCTATATTTTACTAACGACCACAAAAATAATGATATTCGTCAAAAACTGAATATCTGAAACCTGCACCAATAAATAGACCCTGAGTAACTTTGTATCTCTTGGAAAAAACAATCCTCCAAACTCCGAAATTTCAAAAATGTTCAAAATGATGATAGCGATATCCTCTGCCGTAAATCATCCAAGCGATGAAAAAATTCCACCCCACGATCTCGTTTCCGCATCTCGTGATAATAGAGAGAGGATTTTAAATTCTGGAACGTATCCGTTCTCAAAAATAAGCTCATGAAATAGTTCCCAATTTTGCCGCCCTCATTCTTAACTAACAATGCCCTAAGTAGAAGGCAATGAATTAAAGCCCCCTCCAGCGGCTAAAATATGCAACTCGGGTAAAGGCAGGGATTTCAAGTGAAGGCATTCTCTCCGTGGAACCCATATATCAAAATCGTTAGGTTCGTGATACGGCGTGACCTCTGGGGATAGCGATTGTGTATTGGGATTCATCACGAGCGACTCCTACCCCTGCCCGGACCCTTTTGCCCCGATTTAACCTAACCTCTGCCCCTTTTTTCCTGCCTCTGTTGAATGCACCGCCCCATCACACCACACCATTTAGCGTTCCCTTGAGGGGAGCCGGCCAGGGGAAGGGGAGGTCGGGTGTCGCCCCTCGGAGTATTGAAGGATGGATGGCCAAAGACGATGAGTGAAAAAGGACGAGAAATGAGCGGAGAAGATGTCGGATGAATCTTGTATATAACACCTCTGAATTCGACACTTTCCTATGACTTCTATCTAAATGTTTACGGTTAAATGGAAGATGGGACTAAAAAGTCGCAATTTCGCCTAATAAAGACCTTTGTATGTATGTATGTATGTACTTGAGAATACAACCAACGTCAGTCAAACTTTTCCTTCTCTATGTAAAATTAGGCAGTTTTCAACATTAACCCCCACAATTAGTTAACAAAAACTTTAACTTTTAACAAAAAAGAGAAGCCGAACAACACGAGGAGTGAGATGATGTTCTATCGCTTTTCTTTTTTAATCCAGAACGCTTTAAGGAAAAAAGAACAACCGAGAGAGAAAAACAGACCATTTGTTATACTGTTCATAGAATTCAATGAGGAAAGACTGGAGTAAAACCCACTATTCCGCATGATTCACACTTATCCTTTGCGCAGTCTGAATGGTGCGCTAGTATCCAGTTGCTTATTTTATCGGTAACGATCTTAAATAAAATTCTCTTCACTAAACATTTATTTGATAACAATTGGCCACGTTTCACCCAGCACATTCAATCACATTTATCAGAAGGAATACCCTTGATCATGAAGATACAAAATGTGTGGTGAGAAGATTCAAGAAAATTACGTTGAATTAAGAAGACAGCTCAAGAAATATATCCTTGATTATTTGCAGAATATTACGTCAACGATTTACTAGATAAGTCATCAGATGTTCGCTAAAATTATCCAAATCGTTCCCAATATTCTTATCCGATTTTATTTCTTAACATTATTTCGATTAATTTCTCATTTTAAATGAAAACTGAAAGCAACAAAATTTTTCTCGAAAAAATATTTTCTCCCAATTACTTACGATTGTGAAATGAAGCGCCGACAGTACTGATTTATGTTTTTTCTCTCTCATATCGCACGACATATTAGAGAAAATTCAGAATGAAATGTTATCATGAAAGCTGTTCAATGAAAAAACGAGTTTTATTTCAAAATAAGCAACTAAAGTCGTTAATCAAATCACTTATTCGTGTTATAGATTTACGAATGGAGCACAAATTAATTTTTAACATAAGCTATTTAAAAAATAATTCATTCTAAACTGTGAAAGGAATGTGTGTCTTTTGTGAGCTTAACGCAATAAAAACACCAGGTTTCTTCTGTAGACAACCAGGAGTAGTTATAATTTTACTCCAGTGGTTTCCAAGCACTGATGATTGAATCGAACATCTCTAAGTGATGAAATGTCTTTTTTCTGCAACTGTGTCCATTAGCGTTCACTGCTGTGATCTGAGCTTATTTGATGGAGAAAGGCATCCTTTCCGCAACCCTCACGTAAAATATTATCGTTAGAGCTTTTCCAACGCTGCAAGGAGAAGCAAGTTGGAGCGCAATGCATCATGGGAGCGCGCAATTGGGTACGTCAAGGAAACTGTTCGCGCTGCTTCAGCCACAATCAAGCCGAGGCGAAGCTTCTTTTCAATGGAGCACAAAGAAAGGAAACGATATTCCATTGCAGATTCATAACACAGAACGCAGAGGGAAAGCACTTTTTGTCAACTCAAAAGGAAATGACGCACAAAAAGTCTTCCTTCGTCTGCGATACAACATAATAATGACGACTAAATATATATATATATAAATATATATAGATGAACTTCCCCAATCCTTCCTTGGTGGAGTGGGTGCATTTTTTATGGGAACACAAGAAAAAGAAGCAAAATAAAAAGTATCGAATCAACTAGTGCCTTATACTGAGAGTTATTATTTATCGGAGATCACAATTCAAGGAAAATAAATTTCAAAGAATGGAAATCGCGTGTATTCTTTTGCTTTAGGAATTTTTGCCCATGGGTTGTTTATACATATTTCATTGAGTAGATTATTTCTTGCATTCAACCATTCTAATGATTGAAGTTTGAATCAAAATAAGATGTGTCCTTGCAGTTTCAGAATAATAAAGACTCACGCTAAGAGAGAATGATAAAAGAAAATATGATGAGCCTCGAGTAATGAAATGTGATAATGAACCGGATTTCGACTCAAAAAAGACGGAAACAATTTAATTTCTATTAAAAAGACAGAAACAATATTTGGGATGATATCTTATACTATCAGGGACGGCCGTGCTTCACAAGGGACTTGAGTGTAAAAGACCACCATCTCCACTTCTATGTAATTGTAATATATCGAGCATTTTATTAAACGTCACAAATATCTACAAAAATATGTTTTACCTCCAAACAAACGATATTCTTGTAAAATGGAAACCTCTAAAAATGGTGGCCCAGATTTACGGAATTCCCGAATTAACTAGTTCTGTTTATTACGAAATCAAACAATTTATATCCAGACTCAGAAAAACAAATTTTAATTAGATTCCTCTACACTTTGTGAATAACCATACCTAATAACCACCAACACAGGCATAATAAAAATTAATTATGTGTATGAAAGATCTCAATCAAATATTTCTACATTCAGAAATGTCGTGCAATGAATAAGCGATTTCACGTGTTTAAATTTTTACAAGAGGCAATAAATTACAGAAGGAAATGTCTTTGGAGGTATGGAAATTGGCAGCTGAATGATTACGATTCCGCCACTGAGCTAATCAACCACAACCAATTTCTTCAAAGTCAAAATTGCTCTATAAATCCGAATATCGCGCCGAGTGACACCGATGATTAGCGCTAATTCGCTAATTTATGCGAATTGCGGGTAAAATTCTGAATATTTTCAAATAAAGATCAATTCATTAATAGACAATGCGAAAGAAAATTAGAGAACTCTCAATTCAAACTGCGATTCACCGATTAACGATTTGAAATGTATTGATCAGCAAATAATCGGCCACAATAAAAGAAATGGGGATACAGAAGATAAATCAAACTCAACTTGTTTGAAATATTCGGCATAAAAATAAATGAAAGATAAATGCTCGGTAAAATAAGAGCTACATACTGAAACAGCAGGAGTGAACTTGACTTCGACATAGAGCAAGCTGATTGCTTCCACAAGTGAAGTGCTACCTTTAGAGGCTAACTAAATCATTGATTTATATTGGAATGCAAAATGATTGATTGAATTTGATTTGACAAATTGAGATTGAATAAGCTCAGACGAGAGGCTGCTAAGATTAATTTGATTGCATTGAGTTTATTTATCTCTTCAAAAGGCAAATAAACTCCAATAAATGATTTATCCATGTAACATGAGTAAATCCACGAAATTACAAGTATGAACAAAAACGGGTATTAAATCATCAACTACGTAAATTGTTATGTCAGTAATTCCCATTCTGATCACTAAAACTTTATTTCCATCGAAAGTTTAAAATATAAATTTTTGGAAGAGCTTCAAAAGGAAACGGCACGAATACTTTTTCCCAAGTTTTATTCACTGCAAACCGTTTATTGATGTAAAGAATTTCTCTTTCTTGTAAACTGAGAATTTGTCAAAACTGGATTTAAGCACCGCGCACAATTTCCCTCCTCAAAAAATTTGGATAAGTTTCATGAAATCAGAAAAGTGTCGATTGAATTCAATTTTTCAAGTTTAGTCGGCTGACTTTTACTGCATTTGCTTTTTATGACAACATCTATATCTTAAGTAATTATAAGAAGCGACAGAGTGTTTGAGAGCTAAAAGGCTAAAAGTATACGATCATGCTTTCTCTCTCCTCTATATCCAACTAATTAAAAACCCTCCTGGGATAAATATTTCACCAAATAATATTAATTTCCATCAAAATTTGGTTAATTGCCATTATTATGATATAATAATCATTACAATTATCTTCGGGCTAAAAATATACGATGTTTCATTATGAGTATTTACTACCCTGTCATTTACTTCAACTGTCGGCTTGTTTATTCAATGTCAGTCCAATTACGGCGCAGAGTTATTCTGTAGTAATTAACAGTAACAACGAGAACCCTGCGGGGGAATGTACTCAATAGATTTGCAGCATTCAATTTGCCCTTGGAAAGCAAATAGCACGCATTCGTCACGTGGGGTCAGGCCCTGGGCAGTGCGTTGCTTCGTCAGCGACCGTCGTTTCCTTTGTGTTCTTCAAAATTGGCAACCGACAACAATACGCAAACAGAAATCTGGAGGGAATCCACCGCATTCACAAGTTTATTAGCAACTTCCGGGACTGGTTTTATTCCCTTCAATTCTGGTGGCCACCGGCTATTCACTTCAGGGGTAAGACCCTTCCTCAGGGTCCTTTTCTTCCACGGGGAACACCAGGGGCGAAAATGCAATCTGTGAAACCTCAAAGGCGATTTATCCCTCCCCAATGCGGAAGCTGTGCGTGGATACACACCAGCATCATTTCGCCATTTTCCTACTGAACGGAGCCCTCTTTCTCCAGACGAACCTCCCTCCTGATACTTTTGTTCCTTCGTCTGTTCCTTATTTTATTTGCTAAGGCGTTGCTTACAAGAGATAGTTATACTGAAAAAAATCTTCCTCATTTTCTAATCAGTCAATTTTATCGTTCCACCAACTTCTTCCACGCTTTTTTTATTAATCTCTCTCCCAAATTTTACTTTTTTCATCCCTTCCTTTATTAAACCCATAGACATTACTTATCCCTATTACATTCCCCGTACCATTCTGATCTCTTTCTATCCAGGCTTCACATTTCTCTACACTCAATACTCATCGCTCTGCCTTCTAAGCCCTTCAAGTTCGGACTCCATTCCACTTACAACTTTCCTCTCTCTCCTAATTTAAAACTGAAAATTCATTTTCCGATTTCCTCTACCTATATTCACACATCCCTATTTCCCACTTCTCCCTTTCTCTCTTCGTTCAGCGCCCATTCCCTCGCTTCCCTCCTCCGAACCCGTGAAACCCCTTCGTAAGAGTGACTGTCCCTTTAAAAGCTTCGCCTGGTAGGTGCCAGGAACATTCGCTCCCTCTCCTGTTAGGGTCGGGGGTTGTTCACATGCCCTCCACTATATCACCCACCCCCACGCCTCCCTTATCTCAGTCCCCCTTGACTTGTCGGCGTATTTGTTGAATGCCAACTCCCTCCCTGGAAAAGTTACGTGGACTATATTGCAAGCTTACCATAAACATTGAGACAACGCTCCCCTCGGCTGAAATATTGGTCTATTACTACAAGCGAGAAGAAGAGAGAAAATGTCCGAAGGATGCATTTTATAGATTTATCGAGCTATCAAACATAATGTCCCCCGTATGCAAATACTTTCTGAGGATGAGCAGCGGTTGAATGCTGACAGCTCCAAATCGGCATTTCTTCAATTCGCAATCCAGTGGCCTAAACGGAATATTATTTCCTTAATGAAGTTAATTGCCTTATCTCGGAGTGCGAATTACCTGTATTCTAGATTAAAGAGAGATATTTATCAGTTTTAATTTCGATTAAAACTCACCAATTGGGAGAGTTCTTCACTATTATCACTGGGTTGCTGTTACCAAGTATTTGTCCCCATTGTATTCCCTTCGTTTCCCTATATTCTTATTTTTAGCGATTCTTATATCACAATTTGTCCTGTCTTAGTTCATTAATTAACTCACAATTCTGCTCGTATCGGAACATCAGTTTACTTAGCAAAGAATTTCGCTATTATGAGTCTGTTTAAAAACGATTGCGTTCTTTTCATCAAACCCAAAAGAATGGTCCATCGTTGGATTTCGGTTCATTCGGATCTCAAGAAGATTCTTTCTCTTTCCAATCTTCATTATAGTTGCTAACACTCACATATTTCAAAGAGGAATGACATTAACAATATTTGGCTCAAGCCAGTGGAGCATAAATGAGATAAGAGATGAAAATAACAAAATTTTTACTTTTTCCACAGTATTTATTATAAACAATAAATAGAAACAAGCCACGACTAGTTAATACATAAATATATTATATAATAAATACTCTCTACTCTCTATATATAAATATAATAAATACTCTCTCGGTCATTGAACCTTGAGTACAGTTTTAGCTACATAATGATAATATGATTTGCTGATGACGACAAAATGCGTCACATCGTTATGTCGCTAAGTTCTCTCGAGGTTGCATCGACGCTTTCGGCAAGGAAAGTTGTTCACAGGAACACTGGCTGTTTATTTATCGGTGTCAGTTCACCGTATACATAGCACTTGATTCTTATTCACGGTAAAAAGTGATAGTAACCAGCACACTTCGAAAATACGCAATTTGCCCAGAAAAACGTGTAAACAATATCGTTGGTAAAAACCAAAGCACCAGAGACTATATGTTCTCTTATTCAGAGAATTCCTCATGAGAACGAATCAGCCAATCAAAGCTCCTCTGACCAATAAACCGCTGAGGTCAGCACGAGAATGGGTTCAGCTGAGTTCGCGATGTACGTCAAGAATAATTTGACAAAGATATGAGTGCATCTTTATGGAACCTTCCTTTCCTTTATTCCTTCCATGTTGTTTGCTCTTCACAACCAATGACTCTTTTGATGGCTACAGAAAGTTTTTAGTATCTTTTCTGAGTTTCCTTGCTACAACATGCGCTCATGGTCGCTGGCAAAAGATATCCTTAAGTCTCCTTTGTCGTGCTCATGAATTTGTCAAAACTTTTAATTATTAGATAATTGCAACTACACTGCATTACAAGAGAGATCGGTTATATATAAGTTTGAAATCCAGACGGAGTATAATGTTTACCCCGGAAACTTCAAGTAAAATAGAATTAATAGTAAAATAAAATATTCGATAAAGGTTCAGTTTTGTCGCTTAAATAGCCATAAAATAAAAAAGCCGGCTTGTTAAATATTCAGGTCTGGTAGCTTAGATGGTTAAAGCAACCTCCCTGATAACGGAAGTTCGATTCCCGGCCCCGTCAGGGTTTTTCAAGTCCGATTTTCCTTGGGAATAATTTATTTATACAATACCACAGGAAATTAAAAAGCGCACGACCCGGGTTTCAATGCAGCGAAACATCTTCAGGAACAAATCCAGATTTATACTTAATTGTAACAAAACAGGTAGCGAACAGTTTAAGGAACAAATAAAATGAACATTCTCCTCAACGAGCAGTTGCATTAAATCCTGATATCATTGCCTGCATGACGATGCAGGATAACAGGCAAAGAAGGAATAAATAAGCACAGAAATTCCTTTCCAGGAAATGCGTTATTTCTCATTTTGCAGAATACCTGATGAAAATATCAACTCGTCGTTTCTCTTTTTATGACAAGAGGTGAAAAAGAACGAGCAATCTTTTGCATTATTATATACCGAACTCCACTTCTAACGTAATATCAACTCCACTTCCACTGAAAACGTATTTCTTTATTCCTAGGATCAGTATTTGTATTCTTTTCCTTGTCCTTTCCAAAACACACCTTCTTCCCTAAGACAGAGGTAGACTAACAAACCTTGATTCTTCTTCTATTATTTTGTCGAACCTTTCAACTCCTATTACTCCCTTATTTATTTCCAAAGTCTCAAACTAGCGTTAACACACGCTGACAGCAGAGTATAGCCGAAAAATTAACAAAAGTGTTTTTCATTAATTACAGGATAGCTCATGTATTTATAACTTTTCTTTTCTCTAAAAATATTAAAATGTTTACATATTATAAACTATTTTAAGAATTCGCGCTCCAAACCTTTAAAACCAAAAACCACGAAATTTACGAGCATCCTCTTTGAATGGTGAAGGAACAGAATCGTGAGCAAAATGCAGCACCAAAATATTTCCTGCAATTCCCAAAAGCTCAATTCCGACAATGTGCCAAGCAACAAACCCGTTTCCCGCATCGGAGTCCCGCACAGTTCTCCGAATGGGAAAAAATATTGCTCCAATAATTTCTCCCGGGCCTATTTTCTTCTCCGCTTTCGGCAGGACGGAAAACAGTCATAACGGCCATTTTATTTACGATTCCGCCGCAACTTCTTCGGGTTATTTACAAGTGCAAATCTAGAGCGTTCTACGCCGCTATTATCACAGAGTGACGTCAGGAGTCGATTCTTCCGTTATGACTGGCGGCCCGCCAACAGACAAAAGACGACGGCTTTTCCGGTTCCGTAAAGAGGGCGTGGCGCCGCGATTACAAAGCGATTGAAGCGCGCGAAACGCCAATGAAAGGAACTAAATTTATTTTGTGATCAAAAGGAACGGAGAGGAGATTGGGTAGA
Organism: Sympetrum striolatum; assembly: GCA_947579665.1. Lineage (NCBI taxonomy): Eukaryota > Metazoa > Arthropoda > Insecta > Odonata > Libellulidae > Sympetrum > Sympetrum striolatum. The sequence continues at coordinate 7,548,994 of OX388347.1, forward strand.
GAACTTGGTTAAAAAGATGGAGGGAGCACACCAACATTCTAACATTTGTTGGAACGGTATACTATAAAAATATTTTCTCAAGTGAATGTCATACTACATGTATGAAAACGGTCATGATCAGAGTTTATAGACAAATTATGTATGACTCCTGCACACATCCGAAGTCACATGACATAACATTCACACTGTTGGAGAATCTATTATTAATTATAGACTTATTATGATAGTACAAGCGAAACATATGCATGCTGAATGGTGTTTATTAACTGTTCACAGTATTAGTACTTGATACTTCTATAAAATAATAATTACATCATAATAAATAATATTAATGTAATGCATTATTATCACTCCTTAATTACTATTCATAAAATTGAAGAATATTCACTTTAATTTTATTATTAGTTCAAATGATCTTATACCCATCGATTGAGCAATGTCGTCCGAAAAACCTCGCATCAATTTCTGTATGTGAGTCAGGAAGTTTAAACAACACAAAAATATTACAGATTAACTACATAAAATATAACAATCACATTAAAACTTATCTTATTTATTTTATACATGAAATCAAGGAAATAGTTTACTTCATGAATATCGGCAGGTATAATGCACAGTTTGTTTTCGATTGAAAGTTAAGATGCAATATTTTAAAAATTTTCAATGTTTGAGCCTTGATTCAGACAATTTAGTAATTGTTAATAATAAAACTTATTCGTCTAAATTTGCTTTTCAGAACCAAAATTATTAATATTATTAATCTAAGTAACACAATTTTGCAAATTTTAAATTATTATCCTCTAATGGTGTTACGACTGGATAATAAAAATTCCATTAGGAAATCTTTTGAGAATCGAAAGAGGAATAAGTTTTTCTTTAAACTTTTTGGATCACAGCCTTACACTTTCATTATCTGTAAATGAATTCATAAGGCGAAAATTTAATTGATACGACATCAATCAGTTTCATCAAAAACTTAATTAAAATTCCCTCCATCAATGAAGAAATTAAAGGGAGAAATTCGGAGAGAAATTTATTTCAAATTATTTTCGCAACTTTTCTTTCCATCTTTTCAGTCATTAGCTGAGGAATTCGAGTTTTATGAATATTTAATTAATAACACGAAAATTCTTTGGAAAAATTGGCTCCGGCTCCCATCTTAAATAATCTTCAAACATGTTCTTTCTTTTACGCCCTCTCCCAGAGGATCAACACGAAGGGGCTTCCAATGCATTCAAAGAATCGTAATTATCTTTTATGGCAGTTTTTGAGTCTTACCCTGAATGTAAGATGCTCACTTAGAAAATATTTGGTAGGAATTATCGGACGACTTCCTGAGAGATCATATTATGGCAGTTTTTTCCATCCTTTAAATGACCAAATCATATTCAAAGTATATCACTAATGATTATAATTTATATCTTTATCAAAGTTTGGGTTTCCTACATCATTTCCTTTTTTACACAATACGTAAGTTCCAAAATTCCTTTCTTTCTACACGGATTGGGCCCAAGAGTTGGCTCCGACCTGCCCTATTACCCCTCCCCGCTCTCCCACACTCAGATTCAATTTCCAAACAGCCCCAATCGTTATTACAGCTTCGCCCTCTCTCTCCCGCTGAGGCGAATGCCTTCTCAGTGTACATTTCCATCCAAATTGACGGCTAAAAGCGTGAAATTGTGAGTGGTTGTCACGAAAGCCACCGCGTCACAATTCGGGCGTTCGATCAAACTGAACGGGTGCACCATTTTCGTGGGTCATTATGCAACGTCTTCTTAACTCGAACGGAACGTGCGTGAGTCCAAAATGATCGAGTGAAAGTGGTTGGGTGAAGAGACGATGCCTGGCACCGAAATAAGGAGCACATTAATACGGTGGGTGGGGTATGTAGGGGTCTCGCGAAAGCTCATTGCACTGCGATGCGCAGTATGGAGTGATCTACGATGCGCAGTATGGAGTGATCTATGATGCGCAGTACGGCGTGATCTCCGATGCGCAGTATGGAGTGATCTACGATGCGCAGTATGGAGTGATCTATGATACGCAGTACGGAGTGATCCAGTAAGGAAAATACAAAAGAGACTCAGGCTCAACATATCAGGGTATCTCATGACGACCATCGATATCATTTTCAGGAAATGGACTGAACAAGAAAGAATTATCGCATTGCGCAAGTGCCATAAACGTCCTCATTATCTGAATATCTGCTGAAGAAGTTTTAAACAATACCTTCGTTACTTTTTCACTTAATATAAAAACGGAAACATAATTTTAAGATTATCGAAGCGATTTAAAAACGTGTAACCTGAAAATGCATTTTTACCGTGAAAAGGTACTTTTTTAAATATTCCAAATACATCCCGGTAAACCTAATCATCTCAATTACGAATAATATCATCAACACCGCTGAAATACGGATGAAATGAATACCACAAAGGTATCCAATATAAATGTTAATAGACCACGATTTAATGGTTTGCGTTCCATTCTAAATTCAAAGTAATGTCACACAAAATATGTGGTACAGCTTACAAACTCAAAATTTTGGTGCTTGAAATATGAAACATGAAAATGAAGATGCGAAACTATAAAAACAAGGGAAAGAACAATTAAGGACAGAGTCATATAAGAGGAATTCCAGGAATTTCCTGAGCGCATCCTTTCTATTGGCGAATGAAACTCGCTTTAGACCGTCTCTTCTATTTATTCCTTCCTTTTATTCTCTCCTTTCGTCCATTCTCTCTAAACAACTCTCACAGTCTTTTACTTCCTTTTCTCACGCCTTTCAAGACTATTATTGATCATCCCTTTATCAGTATCCAATGTTCAGTCCCTAAAAAATCTTTTCAAAATCATCCAGCTAAGAATAGAGATAAAGAGAATGCCCCTTTGCTTTTAAGGCTGAAAGTGATTCAACATTTACTTAAGTTTAAAGTCACGAGAATTTTATTTATCATGCACATAGTTTTGTTTAATTTATAATTGGTTTATATTGTTATTTCCACCGTGTCGAAGTCTTACTCTCTGTTACATTTCTTCCAAAAAGTATTACTTCTGAGACATTATTAAGTGCTTACTTAGAATCCTACACATCCTAAATACTAAATCCTTGCATACTAAACTCATTCCCCTCCTAAACGTCTACTCCATCACAAGATTCTCAACAGATCCAAAGACACCGCAATCTCCATTCTCTCACAGATTGCATCATTCTTTAAGATTTATATTAATAAGAAATTTGTCATATTCCTTTTCTCAATAAATGATACTTCTATATGCTCATATAATTTGTTATTGTATACTTGTATATTACTTAGTTTCAGCGTCCTCTTGTGAAACACTATCGCTTCATAATTCGAATCTTACACCATTTTTCTCAATTTTCATTTTGTGAATTCAAAACCTCTTACTCGCTGATTGATCATCTTCTCCCTTTTGTTGCGATTGCCGTTGAGGAATTTTTACAAAATCTCTACGATCTTCTCCAATTACATCTAAGTCTTTATCTGGAACAAGTTATGCTAATAATCGCAATGTTTGTTAGAGCGCCTGGAGTTTTAGAAAATGGAATATAGAAATGCAAGTTACAGATCAAACGCAATCAACCAGTTGGAAAAGGAGTAAGAGGAACTGCAATGTTGAATTAGTATCAAAGTTGGTCATCGTCAGTTCCAATCCTCAGTCTTATAATTAAGGGCAGAGCATGATCATGAAATGCAGAATGTGAAACTAATTGGCAGCGTAAGCTGTATAATAACAATGCACAGAGCACGAAGTGTATTAACCCTGTACGGAAACAGTCAAGTATAAAAATTTAAAAAATACATGTAAAACACTTTTGCTGGAAAGGTACATATTAAATATAGAAATTAGAGTAGCTCATGACAACAAAGGAAGCAAATTCAGTTGTTCCTGCTTGTTTCCGTACTTCTTATTTCGGCAAATTTCGTACTCTCCCCGTTTTCTCCTTTCCTTCCTCATCTCTTCCTTCTCTTTTCCGAGAGGGACGTCACCTCCCGCACCGCTCACTAAAAGCATCCCCGCGGAGACCATCAAGAAAAGGTTTTTATCACACCCTTTGCGCCTACAGACACGCATGCACACCCAAAAAGCGTGGAAAAACCTCCCTCCGAATTGCTCCCGGCTAAAGATACAGCGACGCTGATGGGCGATACGATGAAGAGAGGGATGTGTATCGAGGGAGGGGAATTCATTCTTTCTCCAATCGTCTTCCTCTTTGCAACCGAATTTCCTTCTCCAAATGGCGATGCCCAAAATATATTATCGCCTGCGCAAAAATAGCTATGACCCAAAGAATCCATCGTGGCGCAAATATGATGCCTTAATTAAAATTAGAATATGCGTTAATTAAAATTAGACTATGCCCACTGGAATTGCCTATTATTTCTCTATCCTAACTACATTCGAATATGTCAAATGACACAGCGTGGGTCTCTCTGATATAGACACGATGACGGATGAAACAAAACACTTTCGGGAAATATCACCTCAGGCAACTGAGAGACATCGTCATCGCCATAAATCCCTTTTTAGTTGGGTATTTGTTGGGAAATGTACTCCATCCTATTGCCGCATACTCAGTATTCATTCTATTTAAATGTTATTTTATCACGTATCTTTCATGTGATGAAGCTATGGGAATCGGGTCCTCGGAAATTAAAGCTGATAGAAGAACTACGATTTGCATTCTATTTCAACGCAAATAAAAGTGTTAGGATCTTTTCCATCAATATTCAACTATGCTTCCTTTGACTCTTTCTCCAACGCTCATCAACGGTTCCCCCTCCAACACCACTTCATTTTCTCTTTTTATACGTTCTTTAATAACAACATAGAGCAGAGTTAAAGTAAATAGAAACATATAGGGGGCTCCCGGGTAGTAATGTGGACAGCGCGTTTGCCTTTGATGAAAGCGGTCCCGGGTTCGATTCCCGGTAGGAGCTAATATGCGAAATAACCTAAGCTGTCGAAGCACTTTTAACTACTACTACAAGAAACTGATCGGGAGTTTCACAAAGCGGCGTCGCAACATTGATAAAGCGAAAATGCAAGGTGATCATAATGATTAAATCCAGCTAGCATTAGTGACATTTGGCGTTACATCATAACTATTTTTAGTTATTTTGTAACGTTATTATTCTTATTGAATAAAAATATTAGAGCGATACACCAATTTGAGTGGTGTAAATAGTGGAGAAAGAGTTCGAAGCTTCTCGTTACGAACAGGTTGATTGTGATACCAGATTCAGATTGTAGTTCAGTGTTTATATTTTATTCTGATTGTACCTTTTTGTCGTTTCATTAACCTGATTAACTAATCTACCACGGTGAAATGTTAATATGGAGCCAAGTCATTAAGTCTAAATTACTATTGCTTTTCGTTTTTAAAATGATTCCTACATTTGTTCAAATACAAGTGTTTAAATCAAAATTCCTGCCTGTATTTCTTTCCAACTTAGTAGTACTTGAATGTTCCACGATGCAAAGAAGGCAGTTGTGGTTCATGTTTGGATAATACTTCGTAAGAAACCGATTTACCGATGTGAAATTAGTGAAGTGTAACACCAATCAAAGTCGATTTTAAAATTAGTAACTCTTGCAAGCTGTATTTGATTGTAGATAAAATACGCCACTATAACATAGGAATGAAGACAGACTGGGAAGAGAACAATGCCAAACGAATTCCAGTGCACTCTGGGACGTCGCTAACAAGCGAGATGCTTTTCCCGAAATCTTTTCGGCTGAAAAGAACGTCGCCACGGGAGAGTAGCAGTATGATTTAAGTCGTGGAAGCAAAGGGTATCTTTATTTTTTAGAGCTTTTATAGGTCACTAGGAGGGGGTCAAAAAAGGGTTTCCATTCGAAACTGCGTTGCCAGGGTAAATAATTGAGAAAAGCGACCGCGTAGAAAAGGCGGCCTTAATGAAAGGGGGGACATTGTGCTCGAGAACAAAAGAAAGTGCGCCTAAAGTATTCGAATAAACAAAAGGGGATGAGGATTTGATCTGGAGAACGTCAGGTGATGGTGGGCAGAGATGGGAGCGGCGAGATGAAAGGAAAAGGTAGGGAGATGTATGGGAATGGTATGCATGGGAAGAAAAGGTGAAGGCTATCGATTTTATTCCGTTGGAATCTATTTCTCTATTCAAAATCAGGGAAGAGAACGGCCTGTTTCGATAATATAGGGATACAGCGCGATTTCTGTTTTCGGTGGTGGAAAATATGAAAGGTCCTTATATAAATTCGACATTTCCTTATACATGCTGGGATATAAAAGATATTTACGGATTTAATGGAAGTAAGACAAACTCTCTTAACTACAGCTTGGGTTTCTGGAAATTTCATGGTTGCAGAGACCCATAAATTAGCATTTACAAACATTTCATAATTATTTTGAAACAAAGCAAAGAAAGAGAGATTGGATTATCACAAAGACTAATGCTGACTGTAACTGACTAGGCTGTCAATCGATTCCAGAGTCAGTTCTAAAAAGCATCTTGATCATAAATGACAGAAATTGTAAGAATTTAAAATTTCAAGCGTAGATAAGAACAAAAAGACATCAAAATGAATTTTTGAAATACATATTTTTATTGCTAATAAATTTCCAACTGCTTGTTCTGCCTCCTTTAAATAACTTCTTTGAGCATATATTTGGTTAAAATCAGATAATTTTGGACTAACCATGAAAAGGTACTTCAAAAACGTTGTCGCGTAGGTTTACCGTATTTATTGAGTAAATAAATAGCATTCTTTGAAACTGAGCAGTTATAACATGGAATACAGCTTCAAGAAGGAGTTTACCATCAAACTTGAATTCTAGAAAAATGTACTTTTTGATATAAACTCTCCGCAGCACATTAGAAAACTGACAAATGCCATGAAATAAACTCATCCTTAGATTGTCAGGCTGCATCATGCGGAGTTTATGTTTGGAAGTAAAAAATAGAAGCGGAAGTTCTTTTCATCGCCCGTTTCAGATGACGGAATGCTAAAGGACGTATTAGGCGGCAAATTGGGGATGCTGTAAAACTTGTTTTTTCAATAAAGCGTAGCGTATATTTCATCGGATAGCTCCAGATGGTTCCACTTTTTCCTATGATTTATCAGCACCCGAGTAGTGAAAATACCGACCTGATAAATGCCTAAGTGCTGTCTTAATGGACTCTACTTTCGAGCGATTAATTAAAAACTACAAGTTGATCCGCCGACGGAGACAAATCGATGCATCACTATTTTACCTCATCCTTGGGTTAATAAATCAGCCGTCTTTTTCCATAACTCCTTGTCTCATCCCTCCCGATTCAACTCGGATACATCTCATCGTCGTGATATATTCGACTCTGAATTCGCAGCCATATGTTTGTAAATCTTTTCCCGATTTCTTGAGATTTATGCTCAGGGTTATTTAAAGGCCATCTCGACCAAGAATTCTCAGCAATCCTCTACGTTCTAGAAAATAAATGTTCGTAAACGTATCCAAGAATTACTGTATGAATGCTTAAACTACGCTCAGTCTTGTAATCGCTGTTTCATGCGGAAATTATCTGTATATTACTAGAAAACAGGATGTCAGCACATACCCTAAAGCATTATCTAGGAGCTACGAAGAGTTCGGAGATGAGAATGAGACTTTCTAGGCTAAATGAGGAGTGAGGTAGTGTGCCCTTGTTTTCCTCGCCAAGCCAGAAAATCATAAGCATAACGATTCCACGTAAGACAAGTACAAAGGCTATTTTGTAGCATTTACTAAGGAGAGGCCTTAAACAATTCCACTAACCAGCATCAGTTATACATTAGCAGTTTCCATATCTTCACAACCATAAGCAGCCATGCAATGAGAGCATGCGATGGGTAAGAGAGATTAAAATTATAAATTTCATACCGTAATAGAAAAAAAGTTTTGAAAATCCCCAGATATACAGTAAGCCTGAAACATCAAGAGGTAGAGAATATAACTATGCGTGACAGTGTAGCGATCGACATGAATAGTTATTTCTTTCTTTAAAAGGAGTTTAAAAAAATTAAGTTCCAATGTTTTCACTTAAAACGTTACATATGTTTTTAAAGCTTCTTGAGAAAACATTGAAATCTTTCAGGTGAAGAAATTCGTAACGATCAAGCCATATATGTTGAATGTGATACCAGAAGAAGTAATACAAAATTATCCCGAAAATCCACAAAATTTTCTTAAATTCAACTTAAGTTCGGCTTAACGTCATACAACATAGAACCCGCGATGCAATAAAATAATGAATTGACATATGGAAAGGGGTTCCTGCTAACTATGATGAATGGAATATTTTCAATTTCCATGTGGTACAGGATAGAGCATAATATATCTTTCATTTTCTTTTGTCCCAGTCTTGATCATGGTAGTGATGAAATGAAAGCTACCGAGGTATGAGTGAATAATTGCCCTAATCAAGGTCTCTCCTTACGGAATGCTAAGAAAAGTGTTACTCATAGAGTCATTGTGCTTCACTTGCGTGGAGATGTTCTACTTATAGCATTCTGGCTCAGTGAGGAGAGCAATGGCAAACTACCTCACTCCTCATTCTGCCTAGTCAACCTCATTCCTCTCTGCAAGATCTTAGTTGCTTATTTCGGAGGGGGTGAGGTATCAACCGGCCTTCGGGCTGAATACTTTACAGACATGGGCAGGAGGCATGAAAGTTCAATGTTATTGCAACATATCCATAGCAAATCACACTGAAATTCATCCCAATAGATTAAGTACTTTTTAGCACTTGGTCTTCACCGAAGGCCAGTGAAAAGGAGAAGTAAAAGATCGAGAAAATTAATCCGAAGAGACATCGAAGGCGTTGAGGCATATGTTTTGCTTTGAGAGGGGGCATTAGGCACGAATCCAGGGGAAAAATAAAGAGCGTGAAAGCGTCTTCAGCACAGACCATCAAACCATCCATCAATAGGAGGGAGAAGAATTGGTGTCGTTAGCATGAGCGGGTGGGAAAAGCAGGGGGGGAGAAGGGGAAGGGGGGAATCGGATAAGGCACAAAGGGATAATCGATTTATGTCCGTCTTTGGATCTAAAGACACGCAGAAAGAGGAACCCAGCGCGGAATGGATTGGTAATGGCGTGCTCGGGAATTTGATCTGCGGATTCGAGAAAGTGGAAACAGAAATGCGAGGATCAACCGCGGAAAGGTAATAAGAAATGATCTGAGAAGTTCCAATGTGTTAGTTCTGATGAAAGATGGATGAAAAGTGTTGGAGATAAGGGCCCTGAAAGAGATGGAAAAGAAATAAAACAGAGATCGAGCGGCAAAAGGGGACAGTTCCTGAGGTGATTCGATATATCCACAGAGCAGTCTCGCAGTATCGATAAATGATAATCGACAATTCACAAATGTTTTCTTTGGCGTTTCATTTTCGATACTAACTCACTACTTCTATTTTCATTTTTAATATACGCATGGCACGTGTGAGAATGTTTTCATTCCAAAAGATACTAACGGAAACCAAATTTAAGTCAACCTAATAACCTTGAAGAATTAAAATAAAGTTTATTACCACAATTCATGTAGGGTATTTTACCTTATCCTAGATCTTAGCTACGAGCAGCTGTTGGTAAGTTCAGAAAAGACAAATTCTTACGTCTCAGCTCCATATTATCCACAGAATTACAGTTGTTGCACACTAATATTTCACTAGTCATTTCGATTCTAAGTCAAATTCAGAAGCGCGGAGGGCGACTAGGGACTCTTAGGCATTTTATTCGTATGTGTAGGATATGAGACATAGAAAGATGCGTAGATTTTTATTACTTGAAAGATAATGAAATTTTATAGGCTTCACTACAGAAGAATTGTACGATTATAATCGTGATTGAGGCAGGATTATTTTTTTCTGTGCCATAAGCATATCAGGTAATTGTTATAAGCGTCATGGGTCTAACTCCGCCCCCATTGAATATTCCATATAATTCCAAGAGATTGGAAAATGTATTAGAATAGGCAAAAATCGTAAGTAATTGGCTACGCAAACCCGTGAGCACGGCCTATTCAAAATCCATTTTAACGGAAGTGAAGGGATGGTTGATGAAATAATCATCAGACTAGGCTCAGATAAGCTTGATTAGCGGCGGTGTTGAGCAAAGGCGCACGATCCTTAATTCAGTCAGCAGTCCACAATTCCAATCTTCTGCGAACCCGCGGCCAATGTTATGGAAATTTAAAAGACGAACAAAAGGCCGAAGGATTCCGCTATCGCCCGACCGTAAATTAGGCGGGACTAAATGACTGCGCGCCACTGCGAGACCAACGACTATTGTTCAACATACGCATTACTCGTCATATCTATTAGATTGTCGCTGTCCGAGGAAATGCACCAAATAAGCGTGTGGAGATAACGGGTTGTTGAAAAGGTGGGAAAAGAGGGCGAAGTAAATTGGGAGTTGGAGATAGAGCGTAATAATGCGACAACGACAATAAAGCACGGGGGGAGAGAGAATGGACTAAATTTAGAGTTGCAAAAGGGGCAAACAAAAGATAAGAGAGAAGGGGATAAAAACGGAAATTAGGAAATCACTGCGTATGAGATAATATTATGAAGAAATTCCACAGCCATTTGATGAAGATAATACAATATTTGAGTACTCATTCAAAGATAACAAAAAATATGCAGGAAAATGGGTAACGTTAAGAAAACGCCACGGGAAATAACAAAACAGTGGAGGTTAATATTTATCTATTTCGATGCACTAATTAGCGTTATTTGTACCTCTTAATCATTAGAATTGGAGATCTGAAATCAAAAAATAGTAATTAAAATTAGAAGAATAAAAGAGAAAAAGAATATGGAAATATAAATGAACGAAAGTAAAATAAAATGAATTGAATCAATAAAAATATTCACAAATATAAATAACGTTAAGTATAATATTATTAGCTTTGGTAAAATAATCGCATACTAATATACTGTTAGTGGTCAATTAAACATACTAGAACGCGAAAAGGTAAATGCCATATTTACATTTAGATTCCAGCACCAGAGGGCTACACCCGCCGAAAACAAAATAAATATAATCCGATAATTAAGATTTTATTGATTTATGAAGTGTAAATATAGCGGATGCTGCACAAGGATCTAAGATAGAATTTGAGGGAAGAAATATCCGCAGATGGAGAGATCTTTCGTCCGAGGGATCCGAGTAAAGAGCAATGAAAAATATTTTCGAAATTCCGGCGAAAATTGGCGTTGTCGTAATTTAATCGGTGCTCAATTAGCGGGTGGTTCGGTCGTAAAAATGGTTTGCCAAAATTAAAAACGAGAGGACCAAGGGAAAGGCGATTAAAAAGGAAAATCGTAATGGAGCGGAGGATTTGAAGCCATTAAAAGAGGTTCTTCTTTTCATCGTTTCGATAAAGAGGAATCGATGGACGATCCGAAGGGTAAAGAGATAGATGAAGCAAAACGCTTCATTTTCTAGCGCCCAAAACTATTAAGGATCTTAATAACCACTTAGTTCGTCTTGCTCACAAAATTATTCTATGTTTATCTACAGGTTTTAATGCGCATATTTCTATGCGCTAAGTTTTACTCCATTCCTTCATATACTTTTATTTTTTGGGGGAGAATTCCTTAAAAAATTGCTTTGTGAATCCATTACGACTATTTGAAGTGGTGATAATTTCTAAAAACAATAGAGATACGGTAGAAAAAAGTTAAAATACCTGCACGGAAACTATGAGACCTGAGTGAGCTCGAGGCATGCCTTCCTATTTCTCTATCCTTAGCTAACGAAGAAATTATGAAACCCTTTGTTATTCAATTCGAAAATTCAACTGTCAATTTTATTCATGAGGTTGTGATTACAAATATTTTACTCTTTTTCCACAGCGTGGGAGTTCCTGCTCGGGGAACTAATTTAAATATTTTTGTTACAAGAATCGCGCGATCGTTCAAAACATGTGAAAACAAATCTCAGACATTCTTATTTGCTTGATCAGGAAAGCAGCGTGAGAGTAAAATAGATAAAATAGTTAAACTGCGGAATTTGATAGTAGGAATACAATCCAAATTTTATGTGGGCAGAGGATTCCTCGTTAATTATTTTTCAAACAAACTGACGGAGAACTTCATCTGGTTTTGTATATGAAAACACGAAGGAAGCCCCTTCAATTTTTTTAGCTAAGAGAAAAATTGGGCAACGCATAACTTTATTTACATTACAATAAAAAGCCTTCAATCTCAAGAATCGTAATATTCTTTCAGAGAGTTGATGCAACAAGAAAAATGTTTCCAACAAAGCAGTTTGGAGCTGAAAACATATGAATCAAAAAACCACAAATTCTGTAATGGAAATGTTTTCGTAGAAAACTTTACTTACATAGGTTTGTAGTAGATGACTTTTAAGGAAGGGGAGAAATACTAGAAAATACTTTAACATTTACTAAGCGCAGACTTTAGTGAAGCACAGAAACATTGACTTAATCCTCTGAATGAAATTCGTGAACTTCCAGATATTCCAATAAATTAAATTTTCTCTAATATTCTAAACTTACTTACTTTATTCCTATAAATTATATTTTGATCAAACTTTTATCTTTATTATGATTCCCCATCATTATCAAATTCAAATATTTCCGTAACGAATAAACTGGTTAATAGACCGTTGACCAACAGTGAGACAAAATATAGCTCAAAATGATGACAACATTCAGCATGACTGCAGTCGTTTGCCCCGTTATTTCAATCCGTAATTCACTTCGTGTGCAATCGATCATAAAGCGTTGATTCGACGTTTAGATAAGCCACGCTATCAAAGGAGCCATAATTGTGAAGTGATGAGGACACGAATCGGGACTTTTTCCTCTGGAGATCGTCGGCGCCGTCTCAAAGAATCCGGCCCATTCCTCAACGATTTAACGAGAGGCGAATTACATCCTTTTAATCCGAAAAAGCGCGTTGGGGAGACGGGGGCGATTTTTTTGGTGGCGTCAAAATAACCCAAAGACGTTCCTTCCGTAGAGGAAGACGAAGGATCGAGTGTGTGGAAGGCATTATACAGGATCTTTAGCGCTCCAAAGACAAGCCCAGTCTTTTAGAGATTCTCCGGTGAGGACTAAAAATAAACGAGGCTCCTCAGGAACTCATTTAATCCACATGAACTAACACGGAGCGATTTTAAGCGGTAACATAGAGCTTATTTATCTCTCTTTAACTGGATCTTTGGCCTCATATATCAAAGTGATAGATAAAATGATGTTTTGAAAAATAGGAAGCTAGGGTGTAGCTAGATGGTCTCGAAGTAGAATTCGATTTTTATAGCTCACTTCTTGAGGAATTGATTCATCGAATAATAAATCAAGCGTGGCATCAGAGTTCCTTTAACGATGCGGTTGACGTAGAGAAATAAATTTTATCACAGAAGACGTTCTTAGAACTATTATGGTAACGCATTTACCGTTTGTGAGTCAGCATTGAAGCGATGAAAAAGCGGCTGGTCATGTTGTATTCTTATGGAACCGCAAGCTGAAGAAAAATAAGTATTAGTAATGGTATAAGAAAACAATACTGGGGATATAATCTTGGTCATTAGCTTAACAATATGATCTGAAGTTCCTTTCTAATGAAATAAACAGATTCCTTATAAAAGGAAAAATCTCCTTCGTCGTTAATTAAGACAGGTAGCTGCGCAAATATTTGCTTATATAATGTCGTATAAACTTCTAATGTCCTTGGAATTTTTCATACCGGCGTCGATATTTAGTTCAGAATCTCCGAACTCTTAAGTATGGATGAAATTTCGAGTTTAAGAAATCCTAAAGATGATTAATTTTATCCTCTGCCATATTCCGTGGCAACAAGTCGAGACAACTTATATTTCATTAAGGACGAGAGGACAAATAACTCAATCAAATTGATGACCAAATTAATCAAATACCAAGAAGACCGAAGGAAATGACATACGATTCTGGCAGTAGTAAATCGCAACTCGTTCTTCAAATATTTCATCGATGAGAAGAAAAGAGAGGTCGTTTGTATTTTTCCCCTCCTCGTCCGGCATTTTTACTGGAATATCGCGTGCTTCTAATGAACTCCAGGAAAAATATCATTCGGGAATATCTTCAACGGGGCGCATTTACAATTCTTATTCTTACCCAACGAAGACCAAACTTCAGGTGGAGGTTTTTCTTCCTCATAAAAAATCTCCGTCACAAATCCACCCAATGTTCTATCTTCTACCTACATTCAATTTAATGCACATTCTTGCTTTGTTACAAAGTTCGATTCGATCAATTATTGAGCGAACTGCGGAATCATTTATCATTTCGTTTCCGCCTTGACTAGGGCACTTTTCGATGCATATCGATAAAAAATTTTATTGAATATCTAAGTAAATTATTATCGATTCATTTTTTTTATTCGTCCCAAAATCATTTTATCGCTTATTATTTATTCCATCATGTGGTAACGTAGCAGCGTCACAGAAGTGGGAGTGATAGATTAAGACATTGCAAGAGAGATCCCTTAAAAAATAAAATGTGAACATAAAATATCGATGTTATAATTTTTATCACTACTACTTATCATTAAGTATAAGAATTACGCTCGTATATGTAGACCATTTATTTTGTTTGACATACTATTATAGAAAATGTTTATCATTTGAAGTATATAAATATCGATCCCGAAGGCTCCCGGATAGTCATGTGGACAGCGCGTTTGCCTTTGGTGAAAGCGGTCCCGGGTTCGAATCCCGGTGGGAGCCAATGGGCGAAATGACCTAAGCTGTCGAAGCACTCTTAGCAATACTACTACTACTATCGATCCCGAACAGTTTCTAAGGTAATTATGGATTTTAAAGATATTCGACAATATTTATGATACATTTCTTGGTGGTCAGAATTGCAAATATTGTCTATGATCACCGTGTAGCATATTCCAAATTTTAAAGTACATCAATATTTCCTCGCAGAACACACATTTCGCTTCAGGTGGCAATAACTCTGTAGTTCGCAGCCATGTTTCACTGCTAAATGTGGATCCATGTTTGCCATTGCTTTTGCGGTAGATTTTTTATCCTACAAACCACCTTCTGTTTACCTAAAACTTCGGAATCGCGGCATTTTTTCGTGTGATTCGACATTAACAAACCTCGCTGCCCGGCATTCGTCAGGATACCATTCCGAGCGATTCGGTAAAAACAGAAAACAAACGGATTAAAGAGAAAAGTTTTAATTTTCAGTCACAACTGTCGTGTACTTGCAGCATTTGCACAGCGATTGCTATCGTTCGCCTTGAATTTTCGGAATTTTCCTTTAATAACTATAAAATTAGAGTAATTGAGGCATCAGCAGGATAGTAGGATAGAGTTGGCAAATAATTGCTGATTGAGCAAGTGAGGAATTAAAAACCCGATTTCCGGCTACGGCAGAATTTTCTCACCTGAGGGCAAGTAAGTGGGACCTTCACTCGAGTATGATCCGATGGAGTGCACAAAGTTTACAGCACAAAAAATGTGGTAGAAAATTGCCGGTAGCGAAAATTTCAATGTGAATACAGCAAAGTTAAGTGGTGTGCTGGTAAAAAGCGACTCTCAATCTCCAATAGATTTAAAATAGCGTTCCCTTGGCGAGCTACGGCGTGCCCTCACCATTTTAGACGTACGGATTCTCCGCTTCTAAAAGCACTTAGGCGCCGAGACTCAATCATCCATCAACACCACGCCTCCGTGGATTTACTCGAAGCGTCGCAAAACATGAAGAAATTGGAAGAGGAGTAAAGACGACAATTTCGTGTAAGGAAGTCGTACACTATTTCCGAACCTCCTTAAATATATGCAGCCTTCCATGATAATTCGTAAACAAATAAATAGCGAATAAGTGACACCACCGAATGAGACCATACGACTTGTACAAAAACCGTGACGTTTTCTAAATTTCTTTTTTTATTTCCTGACTAAAAAATCTGCTTACCCTATTCCTCATAGATTTCGAAGGGCGTGGGAAATCCCTGAAGTCCTTAATAGTGGACAACAAAGGAAATGGAATTATTGATGGTTGTATTTTGGAGTTCGAATAGGAGCCATCACCCTATACGTTTTCCCAATTGTTTGATTTTTTTATTGCATCTAAAATTACATCCTTTACAATCGTGTCTTTTCACGAAACTCTGATGCTTCGGTGTATATTATTCATAAAATATGAACTTCATACTTCATTAATAAAATATGAACTTCGGTAAATGTTACGTATTTCAGATTATAATGCCCTCAGATACTTAAAGGTGAATTCCCCATCATGGTGACTACGCGAAGGAATAAATAAGAATAAACTGTTAAAACGAAAAAATGGATACGAATTTCCCTCGGAATATATCGATAGATGAACAGGGATACTCCATTGCCTTCCATTACGGCGATGGAATGAATTATTCACCAAAAACCATCCATCCCATTTCGGCTCACTCCATTTTCCCGTCTCCCGTTACAAGAAACAAAAGCCGTAGGAAGAAAATTGTCTGCCGGTAAGCCTATTTGAGTCTCCCCTTAGAAAAATGTGAACGGGGTCGTGCAGCATGAACGGTGATAAGTCGTGATCTAAAAAGATGCGCTTATTATCGCGCAGAAGAGTGCAGTTTGCTGTGCAAGGCTATCGAGCGAGCATTTAATAAGAGAGGGCGTTTTAAAACAGGGGCGATACATCCGCTCTACAACGAGGAGTCATTTAATTAAAATCGGCAAAAGGGGTTACTAATCGATATCGAACGCGATTATCGCAGCGATTGGAGCAATCGAAGTCCCATCGGAGGATTTTTGATGGGAAGCGACGCCGGCAGGAAATGCGCTGGGCGTTAAAATTTATAAAACTTGAGAGCGTTGGCTCGTTTTCCTTTATTCATGCCGTGGAGCCTATTTGATTCGGAGAGCACCGGAAGAAAAGAGCGATGAAACCTCGAGGGAAACCATTATTTCAGCCGCTATCGGAGGCTCAGTATACAGTGGAACCTCTGCTCACGAATTTATTTATTAATTCGTTTTTAAAATCTGTTCAACGTCCTAAATGTCCGTAAACAGAAACTATATTTGCCAAGATATCGATATAAAATAGATTACTCAGTTCCTAGATCGGAAATGTTGTTTATTTAAAATTTTACATCACTAATCTGTGCATTTAAACATCACCAGATTAACACCGCTACTTCTGGTAAATATCCCATTTACCTCGTACCCCGCATCCATTCTGCAATTATTACTTTATTTTACAAGTGATTACACTGTGCGTCATCAATAAATGTAATAAAGCCCTTTAAGTATTTACGATGTGTTTTCAATTCAACCAACTGGGTAACCAATTGGTACCTCCGCCACCAACAAGATTCAGCAAATTAAGCAACGACTATCACATGCCAGTATCATTTGGTTGGGCACCTTCCATCCGACGCCTAACCTCTGTAATTGGAATCCATTGGGCGCCTTTACATTCCGTCAAAGAATAGATTTTCTTTGGAAAAACTGAACTATCACTCTCCATTATTACAACAATATTAAAAATTTATCACCTCTTATGGAATATATAAAATATTTAATAATAATCACTGAAAAGTCAACACTATGAATGTTTCGCAAATTTTTTGTATATTTATGCTTAGTATGTTTGCAATATTTCATATTTATTGCCTATATCCAGTGCTGGCTCCATACTGTTTTGGGTTTTCTTCACGATACAATGTTTATTAACATAACATATATTTTGAATAAATATAATAAATATTTTTCGCAGTTAAAAATCGTACTTTAGTACAAAAAGAAAAGATTTTCTACCCCATCATTAATGAAAAAAGCTGGAGACTTTGTAAATTACAAAAATATATCAGAGTCGCGCAGGAAAATGACGACTATGGCAGCAATTTCTGTGCAAACACGCCTAAATTATCGTCTTTATCACTAAAAAAAATGCATTAAAATATACATACAAATGTTCAAAAGGGAATAATCGCTGGGATAGCTCACACAAGTCAAAGAAGACTAAGATATTTTCAGGTGTAAAAGATTGATTTTTAAGCACGTTCTCTTATTTTTATAGTTATTCGCATGGAAGGCCAAACAATTGCTAGTCGGTTATGAAAGCCATAAACAGCTATTTATGATAAATGACCTCCTTTCGAGGCTCATTTAGAAGTGCGTGAGTGGAGGCAGTGACGCCGTGATTTGTGCCCCGAAACTCTGAAAGGACAGCGAAAAAGCATGCTTTGGTCCGCTGACCCCTCACCTTTTCTCCACCGATAACAGAAGTGGTTATGGCCACGAGATAGTACCACGGAGGATTTTACGCTGTATGCAGTGCGATTGATCCGTCGTCGAAGATGGATGACGGAAGAAATGAAAGCGAGAAATAAAACGTCAATGTCAAGAAAAGGAATTTATCAGGGAACAATTGGGAATAGTTAACTTACTATTTACAGATAACATTAAGGATATGATTTTCTGGATGGTCATAGAGAATAACCTCTCGGAGGAAATGTACAACTTGAAACTGCCCAAAAGTCGAAAGAAAAAATGCCATAAATTGTTAACTCTTTCGGCAACTTAGAGCGTACTACTCTGTCTTCCCTAAATTTTAATGGACACTAAATCGACGAAAAAAAGAATGAAAATAAATAAAATAATAAATTATAGTAGAATAAATTAACATTCCCTGTAGTGTTAGACATAACTATTTCTATAAATTAGAGGTTTCAATTAAATTCACTTCATTACCCAAGGCATTCTCTCTTTCACGAAGCATTCTTAGGACACATTAAAAATTTTAACATCAATTCCAGCAAAATAGTATTTGTTTATGATGTATAGATTTATTTAAAGGAGCTGCGATTGGAGTTAATTTTGCGCTGTACTCTCTGACATGAATTGTATTATATGTTTCTGATATTAAACTTATTAGAACATTTCATGTCATCTGGTAAGTAAGAATTCCGCTCTCGAGTTGCACGTAAAATTAAAGAAATAACTTAAACCATGGAAAGTGAATTTTAAAATAAAACGATAAAACGGTAAAACGTTTGTTTTTTCACTCGCATATTCCTAAGCTAATTGGTTCTGAAATGAATAATAAGACTGAAATGCGAATTCAAATGTCCCAAACTGAAAAGTCCATATATTTAAACAGCTGAAAATTTTAAAGCTCTTACCAGTAAGCAAGCACGATAGACAACATTTATGGTTCATTTTATATTTATTTCTGTGTGCATACGATCGCGCATGAGCCTTATCTAGGTGAATAAGGTTGATAATCTTCGACAGAGGTCACCAGTTCTAGAGCAATACTGAATTTCATCACGATGACTAGAAGATGTATCAATCAAAGATGTACCTTCTGTAATATGTGAATGGCATATATGAGAAAGCCGCAGACCAGGCGTCAGCACTCCACCAAGTGACACCTCTTTTCTTCATCTCCGATCTGAAATCACGATGCGGCAGTAAAATCCGAATCCATGTGAATTACGGCAGCGCACATCGCACCTTCATAAGAAAAGAAGAATCTGCACCACTTTTTCAATTTCACTTTGAAACCGCAACTCAGCCTAACTTCTATTCGTCTCCTTTTAAAAGGCACTCAACCTATTCTACTTTGCTATCAATTGCATGCAACTTTTGTTTCTTATTTGAATGCTGACTTTGAAGTAAGCGTAGTTTCGTGTCGACAAGAACTATTCTCTTCAAAAATTATGCATTGATCAAATATAACAAGTATTATTTATTATATCGGATGAATGAGAGACAATGATACTAGCATGGAATAAATATTTCCGATACACCAAGCACTTAACTTGAAAATTCCAAGAATATATGTTCGAAATCGAATTTTTTTCTGTGAAATAGGAGTAAATAAAGTTTGGATGAGGCTCCGAATAGTCGAATTGGTGACGAATACGCCTAGGGTGAAAGCGGTTTGATTCCCGGTTAATTCCTTACGTCTAGAAGTTTCATCTGCCGAAGCACTAACACAGCGCTCCTATTTGGAGAGTCCCTTACCCTAAAACAATCAAACAGTTTGAAAATTATGAAAAAAGTGTAGACGCATATGAAATTTAATTTTAAACTTTATGTTATTAAATTGAATTCGAGTGCACGGAAAAGTTAAATTTAGGACCCATCCTCCATGCCCTAATGCTGTTTCAATGGTAAGCTTAGGTGAATTATGGAAGAAAGAGAAAAATAAATATTGAGAGGCACCCTTCGTGACTTGAAATGACCTCCGGTAAGGAATAGCTTCACTCTTCGCGATACATTTCGGTGACTTAAGTAAAATTTCAGCCTGAAATCACGAGAGTTAATAGTTACTTTTCATGAAATGAAATTGGATGAGTAAGTATTACTTTAAAAAATATCAACACTCGTGAAATGAGTCGAAGAAAAAGTACAAATATTAATGAGAATTATTATATTTAACA
The DNA here is from genome assembly GCA_947579665.1 of Sympetrum striolatum. Classification (NCBI taxonomy): domain Eukaryota; kingdom Metazoa; phylum Arthropoda; class Insecta; order Odonata; family Libellulidae; genus Sympetrum; species Sympetrum striolatum. The sequence goes on from OX388347.1 coordinate 7,569,439, forward strand.
TACAACCGAGAAAGGAGAATGATTCGATGAGATTGATTCAGATATTAATAATTCCACGCTTCTCAACGTAATTTCCCCCAATCTGAATGGAGAAATCACTCTTAGCACTTCATCGCCCCTCTCATTCATTTACTTCCCCACCCCTCATTAACACAATCCGACCTCCCCCCGCAGCAATCGCGTGCCCGATTAGCCATAGAGGAACGCCCCTTGGCGCCGTTCTACGGAGAACCACGGTATGCATCCGGTCGATTCCACAGGCTGATACAACCCCTTCCCCCTCCCTTTAAAAAAAGAATCGCTCCCCTCCAACGGGGAAAAAAGGGAGATTGTTACCACTGTTCCATTTCCGATTCTTCCAGTGCTCATCACTAGATCGTGATGCAAGATGAGTCTCGCCTGATTTCGTTATCTGCCCTTTCGGTGATGAATTAGTCGGCTAATTCTTATCGGATGCCACTGTTAGAGATCTCGCTTAATCGCTTAAGGATAATTACTGATCCATTTTGATGCGTTCCCTTAATCCGCCACATTTGTTACTCGCAAAGTTCTGCTCAGCGCTAAATCCGCAGAAATCATCTCAAGCGATGAGGAATTCAAATGGTATAGATCTGTGCGGGTGCGAGGAAATGCGTTTGTTAACAGAATGGGTAGAAGATTAATGGGCAGGTAGCATTCTAAGGGAATTCGGACGAATCCAATATGTAAGAAATCCTTAGCTCCTTCTTTTCCTCCGATAACTATTATAAAAGCGTGTTCTGCAATCCAAAGATCGATCTTTCTTAAATTCCGGAATTATTTATGCAACATTGAAATACGTGAAACATTAAATCCGCTACAAATATCAGTTGATTCCTCTAGCATTTGAGGCAAACTTCTTTGTTGTCAATGAATTTAACCAAAGACAATAGGAAGAGCACAAACTAATCACCATAAGGATAATTTTTACTCGAAAAAGTAAACTTTTACATTCAACGTATCGGTTAACAAGAGTCTCGAGGGAGAGTACGGATTATGCCGTAGTGTTTATATTATACGCTATACTACGTTATACTTCATTGCATTCGTTTTCCCTCCAAGAGATTTCTAACACTCCTAGTTTTTAGTAATCATATAATCAATGCATTGACTACCAAAGAGTAGATCCTCTAATGGTAAAGACTTTGTTTCTCTAGGATTTTATAACATACTTTTTTATTTATCAATCAATTTTCCATTAACCAATCGCGAATGGAGTAGGTGACAAGAATAAACACACACACAGGTGATGGCATAAAAGCTACTGAGGTATGAGGAATACTGAATAATGACACTGATCAACGTCTCTCCTTAATGCTAAGAACCCTTTGCGTTTCATTAAAGTGGACATGTTCCCTAGTATTCGGATTTGATGATGGAAGCAAAACCAAACTACCTCACACCTCATCATGCCTAATAAGCCTCATTAGCTCTTGGTAGCAAACGGTAGAAGGGATGAGGTTCCAACCGGACTTACAGACAGAGAATAGGAATGCAAAATATACTTGCAGATATTCACTAGGACTTAAAAATTCAAGGAGAAAAATAAATTAAAAATATTAAAATGATTGAGATTCGAAGCCAGGTCTCCCTATCAAGCAGCCATATACCTGCCATTAAACTACCTTGCCGATTCGATTCCAATATATTAATGGGATCTTTCGTAAAGCAAATGGCGCTCCAGATACTGGTAATAACAGAGATCATCGTCGGGAGACAAATGGAAAAATTGGAATCCCCAAAGGGTTTCTGAGTTGAGAAGTGGAACACAAAGATTTTATATTGGACTAGGATTCGAACCCTGGACCTAAATTTTAACTCTGGTCCAATAAAATGTTAAATCGAGGACTCCAAGAGTTATTAACAAAAGAAAAGGCATTTTTGCGTAATTGCGACTATCGTGGAATGCTCACCAGGCTGTGCAGTAACCAACATTCAGTTCTAACGAAACAGAGCGATCGCAAAATAGAGGATCTCTTGGCCTAGATCTCTCCACCTCACCCTCTTCTGTTCTTTTTCACCCCATTTTCACTGCTTTCCCTCTCGCTCTTTATTTGGCCGAAATCGCTTATCGGAGTCGTTAAAAGCTGATCGCACCGATTATTTTAGTTTTTTCGGATAACGATGGCGAGATAGCTTCACTCTTGGGGCGCACATTATGAGAAACGGCCAATTAAAAAGGCCCTCGAATCGCTGCAATTTCACTTTTATTTCGGGAGCAGACCATGCAAATGAACGCGTGGTTTCCGATTTTAATTAGATTTGATTTCCGGGCACATAATATTTATCCCATTGGGTCTGCGGCTTCCTAATTGTCGCAAAGACGATTTTACATCGAAATTATAAGCTCTTTAATATCCCAATTCAGTAAAATCGATTTCCTACGAGAAAAAAGCTTTTGTGCTTTGCATCTGAATACGAGTTTACTTGGAAGCAAATTTGACTTGTTTTATAAATTAAAGTGGAGCTTCAGAATTATTTTTCAATAATAAATATGAGGCTGTTGTTCCCGGCTGTCTCTACAAGCAAGAAGTCTACGGAATTCTGTTCTATTCTATTTATATGTTTCCATTATTTTCCATAAAATGAGAAGACCAATAAACAGTAATTACATCTGCGGATCTTAATGACTTATTTTAGGCATAAATTGAACAAAGCAAAGATGGGTTTAGTTATTTTCCTCCGTCAAATTTCCCATTCGATTTTCTTTACTTTGCCACGGGAATTCTAAAACCCAGTTTTCGAACAATTTCGATTCTTTCTAATGTGAAAAGTGAAAACTTACTACTTCTACTCAAAACCTCTACCGCATGAAAATGATTATTCCGAGATAATTTTAAATTATTTTTCTCGTTCATTTACCTTCACGCGTTTTCCGTCCAAGAAGAAAGAGCTTAAAGAAGTCGGAAAGAGCTTAAACAATTCATGAAACTCCGTTGTTTTTAAATTACGGTAATGATGTCAGAGTGTTTTCATGTTGGATAAAATAACATACTCCTAGAACTGAACTTTTCTTTGGTTGAAGTTTTTAGACATTTGGTTTTTAATCCTTTAAATTGGGAGCAAAGTTACTGAATAAGTGCACGTTCCTCCACCCTATGGCCAAACTCATATAACGAGGTGTCCACAGCTACAAACTTGAAGGGGCATCAGATTTCTGACGCACTGCATCCAGTAAAGTTAAAGTTAATTGGAAAATGAGCTGTAATTCTTGTCGTCTGCTTTTAGAAAATGAAATGCGATTTCATCATCATGCTCTGCGAAAGTAAATTCAATTCGCATACATTAATCTTGAGCAACAGATCTTGGACACATAAATTCCTATCGATGATGGATGATCGATGAAGCACAATTTTCGCCAAGGGATCGCAATAATACTTCAAACGCTCTCTCGCGAATCTCTCGCCAAATTTCCAGCGAACGCGTTTCCACTTTGTGACATTTATTCAACGCGAAGAGGCTAAGCAAAGGTCACATTATGGATCACTGACTCCGCTAAATGTCATTTACGTCTCCTAAATCATTGTATGGAATCCGAGTTAACCTCATCACGTTCAACTTCAAATATAATCATATATCAACGATAACACGTTTTAAATCATTCGCTGTCATAACATTCTTGTGCGGTTTTGGAATTTCAAACATTTACGTATAATAATGGTGATAATGTGACTTGATTAGTTCGTTGGTCTAGTTTAAATACGTTGAAAATAACGAGGGAGATCAAATATGCTTCACATATCAAACAGTCCACGCTATATGACTCACGGCTGCATTTTCAGAAGGAAATTCAGCAAACATTAACAAAGCTCAATATATAGGCAGATTCAATATCTTTTCCTATTATTCAATTTTAAGTATAACCGGTTAATCAAAACCTTTCATTTAAAAGGGTCTTATGATAATTACTACATCTGACCAAATAATGGCAAATCACAGAGGAATCCAAAGAACTGTGGGACAGATGTGATAATTAGTATGATCATAAACTTTGAATTTACAAATACAAACATATTTAATGTATGCTCTCCGTATGACTTCAGTGGACGCATCTACGCAATGAAATAGCAATTTAAGTCGAGGAAATAGAAGTATTGACAACGTGATAAACTTCAGCGCTCAATTGGAAACGGAGAAACTTGGAATCATAAATTTCAAAGTTTATCGTTGGTGCTGATAGCCTCAGAATCTGCTCAGGTCGTCGTTCGAACCGTTTTCCGACTAATGGAAGTCGTCTTCAATTCATTCCCACGCAATTCCCACAAAATCAACACTTTCTCCAGACGAGAAATCCGCCGATGGAAATCAATGAGAGAATTTTCGCAAGAACTCATCTTTTTTCATGCGACCAATATCTCCCGGAAAACGCCTGACCTTTGGCTCGGATTCCTTTTGGAGCGACGCCAAGCGCTTGGATTCGGCACTAAAATGATTGGCAAGCATTCAAATCGTCAGCGTTGATTCACTGTTAAACGCGGGAACAGCAGTTCTTATTATTCTCATTAGTGCCCGTTGATAGCTGTAAATAAAACGAAGGGAAATGCGCATTAATTGTCATGGCCAATGAGCGGAATGTCCTCCACTCTTTCAGCAGCATAAACAAGTCTTCTGAATCGGAGTAGGTGCCCCGTTTCACGCCCTTTTCATTCTGCGGTACTTGGATGATCAATTTTCGTATCATCACTTCATCTCTATATTCCACTCTGTGTACAATACTTGGAGCGATCCATCTATAACTGGATCACTCATTTTTATGAGTAATCACTTCATTAATTAAACTGAAACATTTCCTTCTCCCGCTATCTCCACTTTAATATACTCTTTTCTTCCCTCGTCACCGGAATTTTGTTTTTCCATTTTATATGAAATGCACATCCAAGAGTTCTTTTGTAGTCCTCCTTTCTCAGGGTCCTCGTTTCACACCCATGAAACAAACCTCTGATAGGGATACTGATAAGGGATATTACCCTAATTTCTCATCGCTTATTTTCTTCCCGGCCTCAAGATAGTCTGCATCTTCTCACGGAAGTGGTGCGGGACACCGTGTCGTCACAAAGCAAAGGAGAAAATGGGCTGTCGTTGAAACTCAACTAGCAAAAGCAACCGCCTCGCTTTTGGAAGATTGGGGTTTGAGTTCTGACTAAGGCAGCCTTTTTCTTTCATCGATTTTCTAAATTAATTCTATAAATAAATTCTCCAAATTAAAACACACGTTTCTCATGGCTGAATTGTGATATATTCTAATGTCGTCAAATACTGGAAATATCGTGAAATTTCATATAAACCAAATCGATTGGGAAAAGCTAAGCAAAGGATCGCGTCCCGCATTAAAAAAAAAACCATTTCCAATACTTTTAAGATATTTTTCCATTTCGAGATATGTCTCGGAATTTTAAGTCTCGTTTCACCAGAATTCGTTTCAAGCTGACATAAAACGCCGATAAGTCGAAAAATTATAATCATTCGGTAAACGATATTTATAGCGAAACACGCAATTCGCCACAAAATGGGATGACAGTATCACTTGAAAGCGTAAAAATTGCCGTGAATATCTTCACCGTGATATGGAAATCGGCCGAAAATAGAAGGAATGGGCAGTCGGTTGAATAATCACAAGGATTGGCGTCGCGGTCCCTGAGATAATACGGGAATTAATCAAAAAGATACTTTCTATGGCGTTGGCAGACAGGTTTTTAATTGAAGAAGTAGTAAACATGCTCGCGATATTAATATCTTAATCGGTCGTCTGATGTTAAAAAAATACATTTTTAACACTATTCCACCGTAATGTCAAGTACCATTGCCATGGATGTTAGAGAAATCAAATAGTTCATTTAATGATGGATTTAATGTTCGCAAAACATAACGATAGAATATCTGGTTTCTGATCATTAATAGCATGCTTATTAAACGAGTTCAGAGCCTATGATTGATAATGAGGCATTTTCTGGAAGAGTATGATGTATAATAAGAAGAATGAGTTCAGTGGAGTGACTGTTGTGGCAACGAAACATTTTTGCATGTTTGCGGAAAGAAAAATGGAATTGGGACACTGATATAGCTGCAGTTCTTTAAAACGAGAAAAGGAACAACTTGATAGCTCATAGATTCCAAAGTTAGTTATGAGTAGGTCTATTATTAGCTGTTCTATTTGGTGGTAAACATATAAATTTTATATCCAATATTTTATGAAGATATTATTCAGGAAGTTGGAGATCACCTTAAGGGTACAATTGTGAATATTTAGAGTACATTTCTAAAAAAATATCATACGAACACGTCTCAAATATAGTTTCAATACCAAAAATATCTAAGAGGTAATAAAAATATGAGTAGCCTTGTGTTGAAGGCACAAGCATCTGAACTTAGATTGACCAGTACACGTCCAATCGTAGAAAATAGCATTTTGGCCTTTGCATAGCCATGGGCAAATATTTCGAGGAGGCATAAGAAAAATCACTCTATGGCTACCAACAAAATCAATTGTGAACAAGAAAATCCATGCAACGTGTATTTCATATAACAAACCGTTTCTGGAATTTTTTATCCCAAGCTATAATTCAAACCATCCGATGACGTCAGAAACGACCGAATTACTTCGGATCACGAGAAGATTGATTATTTTTCCTTTTTCGAATTTTTCTTCTTCGACTCGTTTTATCGTCCGAGAAGAGATTGAATCGAAGTCGATTTCGGCTATCAAATAGCTGAGACATCGGTTGGGCTTTATTGGCCCACATTCACCTTGGGGCAAACGCGGAAAAACTTCCTGAAACAATTGTTCCGAATTCTCTGTAATTCTTCACTTACAAAAGAAAGAGGAATCACATCCATTCCTGTACTAACGCCTCGGCTGTTTTCGACTTAGTTCGACAAATATTGAGATTTACTATAAATAAAAATGCTTTTTTAAAATATTTCTTTGCCTAATTTAACCTTCTATCTAAAATCATCAATTCTTTCTTCAAATTAATAAAAGAGGCATAAATAATTAAGTTAAATCTTCTAAGTAACTGAACTTTTGTTGTAGGAAGTAGTAAAAGTACCTAAGTAGTAAAAATATCTCCATGACCTCTATATCTCGACCAAATATCTTTCCGTGATCGACACCTGCTGTACAAGGATGATTTTCAGGCGTTGAACAGATACACTTCATCACAAAAATCACATTTCGAACTTCTCCGTTCAGACAAAATGGAACTCTCCGAAAGTTCTGCTACGATAAAATATAATCGAGAGCCAATGACCGCACAATATGGATCGCTGATTCTAGCTGCTATACTTATGGAATATCATGCATTATTATTCAATTGGGACGGAAATGACTAGTATATCATCCTCCTAAAAGCGAGGGCCCCGCAAATTCAACTTCGCAAAACTCTATTAGTTCAATCGAATCAATTAGTTTGTAGGAACTTCAAAATATAAAAATGAGGTTCAAAATAAAAAAGGGGTTCTTCCACCATTTTGTTTAGTACCCGAATTTGAAAATAAGGGTCGAACGCTTCAGCCGAGTACCCACCTATGGTCCTTTTTCCAGCTCATTCGATATAAATCAGTATCAAAGAAGAGGAACACCTGTAATAATTTCTCACTTTTATAAGTGGAGCAGAAGTCGTTTCATTCCGGGATATGATGAATCCAACGGAACCAATTACGACTTTGCCCTCGTCGAAAGGGAAGTCTTCGAGATTATCCGAGCGAATGACGAGCTTAAAAGCCTTATTTTGGGATATGAGAGATTCGAGACAGGATAAGATGGCCACTCGATAGAGCTGGGATTTTTTTACTGAAGCCAAATCAAGATAAGGTTCGAAACATGCGCTCCGACTACGAGATTACTCTCGAGCAATTTATGTCAACGCCGCGAAGTATCTATCGGAGATCTTTTATCTAAATTCTGCTCGAGGGTGTTATAGGTGAAAATAATCCTGCGATTTATTTTGTAGGACACGAACGTCCGCGTATGTCAGCCCAGAATGTTCCATCGGAGCGAAGATACCAAAAGGATAACAAATAAAAGGAAACACTCTCAAACATCATGAATCAGATTCACTCCTTATATGGATTATTCCTAAATAAAAATGTAATCGGATTTATAGAGTAAAACTTAGTCAAAACGCAAATATAAAATTCATTTGATCGTTTCCGAAGTATATATCATGTTTTAAATAACTACTTTCCATAGTTTGGCCGTTATACAGATTATCCATTGATATTTCATTCGTAATAAGAGAATTTATAAACGCAAATTTCGATTTTATTCTCAATGAGGTTTAAAAAGCGAAAATGGCGTTTTTTAATGCAAAATTTGAGCTCAGTTGATCTAAAAAATAACTGAAGTTTAGTTTTAACTTAATATCACGAACATGGCTCTGAGTATTTGGCAATAAAACTTCTGAATTGATATCCGCAGATTAAGTACTATAGAGATGCCTATCGTGAGGATACTAAAACATTTTAAAATGAATACAGTACAGAGAAAGACAGCAGTGATAGGTGCAAGGATTTACATTCAAAAACCTTAGATGAAAATAAATTATTGCTCGATGCGTACGTATTATGCAAGACAATGTATCTTAAATTACTTACCGATGTTTTGTTTACGAAAATTCATAATAAGTGTATTTATTAAATACGATGTAGGGAACAACGTTAATTCTTACCATCCTCCCCGACGCACGCTTAAATACAGCTTGGAGGGTGCTGATGCGGATGGCACTGCTATGATGGCCGCAGAAAACCCGGTGAATTATTACAGAATGTTAACTAGTATGACTAATATTTCATTAAATATGATTGTCTCGCAACCAGATAGCATTGTTACGCATTATATTCTCAACGCAGTCAATGCAGTGATTAGTCTCAAAGACAATGAGTTCCTCACACATGCTCAGGCAATACCACCGCAATAGGAGTCAACTTTTCTGAATTAAATTGAAACATTGTGGTCACTGGTGGACACGTGTATTAGAAACATCGGAACTCATTCCTTTCTGAGTCTCATATAAGGACTGATTAATACATCAAGATGGCGTTCGACAAGAAGTCTCCATTCACATAAAAATGGGCAATGCGACTCCTTTTAGTGAGATATAGGACGTTGGTTGAGAGAAATTTCTCTTTCCCTTCTCTCTCATGTTTGCCGGAACAAGTCATTCAGAAGGATTCACTTCTCGGGATGATCTTTATGGATAGGGGTCCAGGTGGACACAGCGCGTTATATGTATTCATCCCCTCGTGATCCAGTTAGTCTCTCTTCCTTCACAGATGATATTGTGAACCATGATAAACCAAACGGTGTTTCAAGAGACAACCTTGTGTAAAATTCAATATTATAAGGCATTCATTAGTTTATAATTCTCTCGTTGCATCCATATGAATGCATGTGACTATTCGCGATTTTACAGCAGCCTCCCTTACTATTGTTTGCTGATATCTAAGTCAATTTCGTAAATTCGTTACTCAAATTTGGAAGCAATACGATTTTCTTGGTGCAAATGACCTTAGCTGTCGAGGCACCATCCAAAATCTAATTCTACTTACCTACCTACGATTTCCAGTTGAATAGAATGGTAGGAAATGATTTGTTTGCATTCACATAATAATATTTTGACCTCCTCTTCACATGTCTGTACGTTTGAGTTGTGCTTTAGCTTATTAGTTAGTTTAGCCTAAGCTTGTTTAGGTAGAAATTGTCAAGATGAATTCGAGTAAAACAATATTGATATATGGTTTCTAGCGAGCTAGCACTCCGACGCCAAAGTCCCGGGTTCGAATCCCGGCCAGTCAGATTTTTCTGGTTAGGGAATGGTTGTATGTGTTTGTAAATAGCAATAGTTATTAAAATGGATGTAATTGGGATCTTCTTGTTTCCATAAGAGAAATTATTATTATATGGTGTCGCTTCAGGCAAATGAAGCGACACTTTGCTGTGCTTCCCGATAGTCAAATGTATAGCCCGTCCGCCTTCAGTTAAAGCGGTGCCAGGTTCGATTCCCGGTGGGATCATATGGTAATCGACCTCAACTCTCTACGCACTTTAATCAATACCACCAGCCTTATTTTTCTTAGCGATCCCACATGTAATTATCATATTCCTCGTTTTACATACAATTTGCTTAGCAATTAATTCAATACATTTGTTGTCGAAAGAATTTGATTTCATGTATTCGATTCATCATAATAAATCTTTCGCTATGGTTCTCCTCCTTTACTCTTCCATTTCCTGAGAGTTTTCTGCGGAGGAGCTTTTCTTCTAAACTCACCCAAGAACACCGCCCAACTATGGAATCAACTGTTCCCCCACATTAACCTCAATTAAAACTCATAAATTTGAGAAGTTTTTAGAACGTCTATTTCCATTCCAAATTTTCTGGCCTTGTCATTTAATATATCTACCAGTATCTGAAATTCCCTCACGGCTTCATAAGCAATATTGCACTTCATAGTTTTGGCTACTGGTTAGCGTTTACAAAATAGTGCAACTCCATGAAAGTAACACACACATAACAAATAGGCGAAAAATGAACAAAATGAGAGCATAGAGTCTAAAGTAACACCTGAAGGACGCAAGATGGAAAAATGGAAGACGTCAGGTTAAGTGGATCCTTACTTTCAAGAAACCGAATAAATGCCACAGTTTTCATTCCGTCTCACATTTTCCGAACGAGGCAAAGCCAATTATGTTTCGTGATTTGAGGAAATAATAAGATCTCCCGACAGCCGAAGTGTAATACCATGAAGTTTCCATTTCGTTTAAATACAGGATGAAATAAGATCCAGAGAATTGAGGCATTGGAATAAAGTCTTTTAAATTCGAGGTTGAAACGGAGAACAAAGGATGTCCCTTGGCTGAACTACTGCATCCAAGTCTCTGTAAGAAGATTGATAACGCTTCTTCCGTCGATTTAAAATAATTACACGTCTGAGCGAAAACTTTCGCCTCAATAGCTTTTTGGAAACATTCCTGTCGAGATAAATCCGTCAACTCTTTTCGGATAATCGATGGAGCTTGTCTTTTGGCAATCGACGGAAGATGGCAGCACTCGAGTGACTAAATTATACGCGCAGAAATCAGGATACTTAGAAACTAGGAACTAGGATTTTCCTCTTTTTCACCATTAGTGCTAGTAAAAGAGCAAATAAATTATATAAGAAGTGCCTATTCGAGCAATTTAACAAGTACTGACAAGAAGTTCTTAAATCGAAAATTGAATCACAGTTACCTGAGCCCATGCCTTGGACTATGACTTGATTTACTTGACAAATTGCATGAATGTAAGAAACTGATAGTGTCTTGCATAATTACATTATGGGTTATGCTTCAATTCATGCATATCGCGTTATATTACTAATAAATGATCCCAAGCTTCCTGAGCAAATTTATTTCTTATATTTTGTCTATAATTAAATAATTAACGATTATATTGATAATATATATAACGATAATATTATATATAATAACGATTAATAAATATATATAATAACGATATAATAAAAATAATTAACGATAAGTTTTGCTTTCTCAATTTCTCAGTTCATACACACGTAAACAGCGCATCTTCGATGAGAAAAACATCGTGTTTTCACGGTGAGGAACCAAGATAAAGCTAGGAAGATTTTACTTTCCCGTTAAACACAGAAATTCAATAGTTGAGTAGCGTGTTAGAAGACGTAGGCTCGAGGAAATTTCTATGTAACAATTTATTACATATTCTGCTTCTAAATCAATTTGAAAGAAATATGTCATTTCTACTCCCTATTACAGATAACTAATTGTGATTTAAACCATTATAGGTAATAAATATAAATCAATCCATGAAAAAAACCTCGTACCAGCAGAAGGTCTACAACTTTCCGAAATTATTAAATTTTTATTGGACAGTAATAATAGTGTTTTGTTTGTGGCACTGAATTAACCCAGCTCTAAAAAACTGATCGCAACTTCCTCAAGAAAATCTGTGACGACAGTGCTATGAAGTGGAGGAAATAACCATTTTATTTATTTCAAATGAATATGCAAGGTGGAATTTGAACAATTATAAGATCATTTACCCTTAAGATTCGAATTCCTCCCGAAATAAAAAAATGATAGCAGAGTTCAGGTTAATCCTCTCAATTTCGAAGCCGTAAATACTTTCGATACAAAAGGCCCAAAGGGTAAGCAATTTTAAAGTGGCGAACTTGACAGTGCTCATTTAGTGGGCAGTTGAAGCATTCGATGTTTGCGCCGCTGTTACTTGTGTGTGGAGTCGCAAGTGAAACTTGTGAGAAAAAAGATTTCCTCGGGCAATTTCATAATTGGAGAGGCTCTCAAACGACGTCCGAAGACCAACTTGGGCAGCAATTTCTTAGTGGAATCAGAAGAGGAAGTGGTCCTCGCCCACGATCTTCTCTTCTGGACCCTTTCCCTTCAAGGAAGGTTCGAAGTTATTTTAACATATGCCAAACATTTGTAAGCTTCTCAAACAACTGGGAATTAGAAAGACTATATCGTCAACTCCATATCCTTTATTTTACTACTCTTTTTGTTTTTCAGTTCGAATACGGTAATTGATAATTGAATCGCCTCATTACTGGAATTACGTTACATAAATCACGACATTCCATATTTTTACGAAAAATTATCATCCTTTCATTGCAATACTGCTCTGACGTAATTTTAATATTACTATATTGTTCCATTGCCGGTCTGATTTGGATCATTTCGAAATAATCTGCACATTCGATAATTCTGCACCTTCTTCAAACATTTCTGAATGCATAATTACAGATATAAATTAAAATCATTTAGTCTGCAATCGTAGAAATGTGAAGAACTTGTACGAACCATCGATTAAATAACATCAAAAATCACCAAATAAATCTATAAGCAAAGGTACGAATTACGAAGGAAAATTTCAGGCCCAATTGAAAGTTTAACCAAATGTTTCATTAAAAAATCAAGTTTATATTTTACCTAACACCCATTTGTTTCGATTTAAAAAATTTATTTTGACAAGCATTTAGATTCCTCAACTTTCGTATCTAAATGCTTTAATTTGTACAATTAAATGAAATAATCATATTCTTATGTGAGTAGAAGATAAAAGATATATCAGCATTTAAACAACGAGAGGAATCTTCGAGCAGATGTACACTTATTTCATGATTTATTTATTTATGAATTATACTACTATTAGTACAGTCCTGGCCAAAATTAACGCAGCACCGGCCGTAAGGATCGCTAGGGAGGTGCTGCGTTAATTTTGGCCAGGAGTGTACATTATTAATAATCATAAAATTAATGAATAACTTAACTGCAAGTGTACGTAATTATATTAATGAGGAATGATGGTGTCTCAATGAATATCCAAGATATTTTAATTAGTACAAATAGAAATAAGAAAAGGGGAAAAGAAATGGTAACGGATTTTAAAGGGACTCTAAATCCAATACTTAGGCAATAATCAGCTGCATAAAAATACCCAAAAAAATTCAGAGGTAAAACTTCTACAGATAATATTTTAGAAAGAAATAGCTTTCAATGACTTCAAAAATGAGAAATACACCGGTTTGCATATGAAAGTACCATATAGATGTTGAGTTTTAATTTTACTTAATAGTATTTCTAACAGGATCGAGGCATTTCAATAATTTTTCTCAGATTTCGAGAGAACCGTATATTTTCCAGTTCCCTTGTATTGATCCTTGGCTTCCATTGAGAGGGAAAATTCGGAAGTCGGCCTAAACTAAGGGGAAAACATATCTTCATGAGACCTCTCGGCCCTCTTGCCCGTTTGTAAATGTTTTCCATCTCCTCGTTTCACCCTTTCTCCACCTCAGACAATGTTCCCCTTTTAACTGATTCAATCTCCGAAATAAACCGCCCACTGTTTGCTTTACCTCGACCGTCCTCACGTACTCAAACCATTCTTCTTTCGGCTAATTTCCTCCTTCGTTCAAATAAGTCAACAGAACGGTACTTATTTTTGTATAACATGCATATATTACTAATTAAATCTAAGTTCTCTGGCCGTACTTCGTGGAACGACATTAGAAATTATAAAAAGCTTTGTAATTTCTACAATAAAACTTTGATGGACGACCTGTTTCAGCTACAAGCTATCATCAGGTCTACCTGATGTTAGCTTGTAGACCGGTCGTCGATTAAATTTTTATTGTGGAAATTACAAAGTTTTTTATCATTTGCATATATTACGTTAATATTGACATTTAGATTAGTTAATGAAAATTCAAAAAAATGTACCGCATTGAATAAAAGACTATATTTAAGGTTTAACACTAAAGAAGCGTTTTCAAATTTTATTTTTCTAAAAATCTCGGTAAATTATGGTATACCGATCTCAAACCATAATTTTACTGCAGCGGATAACAGTGAGAAAAAGAAGCGCATTTCGCTGGAATTTACCTAAAATATTTCATAATTAACAATTTTAATTATTATATACATTAACTTGCTAACCAACCCTTACGACTCACCAACAACGAGTCATGTTGACCATGGTACGAGGACCTGATGGCAATTTTGCGATGGAACTGTGTTTTTTTTATGTAAATACAATTACGTAGAGACCTGAATACTTAATTTTGATATCGGTAATAATATGTATGGATTTCACGAAGTGAAGGATAGAGAAGCTAATTAAACTTTTAAACTGTTATCATTTCAATTTAGCATGGGCTAGTGCACTCACAAATCTTCATTTAATGTACTCATGAAGCAACTTAAAGGAAAACTATTGGGATATCATAAACTGATAAAATAAGATCTCACTAAATGAAATATTGTAAATCACATGAGGAACATAGCCGTACATATTGGTTAAGATGGTAACCAAGAGCCGAGTTTACAAAATCAAATAAAATTCAAACAGTCAGTTTTTTCCATATAATCCCTACAACATCATTAAATCATATCATTATCATACATTAATATTATAAATACATTCATATATTAATTATAAATAAAGCTGCGGACTAAATTACACATCTGAATACGACTTTTTATTAAGCTTAGACTAATCGGGAGATAAAAACCTTATCTCCGTCCATTAAATGAGGCCTTGATTCGTTGTAATACCTAATTTAAGGCATTCCTCTTTCGTTGAATTTCGTTTCTTGAAATTGCGCTAATGCAACGGCGACGGAGCAGCAGTGGCCTTAAAGCAAAGCGTACTTGCTAATGGAAATGGATCACTGGAGGAGCAAACAAGACCTAAACGTTACAATCGACTGTTGCTCTCCAATCATGTCTAATCAGGAGTAATCTTTCCACTTGGCCGCCATCTATTACTTCCGACTCTCAATCCGGCCCCATTTTACTCCGCTCCCATCCATCTCTCTCTCATTCCCTCTCTTTTGCTATTTCCGCTGATCATGATTCCAGCCACCGAATTCAATCTTCCAAACAACTTTTTCGTCTCCGCAGGTCGATCCCCCCATCCTGGGAACACGATGGTTACTTAGTGACCCTAATTGCCCTCTGCGTGGACTCTCCATCACTCCCAAGAACAATTAGCGCTAAGAATTTAATAAGACACGCAATTGCATCGCAGTTAAAGTCCCTCTTGATTCGGAACTAAATTTGTTAGGGCGTGTCACACACAAAATGGATTTCTAGGTTTCTTAAGAAGTTCAGTTTACGGTAACTTCATTCTGATGAACTGCATGAATCAACCCTTTCAGATTTCAAATTCAGATCTTAAATTTTCGTTGGTATTACGGAACAAAATCTAAGGTATTAATAATTTTAATCAACCAAAAAAAAGTTTAATCTTTGCATTATTTTCCCCTAAGGAGCGGCTTCATTTTAGCCTCTAATGTTCTTAAATTTCAACTTGACGAGCACATTCAACTTAACGCGCATCATCAACCCATTTTGATAGGACACTATCATAACATTGATTCTCTCAATCTCTTTCGGATATTATTTCCCAATTTGATTGAGTGACCTACAAATTTCACCTACCTGATATTTTCCTTCGGGAAATTATTTTTATTATCAAATAAATAAATTCGTAGGCATTTGTCTTAGGCTAGTTCCATGAATTAAATTGAAACACACGCGAGTAATTAAAGGTGGTATACTAAAATAATTTTACGAATAAAATTCATCATGAAGAACACCGGCCTTGAGTGGCTAAGCACTACTCCCAAACCCCGCAATCGGTTCGAACCCCGACTGAACGGAATTGTCCTGATCAGGGAACAGTATTGTGTTTCCGGCCCGTTGGCGTAAAAGGCCGACCGGCTGTAGAAATCATATCCATCCATCGCAAAAACCATCCTCATCATCACCCAAACCATCATTCGTCAGCCGACCCCATAAGTAAAACAAATATAGGAATAAGAATTAGAGGGAGCGAAATGGCGCCACTGTAGCTATAAATTAAGTGGTACTCTGCTCCCAACTGCATGCTCTATGAGATGAAGGAACCGCCGTATTCTCCTTATACAGTGTCCCTATGGCTGATTGTAATTCCTTCTCTCAATGAAACGTAATAATTAAACACCATAAACAAGTGTAACAAAATATTTGCTCGCAAATTTCTTCCGCCGTACGCCCTTCTGAGCTGCTCTGCGCGTGGGGGCGTCACTCGCTCATTTGTTCGGTCACGCAATAGTTTACAGCAAGCACCTAGGTGACGCTTCTTCGGTAGAGAGAGTAAATATGAAGTTAATATAAAATAATTCTATAAAATTAAAAACTTAATTATTGTAATATAATGGCAGAGACCTTGACCTACTGTGATTATTATTATATGGTAATGTTTACATAATCTCTCTCTCAACAATTCGACCAATGAGACACCAGAACGGTTCAAACATTCAAAAGAATCAGAGATTATAAGATAATTCGTACTGGTCTTAATTTCAAAATTCGGTTTGCAACCGTTCTTCGCAAAAACGAAGTATATTTGCAAAGAATCTGAATCTCAAAGAAATGCAGTTTCTTCATCGATGAGTTTGAGATGAAATATTTTTCATTTCCTAGCGTGAATCAAAAGTAAGTAAATTCGTCGATGTAAAGGTGATAATTATATTACCTTTTGCTAATGTTGATCTATCTAGTTTATAAGATAGTGAAACTGTCTGTTATTTTCTACTGTTAGCAAGGTAGAAATCAATATTTAAGACCATCGGAATGTTTTCATGTGATTGCCGATTATCTGGTAGTTAACATAATGTTGTCAAATGTATTTCTTGTTGTATAATGGAATGTTTTAATAAATTTTTCTACTAAGAACTTTTTCTACTTGTAATTGTTCATATTCTACAGAGGAATATACTTCGGTAAACCTTAAATAAATAGAAAATTTTCCGAAAGTCGCGATGTATACAAAAGTAGCAGACGAGGGCCCAGCGGACGACTACTAGCGCCTCTGACGGCTTGCTTTGCGTAAGTTCTTTTCCGCCCCTCCTTATGGACTGCCGCCGCCATGGCTCTGCGCAAGTTCAAAACAAAGAAGCAACGCTTGGCACCGGAGTTTACCATTTACGCCGTCGAGGACGACACGATCCCCGGGCGAAATTCAAAATGTTCGATAACCCTTTCCTCGACCCTTCTCCTCAGAAATGGGAACCTTTCATGGTTTCTCCCTCAGGGGAATCACGTCTTCTTCTTCCCATCTCTCACAGAGATGGAAAAACCGCGATCGGAGTACTCTGTAGTAACTGAGCCAAAGTGCAGTACAATATTTTAAAGTCGCATTGAATCCAAACTGTGAAAATATACAACGATGCTCGCCTAATACTTAAATTTGATTAGAATGGATTTCAGAAGCATTGAGAAATTGGACCGATGAGATCTTGAATTCATAAATGCCATCAATTCCCATTTTGAAAAATGGCCGCAAGGATCAAGTGGAGAACTATCGCCCTATATCTATTCTTCCCGTCCTCTCCATTCTATTCGAACGTATTATCCACAACAGCCTTCTCTCCCACACACTTTCTTTCATTTCTCCTCATCAACATGGCTTTCTTCCTGGGGGATCCTGTCTTACAAATCTCACTGTCCTACAACATCATATCATCACAGCTTTCGAAAAAACTTCTCAACTCGATGTTTGCTACCTTGACTTCTCTAAAGCATTCGACTCCGTTAACCACTTCCTTCTAAAATACAAACTAGAGCATAGATACAATATTCATGGACCATTCCTTTCTCTACTTTCTGATTTTTTATCCCATCGTAGGCAACGCGTCGTCCTCGACGGCTGTGCATCTTCGTTCTCCCCCGTTCCTTCCGGTGTTCCCCAGGGTAGTGTCCTTGGCCCGCTATTGTTCGCACTCTTCATCGATGATCTGGTGGAAGCTGTCACTAACATAGGAGTAAACATCTTACTCTACGCTGACGACTGTAAGATATTCAAACGAATTGAGTGCGCCGAGGATCACAACGCCCTTCAACATGCCCTTAATGCAGTTGATATTTGGTGCATGAGGTGGGGCTTGAAAATAAATCCATGCAAGTCTGTGGTGATGTCGTTCTCCCTGAAGAAGGACCTTACTCCGCCCGTGTATCGCCTTAACGGTGAAATTATTAATACCGTTTCTTCTCACAAAGACCTTGGAGTGATTTTCGACAGCAAATTGACATTCCGTGAACATGTGAGCTGGGTCACTTCAAGGTGTATGTCACTGATTGGAATGCTGTCCCGGTTCACAGAAATTGCCGACCCTGTTGCCCTAAAGTCTATCTTTACTGGTTGTGTTAGCCCCATTATGGACTATTGCATCCCTATATGGCAATCTGCTACCCCTTCCAACCTCAAAAGGCTCAACCGTCCCTTGAACTTCTTCACCTCAATTGTTCGTCTGCGAGTTCCCCACTTTTACAACTGTTCTCGTGATCAAATCCTTTCCTCTCTCGGCATTAATTCTCTTCCTCATCGTCGCAAATCATTTGATTTAAAATTTCTTCACGCAATCTTTAACGGCCGTTGCAGAACTACCGACATCCTCCCTTGCTTTTCCCTTCGCGTCCCTTCCCGCCCTTCCCGCAATTCTAACCTCCTTCACGTACCTCGTTTCAGGCTTTCAATCTCTCAAAGATCAGTTTTCTATCGAATTCCAACACTTTTCAATTCTCTCTTATCCAATAACCCTTCCCTAGAACTGTTTTCCCCCATTAATTCACTCCTTTCGTCCATTCAGTAATCTCGCTCTTTAGCATACTTCGTTGTCTCGTTTTTCGTCCTCTTCATCTCTTTCCCTCATATTTATTTATTCATTTTCCCCATCATTATTGTTTTTTCCCTTACTTCTCCTTTTGTAACTTATAATTACTATTTTTTATTATTTTATCATATTATCTTTATCTAATTTAGTTTAAATTAACCCACTAACATCTTTTTTCACTTTTTACAAATGTTTGGTTGCATTTCAATGCAGCTTTGTTGTTATTTATTTATACGTTTATTTCAATATGTTGTTGTAAGATTCATTGTAATTGGTCGTATTGACTGTTAATGGATCAAATTTAAATAAATAAAAAAAAAAAAAAAAAAAAATGTCCTCCAGGTGAATAGAGGTTATCTCAACTTACATCGAGGCAATCATATAATTCCTCTCTGTACGTTTTCGTAAATTTGCTTAAATTTTAAATCTCATCTGCCTCGTCTATTTTTTACCAAAGTTTGAAAATGAATTACCGAATTCAGCTGTAGGTTTAGATACACCTGCGCATGCAAAAATTGTTGTCGTAAACCAATGACAACGCGGAATTCTGTATTCCCGACGCAACGCATGTCGCAAATGTGGAAAATCCCCTCATTTAGCCAGCGCGAGATAAAGCATACATTTGCATGCATCACTAGTTCATCTCCTCGTCCTCGTTCGCAATCCTTATGCATTTTTTCTCCGGCTGCAAGTTGATCCTTAAGGGAAGATGGCATTCTACTCGCTCGTGGCGCCGTCGCAGGTCCTTTCCGGAACTAAAGAGACGGGACGGAGGAGGGGAAGGGATTGCAAATGGATGATCGATCAAAAGAGTTTAAATTAAGTCCCAATTTAAGCTCCCGCGTGCGCTAATAAATCCTCGGTGGAATCGATTCATTATTTTCGAGAAATTCGAGTCCAGAAGGGATTTTTTGCCATTAATGCGAGAGAAAATCCGCCGGAGAATAGAATATCTTTCACTTATAACAGGTCGAACTGTAACGCGGGGATTTTTTATTTATAAAAAGTTGAGATTCTCACAGATTTCGATTTCATGCGGACCGAACGACGCTTTTCCAGTCAACTCACCCCTCGTCAAAACGAAATGTAAAGGAAAGATATTATGAAAATTAATTTTGGAGGTTCTGGCCGAAGGAAGAAAGTCATCAACCTTCATCCGCTACTAAAAGTCAACTCTGACGGCAAAATAAAAAAGCATTGAACAAGTTTTAACGAACGGCTGTTTCGAGCGGAAATAATTGATGTCAAAACTTCGTCTACTCCAAAATCTGTAATCGTGAATGTCGATGTAACATTTAACAATCGGTCAAATAGAAAAAAGGCACTCGTTACAAGGAAAAAACAATTCCATCGCATAAATGAAAGTAATGAATCTTATTCATTCCGCGCCAAGTTTTTGAAATATATAGTGCATTATAGGAAGAGAATTTTAAGTTTTTAAGAATAAAGGGTGGATATCAGATTAAAGTATATTGTTAAAGAGGTCGGTTTTGATTAACATCTTCAAAGATCTAACAGATTTGGACCCATAAATTCATCTTCGAACCAAGTGTCAGTACAATTATAGATGATTTTCAATGCATTTAATAAATAAGTGACCTTCGTCGTAGATTCTTATTGGTTCCGATTGATTTTCCAGACATAGAGGAGTTTTTCCTGAAAACAAATGCCTCAAAGGACGAGGAATTTGTCCCCAGCAGTCATTACAGTCGTCATTGGGAAAGAAAACTCCCTAAAAAGGGGCTAAAGATGGCTGATTAAGGCACATCAAAATGCGGACTCTTTCGCTCATTCTCTTGACTTCGCCAGAGGAAATTGCAACTCTTTAGAGCGAATTTCGGGACGCTTATGAATAAATGCCAACTTCGCGAATATTGGCTCTTCAGGGGGTCTACTTTTGCCATTTGACCGAGTTATTCACTCCAAAGACCACACTGTAATGTAGGAATGGAAGCGGACGGAGAAAACGTTGTAAAATAGCTTAGTCCTCATTAATGCGAGGATACAGGACGGATGGTATGAAGAGTAGGAGAGGAGAAGGACGGGGGAGAAAGAGGAGCGTGATGATAAAAATTTACTTTTATTTATTCTTAAATCATCCTTGAATTAAGGTTTTTGTTTTTAAATATGAATCAGAGTCGGTTCTTTCAAAAACTATATGTTATTTTTAAATGCTCTGCCGTGTAAATGAAAAATATACAATATTGATGGTAGAGGCCTCATATGTACTACTCAATTATTCCACTTGCTGAATACATCTCTAAAAAATACATTTATTGAGCGATACATGTTTGATTTTCAAATTGATGTATATATTTACATGTACATACTTACAGATTTTTTCTTACGGAACTGTAAATGCATATACACTTCATCTACTGAGTATTAACCAGAATGCACATTTGTAGCGGTATTTAATCACACCAAAATGAATTCGTGTCGGGTTTCTTACATAAGCAGTCACCGGAAAACAATTCGTCTGCAAAGGAAGCTACTCACGGCCGCGTCAGAAATACTATTGCATAAATATAGTGTAATAATAAAAATCTCGTGGAAGTTCTACGTGAGCGACACAATGGCAAGAAAGAAACAAAAGAGCTTGAGGCAAAATGGAAAAACAAATGCGAGTGAGGTATGAAAGGGAAAATAATTAAAGGCTGAGAAAAATAAGACAATTAATTGAGAGAACAAAGTCTGCGGAGGAGAAATGCAATAATTTCGAGCAAATAAAATAACAAGGAGAACTAAGTAGGAAACATTAAGAAATAGACAAAAGGGGAACAAAGATAAACGTGACAAAGAAGCAAAGAAAAAGCGTAGGAAAGAAAAAGAGAGAAGAGAATCCTACGGAAATGAGGAAGCAAAGGAGATGAAAAGAAAAAAGATGATAGAGTTTAGGTTTGGAAATAAAAGAGTTCCTTTGTCTCGAGAAGAGAGGCGACTTGAAGACAGAAGGGGGGGAGGAGGGGGGGGAGGAGGGGGCGGGGAGAGAAGGGAGGCGTTGTTTCAAAATCGACAAAAAGAAGGGAATAACCAGTGGATGATTTTCATTAGATGAAGTACGGACAATTGCTCTTTCGTCCGGATGATTTAGCGAGAAACCGATCGCCATTGGTCACGATAGAATTGCAGGAAAGAAAAGTACATTCAGTAATTATTTCTAAGAAGCATTACGAAAATAAAGACTGAATTTAAATTGAAATAAGGAAGATAGCGGAATGAAATACCTTACAATATATCAGAAAACTTCTTCGAGATATTTAATTTTCATCGCACTGTTTTCTATGAACTGATGGAAATTCAGTTCTATATTTGCCAACTGAGTCATTCAGCCTACTTACCGCTGCTACAACGATGCTTAAAGGTTGTCGTTATTTTTTCAGCTGATTTTCAATTTTTCCGTAAATCGAATTTATAGATTAGAGAATGCGTTTTCAACTCCTGCCAGCCACTTATAATATTTTACTGAGTACGTATATGGAGCTTATCTTGGACTCAAATGCAAAGTAGCGTTGTAAGAAAGTAAAACCTAACAGAAAATAAACATAATAAAATAATAAATAAGTTTAAAAGGACAGAATCTATTCTTATAATATTACCGTTCGTTAAGCTTTTTTATTATTACATTTCTTAGAAAAATATAAATCAGCTGATTCAGATTCAAAGCTCTGTTGCCGTAAAAAAAAGGACATTTGCACTTGATTTAAACAAGCCTTGATAGCAAAAGGAGCTCAAAAGTTAATAGAAAAGAACTATATATAAATATATACTATACTATATATAAATACAATGAATTACATTAAGTTTTCCGATTTTTCTTTCGGTTGTTGTTTTAATAATTTGATTTCGATGTTTTCTATAATCGTGCAATACAATGAAGGGCAATCAAAATATTTCCTGCATATTTACCACCTCTGAAACAATTTCAAAGATAAGATAAAACCAACTGCCAGGTAACATCGTTGTTACTAATGCCTAATAATGGACAAAGGAGACGTAAGTACCATTTTTTGCAGAGGACATAAGAGCGTCGGATCATTTTCAATGCCTTTATAATGCATCCATAGAGTCAATTAAATCGATGCAAAATTTTCGTTGCACCATTTGAGATTAACTTGATCTAATAGATAAACCGTGAATTATAAATTATATTTACATATTCATGCGACAGTATAATTTGGTGCACGTAGTAGAAAAATTAGCAAAATGGAATTTTCGTCAAGATTAAGAACCGCTATATTAAATCATTGGAGCGGTAAATGCGGAGTAAATGTGCAGGAACCGGAGATGTCTCCCGCGGGAGTTGTATCCGCCAAGCAGATCTCCGCGAGGAATTCTTTGTCCTTAATTTCAGCATCGACTTCTTTCCGCAACGGGGCTCCAGCGTCATTTCTTCGCCGCGACGAATAATTTATGAGGTTTATATGAGAATTGAGCGAAGGGATATTGTATTTCGCTGCGAGAGAGTTCTTTTTTCCTCCAATTATTCCAAAGACACAGACATTGCGACCCTCCTTTCTCTACATCTGGGTCAACATTTTACTTCAGCCATCCGGTTGCTGCTATCCTCCCTCGACAAAATTCAAATGTATCGCCATATTTCTGACTCTTTCTGACCTTAAAGGAGAGATGAATTATATACGAGAGTTCGATTTTCTTGGAGGATGAGAAAGCAAAAAGAGCACAAATCTTTCTTCTGAATTTTCTGATATTTCTTCGGCAATTCCGTACGAAAGCCTAAAGAAGGATAGATTGTTTAAGTGGCCCTTGCCTAACGATTGTTGAGTTCCGGATTATTTTAAGCTTATTATGAACTCATTCAAAATATAAAGGAGGTGTTTCTGTGGGGGCTCTTAAGTAATCATGTTGATACACCATGAATCTAGAAAATTTTAGAGTTAAAGAAGGACGTTTACAGGAAACACCTATTCTCAGAATTAAAAATATTCCTCGGCGAATGTCTCTAGTGATCCATTTACCGAACAAACTAAGTTCTTACGCATTAAAATTCATACAACAACATATGAAACACTTGTAAATTTCAAAATTGGATTTCCTTCTGTAAAATATCTCAAAAAAGGATAGAAAATATCTTTAATTTTTATGACGATGATCATTAATAAACTATGTTGAAGACGCGACTGGTAAAGCAACCTGTAAAAAGAAGCGGCTGTAAAAACAAAAATTTACTTTTACCATTGATAATTTTTAGTTGACCACTAAAGTAAGAATCATTTATCAGACATTAAACAGCGAGTGATCTTTATAAGGTGGAATTTATTAAACTAAACAGTAACCTTGAAGTAATATCGTATACTGTGCATATAATAATTACCATAAAATATATGAATAAATCGACCAATATCTCGTACCTATAAATGGATAGCTTTAAAATTGGTAATATTAGTGATAAAAATGCTGAATTTTGCTAATTGAAAGTAAGCAATCATAGAACTTCAACTAATCGAGACAACCCAGCGATATAATATTAGTACTTCGCTGTAGTGACGTTATTGTTATATTATACTCTGCTATTCTAAGTACAAGTATTTTTCGACCTTTATGTTCCTTTAAGCGACTTCATTTCTTGCTCAGAATTAATTATAAACGAGTTTTTAGAACGTGTTATTGATTTCAAATCCACAATTTTTCTTACCATGCAAAAAATGGATAATCGCTAACCAAAGCGTTCCCAGGAGTATGAATCCTGTGCACCCCTGAATCCGTGAAGAAGAGAAATCTTCTGTTTTCATCGTCACACTTTTCTGCTCTCGATTATTACGGAAGAGGCTCTTCGCCGATTTCTTCTCCAAGAGTCTCTTACGAAGTCTCAATCCTTCCATCTCACATCTCCATGTTTCTAGGCACATCTGGAACTAAGAACTCTTTGTAAGGGCTTCCGAAGAAGCTGTAGTTACTCCTTTGGGGGCCATTCCGACGTTCGAATCCAATGCTTTGAATGACCTCTATTGTCTGCGGATGTGGACTCTGCGACACGTGTGAAACCTTCGGATAAAGTCGATGAGTCGTGGGACAGCTTCTTCAATTTCCGTGTCGAAAGCGCGGATTTTCACTGAGATTCTCCTTGAGGAATAACAAACGGAGTCGAAAGAAATTTATGAAGCGACCTGATTCTACCGGTTATTAAGGCGTTGGCGAATTTCTCTCGTAAAAAGTTGAGGTTTCCTCGTTAATGAAACTTAGGGCATAGATCTGAATTAAGCATGATCATCGGGGGTGATGCGAAGAGAGATGTAGTGGGCCCAACGAAGTACATCGATAGCCCGTTTGCGTTATGGTACTCCCGTTTCGCCTCGGATAATCATAAGATGATATTATTTTAGTTAATCCTACATCATATTCTTGTTTCCGTATTAATTTATTTCTTTTTTATGCATTTAGTTCATTATTTAACAGGCTTTCTTAAATTTGGAATCCGATTCGAAAATCAATACTGCCTACGACTAACAAATACTGAGCGAGAGTTCGATATTGTTGATAATAATGTGGCAGTGTCATTTGAGATATTGTCACTCGAGAGCGATCAATAAAGTCAATTTTTCAACGGATCAACGCTTGAGAATCTGATTCTAAATATGTATATGGAAAATATCGATAGAAAGCAAATTAATAAAGTTTCCGTCTATTTATGAGGATTCTCTTGTAAGCATATTTTTTCCGTTTCCTTATACGAGTTTGCTTCTCATCCGAATGTAACGCATATATAATACAATTCCATATTGCCCAAAATAGTGCATTTTTCTTCGATCACGGTTTGAACCAAACGTCAATCAAGCGACTAAGGAGAGAGAAAAAACTAATTCTCAAGTAATGGTAATTCCTTTCTTTGTACCAAAACCGTGTTAATCCTTAACAAAAAAGGTTCTTCACCTACAAATATCCGCTTTTTTGGAGATTCCCTCCAACTTTCAAAAGCAGACTCTCGAAGAATCTATTGTTTCGAGAACATGACCTAACTGGAGATCGATCCTTCAAGTGTTGCTTTTGTTCCTCAGGTACTCTCCCTGAAAGCAATAGCGGATTCTTTGTTCGAGACCAGGAAAAACACAGTTTTTGGAGCTGAGATGCTTATAAAAAAGCAGAAAGAAGAACCTCCTGTGCGACAAAAACTACAAGGTAGTATTTTTTGCACATTTATGATACTTACACGATACACGAGCAATACTCAGTGATCATCAGAATGAACCATTCTAACAGTTTGCAATTCATCATTTATAATAGAGAAATCTTAATTATGTACGACCTGCTCTCCAAATATTCTAAAATACATAAAATTAGGTATAATATAATTACATGAATATTAAACATTAATTACGAAAATTTGTCTAAAAACGTTTAGCTCGTTATCATAAATGAGCTTCCATAATTTTCATAAATAACATTGCTTGCAATAATACATAAGTGTATACGTATGAGTGACAGTTGATTCTCTATTAATAATATGGGGAGCAATTTCTTCTTGTGTGAAAAAGAATGAGAGTGAATGACTGAAATATATTAAATTAGCGTTTATTAGAGAGAATAAGCAACTTATTGCGAGGAAAAAAATACTAATACATCAGAGCTAGGTTAACTGCGGAGACAGTTAATGTGAGTTAAAACACCAGATATTTTTATTTAATGCACCTGTACAGAAAACATCACCACATAACCCGCTTGAAAAGCATTACTATAAGAGTGATCCATCAAATGAATCGAAGCAAATATACATTCTTCCGATTATATATATATGTATCACCGATGAATTGTCTCCTTCTGCAAAATTTTAACCCGCTAACACGGCGGTGTAAATCTAGTTGCAATATTGCATTGTCTCACAGAAAAATATCATGAGTTTAAGGATGAACGGCAAAGCAGTTAATTATGAGCGATAATAAGCAACCAACAAGTTCGATTAAAATTGCCTAAGGTAATTACAGATTTTCGATATCGCAGTTGCTCTTCCAAAAACTTTCAAATCTCGGCTGCTATGAAGAAAAGCATTACACCCAAAGATAAACTCATTGGGAGAGCCTTCCAAGAAATATTCTACTAAAGAAAATGTGGTTCAAGGCCTAAACTGGGTCATTTTCCGGGCCCAGAAACTTTAAAGTTCGGCCGTATAATCTTCTGTCACTGCAAAACTTTCTTTGGTTATTAGTTCCAGAGACCATTAGATCTGAGAGTTTCAAGGTAAAGAGAATTCTGGGAAGTAACAGAAATAAAATTGCCTCACAAATGCTTCCGTACGGAAGTCTATTAATTTATGGTAACTGCCCTTCGCCCGAGGAAAGTAACGAATCAAATTTATAAGCATCTTTAAGTATTACTGACGAGGAACCCTCGAAATTGCTTGTGCATTAAATCTTTTTGGTTCCAATGAGGAGTGGATAAAATGCAATTGAAGTCGTACAATAAGTAATCAGATTCAAATAACTTCTTCGTAAAACTTTTCAAAAATCTCAGCTTAGTCACGAAAATGGTAACTTATATGCATATTACGTATACGAGGATATAGAGAAATCCCTCTTGTTTCTACGCCCATTTTCTTACTTTTGATGCAAATTTTACCGTTTCAGATATTTCCTCATCTGATTTGATCATCACGTACGGTAGATTTCTGTCAAAAGGTTTTCTTTCCATTTTTACCGAATTTTCGTTAGAACATTGATTCCCCTCTGAAACGTTTTATTGTAAGCAATTGCGGAAATAAATAGCTATTAAGATCCATGTACACTCCTGGCCAAAATTAACGCAGCACCGGCCGTAAGGATCGCTAGGGAGGTGCTGCGTTAATTTTGGCCAGGACTATACGTTAAGTTGAAAGAACAAATCCATTAATCGAAAAATTGAAAATGTAAATTATAAAGAGATTTTCGCAAGGCTAAGGTATCTAATTTTTAATCTCTTTGTGAGAGTATTAGCAGCCAACTCCAGTGAACTTAGATAAGCTACGAAAGAAAGGCTGACATTATTATTTAGAACACTAATCGTGGTTTAACAAGGATGTTTCGCTTTAGTGAAAAAGCATTCTATAATTTAGTTTATTTTCTTGCTACGTTGAGGCAAATAGCATTTAGAATGAATAAGGAAGTTTAGCGGGAATGAGGAAAAGATTGATAGCGATTGGAATCCAACGGTTAATTGTTTCGTTCCACAAATCGATTGATGGAAAGTCAATCGAAGAGGAAATCTTTTCGAATCCCCTGCTAATTAAGGCCACGCCCCCTTTTCCGTAATTGACCCTCTAATCCGCCTTATATCTTTGCGCCCGAAAAGAAATTTCAATGGCCGCTGTTCCCCTTTCGGGGGCTCAAAGCAAACCCGACGACGTCTCTCTTCCTTTCATTTGCACTCCTTTTTAAGCCGACGCAAGAAGTACGGAAAAGGAGCCGAACGTCTCCTCCATTGCTACGAATGCAATCCGGTTTGAAAATGCTAATGAGCATTTATTTGGGTGTATTGATATATTCGTGGCTCAAAAGTGACGATGAATATTGAGATGGAATTCTATCAAATCATTCCACGGGAGCTGAAAATACAACAATATGTTATCTTCAAGAAGAAAATATTTTAATTATAAATTTAATGGAATAAAGATGAACGAAAACTGAAATGATGTCCGCAACTCCTAATTAACTGAAATTTTTCAGGAAATAAATAAAATTGAAAAGCAATTGAGAATTTATCGCCTTTGTGGAGTTACTTGAGGTTCGAATCCGAACATTCTCATACCACTGTTTAAAACGATATTAATACATTACTTGGAAGAATTTTTATATTTATTTATATTATAAATCGAGTTTCCAAAACTTTCTCACTTGGGTATTTCACGAATTCCAGAAAAATTATGTAATGCATATGGAATACAATGGAATATAATGATAGGTTATTTTTAAGGCAAACTAGATCAATTTAATTCATTTAAAATTATTATTTCATGTATAAATTATGTATTTTTCTTCTTCATATCAAACTATTTGTAAATCACAAGACAACAATGCAAAAGTATAACCCAATGTTATGTAAGGACTACTCTTTGTTATTCAGTTTATCTAATGTCTTTCTTATGTAATTTTTGAATTTAAATTTTAACTATATATAGTCCGAAAAGATTAATTATATAATCTTTTGGCTATCTCAAGCATTAAACATACTGTTTTATGTTTATTTTATATATAATTTTGTGAATAGTATTTTTGTATATGATGATTGAATGATTGAAATAAACGAATAAAATAAAATATATAAAATTACAAAAGAAGTAAGTAAGTATTATTTAATGATAATATTTTCCAGGTAATTCCATTTCAAAATTCCAGATAATATAGTATGATTTATAAGTTCTGCAGTACGAATTGTTTTAATCGACTATATCTGTTTGACGGAGGTGTTCGTATATTTGTATGTTCATTGACTTATTGTAATAACTGGGCTTACTGTTAAGATACTGTCCACGGGAGGTTTTTGGAGAGGTTTCCCTCCCACCTTGGTTGGATTGTATTGTTATTTTTTTTACGTCCCACTCGATCATCCAAATTGCAGCGATAGAATTAAATAAGTAAATATATTTAAATTACCTCAGAGACTTAAATCTATTTAAAATTGGCATCAAATTGCAAACGACTAAAATGATCTATAATTATTTTAAATCATGAGAGAGTATCAATTTTCATTATTCTTCACAGAAAAAAGTGCTAATACCTTTCGCGGAACGACAGAATCCGACGCTGATTACCGTTAATAAAGTTTCTGTGATTTTTAAATCGGTAAGTCAGTTCATCAACCTGAGTTTTCTTCATAATAAATTAAATAATGAAAGTTTTTTTTCTAAGTTCATACGCCATAAAGTTCCTTACCATGTAACATAATGTAATCCCTCTCCATCAATTCTTGATAAGTCTTATGCAACCCTTTATATAATCTAACATATTTTGTCTGTCCGACGTCAATCCGACGTCAATTAATGTTCTCGAAAGTTTTTGCTTTTTTCTAAACTTGCAATTATAAGGGAGATTGGTATTTAGAATGGAATATTTTGAAAATGAAAATCAAACCGCGAAAACATTTAAATTATCTTCGCATTTATAAAACCAAGAATCATTGCAAATGTTATGCCCTCAGCTTCAGGTAAATGTTCAGTGCCATTTGCACGTTATGCCATTCCGGAGGTGGTTTAAAATTTCTACAACTTCCCCTATGCATGTATCATTTGCATAATTTACGCTCCGATCAAGAAACGGTCTAGCGTGGGAAGCAGAATGGAAGAATATTCCAATCCTCCATCTGAGACGGCTATCACGCAAATCCCCAGCGATTATTGATAGGGTATCAGGAGGAGGGAATTCATCATCTTCGCAAGTAGAGATGGCAGCTCACGCAACGGCGTTGATTCTAGATAGCACTCCAGTTCAAGGCTATCCACAGGACAGTTTGACCACGGTTGGAATACGAACAGACAGGTCGATATCTACAGATGCATGAACCAGAAATTATCTTTTCTGAATTAAATATTTTTAATGAATGATCGGGGATCCACCCGAAGAATACCGTTACTACGGTCCAGACCTAATTTGAATCGCTACGCTGAAAGTACTCCCGCAAAACAACTTACATACACATTTCTAGAGGATGCAATCGACTTACCATTGAAAGGATTCAATGGTTGGTTCCCCGAAAATTATCAACAACCGTAAATTCAGTTTAGGATCCTCTCTTTTCCAATTCAAGTTGCTTTTAATCGAGTTTAATCGAGTATTGTAAATCGAGCATATTCAGAATCTTGCCAGATATAGATATCTATCGTTACACACTCTAATGTTTCATTGCTATGAAATCTGACTTAAGTAAATTATGTCGGAGAGGCACGTATACTTTTGAGAGGTTATTGAGAAATAAATCCCTCTAATGATCAATTGAACTCAAGCAAAGCAAGGTTCGAGGAGTTGCATCAAACGAGCTTACAAATTGGTTTATCGACCGTTAACTGATTCCCATTCAGAACCACAAAATTTCTACGAATACTTTCGGAACTTAGTTCATGTATGTAATTAACTGAGGATGGAAATTACCTCTCAGATATTTTTCTAAGAACGAAAAACGAGAAAAATGTTTTCTACTGTTAGAGGAACCGTCGATCATCAGAGATCATCAAATTTCCTACTCAATTTATCTCGTATTAACTGAGATCTAATAAGACGAAATACTTTCCGATTCGTTCTTATAATTAATCATTTATAAATTTAGATAAAGTCAGTGAGACAAACAACTGTCCAGAATTATTCCGTATTAACTATCCACAGTGATAAAAACAACTTATATGTAAGAGGTTTATACATAAATAAGTTTCTTTAAATCGCATTAAGAATATACTTGCCAGAAATTATTCTTTGCCTTGACGCAGCTGAACGCACAGTAAAAAAAGCTCAGTTAATTTATCAGAATGGAATTGAGCAGTATATTTGAAAATCTCGATCTCAATAGGATAGGGCACAATATTTTCCAATTACTTTTAAGTGAACCTTACCGTGAATTAATACAGATTTTGACTCTATGGTTATAAACACGGAACGGGAGCTAACATTTCAAAAGTATACGACTCTATTTCAATTGCTTACAATTAGTAAGGAAAGGAAGTATTTGTTCTCGAATTTTGCCATCCTAGTAAAAGAATAAAAATGCCGCAGCTGAGAAGATTTTCCTATTGATCCTCAACAGTTAGGCTCCCACACTTTAGGTATATTTTTACCCTAATAGGAACTTCTCTAGTGATCATGTTAGCGAAAAAATTGTAAATTTTTTATAGGATAATGTCTCCCACCTCCAATTCGCGATAGTAGAATAATACAGGAATTTTACAATCTGTTAAATGTAACCCACTCAAATGCTTTGCAAAACTGATTTATACACGAGTGCTTGTTAACCAGTCATCTTCTATGTGCCTTGCGTTCATTGAAGGTTTTTCCGATTACGCGTGATTTTGACTTCGGAAAACATTTCCAATAGCCGTTGAAAAGAGTGACTTCGTGATAAGAAAATGTCAAATGGCTTCAGCAATGAATTTAGGCATGGGAGTTATAAGTTCTCCAAAATTCTCGATTTTAAATTATATGTTCAAACAACGGTTTCTCAATTTCCTTCAGCGCTTTCTAACGAATGCTGGGCGTACACAGATCCATCATTTTATCACACATAATTACCATTACTACCTCAAATCTCAATCATCTTCATTTCGCTTCTTTCATCATCTTCTCTTCATCCGAATTGCCTCAGTTCCACCGATTGCTACATCAATCATCAAGCAGATTCCTCATCAGCCCAACATGGACTGAAACAATTTCAAATTAAATATTAATTTAAAATAGTTGCAGTGCCAATTGAAGCCTAAAATTTCTTAGGAATAGAAGGTTTCCTCTGAAAGATTATTAAAAAATAAAATTATACATTAACTTCTTAACATACAGAAATAGCTTGCAAAATGAAGCATTATTCTTTTTAATGAAAGATATACCGAAATCACGAAAGTCAATCTTATGCTCCGAAGTTCATCTTTAACTTTAATTTTACGGATGATAATGTCATTTACAAAAATGACATTATTTATTGAAGGTAAATCGCTTCGAGAGAAGCCTACGACGTGCATTTTAATAGCCAATTTGATGGTATGAAACTTCAATAAGTTCTGAAAACTCTGAAAATGGGTTGAATGAACAAAGAGAGAATGAAAAGAGGCCTATGTTTTTATCGCACCACAAACAGAAGCAACCGATTGCGGGATAAATATGCACACACGTGTGATATGGACTCGAAATGAAGCAAGTATTTACAGCTCATAAAAAATTAATATTCAAGGATCATCAAAAAAATTATTGCGCTCGCTTCAGATAAAACAAAAGGATTCTGCTCTTTTAACCTGCATTGGAAGATCTTTGTGGTCAAATGCTGCAAAGTAAGTTTGATAGTAGCTAATCTTACCTTCAACTCATCGACCTAACAATGGGATCCATTCCATTGGCTATTTTATTGTTTATTGAAAATTTTAATTGAGAATTATTATTTATCCTTAATTACAAATAAAGATTTGAAATAAATAATCTCTTTAAGTAAAAGACGAAATTTCGAAGAATTGGCTACGTTATTTTATGATTTTCTGGTTTAGAAAAGACAGTGTGAGAGTCTTTGATAGAATCTATTCATACGGCGGAGTTGAACCCAATGTCTTACAAGTTAATGACACACAGCGTGGAACGAGCGCCTGGGAAGTGCCTACGAAGCGAAAGTAAGAATGAGTGAGGCCAACTTCTTCGGTCGTTAAGTGAAAAGATAGAAAGGTAAAATAAAACAAAATGCGATGTAAGGAAATCCTCTTTCCTTTACCGCGCTATTGGAGTTTATCTTATAGAAAGTAGGAAGAAAGAATAAACGCAGTTCGCTCTTTTTAATTCTTAATTTTAATGTCGTATAATTTTCAACCCTCAGTATTTCATCAAATTACTCGAGAGCTAAATCTAAAGGTGAGCACTGAAATATCTAAATTCGGGGACTTTCCACTTATTTCGTGGAAAGTCCCCGTTTTATTTCGCTTCTTAATTAACATTTATTTAAACTTCACTAAGATCTTGCTGTTTTACATTATTTAGGCACTCGACCTTCCAAAAGTTATAATAATAATTTCGTCTTTATTGAAGGGCGTATTTTAGTCAAACATGACCACTCTTACGATAAACCCCATTTTTAACACCCATAAATAACCACGCCCTAACCAGGATTCGAACCCAGGATCTCAGCATTGCAAGACTAGTGCTAACCGCAAGCACTACTCCATGAAATACCATCCGACAAATTAATGCATACTATTGCATTATCGTGTTACTGTTACGATAACCCTGGTGAAGGTGTTGATACGTTAATTGGAGAAAATGTACGCAGTTTCGGATACTGGAAAAGTTTTAATTTAGATAAGATTGCACTCGACGCCTTCCGGGAACCGCGCATGGAAAAGACCGGCACCGGCGAGGCCGATGGTCGGCGACTACGAGCGCTTCTCCCCGCCTCAAATTGAGAGACGGCAGTTTATCTTCGGATGCAGTTTATGAATTCATCAGAGCAGCCTCTAAGGATAACCGAATGACAAAAAGCGATCGGTTGCAACTTTTCCTAACGCCTTAAATTGCCTTGTTTGTATTGCACTCATCCAGCAACGAGTCTTGCATTTGCAAATTAAAGAAAAATCGTACCTAAATCAAAGTAGTTCTCAATATATAACAAAGAGATTATCACAAAACGTACGAAAAATTTACAGACCAAATTCATCGACCAAAAAATGATTAATTTGGAGATATCCGTCCAAAAATATTATTTTAAATCTCACATAATTTAGGAATTTCATTGGAAAAACACGAATTTTGGTGGTGATTTATTACAAACTAACTTAATAAGACAAAGAAACAGATTTTCAATTCGTTTAAAAGAACAATTATTAAATTAACGCGATAACATGTGAGTTAGTTAGTTAGTTAGTGAGTTGTGGTAAGTGGTGGTTCTACTTGATGACTATGCAAAACAATTTATACCATCGAATTTTAATAGGGAAAGATTGACGGTCCATGATAGTTCTTATTTTAGGATTCAGTGTATATAATCAGTGTGAAATTGCCCACCCGCGCTATATAAAGGCAAAACCGATCTCAGAACACTCACACTCGGATTGCTTTAACAACAAGTAGACATCCTGAGCTAAACTAAGTAATTATTTGCATTTAAATCCTTTTCCTCATCAACGTTAACGAGTAATTTAGAGTATACGTAGAACACACTGAAGAGCAGAAATCGTATCCTAAACCCGCTTACATAAGTCGAACCGCCGTTGGCTTTTTCGCTAATTAAAGCATAATTAGCTCGATATCTCACTCCCATTTATATTAGGGGTATTGGGGTCTCTCTTCCCGCATATTTAAACGCAATTTATCTCCTAAAATTTGATCCATTTAATCTACGGAGGAATTTCATACCGAAAAAACTTCGCAGTGGTAACGGGCTTCGCACCAAACGTCATCGGAGGATTCCTACCGGTTAGAATTGGCATAACGTACCACGAAACAATAAGTATTTAGGACGTGCGGACCAATTAGAGAAGGGCTTCCATCATTCTCTTCCCTTTGAAAAGACCGCCAGGTAAGAGTAACCCCATCTGCGTGAAAAAACGCGAGTCTTAAGCATCCAGTTAACGAGGATTTCTGCGAGCCATTCGGAGAGAGAGTGAAGCCCTCGGCGGAATAAATTTGGGGACCTATTCTTGCCGCGAAATGAATAGAGACTCCGTGTCCGGAATTTCAAATCCGAATCGTGCTCTTCCGTGAGGGATTTAGTTCAAATCACGACCGTAATCACGCAACCGTCACGACGGCGAATGGACCCGACCGGAGTCCGAGTTAACGAGGACTAAAATTATGAGTGGAAATCCTTAAGCGTATCGCGCAATTTAACTGACGGAGTCAGAAGTTCAACTGAAAAGATATAATTAGAAAGAGTCTCTCTTGGTCCTTTTGTCATCTCCGAGAGTATTATTTCGGATTTTATTGTGGTATCTTTGGTCCCGAAGTTAACCATCGGCCGTAAATGAGGAAAAACCTATTTTTCAGTAGCATAGACGAGTACCACAATCCTGATGATGATAAATTTCAAAGTAATTGTAACTAAGGAACTATACAGAAGATGCACCATTTCCGCCATATTAAATATTTGCGCTCTTAAGATAAAATTAATGACAGAAAATACACAAAAACGCGTTTTGTAAAATCCAATCCAAAATATTTAGGATTAAAATTTGGGCATTTATTTGCCAGCTTTACAACCAGTCTATCCTTTGAAGAATACCAGTTTTGAAATAACCTTAGATCTGTTCAGTTGCAATAAACATTACTGGCATTTTCACTTATAACCGATTTCCTTCCCAACCTTTGCAAAAATCAAAGCGTCTTACCAAGGTGCGATAAATTATGTAAGATCCTTTGTGATAGTTTGGGGAAATGAAATCTGAACTCCAAGGAAAGACTTCCTCTAAGAAAGCTATGTTGTGCAATGAGCTCCATGTATGAGGATGAGCGGTTATTAATTTTTAGTGTAATACGACTGTTACTGCGTAGAGATTCGGTAAAACTTATCCCAAAACTTTTCCGTGACCGAAATGAGTACCCCAAGATATGTGAAAGAAAGCAACTGCATCAGTACCCAGCGAATCGCCTTTCGGTGCCTTTGTCCATTCTATTCTTTGTTATTCGTAGAAGGGTTTCTACCAGAATCAGTAGCAAAATTAAAATAGTTTAAGGGTGTGAGAATATTAAGAATTCGAGTTAATCGAATTATTTCGCCATCATTTTCTTTTTCCATATGAATTCCGCCTTTCGGAGCATTTTAGGAATCTCAAGATAAATAAACCTTCAAACATAATTCCATAATGTTCATTAGCGTCAATGCTTAACATGTATGTCAATGTACATAATTTTTGCATAAACTCCAAGATCTAAAGGTGCTATAGGATACTGAACCGTTCATTAATATAGCATTTAATGTATACTACATTTATAAAATTATTGTAATTAATTAAAATGATAAATGATGACTAAATTAAGAGTATTTATTAATCATCTTTTTTTGACATCGATATATTAAGTTACGTATATCTAGAATTAATAAAGTTACACCGCTGTGACGGAATTCTCTCTCGACCCTCTGACAAGAGAGACAGAATTTACATGGTAAGGCTCAAATTGTTTCATTTGGTTCCATTATGAAGTATTCAACATTAAGTATATTAACATCAATAAACTTACCTAAAACGTGTTCATTTTAACTAATGACGCTTTTTGAGAGTGAATTATCTTTTCTACCTCAATTTAAACATGAAGTGAAATCTCTCCTTAAAAGTCACCTATGAAGGAATTTTATCGAGAGTAATTGAGAAAGGAAAATTGACAAACAAAAACTACATGGATTCGTTTTTCTGTTTATTATTTAATAAAAACGACTTTAAATGATACACAAGCAAAACGAGAGTTACGTCAACATCTTGCGTTGGAAGTACACCTTTCCTTCACTTATTTAAAGATACTCGGACATTTCAAATGTCTAGTACTTGGACTTAATCATCACGTAAAGAGAAAATGAAGCAAAAATATTCTCCTTTACTTCATTCGGCAATTGCATTAACTTTCTTAACGAATTTCCGATACATCTTTTCATTTCTGTTGAAGTGATTTTAGTGATTGTACATTAATTGTAAAAAAGGGTATATCCCTTTAAATAAATAAATAAATACATAATAATTGAGTGTAAGCAACATACAGCTAGAGCGAGGCTCCATGATATTATATTATAGATTCTTCGACCTCCTACAGGTCATCTTGTTTTGAGCTGGGATGAAGATCCAGGCTTCGTTCCTTCAAATCCTTTGGTATTCACCGCGACGAATCTAAAAACTCGACTGAGGGGCTCTCGGATAGACGAGTGGGCAGCGCGTTCGGCTTCAGATAAAGCGGTCCAGCGTTCGATTCCCTGTTGGGGCCGATGTGCGAAATGGCCTAATATATCGAAGCATTTAGAAAAAACAACTCGAACGGGGAGCATCGCTTACCTTTTTGTGTCGAATGTATCGTTAGCTTCCGTGGAGTTTGGGCATCCGATTCGGAGCCCCTTCCAATCCACAAACAGCCTCAATTCTTCACCGAAAGAGGTGAGGCGTTCCCACCTTCCAGACCCTCATCTCCGCTTCATTCGGGCCCCGGATCGAATCCCTTGGACGCGGAAATTCGAAGGAGGGCGTGCGACCGATGAGTGCTCCGAATGGACACACGAAGAGGCGCACTCGCGAATTTACCACTTCGAGTCGATTCTTCCGAACGTCAACGCGCAGGGGTTCTTCGGACCAACTCGTTGTTTAAACGAGGACAACACTTCACACTCCTCCAGCAAATGGACACCACTTCGACGCAATCCCTGGAAAAGCACAATTTACGGCGGTGCTCGGGAGATCCGTATTCCTTCGAGCCCACTATTATCTGCAGAAGCACCACATTCAATAAGCGCGGTAGAGCATCATCGGCACGCACATAGTTAATCCGCGAAAGGGCTACAGACGTCCTCTCCAACAGGACATCACTGGCACACTCCACCGACAAAGTCCTTCGCCCCTGAGGAGGAACACAGAAATATTTGTCGATCTTCAATCCACTCGGAAACAATATTTTCACGAATTATTCGACCTCCCGCTGTGACACATCCGATTCCCGCGAGGGAAGGAATTCGCAACAAGACGGCGCCAATTCAACCGATGTTTCCCGCCCTCTTCAGCGGCCTTGCTCACAGCTCTTGTCACCCTTCGGAAAGTCGGGAAAGCGGGACGACCGCACGGAGCAGCACTCGAACGAGAACAGAACCAAGTTAGAGCGCGGATTTGAGTTTCGTCGCCATGCCGCCAGGGGCCCTTTCGACTGCAGCTCTTTTGGCTACGCTGGCGCCATCCGTCGACGACTGCGAGAGATAAATAGACTCCGAGTCCGAACGGCGCAGATTTCGTAATGAACAGCGAGGGACAAAATGGTCAAAAATGGACAAAAAACACAATTTTGTTATAGGAAATCATGTAAAACTCTGTGGATGGTCGTGGCTATGATTTGCGATATTCATTGCGAGCCAAACCATGTAAAAATAATAATAATTCCGTCTTTCTTTTTTGGGCGAATTTTAGCCTAGGAAGGCTGTTCCTCCAATTAACCCCGTTTCTTAATTTTATTCCTTTTTCTTGGATTTTATTTTATTAATATCACATACACACAACATTCACAGACAACCATTCCCTAACCGGAAAAATCCGATTTGCCGGGATTCGAACCCGGTTGGAGCGTTAACGCGCTACCACGTTAACCACTCCGCCACCACGGCCGGTAGCGTAATAATAATAATAATAATAATAAATCGTCTTTATTTGAGCGAAATTGAGACTTAAAAGTCTCTTCTCCCATCAAACCCATCGTCATTAATTATAAAATAAGAAGTAGAAATAATTAGAAGAATTGTGGATGTAAAAAACCTTAGAGATTCGTAGGAAAAAAATCCACAGCAGGAAAACACCCACAAGGAAGGGGGGTGTGAAAAACCTGCGCAAACCTACCGATAGTAATAGCTAAAAGATAAGAGGAGAGAAAAACATTCAAAAATAAATAAATACACTACCAATAAGTACTTACATGCGATACATAAATAAGAATCAGTTAACATTTAAAAAGAGATAGCAATATACAAAGTAACATAAAAAACAAAATAGAAAAACAAGGAAAACGTACATAATCAGTAAATAAAAGAATATTATAAAAAAACAGTATCAAAATAATGCATACAGTATGTACTAGTCAAAATTTTATATAACATAGACATTTAGGTAACTCTAAGTAAGGAAAAAATAGAAAAAAGAATAAAATAATAAAAAAATAAACAGATGAGAATTATTAGTTATAAAGACAAAATAATTACGTACAAAGACATAGAAAGTATCTTATGCGTTGAGAGGAAGAGCAGGAGCAACATCAGTATGTATGGGATAGAGGAGATTTCTTTTCATTGCTGATTGCATTGCTGCATTTCGTGTCAGGGCATTTATAGCGTGTATAGGAATGATAATAACTTCATTATCAGAAGAATTCTCAGTCAATTAACTCTTAGGTAGGTAGACTTCCTAATTACGAACAGAAGGAACCATACCCTGACCTGGATTCGAACTCAGGAAGCTACAAAGCGTTAGTATCAGCTTTTCCAGGCTAGCACGCTAACCGGCTGTAAATGAAACACTCATAACTGTTGGGAAGAGGGTCTGAATCAGAGATTTTCAAAGAAATGTTTACTGTGAATAATTATATAGAGCATCAAAGAGTCAATATCTACCAATGACTTAAGAAATCAACTCGAATGTTACTTGGTGGAACTTCATTTTAAACTTACAGTGTGTTTGTGTTTTTTACTTTTGTAAGTCTACCAATGACGTTTTATCTTCTTTAGATCTTGAACCAGAGGTCCATCAGTCCATCTACAATTTCAATACTACACGGTGCATATGAAAACAGAAAAAGATTTACCTAAAATCCAGTGGCGCAGCCAGGATTTGCCAATGGGGGGGTGTCCAAGGCTGCCGAGAAAACGGAAAATGCCTAACTTACAGGGGCTATTCATGCCCGCTACTTCCTACAGATATTTCAATTCTTTCAAAACTTAAAATGCATTGAAAACTAGAGGAGTTTATCGCTTATAAGGCCAACTTATTAAATTTTCCAAGATGAAGTTTACATAAGCAAACTATTGGAAACTTTTTACTTTCGTTAGGAATTCTAGTTTGGATACATCCAATATCTAATAAAAAGTATTTTTTTCTATGCTGAAGCTTTTTAGTGCAGTAGATATAAACTTCCCTTTTAGAGATCTTTGAGAGTTCTTTCTTCCAAGAGGTTGCCAAGCCTGAGAAGAAAAATATTAGTTACTGTTATTTGGCAAGCGATATGAAACGTAACATCCACTCATTATATCCCCCAAATTTGCGTGTCGATGCTTATTTGAATATCTTTCGTTATTAGACTATATCATCAGCAGCTTTCTTAGGAATGACTTCATCCGTTGCTATTAAAATTACCTCCTCTTCTAAGAAACAAAAAATCATTTATATCAGATGAAATTTTCTGGTAGGCTTACAATTAAGCCTGATTTCGTCATTTATGTATTAGCTAAATATTCAATTGAATGCATCACATACTGAACATTAAAAATTTGGCTGCATTAAAAAAAACATAGTAGACTCTTGATTAAAGTTGATAATATAATTGAATTTGCTGATTTAAAGATACATACCAAGGTGAAAGAAAGGAAGGCGTCATCTTACAATCATTTAGACTATGTAATAGTTAGATGGTTTGAGCAGCAGAGATCTGACGCAAATTTCGCACTGACAATGAGTGCTCAAAGAAAACCAAAATTTTCTATGAATTAAAATTTTTAAGGGGCATTGCATGACCACGTGGTTGAATAAGTAATGAGATTCGTTGTTTTCTATCTCCAG
The DNA here is from genome assembly GCA_947579665.1 of Sympetrum striolatum. Taxonomy (NCBI): domain Eukaryota; kingdom Metazoa; phylum Arthropoda; class Insecta; order Odonata; family Libellulidae; genus Sympetrum; species Sympetrum striolatum. The sequence goes on from OX388347.1 coordinate 7,610,741, forward strand.
AGAAAAAATTGGCTGCATCGAAAAGGAAGCTGAATAATTTGAGTCATAGTTTTAACATTTTATCAAATTTATTTCAAGTCATGAAGTCACAGTTCCGATAAAAAAGTGCTTCACTTACGTGCGCAATACCTTTCAGCTGACTTATTTGCTTCCAAAATGGTATATTATTAATCATATCATCGCAAATTAATTTTTACTGATATCTTTTATTGCTCCAATACTTTTTCAAATTTCTACGGAAATTCGGTTATCGAATTATTTTCGTAAATATACATCACATTTACAGGTAATCATAAAATAAGTACCAGTATATTTTCTATCATCCCGAGTAATGAAGAGTCTAATGTGCAGACTTTTAATCGTCCAGAATGCTTAATAAAGGAACCAGTATCTTTGGAATTGTCGCTAAACTCATCTTGTGATGTGCCCTCCGATAACAGCCCTAAAATAAGACAATCCTAATTTATGCATCTAATAATGGTCATTTAACTAAAAACCACTTAGCCATTAACGTACGTTTTTCCGATATGAGCCTCCAGCTATTAGCGGACTGTGAAAAGAATTTTCGGATGTCCATCTGTACCTTATGAAATCCAAACTAAACTCTCCTTCGAACTGTTCATTGGGAATTACTCAAAAGCACTACTCATGAGCTTAGCTTAGCAAGTCATAGGACTTGACTCTTGGGGGGGGGGGGTTGAACTCCTAACACCCCCCCCCCCTCGCTGCGCCACTGCTAAAAACTATTCAGGGGTTAGTTGTCCGAAATACTTTTTAAATTTATTATTCTATGAAATAAAGAGAACTGAATTTCAGACTTATTTAATTTGAAATTAATATATGTTTCCTAGTATATTTTCCTGTCAAAAATAATCAAACAACTTCCTCTAGTCAGTGTTTTCCCTTGCATTCTACCCTCAATTGCTTTCTTTAGCAGCCCTTTTCCTCTCAATATTTGACCCACCCATTCACTCTGTCGAAGCTTAATTACTTTAAATAAAGCCCCTTCCTTCCGAAACATCTCTAACATGTCCATGATGTTTTCCTATCAACCTGCTTCCCATTCTACGCCATACCCACATCTCGAAGGCCTCCAAACTTTAGACCTCCTCTTTTCTAAGTCTCCACCTTTCAAACCATACAGTAAAACACAAGAGCGTTTTTCCACTTATCCTGATCTTAATGTAATACCCGGCAAAGTGGTCTACCCACATGGACATTACAGAAAGTTTTTTTTTCGAAATCAAAAAATGTCTTCTGTGAGAATTTTTGTCTCGAAGTTTCGGAATTTCGACATAAACATCAAAATCTTCATTATTAGGTTAAAACGGCCATACTTTTGCGTAAGAATAATAAAATATTAATAGTAATAAACACTGATAACACTATTCAACTACATTTTTATTGCTTGAAATATGATGGGTTTTAAAAGCTAATTCGATGATGCTGATTCCGAAAATGAAATGAGTTATTTCCTATCGGACTCAGCATTTTTGTTATAAACTAATGCATTTTTTTAATTCCTTCAAAAAGCTGATGCTCGCTGATTCTTTAGTAATATTATTATTAGTATTTCTTTTTTCCAAGAAAAAAATACTGAGTACAGGCAAGATTATTTACACATAACCTTATATGTGTACCTGAAGTCATATACCAACTTCCTGATGAATCCCCTACTTGTAAATAATACCGATATGGCAAAATTGCTAATAAATTATGCCCAAACTCGTAAAATTGTATATATGCATTCATTTCTTTTCAATCTGAATATCGTAAAATGTTAACATTTTGAAGAAGAACTTATTGTAATTCAACAAGATGAAATATTTTGGCTGCCGCGGTTTTACTTCTCTTGAAAATGTGTTCGCCTAATTATATAATTATTATTATTTTTGTAAAAATGCTACAAGTGGACTAATCGTCCGGTGGCAACACATTTACTCGTGCATATATTACACATACTATTATAAATCCCATCATCATTTTGAATTTAAAAATATATATATACATACATACATACATACATATATATACATATATTCACAAATTTATCTTTCCCTTGTAATACAAGTTTTTTCAGGTTTCCCAGTAGGCCTTCACGGCTACCGTAGCGGTCCCGGGGACAAGTCCCCACCGTACATCACCCTACCACCCCTACTCCACCTGTACTCGTCAAGCTCACTCGTCCTTCATATTTTCACCGAATCTTTTTAAAAACTCTCTACGATGTTTTGGGAAGGGCTACAAGATTCCTGCAGGCAAATCATTCCAATCCGTAACAGCAAGATTTAGAAAAGAGAATTTACTAATTTTTAAAGAAATCAATTCGAGTGTTACTTGGTGGAACTTCATTTTTAAAAAACACCAAAAATAAAAACACAAACACACTTTTACTAATTCCACAAAAAGAATTTGTGGAATTTTTGTGAAATTAGTACAAGTGTGTTTGTGTTTTCATTTTTGGTGTTTTTTACTAATGTTAGTTCGCTGTTTTATTAATTTAACTTTATGTCTATGGTCTTTTCTGCCGTGAAATTTTACCATAATGACTTTGTTTGGTAATTCCTCTAACGATTTAACTCCTGTGTATACTTAAAAAATATGGCTAGCCTTTTCTTGATTCTTCGCTCCTCTAAATTTTCCCAACCTAATTCTTTTAGCATTTGAATAACACTATCACGCCTTGCATATCTGCCTAAGACGAATAATGCTGCTTTTCTCTTTACCTTTGCTATTTTTTGCTTTAAACCTACCTCAGGCATTCCCGTAATCTAAGGCCTAACAAATGATTTGTACGCAGCCTCCTTAAAATTCTTATTTGATGTATTGAGCGTACGCATTAGGAAGTTTAATAGTTTGTTGGCTTTCAAAATGATTCGCTCTATGTGTTCGTTCCATTTCAAGTCCTTACTGAATGTCAAACCTAAGTATTTTACCATATGCTCACTAGGCAGAATTCCCCCCCACAGATGATATGCGTGCTGATATTTACTTCTATTAAAACTGATTCTTTACATTTATTCGGATTAATTTCTAATTTATTAGACCAAACCCAGCTATTTAAGGCAGTTAAATCCTCTTAAAGTCCTAAGCTCTCGTTTTTCATATTCCTATTGTAACCAAAATTGTTCTATTCAATCAACAAACGAGGTTACAAGTCCAGGGGGCAGACAGGGGGGTGGGAATCAGGAGAGCCGCGGGCAAAACAAAAAGGGGGTTAGTAACTGATGGGTGATCCTGCGACTCTGGAAGGGGGGATTCAAAAAGAAACAAAAGAAAAAGCAGGGGCCCGACACTCTGATCCACTCTCGCTGTCCTGGGTCACGTAGAGGATGCCGAATTCCAAGCTTTTCCCTTCTTCTCGTCGACGACGCTGGCTTCAAACTCCTCTCCTCCACGACTTCTACTTCCTTCTCTTAGCTTGGTTACTATCTTTCTCCTCCCTTTTCACAGTCTCTCGTCCGCGGCTCTAGCTCCAAAACTCCTTTTCGCCAGAGACTCTGCTTCCTTCTCTTAGCTTTGTTACCCTCCCACTCCTCCTCGCACACCGTCCTTTTATTCTCCTGGCGACCACTAATGGGGAGGGGAAGGTCACGGGGGAAAGGAGGGGACGAAAGGTGACCACGTCCAAACAGGACCGGTTACACTATATATAATGCAATCGTCTGCGAATAAACGAATTTTTTATTTTATTCCCGATGGTAAGTCATTAATAAATATTTAGAAGAGTAAAGGCCCCAGCACGCTACCTTGAGCTACGCCTGATGTTACTGTGATTTCATCGGATAACTTATTTCCAATTTTTATTCTCTGTTTCCTACTTTTAATAAAAGAATCTATCCGTCTTATTACTCTTGGATCTAAGTTCATTGTGTTTGCCGTTCCTTGGCTACACACAGTCGAATGTCTACTTGCTGGTTGCTGTTACTGCTTGGCTTACCCTTGGAATAACACCAATCACGGAACCCTTTTACTCAAATCGTGTGTTGAGTGATTCATTATGGGTGGATCATGGAGGGTCCTAGTTGAAGGACCCTGACTGGATGGACCGAGGAAAAAGAGCTCATACGGCCCATCAAACATGACTCTTTCTTAATCATCGCAAGATATGTGATTTCTCGAAGGAATTGGCAAAGAATGGTTTACTTAGGACCCTGGTGATAAGGGTCTGACGAGAGACAGATCAGAGGACGGCACGCTAAGCAGGAGGGCTCGGGCGTAGCACAATAGGGAGTCAGACTCGGGAAGGAAATGTTTTAGGTATATTTTCTTATCTTGAACTTACTTTTATATAATTCATTTCTTTCATTCTTTTGCGTAGTGACACTATTTCCACCTTTCATGTTCAGAATTAACACCTACTCTCGGACTCAATAAGTTTAGATGGAATTAAATGAAAAATAGGAAGTTCACCGTATTTTTCCAGGTGGGGAATGATACTTTTGCAAGTTTTGTCATATATGAGAGTTTTTACAATGAAATAGTATATTAAAGCCAACAACTGTTCATTCGCTACTACGTCGAGGACACAAACTCGAATTTTATGAAAAAATGTTTTGTTTGACCCGGCATGAAGGAAAAAATTGTATCGGCTTTTTTATCTTAAACCATGGTCATTACGTTAATTTTAAATTTGTTGTCGTACGATAATTAGAATATAAGAAGTAAATGTTTTTCTGCATTTACTACATTTTTTACAACATCTTCTACATTTCATGCACCTATTTATCCGTAGGAAGTAGTGCAATGCTTTGCATGCGAAATGCTACATGGAAATGAACACTCGCGAGTGCTGGTCCTTTGAGTACCCGACTGAGTATTGGGATTTTTTTCTATATTTGGAAGCTCCGAATACCATTTTAGGCGAGTGAAAATAACAAATAGCTATGGTTTACATTTCACTTTTGGTAAAGAAATATATGAATTCTGAAAAATGTCTGTATTCTCTTTATCTTTTAAAAATCTATTATAAATGTCCAATTTTTCACCCCTCCCTCGTGGGAAACCTAAATACGACATCGTGTAAAATCAGAAGTGAAGTCAAAATGTTCTCGTTTTGAGTCTCCCAGCACGAAAAGGTTGCAAAGAAGCGATGTATACTGTCAGTCTCAGCATCACCGTTTACCTAATCCGATCGAGTTGGAATTTTTAATTGGTTATAAGGGCCATCAACCACTAATTTTAAGCACTAGCCGCTGATTGATTTTTATAAAAACAGTTTTCCGATCCACCCTAATGTAAAGCCCAACATGCTAAGAACGCTTTAACTATATCTCTGGACAAATAATGGAAGTGGCATCCACCAACCGGCAGTAGGACAGACGGTGAATTAACACCCTTCCAATAGTGCAAATTTCATGACGAGCTTCTGTAATGGAAATTCATCCGGACCTAGAAGCGTCACCCTTTCGGATGTGCAGGAGGTGGTGGCATTCAGTATACTGCGTTCGTTCTTTACTGGAACTGAAATTTCAGATACTGCGTTTATAAGTTCTGAACAGTTGAATTTTTCGAAAAGTTTCCTTCGGCAATCAGATCCCAAATGGAGCGAATTCCACCCTAGGGATTCTATCATAGCCGTAACTAATACTGTCAAACCTAAAATCTCCTCTAACGGAACGAGCTTCTCTACGTTGTACTATCTCTAAATCTTATATTAAACCTACTTAATATGGGTCCCAAATCACAGAACAGTATTCTAGACAAGGTTGAACAAGAGAAAAATAAGCTTTTTCTACTTGTTAATCATTGGATACCATTCGTATTTCCGATTTCATCTCGAAAATGTTTTTTTAAAAGATTAACTACTGATAAACGTAACTCAAACGTATTTATACTTGATAAGTGACAATTCTCATTTCACATCTGTCCCTTTTCTGGAGGTCCATCACACCTGAGCCCAAACCGTTGTGCACCAGGAGTTCCACCTTTTTTCCGGCACGAAAAAAAATTAATACATAAATAATATTGTGTATAGTCGGAGCTGTAAGCTGTAAATAATTGATTTTTGAATATTTTTGCGTTAATTGTGCCCCGATCAGCCTCCTCTTCCGCCACTTTCATTGCAACGCCCCGTTCCTCTTGTTATAATTGACCAAGTTTCCCTGTGGTGGTTGGAAGATGGTGGACTTCTCAAAAATTACATCGCTTTAGGAGTAAGCCTTTGATAAATACCCTTGTTGGTGTTAATATAAACTAGAATTACGTTAATAAGTGAGAGAATACCTCGTATGTCTAGTGCTAGTGACATAAAACAAAGGCCCGGTGGAACAGATAGTTCGCTGTGGTTGAAACAAAGTTATTATAGCAAACGAATGTTGCGAAGGTTGGTAAAGACAGTGAAGTCGCGAAATAGGGGCTCACCAAATGTATTTAGCGTGGGAGAAGGGATATGTGACGCGGCCAGTCTCAATTAACCGCCGAAGGCATGTTATGAACGTAGGGAAAGGGCCATACCACCTTATGTAGCATTGCTGTGGGTCATTTTGTGCTCAAATTAAAGGTAAATAAATGTAATGAATATTTAGAAAATATAATTTTCCTCTTGGTACGAGTACTTTTCTCGATATTTGCCAAAATACATGATCAGAATTAAAATTTTCCACTTTAGGTAAAAAATCGCCAACATTCGAAAGGCTATTGTTTCTCGGTAAGTTCTGGACTTACAGAGATGATTTTCACTTTCAAAGTAAGACATTTTATTTTCTTTAAAAATGAAACAAAAACATATTCTGTAGAATGCATACTTTAAAAGATATTGAACAAAAACAAAAAATAGTACTGAGATTCCACTGGTGTTTTGGGCATTACTCAAATCCCAAATAAGAATAGACTTGAAAAAACGATGAGAAGGGAATCGCACCCGGGTCTACAGATTGCAGATTAGGTGCTCTGTCCGTTGAGCTATCCCGACAGAACATTCTCTCAAGCTATTCGGTAAACTTGGGATTTTTCCTGGGTGCACGCCACCTCTTGCAAACATTACCCTTTTTTCTTGGGCATTGCTCAGCCCTCACAGGTCTCTCGATGCTGTAAAATCAATCACAAACTACTGGTATAGGTCCTAATAACATATAAAAATCAGACATACATGACCTTTTGCGAGGTCTTGTATACTTTGCCTGGACTAAATAGTTTGAAACAAAGAAACTCAAATAAAAGTAGGCAAATAATAAAAATTTCACTTACAGAAAACAGCAACTTCAGATACGTGAATACTAAGCCAGGATTTCCATTATTCTGGTGGAAAACATGAATTTTATGCCAGTCATCACCCACTTGCTCCATACACTTGAGATTAATTAAATTAATTTATAAATATCCATTAATTAACAAATATCAAAGTATGATGAAGCTCATTAAACATGATCATCACAATATTACGATTTCTACAAATTATGTAATGCTTATTCAACATTATGACATCAAACAGTGGCGGCTCGCGTATAGGCACTGTGGAACTGCAGCACCCCCTATTACAACTTGATTTTTTCGATAACTTTTAATAAAATGAGTCCTTTTTTCTTTAATTCTTACTTTATACTTGTACAATATATAATTCTTAAGCTTAATGTCAGTAGTCAACCCCCAGCTGATAAAAAAATACAAATATCTTCATATGGAACTGTACGTTTCACAGTTCCAGTGGCGTCCCGTTTGAATGTTGTGCGCATGCGCAAATGGGACAGCTTTACGCGAGGCAGCGAGCGCTGTGAGGGGGAGAGAGCACGGTCGCTCCCTAAGTGCCGAAGCACAGTGGGCTAGAATCGAAAAAAGCTGGCCTAAACTCAATTTTTTTTACTTTTTCCAAGATTTTTTGTAGCTATGTAATTATTATACTTGCTGAGGGTTATCAGATCCACTATGATTTGAATCTCTCAAGTTCATATTTTGGAAACAGCAAGCAGTCAAAGTTAGCAAAATAGAGCAGGTGACAACTAGCGATACTTTTTCTCGCTTCCATGCCTGAAATGTGTATCGCAATGAAGAGTCTTTTGAGCGTAAATTTGTTATGTTAAGTATATAAAAATTTAATTCGAAACTATAAGAATAACAGAGTACAATTTTAATGATATCATAAAATTTATTTATACCCTAAATATTCATTCTAAGCTTACAGGTATGTTACAAAATACAATACATTTTCTGATTAAAAGTCCTAAATCTTTTATATGACACTCCCCGACGTCGAGATATTAGCATAGGGTGATGGTGTGATGTTTGCAAATTAAGTTAAAGTAGGAAATTGTTGCGATTTTGCAATTTGTAGGGACTATTAGGTCGCGCTGGGAGACTCGGATCCACAGTGCATTCCCTCCTAAACTCGGGAGGGCGTGAGAGAAAAATCGCCTATTTCGATTTTAAATTCATATAAAATGATAAACATCAACTATACAAATAATACTGTTACCTAACCCCATGAACGATAAAAAAGACTTCAAAAATTTCAAAGGTGAAAGGGAAGCGTCGAAATGTAGTGGAGTCAGCGAACTATCCCGTGATACCTACTATGGGAAGTACACCGGGAAAACCGAATAACAGCCAGAGTGCACAACCGAGATTTTCGTCTTCGGAGGGGGTCGCCGTTGTCTAAGTTTGCAATGCACCTACGGGAAGAAGCACACAATAGTACTTTCAACCCAAAATGCCTTCTCCGAGAACATAATGTCCGCCGCCTGGACCTCCCACAGGAGACGGAGATAATATGCTGTCCGAAGAATAGGACCCTAACAAATGAACACATTTTTCCCGATCCCTCACCCCTTCCTTCGAGATATATAACTTTTAACTAACAGGTGTACAAGATTTTTTAAATGGCCAAATTTAAGTCTGGCACCAGGACCCCCACCCATGGTAATTTAATTCTGACGGACAAGGGCTATTTTTTTTCTGGAGCAGCACCCCCACTAATTTTAGCTACGAGCCGCCAATGACATCAAATAAAGATGACCATGCATATATTGAGATATAAGAGTACACAAATGATTATAAATCCACATATTACCGTGAAACAGAGATATAGCACAATATTACAATAGCACAACAATAAATTAATAAAAGCAGGGTACACAAAATAAACTTTGGATGACACTTTTCTTAACACAGCTAACAAACCCAGAAATTGATAAGAAACGGAACTCTAATCACTTTACATTATTTTAATAATCCACATCTCAAATAAGGATTCCTATTTCCTTATTTCTGCTGTATTGTTCTTTTGATTGATAGAAATAATACAGTGAATTTATTTAGTGAAACTCATTGTGAATTTTATATAATCTAAAATTCTAATCATATAGAGAAATTAGTTTGAACAAAATGCAAACTATGTTCACAGTTTCAATAAATTTAAGAAAGTGAAGAAATAAAAGAAATTTGAGAAAAATCAAATTGTACAGTTTCATAAAGAAAAAAGGATGATTTTCTCAATTACTCATTCATATTTATCCATGATTCTTTTTGAAATGGACACAGCATTTTCTGAGGATGAAAAGATAAATGAAACAAGTACAGTAGTACACTCTACCGATGGTAGAAAGACTATCTTGTTTATATTGATGCCGATATGTTTGCCATTAAAATTCTTACTGAAGGCCTTAATGTTAAAATACCTTTCCTGCACTCTGCATCTTTTGTCTTTAGCTTTCTATCTTTTGTTTTTCAGGTACTATTCAAGTAACCAAGTACTGCTCTCGAAAAGGAACAATAACCAGGTCCTCTTTCAATGATGCCATCAAATTTTTCAGAGAGAGTCTGAGTCAGTAACTTTTATCCAACCTTGAATAAACAAAATATATTCAGATCCCACATACATGGGGCATAAGATTCATTGGAGTAAATGTTCCACAACATTATCACTTTTTCCAGCAATAAAATTGTGTTATTCCTCAACTCTGCCAAATGAAGTCATGCTTAGGTTTCTTAAAAGACTTTTTTCAAACATATCTGGTTAGCTGCAATGTTATAAAAATAAGCCTCTGAGGTAAGTTCACCACTTGTAAGCAGTAAGAATGGGAATGAAAATGCAAACTGATTGATTGAACAGCTTGCGTACAACCTTAGTATGTATACAGGTATTTGTATTTCTTTCTCAAAGATCAGTTTCATATTCACATGATAACAAACTCCCAACTAACTTTTTCAACATTTTTTTGTAAGTACTTCTTACATCAACTCACTGTCTTCAATGCTTCTTCTGACTTATTGTTCTGTTATTGACGGTACTATGCATTTTTTGTAATGCCTACAGTGTAATAAATTATCTTTATCCTTATTAGATCTCCTATTCCAAGAAAAAACAAAGTGAAAGTATTTATCATGAATTATTGATTCCTTTCATGTCTTTTATTGTATACAATGATTCTTTATAATTACATAAATATACAGGCCCGCGCGCACGGGGGGGGTTTTGGGGGTTCGAACCCCCCCCATGAGGATCCTTCATACAAAAAGTTCCACAAATGATGAATTGAAGATAGGATAAAATTAAATTATTTTATTTAATGTTTCATTTAGTAAACTTTTTCTTCCAAAATTTAGTGCTTCTTTTAACTTTCATGTTAATGTCTGTCAGAACTTCTTTTGTCTCGGTGAGTAACACTTTAGCGGTTCTCAGAAATCGAGTTTTACGAACAAAAGGGCCTAAAAGCCCACGCTACCAGCACGCACCTGACTGAAAAACCCCTCCCTCCCCTATATATATATATATATATATACATATACACGAGTAAGGTGTAGCTTACATACTTGCATACTGCAACAGTGGCGTAGCGTGCCTTGGCAGGGCCCCGTATAAAAATTTGTTTGGGGGCCCTTAGGAAGGGTAAAGATTTCTCACAAAAGAAAATAAAATATTTGCATAAAATTAAAAGAAATATTTATTCATCATAATTATCTATCTGTCACTTTTTCCAAAATTTTTACAAACAATTCAAATTAAATATACACTCTCCTTGCCTTTTTTCGGCAAACTGATTTATTAAAGCTGATGATGACTTTAGTTTTTCTAAAGTTTCTGCCTCTATAGACAAATTTGGGAAGTTTTTATTAATTTTTGCTTACGCACGTTGGGGGCCCCCTTGACCCGGGGGGCCCGTATAATTGATATGGCAGATACGGCGGTAGCTACACCCCTGTACTGCAAGCAAATTGACAACACTAATTTCATATTGGCATCATATCGGGACGGTCCTCAAAATAAAATAAGGATTGAAAATATTCTTAAAATTTGCTGCAATTTAATCGTCTGGCACCGAACCCGGGTCTTTCTGGTGAACTTACTATGCAGCACAAAGAAGATCACCATCTATAACTATGTGCAAAAATTTAAGCAGAAATATTGGCTGCAACTGCCTTAAACGACGTCCTACTTTTCACCTCCATTCCTTATGTGAGAAATTGTAATAAGCTCGAACCCAGGAATAGCATGTCATTAAACCGGGTCTTAATATACATCTTCTATCTTAGCAAGAACTTCCAATTATTTAGATAAGTGCATCAAAATAAATAATGAAAACTACCTCAATGTATTTTAAATGGGGGATATATTTACCGCCTGGCTTCGAACCCGGGTCTTTCTGGTAATACTTTCTATGCAGCACAACAGAAGATCATCACCTCTAACTATGTGTGAAAATTCAAGCAAGAATTTTGGGTGCATCTGCCTCAAATGTGGTCCTACTTTTCCCTTATATTCCTTATGAGAGAAATTGTAATGTGCTCTGGCATTGAACCCAGGAAAAGTAAGGTCTTATCTAATTTTTTTTCTAAAACCGATTCTTATTATACATCTTCTAGCCAAGTATGAACTTCCTATCTTTTCGATAAGTGCATCAAAAAATAATGAAAAACTACCTCAATGTATTTTAAATGACAGATTTTTGCATCGTCCTAGCATCGAACCCAGGAATATTTCCGTGAGGGTCAATTGTGTTTTTGATAGATCATGACCATATATATATGCTCCGTAAGTTTTGATTCTCTACCTAACCGGGAAGTATTTTTTAAAAATTCCTGAAAATCAAAGCAATGCTTTTAAATGGGAAAAATCAGGACTTTGGGGCCCTCTGGAATCGAACCCATGACACAGGTTCAAAATCGCAATTTTTCTGGTGGTTACACGATATGGCTAATACGTCGTGTGAATTTCAAGTCAATGGCGCTTGCGGTTTAGCCTATGAATTAGTATCCTATCTATATATATATACCTATATACATGAATGAATCCAGAGAAGCATCTGTATATAATAGATATATAATATATGGATAATTAATTCATTGAATGTATACACTCAATATAGATATCCTCCGTCTGCCTTTCTCTCATACATGAGCTTTCACTTAGTCAACTTTTACATCAAATTCCTACAAAACATTCCTGCTAAATCAAACAACATCAATGAAATCAGATAGATGAAGAGTACTCAAAAATTAAACAATAATACGCCATGTAATAGTAACCATCCTTCTTTCCATCTCACAGTGGAAAATATATATAGTATCTAAAAATCATTTATCATTAAAACCTTCTACTGCAATGATCATGCATAGTACATTTCTTTGGTAGTCAATTATGAACATGATATTCGGGTTAGGCTGTTGAAGATCTTCTATAAGACTTCCATCAGCACCATTTAAAAACATGTTATGCAGTTAGACAGCAGCAGAGCTATAATTTTCATCCTATTTTACTGTTGTTTACCTTTAAAGATTATGATTTAACTGTTGATTTAATGTATACATCAATATTGGCTGGCATCTCCAACTGGCAATTAAATTCTATTTCTGCCTTCAGAATAAAGGTGAATCTATATTATGTATAAAACACTGCCAGTTATTCAAATACGAAAAGAAATGGTGCCTTTTGATAGAAGCCTAGAAAAAGAGGAGAAAAATGTAATTTCTTCAAATAGATGATCAATAAAATTTGAAACATAAATTGCAGCAGAGTGACTGCAAAACCTGAAAATGATAACAATACTCTTGTCTAATAAAAGATTTAATCTTGATTCATTCCTCATTGTATTATTAAAAGATTTCTTTTAACAAATGAAGCATTTTATAATTTCTAAATAAGAAACAAAAGGTGTTCAAGAAAGATACTTAATATAGAAAGTAGAGAAAGTTTGAACCTTCTGTATCACATGATGTTGTTGTTTCTTAAATGTGCAGCTTTTCGTACATTGAATCCAACCAGGAATCAAATCCAGGTCTACAGGCCGACCATAGATTTTTTGGCAATTAAAGATATTTCATAATCTACATTGATGATAGTCTCACAATAAATCTTGTCGGTATTATGCTGCTTTCTATTGAACTGCTGAACCTTTCTTTGAATTTAAACCAGAATTTTCATGAATTTGAATTTATTTGCATATAAACTAACCTTTTAAGGTAAACCAAAAGTCCTACAGAGAATAAGGAAATATCAAAAGGAAGCAGCTCTCTTGAAGCAACGAAATGCTAAAGATGACCTATGACAATATATATGAAGCAAAATAGATATGAAATGAAGATTTTGCCAAGAGTCAAATAACATTCAATTTATAGTACACTAAGTATAAATTAATAGTACATAAAATATGCATTGATAGTACATATATGCTGACCTATGTGGCATTGTGGTTAACGTGCAAATCTTAAAACTCGGAGATCCTGGGTTCGAAACCTGGTTAGGGCATGGTTGTTTGCGTCTGTGAAAAAATGGCTTTAAGTAAGAATGTTTATCTTTGCCTAAAATAAGCACAATTAAGAATAATTTACAAAAATTCAATAGCTTCTTTGATGCAAAAAGAGATAGTTATAGTTGTATGAAAACCAATCTTGATTAAATTTCATACAGACTAGAAGTTCAATGTCTTTTGAAAGTGTTATTTATCATTTTATTCAAGGTGAAACATAACCAGCAATAATAACCAGTTAATTACTAGTAGTCACTAATAATGCAAACAAGGAAAATCAATGTATTTCCATGAAGAGAAAATTGATAATGACAATATAAAATGGGCCACATAATGAGGTATTCATTCAGCGATATTGTCATCTTGAGACACCAAGTTCCTTCCTAGGGCCATAAATACACCCCTTAATTAAGAATCCATTTGAAAATGTACATCTCTACTATAATATAGCTATAATTTGGCTCAAATATAAAAATGACTGCATGTTCATAAGACAATATATGCATTTCTGAAACAGCCTACCATGATAATTGTAAATTCACATATTAAGTATGCAATATGAATTTATGATAGTAAATATTCCAAAAAAGTAATCAACTCAAAATTATATATAGTAGAAGCCCGTTATAACGATAGCTGATAAAAATTGGAAAAGTATTAGTCATAGCCGATCTCTAATACTAAATGTCAATCCTCTTGAATCCAAGGGCAACAAGTGTGGCGGATTGGAAATGTAGGGTTTTTAATCCTTACGCAAATGCTTCAGAATGTGTAAAAAAGAACATTCACATCAAAAACATTATTTCATTAATTTACAAACCATAAACAAAGTGAACCCTTTAATATAAGATGTGGAAAATTATTGCTCAATAATCATTGAAAATTAATGGTGTATCATTAGATAATCTTACTTCGTATCAAATTACTTTCTCGAGATATTTTCATTCATGCAATTCATAAGCAATGACTGTGTCGTGAAGGAGGGTTTTTGGAATCCAAATCAGCACTGCTTTTATCTCCTATGATCCCAGCCATTCTGGATTTGATGATCTGGTGCCAAGTATCATATGAAAAAAATCCCATGGGTGGATACCAATATGATGGGAAGCAAGGCATAAGGGGAGAGGACAAAGGGGAGAGTGAAACTTGAAAGTCTCTTATCATAGATACCTGAAGAATTTTTGCTGAGGAAGGGTGAGGCAAGTTGTGAGAAACAAATGCATGACGGTGGTGATGATAAATTTAGCATTTTATATTTTTCTGCTCTTTGAAGAGATAATGCTCCTTAGATTACTGTTTGCTTGTCAGACTTTGCCTCTAACGTCAATTGACGATTCCGAGATATGCCTCCTGCAAGACAAACATAGAAACGTGGCACTCGTTACACCGATACTTCAGAAATAACCACTCTTTATAATGGAGATAACTCCCCATAATCTTTTTTTACTGTGAGATGGACAATGGCCAAAAATCACAATAATGCAACTCTCATTATAACAGACTTCTGCTGTATTTAAAAAAAAAACCTCCAGCATATCAGAAATTGCTATGGAGATGATAGATTTGAGCACATTCTTTCAATTTGAATTTATTTTATCATTCAGCTGTTCAAAATATCTATTGCTGTAAAGTGGGAATGTTAAATTCAGTCCCCAAATTTCTCTAGTCATGTTCCTAACATTTATGTAGTTCATGATGTAGATTAATTGTGAAGCAAATCTAAACTTATAGAAATTTTTTCTGCCCAAATTCTAAGAATCTTAAAAATTAGTAAATTAAATAAAATGTATATTCAAACTATCTCTATAATTATTTAAAAGTAGGTAAAAATTTCACTTTGCTTTCAAAAACATTTTTAATCCTGTTTATGATAATAACATGAGGTTTTTTATTATCTACCCAACACATTCATTGCATCAGTTTAACTAGTAAGAGTAAAGAAAGCATAAATGTGACTCTCAGGATATCTATGAATTGATTCAATAATTTATAATTGGAAACGGCTTCCTCTTGATATAATTAAGTCCCCATAATGACCCATTAATAGCTAAGGTCAATCATAAGGAATTCTTGCAAGTTTAGGGTTTAAAAATATTGTAGACAATCCACACAAACTAAGACCATTTTCATCTCTTATAATAATGTTTAGGTAATAAATGTACTCGTGTACAAGCAGAGTTTTTCAGCATATTTTTATGCTGAAAAATCTCCCCTTGACTTATACTTGAGTCAGGGCCCCACTTACCTGTTCTCTGGTGGTCTGCCGTACACGGAAATCAGCTTCTAACTTCCTCACTTGCTCAATTAACAGCTTTGTAAATCTTCTCCTACTTAACTACAGATACCTCAATTACTGTAAGTTTCTTAGTATCTATTTTCATTTCAAAATTCTAAGGAAAAAGATATCATCAGGATATGGACATGGAGAGGCATAAGCAGGGAAATTGGAATAAGAGTATGAACTGTTGGATAGCAGGAAATGGAAAATACTTAAAGAGAAACATGAGGAGCAAGAGGAGAAAAAGATTTGACAGGTCAAAAGAGAGACATTACCCAATCACATGTCACGAATGGCAAAAAATAATTGTTCTACAAGTTGATAAGATGGAGTTTTCTAGACAAAAAGAATACTATACTTCCTACATTTGCAAGCAAACTGATGTTAGGCAAAAATTTTAAATTTCATACCTAGCACAAAACATAATAGTCATTAAAATGCAAACCTATGCAGCTGACAAAATTGTTTGCAGACCTGCGTAATTGAAGCATCTAAAATTTGATTTGGTTATCTTAGATAACTATGATATTTGACATTAACCCATTCACATTGGATCCTGTCAATCTGCAGCCTAGCCAGCAATACTCAGCAGACACCCATCGCTGTCCTCAGCTCAAAGGTATTATATGCTCTCCTCTTTGCCTTAACACTTCTGAAAGAGGGCTAACATTTTGCCTAGTTTCTCAGTTCAGTTTGGACTACCAATGAATGACATTGCAGCTTTTTTTCTCTTCTTTCCGTTGCTTTTTGTAGTGACTAAGTGTTTCTTCCACAGGATCTAGGAAATTATTTGCAATAACTAGCTTTACCATATTATAACATTTTTACTTATTTCTGAATGATGCAATAATTTTTACAATATTTCAAGGTATTTCGTCCTTCTGTAGCGATATTGATGATCCAATACTGTCAGTCTTCTGGCATTATGTAAAATAAATCAAGGAACATGGAAATACTTTACATATTTTCCTATTGCATGGTACATGCATTATCATAGTTTTCATTTATTTCTAAAGGATACTTTTCATTTGCCAATGTCATTTTTACAATACACTGATGTTATTTTGTAATTTTATAGTGATGATGATCCTATACATTTGACGTCTTCTGACATTATTCATATTGATCCTAGGAGGAGTTTCATAGTTATTGAATGGTTAATATCAGTGTATGCATTTTGTAATGGCTGAAGAGAAACTCACTCTCCCTGCAATAAAACCAATGCAGGGAAGGGACCACCCATGCAACCTAGCGCCACAACGCCCCTGAGGACTGCTATTTAGCGGCATATTATTTATGGTATTTAATGTGTTAAATGACCATAAAGTAAAGAGCACCGGAAAGACAGATGATTTTCCTCCTCTCCCTTATCTTCATCAAAAAGAAAAGAAATCTGAAGAATTTTAATCAATTAGACAATGATAAAGAAAAAAGTTTGGATTTAGGAGATAATAAATACAGAAACCAGTGAGAAAGTTACATCAACCAGATGAATAACTCTCTTGAAGACACTAATAGAGAAAAATTAGAATTGATTGAAAACAAACAGTAAAGCCCGTTCTTTATTCTGCAAATCGAAAAAAAAAAACTTTCAGATAGTACGGACTCCTCTTGACTAGAAATATCAAGAGAGAAATTTGAGACATTTACCACACAAAGTATTTCTTCATTGAAAACGTTTCACAATCCGCCGAACTTTTTCTAAGGGATTCAGGTGTAAAAATAAGAACTGTTGGATGAAAGAATACGTTTAATGATCTCTGACTTGTTTTAGGTGAATATCATGATTTTTAATTCAGCTCAGGTCAGGACTTTGTCAACTATAAATATTTGAGTTTCTTTGGATTATACCAAACAAAAACTGAATTAAAAATGACAATGAGCTAACACGATCATTTTCTTTGATATCCACACACAACGTACCAGCAAATAATGATTTACTAGCCCAAAGCAAACAGAAATAAAAGAACCTAGTAACGTCCATCAGTTCCCTTTAACAATGCATAGACTTCAATTTATTCACAACAAGTTTTCTATCCAACATGAATTCTAGATAGCACATTTTCAAATAATAGATCCAAGGGTATTCAAGCAAAACGACCAAGTCTTCAATTTACGTGCCCAAAAAACAGCATTTAACTTCAAGCAATGACATCAGAATACACAAAAAAATGTAATTGAAGACTCCTTGGAACATTTTCGGCCTGAAACGTTAGCGTCACAATCCCCCACCCTTAGAATGGAAATACACTGCTTCTCGATGATGCACTGCTGCCACAATCACTCTGAAAACACCTAAGAACTAAAGTCTGCCAAGATCACTTTCATTTTTCATTGATCCCTTTGACCTTTTTCATCAACAAAAAGCCATCGATAGCATCAAAACGCATTCCTCCCAATCAGAAATGGATGCCTCCCCCTGCGCCGCAAAAGGCACAGATTCTCAAGTTCTGGCAGTGGCACTCCTTGTCATTTCAATGAATCGATCAAAACACAGCAAAGCTATTTGTTGATGAAAATTAATGGGACTGCAGTAAAAAAAATATCAGTCTATAATAGGTTTGCACTTTTACAAAGGCACCCAAACTATTACAAAATCATATACATGTGGGGAGAAACGTCAAAGGAGGGTGTAAAATCATCAAATTACACAGTCCACACATCTTTTAGTCCCACATTAGCCAATGGTCACTCAGATGAAGCATTTCTGCCAAACTCGATAGGTGGGAGAGGATGGAATGGATTTTTGGGTGAGGGAAGGGATGAAGCTGAGGGTAGATTCACATCACTACTGGGGAGATCCTGACGAGGTTTCTGCTCCTGCTGTGGTCGGTGCGCTATTGTTGCCACTACTCACTTGCCCAGCTGCCTGGTCCTTAACGTGTTTCTCCACCTGATGGTCCCAAATGATTTATGAGATCATTTTTGTCACAAAAACATTGATAATACATCTTAAATACAGTTTAACTCATGGAAATATAGGACATATTTATGGCCCTTCATTTACACGGGTATTACTAAAATGGGTTTTGTCTTTACAACATTTCAAAACTCAAATAGGTAAAATAAGTAAGTTCCATAACTACCAGAAATATTCTTTATAAACCTAATTTACACATTGCAAAATTTTCTTCCTTCAGAGCTCATTGCTGCTTATCACTGAAGATTATCATTTACTATTAGTGTTATTGTCATGGTGTTTTGACAGCTTTAGTCATTTTGCACATGGGCAGGAATCAAACTCAAGGTTGCTTTCACCCAGACAAAACGCGCTGCTCCCTCGTCTATAAAAGACTCACATTATCATTTCGTTTTTGGCCCCCAATAATGGCTTGTGAAAATGTTCTGGCCAAAACAATTTTGTATCCCCTTTGGAAAAGCCTATATTAAAATTATAATGTTTACCACCATGTGTTTCTAACTAGAATTTTGATAGACTGGCATCAAACCCAGTACTATTATGGCCAGTGTAATACATAGAATTTCAAGTCCATATTCATCCAGAAATTTTCTAGCATCATTTCATGGTTTTTAACTTCATTTCTTAGCTAGCATCGAAGTCTGAATTTATCTGGTGGTTAAATGCTGTAATTTGTATCCCCTCTGAGTTTAAAGGTATATCCAGAGAATTAGCTATCTATTGCAAATAGCTACTACTCCAGATATATGGGGAGTGTTAAAAAATAAGTCATTCCCATGACATATTATACACCAATTGCAGCACTATTTCCAATCCCTAGAACACTGAAACTGATTACTTGGGGTGACTATTAGCTCCCTCAGCATTACCCTTATTTTTCATAGCATGCAATGTATATTAAAAGTACATATATTGCAAGCAATATAAGCAACTATAGCTTGCAAAACTACAATCCTTTATGGTTCTCTTTATTTTTGGGAACAGAAAAAGTCATGCAGAGTCAGGCTTGGCAAATATCGAGGCTGGGGCATCACTACAGTGTTGTTTTTG
Source organism: Sympetrum striolatum (assembly GCA_947579665.1). Lineage (NCBI taxonomy): Eukaryota > Metazoa > Arthropoda > Insecta > Odonata > Libellulidae > Sympetrum > Sympetrum striolatum. Next base: position 7,630,668 of record OX388347.1, read on the forward strand.
GCCAAAAAATGACAATCAGTGAAGTATCAGGAAATACATTTTAGTGGCGCAAAAGCTATCAATTGTTTTGCCACAAATCCAGGCATTTATTTCAATCGCTTCATGCAATCGGTGTTGAACTTATAAGTAGTACTCCTTATTGACTGTTTGATTACTCGTCATAATTTTTTTCAGATTTGCCCTCTTCCTATGTTTTCATCGGTTTGCGATGTGCAGGAATGTCCAGGGCCCTCGTCATCTTCAACTTATTGACTGCCTTCTTGGAAATCCTTACATCACATGTAAACCCTTGTTTTGCTCTAAGCAGACTCACCATAAGGAATATTCAAAGCAATATTTCTAAAACTTTGATGCACTTTTTTTCATTTTTATAGCAATATTCAACAAAAATTCTCTGATCCATTTGCAAAATCACCAATCCTACCAAAACACAAGAAAACTTATTCACAGTTCACAATAGAATAAAAATTCAATATGGCTAACACAGTGCAGCCACTTTTTGGACAAATTTACCAACACAACAACAGAATAAGCTGGAATCAAATAGAAAATGGGAAATTAAAAAATTCCCGTTATTTTTTAACACACCTCGTACCTAAATTGGATACAAATTTTAACCATGACCCAGAAAGAGGATTGACTTGAGCAAAAAGATTCAGACTTTGATCATATCTATCATGGGTTCGACGCCAGCAGACAATTTTTTGTCCTTAAGAATGCATAGAAGGGCTTCTTGGAAATTTTTTGAGGCACACAGCAATTGTGGAGTTTATTTCCAATCAAACCTGTTTACAAAATGACATTTATGCATAGATTTGGAGGTGATAACAAAGAAATATTGGATTGAGAAAGAGTTTTGGAAGACAAACGGACTTCAAATGCAAACAAGGCTTTATAGCTGTGGATTTATATGATTCTCACTAACTGCATAATGTTCAACAAATTCGAATTAACTATGTTCCACAAGTGTCATTGACTTAATTTGTTTACAACATACTGTGTTTAACTGCCAGAATAATTAAGACTTCAATCCAAGTTACAATGGGTTCGATGCTAGAAGATCCCATACATTCAATTCTATTTCCATTAGGATAAATTGTGTGAATTTAAAAATGTTTTAAGAGAACGAGACTCATTGCAGCTACACTGCGAACCAATTGCGAAACCATGGTTGCTGAGTCATTCTGTGGCTAAGTAATAAGGTTTCAACAATGAGTATCATTGTATCTCACTAACACAAAGTTAAGTCTGAACGCATCTCTTATGAATTTTAAGGCACTTCTCATTAGGATAGAGAACTCACGGAGGTGCTAGAAGACACGCTCTTCTGTATTTAAAATCATAGAAATGTCACCAGCAATGTGTGAGTTCAACGCCGATTTAATTGGTACACAATCTAACATTTGATTCAAAGAAGAGGTTTGCAAAAGAAAAGAATTGGCCGAGTAAGCCTTCATGAAACAAAGGGAATTGAAGACTAAATATCTTCTTGATAAAAGAATCCGGAAAAAATTGGTAAAATCCATGGCATGGAGTGTTTTGCTGTATGGGTGTGAAATGTGGACTCTAAGAAAGGAGTAAGTCAAATGCTTAGAATTTAAGATTTGGGTTTGGGGTAGAACGGAAAAAGTTTGTTGGGTTGATAGGAAAACAAACGCAAAGGTGTTGGGGAGGAGAGGGCTTTCATTGATGTGATTAAGCATCGTCAGAAGAAATGGGTGGGTCAAATAATGAAAGGAGAGGAATTGCAAAAGAAAGTAATTGAGGGTAAAATTCATACAATAAAATGGAAAGTAAGACAAAGACAAAAGGGATTGGATAACTTAAAGGGTGTGGTAGACTGACAGAAGGTAAAGGAGATGCTGATGAATGGGGATCTTTGAATTTTGATGCACATGAACCTACTGAAAGGTAGGGAACCCCCATATAGTACTTTTCTGATAATAAATTTAATATTTTTTATGAATTGATCCATGCAATAAGTTACATAACTAAGTTAATTTATAGAAATAGATTCATTTGGATAAAAAATTCATTATTCCTTCTAAAAGAATTCACCGACTTCAAATGACTATAAATCTTTATTCAGTATGTCTTCTTTATCATATTTACTTTCAAAGAAAATCTCATATGAATCTGGGATAGAAGAAAATAATGTAGAAAAGGTTCATAAATATCTAAGCATCTTAAAGTATCAAATCACAGATTTGCTGTTTCCCTGACAATGTAATGCAGGTTCTATTGACTGACAAGAGGTTTCTAATAATCTGTCACAAAGGTGAAGAAACGGAGAAATTATTCATTCTTGAAGCAAAAAAAAAACAAAATCTGATAAAATCAAGAAAAATGTACAACTAAATACAGCTGGGATTGCTACACCCAAATCTAAAGATGAAACTTGCTTACAGTTCAATAATATAGACAATAGCAGCTAATAAGCTGATTCAGCATCTCCATTATCTAATCTTTCAAATTCAAAATTAAAATTTATTAAGACAAAGACTACAAAATGCAGTATAGGCATTGTCAAACAAACAAGAGTCAGAATTAAAGTATAATCATAATTAAGATAAAAATCACATAATATACAAAATATACATAAAAACAGTTATTAAGTGGAAAAAATGGGGTAAGTTACTAAGTAAGACAAATTAAGTACTCGTATAAAGATAGAAGTTAAATAAAAGAAAAGAAATATAAGATTACCAGTTATCACTAAGGTATTCTGGGATAGGACTTTAGAATAAGGAGCCTCATGACTTTGGTTTTGAAAGATTTAGTAGACAAGCAGTCTTTGCAGGAGGTTTGTTGTAAATGAGAGAGATTGAGTGTTGAGGGTCTTTTTAAAGGAGAGGGTGAATATAGGTAAATATCATTATTTTGGCGAGTATTATGGATGTTGGAGTTGATAGGAAAAAGATGAAGATTATTTTTTTTAATACGGCACAAGATAGGATATAAATAGAGAGAAGAGTAATAAACTTTAAATTTTGAAGAAGTGGACGTCCAGGAGATCTGCTAGAAACATTCAGAAAAGCTTTTATGGCTCTCTTCTGTGCGGAGTATTTATTTAAAGCTGGAGATGAATTTCCCCAGAATGTAACTCCATAAGATAAATGGGAGTAAATATTGGCATAATAAACAGCAATGTGAGATTCTAGAGAAACTATCTTGACTAACCATCGAATGAGAAAAATATTACTCGTATGTTTACTGGTAAGTTGATTGATATGTTGTGACCAATCTAGATCATCCCTAATGTATAATTCAAAGGATTTGATAGAATCTGAGCTAGTAACGTTGCTGTTGTTCATTTTAAGCAGAGGAGTAGTATCCAGAGGCAAACTTTGGTATGGCATTGTAGAAACACAGTTTTTTATCATTTAAGTGGAGATTATTGTCACTGCACCATTTGGCTATGGAATCATTTGATTTTCTGGTATTGAAATAAAGGTCATTTAGTTTTTCAGAACAACTGATAGTGGAAGTGTCATCAGCATAGAGTACAATATTTGTGTTGAAAAAGGCATTTGGTAGATCATTGATAAATATAATGAACGATCAGGGTCTGAGAACAGATCCTTGGGGAACTCCATAATTTATGGAGACAAGTTTAGAATATACATTATGTCTGATATTAGCTGCCACAGTAGGTATTTTGACAGTTTGCTGATGGCCAGAAAGAAAGGACATAATCCATTGTAGTGTAACATCATTTATTCCTAAGTGGTTCAGTTTCATGAAAAGGATTTCATGATTTATGATTTCTAAAGCTTTGCTAAGGTCAAAGAAGATCCCCAAAACAAATTCATTATTATTTAAAGAAGAGATAATCCGCTGAATAAGTTGATAAGTAGAAGTAGTGGTAGAACAGTTATTTGTAAAGCCATGTTGAGATCGGTGAGGTAGGTTAAAATGATTTAAAAATTTCATCAGACGAATGTATAACAGTTTTTCCAGGATTTTGGCGTAAACTGATAGAATTGAGATGGGCCTATAGTTGCAAGAATCTGTGTACAATACTTTATTATGTACAGGAGTAACATGAGCAAGTTTTAGGATAGATGGGAAGTGACCTTCACTTATGGATGAGTTAAAAATACTAGATATTGGGGAAGAAATCAAAGATGCAGCCTGTTCGATGAGATGGCCATAGGTATCTCATCAAAACCTGCTGACCAACTGTTTTTAAAAGAGAGGATTTAAGACTTCATTAGGGACTGAAGGGAGTAAAATATTGATTGAGACATAGATCTTGATTGGGAAGCATGAAAGTTAGGCCTAGAAGATGAGAGGCAGATTAAAATTGTTAATAATGTCCAAGGGATAGGAAGACAATGAGTTCTGAAAATTTATACTATGAGGATTTACACTATACTATCAGTTTTGGCCTTGGAGAAATTTCTGATGATGTTCCACGCAGCCTTAACTCTATTATTCGATGAAGAAATATAATTGTAATTTATTGAATGGATGAAAGTTTTACTATACTGATCTTTTACAATTAGTTCATTTGAGAATTTAAATTTATTAGTAGATAAATTGAGAAGAACTATTTTAACAGAAAAGGAATTATTGAATTTACAAATAAAAGAAACAATTTAATTTACCTTCAGTGTTAGGCTCAGAAAAAACATTTGACCAGTCTTCGTGAGAAAGAGAGTTGCAAAAGACATTGATTGAATGAGGATTAAATAAGCGTTTAAACATAACAGTTTGATTACAATCCAGAGAACGATGCAGGTGTAATTTAGTATAAAGGGTTTGATGATCAGCTACAAAGTTAAATCTTGAGGCAATTAAAACGCTGATTTAATAAATTTACTTTGTCATAAAGAAATTCAGCAATTTAACTGAAAATATCACTTCAAAATCAATTTCCGCTTCAACACTTGAATTTCGAAAGGAGTTGATACCAAATTATTTTATCAAATGCATCATAAAACACTTATCAATGAAAATTAAACTCACCACTTTTCTAATATGGTTAAAGGCTTTGCTTTCTTCATCTCCTCTCACATTCTCCAATTTATATGGTGGAGTAATAGTGACTTGATTCAGGACCACAATATTCGGCCCTTGCCAGCAGACTTCACCAATTCTACAAATTAAAAGCACAAAATGGGCTAATTGATACTGAAATAACCAGGAATCTATAAATACTAGATAATACAAAAATATTTGTAGAGATAATATAAGATAAGAAATTAAGATATAAATTAAGTAATTTTTTGAACGTATAACTCTTGATATTTACACTTTTATGTACGAAAAAACACAACTTACGTTTTAGTTATTGCAAGGAATAATTTTTGACCCTCTGGCGAAACGTCAGCCGAAAGAGCTGTGACCATTCGCTTCTTATCCTCGATCTGATTTCTTACCCTAGTATTTAGCTGTAACACAAATTACCACGTTACAGTTTAAGAATGAAAGTAAACAAAACTATAACTCAATCAATGCATATAATAAGCAAATAAATTAAACCATACCCTGTTTAGATTTAAAGACTGAGGTGGTTCAGGTACCACGGTTACCTCTTTCTTAACCTGCACGTCACTCACTAAAGACAGATTCACAACATGAACATCATTTAACGCTGCTCGACCATTTGAAGCCGGACATTCTGATATCTGTTAAGGTAAAAAACTCTAAAGAACAAAATAGATTAAAATTACAACAGTCTTGCATAACGGAATGCGACTAGCTTAAAAAGACCATACAACATCAAAAAAGATTATTTTTACTTCAGTATAAGAAATACTATTCATAACCAACTATATTAAAAGTGTTGACGATAGAGTAACACAAATATGTATCAATAAGCAACACGCGTGAAAAGAATTCGACATCAATGTTAAAGATGGACAGTTGAGTTTGATATTTATGAAGTTATTCAAATAGATACGGCAAATGTTACATTATTAGAAGGATACTGAGAATCAACATCTTAGTCTGAGGGTCAAACGCTAGCACTTCTCCCTCGATTTCCTTATTATAACATGTTTTACACGCAACAACACTTCCAATGCTAAAGCACTCATTCACTCCTGCCATTTTGACTTTCATTTTTTTCACTGAATCACTAACGCCATCGGGTATTCGGTTAAGGAGACAATTTTAGGCTCCGGATTTAAAGGTGCAACCGGTGCAACTAGAACTCTTTCTTGGCATAATGTCTGGATGATGCAGCGTTTAAGGAAACCAAATGAAACAATACATAATCCTTGAATTCTAAAAAATATTTTCATAGATATTATTTGTTGTCTGTTCAAGATTTTCTTGGAGTAATAAATCAGAACTATTTGAAAAGCACATGCATACATTGACAGAATCATTTGAAATCAATAGTTTTGCTTGATATTTTTAGTATCTAGTATAGTAATAGTATCTTTAAAAAATAGGCACTATTATTGAATTTTTGATAAAAATTCTCCGTGAGTGACTATATAAGATGATAAAAGTTGATTATTCATGCAGGGCAGATTACAATTGCTTTCAATGAATTATTGAAAATTGAATATCTGCAAAAAGTGGGAAATCCTTTTCTAAAGTTTACAGCCTTATGTCTTCTGTAGAATGTTGGTTTTAGGTTGTTTACTTGGGTTTAAAGGATAACCAATGCTTTGATTAATTCATTAGTGTTGTTGTTTGGTTTTCATGCGGTTTTATTTCTATAAAAGAGAAATGTGCTGTAGTGCAGTAGTATTAATCTATAACTGAGGAATAGATTGGTATTTATATATGGAGAGTTATGTTATATGGATGTGAAACATTGACCTTGGGAAGAAAAGAGAAGGATAGGATTGATGCTTTTGAAATGTGGGTATAGAGAAAGATGGAGAGAATAAAATGGGTGGATAGAATAAGAAATGATGAAGTGCTATGAAGAGGAAAAAACATTACTTCACACAATACAAAAGAGGAAAGGAAGCTGGATCAGACATATTGTAAGAGGGATGGGGATTTTAACTACGGCAATTGAAGGAACGGGGGGAGGAGAAAAGAGAAGAGGAAGAAGAAAGCTGAAATTAATAGATGAGGTGAAGAGAGGAGGATACAAGGAGACCAAAGAAGATGCCCGAGACAGGATGAAGTGGAAACTGTAGTGGTGTATGGGACCTGCCAACAGGTAGAACACCAGATGATGATGAGAACAATCTGACTCATATACAGTTCTTCTTTAACACCAAATTTCAGAAGCTGTCATTCCCTTCTTCTGTGGGCTGCTTTTGTTAGAGGTCTTCTTCCCATATTCTTCAGATTAAAACCTTCAGAAATCATTTCTAAATCTTGAAGCCCATGTTCAATATGAACTTTTCTTATTTAAAAGGAAAGCCTTCCCACCAAAAGTGTTAACTTTCTTATCTCTCATACCGTTTAAAATTGCCAGTTACTTTCAAAACCAAAGAAGTATAATTCATCTATTTATGTCATTTTCTCATAACAGATGTGATACTATCCATTTTTAAGAAATTTATATTACTACACATCTCGTTAGTTTGACCAATGCTCAATTTATGGTTATTTCTTAAATTTTATTCTTACAATTTATATTTAATGCAGAATCTTCTCATGCATGCAATAAAAGTCTTATGTGTCACTTGTGAGTGACAAGTCACTCACAAGTCTGGATATCATAAATTTTCTTAAATTGTGATCTCATTGATTGGCCTCAGGAACATTGTTATTCTGTGGAGAGTCAATATTTATAACACAAAATTGGTAACAAGTTTATGACTATGGCGATTGATATAAGCCTCATGTGATTTTAAAGGTCGAGCAAATTTGCACTGAAACTTATTTCAAACTAAGAGATATTTCATTTTGCTTGTACCACTGAACTCTAACATTTACTGCTTAGTTTATTCATTAGTAATTACCACCAACCTTTCAGAACACCTTTGATGTCACATTTAAACTAAAAAATATGTGATTAATTCTCTCAGAGGAAACATTAGGAGAATGCTATTCTAAAACAGATGAAATATCATCCTCACTCAAATATCTTTCATTTCATTTTCTAAAACCTTATTTAGCCTCCTTTGCTACCTATGAAGATGATTGCACTCCAATCATCAAATGTAGTGAGATTTTCCCCTCTTTTTATATCTTCAATTAATTTAGAAATATCTTCATACCTATCCAGTACCTCTTAATCAATGTAGTCTAAAGTGGGCATGTAAAATCAAAGCTTTATAACACTTTCATTGCTATAAGAACCATTATGATCTTTTGATTATATCATAGAGTAAGGTTTCTAATCTAAGAGATTATATTGAACTTAATCTTTAGAGTGGCAGTTTATATTGGCATTTTATATCACCTTCATCATGGAAATAGATCCATTATCTGGAAAGCTCTCAACAAGGTGAGAACCAGACATGACAGATGCAGTTACATGATGTTTAAATAAGGCATGAGACCTAATGTTACCTAAATAAGGAAAAGGGTTAAGGTAACTTTGTACATAAAGGCAAGCACCCAAGAAACGTCTGACAGGATCTTCCTCTATCTAAGAGGCTGCTTTAACAGATCCCAGGTTTGATTCCCAGCCCCATCAGACTTTTTTTCCAAGTCCAATTTTCCTTGGGAATATACCTAAATAACATCTATCTCAACTAATTGTATTGTTGTTGGTAAAAGAGCTTCAACAGCTTGGAACATTTTGCACAGGGGTTCCTACTGGGAATCAAACCAAGAAGCTCATCAAAGCTGAAAGCACTGCCCTATTGGCTATCTAAACTAAAAGACCATTGGAGCCTACTATCTAAATTTGTTGGAGGTTGTAACATTCGGTACAAGGTTAACAGGCAAATCACCTGATTTGTAAATTGTATCTTGAATTTGTGGTAAGATTTATTGAGAGGACTTTTCTTTAAGTACATTGAAATTATAAGAGAATGTCATCAATACTTATTTTCCTCTTAGTACTCCAAATTCTTCTCTTTCATATTGTTGAAATTCTTACTTTGTGCATCCTTAATCTGTTCATTTTACCATCCCTTATCTAACTTTAATTATTACAGATTCCTGAAAACATTTCAGCTCATAATGTTCAAGTAACTCTTTTCCCTGAGCTAATCATTAATTTTCTTAGTATATTTTCATTCTTCATACTGTCATGCATTATTTTGGATTTTTGCCATGACCTTTATAATACCATACAAATTAAATCAAATGTCGTTATTTGCACTTTATTGGCTGTATTTTATATTCTAAATACTTTCACTATTATGGAAGAATTTCTTCTATTATCCAGGGATTTTTTAATGGAACTTTCTTGCTAGATTATCACCTGTTACTCATAATAGTTCACCCTTCATGTATTTTGCTGGTTATTTAATTTTTTGGCTTCTCTATGTGTTACACTCTGTGACAGTTCTTCTTTTCCAAAAGTATTTTGCTAAGTAAATTTGAGAGAAAAACATGCCTTGCACATGTATAAATAGGGCTGATCAATTTTATTTGTGGAGAGTTTATTCTGAAATCCCAAAAACGGCGACTAATTCCACTTGTGGATAAGTGCTTTAATGTTATAAATTTACATAAAAGTTATGCTAAGTAACATAGAAAATCAGGAAGAAAATATTTTAGGTGTTTTCTTAACTTGAGAAAGAAGTGAATTAAAAAAAAATAGGAAGTTCACTGTACTTTTCTAGGTGGGTAATTTTCCTTGGCAAGTTCTGTTATATACGAATCTTTACTATGAAATATATTTTAAAACCAACAAATGCTTATTAACTGTGGTGACGAAAATACCAACTTAAACTCTTGGGCCCCAGCATTATATCTGCATAGAGGGAAAAATTGCATTAACCTTCTGAGCTTCAATCATGGTTAGTATCTTGATTTTTTGTTATCCTATAGTTAGAATAGAAGCAGTGTATGTTTTTCTAAAAATAACTGAAAATATATTTGAAGATATGGAATTTTTGAGTTTTTCCGGATTTGCCAGAAAATTTGAGGTTGATGGGCAAAAATCATTTACATAATAGAATTCAATGCAACAATTCCTATTGGGTTCAGGTATTTACCGCGTGTAACAGAAAAAGTAAATACACCAGTATTCAGCACACAAGTAAATCTAGATTTCTTTTTCCTCAGATCATTAATCTTAATTAGTTGATACAGATTCTTGAACTTTCCATCATGCCTTATACTGAAGGCCAAAACTTAAAAAATATTCTAGTTGGCCAAAGAGAAACAGGTACATCGATTAAGTAACTAATACAATGTCATTAAAATATCATTACATTAAAAAATAACAGTAAATTACGCTTTCTTCTGTAGAACTGCAAACAACTGCAATGATGCAAGATATGGCTTAAATGCTGTGATCAATAACCTTAATAAATTAAATACGAAAAAACTATACTTTATTTTTTAATTATCAATAAAATATATTACAAATTACACATGTGAATTGTGTCAGGTTTTGGTAAAAGGAAAATGAAATTTGTGACTTGTACTTTGTTTGAATTGGACGATACATTTACAGAGGATAATTAAGCAAAACATCTTGTCTTGCGAGTTCCAGCAACATAGGATCGTCGAAAAATTTGTTGATAGAGACATCTTCACTAAGACCCTTTCGCCTACGAGTTTTAATCATGAACTCACGAGCGAGATGGGTGGCAGGCTGAGGTTCAAGTGGTCTTATCACAATACTCTTATCCAAAGGATCACCAGGAACAATCTGTTGGAAAGAAATTTTATGAAACTCAGTGATAATCTGTCAGAAAACAATGCTATTATCAGTACTGCATAAACAAAATGTTCACTTCAAGATTATACCTTTGATATACGACAAAATTACGGATTTGTACCAAATACAATTAAATGAAGAATTCAGTCCAATAAAAATGGATTATAAAGCTACACATCATCCCGCAAACACAAACCTGCCAATGATGGAATACTGAAAGGCAGAATGCCTGTCCTTGGGTGTGAGTCCTTAAATCCGTTTCAAAGCCAAAGGAATCAATTGCTGGAATGAACGCTTTTATGGTATAGAGGGGGGAACCAGGCACTGGAGCATCTTGGGTAACGTGACCTCTGAAAATTAAACACAAAATATTCAGTAAGATTATGGCTTTTAAAGACTTCTGGTATCTCAAAAGCAAAAGGATCAATGAAATAATGATATAATTTACCACAAGTTAATACAATTAATTTAGATATAGTAACTTATAATGACTTAGAAAATGGGTTCCAATATATTTGCCAAAAAATCAAGGAAAATAACACCAAAATATTATATCGAATGAAACTGTCATCAAATATCAGGACAATTAATAGGCAGTAGTAGTACCTTCTTCTAGCTAAGACAGTATAAACAGCTGAGACACAATCTGCTGGCGCTTGGACTTCAACAAATAAGTATGGTTCCATCAACCTTGGAGTAGCCATCAAAAATGCAGAGTAAGCAACTCTTCTAGCAGTAGGAATGATTTGGCCTGCAAATATAATTGACACAATTAAAATGTACTATTTATAAGGAAGCAAAATTATTGCAATACTTGTATTATTATATTAACACTTGGCAAGTTACATTTAGCTCAATTAGATTGTAAAATGTGCCAATGCTGTCAAAGTATCAACTACTACAATGTTACGAACGCATCTTAGATTTCCACCAATTAGAGAGATAGGTTCAGTTGCGATCACACCCTTCAGAGTATTGTGGTGGCTTAGAAAAGAACTCATTACACTACAATTTCCAAAAGAAAAATCTAATTCTGCAGCCGGAAGTGTGTTTGGGGAAGTAATATTAATTCATTTCCGATTACAACATAACAAATAATACACACTGGTCAAGAGCTATCTCGCACAATGACATGGTGAGTTTAAGCCGATTCAGTGATGACCAAGTATGTGTATACATATACAAGTAAAAGTTACTTTATTCATGATCAACATTTCAAGTGGATACCATATCGGGAAAGCCCTTGAACGTAATTCTGTATTCCCCCTTTGAAAGACATATGTGGGGGAATACAAATGGTGCCCCAGTGTTGAACACAGGATCATAAGTTAAACAGTGAACTGTGTTTATGAAACATACTCATTACTTCTGTTCACATGACTTGTCAAGGATTTCTATTTTATCAATAAATGTATCATAAAAAAATTGTAATTCCCAGCCTAGATATCAAATGGTGCAGCCTCCTGGTGCAGAGTGCAGGACCTTTCTGTAATATGAGATCAGTGGCAGATCCAGGGGAGGAAAAGAGGGAAATTTCTCCCCCTTCAAATCCAAGAGAATATTTTTTCTGAGGCCAATAATTTAATACTTATAAACCGAGCATCATCTATAGATGACGCGTGACGGTTGTCGAAGTTAATGTTGCCGCATATTCTTACACGAGGCCTTTCTGTGCTGCTTCTGAGTCGTGCCACACATAGCTGAACATTGTTTCTAATGGAGTTCACACAAGTAGTGGGCACTAAATAAGAAGCGCCACTAGCAGCCGTACCCGCCACTCAGTCGGATGCGGTGGCGAGGCCGAATGCGAGACAACATTGTATCGCCTTGTTGTAAGGAAGAAACTGTTAATGTTTGAAACAGCGACTGCTTTGCACTCGAAGGGTGCATTCATTCTACTTTGTCTACTCCTCTTCTCCCTCAAACGACTTACGTTACATTATTGCACTACGCTTTTTAATATAGTAATTTAAAGAAAGATTTTATTTTAACTGAAATATATTTAAAAAATAGCACCTAAAGGCCCTAGAGTTCACCTAATTCTAGATATTCTCTATCATCTATGCTCCCTCACAGCAAGATTGTAACCAGAAAATATTTTGGGGTGTTCACTTGGAGGGGGGTCAGACTCTACCCCTGATGTCAGTGTAAAGAACACCCCTTATTATTATTTATAATATTATTATTTTCGGGAGGTTCACTTTAGACTGTGCCCAAAAATTTGAAACGGGGAGGGGAGTTGAACCCAACTCGCTACGGCCATTCCCAGTAGTTCCCCTCAAAATTTATGTCTGGATCCGCGCCTGGATGAGATGTCATATTTGGTAGCGGCAACTCTGACTGTTTCTAAAATTCCAAATAGATATACCTGGAAGGTCTAATGATATTCCAAATTCCGTTTAATTGAATGTTAAATGCAAATGGTTCCCAGGTGTCGAACCAAGGTCTATCAGGTAACTGCATCTGTAAAACATATTCTTGACTGCTGTTCACAGGTTATGGATTTCTATCTTTTCGGGAAATGCTTCATAGAAATATTTGAAATTTCCACCATAAGGGAGAATTAAGATGTTGAACCAAGAACATTTTTTGAATTCATGATGTGAATTCATATAACGACCTAATAGGCATAATAATAATTTAATCATAAGTTAGAAGTTGGTATCATACCGGAAAAATATTTCAAGGAACTTCCCGGTAGGATAGTGAATTCAAAATCACGGAGGTACCAGAAAACGTGCTCGTCTGTATTAATAATCATAGAAATATCTTCAAATGTGCGTGAGTTTGATGCTAGGTGGGTCGACTAAGAAATCGACTTCAGATGGGATGTGTGCTGCATAGTGGATGAAAGTCACTTTGAACCCATTTAGGTTTAAGGAAAAAACATGATGCATTTTGCTAAAAAATATGTCACCAAAACTGTGTCTGTAAGTTAAATGAATACATACATATGAGTTTTCAATAAGTCTTTTTTGATACACCCTGCATTAAAGCATAAAACCCTGTATGCGAATAGAGGTAATAAATACATTTTATATACACGGTTTACCGTTTCCCTTATGATCCTTGGTTCGATGCCTGATTGTTATGTACATTCATTCACGCATTTCAAATGGAGAAAACGGGAATTTGATTCTAGGACCTTCCCGGTATGACATCGACTACAAACTCTTGGTTAAATTAGTGTTATCCCTAGCAGGTAATTTTATGTTTTCACATCTTCCAAAAAGTCGTGGGTTTGACCCCAGGTGTCTCTACCATTTGAATGTATTCATATTTTTTAAGATTCATTTACCGAGAAGGTGGAAATTCTATGGCCAGGCATGTGACCAACAGTCATGCTTCACAAACGCAATGCACCGATTTCCTTATGGTCTTTGGTTCCAGGGCACCATTTGAAACATTCATTTAAGGGGAAATACAGAGTTTCCTTTGAGGACTTTCTCGATATGTATATCAAATTGAAATTTTAGAAACCCCAGAGACCTTTGCAAAGTCCATTAGTTTAAACAGATCAAAGGGACAGAAAGAAATATATCATCAACATGCTTGCAAAATGCACTTTTACTTGTGGTATATAGGTATATCCAAAGAAGCGTCTATATATGATAGATACTTGGTCATCAGCTTAACAAACAGTCGTCTGGTGTATATACATGGAATACACAATGAATGATGGCAAACCCTTATACTGGTGTTCCCAACAAAGATGAAAGGCTGCTGCATCCTGCCATTACTATAACTAATTGCTATTCAAAATTTAATATTTTTTTTCCGAGTGAAGCTCCAAAAAATGGGGGGTGTGACGAATTTTTAGGGAAATTTCCCCATAATAAGCTGCCCATTTTTAAGTTGCCCGTTTACAAGTTGCTGTCAGAATGACTCAGTCAGAACGGCCTCAGGCTGAAGGGCCGAAAGGTAACGCGACTTTTATACTGGCGCAGATGGAACTAATTAACATGGCGAAGATTTGTGACAGTTTCTAGCAATATGATTGGCCAATTTGCTTTATCCCTTCCACTATGAATGTGTTTCATTGCTTTACCTGGTTTTACCCCTCCTGTTCGCAAAAAGCAGAGTTTTCCCAAAACAACGTCGTTTTTCACGAGAGCGCGCCCCGTTGAAGAGAGAGACATCGCCCGAAGATCGCCCCGAGAAGACGACTGCTTTTCTTTCGATGGCGAGTGATGTTTTCTGAATTTTTCATGAAATCATGTTGGATTTTTCAGGAGGCTAAGTGGATATTAAATTTTTTTTGTGAAGTTTCTGCAAACTGGACCATATCACATAATTTATGTATAATTTTGTGCAATCTTCATTAGTTCGGATTTGCTTATAATTATTATAGTGGTATTGTATTTGAGAGTAATATTCTTGATAAATGTCTTACAGAGTTATTGTTTCTTATTCTTTCATTATTTCTTATTTGGTCGTTTGTGTCGCTGGGCCTGTTGACTTTCTAACAGCTATTTCACGAAAATAATCTAATGCCGTGTACCGGTGGATTTCGAGGTGGGTTTGTCTTCGTATCTACTTGGTATGTCACGTAAGGGGTCCTCTTAAATTTGTACAAATACAGTAACTAGACATGAAAGATAAATTGACTTAATAGGGAGCTCTTTAGGGCCTACCGAGGAATGAAAAGAATGTCATACTCATGATTAACTCAAATAAACTTAATCATATTGCCATTGTATCATACCTCCTCCTCTATGAAGTGGTTCTTGAGCTATCACAGCATCTAGAATCTTAAATTTTACATTACGAATTGGCTCTTCGCACAGTGGTCCTTCTCTTGTTCCCCACTGGAAGCCCTAAAAATAGATCAAATGATACTTTCAAATAGGATAAAAAAAATTAATCATCTTAATACGACAACAAAATTCAATCTTTCAACTCCATTATAATTCCTTTGAATTCCTTTGTTGAAGGCAGATGCCTAGGAATATATTATATTAAGTTAGAAATAGAATTAATTAGAATGAATCTGTAGACAAAATTTATCAATTCCATATCATTAGACATTCAAAAGTTTTCGATGTTTTTAGCCATGTCTAAGTAAAGATTGAAGAACTTTGGAAGAGATTTGGGGCACAGGTAGAAATACATTCATTACAATCACAGTAATTTCTGAGTTTGACAAATGAGTTTGAGGAATACTAAGAAATGCAAACAACAATTCAATATGCATTTAAAGACATTTTTCCTCAATGAGTCCCATATTTTCAATATAAATTTTTAAATTTGGACAATGTAAAACATTTTGCATCCGCTAAATATTGGCATCCCAGGCAATTACCCAGCTTGCCAATATCGTAGGTCAGTTATGGTTTTATCAGCTAGGATATATGATATCCCAGTGGTGATATCGTCAATAATAAACTAAAAATAAATAGCCTCTTGGATTCTGACTGAATGGAGCAGGATTAAGTTGGATGATACTAGAAGCGTATAGTTAGTGAAATATCAAGAGATTACTTATTTTTAATACATTATTACTGAAATTCTGGGAAATTATCAGTCATACCCGGCAAAATTCAATAGTATCACAATATCTTAGCCTTGATGAATGCCTAAGGATTTGGCTGAACTATATGAGATAAACCATGACAGAGTGTATGATCTACAAATTAGAGACTTACCTGAACAATTGAATCTCTGACTGAATTCAGTAGGCCCTTGTCTACTTCAGATGGAAGAGTGTCGTCGACTAGAATGTTAGGGCCCCCAGTTGCATCAGGCCCAAAGGCCCAAATAGAACGAGCTGCCAATAAATCCCAATCGTATTTGGTCTGGAAAAATTCACCGAGCCTCTTCCTATGGTAGAGATTTTATTTAAAATGATGCCAATGAATATGCAAGTGACACGAATATTGCTCAAAATGCTTTTGAACTCACTTGTTCCATGATATCTGAACAACTTCATTTTCAATATCTTCAGCTAAGCCTTTTTCTAGCGGCTCCGCAATCATTGTGATTTTATTTTTCTTATTGGGAGTTTCTGCAAAGCACTTCAAAGAGGATGTTTCGACAACAGTCTCACAAAATGCAACAACTGGATCAGCAACTTTGATATCTATAAAATGTGAAAAATTGCAATTAAATGAACATTATAAAAGAATATGGGAATAGCTACCTTTTCAATAGGTAACTCACATTTTATGAGATGTGAGCTACTTGACATAGTAAAGTGCCATAAAGCGAGTATCACTTCTTTTGGAGTTTATATTTTCCACACACTTTAAGGCGATCAGAATTTGGGTTTACACAAATCAAACTTATCTTTATCTTTACCAATGGGTTAACTTAAATCTAGCCTCACTGTTACATTAAGGGTTATGAGTGCTCAATTCCTCATTGAGGTATTGTGAAGGAGTTTCATTTGAGTATTGACAATTCTAAAATGAATTTCAATGACATTGTTGAGGTAACTTTTATCTACCTGATAAAAATCTTCCTCAAAACACAAATTAGCAATCTTTAACAATGCTTGAAGATATGTTAAATGATTTTATTATCATACGCACAGAGAATAAACATACATTTACTATATGCAGAGATACACATTTACTATCTTTGGTCATTGGTGTTTAATCGCAGTTTCCATTTTGCATCCATTTCCAAGATCGCGTTCATGTTAATGATTGAGTTCTGTATACATAGTGTTTTACTTACCGCCTGTAAAGAATATTAAATCGGCAGTTTTCAGAGTGATATTTATTTCTGTTATTTGTTCCTATGTTTCCTTTATACCTTTACGAAAATTACCCCCTCAAATGTGATAATCCTAATATGATCTTCAAATACATTTTTATAATCATTAAAAAAATGCTGTCTTAATTGAAGAAATCATTAATTCGAAAGATACAAGATTGAATATTCATTTGATGTGGCTTTTTAGACTAAATTATAAATTTCATTTCTTGATTTATTAGTTTGGAAAGAAATTTAGGCTGGTATTTGCAATCTACCAACAATTATGAAGCATGTGTTATAGTCAAGGCTGTTACACTGGTATTTATAATTATTTATTTCCACAATGAAAATCAACGGGCAATTCAGCTAGTTATTATATAAGATACTACTAATATAGTTTCACAAAAATGAATTATAGCTATACAGTAGAACCCCGGTAATCCGGACACTCGCTAATCCGGAACCCTCGGTAATCCGGACGGTCTATTGGGAGTTATGCAAACCCGCAACTTCTTCTTGTGAACATATAAACACGCATATTAATAACAAGAAACGAGAGGTGGACAGACTATTTGAAAAATTTCTCTATTGGCTGCAATGATGTGATGGAGAGCAAAGCATTTCGTTTATTGTGATAACACATCTAAGTTGTGATACTTTTCTGAGACAGCATTTTTCCATTAGAGGAATGCTTAATATGTGCGAGACTAAACAATTTCGAAAGACAATAAATTTTCAGTTGCAGCAGGTTATCACTTCTCAAAACATCATTTTCATTAAAAAGCTATGAGAGAAGAGGCGTAAAAAAACAATCCTTCCTTTTACGTTATTTTTTGAAAACCTCGCTAATCCGGAAACCCCGCTAATCCAGACGCCTATGTGCCTGAATTTCGTCCGGACTACCGGGGTTCTACTGTAGTTCATATTGGCAACAAAAGCTTACAAAACATTAAAAGGAAAAGCGGACAATTTGAACAAAGACTTGCTTCATTAATATCTGCTAAGCTGGTTGCATTGAGGTGATAATTTTTCTAAATTAGTTACTCTTCGGAAGGAGTTAAAACTACCTTCAGGTAATTCTACTGCAGTTCTGTTAACATAAGAACATTTACCAAAAAGTAAATTTTCTCAAAATAGATTTTGCAAGAATTATAATTTTTACTAAAAGACATTGGACTGCACAAATTATGCTAATTGTCTTTTCAATTTATCTGTTCAAACCTCATACAATCCTAGCATTTGTTAACTTTATTGTAAGACTTTTATGTGACCCAACCCAATATTTAAGGATCTCTAGTAACCACCCATATTAAAATTGTTTGAGTAGTTACCAAGTAGAACTTGATGAGTAAAATACAGTCCTACCTTTCACCTAATAATTATTCTTAACCACTCACCAATTTCAGAGTACATCTTCCTTAAGTCGTGCATGACACAATCAAGGTAGAGCTCTCCTGTTCCCAATACAACATGCTCTCCTGATTCTTCGACTCGTGTTCCAAGAAGTGGATAGGATTTGTTCACTTTCCGTAGTCCATCCAACATCTTTGGTAATTCAGATGGATTCACTGGTTCGACTGAGGGAAATTTTTCAAAATAAGAACAGTCAGTTTAAGCGGTCTAAAAGGAAGAAAGCGGAGATTATGATACTTACAAGTACATAAACATTGATAAATCACAGATATCCACAAAATTATGGGTCTTTTCACAGAGATATTACTAATGTGATTGTTTTACTTATGAAGTAGTTATAAAAGTAAATAAATACACCCAAAATCATCAAATATTATAACATAAACCATTATCAAACAACTCAATCAACATATATCAAATAAATAAGAGAAAATAAAAATATATAGCTCCACAGATTCATGCTAAAAATTAATCAATCTCATATTTAAAAAAGTCTGTGAAGATGCAATTTGAAAAGTGGGGGTTATGGAGCATATTATTGGTCAGTGCAGGGGCCACCACTAAGAGAAAAGAATACTTTCTAGGTGGATTTTTATATAACATGCTGAAAATTAACAGACTGGAGTATCTTTTAAATCAGTTCCATACAAGAATCAAAACAGACAGCATAAAAAATTAAGAAAAAACACCCAAGATTACCACTGCCCTCTTTACAAATCCGTTTTTTTATGAGAAATCGTTCTTAGTCTCAGCTATAAAATTATGGAATTCTTTGCCTCTTCCAATAAAAAGGAGAAAAAATGTAAATACATTTTAAAAATTGTATCACAATTATGCATTAGAAAAGGAATGAACTGTAGATGTATTTTCAGTATGTCTATATTTGTTTAATAATGTTGTAATAAATCCAAAATCTCTATGTTTGAAAAAATTGTATGTAATTTTGGTTTTGTTGTATTATTATATTTACTCACTGCGATTTATGCATAACTGACAAATCCAATTTTGTTTTAGGTGGCTTGCCACAAAACAAACTCTAGTATTATTATTATTAATATACTTTTGGCCACAACTGTATTTCATGATGAAATTTGTTTGATATGATATCTACGTTAATTAGACTCGCCAAAAATTATTTTCAGTAAGGAATAATTGTGGTGAGTTGCGAGAGTTTGAGTACAAGTGTAAAGCAGACAGTATCACCTCTTTAACCCTCGGTGGTAAAGGGTTAAATTTTATGTTTGGCATATAAGTCGATCCCTGGTTTTTGAGAGATTCTTTTTAGGCTTACAAGGTAGACTTACACACCGGCATATACGGTATATAGCTAATCACAAAATATCACAATAGCTGATAAAATTGATGATAAGGCTCTATTAGAAGATGTGGAATACAGAAGTACTTTAATTTTCATAATTCTTTGTTTTTGTAAGATGCTTAAAATAGCACGAAAACTATCTAATAATTGCATTAAGTGTAGTATATATCTTTAAACTCTTGAAATGTCTAAGAAACGTAAGTGTGGTGACAGTATGAGGCACACTAATACTACATGTTGTCAGTATTCCATTCATTTGCTGCCGCCTGAACTTGTTAACAAATTATAGTGTTTTTAGCAATTTGTTACTGTTTTTGTGGTGTATCATGTGCTGAGGTTAAAATTTTTGCATCTTCTTAATATTATGTGCTAGCGTTATTCTTTTTTCTTATTGTTTATTTATGAGAACGTTATATTTGAGAAACTGCCTCAAATATATGGTGTTTGACCAGTTGAATGATGCTGGAGGAATTTTCAACATACACGGTTTTAGATTTACATGGAAGTTTTTGGAACCAATTAACCATTAAGTTATTTAATCAAAAATAACATGCCATCGAATGTAATGCACACCCCAAAAGTTTGAGCATCGGTCTTTAGAAAATTTTGATAGGCAATTCCCTTTCAAATAAAAATTGAACTACAGTTTAGTATTCAGGGGCTCTTACAGTGAAAATATTGATAACACATTGGAGGAACATTTGACGAGTTACATGAAAACAGGGTGAGCCGAGGATGCGGCCAGCCCTGCGCTACGAGATATGCGCACAAGTAGTATTGTGCCTGAACCTAGCATGAGAAAAGACCCAAAAGGGTGCAAGTTATTTCTGAGAAAATATAGTACATCCATAAAGTATGTGAGAGTTAACCCATCGGGCCCCTAACAAGTACCTAGCCCCCCCTTGGTGCGGCCCTAGTCAGTGAAATGAAAAAGCAAGGCAATAAGTTTACTTAAATCAAAGCAGTGTGCTCACATGTGAGAGTCATCTCATTTTCTTTACAAGAAAGGATGAATATTAGGATACTAGCAATAGAAAAACTTCTTGCAGTAAGACAACATAATATTTATGGCATATATTTGGGATTCTGAATATGAAACCTTAAACTCAAGAAGATGCAACTAAGCAGACTATTTATTGCTATATTAGGAGCATACAATAAAAATGCCCACTAACAAGGGTTAGGAATCTTTTAAAGCAAAGCGAACAAAAGATGGGTGACAATTCCTACTTAAACAAACAAAGGATACATTTATGGAAGACTGAATGAATTTTGTTTCTTTCTCTTATTTTGCACAATGAACACAAAATAAAAGAGATTAATAGTAGGAAAAAATGCTCTGAAAGCTCAGCAATCTGCAGTAGTTAACACACAAAAGGAATAGGTTTATTAGGATTTTAAATTATATTTCTTTTCGTAATAATGATTCATTACCGCAATTTTAATTTACCAGAGCCAAGAACGTCATACCCTTGTGTCATGGTGTACAATTATTTTCTACAGAAACTAAAGAAGTGCATTTTTCTGCTTCCACATCATAAACTGTGAGGTGAAATTGAAGAATGAGTGAATTTAAGAAACTGAAAATTAGTATTCATTTACTTACCAGCAATTTTGATAACTGACTGAGTATTGAACTTGAGAGGCCTAAATATATAAAGATCATCCCCGATGGAAATATCAGTGATGGTTGACGTTTTCACAATAGGCTGATCAATACCCTCGATGAGGACCCAATTCCCAGCTGGAACTCGATTCACCTCAACTTTGTACCTAAGGAGAACAGCTCTATTATTTACGAAAATTGGAGACATTTTAAAATTATGGCCATGAAAAAAAAAACTCGAGGTGAGAAGTGAAAGTTATTTTTACAGTTAATTTGGTTTACTCATTCATCTTCACATTCACAGGAAGCCATTTTTCATAGGGTTTGGGTTAAACACCATTAATACATGATTATCACAGTTAAAAGATAATAATTGATTCAATCAAAATAGTAACTCATCATTTGTCATTCAAGTCTGGGATACACACCACTCTAAATAAATTAAGACAACCACTGGTTAATTTTCAATTGACTCTAATTTAACCAATTTCATGTAACAATAGAATATTGACTGATGGAAAAGAGGTCGTCAAAGTAAATGGTCACCTTAAAAAAATGATCAATTAATATACTTCTTTGTGATAAAACCTCCAAATGAATGATAGGACCAACCACTCAACTTCTATCAAACCTGGAAAATTATAACGCATTTGAGGAAGAAAACACGCTTATTAATATAAATGTCAAAGCATTTGAATATGTCTCACCTTGCTTCAAATATCCACAATCTCCCAACTGTTAAAACTCTCGAGTCTTCTTCATCGGCTAACGTATAGTTTTCACCGAGAACCCGAACCTCCTGACCTGCACTCAGAGTTCCACTTAAAACACGACCAAGCACTTGGAAGAACGTGCATTCCTCAGTTGGATACATTTTTGTGCTATGAACCATCAATCGACCCTGCAAAAATAAATTAGATTATTATGGACCAATTGCAACTTACAAATTTTAGGTTGATAATTCCGTATAAATGAAATGGAGATCATTTAGAAGGTTTTATAAATCACAGATTGTATTTCATTATACATAGAAGTCCGTTATAACAAGAGCTGACAAAAATTGGAAAGTACTCATCGTAAAGAGTACTCGAAATAGCCGATTACCAATACTAAGTCCATCCTCTTCATCCAAGAGCAGAATGGAACTGTAGAGTTGTTAATTGCTAATGCTTGAATGCATGTAAAAGTACATTTGCATCAAAAATATCATTTCATTGATTCATGCACCATAACCAAAGTGCATCCTCTAATATGAAATGTGAAAAATTACTGCTCAATTATCATCGAAAAGTAATGGTAAATCATTAGAAAATCCTAATTCACATAAAATAGCTTTCTCGAGATAGTTTTCATTCTCTTGATTCATAAGAAATGACTCTGTCACAATGGAGGAGAAGTTACCACAGGAATCCAAAGCATCACTGCTTTTTCTCCTGACTATCTGGCGCAGGCTAGAGGTGTCGTCACCAAAAAGAAACAAGATGAGGTGATAAGATGTATGGAAGGACTATGGGGAGAGTGGAACTCGTGAAAAGCCTCTAATCTAAGCTCCTTGAAGCATTTTTGCTGAGGAAGGGTGAGGCGAGTTGTGGGAAGCAAATGCATGAGTTAGGTGACGATAAATGTTGGCATTCATTTTTTTTAGCTCTTTGAAGAGATTGTGCACCTCAGATTACCGTTTGCTTTTCGGACTTCATCTCTCACTTCAATTGACGATTCCATGATATGCCTCCAGCAAGACAAATATAGAAACATGGCACTTGTTATAACAATACTTCAGAAATAACCACTCGCTACAATAGACGTAACTCCCTATCATTTTCTGTAAGATGGACAATGGCCAAAAAATCACTTGCTATCATGCAACTCTCATTATATGCCATAATCCTTACAATAGACATCTACTGTGTATAATATATCAGGCATCGATTGAGAGCAAAAAGGCCATCCTCAATACAAATTAAATTATGTTAGAGTACATTCAAATAATACAAGTAAAGAATTGTGGTGATTAAATTAAAATATACATACATACATCAGGGCTCTACCACTCGGTAGGTTATGTGCATTAAGTTAAATATATCCAAACAGATGCAAAGAATAGTCTTCAGTAAATAATGCAATCTAATTATTAAGAGATAAGCTTTAGTTAAGAGGAGTTATGGTTCAATTTGCTTTTTTTTTAATCTTCCAACTCTTTAGAATAAAAATGCTTATCGAGTAATACTGAGACAATCCCAATAATGCAAATTCAAAATCATTAAGCACTGAAGTGCAAATAGTTTGATAAAATTTCCTTTGTACATTTCTCAACATTTCAACCTTTTTACCAAACAAATTGTCTCAATCACACAATTATATGGAATAAATAATCAAGATATTTACATCAGGATCGCAATTGCACATATCTCTGGCTATAGAAGAGTCAATAGGTCCAGTGTAGATATGTTCCACTTTAGTCTGAGCGGCTGCAGCTGGAGACGGTATGTGCTGCACACACATGTCAACAAATCCTGAAATTAGTCAAAAGTAACAGGTAAATGGTTTCTGAATTTTAGGCAAACGATACCACAGAGTTATTCATGCCATTCAAAGTCTTTCTATTTATCAAATGTCACCAAAGTTGGTTTATACACACAAAAATGACACAAAGAGAGCATCACATTTCCGACAAAGTGATTTCTGTTATACAGAATACAGGGAAATAGTTAGTTCAGAGGATAGATTAACCCTTTCGAACGACTTAGATAGAATTATGAATTGGTGCGATGAGTGGCAATTAGAGCTTAATGTAGAAAAGTGTTCGGTAGTTAACTTCTTCGAAAGTAAATCTATAATAAATGATTATTCTTATAGTCTCCGAGGGGTAAACCTAATGTCAGTAGAATCGGTAAAGTATCTTGGAGTAACTCTCACGAATAATCTATCATGGAGTGCCCACATCCGAAATATATGTGGAAAAGCACTTAAGAAACTCGGCTTCGTTAAAAGAATAGTCGGTAGGAGCGAAGAAAAAGTTCGCGAGCGATGTTACTTAGCGTTAGTTAGGCCTCACCTTGAGTATGCATGTAGTGTATGGGACCCCGCCGAGAAATGTCATATTCGGGATTTAGAAAAAGTACAACGGAAGGCGATACGATTTGTAAAGAATTGCTACGATAAAACAGCGAGTGTCACTCAGATGCTACAGGAAGCGGGATGGGAATCATTAGAAGATAGAAGAAAAATTCAAAGGATAAATTTATTAAATAAGTTCAGAGAAATTACGTTTTCAGATGATGTAACCGATATTATGCGACCCCCCTGTTATATGGGCCGTGCTGATACTGCCCGAAAGATTAGGGAAATAGATGCAAAAACGAATCGTTTCAAAAATTCATTTTTTCCGCGAAGTATATGCGAAAGCAACCGTTTAGGAAAATAGAGTCAAGGTGCTTGCACCCCCTGCCACACGCCGAAAGGCGGCTTGCAGGGTTCTGACATAGACATAGACATTCTGTTAACTTTTCATCCACTAGAATTCACAACATGTCCAGACTACACAAAGTACTTGGACTTTCATATGTATGATATGACAATTCAGAATCATTGGTGGTCACAAATCTTACAGAACTATACTTGAAAGATGAGATAATTGGAATGAAAATGTTTCTCTGTCATTATATTAATTTAAATCTTTAAAGCATGTAAATACTTTAGAAGTTATAGGCATGTATTCCTTTTAACTCCTTTTGACGATGAGCCAACAACTGTGCCTTCCACATCTATATCTAGTCTTTTAATCAGTGGGTATGCATCTATCTAAGACATATACTTTACCAAATACAGAAAAATACTTATCTTGAAGGAAGGAGATTTTGATACAGAATTCAGAAATATAAGAATGAAGTCCATATTTTACATTTGCTAATTTAGACTGTGATTTTAATAAATTTGAAAGGGAATAAATTCATTTAGAAAATAGTAACCAAACCCAAACATAAGTTTGGGTATATTTATCACAAAAATTTTAAAAACTGCAAATACTTTCTGCTACTCAAACATACAGCATTTCATGTTGCATCAAACATTCTTATTCCTTCGAATACCTCCTTTCAGATGTATAAACTGCAGATTAAATGGGCTAAACTTTGAGTCTTAGTTTTACCTCTTGAAACATAGAATTCTGTGTAAAGAGCGCATACTAGCTACGTGGAAAAAAATGGAATGATCTATGGCTATTCAGATCATGTTTAATCTTTAATAGATTAGAACACACAATGTGATTATGTAACGACTGACCAAAGCACAAAATAAGATTTAAATATAATTTTCAAAAGCATGCAATATCAAGGATTAAATCACACTCTGTGTTTCTGGTACATACTACTCCACACATAATAACAAAAATAATTACCGCTAAAATCTCCCAGAAATCTTCCACAGATAAGCCTAAGAAGAGGTCTCACATTTATTTTCATCTCTTCTTTCGTCAATCGAATCCCTAACTCATCCAATACAGCTGGAAGGCTGGTATCAACGTCCCCAACAACCTTAAATGTTGATTGCAAAAGGAACAATAATATCAATAGCTAACATCACTATCGATCCATTTAAACAGATTCATGCATTAATGATAAAATGTGCTAACAGAAAATACGAGAAAATAACTAATTTATAGCACCTGAGAAGTAAAAAGAATTTAAATACAAAGCAAGGTAATAAAATAGGTCATTACTCTATTAAATAAAATTTTGCTTATAAGTACACTTAATGAATATAAAGTAATGATAACAAACATACCTGAGCAAATATTTTATAGAGCGGCTCCAGGACAAACTCAACGAAACTCCGCTGTGCTGAGCCATGAGGTGGTTTCTTGGTGAATTTACGACTATGGAGAGAAAAATAAATGCCAGTAATGTAAACAGTTACATACACTTTGTTGGGTACCAGAAAGTGATTTCATTATAATAATAAGTTTACAAGATTCATGTTAAACAAACATTATATTCGGAACTAAGAATTTCTTTCAAATACATCAAAGTTGAGCATAAATATGTCATTCTTCTTGAAGACATTTTTTCTGAATAGGGGAAAAAAGAAAGATATTTCCAATCAAAGATTCAGGAGTTTAAGAAGGGCAAACAACATTTTCAGTTATTGATAATAAAATGAATCATAATAAAATGCTCCTTTAAATTTGAACAGGACATTTTTGTACACATACCTCATTATGACAAATAAACCACAATATTTATGCAAGTTATTAATATTATAGAGAACCTACATTTGCTACCAATTTGGAAGAGTTAAAATGAAATCCAAAATTATAGTGAAAGGAAATAACAGTTTTCCAGCAACTTACGTTTTGCTATTAAAATAGATGTCTCCCCACAGCCTTCTAGCAAATTCATTCACATTCACTCCATCATACGTCTCCACGTAAACATTCGCGAAAGATTTTAAGGTGAAACAGACGGAATACAAAGAACTTGCAAAACATACATTTCCCAAGATTGGCGACACAAAACGTGGGTTTTCTTCATCAGAATAAAGACTGAAAGAGAAAAATTAAGAGTTATCAATTATAATAATTGCTGCAATAGAATTTAGTTTTCTATTACTCCCATTAGGAAAATCGTTAATTAAGAATTGCAGTTTAAATACCCCAGAAGACCATTGATTTCCTCAACTATATGCCTCAGTTTGTAATAGGCGTCTTGCGGAGGCAGCTTCAATTCCAGCATGAGTCTATCAATTTTGTTGATACAGATTGTAATAGCAACTTTTTCCTGCAAAGATAAACATTGTAACGAAATAGATTAGAATTTATTTTGAGTCAGATAAACATAAGCAGTATTCTATGGATGAGGAAGGCAAAAGTTTTGTATAACCTTCAGTACAAGGAGCTCACGCAACAATATAAAATAAGGATATTATTACCTGAACAGCATGTTTTAAAAGTCGCTCGGTATTTAACATTACTCCTTCAGCAGCATCAACGAATAAAACCACACCATCGGATAATCGAATAGATGCAGTTGCTTCATCGGAGAAGTTGACATGACCTAACAAAAAAAATTTGGTGATGAATATTTAGCATAGTATAATGGCTGCAATTGTGTATGTTGACCATTTAAGTGAGACACAGAGAAGGATTTTCAAAAATGTAAACATTTCTCACGAAAATTGCTAATTTCTACACTTAAATATAATACTGTTTTCCAATTAATTAAATTAATCTAAATTATATCAATATGTGCTGGAACTCATAAGATGTGAAATTTACATTATGAATGAATAAGAATTCAAAAACGTAGTTTCAGTTCTGAATATGGTAATTCTGAAATCATACACAAGAAATCACACACTTAGCAGCTTATGATTAGTTGAAATATTTTCACCTCACCTGGTGTATCAAATATGTTCATAAGATGCGACTTGGCTTTAATGTCAGGCAAAACTAAGGTCACGGGCATAGCTTTCGTCGATACTCCTCTTTCCTGCTCAGTAAACAAAGTGTCAGTGTAACGAAGATGTTTATCTTCTAATGGTAAACGCAAACCCGGATGCGTTTGTTCAACTAAACGATCAACAAAGGTTGTCTTTCCATGATGAAGATGTCCAATGATAGCCACATTTCTAATAAGATGAGGTGCATCCATTAAGTCTGCCAAGAACCTAGAAAACAAAATAAGATTAGCTTCATGAAAATCGTTCATTTTCTTCAATAACATTTTTTGACAAACTCTCATACTCCATA
Organism: Sympetrum striolatum; assembly: GCA_947579665.1. Lineage (NCBI taxonomy): Eukaryota > Metazoa > Arthropoda > Insecta > Odonata > Libellulidae > Sympetrum > Sympetrum striolatum. Next base: position 7,659,157 of record OX388347.1, read on the forward strand.
TCATAAACCGTCTCTGGTAAACTTTGCTCTTTGAGCTGAAACTTTTTCCGCCTAGTTGGTGCGATCAGGGGCTTGTCTAATGGTTGCGCATCTTCTTCCTGCACAATTGTTTCAACTTCTGGACCGAATACTTCCAAAGCATTCGGATAATATCGTTTGTCTTCGTGCAAGACAACGGACATAGGAGCTACCTCTTCGCCTTCATCATCGTCCACACCGTCGTCAACTCCATCTTCCTAAAAGTTAAGATTATGAATATATTAAAAATTTTATAATTCCGTAATGGAACAGTAAGGTATAATTAGATGACAATAATGTTTAATAAAGAGATTACTTACATCGTAATCTTGTCCTTCTGGTTCTCTATCTCTGTAAGCATCATCGTCTTCTTCATCAGATTCTAACTCCGGTCCAATATAATTACCAAATTCATCATACAAGTCAGCGTCCATTACAAATCAGAAAATGCAGGGTTTGAGGAGAAATATCTGAAAGATCACGGCGTGTTAGAGAGCCGGTAGTGGTAAGAGAGGTACTAATCGGCAGAACAAAAAACAGTACCAACTTAGGATGCTAACAGTAATTGGTTTAAGAAATAATAACAATAAGTTAAGGGAAGTTGTTTTTTAACAAAATCTGCAGAAAATGACACCCACTTACATTTGTTTCACTGTGTTTACAACCTAGCTGCCCTGGCGGCTACAAGGCGGATAACGAGTTTCTTATGTTCACCTCGCTTAGTTATTGTTTCCACACGTTTTTGTCAGATAGATGAGTAAAAATGGTAAACATATTTAAAATTTTCTGTTATTAAGAAATGACTTCTGTATGATTGATCTACCACGGTAATAACGTTTTATCGTATTACGGATGCTACTAGTTCGCAGGTTGATTTCCTGTAGCCGCCATTGGCCTATTGTGAGTGGTTAGTTGATCTATGTCTTCAACAGCATTTGAAGTATGGCGGTATATTGTTAAAACTGATAAAGCCGTAAAAAATGAGTAAATCATCCTAATTTGTACTTTAAATATTTCGTGTTCTTCCTTTTCGAAAAAATGGCTTCGGTATATTGGTAAAAAATTTCACCATAATTGCACCGTGAAAGTAGAATTTTACCGGTATATCTACTATAATGAAATATCTCCGGTAATCAGTTTTAATTGAGGTGATAATATAATTTCTTTGACGTACGTTCCTGAGATAAGACAGTGTCTAACGTGATCCAACGCCTATCATTTGCAAATGTTGCAGTATTGTAATTTAACCTTTTCCGTAACGTTATAATTGTAGTCGTTTTGGATTATTTTACTTTGTTGTGTTGGGCAATTGATTACGTTAGATTTAATCAACTTTCAGAATTTAGCTATTTAGAACCAAATTAGTCGAAGGTCGTGAATCGCTTATTCTACGAAATTATTCAAGGATTACTGTGATGCGGATGAAATAAGAAGAGAAATTTGTTAACGAATTTTTTTTCTTAAATGTATCTTCATCAAGAGATAAATTTTAAAATGTGCGATTGCATTCATTTGGAATGTCGACCGTGGCACTAATGTAAATGGTGTCAAAAAGGTTGCATGTTTGAAATAAATAAAACTAACATTCTAAAAATAAACTCTGGTGTTTATGGATATAAGCCTGTGCCTGAATGCCACCTGGCAAAAGTTTGTGTTAATTTACACACGAGGAAATATTTGTTATAAATCTTGTGGACTAAGAATGAACCAGAGAGATTACCTAGAAGTATATTTAAGTGACTTTTTTAACACATGTATTTCATACAAAAAATAAGTAGTAACAATTGTACTTTAGTATGAATTATAGTGAGTTGACAACGAAAAAATATCAGAATATGAAATTATTTAAGACGTCTCTGCCCAAAGCTAAGTATTTGAAACCAATGAATCACTATTCCATCATTGGCATAATGCTAGTTTGCTGTACTAAACTCTTGATATATAACCAGTATAACATACGCTCTTTAACACAGGAAAATTTTAGATGTATTTGAACGTTCTCTTAAGGTATTAGAGCTAGTCAACAACTAATGGAAATTTATTTCAACACTACATATTTGTTAAGTTTTTTCCCACTCTTTAGGATTTACATCATACTCTTCCATGTACTTTCGCAGTCCCCACCAAGTATTTAGGAAACCTACATCCACAATACGTTCATGAAATGTCGAGTATTTCGGTTGTAGATACTTGCACTGTGCTTTATACAACTTGCAAACAGAATCATAGTTATCAACCCAAATAAAAGACATGAATCCAATGTTCAATCTTCTGAGTACATTGGCATTATAACACTTCTGTAGATAATTAAGGTGCTCCTGAGAAGAGGGATTTCGAACTGTTTCTCCAACAACACCGACGTCGTTCAAGCAGCTAATGAAAGCATTCTGAAAACTATGTTCATCTGGGTTGTTTTTCACCAAGTACATAAAAACTCCAAGTCCTGAAGTAAAACAATTATGTATAATTACAGTCAAAAGAATAGTTATAGAAGCAAGCTGGGCATCATAGATAAAGTTCTATTTACCAGAAATGTATGCTGCAGCCTTCAATGGTCTTTCTTTCACGCTTTTGGTAGTGTCAACACCAACTTCTTTATAATCTTGTACTAAATTTTTCCAGTATTTATCTACGAAAAAAAGAGTAAATAAAAGTAATAATGCAGAAGGCTAACAAAAATCTTCATAAAGTTAAGAAACTCAGCAGTGCGAATTCGTTAATCAACATCGTACTTACGCCACTTCTCTAAGAAAGTTCCTTTGTACTTATCTGGCAATTCAAAATTAATTCTCGACAAAATGCTAGCCGTTCTGGTTGGAAATTTTCTAGCATACTGAAGGATGTTATGAAACATTGACCTAACTTTAAGTAATCTGCACGATGTACCCGGTGTACCCGGTCAACCACGCTTGCTCTTTAGCGCATCTCATTTGTCTAAAGTTTGTTTACGAATGTCTATTAGCTCTTTTAGTGAACAGTCAACGCTATTCTCGAATAGAGTTACACTTATATTTCAATCGAAATATTTAATATTCAAATTAGTAATTATTGTACACTCTAGAGCTTAATTTTATTTCAAATTCTTATTATTTCTTATAGTGTCATCATATGTAAAGAGTGGGAATAAGAATGTCCAATGACGTAAAATGTGTATCTTTTAATCGTAGTGGTATCCGTTTATCAATGGTAATTACTCTTATTCCGTCTATTTTTCTTATCTTTCGTTTATGTCATTTACAAAGTCAATCGTAAATAATTTTCGGATCTTCTTCGAAGGTTTTTTAAGTACTCAAGCTACATGTTTCCCGTTACCCACACAGATGGTGCAACCATACACGAGACGGTGAAAGGGCTGACAACTGGCGGTCACCGAGGAAACCAACAAGACTCCGGTGATGCCACGATCCAGCGAATGGTTGTGAGATCCTGTTACAGCCAATGTCGACTACAAAAATATCTCTCCGTAAAAGGAGCTCGATTATAAATTTTATGCTGAATAATATTGTCATGTAGCTACAGAAAGGCATTAATATTAAAATAAGGTATAGATAATCGTTACTTAAAATTAACCACAGAAATGTACAAATCTTCTATTACTTTTCGAGGTAAGAATGTATGAATTAGGTACTTCATTTTCTGTCCATGATTTTCATGTAAGAAAATAGGATGGGAATTGAAAAAGTCTATCAAGAAAGAGCAGCAGAGAGTGGGGCAAAACCGACCTGCTAAGCAATAAACAATTAAGGAAAAGCTATTTTTTTGTTTATTTGTAGAACTCATTTATTCTATGTTCTTATACATTGAAGAAGAAATGTGCTCAGTGTAAATGACGTAATGCATATAGCTATATTAAAAAATATATTTTTTTCCTAAGACTGCAAAATAGAAGTTTTGCTCCAAGGTTGGGGTAAAACTGAAAACCATATACATATCGTACCAAAAATTTAATTCTGGCAATTATTTTAAACAAAGAAATGACTCTATTTTAATGAATCATGATTATTGATTTATAAAATAAACTATTACGTCTTCTATGGTATCAATATATAGATATAGTAAAAGAGAAATACTAAATTTACAAAACTAGACCATAAAAGATTCTGGCATTTTTTCTCTTAATCAGAAAAAGTATTGAAAGGACGCGTGAAACACAAGTCCGGAGGCTGGAGACAGAGTGGTGTGAGGTGGGAAACATACCAGTATGACATTTTTGTCTCGGGCTAGCTAAACCGACCCTAGTCGGCCCTGGGGCTATTCTGTCATTCATATACGGTAGTCTATCAGTCGATTGTGATAACTAATCAACTCTGAAAGATCTCGATGCGATTCTGTAAGCTCTAGAGTCGGTGGAGTCCACCGACAACTAAACGCTGAAGGTGGTTATTATCATAAAAGAAAATGTGTTAATGGAATCCTCGTAGTTAGAGAATATAAGATAAGGCCACAATAATACATGCGATCGCATATAATGAATGCGATCCTCGCTCTAAGATGCATACTGATGAATGTCATAGTACACATACTGTATGTATGCACTACGCTTCTTGGAGCGCGTATATTTCAGAGGACGTGAAATAAAATAAATAATTCAATCTTTTAATGATAAATGTATACAACCATTAATAATTCATCAAATAAAATGTTGGGGGACGCTTGACATCCGTTGCATATTTTACTGCGCCGCCGTGCGAAAGTTGACCATGGAAAAATAATGACTACCATATTTTTCAGTATAAGATCGAACTGAGCACAATTGTAATGCTTAGATTCGCATAATATTTCAGCTGCAGTGAGTTTGGAGGAGCTAAATTTCATTAATTCTGAATAATATGGCCCGACTTCGTAGAAAGAGTAATGAAAAGAAAAACATGTAACATCGATGGATACGAGTAATGTGTTTGATGGGTAAAAAAAATGAAGATGACTGATCATTCGAAACCAGTTGGCTAATTAAAAAAAATATGAGGATATTACTAAGTTTTTCCTCACTCTTGAGCTAAACTTCTGAATATCCTTATTGTTACTGTTAAATATTGTGAATTTAATCCACGAGATACGTGATAAAATTGGAGGAATTAATAAACTAAATCGAGGACAAAGAGTTGCTAATTTCGATGCAAAGCGATCGTGGAATTGGAGGAGGGCCATTTTCTCCATCGTTTCGCATTCGTCAAAAACACTTTTTAGTCCCGACACTCAGTTCTCTTCAACTATCGCTCACAAATGCCGAATCGATGGGATAGAAAATCTTTTCATAAACGTAAGGCATTCCAATCTTGAGTTAGATCTCCTCCTGTTTACACTTTTTTTCATTCCGAATTGATTGCCTCGCGAGGGATCCGGGAAAACATCGCTGTTTATTTTACTCGCAATTCGATGGCAAGGATCGAGAGTGAAGTTGCAATTATGCAACACGCAAAATACAATTCTTAATGCACTTTGGTAGAGCGATGAAAGCGGTCAAAAAAACTTAACAAATCTTCGAGTTATAAGCGGATACCTAAGAAATAATAAAATTGGGATTTTTCAAATACTTTATTACCAATAAGGATTTTAAGGAATAAAATATTGCTTTAGAACATAATTTTCGTGAGAGTCCAATTAAGAAGCGACCGAGAAGTTGCCCAGGGTTGCCGAGGTTTGGCGGCGCCTGACAGTGGGCGTTGGACGAATGTTTGTTAATGATCTTCTCTAGATTTCTTAGATGATCATCTAGACAATTCAATCTTACATTCTTAAAAGGAATTTTAAACTGAGACAAACAAATATTTTTTATCTTCGCTCTAAATATTTTAGCGACAGTCAATGCATGCATGAGGACCTGGCTCCTTTTCCCGTCAGGTATAATAATAATAATAATAACTCTTTATTTGGCGAGGTTAGGCCCATTAGGGCCTCTCTTACACCTAACCATTAAGGATTACTAATATTACTTACAGAAAAGGAGGAAAAACAATACAAATACATATATATATATAAAAAGAAAATACAAAGAAGAGGTAAACAAACAAAAGAATTGTGGTTTGGGGAAAAACTCCTTGGCTGAAGGCTTTCGGAGAAAAACCCACTGTGCGGGAAATCGCTCACACAAGAAGGGGAGCGAAAAAAACCCGCGGAAACACAGATGGAAATAAATAAAAGCAGGTATATCACTATTTGCATAATTGCTGACCAATATCTTTGGGTAAATTTCTTAATGGTTGACCACGGATGTCATTTACCTGAAAAGACAGAAGAGTAGACGGAAAATAGAGAGCTTTCGGAAATGCGATTTAAGTTATGGAGGCCTGAAAGATTGGGGTTAATAAGCAACTATAATGTAATTAATAATCCACAATTAAATATTATATAATCGTTATACTGGAAGGATAATTAAAATTATAGGTACGCAGTCACATTAGAAAAAATACGGTGTGAAGACTGAATTGTGTTCTAAGGGTCCGAAGATACACCATTGCTATATACACTTCTGAAATTACTAGTTTTAGCAGCATACGCTAGGGTAACATTGAATGCTAAATCTGTTACTAATAACCTAAAATCGCCATTAGAGTTCGAGATTCGGGGAAATAAATCGACATAACCACGTGAGGCAGGACCGACTACGGTCGGTTAATATAGCTCGAAAATGTCGTACTGATTTGTTTACCAGCTGATAAGAGTCGCTTTATCCAGCCTCTGGAGGTGACTTTCATGTTTCCCCTCAACACTTTGTAAGAGCAAGAGAATAGGATGCTAAAACCTTTCAGGGTCTGTTTTTGTAGAATAAGCATATCTCTTATGCTAAATATTGATACTGTAGAACGACGTAATGGTTGATTTTCTAAGTTAACATTCAAGATTCATGAAAATAGTTTGTCGTTCCTAGTTTTAAAAATATTCAAGTATTGAATTATTGGCACGGTATTTATAGGACTGTATGTTTAAAGAAACCCATGAAGAGAAATCGTCATTTTGCAGACGGAACGCCAACACCCCCGATTCAGTGTACAAACGTCGTCTACCAGGAAGAAACTCCACCCAACATCGCTCCCTCTTATGAGCTACCCAGACAACGTCTACCCTCGATGGCGTCTTTAAAGTCGATCCCCCCGAAGGCCCTTTCCCACTCGAGTAGCCCTCTCCTCCTCGGTCCCCGTTTTTCAGCCCCTGGCGACCTCCCCCGCCCCCGGACGCCCTTTCTCACCCCGAAGGCCCTCCCCAAATGCCGCCTCAACTCAACGCCACCTCCCCAGACGCCTCCCCATCCCCTAACACACATCCCTTCCCCGGAAACCCTCCCCACGACGTCGCAGCCACGGACGCCTACCACCCGACGTCCTCTCAACGCCCTCGCCTCAGCGCTCTCTCCCTGGATGTCCTCCCTACGAACTCCGGAAACCCCCTCCTCCCCCTACAATGTCCCTCGACTTGACTTTTATTTATTATTCCGGGGTCAGGTGATGCTCACTTGACACCTCTTCCTTGCCCCAGATACTACTTCCTTTACAGAGATTTTACAAGTGTATGGTTAAAATAGTACAAATAGATAAAGGTTCACTGAATTGTTCAATAGATGATTCAATAATCAGTTAAGAATAATATTACATGATTGAGATGTCACTTCACGGAATAACTTCACTTCATAAGTCACGGATTTTATTTCACAAGGAAGAGTTCAATTTATCCAATCCCGTCTAAAATCCATTACGACGACATCCCACGACGTAGTCATAAGACGCTGTCCTTCGAGGGAAATAGTATGTACATTATTCACCAAAAACAAAACTTAGTCGAGGACAAACATTCGCGTTAATTCTAATACTGTATCACTTAAGCGGAGTGTCCGCCAAGCACAGCAGTGTGTTATAAAACAATATTATATAAATACTCACATTAAAGGAAAATCTTGATGCATCTTAAATTAGAAACTACTTCATCCGAGTTTATAAATAAGAATCTCTACTAAATACTCTGAATGATGTATGTACATGTATTGAGCCAAATCTAGAAGAACATTATATAAAATCTAATTAAATATATAATAAGATTATGTTAGAGGAACAAATTAGAAGAAAATGATGAAATTTATAACCAAGGAAGAATTTCATGATAAATGAATTCTTTATGGTTTACTTGCTTTTTAATAATTCGCGAAAACTAAGTCAAGGAGCCCTGGTTCCATTAATTCCGTGGAGCATTGCGAAATAAATAAACTAATAATTCGATTAATTAATAATTAAAAATATAAGTATCTACTCTTCAGTAAAGCGACATAATGTTCTTCGAGATGGAACTTTGCAATGTCTGAGATAAGACTCTGAGAGTAGAAATTAATTGATGATGAATCTCTTAAACTTAATTTTTTTGTTGGAAAACAATGATTCGGACTTTAGCGTTTACCAAGTATGTTTCGTAAACTTTGTTTAAAAATCGAGTATCTTGTGTAATTTACTGTGACAAAGTGCTTTCAAAGACAGTGCAAAATTCTACATTAAAAATTAGTCATTGTTACTGCAGATGAAATCCGATGTATGTATCTACAAATACCTAAAGGTTGGGGATTTTAATGATGGGTGGTTATCATTATCGCGGATGTCCTACGCTGAAGTAAATGAAACCACATTAAAGACATATTAACGACCTATATTTCTTTCATCGTTTCGGTTCATTAACATGTTTAACATAGAAATTGGTTATGGCCGCAATCGTAAAATGCCAAGGTGTCCGAAGCTGCGTGAACTGAAAGAAACTCGATCCATCTTAAGGGAACAGCCGGTAGGGAGATTGATAACAAACAAGGATAAATCCTCTACTTCATATATTTCTCTGCATTCATTTATACCCAATTCACCAACTCGACTCGACACCTGGCTCGACCATGTATAAATAGAATTAATAAATAAACGATAAATAGCAAACTTCAAGGTTAAGATAAGCAATTGATAAGAAAGAGAAGAAAAACTAGAAAAGCGTGCGAAGTATTTCAAAAGCCTGTCAGTAATTAACATTCGAAAACGTATGTCAAATGTAACAATTATTGTGAATAAAAATTCTCCGTGAAAATTATCATTGATGCACATATTAGGCAGCATATATTGCCCTATAGAAGCTAACGAAAAACTACCACACAGTCAGTACAGCAATATTACTAAAGCTTAACTGAAGGCGCTCGGGTGAATTTGAGGCGTTAGTACTTTAATTTTGATTTTTTTCAGATAAAACAATGTTATCGCAGCTGAAAAATGAGACAAAGAAAGAAGAGGGCGAGATAGGGAGGTTAGGAACTCCCGAAGACATCAACACGGCAACACTGCTCAACAGTTGCAAATCTCGGCGTTAAATATAAATTCGTATAAAAAAATCCGCTAACTTGTAGTGAACGATCATTATTTACCGTGAAAACTCATTTTAAAATCTTTCTAACGAACCCAATTTTTTATTTCTACGGCTATCCATTTCCGAGAAAAAGTTGTTTCACAAAATCGACAACAACTTTTTATCGTATAATACAAATATTTTTAAACTTCGTATTTTAATTGAAAATTAGCGTATTAATATTCTATCAAAATATCTTTTTGATTGAAGTAATAGCGTTTGAGGAACAAACGTTCAAAAAGAGCACTCCGTGAAACAGCTCGTAAAAATGGGCACTTTTCTGTTCCATCTATGATAAATACCAAATGTTATGAAAACAGAAATGATTAGCTTATATGGTTACACGTGCAATAGAACGTATTAAACGTTGATGTCACTTGTTTTTTGGTGCAATTCCTACTTAAACTTTTATACGACTCCAAAGTTGAGCCTCCGTAACAAAAAAGCCGATATTTCGCGTGACTGACGCTGGCCGTTTTACGGAAGTAAGAAACATACCTTTCTATTTTTATTCATAGTAAAAGTTCTAACCGTTCAATTCATATAAAAACGGCTTTAATATCTTCAGTAAATGTCAATTTATTGAATAAAGTTTTCAAGGAACGAATTCCAACGCATATGTGGCAGAAAATGAGAAGGAAATTTCAGGTGGGTAACCGGGTACCCCGGGTGCCCCCAAGACGTATGTGAACTTTTAATGCTTTTATTTAAGCATTAAATTTAGCTAACGTATTTATAATAGTAGTATTTACTAGAGATTCAGGTAGATAACGACGATCTGAAGCATCAAAGCGATATCTTTCTTTATAATCAACGTACAAGCAAAAATATACTTTAGTGGGTACCCGGGTGCCTACACAAGGGTTAAATAGGAATTATAACAACATTAGATTCAATTTGTACTCATTGTATTCTGTGCTCACTCCCTGGACCGAATAAATATCCGCAGCATCTTGGCAATCCTAGTCTAGCACTTCCATGATGAGAAAAGTCTCCGAGCGTGCTTCTGAAGAATAAATTAAAAAACAGTAAATAAAATATTATGCCGAAAATAAAAAACGCTATTAAAGAAATAAAATAATAAACACTATTAAATAAATCAAATATAAATTTGTGTAATTCGTACAAGTGTGTTTGTGTATTTTACTTTAGTAAGTTTTAAAAACACTATGTTAATCCAAAAATACCCACTATCTATTATGCTCGAATAAAAGTAGTAATATCATTAGATGAAAATTATTCTCATTGTTTTACGTACACCATCCCTGGATCAAATATATCTCCCCAGCATCGCTGCACTTCTGCGCTTTCATGATGGAGAAATGGATTATTAAAATGTCAGACCGTTGAGGAATACCGGAAAAAAAATATTACTGAACATGCGAGTAACATTACCCTTCATCAACGTATGTATGTACCAGGTCCCATGGAAGAGTTGTCTTTTAAATATCAAATGTCCCGCTTATTTATTCAATATTCTGAAAATATCATTTAAAAAGGACTGTATGGGACATCCCGAAGACTTCGCTTGATAATCCTTGGTCGAAGGCCCTTTCCGTATCACACCGTAGACACCGAGAAGAATCATCCGAAGGCGAGATAATTCACTTCATTGGAACTTGAGGAAAGTAAGAATCACAAATTAAAAAAGAAAATACAGAAAATGTTGTACGATACAAGTATAAGAGCGAGCAGATGTTTTACCGATTGTTTAAACTACGATTTCCTATTGCATGTCATAGGACAAGGTCCGATACCAAATCGAAGATGTTTGGGAACTATCACTTCGGGATTCAATACATTTGAATCATTTTATCTCAAAAACAGAGATATATCTAATAAAATCACTAAAGCCTTCTCATTTAATTAAAATTTACAATCTCTATTTGAATCCAATTAAAATATTCAAGGGAAACAAATTTATTAGTGAATGAATAAGCAAGATGCTTAAAACGATAACAATTCATCAATTCAAATTCGAATATTTTGCATGTCCTTACAAGAATAGTAAAAGTTATTTACTGAAGTATTTGGAATACCTTATTATTGATCATTTCCGAAATTAAACTCCAGTAATTCATTTGAAGACAAAAAGCTGTGATACATAATTTCTTGAGGAATACAGTCCAGCTCTAATATATTTTATTATTCAAAATCGGTTCCAAAAACTACGACTCTCAATACGATTTATGGATAGAAAATCTCTGAACCTAAAGACTGGACGATGGATTCAAGAAAACTAAGGGCAAATGGAATCTCAATAGTAGATGTTCGTTTAAATGTAACTCAAGGCTAAAGAAAAAGAAAGATAACTCCGACGCGAGAAATAGCTTACTAACCTGTCAATGTCACAAACACTTCATCTGCTTACTCATCAAATATGTTTATCACAAGAATCGAAATAATGTATGTTGAACTCAAACTAAAAAAAAGCAATATTTAAAATTTAATATAGAGTAATTCACGATGCTGCACATACTTACCAAATAAATGAGATCCCACACGAAGTCCACGATTATCTTGATTTCAGGAAATATCCCCTAAATTAATGGATATATGCTCATCGAATGAAAATAATCAAACAATAATTAAGTTAAACTACGAGATTTTTCGCATATACTACTCGGTTTCGAACCTATCGCACTTCAACTATTCAAAATTTAACAGTTTTCTCGAAAGTAAGATCGGTGGGAACTCCTCACTGTGTGACGTCTCCGAAGTAACTGAAGTTTGAATCTTTAGAATGAACGTTGAACCGAATACAGCGCTCTGATTGGTCGATTATTCAACTAACAGTCAACCCCTCTGAATTTGCTCTAATGTTATTAGTTTTTATAAATTATAATAACTTCCGATATAAAATTTATTTTGCAAAACAATTTAATATAAATTTAAAAGTTATAGGAACATTAATTTTACTTAGAAACTCCTTGATTATATTCCGCGTAGATTCCCGTCTCTCCCTGGTTGCACTATGGCTCAAAATGAATAACCTAAGATACTTATTTACCAATTATTATTTTATAGAAAGACCCGATTGATAATAACACGTATTGAATATTTTATGCAAATATAGCATTCTATTATGTTAAGGTTTGACAATGAAGAAACGGAAGAAAGTGAGTATCGATCTGCGAATTTAAATCGGACCATGCACTTTTAAATATAACTAAAGCAATGATGTAATCATGATAAAAACTTAAAGATTCCTAGAATTAGCGAGTAATATTCATTTTTCAACACTAATAACTCGTGTTGTATTTACTTTCATACGGTGGAATATATCTCCAAGAAAATAACATTAGTACACACTATTGTGATGGAATGAACCTAGCAATAATATTTACTCTTTCTAGAGAAATCATTGAATAGCATCATACTTCGCATCTTCTTTTGGAAAACAATACAATGGCAGTACCATCTGTAAATATATATGTATTTTGTAATAATTACTATGACTGGGTACCCATTACTGTTATTATTCATGTGTAAATATTATCATCATGCAAATTTGTTATAATTATGTCAAGAAATGCCTTGCTTTGTGTAAATTTTCATTTACTCTATTCGGCAGGAAGTGTCATTTAATTTTTTGACCTGCCAAGACGAATTTTGAGTTTAAAATTTGCCTTTTCTTATGATTTGCCAGACTGGGATTAATGGTTTACATTGTATCTCGCAGGATGAACTATTGTGTAAAGCTATTTAATGCTATCCTATGCAGATAACTGTAAATTAGTTTAAATACGTGTTTTTATTATTTTTCCGACGGATTATCAGTTTGTTACAGGGTGTTCTGATTGTGTTTTTTTATGTTCACTTACTTTATGGTGTGCAAAATAATTATGAAAGTATTGTTTCATTGAAATATAAAAGAGTCCGCACAAGAAAAAAAATATATTCAATTGCCTTAGTAATTGAGCGGCATACAGTTTATTTTGTTAAAGAGGTATTTAAGTTGATTTATTGTGGTTTATGAAAAATTTTGGTAGTGATATCGTCTTAATTAAGTGTTGTTAATGGTTTATGGCTATGACAGGTTATGACAGACAGACATGTTCGGGAAAATAGCTAAAACATGCTCTATGGGCCCCAAAACATCTATTTCCGTCGAAATCTGGGGGTCGAATTTTTTTGCGAATACAATACTTTCTCTATACTACGTTTAGGGAGAAAGTAAAAATGAATGGGAGTTTTTGAAATTTGAACAATAATCGACTTTGAGCTGACTCTTGAACTTAATGTACTTGAGCTCTGCTAACAAATAATGAGAAAATGAAAGCAAGCTTATATAAGTAAATAGGAAAACTATTTAAAGGTGATATTAGAGCTGAAACGAAAGGAATGAAAGGGAAAACACATTGTACTTATGCCTTATGCTTTCACCAGGCCGACATCGTTGTCGGGTTTGAAAAATCTAAGTACGCAATACTCAAACAATATTGAGCCATCCATTGCAGTAATCTCAGTCGTCAATGTATTCACCATCTAAGTTAAGAATCGGGTATCTTTAACTTAGATGGTACTACACGTAAAGTTGGCTTCTCTTTGTTCGAAGATCTTTTTGCTCTGTTTAACTTTATTTAAGATTAAGATACGACGAAATCGAAATGTAAGGAACGCTCAAATACAATCATAGTTTTATCATCGAAAGTTCTACTTTAATTGAAATTAGGAAACTTGCATTCTATAAAACCTGAGATGACGTTTTATTATCAACGTGAAGTTTATTTCCAATCCAAACGCTAATAACCCGGCGAATTTTTCTATATATCTGTAATTTTTGCTTGATATCACTAAAATCATAACAACAGTTTTAAAAGAAACGCTTAATTAACCATTGCCAATACCAGGATGGTTAATGAGCAGTTTTACAAGATCTATCCTGACTTTAAATGCTAAATCCCAAAAGAATTACTACTCATCGTATGATGTATGCTTAAAACTAAATAGCTCTAAAAAATTCCCAAATTCTCTAAGAAAAAAGTAAGTTCGCTGCATTAACAATATTGTTGATTGGTAAGGTTACGAATTTGTTTCTAACCACGAAATCTTATAATACCACCAATAGTTACGACAATAATCTAGGAACATCAAATGGAAAGTAAAATTAAACGGCCAGAAAAAGGAGTCAGAATTGGATTTTTTATCTTTTTTTGCACTCTCAATTTCGTATGACCTTGAGAACTAAGTAATTTGTTTAAAAACATAAAATGAAGCATTCAAAATGGCTAACTCTTCATGAATATCTTATGGAAATGTGTCGCGATAACTGTGATAGAAAGTCATGCCATAATATAAATAAAACGTATCCTATATTCTTGACAGGAGGAACATTGAATTTACAGGAATTTGTCTTTACAGCTCGAAAAACGGGCAAGTACTGACTCTCGCTTTTTGCAGAACACACGTTTCTACGTCGATAGTTCGCTGTTGATTTCGTGTGATATACATGAAGAATTTTAATGACCGTTTTTGATTCACTTAATTGAATGAGGGATTCTGTAACAAATGCTCCGGCTCTTTTTCATTCCAGAAATATTTACAGCGATTACATCAGTATTTACGGAGGACCCTGAGAAGTAACCGAAATTTAAGGACTAACGTAAAATTATGGAGCACTCCATGCGTTTCAAAATATAAAAAATAGTGCCGTTTGAACCGGAAACTGAGATATTATTTCAAAAATAAGACTGATCTACATTGAAAGTAAATACTTTGTGACATAATCCGCTAACAATGGAGACATTTAACATACGAAGAAAATCGAACAAAGGGAAATTTGTTCACAGAAATACGCACTATCGACCATACTTAAATAGAGATTATTATAACATTAGATACCACTTGTACTCATTGTATTCTGTGTTCCATGAGAAATGTAGCGAGCTAGATTAAAAAAATCAAATAAAAAACCGCTATTGAAATACTAAGTCGTTGACAAAAAATATTGTGTTAATCCAAAAATACGCATTAACGAACATTCTTATATCGGCACATTGAAAACATTTAAATTAAATTATACTTACTATCCCGTATGAAAATTTTCCTAGGTTCCTATTGGTATTTCTTTTGGTTTATGTTGGTTTTCTTCGCTTATATTGGTTTGTATTGGTTTCCTATGGTGTCTTTGTTGGTGTGTATTGGTTTTAGGAAGCTCAGTATTTCCTATTGGGACGTTTCGCAGGATCTTATTAGGTTGTATTGGTTTCCTATGGTGTTTTTAATGGCGTGTGTTGGTATTAGGAAGCTTGGTTATTCTTAATGGGACGTACTGGATCTGAAAAGTCTATATTGGTTTTCGTTCAATTCACTGCGTAGAGGCGCTATGCACTTGTATAACTTCCGCCATATAGGAGAATAATACTTAGATATTCTAACAAACATTGCAAGAGTATGGAACTTGATAGTAATGTAATTTCATGGGCTAATGATAAATGTATTGTACAAGTAGCAGACGGCCCCGGGGTGGTAGTTTCCTAAGGGTCCGCTTGGGACGCTAGGGATAACGGGACCCTAATGGCGGCGTGAATATGCAAGAGAGAGGAAGCAGTGCGAAAGTTCGTGAGGAGAAAGAGTTCGGGAGTGTTTTGTGAAAGTGCACATTTTTATTTTAAGTGAAAACGCGACGGTATAAGTTAAAATGATCGTACTGTAATCGAAAGAAATAGCAAAAGTTTCTAAAAGAGTATTCGTAAAATTCGGGCCATTTGCACCACTTTCGTAGTAATTCACATGGTGAGCTATGTGAGTAGGTGTGTAAAGGAAGAAACAGTTTGTAAAGTTTGTAATATGTAAAGGAAGAAAGAGTTTGTCCGGAAGTGAGCAGGTAGCAGAAGAAAAGAACAATGGAAAACATAGGAAAGTGCTTTGATTGTAATAATATTTGCAAGAACGTGGTTAACGAGGTAGGTGTGAATCAATCTGAGGAAAGCGGCCAAGAAGTTGGATTTAGCAATTAATAGCAACTAATTTGGAAATGATGTAGTGTTGTTGTTTGTGGTAATAAATATTTAAGTGTATTTTGCATTTCTTTACTGAAAATTATACCTTTTAAACCTGGAAATAAATTATGCGATAAACCATTAAAAAACCAATAGGATTTTGGTTAAAACCAACAGGAATATTCATGGAATACCAATAGGAAGCAACGGTAAACCATTAAAAAACCAATAGGATTTTGGTTAAAACCAACAGGAATATTAGCGGAAAACCAATAGGAAACCAACGGCCAAAACTCTAATGGAATCCAATAGAATTTCTAATGGAAATGTTATTGGTATGTATTCGAAAATTTTATTGGAAACCAACAAATATTTCCACATGGGATATTCTGGGTTCCTTTCCTGGGTTAAATATCTCTCTTCAGCATCTCTGCGCTCTTACTCGGCTCTTCCATAATGGAGAAATGGCTCGACCATGTGTAAATAGAATTAATAAATAAACAGTAAATATCAAACTAACCCTTCAAGGTTATGAAAGCGTGATTTCGAAGTCACAAATCTATATGCACTGAATCAAAAATAGCTTTGCTCAGTATCAAAGTATCGAATTTCTTTCTGATCATCGAATCTTATAATATTTTCAATAGTTGCAACAAGATTCTAGAACATCAAACGAAAGTATAATAAAACGGCCAAAAAATTTGGAATTGTATTTATCATCTTTTAACTAACTCTCCATTTCGTATGACCATGTGAATTTAGTAATTTATTAAAAAAGGCCTTCAAAATGACTTACTGTTCATGAATATCTTATGCAAAACTGTGATGCAATATACCAAATAGAAACGAAGGCGAACCCACCTTGTTATCTACCGGTACACGGCATTCGATTATTTTCGTGAAATACCTGTTAGAAAGTCAACAGGGCCAGCGACACAAACGACCAAATACGAAATAATGAGAAACAATGACTCTGAAAGACATTTATCAAGGATAATACGCTCAAGTACGATACCACAGAAAAATAATACTAAGTAAATGCGAACAACTAACTGAGCCATTCTAACAGCAACTTGTAAAAGGGCAACTTAGAAATGGGCAACTTACTATGGCCAAATTTCCCTAGAAATTCGTCACATCCACCCCCACTTTTAAATTAATCCAGAGGATTAATTTGAAATGATGCTGCGGGATTCACAGTTCAGTGGCACGAAATTGTTTATTGATCACGTCGACGAAAATACCAGTTTATAAGACACAGTTCTGTTGCACAACATAGTTTATTGATCATTTCGTCCAAAAACCAGTTCAGACACTGTCCTTTTTCCTGCTGATTCGTTGTTGTTCTTGATTTCAAATAACATACGAGGGTCGTTCAATAAGCCCTTAGAAAAAGATGGAAAAACACTTTTTTTTGGGGTAATTTTTTTTTATTTCTCAACATAATCTCCTTTCAGCTCTATACATTTTTCTAAACGTTTTTGAAAAATTTTTATGCCGTCTGAAAAATAGGATTTTGGAAGTTCTTCAAAATACTCATTCGTTTGCTTAATGATCTCCTCGTTGGAAGTGAACCGTCGTCCGCTAAGCCATTTTTTCTAATTTGGTAACAGGAAATAGTCACTTGGGGCCAAATCTGGTGAATAAGGTGGATTTTGCAACAATTCCATTTTTAATTCCATAATTTTGGCCATCGAAACAGCACAGGTGTGCAAACGCACATTGTCCTGATGCAAGAGGATTTTTTTCCTCTTCAAATGTGGACGTTTTTCTTTGATTTCATCGCTCAACCGGTTCAATAATGACGCATAATCGTCCCTGCTATCGTTTTTCCTTTTTCCAAGTAATCAATAAAGATGATGCTGTGTGCATTCCAAAAGACCGTGGCCATCACCTTGCCGGCCGATGCCACCGTTTTCGTCTTCTTCGGAGCCCGTTCACCCTTAAAAATCCACTGTTGTGATTGTATCTTTGTTTCTGGAGTGTAGTAATGAATCCAGGTTTCATCCACAGTTATATATCGACGAAGAAAATCGGAAGGATTGCGACGGAAGAGCGCCAAAATAACCTCAGAGTCGACCACACGATTGTGCTTATTCTACTCTGTGAGTAAACGCGGCACCCATCTTGCAGAAATTTTTTTCACTGACAGTGTTTCATGCAAAATTGAAGCGACTATATCTTGCGATATGCCTGTGGCCTCAACTATTTCGTGCACTTTAATCCATCGATCACTCAAAATCATATCGTGGATTTTGTCGATCGTTATGGAAGTAGTCACTTCCTCTGGGCGTCCCGAACGATATTCATCTTTTGAAGAAGAACGGCTACGTTTAAACTCATTCATCCAATTGTAAACAGTTGCAAACACAGGAGCAGATGTGCCATGAACTGCATCCAACTCAGCTTTGATTTCTTTCGGCGTTAAACCTTTCAAATACTAATGTTTAATCACAGCCCGAAATTCATTTTTCTCCATTGTTATAAGCAAACAAAAGTTGTTCACATCAATCATATTTTTGGAGGGCATAAAAATTTTTCAAAAACGTTTAGAAAAATGTATAGAGCTGAAAGGAAATTATGTTGAGAAATAAAAAATAATTACCCCTAAAAAAAAGGTTATGGTTATGAATGGTTAATGGATGTTGTTGTTAATCCAGAAATGGAAGTTTTTCATACATATCTCTGTCAAAATGTAATTAAGGTATATACATATACATACAAAAGTTATAGATAATGTATTTTACTACAACTTTTGTAAAAAACATGTTTCCGTAACACTGATTGTTTAGGAGTTATTCCCCAATAATGGTTAACCGGAAGTTGTTGTTAATCCAGAAACGGAAGTTTTTCATACACATCTCTGTCAGAATGCAGCTTAGGTATACACATTTACATACAAAAGTTATAGATAATGCATTTTAATACAACTTTTGTATGAAACAGATTTCCGTAACACTGATTGTTTAGGCGTTATTCTTCAATAATGGTTAACCGGAAGTCGTTGTTTAACCATAAATTGAAGTTTTTCATACTTATCTCTGTCAGAATGCAATGTAGGTATATATAATTGTGTACCAAAGTTATAGATAATGTTTTTTACTACTAAGCTTGTATGAAACATTTTCCTGTAACATTCATTGTTTTGGAGTTTTTTATATATTACCGGCATAGGCTTCTGTTTTCTATAAATACGGAGAAAGTCATGTGTTGGCCACATCAGATTTTTTCAACAGTGGTAGAAACTGGTTCGTACTATTTTAACCTTAGGGACCTTTCTTAAAATCAAGGTCTACGTTTTTCGTAAACAATCTCCGACACTGTAAACATCGTCACTTTAGTTTATTTGCTTTACTCTTTCGCGAGTCTGTGAGGAAACTAGGGCGTGTTATTAGTATTTAACAAACGCAACTGAGGAATTTGGTGAATTGGGTATAAATGAAGACAGAGAAATATATGAGGTAGGGTATGTATCCTTGTTTCTTATCAATCTCCCTACCGGCAGTTCGCTTAAGATGGATCGGGTTTCTTTCAGTTCACGCAGCTTCGGACACATTGGCATTTTACGATTACGGCCATAACCAATTTCTATGTTAAATATGTTAATGAACAGAAACGATGAAGGAAATATAGGTGGATAATATGTCCTTAATGTGGTTTCAGTGACTGTAGCGTAGGACATCCGCGATAATGATAACCACCCATCATTAAAATCCCCAACCTTTAGGTATTTGTAGATACATAAATCGGATTTCATCTGCAGTAACAATGACTAATTTTTTATAGTCGAATTTTGTTTTGTCTTTGTAATCACTTTGTCACAGTATATTACACAAGATACTCGAATTTTAAACAAAGTTTACGAAACATACTTGGTAAACGCTAAAGTCCGAATCATTGTTGTCCAACAAAAAAATGAAGTTTAAGAGATTCTTCATCAATTAATTTCTACTCTCAGAGTCTTATCTCAGACATAATTGCAAAGTTCCACCTCTAAGAACATTCTGTCGCTTTACTGAAGGGTAGATACTTGTATTTTTAATTATTAATTAATCGAATTATTAGTATATTTATTTCGCAATGCTCCACGGAATTAATGGAACCAGGGCTCCTTGACTTAGTTTTCGCGAATTATTAAAAAACAAGTTAATCATAAAGAATTCATTTATCATGAAAATCTTCCTTGGTTATAAAATTTCATCATTTTCTTCTAATTTGTTCCTCTAACATAATCTTATTATATATTTAATTAGATTTTATATAATGTTCTTCTAGATTTGGCTCAATACATGTACATACATCATTCAGAGTATTTAGTAGAGATTCTTATTTATAAACTCGGATGAAGTAGTTTCTAATTTAAGATGCATCAAGATTTTCCTTTAATGTGAGTATTTATATAATATTGATTTATAACACACTGTTGTGCTTGGCGGACACTCCGCTTAAGCGATACAGTATTAGAATTAACGCGAATGTGTGTCCTCGACTAAGTTTTGTTTTTGGTGAATAATCTACATATTATTTTCTTCGAAGGACGGCGTCTGGTGACTACGTCGTGGGATGTCGTCGTGATGGATTTTAGACGGGATTGGATAAAATGAGCTCTTCCTTGGGAAATAAAATCCGTGACTTATGAAGTGAAGTTATACCGTGAAGTGACATCTCAATCATGTAATATTATTCTTAACTGATTATTGAATCATCTATTGCACAATTCAGTGAACCTTTATCTATTTATACTATTTAAACCTTTTTTATCATTTAGTGCTCCATGTGATTCATGATGACGCACGTTAAAAAACTTTTTTTTGTAATCTTATATTTTCACCTATCTAATCAGTGTTTATTCCATCTTATAAGATAATATTTACGTATTTATCTATATCGTATATATTTTTTCTATCTCACCTATCTATCTGACTCTAAATATCTTAAAGTATGTTCTTTTATCTGTTTCTATCACTATCATGTAATGTAATTATTAATGTATGTAATTATTTTGGTATTCTTACTGTATATACACTTGTAAAATATCTGTAAAGGAAGTAGTATCTGGGGCAAGGAAGAGGGGTCAAGTGAGTATCACCTGACCCCGGAATAATAAATAAAAGTCAAGTCGAGGGACATTGTAGGGGGAGGAGGGGGTTTCCGGACTTCGTAGGGAGGACATCCAGGGAGATAGCGCTGAGGCGAGGGCGTTGAGAGGACGTCGGGAGGTGGGCGTCCGTGGATGCGACGTCGTGGGGAGGGTTACCGGGGAAGGGAAGTGTGTTGAGGGATGGGGAGGCGTCTGGGGAAGTGGCCTTGAGTTGAGACGGCAATTGGGGAGGGCCTTCGGGGTGAGAAAGGGCGTCCGGGGGCGGGGGAGGTCGCCAGGGGCTGAAAAACGGGGACCGTGGAGGAGAGGGCTACTCGAGTGGGAAAGGGCATTCGGGGGGATCGACTTTGAAGACGCCATCGAGGGTAGACGTTGTCTGGGTAGCTCATAAGAGGGAGCGATGTTGGGTGGAGTTTCTTCCTGGTAGACGACGTCTGTACACGGAATCGGGGGTGTTGGCGTTCCGTCTGCAAAATGACGGTTTCTCTCCATGGGTTTCTTTAAACATACAGTCCTATAAATACCGTGCCAATAATTTAATACTTGCATATTTTTAAAGCTAGGAACGACAAACTGTTTTGATGAATCTTACTTGTTAACTTAGAAAATCAACCATTACGTCTTTCTACAGTATCAATATTTAGTATAAGAAATATGCTTAATCTACAAAAACAGACTCTAAAAGATTTTAGTATCCTATTCTCTTGCTCAAAAAGTGTTGAGGGGAAACATGAAAGTCACCTCCAGAGGCAGGATAAAGCGACTCTTATCAGCTGGTAAACAAATCAGTATGACATTGTCGAGCTATATTAACCGACCGTAGTCGGTCCTGCCTCACGTGGTTATGTCGTTTTATTTCCCCCGCTCATCACCGAACTCTAATGGCGATTTTATGTTATTAGTAACAGATTTAGCATTCAATGCTACCCTAGCGTATGCTGCTAAAACCTGTAATTTCAGAAGTGTATATAGCAATGGTGTATCTTCGGACCCTTAGAACACAGAATTAAGTCTCCATAACGTCGAAGTTGGTAAAAATATCTCAAAGTTATCCGTATTTGTTCTAATGTGACTGCGTACCTGACGGGATAAGGAGCCAGGTCCTCATGCATGGAATGACTGTCGCTCAAATATTTAGAGCGAAGATAAAAAAAATATTTGTTTGTCTCATTTTTAAATTCCTTTTAAGAATGTAAGATTTAATTGTATTAATGATATTCTTAGAAATCTAGAGAAGATCATTAACAAACATTCGTCCAACGCCCACGATCAGGCGCCGCCAAACCTCGGCACCCTGGGCAACTTCTCGGTCGCTTCTTAATTGGACGCTCACGAAAATTATGCTGTAAAGCAATATTTTATTCCTTAAAATCCGTATTCGAAATTAGGTATTT
Source organism: Sympetrum striolatum (assembly GCA_947579665.1). Lineage (NCBI taxonomy): Eukaryota > Metazoa > Arthropoda > Insecta > Odonata > Libellulidae > Sympetrum > Sympetrum striolatum. The sequence continues at coordinate 7,681,971 of OX388347.1, forward strand.
TAAAAATATCTTGAATAGATTTGCTCTAAGTTATCCGCTAATAACTCTAAGATTGTTTAAATTTTTTGACCGCTTTCATCGCTCTACCGAATTGCATTAAGAATTATATTTTGCATGTTGCATAATTGCAGCTTCACTCTCGATCCTTGCCATCGAATTGCGAGTAAAATAAACAGCGATGTTGACCCGGATCCCTCGCGAAGAAATCAATTCGGAATGAAAAAAGTATAAACAGGAGGAGATCTAACTCAAGATTGGAATGCCTTACGTTTATGAAAAGATTTTCTATCCCATCGATTCGGCATTTGTGAGCGATAGATGAGGAGAACTGAGTGTCGGGACTAAAAAGTTGTTTTGACGAATGCGAAACGATGGAGATAATGGCCCTCCTCCAATTCCACGATCGTTTTTTATCGAAATTAGCAACTCTTTGTCCTAGATTTACTTTTATTAATTCCTCCAATTTTATGACGTATCTCGTGGAACAAATTTATAATATTTAACAGTAATAACCAGTTTTTTCATAAGTTTAGCTCAAGAGTGATGAAAAACTTAGCAATATCCTCATATTTTTTTATTTAGCCAACTGGTTTCGACTGATCAGTCATCTTCACCTTTTTTACCCATCAAACACATTACTCGTATCCATCGATGTTACATGTTTTTCTTTTCATTACTCTTTCTACGAAGTCGGGCCATATTATTCAGAATTAATGAAATTTAGCTCCTCCAAACTCACTGCAGCTGAAATATTATGCGAATCTAAGCATTACAATTGTGCTCAGTTCGATCTTATACTTAAAAAATATGTTGATATAATTTCTTAATACGGCTTGAGAAGAAAGAACACTTATACCACTTTACCACACTACTTACTGTGATAAAGGTGTGTGTTCTTTTTTCTCGAGATTTATTATGGAGAACTACCACAAAATCAAGGCCGAATTTGCAGATTCTAGCATAATTTCTTACCAAAACTCGTCAGACCAGAAATTATTTCAGTAACCACTAAACCATGCGTTGATGAACGAGAAATTAAAATAAATAAAGGAGTTAGACAGGGATTAGCCTGTCACCATCTTGTTCAATGTATACCTGGAAGAAGCAATAAAAAAGTAGAAGGAATGAATATGAAAAGCAGTAAGGTGAAAATGACATCGCACTGATGGCAGAAGATGATTTACAAGCATCCCCGTACGCAATAGATCAATCTCTACAAAGATATAACATGAGACTGAATGAGGTTTACACAGCATCATTCGGAAAATAAGAACTAGATGGATTGATGGCATCTTGATCAAAATGGATTTGTTAGGAACGTACTTGAAGGTAGGATATGTAGGGATAGCACCAAGAGGTAGACCAATGTAAAAATATATATAAATATATCATTTATATGTATGTAGTTCTATTTATTAATAATTCGATTAATTTATCTATATATTTTCCTACGAGTGGTGGCGGAGGTCGAAACGGAACCTGGATTTGAAATGGATCAAATTTCCAAGTTCCTTGTAGATCTAGATTCACCACAAATTTGGAATAGAGAGAAAATAACTCGCATAATAAAAGATGTTGAAGCTGGGGAGTGTTTATTTCGAAGAACATAATCGAAAACAAAATCCAAAACCGGGCTTACAAATGAACTTCACTGAAACCGATGAGAACTAACCCCGTATGCTTCTAGCTGGATGGTACGCATCTTGGTCTTCGCGGCGCATCGGACTTCCGAATTGAAAAATAAAAAACTTCAATAAAAAAATAAAAAAATTAATCAAAAAATTTCTATTCAAGTGATCATCCTGAAGCGAACAGCAAATTGAATTTTGTACATTCATCTCGATTTCACTAGCAACAAGTTTTTTTCACGAGAAAAATGTAACAGTTTTAGGTAATATATAAATTGGGCTGCACAAATAAATTCTTTAACAAGAGAACGAAAATTTCCATGCAGAATCTCTACTATGCGGCACTATAATATCTTAGTAAATATTAATTTATGAAACATTATAGAGTTATTTTGAAAATTCATGTCCAATACATTCTCTAGTTGGGTGGTAAGTTCGGTGGATATTTTGCAAGGCCTTACTTGAGAAGTGAGGTGCGGATTATGACGGAAAGTGCTTCGTTTGCAAATTTTATTCCATCATCGCATCGAAGATTCCATTGAGCTTCCTCAGCAGGTTCTGACATCTATAACACTCCGCTTTTACCTTATTTAAATATCTATAGCTCTCGATTTGTATGAGATGTAGTAAGTTTAAACTAGTCCCGGATAAAGCTAACGGTACACTTTAATAATCAGTTGTAACTTTGGAGAATGCTTATATAAGCTGATCTAGCACTAAACATCTTCACGGAATCATTGTTTTAACATAATTACATCGGAAAACCAAGCCCTCTTTTGTATTATCAGAAACATGGTCTTAGAAACTCACTAACCAAAGTAAATCAAACCAATAACACTTTATTTTAAGCTATAAAATAGAACTTAAACTTAATTGGTCGTCTTCACTCCCTCTCCTTGCTACCCTCTGGCCAATCGCGCTTTTGGAATGATGTTAGTGCGCGCGCCGTTACCCCCTCTCAAACATTGTCACGTGATCACTTTAAGCCACGCCCATTTTCATTTAATGGGAGGATGATTGGCGAAACTAAAACATGTCGTTGGTGTAGGGGCGAGAATAGACCAATGTCGAGATAGTCCATCTATTCGCAAATTAAAAGATTATAATTATAATCTCCAATAGGGGCTCGATCGATTCGGCAGAGACGAACGTTTCACAAAAGGGCGGAAAATAGACAAACTAAGGAGCCGATTTGCGTAGAGTTCCATTTGGATCTGGAGCTCAGACTTTATATCTATGGGAGAGTAATTAATCAACGCAATGAAATGTTAATTACAGTTTCGAGGGTCTTTCGATTTCCAACTCGTGCTGAGTAAACAACGGAAAACGAGCAATCGGGGTCCCTTTGGGAATCTTTCTTTTATTTGGCTTTAAGGAATAAAGTCGAGTACTAGCAGCGCGGAGATTACATAATATAAGAATGTAATGATTCGATTTCCCACGTATTTTTCATTACGGCGTAGTTCCTTCCTCGAATGTCTTCCAACGGCAGAACGGGCGATAGATTCTGATTCGACCATTTCTACTAACTGGCTGCGTTGGGAGAGCGCTCACAAGACCACCTCTTGCAACTTATGCTGGCCTAAGCGCTTCGGCTCGCACCATTCTAACAGCCGCGGTGCGCATGGAGACGGCCTTCGTTACTAAGACTTGACTTAGTCATTCTAAACCATTAGAGGCGCCATAGTGAGCGAGTACTTAAAAAGTCGTCGCTTAGAACTTGTTTGGGAGCAAGTGTGCCGTCGGCTTCCCGAACGAAGGGCAAACGTCGTGCGAGAGTATTAGTTGAGTAACGGCCGTTAGAGGCTAAGAGGGTGAGGTGGAATGCCTGGGAGCGAGTCGAACTAAACTATGTGCCATTTCGGACCGAAAAAAAAGAGTATCGGTACAAAAAATATGCCAACGTACGCGCCTTTTATGTTAGCGTTCAATTTCTTAATTGTATTTCAGATTCTTTTGTTAGTTATTGACATTTCGTTGAAAGGTAATTATGATCGTAGAACGAGCCACGCGAGCCGTGCTGCCACCTGCGGCGCCATTTTATGTTCTCCAACGCCACGTTCGCTGCCTTCAATTCACGTTCACTGCCTTCAGTTCACGTTCACTGCCTTCAATTCACGTTCGCCGTCTCCAATCCTCGTTCGTCGCTTCGTTCACCTTCACCAATTCACGTTCACCTTCTCCAATTCACGTTCACCTTCTCTAATTCACGTTCGCAGTCTCCATTCCTTGTTCGCCACTTCGTTCACCTTCTTCAATTCACGTTCGCCGTCTCCATTCCTTGTTCGCAGTCTCCATTCCTTGTTCGCAGTCTCCATTCTTTGTTCGCCACTTCGTTCTCCTTCTTCAATTCACGTTCGCCGTCTCCATTCCTTGTTCGCAGTCTCCATTCTTTGTTCGCCACTTCGTTCACCTTCTCCAATTAACGTTCGCAGTCTCCATTCTTTGTTCGCCACTTCGTTCACCTTCTCCAATTCACGTTCGCAGTCTCCATTCGTTGTTCGCCGCTTCGTTCACCTTCTCCAATTCTAGTTCGCAGCTCTGACCGCGCACATTAGAACGACGTCACCGCAGCAATTCCAATTCCAAAAGACGAATCGATTTAAAAACGAGGATACCACACGTTCCTTCTGCCGCTTCTCTTCCCGAATCAGAAGATGGCGCCTTTCTAAAATCTTCCTCATTCGCCTCTTCGATGGCAGCTAATTGTGGACTCTCCGAACTCAGTTGCTCAACAAACGGTTCTCCTCTTTTTGCCTAGGTTTCGTAATCAATTATAAGTCGCGTGCGTTATAAGCAGCCGTACATCCGCTTCGCTAAATAAATGCGATGATTTGACAAGCAATCGAATGAGTCTCGTATAGGAAGTGAAAATGCAACGCATTCCTCTCAGTGATTTCCTCAGTTTCAAGTGCCGTCGATCGTCCGAATGCAGTTTGAAATGGCCAAATGGAGACACAGAAAACATTTCTCCGCGTTACGCTTAACCCCCAAATTTTTCAAATATCGATGTTTGTTCCGCTGCAGTGAGGACTGTGATCTGAATCTTCTGTAGGGAATCGTTTGAATGAGATAATCCGTTAGAAATCTCCACAACGCAAATTTAATAATTTATAATCCGACATCGGGAGCTTCGAGATCTGAATGCGTTTCAAGTTGCTACAATTATCATCTTTACGGTTAAGTTAATCGTTGGATCACTTTCCAAGTCTCCCAACAAACATTTATGAATACTGCTTAAAGATGCGATGCAATCTTTTACGAAATGTGGCGGCACAACACAAAGTTTGCATGGATTATACCCTAATGAACGTCTATTTCGATGTATCCAACGGTTTTTTGATTTACAATCATAATTATTTGTTTTAGGTATTCCAATCCACGGTTCTCCTTTCTCCTCTAATCGAGTCTCTTCGAAGTCGCAATAAATCAACGAAACAATTTGGATGCCCCGTTAATCCCGTGGCATTCAACAACTCCGATGGCGGTCCACTCAGATTGCGGTCAAATGGAGAATAACAGATTCCTTCGGACTTCGCATCGTCCCATTTATAAGCGATATCGTTTGGAATTAATTTTTCCTTACACCGAACGAAAAATCTCATAGAAATTCTCGAAACGATATTTTAATTCGAATTAGTCGTTGCGCTCGGCGAAGCGCTTTTGTTTGCTACGGCGACCAACGGAGTCTCGAGAGTGCGTCTCTGCAAGAATGTCAGTCGAGAATGAGACCGGAAAAAGGAATGAGATAAAAATATCTCGAAGAATATTTGGTTTCTGTCGTTGGTCAATCGACAATGTTATTCGTTCCACCAATCACTGAGGCTCAACTTGAGCATGCATGTAGTGTATGCGTTTTCGAGCTCTTGAGAAAGCGAATACGTTTTGTACGGAATGAGTAACCAGTGGACGTTGTGCGTCGATATGGGGAGCTTTGGCAGGTTTAGACAAATGTCCGCATTCGAAAGGCGGTTATTATGCGTTCTCCTTACACCGCGAATCAGAGAAATCCCTCCGAAGCACTCGATCGGGTTCCTCTGGCCCAAATAGAATGTCTGTCGATGAAAGGTGACGAACCAACGAAAGGCAAAACTCAAAAAATTCGTTATTGTACTTCGTTTTGCAAAAGAAATCGCGTTTAGATGTATTTGCATCTCACGGATGTTTTTGACTTCGATGTTTGGAAGCGAAAGAAAATAAATAAAGCAAGCCTCTCGTATTGAATCACCAAGTCTCCGACTATTATAATTGAATAAAAGTAAAGAAGAAGTCCACTTTCGACTTTGATGGCGAAGCCTTGGTTCGTACGCATGACTGAAATACTTACTTCCGAGATCTCTTGAAAGTATTTTCTCCAAATGCCTCAAATTTAATCTCGTCTGAGTACCGAAGGGATACAAAAATACACTCGCGTTTCTTTTGCCCTCAGAGAACTTTCATCCCTTTATAGGACAGTACAAGGGCCACTTTTTTAAGGAAAACATCTTTTCACGCAATCAGTGTTCCGCATTTTCTAGTGGAAGTGGACTTTTTCTTCCACTTTCTCCGACTCAAAAGTGGAAAAAAACACGATAAGTGGTCCTTTACGAAACCACCGATCCAATCAAGATGTCGTTTTTTTAATTGGCTCTTGAAGTATTCAGCATTTGCGGTCGAAGTCCACTCCGTTTTCACTGACTCATTCTAATATTTCCCACTCTTTCACCTCATCAAATGCATTCCATCGAAGAGTCACTTGCTTCCCTGCTTCATCTCGGAATTAGTGCTTCGAAACAAAACAGGCACCAATAACTTCTCAAAGAGTAATTAATGTGCCGTTTTTCTGCGATACCAAACTTTCACCTGATTTGGTCAGATTTTTACTTTATTCAAATTTAGAGCGTATTGATAAATCTTTGTATTAATGATCCTACTTCAGACATTTATCGTATATCCACGAATTTTTATTAAAAAATTGTGAAATTTACCTTGGACTATAGCCATAAAAATTCACTGATACAGTCCGGAAATGTTCATCGGCTGTCGACAAGCAGTCCAAAGGATGAGATTTGAAGGGAGCATTGAGGAGTGTAAAGATCGCTTATATTTGTGACTTAAAGTCCGCGTAAGACACGGAACGCAAGTATTGCGGGAACACGGAGAGCATGACGGATTGAGGTGGAGCTCTTTCGTAATCACAGAGAAAGAAAAACTCACTTTCTAAAGTCCACAAAATAAGCATTTCTATCTCTGTGACAACGATAATCTTATTACCGTATGAACTCTTGTATAAGAGGAGTTCGTCATTACAATTTTATACTGAAAAAGACCCCCTCGGCTTATAGTCGACTGAGGGTTTCACTTGCCTTTTCTCCGGTGAAAAAAGCCTGCCGCAGTCGGAAATCGGCTTTCACATTCCTCACTTCTCAATTAGCAACTCTTCGTTAATTTTCTTCGCAATCGCGTGCCGTCCGTCCGGAGTTGTTGAAAACAATAATGTTTGGTCGGACGTCTTGATCGGGTTGTCGTCGGAGTTTCCTCTCTAGGAATCAATTAGCTTTCCTATTTTTTTAATAAAATCGACTTATATTTGGGTCGAATTACACTCGATTTTATACTACAACTTAGTTGGAGTTGAGGTTTTTTCAATTGTAGAATTCCATATCTGCTGTGATAACGACGATTCTTCAAGCAGAAACATAACAGGAAGACACTGCTTTTCACAGAGAATAGATGAAATGCTGATTCATTACGAATTAATCCGCTTCTTCCGGTATTAAATACAACTAATTTCGCGTTGTGACGTCGATTTCCTGGACCTGATTTTTTCATCCATAGTGACACCGTCGTTTTCGCTCCTCATTGATGTTTATACAACGAATAACCGTTTTTGTAGGGAGTCTGAAAATGGTCCCTCTGTGATGTGAGTGAGTTACTTAAAACAGGAGCTGTAGATATCGTGTGAATAACTTTAAGTGGAAGGGAGAGAAAATTTCATCGGAACATACGTGTGAAACCTTTTCCAGTAGGAAGTTCCATTTCAAGCAACCATTTGAGAGATATAAATAAACATCGAAGTCATCATTATATTACTCTATCGAGGTCTATATACAGCTTCACTTCCGCATAAGCTGAAGTCAATGCATCTTAAAATATATTCTAAATCAAAAATTATTTAACACATTCAAATATAGAAAAAATATCGCTGAAATGAAATTGAACGAAGGCAAACGATTAATTCGCCGTGAGGACCGAAGTAGAATTTTCCGTTGGATTGATTCGAGATAATTGACCAAAATAGGGTAGGCAATTATTTTTTTGTTAATTTCTTCGTAGAACAAAACGTAAAAACAACCTCTGATTTTGTGCATAATGTGTAGTTCGCAAGCACAGCACCAAGAGATTTGGAAGAAGGGTCACCTGTGATCGGCCATTTTGTCCAACAGTCACCATTTTGGTCACCTTTGAATCCACAGAAACCGAAAGCCATTTTCTAGTCGCTCTCGAGTCGACGGCCCGTTTGGGGCCCCCCGATGACACGCTGCCGGTCGGCAGCTCATTGCAGATGCACATCTGAGGAGGGAGCGGAGAAATTATGCAAATTGAAATAATTAACAATCAAACATTTCCAAGAGATTGATACATACAGATCCTGCTGCCATGTTACAGCTAATGAATTATCTTCATTTTTCTTTTTGCGCCAGATGAAGAGAAGAGGAATCCATTTACCTTTGTATCAGTCTTTTTCGTGACACTAACGACATGAACACTACGGAGGTGTGAGTGATCTTCATTTATACCCTGCAAACCGCCTTTTGGCATGAGGACACCTGTTGTCTGAATTACTATTTTGCTTTTTTTCTACTCTGTTCAATTCTTAGCATCCGTTTCTCTCAAATTAAGCTCATTATCGGATCGACCGGAGTAGAATAACGCTGGTTCGTATATCCTTATTTCCTATTCTTATGGAATGCTAAGAATACTTGTAGATTCATCGTGTTTCATGATCTACTTATGGCGAGCAAGGGAAACTCTTTCACTCCTTATCCTGCGTAGTAAGCCTCATTCTCCCCTAATGGTAGTAATGAGAGAGAGGTTCAAGCCCTCCTTGGGGCTGAATAATTAACAGGGATGTACCTATACGAAAGGCTTCTATGCGGAAAATTGAAATTTCGATTTTAGATTCAACCACAAGTGAAATAAAATGTAAGAAACCTGTACTAAGCCTAAAAGGTTAAAAACTAGCATTCGCATTGAGGAATGGACAGGAACAGGACAGGACAGAAAATGGAAATAAATATGGTATTAATAGAGTGAAAACTTAATATTGTGAAAAAACGTTTCCGCAGCAGGAAAACGGCCGCCCCAAATGAGACCTGGGAAATAGAAGTAGAAAAATCAAAAACGCAATGTATTCCAAATCACAACTGATGATTAGATTTAGAGTACCCTGAAGAAAACAAGTTCAGCCATTATCTGCAATGTAAATACATTTTAAGGGAGCGGATAGGTAAATGCATGAGTAAACACGTTGTAGATAAAAATGAGGGGATGCATTTTGAGATAGTTTTAAAAGATATTTCTGTTTTTAGCGATACATATTTCCGTTGCATTGATCCTATGATTCTATTCATGGATATTACCATCAATTCGCCAACATTACATTAATAATGTGGAGAAATGGCGTGATGGTAGAGCTAAGCTTTCCATAACTCTAATTTTTAATAATCTAACTAATATGTTTCGACGAAAGATAAAGGGATCAAACTTTGGCAACGACTTGAGTATTATATTCCATAGTATTCAACACAAATATACTAACTTTCATTTGTTAATATTATTAAACGCGTGAACGGTTAGCATAACGCAACGCTAGCGCTCCAAAATGAATCCCGGCTAACCGGATTTTTCTGGTTAGGGAATGGTCGTATGCGTTCCTGGTAATTATTATTGATTGCCTTTTGGGTCTACTAAGAGAGATAAAAAAGAAGACGTATTCCTTCAAAGTCACCTTTGTGAGGGTTTAGCGACGGATCTTGTTTATAATATATTTTCAATCAGTTTCTCTCGATCGCAAGAAGTTCTCCAAGAAAAAGTGACGCGCATGATAAAATATCCGTATTTTTATGCAATTTAGTTATTAAATGGCAGTTGCTTTCATATTCGATGAAAAGGAAAAACGGGTTGGAAATAAATCGGGGCTGGGAATCGAACCCTGGACCTTCCTCTATCCGGGAGGCTTCTTTAACGAACTAAATTACCTCAGTTACATTCAAACAAGGCTTGTTGGGACTTCGTTATTCAGCCCTTACACTCACTCCCTTACGCGCGGAGAACCCCTTTCCAAAAAGAAGGATATTTTGAGGGCATGTATTAACTCACGCACATCTCTGCAATTGAGGCGATTAAACAACAGCAGGAATATGTTTTTAGAAAGGTCTTTTCGGAATTCGTTGTCTCTAAGTAAGAGGAAATTTTAGCAGTTTACGTTCCTATGATGTCTTTGCATTCCTCGCATATATTTTCAATTATGCTTTTTGAAAATTTCAATTAATATACTTACCCCAGCCTCGAATGAAATGTCATTTAATATGTCTATGTAAGAACCCTGCAAGCCACCTTCCGGCGTGTGGCAGTGGGTGCAAGCACCTTGACTCTATTTTCCTAAACGGTTGCTTTCGCGTATACTTCGCGGAAAAAATGAATTTTTGAAACGATTCCTTCGAGCATCTATTTCCCTAATCTTTCTGGCAGTATCAGAACGGCCCATATAACAGGGGGGTGGCATTATATCAGTTAAATCCTCTGAGAACGTAATTTCTCTAAACTTATTTGATAAATTTATACTTTGAATTTTTCTTCTATCTTCTAATGATTCCCATCCCGCGTCCTGTAACATCTGAGTGACACTCGCTGTTTTATCGTAGCGATTCTTTACAAATCGCATCGCCTTTCGTTGTACTTTTTCTAAATCCCGAATATGACATTTCTCGGCGGGGTCCCATACACTACATGCATACTCAAGGTGATGCCTAACTAACGCTAAGTAACATCTCTCGCGAACTTTTTCTTCGCTCCTACCGACTATTCTTTTAACGAATCCGAGTTTCTTAAGTGCTTTTCCACATATATTTCGGATGTGGGCACTCCATGATAGATTATTCGTGAGAGTTACTCCAAGATACTTCACCGATTCTACTGTCATTAGGTTTACCCCTCGGAGGCTATAAGAATAATCATTTATTATAGATTTTCTTTCGAAGAAGTTAACTACCGAACACTTCTCTACATTAAGCTCTAATTGCCAATTATTATTTAAGCATCGTTAGGCACGGTTTTCATTATAATAAAGACGCAATATTAAAATTTATAATAAAGACGGAGGCCCTGAAACCGATTTCGGATTAGCTTTTTGACGGATATACAGCGGATATATTTCCGTTAATTATGTTTTACGTTATCAGTCAACTTATGCAAAAAAACACATTTCGTATATTTCGCCATTTTACTCTTCAGATAGAATTCCACCGATTGGTGGGATCGTTTTCCTCAGGCGCACCTTAATTTGGGATCTCGCTTTTGTCGAAAATAACTTGGTGCATACTGGAAATGGTGATTATCCGACAAAAACTTGAGCTCTTCGCAACGAGCACTCGATTCGACAGATTTCAAAAATAACCGTCGGTCGCGGAAATACTCCGAAATCTCGTTCTTCGGCTTTTGAGTAAATTTTAGCACTATTTTGGAGAATGAATGACGAAATGTTATCGATGGGATATTGAACGATTCATGACAATCGTGAGGTGGCATTTTGAAGAAACTGCGAGCCGTAATAATATGGCATTTCACATAGATCATCAGGAATGAAGTGTCCGTAATTTCCATTTCCAAACGTTTTTAGGAATTGGGCTCCTCAATCCTTTGGTCATGCCTTCGATAGAATCATCGAATAGGCAATCAATGAGATCTATTTGTCGTTAAACAGCTCATTCCAACTGCTCATACTATATCGTTCACTGAAATTAAAGTAAAGATGAAAAAATGTTCGAAAATGAGTCGCAATTTGCCTTCATTTCTAATTCTTCTTTTCATTTTCTCAAACGTCCGAGAATGAAATTTAGCGAAGGAGTCTCTGGCTATAAATGTTGTTTTGAATGCAGAAATGCGTGAACAAGTATTTAAATATTGCTTGAGTGATAGTTATTTCCTAGTCTTAGATAGTATGGCGGTGGAACTAAGGAAAAGATTCCACCCTCAAGCAGTTTCACCAGTTTTCTTCAATCAATTTTATTCGATAGTGCAGTAAACTCCCGTTTATCCGAATCGCGTTCATCCGAAATCCGCTTTATCCGAACAACCTTCCCCACCATCTTATTTGCCACGACCCATTACTTATTTTCTCGTGACACCCCCGCTGCCAAATAAGGCGGATTTTTTCTGTAAGAACGCAAAATAAACGAGCTTTGTTATTCAGCTTTTAAAAACTTTGAGTTATCAATCATACCTACTTTGGCGCCTTTTTAACACATATCAACACAGATTTTTCAGTCAAAAACATCACATCAATAGCATTCTACGCACGCACGTTTTACGATCATATTTCACGGTATTGACGCAATTCGGGGTGTTTCACGCGGGACTTCGGTTTATCCGAAATTTTCGTTATCCGAACCGGCCGCAGTCCCGATCATATCGGATAAACGGGAGTTTACCGTATTTTCGAATGCCACTGTTCGGTGCAATATCTACTTACTTTTTGTTTTTCTCTAAGATTAGAGATCTGATTGAATCAGTTGAACTGTCGAATGAGTTTTCAATCGGACGAAAGGACAAAATGAACTCGAGCTGCGATTCGATCGGTCGACTTTTACGATAGTGCGATTGTAATTTTAACAATACTATTGTGAAAAGGATTCTCCCGTTTTAGAGAAATAAATAATAAAGTCTTCTGTGAGAATAGATTATCACGGAAGCGGAGTCGATACTTAATGACATACGGAAATGCGATTCACTCGCTTGGGTCACAACTAAAGAGCCCCTCAAGGAAAGAGTTAATGTAATCGTCATCCACAACTTTAATCAATTTGGTAACAATTCAAAGACACACGACTATGAAGAATCTTGACCGACTGCTGCAATAGAGCGACAGCACCTCAATTCGGGAAAACAACCAGGGTAATTCTCCTCTGATCTAAACAAACGTCTAATTATTTACTATAGTCGATGTTCTTTTCATATCATATTCACAACGAGGACGGAGAAAATCAAATACTCATTCCATCCGCTTAGAATTAGGAGGGCATTATTAACCATTTGATGTGAATGAACGGGGATTTTCACTCGAAGAATGTTAGGCACTCGGCACGGGTCGACTAATCCGTGGCAGCCATTTTAAATATTATAACAAAGCGCAAAAAATAGGCGCATGTGACGAACTATTGAATATGAATCGAGGTATGAAATCGGTTGCAGCGGTACACACTCTGGCGAATCCAATTGCTTGCTCAACACATCTTTCGATCAAATTCCGTTGGAAATCGTTACAAATGCGGCCGATTTTCTTTTTTCGTGTTCGTCGAAGAATGCATCTCCCGGCGGATTAAACTTCGCCTCTGAAAATGGCGATGCCAACGGCTTCTCTTCTTCATTTCCAAACGGTCCATTATATTTTTTTCGGTCCCGACTCGAGGAGCTTTGTTTTTTGCTCGCCCTCGAACGCGTTCTTATTCCACTCCCCCTCCCCGTTCCATCCTTCACTCCCCCTTCTACCCTTCACTCCCCCTTCTACCCTTCACTCCCCCTTCTTCCCTTCGCTCCCCCTTCCGCCCTTCTCTCCCCCTTCCGCCCTTCACTCTGCGACGCTCTGCGGTAGCGTAGCGCGCCTTTTAATTGCGACGCGGTTTACTGCGACGTCGGCCAAAAAAAGCGGGAAATCGCGTGCTTGGCGAGACGCGTGAAATGCCGCCGATAAAAGGCCTCGAAGGGGCGCGTAATGTGCTCCGAGTCCGTAAAAGGGCAAAGCGTCTGATATCGAGGTTTTTCCATCGAGTGTCGTTACGATCGCTTGCAAAAACAAAACAAGGTCGTTCTCGGAGAAACCCTTCGGAGTTTTATCGCAATGCGCGGAGGCGTCGAGATCCGTCTTCGCCGCTAAGTATGTCCATTGACAAGGTTGTAAATCAGTCGGAATATGGGACTCTCCCCCTCCCGCGTTGCCGCCACTTCGGAGGGGCGGAGACGTGGCAACGCCGCCCTTTGCTATCGCTTTGAAGTCACGGCAGTGTCATGGTCTAGCGGTCGGGCGAGTCCATTGCGCCGAGGGGAGGATAAGGAGAAGATTACGAAAGAGGGGAAGAGACAGCTGTAAGGAGAAAGGCGCGCGGCCAAGTGATGCATTTGTTTCTCGAGTTTTTGGGAGTTCTCGGAGGGGGCGAAGAGGGTCTCGGAGGAGGGTCTCCAAGGGGGGAGATTCCGACCGTATAATATTAGAGGGATAACTACCGCAAGCCACAAGTGGTCTTTGACCACCTTCAGACATCGAACTCATTCCTTCGCTGATCTAATTCTAGAAAGCTACTCAGTTCTACTGTAATTTACGTTCAACAATGGGATGTCAAAGTTGTTACACGACACTATTTTTGTCTTTGGATCTCATTTTTACGCTGTAATATTGTTGACGCGTACTTTCAGGAGTCTTTGTGGTACACTTTCATCGTTAGGAGAGGTCTTTCCATTAACCGTAATTGCTCATTCCTCGACATCATTTTCGCTTCCGAACGCCGTGGCAGGCCTCAGCAATCCCGAGGTGTAATGGTGGTGTGAGGAGTGATAAGCAGTTCCCGCTGTCCTTTTGCCCTTTCCGCCCCTCTTTTTTCCGGCGTTTTCTAGCGGAGGCATATTCCGCACCCGAATTTCGCACTTTGCAGAGATATGTGGCATCGATTTGAGATAGGTCGCTGTGTATAAGAGCACGTATCTAGGCTTCCACCGGGGCAACGTTGCCACTTCGAAAGGTGGCGGACCGGTTTATTTACCTCTGAGCGCCGTTATCGGCAACGTGGCGCTGCCGGCCTTCCTCTGTCTGACGTCACCCGCGGACAACACGCGGAGGTGGGGAAATGTTTAAAAAACGGGCTGCCTCGAGCGTTATTAATATTTCGTCTCCTCCGAGTGCTTTTTCACTGCCTCGGCGGATTCGTTCTTTTTATTTGAAAACTTCTCAACCGCGTTCCACTTCTCCATCGCAAACCGGCACTCTCTCTCCGAACTTCTGATTTCCACTCCAGATGGTGTTGGCGGTGGCTTTCCTTCTTTTCGCTGACCTTCTTCGATTGAGTGGCTGTCGGAGAAAGATGGATTGACGAACGTGTCACCTCAACTCTGAAGATTCCTCAAGTTTCACTCATTTCGCGGATGTCCGCTAGTTCACTCTCATTTCGTTCCTCAATTACTCCTCGTAATGTATCGAAGTTTCAAGAAACAATTTTCGTTGACATCAGAGTTTGCCTTGCTCGGTAATTGAGGCGATTAGATCTCGATTCAAAATTTTAGCGAATTTTGTTTTTTCGACGAGCGGTAACATCGCGGGAAATTTACGAGTTATCAGAATTTCTTTCCAAACACGTTCTCCGGATGCGAAATATTGGTTTCTTTCGACGGCAGAAGTAAAGCCGCAATTCCAATTGCTCACACACAATCTCATTTATTTACGTAACATCTCTGTTACATATTCCTGCTCATAAATCACTTTGGATTCGTCGCTTGAATTCATTCAGAACTGCATTTCAGAATGCTAGAAAACTTGCATTGAGTTTTTTCTGAGAAAAACTAAGTTTCCTTTTACATATTGCTTTTGCTTTTTCCTCCAATAAATATAAAGAAACGCATTTTGGGGAAAGCAAAGGAGGGACAAAATGAACGAAGAAATTAAATAATGAGCGAGAATAAAGCTAAGTGTGGAATATATAATCCCACAGTGGATATTATTAATGAGCCATAAACTAATCAGAAGTAAAGGCATTGTTAGTGTCATACGAAATCCTTTTAAAAATTCTGACGAGGCCAGCACATGACTTTCTCCATATATAAGATGTAGATATTTATCTGCGACAGTATTGTCGAACACACGAACAACACACACGATTAATAAAAATAAAGACCACACATTCAAACAGTGGAAACTTAAAAAGTAACACAGAATGAAGAAAATTATTAATATACACAGAATAAATATAGTAATCATGTTGTATATAACATTATTATAAAATGGTATAAAAGAAAACGGCATTTTAACGTAAATATGCCGAAATAACGAGAAAATTGGTTAATTATATTGTTAATTGGTAATGATTTTAGAATTTAGATTTAGATATATACCCCGCGAGCCGCCAGAGGCGTATGACAGGGGGTGTAATACACCACCATTATTAATTCATCCCTATTAGCATCTCTAATAGCCTGGGGAAAAAACGACCAAAAGTAATTATCCGTCCTTGCGATTACTTCCCTATAACGCTTCGTCGATGCCTCTCGGAGATCGCGTTCGCTCCTTACTTGCACTAACATTTCACTTACTTCGTCTATAAATTCTGAGTTGATTCTTAAATGATGAATTGGTAAGACTCCTAAACGGCGGTTGATATCGATTTTTTCAAATCAAACTTATAGATAATTATTTTTTTACTTTAACTTTATAACTTTATATACTTAAATTTCAGAGTAATGGAGACAGTTTGCTGCAACGGAAACGAGCTTCAAAAAATAAAGCTCGACTTCCGGTTAACCGATTTACTCCAAAAACTAATCGACTCTAAGGGTACCTACCAAAGTGCTATATACGAAATTTGGTGTTGATACGGCAAATAGTTTTTACGTTAGAACGCCCACAATCACACACATACATCATTCCGAAAATGGCCAAAACGTGTCGTGTAAGGGACCCCAAAACACGTATTTCCGTTGAAATGTCGAAGTCAATTTTTTATGAAAACGATTCATTCTCTATACTACGTATATGGAGAAAGTAAAAATACGAAAACCAATGTTAGATGATTGTAATTTTGGATGTTCGAAGTTAGTTTCTGTGCTTTAATGTGTAAAATATATCCTAAGAAATATCCTCAGAAATGGAGTGCATTAAACTCAAAAGAGTGTCTTCAATTAATTGGAGGACTTTCTGGAATTCCCTTTTCTAAGACTCGATCAAGTCCCATCATTTTCACTCTGTCCACCATCTTTTCTATTAATTCTTCCCACGAATCTTTGTCTGCTATCAAATGTCTATTGATCTTTTCCCTACTTTCTAGCCAACATGTATTTCCCCTTTCACCAAAGGACAATGTCTGAGACACAATCATAATGATGGAACGCAGAGAATATTCGCAATGTTTCGGGATTCAACGAGATAAAAATAGTCGTGCAAATGTTCTATAGATTAAAGGCCGCATATCCTCCATCTTTTTCAAAAATATTCCTATAAAGATCTATTTGATTTTTCGTTTTTCTATGAACAGACTTTACAAATTAATATAATTCCGTAAATGGCAACTGCAACTACTGCTGCATAATGAGCGTAATTGCCTAAGCGAATGTATTTAATTTTATAACATCCATATCTACGATAAAGGAATGTTCAAATGCCTCGAAAAATTTGATTTAGAGGTTGAAGTTACCTAATTGTGTACCCGTTCTAAACCCGGTTTAAAAATGTCTCCATATTTATGTACCGTCGATTTATTTCGATGAAGAAAGATGTAAAAACATTGCTTTAGAGTTTTCTGAGGATCGGATGACCCCTATGATTCTTTCAGCCTTAAAAATCAAAGCTCTTCCTCAAGTTTCATGTTAAAAATTAAATCACTTATTGAGAACGAGATTGGAGTCATTAGAGATATGAACAAAGAATACCGCTGAATGTTAATATAGAAAAAGAGTAATAATTTTATTATTCCTATGATGATCCTGTCCGAGGAAGCAAGAGTAAGAAAGCTATCGTATATTATATAAAAGGTTATCGTGACTATTTCCGCATACATATTTCATTAATCACTATTTCTTTCCTAATCGAAGTCATTAAAACAAATAGAAATACAGGAAGCATTCATTTAATTTAGCATTGGTTTAAATGTGTTCAGCGTCAGTATATTCTGTCAGTATATTCTTGCAGAATTGTTATGAAAAACCACAATTTCTCAACAATCATTCGCTTCAAACAGATTGAAATGTTGGCTGGATCCTATAGTCAATACAGTAAGGATGAACATTATATTTCAGAACCTTTTCTAAAGTTGAATAGAGCAAGTAATGTCCCGATTAATTGGAATCCAGCTCAAAAATGAGACACAACATTTACATTAAATATAAGGCAATAGAAACAACATTCACAATGAATTGCCATCGATTTAAAAAAGCTGCGAACTTACAGTCCGATAAGTTTTCGTTGTGGCAGTTGCGGACGCTAGAAGTGAAGTTAGTTAGTCTGAAGTTTGGGGTTGGTCCGTATCTCGTTGAAAGGAACATTTTTCAATATCCCTTTACGACAGGATTGAGATAAATGAGTCTTCCATTTACTTTTGTCCCAGTATTGATCATGGCTGTGATTTAATGAAAGCTACTGAGGTATGAGTGAATAATCGCACTGATTAACGTCTCTCCAAATCGAATGCCAAGAAAAGTATTACTCATAAGAGTATCTTTGCTTCAGGGACATGTTCCTCTTGATGAAGAAAGCGATCGCATAGTTTGCTACCTCACTCCTCATCTTGCCTTATATGCCTCATTCCCTTCTTGTACATTTTCGTAGCTAGAGCGGTTGTTCATCATGTGGTTGCCTACTTCACCGCTAATCCTTCCTTCAAGTAAGTACAAAGGAGGTGAAGTAGCCGTCTATTTCCCTCCAAACCACGTCTAATTGCCTCATCCCTTCGATAAGTCTCTTCCCCTAATTAATTCCGCCCATTTATTTATTTTTTTAATCACTGTTTCAAAAGACGATTTGTTTGTCCGAAATCGTATTTCGTTTGATTTCATTTTGATTGAATCGTTCGCTTTTAGCGGCGCCTCTTTTCTTAATTGGCACGACGTCCATTTTGACGAGCAATTAAGAGGGGAAATTCGGCGCTTCCTTACTGCTTGCCATTCTCTTGCTTTCGTACTGTTCAATTCACACAGATACAAGAGTCCTCTAACTCTACAGTGGCATCCTTTATTCTCGATAACTCATCGACTCCGTGAAATCACAACAGAACATACATTTAGAGGTTTAAAATCTCCAATGGCCGTTTTGTCGGCGTTCCTCTACTTATTCCCCGGTATTCCTAGAAAACAAGGCTGGACACCGCACGTTTTGAGTCTCCTGACTTATTTTCTCGGAATACCGGGGAATGAGAAGAGGAACGCCGACAAAAACGGACTTTAAAGGTTTCTAAACCTCTAATTCCTTAACTGCCGTGTCCCAACTTTTCTTTCTTTTCAGAAAATGCATTCTCCATCCGAGCATCCGAAGCCTTTGTAAATTCATTTCTCTCGCTCATTTCCTTTTCCTTCGTTCCATTCTCTCTGTCAAATTCGTTTCTTATTCCACTGCCATACCAGTTTAATTCCTGTCATCCCAACTTAATTTAATCCATTCCACATCATACCCGCTTCTCGATGTATTTATTTTATCTATATTCTCACTTCGTATCGTCCATGGTTCACACCCATGAACACTCGAGACAAATTCTTACTAAATTCTGGTCCATTCCTCAAATGGAATTTCATTTAATTATTCTAGGTATCCGACCAGACTTTCCATACTGGCGTCTTCTCTTTTGCAGGCACTCAGATTCGCCTCATGGAACTAAGGACGCTGCGTTTATTACCTTTTGTCTGGACGCTACTATTTGACCTGTCATGGTTAGCTGGTGGTTACTCATAGCAAATTGTCTTCAACTCTCGATCAGCGGCCGGAGATCGGTGGTTCGTGGACCAGTGATGCTGGATATGAAACTCCGATTCTACTGTGGAATCGAAAATAAATTGCCTCGGGGAATTTCAGATTCACCTGATCTTCGAAATGTGTGATTCAGAGTGTCGATAAACCTTATTGGACCAGAGAACGCTCATATTTGCAATAAAAATGGCGAAGTTCGCTCGCTTAGATATTTTCCAACATCGCTTCGGTTCTTCATCGCGCAATTTCGATTGATTTTGTAGTTGAGAGCTTCTTTTTAAGTGGGCGGTAACGATAACAGCTACTTCTTCGTCTTTAAGTCAGCACTGAACATTGGTTACGATATTTTCGATCGATTTCTCAAGAAAGGTTACATCATGATGTTACCGAATGCCCCATTTTTTGCTCAATCTATCTGTCACACATACTGCTTTATTTTCAAGTCTTCATCCATCTTATTCAACCAGCTTTCTCTTGATTTTCTACCCTCGCAATCTCTTTATTCATACTTGGCTTCAGTCTTTCCAGAGCTGCCAATTCAACTTTTCTCGATAAATCTGTCGGAATTATCCGTCATTTAGAAAGCTCACAATTAGCAAACAAGACTAGAGTGGAATGATTTATGTTTTCCGATTTTCTGCTTTGACGGAAAATTTAGTCACACTAATTTCACAGTCCGATAAGTTTTAACTTCTTTTCGGTAACACGGATGGTAAGTACAATTGGGTACAAATAATTGGTCTCTGATTCCAGAAGAGAGCTCGGAAAAGTCCCATCTCTTAAGGTTTTTTAGTTATTGTAAATTTTACCCTTTTATTTTATGTAATTCTACACGTATTTGCCAATATCGGAAAATATTTTCTCGGCAACATGGATGACAATAACCGTTCTTAGCTAATGTGGGTTTCTGATTACAGATACGAACTCAAAAAGCCCACAAACGTACGGAGTTTTTGTTAAGAGGACTCTTACCTTTTTCTCATCCGTAATTCCACATGTGTTTACCTACACCGTAATTATCATGTTAGAGTATATTCATCAATATTATACGAAGTAAGAAGACTATAAGTATGAAAAAGGGAAATAAAGGGTGTGGCAACCTGACTTCCTTTTTTTGAATGCTTTTTAATGCGATAAAGGGAAGTTATGTTGCCGCACCCTGTATTATCGAAATATCATGTATAGTTTCAATAAGAAGTATAAATGAACATTTAATTTACCTTTGAACATGGAAAAAAACCCATAAGTCTGATAAATATTTCCCGTATCCCTTCTCTGCCTCACTTCTTTCGTTTGTATGGTGTTGAGTCTTCCCTTAAGAAAAACTAAAGAACACACACTAAACTTATATGCTAGACATTTAGTACCTCTCAGTTTAAAATATATCAACGCATAACTAAAACGCATCGGCTTAAAACTAGCTAAGAAATCATCAAAAGTTGGAAGAGACTAACGTTGAGCTAATTTTCCACACGGCTGAGTCATGAATTTCCATAATTGTTTAATTTATTTCAACTAATAACTTTATAAGTAGACGAAAAGATAGCTGAATCGTTTACGCTGACTCAGAAAAATAGGGAAAATTTTCCGTACCAATGCACTCTCCCTGCGTATTCAGTATTTAGGAAAGTGATCAATAAAAAACCTTTCTATGGGAGGGAAGGAACTAAGAACAAAGATTTCCCTTTCATAAGGCTTTCATCTCCGTTGTTTATCCACCACCACTTATCATCACCTTCCTCTTGTCCACTTCAACTCCATTATGGTTAAATATATTAGGTGCCCTTAGATGGGTGTCCTGGACAAGCAATGCGCATATCTCCTCCGGTTCTTTAATACTTACTAGGAATTACGCTTTTCGCCATGCGCATAAGAGGATGCTGAAAGAATGTTTACATCTGGAAAGGGGAGCCCATTGACGAGGGCCGACGTTGGAGCACCACCACGGAACCGTATTCTGCCTAAAATAAACAATGACTAATAAGAATGGTAGAAAATTGCATATTAGAATAAAGAGCTATAAGATGAGTGTACGTAATGCCCTGTAAGTGTAAAGCTCTTTAGCGATTTAGTGTGCTGCACCGAAATCCACACTCTCTTGGGGATCTTGTCAGCTCGCCATTTTGCTGCCTTTCGAATATGGTCTAGGAATATAAATTAAATGTATATATAGTGAAATAATGAACTGATAAACAGTTAAGATATACATTTAGAGTGTTACCAACGTAAAAATTTAAAGATAAAAATTAAGGAAGAAATTACTTTGTCATTTAATACTTATGCAAAATTATCGAAAACTGTAGGCGATGGACCATTTTCACAAATACGGCTGAATTTATTGCAAAAAACACAATAAGGAACAAGTAACTTTGACAATGTTACCATAACCTTGTCGGCCTCTATTATTGTTTAGGGTATTTATGGTTTATTCTTGGCTTATTTACAGTAAAATCAAAGTAATAATTTGGCAGCTCTGTTTTCAACCTTTTATGATACAACTTCATATTGATGTCATTGCAATTATTCATTTCTCGAACGTAACTGGCCCCGACTCTCCTTTCCTCTCAAAATCGGCGAAATGAAGGATGCAGGCAAATGATGAAGATGGACTCGGGAGAATATCTTAAGATTTTTTGGGCTTTAATAAATACTCCATTCTACGCTTTGACATTGACAAGTCCAACCCGATATTCAAATACCTTACGCACATCGAAAATTAATTAACAGATTTTCATTTTGGAATAAAAATATTACCTTATCCATTAATTTCAAAGTATTTTAATATAACAGAATATTTATCGCAACAAGAAGGCTCCCGAATAGTTTAAATAAAATTAAAAATCAAATAAAGTCTTATTTTTTCTCATTCTGATAAAAAAATATCTTATTTATTACCCGAACCTCTAGAGTTCGATAGTGCGACGGAAAAGTTAAAACGCTTATGTGGTGAAATACATAAGTTTAAGAATCTTAAATCTACAGTGTCTTCAAATCTCGTGTTTAAACGTTTTCCGTATTTTCTGGGGTTTCATCGCCATGTCTAGGCGACTACAGTTTCGCCGACAGCCGGCGTCTTCAGCTCTATCGTCAGGATCTTCGTGCTAAAATGTCATTCATAACGTAATAAATAATCTCTCGACAAGACTTTCGCAGTATTATCCGGTGAAAAATATTCGATGTCAATTATACAACTCATGCCATGTTTTCCAAGCAACTTCTGTTTCGTAAAGCAGATTTGCTTCATCCTCAATTAACTGCTTGTCGAGAGAGTGAAAGCAAAGAGGGTTTTATGTCGTGAAGTGGTAGTCAAGTTTACGACATTTTTTCAACTCATGCGTCCATTCTTCTCCAAGTCTTCAGCAAATTGGAAAAATACACAAACGGAAACAGCAAGGTTTTCAAAGCTCGAGGAAAACTCGTAGTTTCTTTTATTTGACTATGATTAACTGCCGCCGCATTTATTTGGATATATTTAACTTCACCGAGTGAGCTGTTGGAATCTCCGCTGAGAGGTTTTGGGCCGGTCGTTAGGTTTCATAGTTCATCCATGTATTTGTGACATCATGTAAGTGTAGGTAATTTTCGATGTTTCGTATTTTAAAAAGCCGTTCGCAAAAATGATAAATATTTTACTTAACTCATGGCGTTCTCATGCTCGGACTAAAAGGTGCAGTTCATTCGATTTAACGCCGAGTATCGCGGTTTGAGAAATCGTCGTCGAAAAATTGCACAATTGCAAACGACGCAATCTTGTCACATCCTCATCATGTCGTCTTCAAGATCAGAGTTTGCCAACATTTTCTCATCTCCACTCTTTATACAAAATAATTTCCCAACCGCCCGCCGATATCCCTATAACTTAATTCAGCGTTCATAAAAATAGTTACACAAAATGGGGTTCCCGTCCTCTAGTAACTTTCAAACCGGAGTATACGGGAAACAAGTCAAAGGTGTATGTTGAATTATAATTTAAATGACTGTATTAGGCTACTGAGAAATTCCAGAATTGTCAGCATTGCATCCGGAAAATTCCATAACGGCATGTCTATCAGCCACGCTAGTCTGCGAATGTGCGTCATTATCTTTAAAATGTATTTTTATGACACCGATATGATACTGATACGATACTACTATGCAGTATTTTTGACACCGATATGATACTGATACTACAATGCAGTATTTAGCTTTAGGCACAAAAAGCCAAGTGGTGCGGTGAACAGAGAATGCGGATCTTACTTCAAAGTATTTTTTGCTATATTTTTATCGAAAACGGCAGTGAACGTATCACATGAGAGTAACTTATTTTCTCAGTAATTTCAAATCTTTCATAATATAGTATTTGAATTGCGGTCTTCTTTGATCAGAGTGGTTGAATCAATTTTAATTTAAATATCAGCTTAACATATAAACGGAATATCACAACGCAGCTATAAATGAACTCAGTTATAGGTGACACTTATTAAAATACGATGTATATTCATCATCATCTGCCACTTTCAATACGACGACGGTTTTAGGCCTCCCCAAGCACTTTCCAATTGACTTTTTGAAGTTATACTTCTTTGCGCTCGTTGTAACGGGATGGGGTGTCGGTCGAAAAACCGCGTAACGCGTGAGATTTTTCGCGTTAGATTTTCTGTAAGTGCCTTTTTATACCTTTTTTTACTTTTTTATCTGTTATTTATGTTTTTGGGGTCGCTGAACCCGAATATGATACCTGTTTTTACCGAAAATGGTCCTGTTGCCCACAATAGGCAACTTTTGGTCATTTTTCGCAGCTGTTTTTACTTTTTATCTGGTATTTATGTTTTTGGGGTCGCTGAACAAAAGTGTTTTTTAGGAAATCCACCAAAAACACAGAAACATTTAGGCGTGAGACAAGGCCAGGGTTGATGAATGAAGGGGTCGGGTTTAACTCGTCATTGAGGCGGTGTAGTCTTTCCAAGTATAATATCAATATAAATATAATCTAAAATGGAAACAATTTTTTCGCAGGGAATCACGACATTCTTTTTCGGCTGATCAACTACTCGATATAAAAGTCGACATTTTGGGAGATAGAACCAGACGGCATTTACAGGGGATACATGAAATATTGTGCTCATAATACAGGTTAGACCAAATATTCAATTTTGAAGGTTCCTTGATTCTTATATTACTTTATGTACATGAAGAAAAAACCATAGTAAATTCACGAGGCAAAATGTTTATTTTCAAAATGTTCGGCAAAATGCTGATTTTCACGAGCGAAATTGATGATCCGAGCACCCTCGTGAATCTAGAATATTTGTTAGTTACTTCAGTTATCATAAACCGATTGTGTCTTTCTTGGAATACAGTGCGATTTCTAATGAGGAACCAGAAAATAGTCAAGATGAAAGAATGATTGTAGAAGAGATTATTGATAAAAATGATGTATAAGTTTGTAATATAATAATGAAGGCACTCATAATAATATATTGAAGAGAAATAAATTGGATAACAGAGGAAAAGGTCTTATATTTCATTTACACATCCTGTCCGTCTGTGTATGTGTGTATGTGTGTGTGTGGATGGGCGTGTGCGAATGGCCAAAGAAGTATAACTTCCACCGTCTGGTCCGACGCAGACCCAATTTTTTCTGCTCTTCTAGTTGCCACGCTATTCCTAAGTACTTGATGTTCTCTCTCTCTCTCTCTTTATATATGTATGCAATATTTACATATTAATGTGTATTTTCCAAACAAAAATATAAGTTAACGTGTATCTTTGTTTCATATAACTCACAGAAGGGATAAATTTGCTTGTAGCAACGTCAAAAGATGATTTAAAGAGGTTGTTCGACATAATTAACAGTTTAAAGATAAACTCAATGGATTTTTTCGAATTTAAGATTTTTTTATTTTGTTTAATAATAGTTTTCTCCCTAATTTTTACTTCTATTATCCTCTGCGTAAGCCCTTCAATCAAATTAATCTACTGGACATCAACGAGGATTAAGCAAATAGATTTGGTATTGTTTGCCAATTAAGATAAACTGATTAAATATAAGGCTTCAAACTGGAAAAATCTCTTTCCGTAACCAGGGAGAGAAACCAATGCAAACGAATTTTTGAATTTCATGTCTGTGAGTTGCGCATATAAAGGGAGAGCCGAGATTCAACTTTTAACTTTTCAGTTGCAGCGAATGTGCATTCGTTTTCGTTTTTCTTCTTTAAAACTATTGATTACCATCAGGTCATATACCTTTCTAGATTTCGGAAATATTCCGTTTGCGATTGGGCCGATCTCAATCTTCTTTGGTTTTGATGCTTCCTCCAAGAGAATTATTATATTTTTAAATGAAACGTCGAAATCAATATTTGGATGCGGTTTGTTTCAAATACTCATTATCGTTTCACATACTTCATGACTTTCCTTTTATCAGGTTTGTCCGCTTTTGCCGAGTAATCTCAGACATCGCAAGGAGAAAGTAGAGGCGATAGTAAACTGTTGTAAACATTCCACAGAAGATGCCTACATAAATAAATCCAAATCCACGAATTGGTTTTCGAAGTATTTTGGGGAAAATAAACGGAACTCAACCGAGGCTGGACCTCAAAAATAGCAATAAATAACAGCTATTGTTGAAACAGACAAAGAACTGTTCAGGCACAGACTTAGCTATCTCTCGAAAGATGTGCTCATTAGAATCAAGAGGTACCCATAACTCCATTTGCCGACCTCAATGGCGGACTAAGTTGCTTTCTTTCAACCACTGTTCAAGTCCCGGCTAACTGGATTTTTCTGCGCTGGGGCATGGGTGTTGTGTTCGTTGTGTGTGTGTGTTTAAAGGGTTAATTTTATGAGTAGTCAGTATGACTTAAATTCGCCCTAATAAAGTCAATTATTGTTATTGCTATTACGTCATTGCTGGGTAAAAGCAAATTTCCTGAATTTACTTGAAAAGAAGGGCAGACCAATGCTTCGCCATTCGTTCTTTCACATTGTCCTCGGTACGATAAAATGGGGCGGTAAAGACGCATAGAATGCATTCGACCGTGGATTTAAATTTGAATTTAAATTAAAATGTAGATTAAAAACGTTTCCTTGAAAAAATCCTTGATAATCATCATATACCTAAAGATAGCACTGGGGCATCTATCCCGAGAAGAGGTGGATATGTCCTTTCAGTACGGGAGAGATGCCCTTACAGCTACAATTGAGGCTAAAATTTGTCCAAGATGGCCAGTCACTGCACGTGGATATTAGATGTACCTATGGCTATAAGTTTTCACGCTTTAATTCAAAATATTCAAACATTTAAACTGATTCCAACAGAAGCATTATGCTCTATCTTATAAAAGGGCGGAAAAAACAGTGTCTACTTGAAATGATATTATAAAACCGCGTAAAAAGAATAAATCGCCCTGAAAATCTTGCAGATAGACAAGCGCCTTCCAACTGACGGACGCACACCGTCAGTAGAGCAATCTTGTGGTTTTCCTTAAAAATACTACGACTGGGGCATCTCTCCCGGTGGGGCATCTCACCAGGAATTACCTCATATGATATGTGTTATATATGTGTTGTATTAGTCCAATTGTAACATTTTTGTGATAATAATTTTGTGAATGCAATTAAAAAGCTACGTGTTTTGATTCCTCGTAATACATATGTTCTTGTTTTTTTCAAATTAATTTTCTCCTTATTCAATTTTTAATATGCCGTCACTCTATGTGAATTTTAGTACTACTCACTTTACTATGTGAATTTAAAGAACAGAACAGTATTAAATATATTCATGACTGTACAAATATTCATTAATTATTCTGAAATATGCGCAGTCGTTGAAAATGTGCTCTTCATTTAAGTCCTAAATGTTGGACGTCAAATCCCGTATTATTCAATTGATCCCTCAATTATTCCATTTTAGGGCTCTTAAAGTTCTTCATTTGTATAAAATTATCTTATTTTAGTCACGTTTGCGTACTTGTTAGATGCGTACACCGATAGACTGAAAACTGTTAGAAACAGATGAAGAATAACAGATGACTGCGATGGCCCGAACGCTCCTAATGTATCTGGTTGGCGTAAAGGCGAGGGGAAGGACCCTCGTCGTAATTAGGGGGGTAACAAAGAAAGAGGGTTGCAATTACCGAAGTGTGTGCGTGACGTGTGCACTTCAGCTGCAGGCAATTAAGGCCTGACACACTTCTCACACCGAAATAACCGCGATGGTGGTATTTGCGGCAGCATCTCCGAGATCTCTGTATCCAGGTGTGACTCATGACACTGATGAGGCCGCTAAACGAACAGACGGAAATTATTCCGACGTTCGCGGAAGATAACGGCGAAACGGATTCTATCGCGAGGAGTGTGGAAGACCTCTAGGATGAGAAGGCGCGATCGTTATTTTTTACGAACGAGGAATATTTCTCAAATAAGATGTCAAATCAAAACTACGGGTTTTTATAATTAATGTGACGGATGTGAAATCGAGCAAATTCCCAATTGCGGATTGATTCTCTTGGGTTCGCTATTACGTTTAAATAATTGGCAAATCTCTTTGCGAGATATTCATTATAATACAAGGCTCAATTTTCATGTCCTCGGAAACTTAATTTCGCTCGCGAATCACCCTTGGAGATTGAAAAAGCGTTGAATTCATTATAGCGCGTGATTGAAATTTCATTCGAAAGCAGCTGTTTAAATGCGACGATAAGGAATTAATTATTTTCGTTTCCGCAAATTAAATTTAAAAAACTGTTTTCATTGGCCAGATGAGGCCGACTGCAGTATGTCAAACATACGGATATGAATTATATGCTTTATGGCCAATTTTCTAATGAATCCCATTACGCGTCCTGTATAATCTGAGCAACGCTCGCTGTTTTATCGTAACAATTCTTTACAAAACTGTATCACCTTCCATTGCACCTCATCTAAATCCCGAATATGACACTTGTCGGTAGGATTCCATTCACTGCATGCATACTCAAGGTGAGGCTTAACCAACGCTAAGGAACATCGCACGCGAACATTTTCTTCGCTCTTATTCTCTTAACGAAGCCGAGTTTCATAAATGTTTTTCCACGTTTATTACGGATGTTGGTACTCCATGATAAATTATTCGTGAGAGTTATCCAAGATATTTCACCGATTCTACTGTCACTAAGTTTACCCCACGAAGGCTGTGCGAATGATTATTTGTTATTGATTTTATTTCGAAGAAGTTAACAACCGAACACTTGTCTACATTTAGCTCTTATTGCCAGTCATCGCACCATTTCATAATTCCGACAGAGTAAGTCTAAACTCTCCGTTTCCGCACAAATTACCTCGTCGTCCGTGAGTGTCTTCACTATGAATGTGATGAGGCCGTTGATGTCGTTGATTCCGTCGGTTCTTTCCCATTTTTATCCTCAATATCCTTTTCGCCATCTCATACGTCTTCGCCTTCTTTTATCTTCTAATCTCCTTTTGACCCCTTCCACTCCCTACTTCATAAAGATCACACAATCCGCCTGGACCAGGGATGCTGAGTCATGTTTGCGTCCGCGAGAGATGTATGTTTCAAAGTAAAATGGTGATCAATTTTTACCGCACCTTTACCTCCTTAGAAAACGTGAACTCTTGATTGGTCGTGCATCTATCGCATTAGTCTCTTATTAATTTATCTGAGGTGTCGCATCCTCTTCAACCGTTTCCTCCCGCAAGAAAGTTCTCTCCCGAGATATTCCAAAATGCAAAATTTTAGTCTTCATCCACCCTAGATTGTGAGCAACTATGCCAAATGTAAATGTAATCGTAATAAATACCGAAATGGGAAGAGAGTGAATAGAAAATTCTCGGATATAAATCTCCGAAATGAAACTCAACTCTGTCAAACTTCACCTTAAATACCCCAAAATAAGATTTGGGTTAGTAACCATTGACGCTATAAGACGCTGAGTAAACTAAATGGACAACAACAGAATCAATGACACGCTAATTAATCGTTATAAAGAAGATCAAGATTAAGGAGGGCCCTCAAGGACTGTAAATTACATTTTGCGATTCGGAACATTATGTGAAACAGAAATTCAGGGAAGGAAGGAAACAATTCAGCGAAATAAGGGGATTTTATGAGGACGAGATTAACCACAAATTAAATGAGGTTTGAATTACTCTTTGAATGGTCAAAACAAAAAGAAAAGCGTGAGTTTTAGTGAATTTTTGAAATTTATACTTGTGAAGTCCATTCATTAACTGTGGCTCGTGGAATATCCGTAGGAAGTATTATTCCGACCAAACGAAAGTTCGATTCCCAGTAATGGAAGACAGATTCTTCCTTC
Source organism: Sympetrum striolatum (assembly GCA_947579665.1). Taxonomy (NCBI): domain Eukaryota; kingdom Metazoa; phylum Arthropoda; class Insecta; order Odonata; family Libellulidae; genus Sympetrum; species Sympetrum striolatum. The sequence goes on from OX388347.1 coordinate 7,711,805, forward strand.
CAACAGATAAAATTGTCTATTCCATTAATGAAATTATTACTTTATATTTCTGATCATCTTTTCGAATTATTTCTTATCTCGATGAAATTAGGAAAAATTTGAGTCGATGTCGCTGGTAGCATTCTCATTTCCTTAAGAACAAACATATTCCATTATCCGATTACTTCTAAAGATTCCCAATTCATCTTACTTGGAATGTAACTCGGCGAAGAGAACCTTTCTCCCTTTTTATGAGCAAAACTTCCCAACTCAAGCTCATCACGTGAGTCCGTATTCAAATCGGTTTTGGGAAACATTTCTCAACTCATATCGTCCGGTTTCAAAGAGCTGAAAAATTTGAAAGTTTACCTCTTTTTTTATCATCTCGAGAAAACTGGTCGTTCCGAAGCCGCCGATTTAAGTCCCGCAGACTTTCGCCTGAATCCTGCGATTGACATTCGCTCAATATTACGTCGATCTTTTCTGTTTCCGGATAAAGCACAAGTAGCACGCGACCAATCCGGTTTTACGAGGTCGAATGTACCAGTTTGGCCTTTTATTTTAATAGATCCAGAGAGATAAAAGGTTTGCATAGATATGGATGTTAATTCGCGGAAATGACTCGAGGTTAAATCGTTTAAGAATTCGTGTTTCCATTTTATATCATCATAATTTCGAATGGCAAACAAACCAAGCGATACTCAATCACCTCGGAATTGCGAAATTCATTTGCTGAGTTTAATACTCGTGTAAAGTTCTACAAAAAATAAGCGACTGAGGTATCCCTGAGGAGAAAGTCGTCAAATGGATTTGATATGGCTTGAACTTAAGAACGGTTATTGTCAAAACGTCTTTCGACGGAAGCTAAATTTTACTCGGGCACAGTATACATTAATACTATACTGAAATCACAGTCATTGGCAAAGTAAGGCGAGAAACATTAAAAATTAATACGACATGTTTCGGCGATTGATCGCCATCCTCAATTATGGAGGATGGCGATCTTATGTTGAACATTATGCAGTTCGTGAGTCATATCATATTAGCCCACAGCTTTACTTTTACGTTTAAATCTGATCGGCTCCCAAAATCTTCCTCGACGTAATATTTCTTCGCCATCACCTCAAACCAACGCATAAATGCCCTTAATTATATACGGCGCAGCAGCGCGAACGATAGCGGACTAAGGTGATCAATGTAGAGACCGTCCTTGCTTCCGTGACCTCCCGCATTTCAGAAAGCGAGCGGTGACGTAAGCTGAAAACGCAGTTTAGAAAGGAAAGGCGTCCATCAGAATCCATGTCTCTTTGGGCATGAAATTAGTCACCCTCATTGTCCAATTTGCATAACCTGAAAAGAGCGACTCTATTACGCAACGAACACATCGCTGCCCGTTTTCTAATTCGATACGTGTCACTCGTACGTTACCGCGAGTCGAATGCCGATCGTTCGGCCAAAAAAGGCGTCCCGAGGAAGGCTTTCTCCTGCGAGTGGTGAAAACGGATGGGTCAACTTTTTGGGAGGAAATCAATTGGGAACCATCTGGTGCAAATGTGGATTATTCGACATCAGTCATCCGAATAGTGGGACAAACAATTGCGTGAGATGCAGACATTGCCAACGTGTTACACTGACTATTGAAATATTACTTAATGGTATGGTGGTCTATATATGTCTTTACCATGTTGAATTTTTATTTATTTCCGGTACCCTTTCCATTTGTTTCCTAGAGGGACGTGGATGAATCCATCGAAGAACACTCGAATAGCCGGGACTCGAACCCGAGGTCTAATATGCTAATCACGACGCGAAGGAAGTCGACGATGACGTTTTTTAACAACAAAAAATCTCCACAACTTTAGAGCTGAAGTATTTGAAGTAAAAAATATGTGACAGGTTTCTTGCCGTGCAAACGAATTTTGAATCGTTTTTCAGTCAATTTTTGAGACAGAATTAACCGCAGATTCAAGCAGGGAAAACTCTGAGAAATTAACCATAAAGTAATATTTCAGATTCATTGGGAATTTTGTGGTATTTCGTGGTTTGAGGCTCAATCCCACCGAGATTAACCAAAAGCATTCGTGAAGAAATGGTGGGGACTGAGGTGATATTAAGAAATATGAAGACGGAATATATTTATGTCGACGAGATGAATAAAATGTATGCTGTCACAACAAAATGGACTGGAAAGATAAGTGGATTCGTAAGATAAATTAAATCTCATTAATAGGTACACGTTTATCTCAAATCTATTTATAGGGAGTATTCGTTCACAATCGTTCTCGTGCAATCTTCACATAACTGAGTTTGCTCAACAGCGAATTTTGGGCTACTTTAATTTAACCTAATCAGGGAACTTTGTATATTCATTACCATTTTATAGACCGTTAATCGAGTTCCCTTTTAGACCTCCGAATCGTAGCGAATAAATAGATAATTCGCCATTTCCTCTGAAGCTTCGTACTATTTTGATGTCTTTCTTTTCATCATAAAATAGAAAATGGCTTTGGGATTATGAATCTTTTACAAGGGGATTTACTTCTCCTATAACTGTTAAATGGTGTTGAATGCAGAGTAGTAATTGATTTCAATAAGAATCCTCAGCCAAATAAGGTGGTTAATTATTTAACCAACAACTATCCGAATCCGAAAGGGCGGAAATAGTTTGCGAGTCTCAAAGGTGTAAATCGCAGGAAATACCGCAGTGATACATTAATCCTTGGTAAAATACGTGAGCCAAGAAACTTCCACTTTGTATTTTACATATCTTTTTCAACTAGCTACTAGAAGTTTCTTCCTTTTCTATCTAGAGGAAATATTTCACTTTCGGTAGACGAAATTTCACGCAAATCAATAAAATGTCATCTTTTCCTAATTGTAGTTATTTATCATGAAAAGCAAGCTGTAACGTTTTGCGTAAAACGGCTCGTATTAATATTAAATGACGAATACAATTTTATTTTTTTTCGTCTAATTACATTGAAATCTGCCTCGAATATAACTCGTTATTTACATTTAAATTATTAATATAATCACGAATTTCTCGAGGTCATTGCTTATTAATTCCCTCCACTTATATTTAATAATTAGCATTTTAATTCATTACTTAAGAGACTGACGCAGTGATTATTGTATTCAGAATAATTACTGGCTGTTCATTTTGAATAAGTTCCTCATAATTTATTGGATGAATAGTTAATATGAGAATTTTCCAGTTCCAGTGCATATAGCCATCCAGATATCATTTAATTATTTATGTGAATAACGAAAAGCCCTTATTGCCGAGATAATTGACGATGGAAGCCATCATCATGTCAGTTAAGTATAAATGAACCATTTAAATTTACGATGTATGCTGATTTAACTGAATTTCTGCGCGAATCAATTTCCCATTATACATTTTCTTTCAATTAGAGCAACTGAAACACAGCGCAGATTTTGATAAAGATAACAGGAAAATGAGACCGTAATTTTCAGATCCCTCAGATCCTATTCTATCAGTACTACAACTAAAAGTTTCGATTCATCAAAACCAAAAAAATTTGTTCTCAAACGTCCAGTCATTATATTAAATGCTATAAAAATTAACGACATAATTAATAGATATTAATTAATTATAAATAAGATTTATTAAGTAATAAAACATAACATTACAGTTGGATAATTGTATGATAATTCAATTGTAATAATATTTTACTTCTATTAGCTAGGGCTCAGCATTTAATTAATAGTTTAATTTTATTAATTAGTATTTTAATTTAAATATGATTATTAGAGATATTTGACTTTTTTCAATAGTACAGACTGTACCAAGTTGGTATCAGGCTCTTCATCGTTATAGTTTTATGAAATAGTACGAAATCTCCTTCTGTTAAGAAGAAGCTATTGTGCTGACGTTTCACCCTTTTCCTTCATTATATCTTTAAACATTTAATTTATTTAAAGAATTTTCGATTCTTTCAAGCGTCAATAGCTCTATAAACATTCTTTAAATCTTGTTAAATATAGCTGGACGATGTATCAACTCCAAGATCGTGGAATATGCTCTTCACGTGCTCCAAGTCTTTAAGTAACACAAACTATTATTTGTGTATTGTACGGAATTTCAAAGTGATTCTCATTAGCATACATTTTTTGGAGATTGACAATCCAAAATGATATCAGATCAAAAACATTCAGCTTTTCTTAAAGTTATTTGCCAAGCCTTTGCTTATCTTCAAACCTTGAATTAATAAGTTCAAGTCCTACCAATGTATAATGTGTATTCGTGTCTGCCAATAGGTCCTGGGGTCGACACCCGGCGTCTCTAAAATTAAAATTGCTACGATTATTAAGATAAAAAAATCCCTTCCCGATAACATGGAAACTTGAAACCCGGCGTATGAATAGAGATCATAAATACATTTCACATATGCTGTTTAAGGTTTCTCCGATGGTCCTTGGTTCGATCCCAGGGAGCCATTCACATTTCCCTATGCATTTTCAATGGGAATAACGAAGTCTTATTTTAGGACCTTCCCGGCAAGATATCGACTTCAAAATTTGAATTAAATAAGTTATATTTCTACCAGAGCCTAATTTGTATTCACATCTTACAAATATCCGATGTTCGGCACCAGGAATCTCTACTATTCGAAACGTATGGCGGGAATTTCCAATTAATTATGATACAGTTTCGAAAATATTTTAAGCTATATCCCGGTAGGATAAGATATTCAAAATCATAGTTTCCTAGAAAACGCGCTCTTCTTTAGTTATATCTATAAAACTGTCACCAAATGTTCGTGAGTTTGACGGCACGTAAGTGCAAATTTCTCCTGTTTAAAATGCATTGCGACGATTTTTAAGATTTTTATTGAATTGCTTCCCAATAACATGGAAACCTGAAACCCGGTGTGTGAATAGAGATAATAATTAAATTTTATATACGCATTTTATAATTTCCCTGATGTCCCTTGGTTCGATCCCAGAGAGTTATTTTTAATTCCTCAATTCATTACAAATGGGGATAATGGAATCCTATTTTTGGTCCTTCCCGGGAGTGACATCGACTTCAAACTTTGGATTAAATAATTTCAAGTCCTACCAAGTACTCATGTGTAGTATGTGTTCTCACATCTGACAATAATTCCCGGGTTCGACGCCAGGCGGCTCTACGATTTGAAATAGCTACGATTTTCAAAATATTTTTGAACCTGTTAACCTGAATACGTAAAACCCAGTATGTGGTTAGAGATCATTAATACCTTTCATATACCATGTTTAATGTTTCCCTGGTGATCCTTGGTTCGATTCCGGAGCACCATTTTCATTCATCTATTCATTGCAAATGGGGATAAGGGGATCGTATTTTTGTTACTTCAGTAATGTCAACTTTCATTCCAACTAATTCCATTTGTTTAAAAAATTCGTAGGTGCAGGACAAAAATATACCATTCATCAACATGCAACTTTTATTCATATATAACAATACTTTATGTATATAAATTAACAGCAGAGGATGTTAGAGGCGAAAAGGCGAAGGATATTATTCGAGATTGAAATTTTTCTGATGAGGCAAGGAGGGGTCTCACTTGATTTATTTAAATGGGATATTAAGGCAATTAAACGGAATTAAAATCAATAGAAAAAAGGCTCATTGCATCAGAGGTTTCGGTGCCAGTGGAGTGGGTCAAGCATTTCTATTGCTCATTTGACCCTGAGCCAAGAAATACACCTTAACTACACTTAATACAATAATATAAGCTTTAAGAATAATAAGAAAACCATATAATATATGTATGTATCAATATATAATCATCATTATACTCAATTATCAATCTGGCATCGTTAGATCTCCGTAAGTGGTCTCCTTTTTTTCTATTCTGAGCTTCATACATACATATGTATAACACTCGCTGAGGCATGTGGAAATATAAGGCCGCATTGGAATGGTGCATATTGTGCACAAACAGTCCAAACTGGACATTAAAAACCGTAAATGAGATGAACTCTGAGAATGATAAAAGAAAGCTCTCCATTTCCTTTTACTTGTTGCAATCAATGCAATTAGTATAGCAATAATTTAAACTTTTAAAGAAGGAGTTCGAAGGAATGGTCAAATCCGTCTTCCCCACCTCTGTTCTAGGTCAAGTAAATTTATTTTACGCTGAAATCGATCGAAATTAAGTAAAAATTCGCTAAAATTGTCGTCATTCATCCCGAAAAATATCAGTCGTTAGGAAAAATCAGCGAAATTTACTAAAACTATTTTTTTTGTTATTATACATTTTAATTTGAGAACAATACTAAATAGCTAATAGCTTAGACAGGCATCTATGACGTGGAAAAAGCGGAATGTAAATTTGAAAGAAACTTAAAATTAGATTTCCATTACATATACTTTAATACGTGCATTAACTCATCCAAAAATTCCTTCTCAGTTGAGTATGAATGCATCGTATTTACACAGAATAAATATATTCTATGATTATTTAGATCATGGATTATTTCTGCTTAACTAGCACCTGCCATTCTTTCCGCCAAATGAGAATTTACTCGCAAGCGAACGCATCTAGCGGAATATTTCTGTTCGTTCGAAGCATCCCATCAAGAACAAATGGAACATTAATTGGCGAATCATTTCAATCGGCACATTTCGCTCACCGCCATTTCTTTCCGCGTCACGAGAAGATTCGCATTGACCCGAATGCTATCACGCAAAGACAAACACGTTCGTGTTCGTCGTCTGCGGCTTTCTCTTTGCTCACCTCTCAACGCCTCAAATTTGATTACTAAGTCTTGAATAGTAATCTTTTTTATCACGTCGGTGGACTAAAATAAAGAGGTGATGACAAAAAGTACGAAAATCAGTTTATTTTTATTTCGGACTTAAACGTGAGCACTCTTGAATTAATTATTCAACCTTATATGTGTATCAACTACGTAAATTATAGAACCTTAAAATATTACAAGGTCTTGAGATCATTTACATTTTTTATTTGTAATTATTTCAGTTAATATATATGACATAATTAAATGAAAAATATCTTTACTCGTCTACGGATTATTTTTTCGAATTTCTTGGCGATCCCGAGCCCATACGATGAAATTAATTCAAGAAAGCGTTTTTTTATTCTTCTTGACACTCCAATTTAATGATCTAAATTAAATATTTGATTATATTAAATAACGAAATAGTGGACCCATATTACAAAGAAAAAAATCTCCTAAAGCGGGGAAAATACTCAAAATTTACATCATATAACAAGGAATAAATTACACTGTGACATTCTTTGGCAATTTGATTGGGAATCTGAAATAAAATCCTCTTTCGACGCCAAAACATTAGCCAACTTTTCGGTTCGTTGGCATCGAACACAATAAAACAGTAAATCTGAAGCACATCCATAAAAATGGGAAAAACACTCGTTTAGAAGAGGATTATAAGTAACCTCTAAATTAATCGATAGAATTTTCCAAACATATAATTCAGCTTACAAGCGTTCAGCGTTAAAATTGAATATTCTGTACTCCTTAGAATTAATGGAAGAGTTTTGAATGCTTCAAAATACCCCCGAATAAAGATAGATATAAAAATATTTTTTATACCTATTTGAGCGTCGACTTCTCTTTAGGAGAACAAACTAAGTTTTCAAATATAATTTGACCAAATATTATCGTAAAAAGGCTATCACATTGGTTTAAACTATGGTTCTTTCGGCGCAAATATTCACATTGAAGACGAGCAAAACTCCTACAAAGTAAGAAAAAATAACCCCTTATGCGATGAAGGAAATAAGTCATGGCGATACAATTTCAGAATTAGTTGGCTTTCCTCTCTTTTCTAACTTCAGTTTTGATCATCTCCCAAACGGTATTATAAAATCGATTTACGCTCATTGGAACTCGTGTTTGAGGCCATTAATTTTAGACAGCGTTGCAGCACGAGCGTTGATGAATACAACGCTCGTTTCTTGTAAATGAAAACATGTCCTGACTGATATTAACTGGGTAGGACACTGGCGAGCGTCTCTCGACTTAGGCTTTGCACGAACAAACAGCATATTATGCTGAATCATACTGTGTTATGAATGCGAGAAGAAAGCACTCGATTTTCGATCCTCTTTTCTCATTTATGATTAGTCTTGAGCGAAATAATATGATAGCGATATAATAATAACGATTAAAATTAATAATCAGACCTATAAAATTGTGAAAAAAGCGCATCAAATAGGGAAATACCCCTTATTGTGAGTGTCATATTCTGATAGTATTTCAGTGTTTCCTTTCTTTAGTGCAATGATAATTTTATTTTATTTTATTATCTTTCCCCCATCATTATTCTTTTTTCCTTACATCTCCTATTTTAACATCATATTACTATTTTTTATTAATTTATTTTATTTTTCTCATTTAATTTAATTTAACTCACTAACATTATTATTTTCCTCATTTTATACATATTTTTGGTTGTATTTCAATGCTCCTTTGTTGATATTTATAAATAGGTTTATTTCTATTTGTTGTACGATTCGTTGTAATTGGTCGAAATGACTGTTAATGAATCAACTTTAAATAAATAAATGATTCATCAATGAAGCAACTGCATCATTTTCATAAATGGCGTTCCACCAAGTAAAGTCGGTTCATATCGACATTATTGAAAGATTGAGAAATCTGAAGAGGTAAAATCTTAAAGTTTAATACCTGAAATTAATCTCTGGAATAAACGAAAGGAAAAGGTTGGTTTAAATTACTCCATCAATGAAATTTTTATAGTTGCCACTTTATTGGGGCATTTTAGTCTTGTTATTTAAGATTTGTTTATATTATCAATTTGAATAGCAGAGCTTATTATTTCAGAATATGTCTATAGATTGATATTGAATAGCACAAGGAGTAGAAATCTGGTAATCACTTTGATACAGCGTCAAGTGCGAAAGAAAATCGGAGAGATCAGTGGAGTAATTAAGGATTTAGAAGTCACTTTGATAATAAGTATGAGATGATTCTTTTTGGAAATAATTAGTCAAAAATGGTTTGTGTAAACGAAGGTGATATCATAAATAATTATCTTTGGTAAATTTCAATACATTTTCGTTAAAATTATAATTTTATTACTGGAAAAAGTGATTAAAAATGTTATCGTGAAAAATGCAATTAGTAAATGAAATTAAAAAAAATAATCTGCATCAAATAGAGTTACGCCGGAGATTTGTTGTCTGACACTAATTTATATCTTCAGTAGCTCACGCAAAATTTTCACACGGTTTTCTAATTTTGCATTCCTCACAGACCGGTCTTTTTAGAATATTTATGCCCAGATTTTAATTGCGAAATGAATCTTTCGAAGCACCCATAATCCATCTCAATAAATCCCTCGTTTTTGTCCAAAACTGAGAGAATTATCGATAAACGGATTCCACGCAATCTGAGGCTCATTTCTAGATTCACATTTTTTATAAATGCGTATTTTTGAAATTTGGATATCATTCTTAAACTTTTCATTACAGTGCACCAGGTAAGTACTAAATAAACAACCATTAATTACATTATCTTCATTTTAATATGATATATTCGAGCAAACATTGATACATGGAAGAAACGATTGGAAATCAGAGATCAAGAACTATCGTGCATTTAATGAAAAGAATAAAATCAATTATTCCTATTTTCATGACCCTTGGAGGTATTTCTCAAATAAATTTCGCCACTGATGTCAATCTAAATCTTATCAATCCTCAGTTTCGTAGGAACTTGGGATTCTAGAATCGGTGATCTGATTACTCGGCGATGCTATTGTGAAATGCACTGTCTCCTTTTTCGAAATCTGACAGAATCACAATAATTGCGTTAAGTAGGTAAAGGAGGTAAATAATTCGTTTCCTCGTTCTTTTTTGTCTCATACGGAATACATTGCATCTGCGTGCAATTAATGTTTAAGAGTCGTATTGTAACTTTTCATACATATAATAGTGAGAATTACTTTACCTCCATGAAACGTAATCAATGAGTTATTGCGTAGTTTATTTCGATCGAGTCGAAGTTGGTGTGAGATATTCAATGTTCTACTACTTCACCACTTGTATTTCAACACCTCAAAGAGAACAAATACCATAATAAGAAATACGTTCACTCACTTAATCAGGTTAATCATATCCGTAGACCTCGGAAAATACGATGCTGTAAGTAGATACGCTTTATAATATAAGTCAAAATATAGCATTAAAAAGATCTTCAACTTACCAGGGAGTATTCAAATAATCTCTAGATTTCACAAAAGGTAATTTAGGTGACACGCTAACATCAAGTCCGCGTAACCATCTGTAAATTGTTATGTTGCTATGAACAATCATGACGTCAACGTGGGCCTAAGTTCTCGATATATTGGGCACGTTTTTAAATGCAGCAATATGATGCGCGATGGACTGCATCGATGTTTTTCTGATTACTTCGATGAGTTATCGATTCATGATGAATTTAAGAACAGTCCGTTGGTTTGTTTGCTGTTTGACAAGATGGCTACTTATGCAGTTACAATTTGTTCCATCTCCATAATTCTTTAAACTCTGTTGCAACGTAATTTATTGCATCGTTTGTGTTCGGCGATTGTTGCGTTATAAATACGTTATATTTCCCATTGTAAATTGCCAATTACTAGCTTTTTATGAGGTTATTGATATTAACATTTGAATGACCCGCTACTGTCATCAGAACCATCAGCTTTTCATCGGGAATTGATCTCGATGGAAGCGATAGATTTCAGTGGAAAGCATCGTAAATCCATCGGTGAATAAAAAAACAGTTTGATGGATCCATCGATGAATTTAAAAACTTGCCCGTTCAAATTAGAAAATTCAACAACTGTATTCGTCGATACTGGGAACGGACTTGCTTGTAACCTCAAAAATTGCTTCTATTTCATCAAAATACTGGCAATTTCTAATCGAAATCGAATTCTCACAACCAAAATAAGAAATTTCATTTCATTTCCCTTTTTTTCTGGTATCTTGACTTTTTTCAATGATTCTTTCTAATTTAATTTTGAAAAAAAATAAGCCCTGTAACTGATAAAAGTGAAGCTTACGTGTATTTTTTATGGAACCGTATTATGGACTCCTGGGTTCGAAACCGAGCCTTCTCAGTAATGGGAATAGTTTTCCTAAACACAATGCAGTTTGTTTCGAATCGCGAACTCAAACCGTTTTTTGAAATAAAGGTAGGGAAGACGGACTCTTCGCTAATTATATATGAGAATAATTGCTAAGATGCATCGTGCTTTTTCACTAAGCTCTTGATTAAAACTGTAATCGAATTACGGCGTCCATTACTCAAGAATGTATGCTTCATTATACACCACCTTAGATCGGTAAACATTCTAATTAAACTATAATGCGAAAACAGGGTTTATGCTGACTTCGTGTTAGAGTACCATGCAACGTATGATGCTTGATGACTTTCATATAATAAAAGTGTATTCCACCATCATGCATCACGGGTCTTAATTATTTTACTTTTTAAATAAAGATGAATTATTTAACCCATGTGGTTCTACAAAAAGCTTGAAATGTAAATCCATATTAATTTAAAGTATACATTACTTGTTCTGTTTATTTGGCAATGAGATATTACAATATGAAATACCCTTAGAGCAGTCGATTCCAAGAGATTAATAATTATCCCCAATTGTTACACTCTCGAATGAAATAGAGAGTTACCTCTCAAGAATATAATAGATACTCAATGTAAATAGGAGAAATGTAAATAAAAGGATACTCGTATGCTTCATTATTCTGATATCTCGTCGGATATTTAATTTGGAATGTATGCAAATGTAAAAATGGAGCGAATTCTTCTAACGATCAATTCGAATAACAAATACTTCGAAAATAGACCAATCAAAAGAATTTGAAAGTATCCAAGATTTAGATTAAATGAAATGATTCGGAGTTCAACTCTATTCAGTAAATTCAGTATTCTTAAGTTCAACAATGAAATTTAACATTAACCACTATTTAAAATTTTTATATTATTATTTATTTTATATTTCTTCCCATGAAAAAATACATGATGTCGGATTCAAAAATCACCTTTGTCGTCAAGGGTACCAATTGTTTGCAGCCAGAAAGTTTTCGTGAATTTCGTGTTAACTTTCGAAAATTCGATTCAAAAACAATAGTGTACGACCAAAGTAAGAATCTCGAGTTCTTAGCGGACATAAACAGGCAAATTTGATTTGGGCTTGATTGGAACAATTTAAGGATTCGAAGGCCACAGAAATTTACTCATTCATTTATTCGCTGAGCTATTAACGTATGAAAATGATCGTGGTACCGCATTATTCACAATTACGTTCGACTTCTCTCACGGATTCATTTTGGCGTTCAGCTCATGCGGGATCGGTTCTGTAAAACAGTTTTACTCATCTCAGTGTACTACGCTAATTTCTGTGTTATTGTTTGTGAATGTTTTGCACTCCATTAAATCGAATCGAGATGAATTTTAGAATTTAGAAGATTATTGAACTACAATCTCAGGAGGCACAGAGAAGGAAATAATAGAATAAGGAAAGATGTCGCTTTTATATCTGAAAAGAACATTCCCTCGCAAAAAGAGGAAAGCACAACGAAGACTAATTGGTCGAGAATCTTAATTAAGACGTGAAAAAGGAAAGCTTCGGGATTCAGAATGGCGGAAAAATCTCTAAACAGCGGCAGTGCTTCTCGTGCGGTAGGTCATAATTGGAGATTCCCAATTAAGTAAATTTGAGGGGTCCGTTAGAGGCTGAGATTGAGTGTCAAAATGTCTGATTGATCAACGACGGCAAGAGAATGAGAAAGATAGAGGATGAACACGAAACCTAATCTTTAGCATTTTTCGCTTCAATTTTTCAATCAATAATGTTCGAAAACGTAAACGGTGTAAAATTTTGGATGATCGTTGAGCGGTGCTTTTCTCTTTACGCCCAATGATTTCACGTAGAAAGAAAATAATCCTAAATTATTCTTTGACTCGAATTCCTAAAAACGGCCAAGATAAGAACCTCATAGCAGCGGTGTTGTGACTCTCATTATTGCATCGAAAAATATCGCACGTTTTAAGTGAAGGTCCCAAAAAAGAAATTTCAAATATGATGCACAACAAATTAGCTGAAGGTATCCGCCGAATTGTCTCCTCGGACGATCTTATGCGACGTTCGAAAAACGAAGAATATTACTTCCTCCTTTCTTCCATAAATAATAAACTATTCACTAGAAAGATCCATCTTCTCATCATAAGTACCCTCAAACCATTTCATTGGTAATACATACAGATGCAAATTTTTGCCCTGAATGGGAAATTTCGTGACCAAGGAAACGATGGAAAGATTTCGATTAAATATTTCAACCATTTAACAGATGCATTGGTACTAGGTGTCAGTTGGAAATGTATATATCCATTCGAGTGGTGATTTCATATATAAAGAATTTTAGAGCGATGGATGAATGGTTTTATCAAATCCGCTATAGTAATAGGGTAGACCGAGGCTAAACGGATCACTCCGACGTTTAATTCTCATTGCAAAAAATAATTTTGGGGATATATTACTCTAAATTCGTTTAAATTACATGCTAACTCTTCATAAAACGAATGAGGAAGGTTACGTTTGTATTGTTGTGAAAACTTTCACAAAAATTGCAATTAACCGTCAACCGTCCAATATCCGTTTAGCCCCCATTAAGGGGGATAAACGGATCATGGTGCGTATACGTCAAAAAAGTAATATATATGAGTATAAAATTTGAGATAGTAATAAAAATGAAGGAATTTGAGTAATTTATTAATAAAAAGTTATTATATTTTAATTTACATCCCTATCTAGGTCACAAACTATACGACTGAGGTGACTATTAAACATCTTCTTTTCGCTGCGATTCTCATGAAGCCATTCTTCGCATTTGAAGCCTTTATTCTCTCTCTTAATAGCCCCTCTGGTTTAGACAGATGACGATGTCGTTTGAGAAATTCATAGAACCAATCTTGGCTAGACATCTTTGCTTCTTGGTTCAATTGTGAGCGATTCCCATGCGTTCACAATAATAAAAGGCATTTTCTTTACATTTTTTTGTGTCGGCTTAAATCCTAGTTTTGACAGATGTAATATTCTAACTACAAATATATTTTCAGATTCGAGATCCAATACAGTTTTAGCCCCCATGACGTGGACTATACCAGTAAGAGAAGAAACTTCTTCGAAGCTATGTGAATGGTAGTGTATGGCAGCTTGGAGCTGAGTTATAGCTTTAGAATTTTCTTTCCATGGCTATTTCTAACCACGTATGCCGGGAATAAGAATAATTAATCAATGTTAAAGATATAAACATAAGTAATATTTAAGGTTATGATCCGTTTAGCCCCATTTTTCGTGATCCATTTAGCCCCGAATAGCAAAATTCAATTACAAAAATCTTAAAAAAATAACTCAATACTAAATGATTGTCCAATAATTAGTATATCATTGTTTAACAGCTACTACTTCATTACATTGCAAAATAATTAGAAATATAACCTACCCTGAGCAAAAAAAATCCTTTGATGTTGTTCACAAAAATTACATTGACGAAAAAAAACCGTAAACACGGTTCGTCGACTCTTCCCGGAATGGCCACTGACATGAGAGCAAGACTTCCAGCCACTTGTTTATGTAGTTCATATACGCACCTATAGATGACTTTCTTAAAATTGAACCCAGCAATACGGAAGATATGCATTCTTGGATTGGAGAAGCGACATACTTATCCGTTTAGCCCCGGTCTACCCTACATTAAATACGCTCATTCGTCATCACGCATAGAGTTTGATCCACCATTAAAATTCAAATTTATGTAAATTCCTAATAAAAGATCATCGGACATTTCTCAATCATTAATGAGCAAATGTGTGTGTTGATGTTGGCAATCCTCCACGTGTTCTTCAGACGCAACGGACTATCTTAAAAAAAAAACTACCCGAAGCAGGCTTGATCAATCATAGGCCGCCATACATCTTGCTCGGTGTTTGTTCTTAAATCGAAACTTTCACCAGCGGAACGGTTCCGCGTTGCCTTTGCGTCGTTAATCTTGCTGGAATGGGAGCGCCAAGGGAGGCCGGCGTTTTTTGTTTTTCACTGCCCTTTCTATTGGCGACGTTTGCCTTTCGAATGTTTTGGTAGCAGTAATGGCATTTCTATACTCACCTGCGAAAAATTCAACTTCTGTCAATAAATATCATATGAGTAATATTTACAATCTCTCTCACACATAAGGAAAAGA
The DNA here is from genome assembly GCA_947579665.1 of Sympetrum striolatum. Lineage (NCBI taxonomy): Eukaryota > Metazoa > Arthropoda > Insecta > Odonata > Libellulidae > Sympetrum > Sympetrum striolatum. The sequence continues at coordinate 7,727,056 of OX388347.1, forward strand.
ATTACTTCGGACACTCCCACAGGATTTATTGTTGCGACACGTTTCAGGCAACTTTTTCCTTACAGTGATCTTTCTTTATTGCGATAACTGCGAATCAAGTTATGTAGGAAAAAACGGCCGAAATATACGGTTGAGGGTAAGTGAACACAAATGGACCATCGTAGGGGGTCTCCCTTGTCCAAATTAGCGGCGCACCTCTAGGAAGGACAAGAGCCATCTGGAAGGCAATGGTTGCCGCCTGGAGGAGATGGAGATAATGTGCTTCCCAAACAAAAGAACCAATGTTCACGCTTTTCCCAATGTCAATTCCTTCTTTCCAACCAAAATCTTTACACTCTAAACGTCTTACCCAAACCTTACTACCACCCTTTTTCACTCCTTTTTTCCAATGTTAATTCTGTACAAACTGATGTACTGTAAATGAAAAGTTTCCTGATGATGATAGTCCACTATCGAAACATGTCGCACCAATAAATTCTGTGGGAGTGTACGGAGTAATTCTTTTCCATGTTATGGCCTTCCTAACACCTTCGCATATTGAGTCTCTCTCATGGTTCAGTGTTAAAGAAGGACATTGCTGTAAATCTTCGCAAATATATTTATGATTTTTTAAAAATATCTCCTGCTATAAAATGAATACCCTCACATCGAACCATCTATTCTGTGATTAAAATTTGTCTGAAGATTTTCATCAAACTCACTTCGCCTTTAATTTCCATAGTTCGAATTTAAATTATTGCAGATCAAATTCAAAGCTTGAGGCAAACTCATCGAAATAAAATAATCGTTAAATTAGCAGTTATTGAACCTTAAAATTAATTTATTTGTATGTAGAATAACTTTAAAGTCACTATAGATTGTTTGGAGCGCGAGTGCGCTAACTCCTGCTCATGTTTTAATTCGATTCTGCCCGCAAATCATTTAAATACAACATTTATTCCTACTTATCCGTCGAAGCATTCATTTTTGCATCATACGGCACACAAAAGTGATAATGCGTTAAATACAGCCCACGAACCAAAATGCTTGTGCGGAACTTCCCTTTTGAGGGAAAACCTATGATCGTAGCGTTGTCCTAAAAAAATACGTCTCGCCCCGTTTCGATGCCTTCTCCGCTAACATCATACAAAATTCATTCAATATTGGAAATAAATATTTTATATCAGCGGTTTATCATTCCAAGAAAGATTACTTGAACCACTCACAGAAGAGGACGTAGGAAAACTGTTAAAATACCTGTATTGAGATCGAACTGATTTTAGTAGTTTATTCCTCGTCAAATAGAAATAATAGTGGTTGTAATCACTATGTATAAAAGAATTCCAACAAACCAAGGCAGTAAATTTCTCTGGTCTTAAGATGAGCTTAATATTTTGTTAATGGCTTAGATTATTTCAAATAATATTCATCTACAAGTACTCATGTTATTCATCGTACGTGAAACGAACTTTGAAAATCGTGCCAAGACTTTATCTTCTTTTCTATCTGATCATGTTTACTTTTCGAATTTCGAGTTGAAGTTCGCACGCATAAGTTTCATATAGGATTTCAAATAATTTGGAGAATACGTAGAAAATGATCTTAAATGCTATAAATTAATAAATATATAAGTGAACAGAGCTTGAAAACGAACTGAAAATGTGAATGGCATTGACATGTGACAAAACTACAATGTACTTAATTTATTATTGGCTTAAGAAAAGTAACAAACAAAACGAAATTGGAAAGAAATCACCCGTATGCCATTAGTAGAATTGGTGCGTATAATGATGAGCCCCGGAAGTGAGAGACCTGGGTTCCGGTCCCAGTGACGACGCTATTTCGCACTTCTTGGTTTAGAAAGATACTCTGGTAGCTGAAGAAAGAGTTTAACTGCAGTTATAGCTCTGGAGTGAAATTATCAAATCGTAATAGTAAAAGTACAGAACTACTAATAAGTGAATTAATTTTAGACTTATTGAAGATGAAACAAGCCTATATAATCCTATCGTTTCTTGACGATGTCGATTAAATCTATTCAAAATTATAAAATTATTATTATCGTGCTAAAACGCAACAGAAATTTTATTCGGCTATATTATCAATACTTCTGAGAGTAATGCATTCAAATTAAGGACAGAATATGTCAATTGAACTTTTCTTTTGAGCCTAACTTGAAGTGAAAGAGTGGTTTCAAACGATGACATGTTTTGCTTAGCTTCATAAACGCAGAATTTTGCGTAACACACTGTGCAGTTTGCTAAATTGGTGGAATCGTTAAAGCAAATTATCTAGAAATACTTCTTCAAGGAAAAAAATAATAATGACTTTCAGTTAATGTCGAAAATGCTTACGCCAAAGCTATTTTGTATAACTTCTTTGAGTGGTGGAATTGTTTTTGAACTGATTATTTTGTATTTAAAAAAATTCATTACTGAAATTATCACTCGAGATTGTATGAAGCTATCGTTTATGTAATTTGATTAATAAATTTCCTAGTTAACATTAACGTATAGATAGTATTTAAATATCAGAGGAAATAACCAATTTATAATATACGTACAGGAAATACGCCATGAGGTAGCACAAAAAATGTTCGATGAAAATGGTTTCAATGGTTGAGATTGCTGAAGAATTTTGATCTTCACAAGCACTGATTTTAAATAGGATGAATGAAAATACGTTGAAATCATTCACTGTACAGTTCTTTACTCGTTTACCGCGATTACTCAGTTCAAGACTTCCGCGATGGGTGGCCTTCCGCGAAGTAGGATTCTTTATTTATTTACTGAATGTTTTCGTTGTTAGATCATACCTGTTTAAAATCTAAGTACATAATTTTTGAAATATTATAAGGGCCTATTGAGATGAAATGAAACCCTTTAGTCACCAGCACAATTGCATTACCCAATATATTACAGTAAATGAGAGAAAACGGGACATATTAGAGGATACTACTGCCATAACTTGTTGATGAATATACAAATCCGCGATAGAGTGAATCCGCGTAAGTCGAAGCGACGAGGGATGACTGTACCGAAATTCGCTTTTTATAAATTTAAGAGACATTCCTTGCAAATGATGATAAACTTCCCGTGGGGGACTTCGAAGACTCCGAAACATCGTCCCATTCGAATGTTCTCTTCCTGCGATTCCACACCTTTGGCTCAAACACATGTCTCTGTAATAAAGTGAATGATCGCATCGCGGACCTCATTTGTTTCCTTTTAATGGCGATCGAGAGATTCGCTCAGACTCTCTCGTATGTGGCTCACTCGAGTGCCTCCATTATTTTAGATGAACTACTGCGATTCTGACGCTATTCCAAAAAGACTGAATTTAACAACGATCACAGGACTTACAATAATATTAGAATATTGAGTGAGACATCAACGATTTCGTTCGAGTCTCTTCAAACGCACAGTTTTTTTATGGATTTCTCGATGATTATAGTTTTCGCAAACTGTTTTATCGGATTACTACAAGCACGGAAAAATTAAGACGAAAAGACAAAATTTGTATGAATTACTATTAAATTTAGATGAAATTTTTCGAGATTCCCACGTTTAATTTGCAATTATAAATTATTTTATTAAATAATTGGAGAGCAAATAAAAGACGGAATTTATTATCCTTATTTTGCCGAAAAAGTTCAAAATCCGAGTAAATTATCTGAGTGCGTAGACACATGCTTGGCTGGTACAGGAAGTAACGAAATGCAAATGTAAGATCGTCTATTCTCCATTATACGAGGATAGTTTATTTACTTCTACGCAGTTGATTGATTTTCAAACCTGACTTAAATTCATTTAACTTTGACTTTTATAAATATAGAAAGAAAAATATCTAAAGTTTGACTTGATTTCCAGAACAAGTTTCCATTGAAACGTCCGATGCTTCCCTCAGATTAAGTAAGAGCATACTGCGGTACCATTTGAGAAAAGGTGCTTCGACAGCCATTCACTTTCATTTATTGCACCTTCTACTATATATGGGCCTCACCGTGTACAGAACTCAGGACCACATTCACCTAAAGAGATCGCCTTCCATCACTCCATAGGTTTGCATAATCTTTATAAAAGGTATTTATCCTGATAAATTAATAATTTCGGTGGGTTTTAAATCAATCGAAACCTTGGATTAACTCTACCGTCTTAAAATAATTATCAATGAAATACGTATAATTTTCATGTGTCATGTATGTAAATATGTATTAAAATAAATATAATAAAATAAATGTAATAAAATATATATCATTTTCAGGAATAGAGCTATCTTTTAAAGCCCTTCTTTCATTACCGTCCCTGATTTAAAGCCTATGAATTAGTAGACCTAACTGACCATAATTTTATCGGTAAACCATTTTCACAAAAGAATCTTTGAGTGAGTTAATCATTGAAGGAATTTCCAATCCCATCTCCCTTGCTGATTACTATTTTTATCACGCGTATAATCTCCCCAAGAATCAAGCTTATATATCCAGTTATTTTATGACCACGGTTTCCCTTGATAGCCAAGTGGGCTCGCCTTCGGCGCTCCTGATTCCCGGTAGGAGCCCAAGTGGGAAATGACCAAAGTTGTCGAAGCACTTTTAATAACAATAAAATATTCTACTTTATGACTTCAAAATCATAAAATGAAATATTTTTATCTGCTCAAATCCTAAATACTTCATTTACTGGGTAAACTTAGTAAATTATCAATAGCAAGTCGATGATAACGTCAATCAACTGTTTCCCTAGAATAAGTCAAGAAATAGCAATTTCAGATTTCACTGCGAGATTTATAGCGGCGAGCGGTTTCAACCTATTATATCTGTAATCTATTTTCCATTTGTTGATCCATCCTTCTACTGGACCTATGGAACAAAAGTGGAAGAACATGCATTCTTTTACGCGACCGACTCGGGATACGGTTGCAATAGTCTCAATTGTGATCAATACCACGGGAATCAACGGAAAGCCCTGCTTCTCCCAAACGCGTCTCAAAAGAGAAATCACTCCCTTATTCGGTCAGACGAAGAGCACAAAATGCCGACATTTGCACGTCCGAAAAAGAGTCGTGACCCCGTTTTCCTCTCAAAACAATAATTTATTAATTGGCCTCCCCTCAATCCCACCAACACCTGACACACTTTCCTCGACCTTTGGATGAAAGACTCTCGGCTTCGGAAGCCCTCAAACGTCAACACGTTCCAAACCAATGCGCGCGTAGCGTTGCACAACTTAGGAGTTTTCTTTGATCATTCAGATTCTGCGGAGGAATAGGATTGAGCAGAAGCAGCACTCTCTGCTCCACTTTGTTAACTATAGTTCACAGCGGGCTCTAACGGAAATATTTAAGCGTAAAGTTAACTTGAAGGGTCTCCGAAAGAAAGCTAACGAGCTGTATATGTTGCATGTGGATAACTGCCCATTTTTAGCGACTAATTCATGCTCTACATTTTAATAAAAGAATTTGATAAAGAATTTATGATGGAATAGCAAAAAAATATGAGTAGTTTACTTATAATTTCACCCAAATTGTTGTTATAAAAGGAGAATTTGATTTCTTTAACTGGTACAATAAGGTAACGGAAAATAGTGAATCTCTACCCAAGATTTTCCTATTAAAGGATAATGAATGGACATTGAATTTATATTTGAAATCAAGACGGATTAACCTGAATTAACCTTATTGTGTGGTGGTTTTACTCGACCCACGAAATTAATCGCGTTGAAAGAAGGAAAGTGGAAGATTCTAGCATATGTACGTTATTTATCAGAAAGAAAACTATTTACGAAAGTGAAAGACGGTTACAGTTATGCAGACACCTTAGATAGGTTTGTATGGATTCCACCTGCATGTGATTTGTAAAGAATAGATCGAACGATTATAATCAATATCACATCTTTGATTTATGACCTTCCGATATTATGTCTCTCTCTTACGTTCTATGGATATGACTTATTTAGGTTTATTGTTGTATGAAAACTAGTAAACTCCCCCGCATAAAATAAGCAACATTTAAATAAGTACGCATTATTAAATCCATGTTCTTAATAACCATACAGTTTGAAATGTAAATCAATAATAATTTAAAATATAAATTGCGTACCTTATTTAAATGACAATGAGATATTTTCCACAAAAGTCAAACTTTATAAACGACACAGACTCAGGTTTCACTACGTGGTATTCATAAACACAAGACGGCTTCATGATAAAAATACTTTTACTACACTACAAAACAACACAAACACACCACCAAACAGAGTAACGAAATCAATCAATTATTGAATAAAAGTGGCTTTAGTAGGTTTGTTTGCGAATATTCATGCATTTTTGTATATACATTGGATCCTCTAAAGGAGGAAACGTATAGCAGAATATTCCCAAGCATACTTCAAGATTGATGAATAATCAATAAAGGACCGTAATTAAGGAATGATCCATTTGAAGAATTCTGCACTTACGGACATTCGATGTTTTTGTGTGCGTTTTCCTTGTGTTTCTCGTTAGGAGGTAAGGTTGTTTTGATAATAGAAATCTTTTATGTATTCGTTTAGTCAATGTATGGGAATTTAAATGAAACTGTTAGAGCTACTTCCTTACTCCAAATATGGTAGAGTATTGATGCTGCAATTACAGAATACGGAAGCTTTGGAGACTGTCCACCTTACAAGGAATCCCTAATTGGTTATGTAATAAAATACCTATTATATTTTCTTCTATCTGAATAATCTAAGATGCTGCCTTTACACAGTCGTTGTGTAGTGTCCACCATCGAAGCTGGCTTATTGAATGTCAGCTTTAACAGTAATGATAGGTGATAAATTTGAATGAAAAGACAGTGAACTCAGGGGAATCTATTTCTTTTACTTGCAGAAAAATGCTCTCAGGAAGGGATGAAAAAACTGCGAAACCTACTTGACTTGCCTACTTGAGAAAAAGACAATGTCACGAGAAATATCTGTGTAAAGGAAACAGACCAATGAATTTAGAATATTTTGAGCATTTTCAACCGACAATATCACTAAAGAAACTTATTTTTCAGCGATAAACCAACTGAGGTAAGAGACTAGCTCTAGAAATGTCCGCCATATAGTTTATTTACATCATCTTTACATACGTTAAAGTTACTTTTATGGGTTAAATACCAATTAAGGCTTAAATATCGACTACAATACGTTTTGTTAGAGTTTAAGTGAAGATTTCAGTCAAAGTCGACTCTAAATGTATATTATAATAACGGACCTAATTTTAGAAAATCAGTTTTAACTTGTACGTAATTCCATGCCATGCAATTGATAGTGACAATAAGTTATAATTATTATCGCACTGATCTGTTTTTAATTATTTTTATTCTACAAATAATTAAACATATTTACGCCTTGTATTTTCAGTCAGGCGTGAGATTTTCAATATTCTACTACTTCACCACTTGTATTTCAACACCTCAAAGAGAACAAATACCATAATAAGAAAGACGTTCACTTACTTAATCAGGTTAATCATTTTCGTTGACCGCGGAAAATACGATGTTGTAAATAGATATGCTTAATAATTTAAGTCAGAATATAACATTAAAAAGGTCTTCAACTTATCAGGGGGTATACAAATAATCTCTAGATTTCACAGAGGATAACTTAGTTAACACGGTAATATCAAATCCGCGTAACCATCTGCAAATAGTTACGTTGCTATAAACAATAATGACGTCAACACGGGCCTAAATTCTCGATATGGTTTAATGAGAAAATTCAACAACCGCATTGGTCGTTAATGGGAACGGACTTATATGTATTTTATTTTATTAAAATACTGGCAGTTTCTAATCAAAATTGACATTCCACGACCAAAATAAGAAACTTTATTTAATTTCCCTTCATTTGGTGGTATTTTCGACATTTTACAACGATTCTTTTTAATTAAATTTTGCAAAAGAAATAAGCCCTGCAACCGATAAAAGTGAAGATTACTTGTATTCCTTATGGAACCGTATTATGGACTCCTGGGTTCGAACCCGAGTCTTCTTAGTAATGGGAATAGTTTTTCTAAGGGTTTCTAACTCGTAGAAACACAATGCAATTTGTTTCGAATTTCTAAGTCAAACCGTTTCTGAAATAAAGTGGGGGACGGAATGACGTACGCTTCGCAAATTATATATGAGGATATGGTTTTGATATTTTGGTACTTCACATTCTATTCAGGTGTTCTAACCAGACAACCATGTATTGTTAGCACTTTCTTTGTGTTCAAAATTTGCCACATTTCGTATATTCCAAATATTCTCTTTTAAATTTTTTCTGTATTCAAGGATAGAAATGATCTCGTGCTTTCTGAATTTCATTTTTAGTGTCCTTTGTTTCCGCTTCTAATAGGAAAGCCTATAAAGCCTAAAAAATTAACTTGTTTTTGTAGTTGAATTTCATATTTCATTTTTTTGGGAATTTACCAATCCTAGCTTTATCCCCCTCTGTTTACATAATAAGAGCTAATTATAATATGTACTTAAATGAAATCGGGGATGATTTGATTTTTTTAACGAATTATCAGTATTATAGCATCATTGGATAATTTATAATCATATCAATTTACTTGCTAAATGTATAAGATTCTAAATTAGTTGCATAATATTTATCGACGATAATTTATACAACATAAAGACTATTAGGTAATTATTAAGGAGTGACTGAGACTGTAAAGTCTCTTCTTCCATCTAACCTTTCGTCAATGATATTATATACATAGAAAGTTGTGTAGTTGAATAGAAATATAGAGGAAAACTTTAGAATAAGTGGATGAAAAAAATCCTAAGGTGATATCTTAGGAAGAAAATACCACAGCAGGAAAAACATAGTACGGTTGAGAAGAAATCCAGAGATAAATATTAAGCATCCGTTTCCTTTCTGCATTATCTTTATGATGCATTAGTAACACAATCCGTTTACTACACAACATCTCTTGGCAATTAACACCGAGAGGCGATGCAAATCATTGCAATTTTCTTCTTCGCGATAATCCTCGTGATCAATATTTGCGATAATTCGTACTTGCTCACCTTAACTATCAATCCTCAACCGGAAGGCATTCATCAGTCCATTTGAAGACCGCCTTTCCTCTTCCGCAAACCTCTTCTCTGTGGTTTTGTGATTCCGAAAAGAGGTCCTTATCTTTGCCTCGAATCTTCTTTCGCTTGCGAAAAAACAGGGCCTTTTCTTCCACGCGGGTCACACTTGGCTGGGGGCTCCGCGAAAAGTAGGTCTGCAATCCCAGCCGAAATATCTTTTAATTACGCCATCCTTCCGGTAGATTAAGTGCGTGTTCGAACCTCTTTCATTCCGAGGAAATGGTTGTTATGATAAGTGTAAGATATAAATATTAAGGGAGATATTTGCAGACTTATAAAGTTAGTATCACATTTATTTGTTAGGCTTGAGCATTGTTCTCGTAAGTAATAAATGTAGAGATATGATATCCACAAGCACAGTATGAGTGTAGCTCTGGAAATGTTTCCTAAGGAGAATTAAGGCGTAGGATTCACCAGTCATGTGATTATAAATCAACACTTGCGACATAAATACTAACATCGATAAAATTACTGATCATCAAGGAAGGACGGATAAAAATGTTTGTCAGGAACGGGGCTCGAAACAAGATCACCGCTCAGCCGGACGGTTGCTCTACTAATCGACCTACCATTCTAGAACATTCAGACTTGCCATTTTCGGTGAATTAATCCGTTTTGCCTTGGGAATGTTTTGGGGTGCACGCCTTTACTCACACTTTTCAACCTCTCCTTGGCTCTCAACGTGAACTATCTTATATGTGAACTATTCCGTGATATTTACGTTAGTATATAATAATTGGGTATATTCATTACTTCGTCGAAAGCGGACTATCCATTTATTCTACGACACCTTATCTAAAAAGGGGTTTTCTGCTTTGTTCTGAAGACACTCTCAATCCATAAAAAACGAAGTAACTTTGGCCCCCTCCGGTCATCGATCTCTCGGATGCAATGGTCAAAAGCTCCACATTTTCTGCTCTCTTTCAATAAAGCAAACATTTGTTTTAAAACGAGAAATTTCTATGCATATGACCCGTAAATAATTAGAAAAATCTTTGAATACTTTTTGGTCTCTTTTCCTGTATCCATATCAGAGTTGATGTGGAATTTACATTCTTGCAGGGGGTAAAAACTCTCCAAATATCCCTAACCCTTATTGCTGTTAATTTCTTTAATGCTCTTTGGGAAAAATGACGAGAACTATTTATTCTAACCAGCGGATAGGTTTATTTAAATTTTATTTTTATTATAAAAGCTCGTAATTTTGCAATATTTTCATTATTTGGATTTCTGTTTCTATTCCAATCCGTAGATCGACTCCCAAGTGAACAATATATCCTCAATGAACCTGTGGTAGAGTGTGTTTAAATCCTTAAACTTCCGGCAAATACTTCTGTCAATTAGAGTCAACTCGAGAGTGGCCATTTCTACTTTTCATTAATCATATTTCCGTGCGATGGAATCAATTCAAAAAGATAAATATATGCTTTATTTGAGTGGGATCGCCTCTCCCATGGGAGCCTTTTTTCGGCGATTGAAACAGGAAAGGGGACTTCGGCCCCCTCTCAATTTCCTCGCCCCCTCAAACATACTAATGAGCCACGCTTGGCTGACTATAGGTGGCAGGCCTGAGGGAGTGGCCGAACGAAGCGCCTCTGGCGGAAGGAGCGGAAATAGACCTCTGCGAAATGAATCGCGGAAAAGGGAGCTCGTTTCGTAAAACCGGAAAGAGGGAATTCGCATGTATACTCTGCCAACGACATCTATTTCGCCATCCGACGTTATTTTTCGTCGCTCACGCTTCCCGCTTCGAGAAATATTCGGCAAAAGAGTATTTGGTCATTGTTGCTCGGCAACGCATTGTTTTTCGGATGAACCACAGACGAGATGCTGTTCAAGGGAGAGATGAACATCTGCGTGAGCTCCAACATTCACTACGAGATTCGTAGACTTTGATAAAAACGGAGGACAGAGTTTGAGAAAGAACGTCTTAATCATAATAGATAAATAGGTTATAACAATTTTCTCCAGAAAGCACCAAAGCAAGTGCAAAAACATTTGGAGTTGCGTGTGATCAGCCATTTCCAATCCAACGTAAGCAATTGCCACTTATTTATCGATTCTCTTTATTCGTTGTCCCTAAATACTCGATCCGTCGGGCTCTTTCTCAGTCTCATCTGATCTATTCATACTCAAACTGCATCTACAATGTCTGTCCTCTCTTTCTATTCCAATCACGCAGCGTCCCACACATGTGTGTTTTCGCTGGATTTTTGTTGCGATTAACACTCGGAATTCACTATCATTAGTCGATACTGGTAAAATGCATTGCTTGAAGATTTTCCTCTTCGATGATTGACATTTTGACATCAGATTATACGCTTCCCTTGCTAGGGAACGCGGATATTACTTGGAATACAAAGGATCGGTAACCTATTGAGTAGACATAAGGTCTTTGCACAAAAAATGCACTAAAGATGCACCATTTGGGATATACTGCTCCGATGAAATTTGTTTAGAAGAGGACGGTGGGCCCAATAATAAAGAGTACAAGTTATATCACATATTCGTTGAATCCGCTTATAGAGCTAAAGATAAATCACTCTTGTGATTACGTCTCCCCTTCGTAACACTGCACAAATCACTGTACGGAATTTAATATCAAATAATAAAATCGCTTCGGCATAATTATTACCTATAAAACAGATAATTTATTCGGTTTTAATAACTAAACAACCCGTGGGATTCAAGGAATGTCGAGTTCAAAAAGATGATACAAGATAAAGATTATTATTTTTTTAAATATTCAACTTCTACGAAAGCCCTTACGTAGACTAAATTACCTGAATCGCACCATTTCAGGGAGATCTAAGTGAAAAATAATTGGCAATGGAAGAATAGAAAACTAATATGTAAACAGTTAATGATCATAAAATTCAAAGGAAGATGCTGTGAAACCAGAACTAAGATCTATTATTGATACCAATGAAATGATTTCACTCAGTATTCGAGGTCACAAATGTTGTGACTAAATGTTGTGACCAAACAAAAATTATTTTCTCAGAACATGAATTCGAAATTCATTCAATGGGATGCCATCGAAAAGCGCACTCCCGTAAACGGAAAGAGAAAAATCGAGCCAAAATGTTCGGAGGTCAATGCGAGGGAGGGCAGGGATGGATTCGAAGGGAAGATGAGCTGCTAGAGCTTAATTGCATCGTCGAAAGAAAGGCACTCATTTGTTTGACGGAACGGAAAAGGGGGATTCCTCTTTCTTTCGGCGGATGCACTTTGAGGCCGGATTCTGCAGCGGATTACTGTTCCAACTGCAAATGCCATCGAAGGAAGTTCCAATTAAGATAAGAGGAAATGGATGTAGGGGTTTATTTCGAATTACGGCTATTTCGTGAGAAAACGAGGTACATACGCCAGGTAATATTAACGCACATGTATTTGAACGTGCACGAATTGCGTTACTTGCTTTCATTTTCGTAATTTAAAACGTGTCTGTGCGGAAGATGACGTAAAAATTGTTTTTCATTCGTTACGTAATTTTGATTTTTTTTCAACTGTTTACTACTGTTACTTCTTCAGTCAGGCGGTACATTTATTATGCGACTCACAGCGATTTCATACGTCAATATGTCGATTTATATAGCTGTAAGTTTGCGCTTGAATCATGTAACTTTGCTAGTTTTCGTCAGTGCTTTAACCATTTATGTAACGAATTATGCATTGCGTATTATGAGATGTATGGTGACATTTTTTGTGAGAAGAAGTGAAACATTCAACAGAAAATGAAATTCAAATGAAAATGGTTTAATTACTGAGAATTTGATGGACAGGAACATTTGTGTTGATTATATTAAAATAGGGCGATCCAAGGGCTAAGGGTCGTTTGTCCATCTCTTGATGAATGGTAGCATTTTTCCCTGGATGAAATCATATCACGATGTTTTTCTAGGATCGCTATGCATTAACTCAGGGGTACTCAACCTGGTGCTCGCGGGCACCCAGGTGCCCTAAGCGACCTCGTACAGTGCCCGCCAAGCTTCGGTAAAAAGACTTTTTTCATTTGCTACAACATTATTTCTTGGGATTGCACTATCGGGGATAGAGTGGAGGTTTGGTGGGGAAAGGGTCAGAAACTTGGTTGTCCTGGTCTTGGGTTTCGTAAATATTTTTTATCGCCTATGTCCAGATTAACAAGACGCGTATTTATGTCACATTTAGTTCATTATGCGAATGCGAAGATTCAGCTTATCAATGCATCAAACCCCTCGTGATCAAGGACTGTTGCTTTTCGGAACGCAGCGGTGCACATGCAGCGAGAACCAGATGTATTCCCCGTTATCAAATCTTCTTCGGAGATAAAGACTTTCTCACATGAGAGGTTCTCACGTATGAGATGTGATTAAATTATATACGTTGTAATATTTTGGATCTTATTTACCATGGAACGTGGTTTTTTCAAACGACCAACGGTTAAGTGGTAAAGTGATAATATTGCCAAGGGATGGCCTGAATGTCACCATGGACGGAAATGTTATGTGGTGCCCGCTTCGCTTTCGGAAGCGCCCTTTGGTGCCCGGGCGCCAAAAAAGGTTGAGTACCCCTGCATTAACTGCATCTTCCATATCTATAATCTATCTAAGAGGCATCTTAAATTTGATCGGAGACCATAGGGATCTTTGGCAAGTTTACGTATTTTATCTTCTTCTAATTAAATCAATTTAGTGGACTATGTAGGTTTAAACCTTTTCCACGATGCATATTCATCCAAAGTAATGCCAAGAAATATGTCCTATGAAATTAAAGTCACTCAAGTGATAGATCCAGGAATATGTAAAGAGGGGATATATTAGGGTTTCTAACTCCTTCTACGATCTCTAAATTAATCTCGCCATTGACTTTCTAAGGCTTTGGGAACTACATTTTTCCGCAGTCCAAAGTTCTTGTCCGTTTCCCTCGAGGCAGGAATTAAATGTGGCTCTTATTTGCGGATCCTCTTTCCATTAATCTAATAATCGAGAGCCATTTGATCCCAATTTGGGAGGAATCGACGCAAGCATAATCAGATTGGAGCGCCGTTTGGTATTCCCCAAAAAAAAGATTCTAGTGGGAGACGCCCTCGTTTCGCAGCATCCCTTTTGATTCCACCCACGCAACCACTGTCACCGATGGAAACCGAACTCTTCCGAGTTACAAACGGTCTTCTCTCCAAAGTTTTTGCTTTTTCTTTTGTTTCTAACCCAGTGCGAAGCGCTCCTTCTTTTTGATGGCTGGATTTGGTACCTATTACACCTCACAAAATGGTCTAAATAAGGAAATAGGGCAAAGTAATTTTTGCACGAGGTGGCGAGCACCCAGGAAAATCCCATGGAAAAATTAGACTTGAAAAGTCGGTTTTCCCGGTCCCGACGCACTTTTTTCAAGCCTATTCTTCCTTGGGATTGGTTTAAAATATTATTTCTCAAAAAGTAAAGGATTAATTAAATTTTTCTTTCAACATGAAAATAATATTTGATTAAATCACAACAGGAAGCAGTTTGTCGAAAACAGGAATTTTTCCTCATAATCTAACAAATACAGTGAGTGTCTTCAGAAGAAATTATCTTGTTTACGCAGCACTGAAATTATGAGATTAACGATTTATATTCAACTAGAAGCTCTCTCAGGAATGTGGGTAAGATTTAATTCGGCAACCTCCATAAGAAAATTTATTCGTTTTGAAAACGCAAATAGAAAGAATTAACGCTTGTACGTAGCCATAAAGATATCAAGTACAGTAAAAATATTTTTTTCACGTGAAAAAATTTATTTTCCAATGGAGAACTGCTATTCCTAGCAGTTTCCTTAGCATCTCTTTGGCACTTACACAACCCTTATTTAACATCATTTTTAGCCGTAAATACAATAAATACAATTCAAATTAATATAATTAATTGCGTTTGATAAGGTTAGAGTTCTTAAGGTCATTCTTAGATTGATCTAGTTTCTTTAATAAATCATTCACTTCTGGTATTGATAAGATAGTTGTGTTCTTCAAAGAGTGCTAATTTCAGTTACTTCCATAACCGCACATAGGAATGCTCTACTACTAAATTTGATCTAAAATTAGCATCTTCGGAGTAATTATATTATAAGATTATTAAATATATTAACATAATGAAAGTTACAGTATGTTAGACAGATGCTTTTAAACATCACATCCCACGTCTATTGACCGATTATCCACTTTGACGTCCATCTTTTGGCAGCGGAGGTTCAGCCAGTTCATTTACATTAAAAAGAATGAAAGAAAACGAACAAAGAAGACACTATATCACACGAATATTCATAAATCATACGTTTTAGATCGAATGGTTACTTATAAAAATCTCTATTTTTTTATCCATACCACTCAAAGTTATCAACTTTCCGTGGAGGTAGAATTTTAGGTGAGTAAAATTATTAAACAGTAACCTAATTAGAGTTGGAAAATGTGTGATTAAATACAGGCATTTGAGATATTTTGAGCTCATACTTATCAGATATTATCTTGAAATCCCCGAGAATCTCCGATAGAGATTTCACCATTTCAGAGAGATGCGTACGTTCTCATGCAGAGAGATCTTCCTTCCAAATATACCGATTCGTATCGTCATCGCATTTCCGGTGACAGTGCATTTCTGAGGGCCCCAATAAATAAATCGTGATGGTCGTAAATCGATCCCAAAATCAGCCCAATTATTATAGGAGAGACGATATTTCGAGTCACGTTCCATTTCTATTTATGTCCTCTGATTTATATTCATTTATTCCTTCTCTCCATCCCTCATACGTTTGTGCTTCTCTTTCACATTCATTTCGCTTTTCCCATTCCTTCCCTCACTCCTTTTGATTCTTCTCTCTTCCTCCAGAATATAAACTTCTTGTCTTTTCTTCTCCTACAATTAATATTGATAGAGAAACAAAGTGGATGATAGTGAGAGATCAATGGACAAATCAATGAAACAAGTGAAAAAGTTATACAAATTCGTCAAACTTAATAGAATAATTGTTCGACCATTTTCTTCTGAATTTTCGTAAGTTTGCTATTTTTTTACGGTTGAGCCGCAGAGTGTGAAGCAGGAAAGATACGCCCCGTTAATGAACCAATTTGATTCCGATAGAAAGATAAGCACTATGTATACAAGAAGAATATATATATAAGCAACCAGCGCAACAATAAAATAAGCAATTTACCCAAAAATATAAGCACTGACTGTAAGTGGTGTCTTACTCCTAACATTTCAACTAATTGGTTCTTATGAAAGCGTTGAGCGGTAAAATCCAGTTTTATGAAATTTATGGACAATTTTGTACGTCTTTGATTTATTTGAAAATATAATAGTTCAAACTAAGCAATTGTTCATCTTACTCGATGCCGCTATTCTAGAGCGAAGGTTTTATAAAACTGAAGGACGTTCCGACTTTGTAAGGAATTGTTCCAGAAACTGTTTAGGATAATACCATGTGTAATTTATTGCTGAAATAAATTAAGGAGATAAAAACCAGATAATTCATTCTGATGAGTGGTTATGTCAAATATGGAAAAAGTAGTTCCTTTAATACATTCAATAAATATCAAAGTGTTGAGAATGATATTCCGTATTGCATTTATAAATGATCAAATCAGAAAATAGTGATGCTTGTGTATTTCGTATCATCATTCGATGTTGATTAGAATGTTAAATGCCATGGTCACATTCTGCTACGCATTTAGCGTACCTATCAATGTTAAGTTCCGAATTGCTATTTTATTTGACGGAGACCATTCTAAGCCTTTAAGACCTCAAATATTTAGTGAAAAACATTGAATTTTGCTCTGTTCACTAATCTAAATGCTGGATTTTAATTAGACGCTAACTCATTGTGCTTCGAATTGAAAAATGATAAATTTGGATCTAATCCGCCAATTTATATGTAAAATGAGAATTCATACATGGTTGATCATTTGTAAGAAACATCCTCGACCTTTTTACGAATTCACATTTAAATCAGCTTAACCATTTCATACTTCATTCCCCGTAGTTTCAGACTAATTATATTTGAATATAAAGTAATCATTGCTTCGCCTCTTGCTTTACATTCATTAACTTCATTTAGATATCCACCTAACTAACACTTGTTAACATAATAATAAATAATTTAAAGGGCGTTCTCCCTCCTTTCCGGTAAATTCCCATCAGGGTTGCTTCCGAATGAGCTCGTGGAACATTTTGACGTAATTTCATATTTATTACGTCATATAAATGAAGGGCTCCGGGCGCAATTGGAAAATAATTTGCGTTCGTCCGCCGTTTCAGTAAGAAAAATGCTCTCCCGCCCACCCGTATTGATGGGGTGAATCTGCATGCAAATTGGGAGACCACTCAGACGAGGTCATCACAGCGTAGCACTGCATTTTTGCCATATTTAATCCGTATTTGAAGTGATAAAATGATAATACAACTATTCAAATGACCTTTTATTACTAGTACCAACAACCAATATAGCATTTTCTACATTATCTTGATAATGCTTTCCTCCGTTTTAAAGTTCCTTTTCATTGTTTAGATGAACTCCTTTTTCGAATTTGCTCCCATATGTTGTTCTCCTGTTCAGGGTCTGTTTTATCTTTGAGCGATCCTAGACAATAGGCGCTAAATTCTGTCTATTTTGGAAGCAGTTTAATACACTAAGTAAGAAGATGCATTCATGGGTACGCAGGTTCTTTTGTCTTAGGATTCTTCATAGCTTAAGTCCAAAAGGTGGTTTTTAACAGCGTTGTGCTTCAGATAATAATTATTCTAGAGTTTATAATATTTCTTGAGGGGTTGATTAAGTCCGAGCCTCCTCTAATTTTCTCTATTTGAGAATATTTAACAAAGTGCAAACGTGGTGGATTATCTCCTAAGTTTTCGGTAGGGGAAAATGGGTTATCTCTGATAGGTAGTGTATCAGCAGCAGGGTTTGTTTGCGTGCGTCTTGGTTGGTGCTACACCCTTCGTCTCAACTGCGAGAACTAACCGCTTGATTTTCACCATTCCGCCATTGCATGTAGCAGAGTGAAAGTTGGTGAAAGTTTTCATTGCAGTTTGTTCTCCAATGTGATTAAAATAAGATTATTTAGTTATCATAATCTAATAATTTACTTATTCAGCCTTAGTTGAATGTATCTATCAAGTAATTTATACGGTTCTGTCTAAGTTATAAGCATGATTTTAATAGACCATCATGCATTTTGGGTAGCCCCGGTAGGACGCCACGGGGTAATGCCGGTGCTCACCCAACATTATTCTTAATGGTTACTGTACACATTTTACAATGCATAATTTTGAACATTAAAATGCTTACTGGGTTGGCGTTTTTACTGATGCCAAGAAAATGTTAAGTATCAACTATTTTTATCATCCATTTTACATTCTGTAAATTCCGTCGTAGGTCTGGTCTCCCAAGTTTGTAATTTATAAAGGAAAACAAAAACTCGATACTATTTTATGTCATCGAAAAGGAAAATTTTAACCACTGATTATAAATGAATTGGATGCTTTTAGAAACACGGTGAAATGTATAAAGTTTAAGTGGAGCTAATGTGTCAAAGTTTGGACACTCTTAGTTTAGAATGAGTACTGAAATTGGCTTCCAGAATACAAGTGATCGGCTCATCTTCAGAAAAGCCTCTGAATCGACAGCTTATCACATCATCTCCGGCCCTGATTATCCAGAGTAAACCCCGCTCATTATCTCCACTCCATTTATCCGCTCTTTACTCCTTTTATCGCTCTTATTCTCGCTCGAGTGGTGGACACCTTTTCATTTATTGAAAGGGAATCAATTTCGCCTGCTCTGGGGAGTGTTAAGTTATTCAGAATTCGGCAGATCCAACGCGATCTTCTGAATTCAGGGTTGTTGAAATCAAAGAATATTCTTCTAGAGGATGAATCAGAGTTGAATTCTCTACCGTTATTTTCTTCGGTAACATAAACTTATAAAATAGCAAATATTCCGAGCTGATTGAATTTCAACTAAATCCGCATCGTAAGCTCTTTATACAATCAAAAAATTCTATCAAGAGCACATCCATTACCTCAGTTATAAAATTCATTGTTACACAAACACGTCTTTCTTTTGGTGAGAGGAACTATATCAAGGGTAATTAGCCCGACAATTGATATGGAAACACTAATAAACACTTTGATTGAATCAACCAAAAAATTGCAAAAGCAACCATAGGCATAGGTTGATATAGCTCCAACCGAATGAAATGATTAAATTTAATTTTTAAAGTGTTGATTGAACCGTTTTTTCCTTGGTTGAATTAACTAGTTGGATACTCTACCGTTTTGTATAAGTTAAATCAACCTATTAAATTACAAATATAAATATTAATAATGCTCCTTTAAATTAATTTTATTATTAGAAGATAATACCTGAATAATATGTACTACTACTTTCCAGAAGTTCCAGAACTCATTTTTTCCCGCGAAAACGCCGAGTAAAAAGTAAAATTCTGGTAGTAGATAGAACACATTTTTACTACTTTTACTCATTAGCTACCTACCACCTATCTACACCAGAATTTTAAATTTCTCCTACTCAGCGTTTTCCTGGGAATAAAATAAGTTCGTGAACCTTTTAAACGTAGTAGTAATCTTAGAATTTAGCAGCGCCACCATTCAGAGAATTACGTATACACTCGTATGTGGAACGGAAAGAAATTACACAGGGATTTTTTATACAATTTATTTACTTCTTTTTAGTAAAGGTTTTTATAAAACATTCTTCAGCCAATTCATTGACTATTTTAAACTACCTAGTAGTTTTACATTAAAAATTAAAACATATGAAAATACATTGTAGTTAGATTAAAATTACAAAAGTAGTACGCATCTTAAAAACAAGATAGTTATGTTTGCAGTTCACAGAAGGCAAGATTAAAACAAAGATTCAGGAAATTAAATTTTACGAAACAGACCAACTCCCCATTCCAGAGCTTTTACACAAATGCTTTTAAAACATTTAGATCACTTATATTCAAAAGTGTCCATTTATTTGTCTTAGGATTCTTTACATTGGATACATACATGTACTATCTTTGAAGAATTCTGCACAAAAATCAAGCATCTCCTCTATTTTTGGTTAGCCAAAGAATTATAAAGCTATACAACTTCTTTCAAGTAGAAAATAATAGCATCAATATTGTGAACTGTAAGCACATGGCAGAAATTCACATAATGATACTACTTTGTTGTCAATCTGAAGTCTCAAGTAGTTTTCTTGATCTTAGGGATGTCTCCAAAATCATTGCTCATTTCTCATGCAATGAGACATCTCTATTTGGATAGATACTGTCAAAATCCAATTCAATCTGTAAGGTAAATCTGGAACATTATATAACCGTAAGCAGAGATTGTTAACTCAAGAAGTAGGTAAAAGACACATACAGAAACATTCTTGAATTATAATCTTACAAGATCACTTATTAAGCAAACATAATAGTGACATTTCTTATTTCTAAATTATATGTCAACCAGTAGATAACAAAATGCAGACACCTATTTATCCGTTATGCATTCCTGTATTCCATTCCATTATACATCATATAAATTCACAAATAGTAAACGTCATTAAGTAACAAATGATTACTAAAGTGTGCTATAAATTCAATTTAAGTTATGGTCACTGAATTTAGCATTTTAATTTGTTAAATAAAAACTTCATTAGATACTTTACTATAGGCTCATGTCTATCATTGAGAAACTGACGATCTTCTTGGATTTCAATTTTTTATTGCGTGAGCTTCTTTCCTTAGCTCAGTAGTTGATGTACACTGCAAACACATGTATTTAGACCTATATACATATATTGTAGATTAGAGTTGTAAATTATGTACTTCAATGTTTAACTTGAGTATTAGTGAACGAAGTATTGATTTGTATCAATTTTAATGATATCACTACACTGTACTAGACAATATACAATAAAATTATAATATAATTTTATTCATTGGGAAATAACTTACAGAAGCCGATGAATTTAAAATTCATTTAAATGACTTCAGTTACATAAATTGAAGTTCAAAAACTTTTTGTAGTACCATAGTCATCGATTTCCTATTATTAAAATTGACCTTTAAATTTATTTTGACTCTGGAACTGGGATCAATTCCTTGATATCGTCATCGGTCATATTTTCAACGCAAAACATATCAATTCCATGTTCTAAAACAACCTGAAATAGCAGATAAAAAAACCAAATTTAGTGTTGCTAAATAACGTATATTCAAGTAGAATATATTAAATACACTCACATTGAAATGCTTCGCATAAATGAGACTTGGTCAGTAATACTTCTTAGTCCGCCACTCCTTCAAATCTATGCAATAATTGGATTGATTGACCGATAGATAATTGAAGTAACGCAGAAAATAAGTTTGGAAGTTGATCTTCTGTATTTTACAGTCTACAAATGTTAGAAAAGGGGCACAAAAAGGCAAAGAAAACAGCTTCGAAGGAAATTCTTGACTATAGTAAGTATAGCTATAACTGGAAGAAGTAATTCCTCAAATTTCATTATTTTATGAAAATATGAGCATTTGACGTGAAAAATACTTCATAGGTCTAAAGTATTATTCATATGTGATGTATATGTAAATGTGAATTTGTAGAAAGAGTTTACGAAGCTGGAAAACTCGGCATATAATCGAGAACAAGCCGATATCGAGGAATATCAGCTTCCAAAAGTTTTCTCAAAACGAGAATATTTTTAATACATATTATGTATGAGTCGACACTAAAAATTTCCGTAATCATTTAATAATTATAGGCTTATTCCGGAATAATAATATTTATTATTAATAATACGGAATAATTTTAATTTTGATTTGTGGATATTTTCAAATGCATATTCTTAAACAAGAAGGACTAGAGAAATATATTTAACATTCTTTTCATAAAGTTTTCAGTCGCATAATTTGACAATTAATTCTATTAACGATATAATTGGGATATTTTTCGAGTTTCATTTTCTGGTAAATTGGGCAGATCCTATATCTCAATTTATCGCACTTCGATAGTCGATATATTTCACCCGGGCTCTCAATTAACACTGCATCACGTGCTATGCAAAGAGTTATCCATGACACCACTCACGTGCACATTCTGACTCTAAATGCGATTCTTTGAACTATTGTCTTTAAAGATTGGCACGAAGATGCAGCGGTACGTTTACAGGAAAAGAAGAATATTCACAGCAAATTATCCCCTCTTCCTGACGCCGCCGACTGTTTCATTATCTCTTTTCCATTATATATTTTACTTCTCAATCTCTGCCTCCTCGCCGAGGGGCTTCTCGAGCAGAAAAGAGAAAAAAAGAGGATCGCAGCCGTCAATCGCAACACAAATGACTCGCGCGGCACGTCGTTCTTTTTTTTCTCACGCACAATGGCCGGCGGCGTCCATTGGCTGCTTCGCCGGATCGCTATTGAAAACCGAAGAGGCCGTTATTCCAGCTAGTCATCTTTCCAATGGATGCATCGGGAGGCGTTTTGCCCGCATGATTTATGGCTTCGACGGGAAGGCGTAACCTTTTTTACACGCGCGGTATTTGTAGGCTCTTCTGCTTTGCGGTGAGGGTTTCATATCCCTTTCAAATCCCTAATTTTGCGAGGAACCCGGGGGTGTTTTCCTTTTCTCATTTTGTTTGAGAGACCTCGGATCGCTGCGAGGAGGTCCTTTACCTCTAGAAAAGGCGCTCTAGTTTTCATTCGTGCGAACTTCATATCCGAGGGCGGAATTAATGGCGGTTGCGACGAGTTCTCGCGGGAATATCTCACAAGCTTCCTTTCGCTCGAACAAAAGTAATGCGGAAATTTCTCCACTTCGTACACCAAAGGAGGTTTTATAATGCATTTCGACGGAGGAGTATTTCATTTTTTTCGAGGGCTTTTTAAACTTTACGCGAATCATTTTTCCATTCTATAATACCATACTCTCTTTTTATAGAAGAGCTATAAATACTGTATGGAAAAAGACGATAGATACGAAGATGATAGGCAGGATTGAGGGTTTAGCTACTGGATTCTCTACTTTCGTTTATGGCCTTTAACTCAGAAGACACGCAGTGAAAGATTCAGAAACTCGATTTTGACAATTGACGAATTTTGGAGAATTAACACATCATACAATGATTGAGATTCAAAGTTCCATAAAATTGGTTTAATGTGAGAAAAGATTGAGAATATTTGAAAATGGCTTCCTAATCATTCTATAAAAGGGATATATACCACCATATATATTAAAACTAAGTGATTGGGAAACATCGACATTGCGTATTCCGCCTCTACTCCTTGAAATCTATCCCAATTCTTCCTTAGCCCCACTTCGAAGTTAAAGCGCTATTCTCATAAACCTTTTCATTCTCCTACTTTAATATCCCTGAGAAATCCACGGTTAAACATGCCGGACTAAGCCATTTTCTAAAAGTACAATGGACCTCACATTTCTTCATTCTAAAACGCCCACTTTTCTTTCCTTTTTCTGGATTCAATGCCTTTCTCTTTTCTCATATTTGAGAAGATCCTGCATATTTAATCGTTCAAATCATCTCAGTTAAAGGCTCTTGATTTTCAACTGGGTTTATAAATTGATAAGTAGCATCTCGATTGGAAAGATTAAATATATGTATTTCAATCACCCTTAAATTATCAGTGCTATTTTCTGCATGCTGGTGTCTAAAATTAAAACTCTCTCCAGTGGATTTTCGAGAGAATGTTTTTCATACCATTCTGAGTGATAGCCTCGAGTTATTACTTGGATGGAGAATGTGAATGCACTTATGTAACAAGTTGCAATGTATGAGAGATGATTAAAAGAAGAAGGTGAAGGAATACCATACCAGACACGATCAGCCATTTCTTAATTTCGAAGGGTTCATCTGAGGAATAGAGGAAAAACGAAAGTTCGTCATTGATATTCATGAAATGTGGTCCCATTCTTCGTCAAATAGGAAATCTCCATCCAAAGAGATCTCTTTCCCATAAATCACCAACGTTTCTTCAACGAATTCTGACGAATTGTCTAAACGTTCTCCATGGCAATAAGTTGCCTTCGATAGCTTTAGGAAAGAAGAAATCGAAAAAGGTGGCGTATACATCAAGATAAAACAAATCCCTTCTTTCTTCGTTTTGTGTCAAAAATCCTAAAAATATTAAATATCCATCAAAATACACGACACTAAAACTCTCATATTATGAGATTTCTGTAGTGCTAATACCATTTACTTTCGTTTCCTCTTCACTGTTTCGTTATTTATAACGGCATGGTAAAGCGCAGCTAGTGACAATTAAAGATCGGGAATAGTTAAAATTGCTCCTTACTTATGCTGCTATATTTTATATTACTTATTATACTTATAATTACCTGCCGTATGTGGAAGAACACGAGATAAAACCATCATTAAAACGATGGCTCTCCGTGCGTACAATTCCAAAGAAGTCGGCAATCAATTCCATGCGATTAACAGCGATCTTTTCCATTTGGTCCTCGTGTCCGCATTTCCCGATCCGCCCTCCAAATCTGATCCGCTTTTCCTAAGGGTAATAGCTTTTCCTACGCATTCCTTTTTCCCCCTCACCTTTTTTAAGGGAGGGCGTGAAAGGGCGGCTTGTTAGATGCCACCGTGATATCGATCCATCGAGTGAAAGCCCCTCTCCGCTCTCATTTCAAGTGGCGGAGTTTCTCTTTTAGAAATTCCGGCTGTCACTCATGTCGCGTCGTGTGTGCACCGCCATGGATTCCTTTTTATGATAACACATCCGTCTCTCAGAGACAGCGAGCGTATGGCCGCATATTCATCTAATTTGATACCGATACAGTTTGCAGAACTTGTCTGAATCTAGAAGAATAGAGCTGAGTATTCTTCGGTGAATTTTCAAAGAATTGCTCGAAAACTGCCACACTTGGCGATGAACTATTCGGTGTACTCATAAACGTGCGGATTACCAAAAATATTTTGATGTCGTATACTTATACATGAAGAGATCAGTTTTCCATGAAACTATTCTACATCTATTATAAGCTTATGAGGTTATAAAAAACTACTTGTTCTCAAATTTAGTTATCATATTGTTTTGTCGAATCTTTATCAGACAGTATACCGTCTGATAAGGAGAAGAGAAAGGCGAGCAAAGCTGGATCCACAAAGAAGCAAATACAAACAACAAAAGAGAGATACCACGGAAGAGCGGACTTGAAAAAGTCTGAAAGGACGGGACTCAAACCAGATTGCCGATCAAGTTGCTCTCCCAATTGAGCTATCATGCCACAAGGATTTCGTGCAAAGTCACCTATATACCTTTCCTTAACAAAATAGAGATCCTTCGAATATATTAGAGAGTATTTAAAGTTCCGCTAATCGAGTGGAATGGATTAGAGAGAACTCTGAAAAATACTCATTCACTTTCCAAAGAAGCCAGAGAAAGAGATTATACGGCTTAAGAGAAAGCGAGAAAAAGCGAGATCGCCTCTGTTCGCTTTCCCTCGCCATTGTCATTCGAAAGGAGTTCACACTGTTATCCCAACGAAGCTGCCATTTTGGACACTTTGACCGATTTAGTTAATTTAACGATCCGTTATAAGTAAAGCTGGAAATTAAAATGGCTACCAAAAAATCATCGAAATCGAAGATCGCCATGTTATTGTGTTTTCATCTATGTTATAGCGAACATTCGAAGCTCTTCGATTTCCAAAAAAATATTTTATGAGATATTATTTTTGTTGATAAATGTTGAGGTTCTAAATTTCCTTACTTCAGGAAATAAATCAGTGGAATCATATTCGTAGCTCTATTCTTTTTCGATCCAATGCAATAATTCCCCTTCATAAGTAAAATTATATAATAATTTAAGCAGAAAATTACTAAGGTAGTTTCAGAAAAAGTAATACATTTGATTCAGTGATACTGCTAAATGAAAGGTTATTTCATAGTTGAAGCTAATCACGAGGGGAGTTTTCGTACATCGGGGGTTTTAATGTAATTAGTATTTTCAATAGTATTATCTTGTTCGAATTGCTCGTGCCTAAGGACATCGTGCATTTTTAAGAAACTGTTTTTTAGTTCACCGATCTGTTTTATAAATTTCAGAAAAGAAAAGTAATTAATAGTAACCTGATATTTCTACATTTTTACTCAATATAACTGGTCTTTGTGACTGAAAAATGAAATTTATATCTTGTTTCCCACTGCGGATATTTCCCACTATCAGATGACAGTGGGAAGTTAAGTTAAGAACGCTAAGTCAGTTAAGAATGCGGTAATACTTGAAGAAGAGAGATAATCGTATACAAAAATACCTGTCAACAAGTAAGTCAACATACAAGTCTCGTATGTGACAGAGATGCGCATTTCTTTTATAAAATATCGCCACACGAGCATTGAAAAGTAGATACAAATTCACTAAACTATGTCGCTAAGAATTAATAAAAATAAAATGAGTCGGATTTGCCTTAATATATACGAAATCAGCTACTGTGTTCTTTAGGTAGTGGGAGGTTACCGTAAAATAAACTGTTTTTGATAGAGAACGAGATGTGACAGGGAAAGAGTCGCTGAAAGAAAAGTCACTAAATCATTTGACAAAATCACTTTATGGGAAACAACAATGTATGTATGTGGCATAATGTATATATTTATGTTTACTTGTATTTTAGAGAGGAGTGGAAAGTACCCTCCATTTATTTCTTCTAATTGCTTAGTTAAGAATAGGACAATGTGTCCTTGAAACCAATTCGTGTTCTATGTCCATGTAATTTCTTCTTTCCTTTGCGGATTCGATGAAGTTACATTTTTTTCTGATCTTCACTTTCGTATCAGCAAATTTTTAAAGTGTTATCAATGTATTTTCAATATCTTCTGAAATATCCAAGTTTGATAATTCAGTGAAGAAATCCCAATCCTTAATTAGATGACTCGTGTCACATACCACATCAAAACACGGAATTGTAATTCTGAAATCGAAGCATTTGCTGCAACTGCTCGTATAATTTTATGATGATAATGCATCCCCGTAATGAGTCCTTCTTGTTTATCCCCATGGTAACGAAAATCATCATCGTCGCTCGTTCGGTATCACCACGGCGAGGATTCTTTACATTTCAAACATGCATCGGTTTTACGCCAATGGTAAAACTTATCTGTTGAGTCGATACACTGAATAGTTATCGCGATGCAATCCGAGCAATGCGCTCGGGTCGCTGAAATCTGTGGAACAAAAAACGGTGATTCTCATAAGATACGAGGGCGTTCTGTTGGAATCGGTCCAACTGGGAAGATACAATACGCGATCGTAATCTCTCTGATTTTATACAACAAAACAAAACCGAGTTTAATACGAAATTTTTTAATGAGAAGAAAACTTTTAAATAATGAATATCCACGAAAAATATTTGGTATTCAGTTATGTGTAGTTTTTTATGATTTTACTTTTACGAAAAGTTTTATTCACAAAAATTTAAGGAATATTCTTATAAAGAAGTTTTCGGCCTGAATATGAAAATTCGAATTTTAAAAATGTGAAAACGTAGATTTAACGTCGCTTCGTTCAAAGTTATTTTCAGAGATCCATAGCTAATTCGTAACGTACCCTACCTTCGCTGGCAAGAGACGGCGTCAATCTTTATTCCTCCGATAAAATCAAAAACGCCCGAGGAAATCCTAAGGTTTCAGCGATAGAATATGATTATGCTAATGTGGGAATGGCGGAAATGACGCATTACGGATCGAATTAAGATAGCGATGCAGTCGATACGGAGTAGGTGATTCCATTTGTTACTTCTGTAAGCATTAGCCTGATATTAACCAGTTCTAGTCGCCGTGATTACCGCGGGAAACAAATAGACCGCAGTACTCCTGCTCCTCATCGTTTCCCCTTTAGGATATAGAATTATTTTCGATTCCCCGTCTTCTTTCTCTTCTGAATCGTGTCGCAGCCTTCAAACCAAGAAAGCATAAAAAGGCCGAAACCGAGAGATTTTAACGGATCAATTTCCAGCGATCTGCATAATCATGGAATGAGCTGTTTACGATGAATCATAGCGCCGAAAATAAAATAAACGGATTCTCGTGTACTCCGTCCGAGTGGCTGCTCTTAAGATCTCGCCCCAATCTTTATGTCGCTCTTTTTATCTGTCCATTAGTTCGATTCCCTAGCGAAGGAAAGAGCGATAAAGGATGAACTCATAGAAAACTCGAGGAAAAACAACAATCCAAAGGAAGTGCGGAGAAAATGATTTCGCTGATTTACCGCTTAGAAATGGAAACAATGTGATTTAATTAATTACAGGGAAATCATATGCTCTATGAAAATAGCCTGAGTACAATCTAATCCTTCAGTATCTATGGATTTTCTCACGCTTTCAGTTTCAAACTACACTCCTATATTGGCATACGGCACGGGGAAACGAAAGATTTTCATTGATTTCTACGACCAATGAAAGCAATGATTTTAAATCTTATTTTATCGTCAGTTGAACGTGTGAATGTCTGTTTATAAGGTCCGTAAAATCTAATAACGACAAGACATCGCCGTGTTTAGATTGTGTTTAATGTCATGAAAGGGTTTTCTGTGCGTTAACAGAAACAACTGCCGTAAACCGACTGTTTTGAAATTGAATAAGCTGAGCAAACAATAATAATTTCAGCGATGGATCAGTTAAATGGTTTACGTTGAAACTAAAACTCAAATTAGTAGTATGGTAACTACTACAATAATATTTAAAATGTACTTGTAAAACAAA